>HG995298.1:11410417-13910417 GCA_905332915.2 Hecatera dysodea | reverse complement strand
CGAAAGGGAAGGCGATAGTGACGCGATGATTGAACGCGCCACAAGAAAAATGATCACCCGTCAAGCGGCGACTGAGAGAAACTACCCCTAGCGGGCGAGACAAGGAGAAACATACTTTCCGATAGAGCGTGTGACTGAAACAGCAAGTACCAAAATAGGGGTGACGTACAGTGATGGATTATGCTTTTCTCTCTAAAGAAGGGAGGGGCTCACAGGTCGTTATGGAAAAAGCTGAGGGAAGTGGGGACCGACATGTGTCGGAGACGTATACTGGGCCGATGGTGGCCTTAATTGATTTCTGGATTAATCTAACATTTTTGTTATTAATTAGACTGTATGAATACCTGGATAAATAATGAATATCGTTTGTTCTTGAAGCAAAATAATAAGTGATCGTAGATTTTTGTTTGTAAAATACAGATGATACTAACCTAAATAAATTTTAATACATTTGGTAAGATGAAAAGTTATTTTTGACCCAAATACTTCAAAAACTCACTTAAAAGTAAATCTTGATCACCTCTGAATACACCCATTTTCAATTTCGCCAAATTTGAAAGTCACGCAAACAGAGCCGCAGGCAAAGGATTTATAATAAAGCTTGCCATGCAATATCAACATTTTAGTTTCAGCAAAATTATTTACTTTTACAGCACTAAAACATAGGAATGTTGTACAGGGTGGTGACTAAGTAAATGCTAACATATAGTTAGTGCCTAACAATCAACTGACCACCCCACACATTAAAATTTTTACGAGGGGCATCTAAAATGCCACTCACAGAAATGCCTTTGTCCACTTTGAAGGGCGTGTATTGTTTTATGCCTTTGTTGTGTTAAAATTTAAATCCTTAATTATTCATAGGATTGTTTGGGCGACAATATTTTCACAATAGGCCCCGGTTTTGCAGGGGAGGTAATCGGTTTGATTAATAAATTGTCAAGTTGAATCCAGCGCTAGAATATAAATTGTTACCACAGATATTTCATCCTATTATTATAGCGAGATCCCGCTCATTGTTTTACGAAATGTCATATCTCATGCTGTCACCTGATTGTTTTGGTTCAGGTTTCAATGGGAGGTGTCTTCTAGTTATGCTTGGAATTTAATGAATTTCGGGGTTTGCGGATCCGGATTTATTGTGTAATTTTGTGACTGTCCAAAAAGTTGCTGAAATGGTTCCAGAATATTCCAAAACTGTTATTATTTTACTTGTATTACTTTTAAATTCGTTTTTACTTACTTAAAAACGATTTACACTTCATTTTATGCAACCCAAAGGCAAATATTTAGTTGATTTACAAAGTTTGAAAGAAAAAACATTTAACCTCTAAAAACCATTCAAAAGAAGGTCGAGATTTAATCCTAAAAAATGTTTTAGTCGGTATTTTTACAGACTTAAAGAATGTTAAATTCTGCCACCGTTCTGTTGAAACAAATTAATTTAGACAAGAGGAAGATGTAAAAACTTCCAAACAGCAATTACGTTTTATTGTAAGTCATTATATTAATCATCGGCAAAATTAATTTTTCATTTGGACAAATCACCGAGCGGTTTGTTCAAACTTATTTTGTTTGTGATTGATAACTTGAGTTTTGATAAGAAAATTGTTAAATTGAAATACAGAAAAGATTTTCTTTTAGGAGTAGAATTTTATAGGAGACCTGAAAAGCAATTTAATGTACAAAATCTTTATTGTAAAAATAAAATTGTCGCATTAGATAGAACTTAATCATAGCAAAATCTAACAAAAAGTTTTTATATCAGAAACGAGAAAAGGACAGAAATATACATTGAGAGCTTCTTCAATAGCTTCAGTAGGTACAATAAAACGATTAAGCAACAAAACGAAAAATGTTGATAAACAAGAGAATAACCATGAAAAAGGAACACATGCTTAAAATGGTAAAATAGTTGAAATACCTGTTCAATATGGGCACCATCACGAACCCCATTAACCTCCCAAACGCTACATATTCATAGCGATCCACTGTCAAAAGCGTAAAAATCAATGAACGTATTGTATAATTGATTTACCGCTTTTTGTCCACAAGTCAGCCCGTCTCATTAACGATTCAACAGAGCAAATTGTGCTACCTAATTATAAGTGAATGGCTAAAGACAAAACACTATTTATGTTCACCAATTTATCACACAATGAGCCAATGTTTCGGACGACTACGAACATTGAACGCGCGAGAACCTTAAAATTGAGCTTAGAAAAACTATTAGCATTTAACAAATGTAAGAACGTCGAAAATATGACATTGCCAGTGCACGCTGCTCAATAAAACAAAAGACAGCATTTAAAAAGTATAAAGAAACAATTGCCTTTTATGTGTGTGCTAATGAGAACGATTTGAAGCACGCGTGTACTTGTATGGCACGGTCTGGAGTTTGACGCCGTTTCAATTAAAAGGCAGTTGAAATTAAACACTGCTTCCTGATTAGTTGTGTCTTGATGTTTGAGTAATTGAGGGGCAGGTCACGACTGTGTAGTTGACGCGTCTGTTATTATAAAAGTATATACATACGTCAATTTCAGCTTATATTTACATTAATTTTACAGTAGCCAACATTTTTGTACATAAAAAACTACTGAATATTTTCGCACTTTGTCATTAACTTTGATTTTGAAAACTTCTTATAAAGTCTTATTTTTGTTTTGTCCTTGATACGCATAAGCAACCAATATATCACATCTTTCCAATACGACAGCAGTTAATCATGTGAAACTTTGTTGACACCACGAATCCATTATACATGAGTGTGCGATTATTTTGATGGATTCCATGAGAACACAAGCATCAGCACTCCCCTAAAATCTCGAAATCGAACAAAGGGAACACGTGAGACTCCCTTCGCATCCGAGGCTAATGCTCACCCCACGGAGGAAGGAGATGTAGAGAAAAATGCGTATTTATAGCAAATACTCGTACTCAAACAGTCCTACATTGTGTACGAGTCAAATAAATGAGTCTCATTTTTCGTGCTGTCAAAAAAATCTGAATGGAAAAGAAAACGCGGCGGCGAAAAAACGGCAGGCTGCGGGCTTTTTATTTAGTTTTTAATGTAATACTGATTTGGGATGTTTCAGATTAATTGCGCCTTACCTGAGGCGCGGCAAGGGTGATGCCACTGAAAGAGTTCCTCGACGCTGATCGATCGCCGAGCGCAGATTGAAAGGAGAGACGTGAAAGGTAATTATTCATTTGGCGACTAGAATAGAACACTTTTGTACCTTTATCTTGGGGTTTTTTCGATACTTTTGCACGAAATTTGCAAGTAAATGGACGGAATGACACGGTGATTTGTTTTGTCCGACACCTTAGACTTCCCACGAATTCGATTCTCGCTCCTGGCGGGTACACGCGTACGTTCTAGAAATGGTAATGCGACTTCAGTGAACCTACGAAACACGTGATATTATCATATAAGTGCCTAAAATTGCCTGTACTTAGAGTCTAGACACTAGATTATAAATAGATATCAGACATGCAACTCGAACATTTGGATCTACATTATGCTACGTGTAGTCAAGATTTTGGCGCAGTTACGCAACAAAGATAGACAACATTTTGAAGGTTTGTGATATTCAAAACAGACTAACTGAAAAAACTGAACAATGCAAAAATCAAAAAGCGAAGACACTTTCGAAAATGACACAAAAAATTTGCATGCCGATAGCCGACAATGGATTCCCGCAGAACCCGGAAGATTGCACAATGCGGAACAATGAACTAGAAGCACATGTTATCCTGACCTGATTTCACGAAATCCTATTAAGGGACTACTGGAGACGCCAGGAGCCTTTGTCTCCAAAACCTTTTATGATTTATGTGACGTTTCTTTGGTGTTTATGGCACATGCCTCATTTAAATACGTCGTCTTGTGCTTTGCACATTTTAACGCTCGCCCATAGTGATTTTTTCCAATGGCACTGCGCAATACGGCCACGAGTCCTTAGCATTTGAATGAACATTTGGTTACCAGATTAGTTTCCTATGAGGCGAGACTATACGTGTGTAAACAACGAGTCACATTGACTCATTAACTTATATTCCTAATGTGTTATTCTTGGACAAAACAACGGTCGCTTTACATCTCAATAAGCGAGGATACTGCTCACTCATTTGTATGATAAAATGATGTTCATCCCTGTGGCATTATGGTGGACTTTCTCCGTTGTTACGTAACCGAAAGCCAATGATTACGGGCCTATCCACAGCAAAAAAGGTAAAGTTTAAAATATCAAAATGAAGTCTTCAAGTTGTTCGACGTTGTTATAAAATTACAGGCAGCTAGGCGGCGAAAACTGGCAAATTATAGTCTGGGACCGCAGACATTGGCCGTGGTCATGGGTGCGCGATAGAGATCGCGGTGATTGCGTGCCCGACTGTTGTGGGCGACCATTATGGTGACTTAACTAAACGCTACGGATGAATATAAGTATTCGTCGCAATGTTGGCTTGTTTACTCTTTAGATAAGGAACCAACCTTGTGTGTGCCTCGTGGAACACATGGGCTTTTTAATGGAAGAAATATTTTGTAAGATGCTTAAAATATTTGCCTTTCAAAAGAACTTGCTACTTTGCTTGTAAGCAAGTACTATATCCTTAAATCAACCAACATCTACCTTGCCACGGGCAAATGCATCACCAAAAATCCCCATGTGAATAACTGCACCCGCTAATTTTATTACTGCACCATCAGAAATAATCTCGTTTGACTCGGACCATACTTTTAGCACACTTTAAAAGAGCAGCACCAACCGACCAACCTGTAAAATAAAACGGTCGGCCATGTTGATTTTTTCAAAAGTTCGATGCCTTAAAATCATCAGGTTTAGTGATCCGAAACGTCTCAATATCCAAGTAACGAGTTGCCCATTAATACGGGGATGATACATCCCAGCGAGATAACTTTATTCTGGTAGCCGACTGCTTTGTATGCGGCCGTCCAAGCGTCCGTCATTACCAAAAAACCAAGATAAAACTCACCTGAAACACAGAATTCTCGCCTTTAGGACCGTAGTTCTAAGGCTTGTGTGAAGTGCCTGATTACGTTTGCAAGCGCAGCCCTCTCGCTTTTATCTTATTGGTCAACCATTACTCCTAAATTTAAACTCTTCATTATAATGCCGCAGTGAGAAAAGTCGCGATAACAGACAACCACGTGAATAAAATATAGGTAATGAATTCTGATAAAGGAAGGCTCGTGGATAGATAATGTGGCGTGTTAACTCGTTTACGAGAAATGTGATCGAGATATGGATAGGTAATATAGCTGGTTTTTTTCTTAACGGAAAAAAACAGCATACATGGTACAATACATAAGGTTTCTTTTAGCAAAGTATGGGAACAATCGTATCAGGCAACTTTGTTTTTCACTTTTGTAAAAAAAAAAATTGAAATAAAAAGTCCATAGATCTTGGATTTTTTTCTGCCAGAATTTTCAATGAATATCATTGGTAGGCTTTGTCGTCTTTTTTTTGGAAATGATTCCGTAATCGTTCCATAGTTGATTACGTAATCAACATTCTCAAGAACAAAAAATCGGCATCACATTCTCCAATCATGCGATGGTCATACAAGACCAACATCTTAATATTCGCAACTAAACACAATAACACATAATTTCCTCAGAACAAACGCCCAAACGTTTTGAAACTTCTTACCTCACATAATAACGAAGAGGTACGCTCAACTACAGTAATTTGCTGGAAGAGCCAAAGGCCCGCCATTTCTTGATTAGGGCACGACTCCGATGATGTTGTTTACCCCTTTCTTATGCGAAGAACGTTTAGGTTATATAGCTATAGTTGACGTGACCTAAGCTGCGCGGTGGTTGGTCTTTAATAGCGTGTACTTATCTGTCTGTACATCCTGGAGTTTAGAAAGACGGAAGTATGGATTCATTTTAGTATTTCAGTCCAGCAAGAATAGAATATATGTAGGTACTTATATAAAATAATAGTATATACATTCCTTTAACAAGAAGGTATTTACCGTTCAGTACTTCATAAAATCAAATACAGTGCTTCAAAATTCCATGTCACGACTTATGTGTACGCCTTCCTCGTTCAGTTTTAAACCTCAATTGCCAGACTTAACATTGTAATAATAAGAGTATTAATGTTACAAAATAAAAAAAAAATATATTCAATTAAAACATCAAGACAATCGATACACGCCCAAACCGAAATCGATTACCAACAATCGATATTCGCGTCACAAGAGGAGGTCGGGGGAAAGGGAACGGTTGTCTCTGCACCAGGCGTTGACTAATCGCGGCGCGTCCGCGTGGAATAAGACTGATTGCACCGGGGCTTGCCTATGCCTGCCTGCTATGTGGTTCGCCAGCCCTCTACCTACACAAACCGACATTATTTAAGAAATCAGCTCGCTCGAGCGGCAACAAAGGGAGTTTTTACCGCCCACGCTACGTGTTTTTGAAAGACTTATTACGTAAACTAAGTAGTGTGATTATAGAAACTGGGCTGAAGTAAGCTTGGAGTTGTTCTCGAGTTTTTTGATAAGTTTAGGTTTTCATTCGTGTACTAAGTATAGAAAGACATGTATATGTGATATATACCTACTATAAACTACCCATTCCTTTTGGGTTACCCAATAATAAAAAAAAAACAGAATATAACTTTTCCTACTTCAAAGGGATAATATCATTCACCCTTTAAATATTCCGAATTGAGATAAAATTGAAACACATTAAAATATCATTACTCGTTTGCAAAACAACTTGAATAAAGATTAAACCCAGGTAGGCTGCGTAGGCACAACTTAGTTAGACAGCAACATAATAAAAAAGCACATTAATTGATCGCTTAATGAAGTGTTTTCAATTTATAACCATCGCGAATCAGTAGTGAAGTAATGGTGTTGTAAATGATTGCTGTTATCAATCTATAATTTTCTCTCAATAAATGAACCAAACACGCCCACTTTCCTCAATCACGTACGATCTATCGTACGTGTTATTTTCCTTTCCGTTTCTTTTTTATTCAGTGTGTAAGAAAGGGATGTAAGATTCGTGACGAAGAAGGCAATCAAGCGAGACTAGTTTTAATAATCGTACAATTATAACGTAATATATAATTGTACGATTATTAAAACTAGTCTCGCTAAACAATCTACGAGGGAATAATTTACACTCGGATAGTACCTAATACAAGTGCAAAAACGAGGATTTTATAATAAACTGGTGTATTGTGTAGTGTTTTGTAATTAATGTTTTTTTTTTGCAGCCACATAAGCTCTTCGAATAATGTAAGTTCTTCATAATCACGCCGAAATATGAATATTGATATTATTAGGAGTTTTCTATTTTTAGTTCACATATAAAATTTATTAACATTGAAATTTTTTTCCAGCTCGTTTCCTGATGATATTTTTCAGTGACTCGATTCAAACACAATTACAATTTATTTATTTTTTATATAATCAGTTAATTTCAGTTATTTCCATTTGTTTTCTTTTTTTAAGCCTATTTTTTTCCAATTCTTGATTTCGGAGATGGAAAATACTCCAAAACTACAAGTTCTCTATGTTAAACAATTTTCAAAGTTTATTTTGTCGAAAAAGATCTTTACAACAGCGAGACACGTTGAGCTGCCTCAGAAATAATAATTACAATTGGAGAACAAAAGTCCTCCTCACTACTTTCTAATCCAAAAGGTCTATTCTGAAACCACAAAATCTCTTAATCCAATCCCACATAATAATTTCTCGATGTTTACAATTCGTCCAACATTAATGGGCTATTAAAGTTCCTAAGCGATCTTTTAATAGTTCTCAATTGGCGATCTATCAAACTTTTGCTCGAACAAATAAAACAATTACGTATTACACATAGTGAAGGCAATCGGCGCGTCTGGAGATAGAGTGATGGTGAATGCGATCGATGGTGACAAATGGATGTCGACATACAGAATACGGCCGCGCGCGCGTTTCAGACAAAAATGTCGTGATAGATAAAAATAGTGGCGCTAATGGGATTTAGGAACACGATTGATTGGTTAATCGATGGGTGTTTTAGTGACGAGAAAACTCTCTAATCATTTTCTTGAATACTTTAATACATATTGTGAATTAGAAAGGGTATTTTAATGTAAATATTATCCTTTGTAATACACACATAGTTTTTCAAGAAATTAATTAAGATTATTCATGCCAACAATTCAATCATATTCTGCCAATTTTTCAGTCATACAAACACCACGTTGAATTTTTTGATCTTTTAATTATTTTATTTTTATACGAGTTTGTAGGTACATAATCTCGCGGTCTGCCCCATTTTAGTATTAAGTGCGACCTTCTTATTCCTTAAAAAAAAACAATTGTCATTCCAATTTCAAACCCAAGTGTCCGAAAAGTCGTCCGTATATATAAGGCCCGTTGTACACGCGATCGGTATGCGGCATGCAGTAGTAACAAAACGCGATACCAATGCCGTGCCATAGTACATGAGTCAAATGCCCGCATGCCTAAGGGCCCCACCCTATTATTGGACGGAATTATTCAAGTCATGACGCTGTGTGACGCCCGATTTTAATCTAACTTCCTGCCTATGATTTGGACATTGTACTTTTGTTTTGCTTAGAAGATTTATATGACTACTGTTTGAATGTATTTTTAATGGGGTAGTTGAGTAGTTACATTTTAATTCGCAATTTGTAGTTGAACATTTTTTCTACTTCTATATAGAATATTTTTATTGATTTATCGTTATTATTAAATTAATAACGAATATTATTATGAATGGTAAGCCAACATTCAATGAATTAAAAAATACAACAAACTAAAATACAGCATCAAATAATATGGCCAAAGATTGGCGGCATTGCCACGTTGTATAGCAATCCTTAGCCTCTGACCAAAGTAAAAGCCTTGGTCACGGGAAGCATCAACTAGCCGTTTCGATTTTTTTTCTATATACAGTTGAGCACGTTAATCTTGAGCCTATGAGTCCTAAAAATGGTCACAATATATAAAATCTAATAGATTAATAACGCCAAATAACTTAATAATATACTTAACAGCAAACCAAGCACACACAACACTAAAGTACCACGTCGAACTAAGACGAGAACAAAGGCACCGCACTCGATGCTCTTTTTTATCGATACTAAATATCGAGATGTTATTCGAATCAGTCCCGGATTGATGGTCGCTCGGATATATCGCATACCTATCAGTTTTATGTTCTGGCACTTACAGTTAATGCTTTCAGAAATGCACAGCATTTGTTAGCATGTCGATTTAGTCATTGCTCGTTCGCTTAGTGATGAGCAAATTGTTATTCGATTAGGCTGTTAAATGATCATTTAAATTGACGCAAATCGATTATTTAATCGTTACTTATTAACCTTGTTAGGAGTGAATTGCGTGTCAATGAAGCAGATTGAATATTGCGATAGTTGATTTATTTTTTTCAGTGGATTTATTTCTACTATGATATCATACTAATGAGAAAATTTATTAACTTAACTTGAACTAATTATCTTATTAAGTAATAGTAATTTGTACTAGATCCATAATTAAAATAATTATTAGGTATCCTAACCCTTGATTTACTTATCTTAAGTAGTAAAGGACTATGGGTACTTCTTTCGACTAAAATTTATGTTATAGTTTATTCTTTGACTGTCTGTTTTCTAAATGCTACTATTACCTCTAAGTTTAACCCTCTGAGTGTAACCTTTGAGTTTGTTTCGGTGTTTATTTATTTATTTATTATATATACCTATACTTTATTGTACACCAAAGTAACACAAAAAGGAGACTTAAAACTAAAACACATACAATGGACGGTCTTATTGCGGTGTTTCTTCGCAGGGTAGTCAGGGTACTGCGACTCCTGATACTTGGGAGGGGGCTGAAATGGAGTGCCAGTAATGGTCCCATTGCAGCCTCCTCCAGAGACAAGTCGGCCGCTGTGCTATTGCGCAGTGGCTGATGCCTGGGGACGGTGAGCGTGGGTGGCTCGCCGTCCGATACCAGGTTGAGTCGACGACGCGTTGTGTTCCACGCGCGCCGAAGGAGCCGTCAGCACCAACGACGGGACCCCATAGGGTCGGTGCCTGCTAGGGTTGCGGAATTTGTTCGAAAGAGTTACCGCGGCCCTGGAACGCATAGGGCACAAGAAGGATCACGGGTGGGTTTTAGTCAGTAAAAGTCTGACACTCCCTACCGCTCCACCCAGGGCGGGAGGGGTCATTTGATGATTTCCCATCCAGAAAAAAAAAAAAAAAAAAAGGGTAGTCAGCTAGGAAACACCGGCCTCGTCTAGTTTATAACGGCCAAAAAAGATTGACGTGTAAAATTGTTTTTCATAACCTACTTACAAAATAAATATCATTTATATCAGATTTTTTTTAAATTACAGCATGAAAATGTATCACAAAAAATTACCAAAACATCCACCCAATATTACACAGTTCACTACTTACATGAATACATTCCATCGAAACCCAACATGCAACTGCATAATTAAAGTAACACACTCAATTCCTACCCCACATGAACATACATACAAACCGCCACGCTATGAGGAACCAACGCCATATTATTAGAAACCAGCCCCAAAAAACCCAGAATTCGATACACAAGTGTCGGCCTCACATTTATAGATACTGATTAATGATATAGAAGTGAAAAGGGGACGTTTGTAAATGATCGATGGTTCTCAAACTTATTAGATAATGGTGTTTCAATAGAATTAGGAGCTTTGTTCTTCGTGCCCTCGGCTCGGGTCAAGCACGAGATACATCAGCGCCTGCCTCGAGGTAACGGTATACGGCTATCGGCGACGGTGTATTTATAAAATGACGGAATTTGTACGATGTTAAGTTGAGCGTGGCTTCAAAAATAGATGGTGTGCTGGTATTTTACGTGCGAGCAAGTTTAAGCTTTGATGTTTTTTTTTAATATTATTTGTCAAGATATGATTGCAACCATCGATAGTAGCTTGTGATTCCCAAAGATCTTGATTTTTGAGCAGTTTTGACATAACTAACTGCCGAATAGAAATATTATTTAAAACAACAGTATTTTGCTAAGTGGAAAGTACCTAATATGTATCATAGATTACCAATGAATCCAAGAAATTTATACCTAGAAATTACTTAAATGTAACCAAAACTTTAATGCGCTTGTGGAAAAGTTTTCTCAAACAGTTCAGTACTACAAACTTCCGCCTTCTCAAAGTATACAATAAAACAAAATAGTGTGTTAACAAATAGTTAATTCGTACAGTATTAATAACAGCGAAACATCTGTTATTGCAGACGGCGATAATGAGCCGCAGAAGGCACGCGATACACTCGTGTAGATATGCGATACTATAACATATAAAACCGCTTCTTTTACAAACAACCACTCAATACGTAGCGTGACTATTACGTGCGAATGAACCCACAAGTTCTTTTACATAATGCCTAGAATGGAATAACTGGCACTAAAATTACCATGACTTTATTTCAGTGTTTGTTTGATTTTCTAAAGATTTTATGAACCTGTTTGTAATTAACACACTGAAGAAAATTATTAGGTTTGCTGAAATTAAAATTCCTAAGCTTCAATACCTATCTTTTTATAGATGGGAAATCATCAAATGACTTCTTCCGCTCTGGGCGGAGCGGAACAGAGTGTCAGAATCTTACTGACTAAAACCCATCCGTGTTCCTAATGCCCTTGCGTTAAAAACAAACAAATACCACAACTCTGGCAAAAGCTTCATATACCAACAACTGTAAACATTAATTTATAATAATGATGACTAATACAACTGGAAAACGAATTGAAACCTTGGCATTAAAGAAGTGTTTAGCACATTCTTAGCGTCGTATACTCAATTCAGAAATCCACCGTCTGTTTAAGCAAACAGAGTTGAAGAACGAATAGCATGCTCATAAATGTTTTGTTTTTTTGCAACGGCAGCGCTTCCTAACGCCTCGCTGTTCATACGGTAGTAGCCCAATCAACAGATGTGTCTAATATGAAAGAGATATTGTTGTATACCGGAAGGAAAATTATAATAGTGCTGAACAGTGAATTCATTGAGTGAAAGTAATCTTCATAAAAAAGTATGAATAAAAAATATTGTGCGGTAGCATTTACAATCAACTTATGTTGTGTTTATTGAAAATGCTTATTAATAATGCTTATTTTTATTTAATACTAGCTTTTGCGCGCGAGTTCCTACGTGCACATCCTATTTTTTCCATTCCCGTATCGCATATAGCCTTCCTCATGAATTTGGCTGTTATATACAAAAGAAATTTTCCAAATACCTACGTCTGGCAGTTCCTGAAATTTAGTGTGTTCAAACAAACAAGCCAACAAACTCTTCAGCTTTATTATATTAAGTATATTTATAGCTGTTGTAGACTTGCTTTCAGAAATAGAATCAGTGTTATTTAAACTTAATTAAGTAGCACATATTTAAATTTCTTAAGGCTACAACTTGCTTTACAAAATAATTACTTGTATCTATGTGTGTTTACCATAAACATTAAAAAGAGGTGGTACAGGGCTCGGGAATAATAGTTAAATAATGAATGGATGCTTCTGCCCAGGAATAAAAGTATTTATAAATATGACATTTTGTGTGGGTACATCTTAAGTCACCCTGAATAGTCCTCAATATTATATATTGTTGTTTTATTTTCTATTTCTATAACTATATATTATTTTCTAAATAAATAATTCGTGAAACTAATAATTTATTTCTATGTAAAGTTAGGTAAAATTCAGAAGAAGAGTTTACAATTCCTATACACCTCTGAAAGTAATTTCTAAAGGCTTTCTTTACCGTTTATAAGTACCATTACTATCAACAATTATGCCTGCACTTTAAAAAAAAGCATTCTACCCTTTCTTCACAGAAATTGGCAAAAGATGCTGCTTTCCGCTCTACAACAATTAATTGCAATATCACTTAAGGTAACCAAAGGGTGCCAACACAAAAAAAAAACTTCACCATTATTTATTGCGACAAAACTGTGCAAAATTGTAACAGGTACTTTCTTTTCACGTTTTTAGCAAAAGAAAGTGTTTACTGATTTACAACCGCATTAAGGGCTATGCGGCTACAAAGGTGCAAACATTCAACAAATACTACAAAACAATTGCTTAGAAAAGACTTGAAAGTAAAGGTGTTGCATATTCGCAAGAATGCGAGCGAAAGTGATCTTCGGTCGTTGAAAAGAATAGGGTAGTGCTAGACAAAAGTGTTTTGTCACAATGACCACCTGCTGATCTTGACTATTTGCATATTATTGGCACTGCCATGACTGAAATGCCGTTTCGTTTTCACTTGACCGGCTCAGTTTATTTCTATGCTTTGGCTATACCAGTTCATACTTTGTGTTATTCTATAAAATGATAACATATACAGTGTTCTTTTGCGATTTCCTCTGGTAAAAGTGATTAAAAAAATTAAAATACAACAATAAAGCAACGTACAGAGAAGATTTATAAGTTTTCATGGTGATAATAAAAGTAAGTAGATTACGCTAAATAATATTTAAGAGCTTTTGCTACTTGATAATTTTACTGTCATACACAAACGCAATAACTAAGATCAGTTACACATATTGAAAAAAGATCTGAATATCCGAAAACTCAAAACGTGTTCGAAAAAAAAAAACATTCAAACGCAACGGCCGGCGGAAAAGTCTTACATTAAAATATACCGCAAGCAAGACATGCATGTTCGTAACATTATTGATGTCAACACGGGATGCCTACTTACATTATGTTTTTCTGAGAGAAGCTTCGGCAGGTAGGCTCACATAAGCGGTTTTATTTATAAGGTGGTGTTGGTAATGTGGAATGCTGTGGTCGCCGACGACGGTTGGACGACGCGGGAGGGGGGCCGGATCTATAGGGTGTTCTGTACGACAATGGGGACATATATGTGACTGGACATGAGATGAGTGTCGTACGTTTAGTAGCTTGCAATTGGACATTATTGATACATCTTAATTGCGCTAAAATCATATGTAGATATCTTTTTAGTTTAAGCGTTTTTTTCTCGGGTCATTTGCAAAAACGTGTTTACCAAAAGTTTATTAACATTTGAAAGTGATACAAATAAAGTTTCTGTATAAAAAATGACTCATTTGAACTCATTTATACATAGTAAATGGCTAGTGAGGAAACGATGTCGAGCAATAAATTGTAAAAACGCGAGATGAAATCGACATAAGGACACCCCGTACAGCGGAGAGTATGATATCAAGGTTAGGCTTAGCGGAACACTCCACATGTGGTCAACCTTAATAAAGTGTGATAGCCATACACAAGGTCCCACGCGTGCGACAGAGACAGACATAGGAGCTTAGCGGCCATGTTGTATTATGGATGCCTATCATATTTTGGACCCGCTCCGGACCGGATTATTCTTTTTTCTTTTGCGCCTCCATCTCGAAACCGGTCTCCGAGCGACGACCACCATTTATTGTAGATTAAAGAGGCTTGTTGTCTTAATTTTAAGCCACGCTTTAATTTATGGCCACGTATTAATGTACAGTCTCCGCCATTTTTTCCGAAGATAGATACGTCATTGATTTCTTTATTTCTACTGTCGAGTTTATTAATTCCGTCGCACTAGTGCCGACTAATATTTTCGTGCTTAACTTAATGATTTGGCAATTAAATTAAATTGTTCTCGTTGTGGTAGCTAAATTAAAATTTACAGCGATGAGAGATTTTAAACGGTGTGCCATCGCCCCCGCTGTCGACTGAATATATATTTGTCATGTCGGCGTTGAGGGAATTTGCTTCACTGTTTATGTTTATCGATAATTAAAGTTTTAATTAACGGTCGCGTTATTATAACAGGCGATGCTTTATTTATACATGTGTAAAAGTTGCGGTTCAATGTCGGGGTCATTCAACTGTGCGTCATCGGCGGTACAAATTAATCATAAATCCTCTGTACAAAACAAAAGCGAAATGAGCAAGTGCAAACTCCCATGTCCGAGTGAAAAAAAATGACAGTACGCTCGGGCAAACCGAAAGGACGCCAGCGCAAAAAGCGCTACCGGTGAAAAAATATGATTTATAGCGTGAAAAATGTGGAAACACACGCAAAAAGGGAGAACGGTGAAAGCGTGGCGTTTCCACTAGACAAATTTATTAATCCTATCGGCCGGCCGCTTTTATTTGTGTGTTGTATCAGCGTTTTATTTCTGTACCTTTTAGAGTCGCTAAACCGTTTCTATTTCAATATCGAACTTGGTGATTTGAAGGACGTCGGTGCATTTTCAAGAGTGTTAATATCTACCACTCTTCCTTATCTTCGATACCTTTACAAACCTGTAATCGAATAAACCGCCTTCTGATTCACAAATCAACTTAAATCAGTAAGTAAAACAGCAACATTAGTAACCAATGGAGCATAATCGCACAAATTGCCACACGTAACACCAAATCATCGCAAATCACATATCATTGGCGCAACGTCAATATTCTCGCATCTCGTTATTCCAGAAGGTATCATTTCGATGATAAACCCTACTTCGATTCAGACGATCGCTATCCGAGCACCTCATATTAACACATGCACTTTATTTGCCCACGTATCTGGCATTCGATCTGCAGTAGTATAAAATCAACATCGCCCCAGCCGGTGGCGTTGCATAGTCTGTAATTACGCTACCACTACCATTCAATAACAAACTGGTATCTTAATAGAGTGTTAAGAATGTTGCTGATGTCTGATATAATGCTGCAGTGTTGGGAAGGAGGATTGTGATGTATGGGAGAAATTGTATTGGACTGTACGGTTTAGGGCTTACATAATGCGAAACTTGTTAACGACTGCCGATTTCATTAAGATGTTCTTACGGGAAATTTCTAATAGAAGTGTTCAAATCGTCCGAAACGATCTGAGGTCTTTAACCTGCTTGCTTTGTGTAGTGCCATAACCTCCTTATAAAGAGGCCGATTCGATGGACCCATAAGGCAGGTAGAATCACATTAAAAAGTATATAAAAGTGGTTAGATCTACCTTCAAATTCCTATAGTCCCACAAAACCAAACGATCACCAAACAAATCCTCACGTAATTAAATTCTTCGCTTCATAACCCATGTAAGGAGTAGTTCACACAAACATAATATATCCGCGGATTGTATATGTCCGCTGACAGATACGGGGACGCGCAGCGGATCTTAGGCGGAAATTAAAACTAATAATTCAAAAAGTTTCCGCGCGACCGAGCCAGATTTATGTTTCAACCAGTCTTGTGAATGCTTCCTACGTTGTTCTAGCTGCTCTATACCCTGGCTGGAAGGGATAGGATAACCTTTTTGTGGTATTAAAGGGTTTTGGAAGCTAATTTTCCTTCCTGGACCTGTCAGAATTTCAAATTTAGATTTTGCTTTGGAAGAGAAATGACGGTAGATTCTCCAGTGTTAATGTACGAACTACAAAGTTTATAAATAACGGTCTATGTAAATATAAGATTTCACCAAGTGATCATGATTAAGACAAATTAACCAAGCTAAAAAAGCAAAAAATTGTGATATATTTGGCCAATTTAGAACGCCTGAACACTTAGATTAACCTATAGTTCAAAAACCTTATTATATACAAAACACCTATATTGCAAATATAGTCGCAAACGTATTCAAGTGATTATAATGTCTCGAGATTGTAAAGTGGCACTGTCGATTTATTTATATCGTATTACAACTATGGAGACAGAGTGTTTATTTATCGAACGATTCATACTACCAGGCCATGTATCGAGTTTATCATGAGTATATAGATGAATATTATAAGGATACTGCAATATTAAAAGAGGTTTTGTGTACACTTCGTACATCGTTATTGGTACATCGTTGTTCGTGTTTAAAGTGACAGTTCTAGAAAATTCTGAACGTCCTTAAATTCTAGATTAGGGTGTGTCCCTGATATTTTCTTTATCTTTATGATCCTGAACATTCTTTCCTAAAAATTCATCTTCATCATCATGTTACCAAAATACAATTAAATCCCTGTATCCTTAATCCTTGTATGGTTTTAATTCTTCGCTCTCCAGTTTCCTATTACACAGTTACCTACGATAACTTAGTTTTTGTTTCCTTTCCCAAACGAACAACTTGTTGGTCACTACTCGCTTTTCCCTTGCTAACTGTTTTAGATTGCTTTTGCTGAAACTGACTCTTTACAAACAATGAATCAGCTTTTGTAAACGATATTTCTTTGTTGTTTTTGGTTGGATTGGTTTTGCATTGAATTTGGTATTGAAGAGCATATTTTCCATTGAAATTGTTGTTTCTCTGACGGATTTATTTTTCGGAGTCTTGTGGATTGCAAGCAGAATTAGAAACTAAAGTTAATTAGTAGCTGGTTTAATGCTTGATACATAACCCAATGTAGTAATCAGAAACAAATGTATCTTCACAAGGATCATATCCCACTGTAACCCTGTAAAACAGAATTCAAAACAAGGACCACACCTAATCTGAAATTCGTATAGGTATTCGGATATTCCCCCGGTCGCAGACAGAGCATTACAATCTAACACTAAAATAAAACTCCTTAAACGCGGACACAGACTAACAGTAGTCGGACACGATCGCATTGACATTAGGTACATAACGATTGCAATACGTCCAGCGTCGGCGGTGCATCAATCGAATGCACAGTGGCCCTGAGGAAATGCATCAATGGACTACTGTAGCAAAGCTGCGTAATCTAATACCCCTGTGTTTCACGACTCTTCACTTCTCTTCAACATTCATTGCTCCTTTCGTTGGAAATTTGAAATTTTGTTAGTGAATAAAGGCAGCAATGTAATATGAATTAGAGATGCTATCGCAGACAGAGGTGAGAGAAGGGTATTTGTTTCCAAAGGTCAACGAAAGAAGTGTAGTTTTCTGTCCTTCTTCGACCATTTATACCTGATGGTGATTCCTGACTGCAAAAAATTAATGGAAGTAAGTTATTCAATGTCCAAGATTTTACGATTTATTCGAATTTCATAATATAATTTTATTAATACCCTGCAATAAAAGGTCTAGAAAACGAGATTTCTCGGAGCTTCGAAAGAAGCTTTCGGAGTTCTGGCTGACATTTGTAGATCTTTGACTTTCATTATTGGCAGTCATAAGTCATGAAATATGACGGCAGTCTTGTCAAGGGATATCGTGTTACCCAGGTACTGGGTTGTAGCGGTCAGAGAGGCAGCTGCTCCATGTAAAATACTACCTACCAAGCTGCATTGGGTCAGGCTGGAAGCTTACCCCAACATTGTTAGAAAAACATAGGCACATAGAGTTTAGCCGTCTCTGGTGTAATTTTTCAGTAATCATTTAATCGAATATCTTTGTACCTTAGCCTTAGTAGCTAGCTCACGCTTAGCCGTCTCAGTATAAGAAGACGCCGCGGGCGTCGGGAAACGCAGGACGATTCTCGGCTACCGTAGTGGGCCTGCGGATGGCGAGCTTTGGGTGGCTCGCCATCCGATAACAACCAGGTCCGGGAAAAAGACGGGGCCCCATAGGGTCAATGCCTACTAGGGTTGCGGAATTTGTTAAAAAGAGTAACCGCGGCCCTGGAACGCAAAGAGCACTAGGAAGAACACGGTTTTTAGTCAGTAAGAGTCTGAAACTCCCTTCCGCTCCGCTCAGAGCGGGAGAAGTCATTTGATGATTTCCTATCAAGTAAAATAAAAAGCCTTAGTAACTAGCTGGCTTACTTGTCGATACCTGCCTATACAAAATTAACTATACTTATTATCTACGTAGAAAATTACTTGTTTAGCACAACAATTTACTTGTAACGTTCCTTCGCCTTTAGAATTACCTCGGGGTCAATACGACCGCGCCGCAGCCGACGGGTTAGACCGCAAAATGTCTTAGAGTACTTAAACTATGTACTTATATACTTACTTTGCTAATCTAATATATGTATATATATATTCATTTAGATATAAATTTACTTACTAGATATTTTTAAACTGAGTACAACTTTGGTAAAAGCAAAATAAATGGTGGTACATATTAGTAACTTTTTTGCTGTCATATTTGTGAAAAGGTACTTACAAGTATTTTATTGAAATTCATTGCTCGCTTTAGCTTAGTATACTGTAGCTAAAACAAGATTATGTATTAGCATATAGGTCCTAAGGTAAGTTTGACGTTGTCGTCACAGTTTTTAGAAAATGTTTTATTAAACTTTATGTACAACAGGTGTACATGGGCAGATATAATGCAACAAGGCATTCTCTACCAGTCAACTTTTGGGAAAACAATTTTTTTTTTATTTCAGTAGATACCGAAGGCTACTTCATTTTTTTTTGTTTTTGCTTCTTCGGTGTTCCCCATCCGCTTGTCGGCTATGCCAAGCAACTCATTAGCAATATCAGTTTGCTTATCCCGCCAAAGTGGATGAAAGGCGCCGCCTTACATGTAGCCATCACTTACTATAATGTCTGTATTTTAATCTGGAAAAGATCTTTTGTGTATGATAAAAAAACTGTTATTTACCTACGCCAAAATTAATAGTGTATTTGACAAGGAAAATAATACTGTGATAATTAAGCTTTATTCAAATAAAAAATTCTATTAAATAATCAAGAAAGTTATCTGCAAAGTTATTTTTAAAGTCGTGTGTACCATCATGTTATTATTTCCTCAATGTGAATAGGATTAAGAAACCAACAAAAACCTGAATTCTTATACATACATTTACATATAACACCGTGGTACATAAGGTTAATCTTATATATAAAATTCTCGTGTCACAATGTTAGTTACCATACTCCTCCGAAACGACTTGACCGATTTTTATAAAATTTTCTGTGCATATCGGGTAGGTCTGAGAATCGGCCAACATCTATTTTTAATCCCCCTAAATGATAAAACAGGACCCCCCCACCCCAAAACATATTTTTTTTTTAATTTTCTATGGCAAAACAACGTTTGCTGGGTCAGCTAGTGTTTAATAAAAATTAAAAATATTTTTTCAATTACGTTTACATAAACTGGGTAGATAATCTATGAATTACAAAACCTTCTCTTTGAATCTAGCCTTCTTCTTCTTGATTTCTTCATGACCAATACCAATATACCTAATCCAATACATAGGTACCAGCACATACATTCAGTTCGAGCGTAGGTAGAGGAGCTGTTTATTATTTAGAATGTGTAGCGGTGGGGACGCGACTTGATGCTCGCTTCAAGTGGAAATCTTTTGGGATTACGCCGCCGTCAACCGGACGGAGGCGTGGATGTACTGGGAGGATTTTATACGTGTTGTGTGTTCTTGCTTTTAGAAATTATTGTACTTAGATGAAAACAAAAAAAAAAAAATTTTACAAAAAATACAACCGACTTCTAAACAAAAAGTACAAAATAACTTTAAATATCAATATATACCGTCAATGTGACGGTATATATTAATATACCGCTCCCTACAATTTTACTATTGTTCAAATTCTTTAAGAAAACATTGATTCGTTGTACCATATCTTTTGTGACTTGCCGCTGCTCAATTGCAGTTTGTTGCAATTGCGGGACACCAATCTTGTGTTTAAAATTATTTTTATACTGTGGGGTTCTGCATCAAGGAAGAAATTCTGCAGTTTAGTTAATAATTGGCCGCCATTACGTTTTCTGCGTAAAATAAAAATAACAAAAAAATCACTAAAGATTTATTTATTAGGTATATATCTATACTAATATTATAAAGCTGAAGAGTTTGTTTGTTTGTTTGAACGCGCTAATCTACTGGATCTGGGAACTACTGGTTCGAATTGAAAAATTCTTTTTGGGTTGAATAGACCATTTATCGAGAAAGGCTTTAAGCTATATAACATCACGCTGCGAGTAATAGGAGCGAAGAAAAAATGGAAAATGTGGAAAAAACGGGAAAAATTATTCATCTTTGAGGGCTTCCGTTGCGTGCGCTGCGAAAACGGTTCAAGATACCAAAAAAATATGCAGGAAAGAATTATTTCTCTTAAAATGATCTAAAAAAATGTCCGCGACAGTATATGTCTATCTTTTAAGATTAACTTACTAGAACCGTTTTTATGGTAATCAAATTTGGTCGAAAGGGATGAAAGTTTGTGTTAAACTTTGTCAATTTTAAACCGATCGGGCTGAGAGTTTCAAAATCGGGGTTAAAGTAACTATTCCACGCGGACGAAGTTGCGGACAGAAGCTAGTTTATTATATGTACAATCTCAGAGGATATAATGGAAAACACACGTATAACGTTTATTCCCTGCATGTTACTTATTCAAAGTTTCTGGTTCAAAATAATTGTATCAGTATATCCAGAAAACTATCTGATGCTATAACTTAATTCCACTGGAAAAATCTATTATACTTTGTCAAAACAAAAATATCCACTGTTCAGCGTGGAGGTATATACATGTAAGTATATACCTCCACGCTGAACAGTGGATATTACCTACCTACAATAAAACAGAAAAAAAAACTGAAATTGTAAATAAGTAATTTCCAGAAATTCCTGACTAAATTATAACAGCCGCACGGGTCGATCTTCAAGGTTAAGCAACGCTTGCCGAGGTCGGTCTGTGGATGGGTGACCGTCTTAACATAAGGAAACTCCTGCGTGCTTCGGAAAGCATGTGAAGCCGTTAGTTCTAGCTGTTAAAGAGATCTTTGGCAGTCGTTAGTGATTATCAGAAGCTAGTAAATCTGACACCAGTCTTGCCAAGAAGTACCGTGTCATCCAGTTAATGGGTTGTGGAGGTCTGTTAGAAAACTAAAGTTATTCTTTGTCAAAATAAAAATCTCAGCCACTCAGTGTGCCTCCATCCGAATGATCTGAAGCGTAGCGCTATGATGTACGAGAAGACGACGCCTGGCGAAACCTAAACCGAAGTAAAGCCTCCATCACGTCAAATGAATACTAAATCACGGGCGGCCATTTGAATTTCAATATCTATCCGCTCGGTGTACCCGCTGCCGTAATGTTTGTGGGTTTTTGATTTCGATATATAATATTTTCGGTATAAATTATTATTATTTATATATTTTATTTTAAAGACAGCTTTCAAACTAATTGGAAACTAAAATAGCTTATTTTTTTGGTTTAGGTGGTTTTATTATTGTTTGTCCTTTTTTATGGATGGGAAATCATCAAATGACTTCTTCCGCTCTGCGCGGAGCAGAAGAGAATGCCAGACTCTTACTGACTAAGTCCCACCCGTGTCTCTCCTAACGTCCTTTGCGTTCCAGGGCCGCGGAGACTCTTTAGAACAAATTCCACAACATTATTTACCTAATTTTCTGTGATGTAAATAAGTTAATATCGAAACTATGTTACTGCATTGAGTACTGAGATTTTAATAAAAAAAATAATTACAAAATCGTGTATATGTAGGCTTACTTGCTAATTAGGCACATGCTTCCACATCTATGCACATATTTAGTACATAAATAATATAAATTGTATTTTTTACCTTCGTCTGTCATTACAGTGATATGACATTGAAATTTTTTTGTTTAGGCAATTACGACCACTGAGACAAGGTCAAACTATTTTGTAATAGGGAAATGGGTGATTTCCGCTTTGTATAACATGGGACAGGTTGTTATTAGACATGTTTGGTAGGTATTGGTGTAAAAACATAAGTTTTTATACAAATCAAAACTTAAAAATTTTACGTGCCTGCCAATTATATCTTTGAACTTATATTATCTGAACCCAAGCAATTTTAGTTATACAGTATGTTAACTAACAGAGGGCGTTCCCGTTAACCCGCAACAGCTTCCATATATAATAAAAAAATATTACCATACGAAAACAAAAAAATAAATGTTTTTTTTTTTTATATTAATATATTCAATTAATACGTTAAAGAAACACTCTGTACACGCGTACTTGCTGGTTTGGGCATTGCTACTACGAGTACCTACTATTCCGTGCTAATATTTTGATTTTAAACAGGATGTTTCGAATTTATTGTCAGTTAATACTTTTTTTGAATTCGGATTATTTTATGCTTATTTTTCTATGTTGATATTTTTATTTTAATCTATTAATGAGATAGATGAGCGAGTTTAAGGGAACGCCCTCTGTTAATATACTGTATAGTATCCTCAGTAACCTATTATTATGTGCCACAATCTATGTAGAATCTACTCTCATCACACGAAGACTGTATACGTACAAAAAAAGACAAATGATTCACTTTCTTACATTGTAGCCGTCACATGGCAAATTTCCCAGGAAAAACAAAAAACAAACTTCCACCAGTAAAGCACTTAATGAAACAAAAGGATCCGAACTACACACAAATTGCCAGATACATATTCTGGGCACATTTATCTGTGGAAAAAGAACCGCCGCTGAATCGGCAAATATTTTTTCAAGACGATTAGCGGAAACTCTCTCGAAATACCTACACTGAAACAAAATTACTTTAACAGATGCTCAAATGAATTTTCCGACACATGCGTCTTTCTCCCTTACATTTTAAGGCTTACTTTCAAGACGAGGAGAGACTCATTACGTGGAAATGTAGCTTGGTTTTTAGTCGTGGGAACGGCCGCGTCGCAGTGGCCCCTCGATGCTTAGACAAATGATTTCCAACCAAGTATTTTCTTCAAATGTTTTTGCGTTTCGATGTTATTCGGGATTTCGTGAAGTCCGCAGGCGATTCGGTTTAAATCTATTTAATACATCTTTAAGGCTGGTCTAGAGCTGTAGGTATTTTAAGATCATTTAAAAAGATAGAAATTAATGCATTCAACTAAATAAGTAACATTACATTACAGAAATAATATCTAGGTTTTGAGATGCTTGAAAGCCAAACCAATATTTGACTCACTTACAAGATAAATGTAGAAAGATGAAATGACTAACACACTAACACCTTATTAAAAAGATCACTAGAATAACTCTAAATTGGTAACATTTTTTAATTATTCAAGTGCAACTACCGAAAAAACGGCCATTTTTCTGCTAGCCGAAATAAATTTTCATTTGACAGAAAGCAAAAAAAAAAAACACTCCAATATTTTTTCATCAATCCAATCTAAATATTGAATATCAGTACATTATTTATTTAGCATGCCAATACCCTTTATATAAAGCAACACTTGGCTAGAGGGGAAGAGGGGTCTTTGGACGCATCCTAACAATTTTTCTCATAAACCGAACATGACAGATTCGTCAGAGATTGA
The DNA here is from genome assembly GCA_905332915.2 of Hecatera dysodea. NCBI lineage: Eukaryota > Metazoa > Arthropoda > Insecta > Lepidoptera > Noctuidae > Hecatera > Hecatera dysodea. The sequence continues at coordinate 13,886,224 of HG995298.1, read as the reverse complement.
TCGAGCGAGCGCAGTTCATCTGATGGGGTTCCGAATTATAAAGCGTGGGGTACTTTTGTACCCAAGACGTTTGCACTCATCGATAGGTTTTAGAATAACATCTGTGATTTCTATTATTTTGTTTTTGGAAGTCGTGCCTGTGGGTGTTGTTTTGGGATCTAAAACCGACTTCCGGATAGACTTTCGCCTTACGTATAGTGAGAACTAACGAAAACGCTTCAAAAAAGTTTTAGTGCGTATTATACGGCTTTTCAACACACGTACTAACCCAAATGTGATTAATAGAGGGCACAGCCTGTAAAGAATTTGGAGCTGTAAATGAATATGATTGGTAACACTGCCAGGATTACGGAATTCTGCCAGGGAATTGGTTCGAAAGAGTCACCGCGGCCCTGGAACGCAAAGGGCATCCTCCCTTCCGCCCCGCCCAGAGCGGAAGAAGTTATTTAATGATTTTCCATGCCAAAAAATAATAACAACAACAACATTGGCTATTTTATAATATAACTAGTATTTCGCTTGGGGGCGCGAGTTGCGAGCAACTCGCGGTGTCTTTTTAGTATTTTTTAACTTACAACAAAGGGGTTGAAAGTAGGGAGTTGAAAAGGGTTGAATTTTTATTGGCCATATACTCATCTAAATACCCTTTATACAACCTCGAAAACTATTTTTCTCTACTATGTCAGAATTCTGAGATACGCAAAGGGGTTGAAAGAAGGGGGTTGAAAAGGGTTGATTTTTGATTGGCCTTATACTCACCCAGATACCCTCTATACAAATCCGAAGACCATTTTTCTCTACAATGTCAAGTTTCCTAGATACGCAAAGGGGTTGAAAGTAGGGGGTTGAAAAGGGTTGAATTTTTTATCGGCCATATACTCATCCAGATACCCTCTATACAACCCCGAAAACCATTTTGCTCTAAAATGTCAGATTTCTGAGATACGCAAAGGGGTTGTAAAAAGGGGGTTGAAAAGGGGTAATTTTTTTTTTCGTTTTATACTCACCCAGACACCCTCTATACAACCCCGAAAACCGTTTTTCTCTTCGACGTCAGGTTTCTGAGATAAGCAATGGGGTTGAAAGATGGGGGTTGAAAAGGGGTAGTTTCAGATTTTTCTCGTACTCACCCCGACACCTTCTATACAACCCCATAAAAAGTTTTCCCCTCCTAGCACGGCAAGTGGGAGAACAATTATGTCAATCAGTCAATCAGTGGTTATTTAATTGTATATAATATAACTAGTATTTCGCTTGGGGGCGCGAGTTGCAAGCAACCCGCGGTGTCTTTTTAGTATTTTTTGACTAACAATTATTATCTCTACAATGTCAGGTTTCTGAGATACGCAAAGGGGTTGAAAGAAGGGGGTTGAAAAGGGTTGAATTTTTTTTAGCCATATTTTTATCCAGATGCCCTCTATACAACCCCGAAAACCATTTTTCTTTACAATGTCAGGTTTCTGAGTTATGCAAAGGGGTTGAAAGAAGGGGGTGAATAGGGTTGAATTTTTTATTGGCCATATACTCATCCAAACACCCTCTATACAACCCCGAAAACCATTTTTCTCTAAAATGTCAGATTTCTGAGATACGCAAAGGGGTTGTAAAAAGGGGGTTGAAAAGGGGTAGTTTTTTTTTTCGTTTTCTACTCATCCAAACACCCTCTATACAACCCCCAAAACCATTTTTCTCTTCGACTTCAGGTTTCTGAGATAAGCAATGGGGTTGAAAGAAGGGGGTTGAAAAGGGGTAGTTTCAGATTTTTCCCATACTCACCCCGACACCTTCTATACAACCCCATAAAAAGTTTTCCCCTCCTAGCACGGCAAGTGGGAGAACAATTATGTCAATCAGTCAGTGAGTGAGTGGTTATTTAATTATATATAATATAAGTAGTATTTCGCTTGGGGGCGCGAGTTGCAAGCAACCCGCGGTGTCTTTTTAGTATTTTTTCTCATCCAAACATCCTCTATACAACCCCGAAAACCATTTTTCTCTACAATGTCAGGTTTCTGAGATATGCCAAGGGGTTGAAACAAGGGGGTTGAAAAGGGTTGAATAGGGTTGATTTTTTTATTGGCCATATACTCATCCAGACACCCTCTATACAACCCCGAAGACCATTTTTCTCTACAATGTCAAGTTTCTGAGATAGGCAAAGGGGTTGAAAGTAGGGGGTTGAAAAGGGTTGAATAGGGTTGAATTTTTTACTGGCCATATACTCATCCAGACTCCCTGTATACAACCCCGAAAACCATTTTTCTCTAAAATGTCAGATTTCTGAGATACGCAAAGGGGTTGTAAAAAGGGGGTTGAAAAGGGGTAGTTTTTTTTTTGTTTTCTACTCATCCAAACACCCTCTATACAACCCCGGTAACCATTTTTCTCTACAATGTCAGGTTTCTGAGATATGCCAAGGGGTTGAAACAAGGGGGTTGAAAAGGGTTGAATTTTTTAATCGTCATTTTCTCATCCAAACACCCTCTATACAACCCCGAAAACCATTTTTCTCTACAATGTCAGGTTTCTGAGATATGCCAAGGGGTTGAAACAAGGGGGTTGAAAAGGGTTAAATTTTTTATTTGTCATCTTTTCACCCAGATACCCTCTATACAACCTCGAAAACCATTTTTCTCTACTATGTCAGATTTCTGAGATACGCAAAGGGGTTCAAAGTAGGGGGTTGAAAAGGGTTGAATAGGGTTGAATTTTTTATCGGCCATATACTCATCTAGACACCCTCTATACAACCCCGAAGACCATTTTTCTCTACAATGTCAGGTTTCTGAGTTACGCAAAGGGGTTGAAAGAAGGGGGTTGAAAAGGGTTGAATTTTTTATTGGCCATATACTCATCCAGACACCCTCTATACAACCCCGAAGACCATTTTTCTCTACAATGTCAAGTTTCTGAGCTACGCAAAGGGGTTGAAAGTAGGGGGTTGAAAAGGGTTGAATTTTTTATTGGCCATATACTCACCCAAATACCCTCTATACAACCCCGAAAACCATTTTTCTCTAAAATGTCAGATTTCTGAGATACGCAAAGGGGTTGTAAAAAGGGGTTGAAAAGGGGTAGTTTTTTTTTTTCGTTTTCTACTCATCCAAACACCCTCTATACAACCCCGAAAACCATTTTTCTCTTCGACGTCAGGTTTCTGAGATGAGCAATGGGGTTGAAAGAAGGGGTTGAAAAGGGTTGAATTTTTTATTGGCCATATACTCATCCAGACACCCTCTATACAACCCCGAAGACCATTTTTCTTTAGAATGTCAGGTTTCTGAGATACGCAAAGGGGTTGAAACAAAGGGGTTGAAAAGGGTTGAATTTTTTACTCGTCATTTTCTCACCCAAACACCCTCTATACAATCCCGAAAACCATTTTTCTCTTCAATGTCAAGTTTCTGAGATACGCAAAGGGGTTGAAAGTAGGGGGTTGAAAAGGGTTGAATAGGGTTGATTTTTTTATTGGCCGTATACTCACCCAGATACCCTCTATACAACCCCGAAAACCATTTTTTTCTAAAATGTCAGATTTCTGAGATACGCAAAGGGGTTGTAAAAAGGGGGTTGAAAAGGGGTAATTTTTTTTTCGTTTTATTCTCATCCAGACACCCTCTATACAACCCCGAAAACTATTTTTCTCCTCGACGTCAGGTTTCTGAGATAAGCAATGGGGTTGAACGAAGGGGGTTGAAAAGGGGTAGTTTCAGATTTTTCCCATACTCACCCTGACACCTTCTATACAACCCCATAAAAAGTTTTTCCCTCCTAGCACGGGAAGTGGGAGAACAATTATGTCAATCAGTGAGTGAGTGGTTATTTAATTATATATAATATAACTAGTATTTCGCTTGGGGGCGCGAGTTGCGAGCAACTCGCGGTGTCTTTTTAGTATTTTTTTTACTAACAACAAAGGGGTTGAAAGTAGGGGGTTGAAAAGGGTTGAATTTTTATTGGCCATATACTCATCTGAATACCCTTTATACAACCTCGAAAACTATTTTTCTCTACTATGTCAGATTTCTGAGTTACGCAAAGGGGTTGAAAGAAGGGGGTTGAAAAGGGTTGAATTTTTTATTCGCCATATATTCATTCAAACACCCTCTATACAACCCCGAAAACCATTTTACTCTACAATGTCAGGTTTCTGAGATATGCCAAGGGGTTGAAACAAGGGGGTTGAAAAGGGTTGAATTGGGTTAAATTTTTTATTGGCCATATACTCATCCAGATACCCTCTATACAACCCCGAAAACCATTTTGCTCTGAAATGTCAGATTTCTGAGATACGCAAAGGGGTTGTAAAAAGGGGGTTGAAAAGGGGTAATTTTTTTTTCGTTTTATACTCATCCAAACACCCTCTATACAACCCCGAAAACCATTTTTCTCTAAAATGTCAGATTTCTGAGATACGCAAAGGGGTTGTAAAAAGGGGTTGAAAAGGGGTAATTTTTTTTTTTCGTTTTATACTCATCCAAACACCCTCTATACAACCCCGCAAACCATTTTTCTCTTCGACGTCAGGTTTCCGAGATAAGTATTGGGGTTGAAAGAAGGGGGTTGAAAAGGGGTAGTTTCAGATTTTTCCCATACTCACCCCGACACCTTCTATACAACCCCATAAAAAGTTTTCCCCTCCTAGCACGGCAAGTGGGAGAACAATTATGTCAATCAGTGAGTGAGTGAGTGGTTATTTAATTATATATAATATAATATTTTCCTGCTCCTCCTTTGGCCATTTTAGATAGCAAATTCTTTTTACTGCTCACCGAGACCGGTTTTGTCAAACTCAAACATCCGAGTAATTGGCTGTTTTTTTATCTAATTAAAGCGGCATTAAAAGAGTTTATACAAACAAATTGCATTTTAAGCTTCTTAAATTTTTTCCCGGCGTCTAGATGAAAATCTTCCTTCGACGGAGGGCGAACTACCCTTGAAAAAATATAAAAAGTATTATTAAAGAAGGAGACAGTTCGGGCCGCATTTGTAACTGTCGCGGGCCCTATGATGAAAAATTAGTTCAGTCCTCGTGACAAAGGCGAGCTAAACCCACTATACATGGTTATCTCACTCTAACTTACGAGAGTTATGAGGGAGAAAAGGGACGGATAGATGCTGCGTTTCCAATAGCAAATGACACAGATAGCTTAGGGATGACCGTAGGAGCGAACAGCAAGTTTTTGACAGGGCCCATTTATTGTGTATTGAATATCAATATAATTTCCGTGAGAGTCGATTTTTGTCCCATAGTGTGTGTGTCCCGAGAGTGAGGAGTTTGACACACAGATTACGACCAATAGCAAATATTGTGCATGATTGATGAAGGCGAGACGCCTCCGTGGATCTGCGATTTCTTTGCTTTGTTCTTTTGTTTTTCTTGTACGCAAAATCCAATGAACGTGATGGATTGTAGTGGAATGAAGGTGACAAAGTAGAAGACGAGCTCAGTTAAATTAATAATTTTGTATTTTTCTGTGTTTTATTTTTAACAAATAGTCGGTATTACTGGGCAATATAACTTGTATTAAAAAAATAGATTTTGGATTCGTTTTAAATTTTCATTTCAGATATTTGGGTTGTAATCGATTTAAAGGGCTGTTTCTATAGTCTTTGGCGCGGGCATTCCACTAAAGTGCGGTGCAGGTCATGGGTCATAAAATATTTATCATGCAAACCATCTTATCTATTTTCTTATAGTCACTGTTTGTGTATGTTAAGATCACATAATTTTCATACTTTTAAAATTACTTCTCAGAAACCTTGACCCTCACTGAATTGGAACTCGCACTCGCTCGCAATGGACAAGATTATCACAAATGGCGATCACTCCGTCTTAGTGCAGAGCTGCTATAGCTGCCGTAGCTTGTCCAGAGTTTATAAAAAAATATTAACTTTTTTTATTGGGTACACCAACAGCAGTAAATAAAACTAAAATATCATTGCTGGTATATAGGTATGCGTGCCAATTATAGGTATATAAGGATCACATCACATGCTTTATTGTGCTAAGTATGACAGTTTTTACTTTTTGTTTCAACTTGACCCCTCTAAAATTTCACTGCATAATTTTAATAACAATCCCACACAAATGCATACATTCAGCATCCCGCACTGGGCCTGCGTGGTTGATTACGGCTCATTCCCTCTCCTAGGGAGGAGGCCTGTGTCCCAGCAGTGGGAACATTAAAAGGCTGATTATGCACGCAAATGAACAGGATTACCCGGTAATGGCGCAACCGTTCTGTCTAAGTTCAACCCGGCTCCTAACATCTTACACTATCGAAGAAATAAAATGAATAACCACGATCACATTATTATACTTTTGACTTCCCATATTGGACAAACAGATTGTCTTCTACTTGCACGCAAGTAAATAAGAACCAATAATGACGTTACCATTCCATCTAAGTGCAGCAATAATTCAGTCATCAATTCATCATACATCGCTGAGATACTAACATTATAAAAAGACCTACCTTTTTTTTCTATACTATCAGCTTTCCTATTAGTTACTCGTAAAATCTATGTACTTTAATTAAAAATGTTGAACCTCTATGCAATATCTTATTCATTAATGGCGCGACCATTCCATCTAAGTATAAGTACATTGTCAAAGAACTAGATTTAGCCTCCCTCAGTCAATTTACCTTTTATTCATTGACATAACCGTCCCCCGCGTCCCCGTTACGAGATTCTTTTTGCGTTGTACTGGCGACTGAGTCGCATGGAGATTTCTTTATCGATCGACAACCAATCTCATTTACTTACTTTACAAATCTTGACTCTCTACAGGAATGTCTTGCACTCACACGCAAATGGCCAGGATTATCCAGTAATGGCGCGAGCATTCCGACTAACTGCAGAGCTACGGTCACCGTACATAATCGATTGTCTTGCTGCCGTAATACAACCGCTTTGCTGAGTGGATTTACTGAGATTAAGTATTTCATTTGAAAATTAAGGTCGTTGTTAAATAAATTTTGAGGGTGTCGTGATGGGATTGGGAGCGTAGTTGCTGGTTACTGTTTACCTTTTTTATCTCAATAAAAGCGGCTGTTTTTTCTTCAAAATGATTTGAAAATTATAGTAGGTATAGGATTGATTGTCTTAATATAAAAAGTATATAATATGTGAATTTATTCTGAGGTGGTCAAACAGGTCATAAATTTTCCTATACGTATTTATTATTTTCTAGACATTTGTGCGATGACTATGGAATAAATATGTCAATATTCATACGAATGAGAATTTGGGAGTACCTCAATCAGTCATGAGTCCTCGACTTAATGCTACATAGTTAGTGGCTACAACTCTCAGCAATAAAGCAGCCACTAGCCACCTGACACCATTGTAAAGTGGTTGTAGATGATATAGTTAGTCAACAAATAAATTTATTAGCCAGCCATACCTACTTACCTTTTTTTGGATGGGAAGTCATCAAATGACTTCTCCCGCTCTGGGCGTGGAAGTGGAAGAGAGTGTCAGACTCTTACTGACTCGAACAAATTCCGCAACCCTAGCAGGCACTGACTCTATGGGGCCCTGTCTTTGTTGCTGACAGCTCTTTGAGGTGCGCGTGGAACACGACGCGCCATCGACCCGGGCCTGGTTACTATCGGACGACAAGCCACTCATAGCTCGTCGTCCGCAGGCCCGATACCTACTTACCTATTCTATACCACATAAGTATTTACCAGATAAAGTTTTGAGAGAGGAAGACAACTTTACGAGTACATGTACCCACTTAAAGATTCTTTAACACTTACGCTTTGCACATACCTATTAAAATAAAACAATACCAACTATCCAAAAGCCAATTGACTGAATCGGCATAAAACGCAGGTTCTAAATTAAAAAAAAAAGTCCTTTGAGGTGCAGTTCTTCGTCCAAGTTTTCACTACAAGCAGAAGGTGAAAAAAATCTCTTACATAAAAAGTATTCTAGTTTTAGTCGCAATTATCATGTTAGTAACAATCAGTCATAAAAAAACTGACCATAATATTGGGAAATTAGGGGCGTTTTGACAGTATGTGAATGTGTATATAAGCTCCTCAGTTCAAAAACCTTCAACGTAACCATTTTATTTTTTTCATAGATGCTCCCTTCACAAGAGTCCAGTCGTCAAAGTTAAATCACAGTAGGTACATAGGTAGCTAGTACACAATCGGTTGACCGTCGCGCCGCGGACCCGCAGGCAAATGACAAGGAATTAGTCGGTAATGGCGAGACCATTGTACCTAACTGCCTGGTGGCTCACCTAGACGTACATAATTGATTATCTCACTAAACCCTTCTGTGGGAGTTTGTTTTTAGAATTTTAGACGGTTTGAATATTTTGCGGGTGACTCGTGAAGGATGACTGAGTTTTTCTCGGTATTGGACCAGATAAAACTGTCTTGATTCGAAAATGACGTTAGCCCAACTTTTTCATGGTGGCTACTACTGAATTGTTCTGTACAACCAAGGAATCTTATATATATGGCATAGGCACAGATCTAGTAAAAAAAAATCTGACTCAAGCAAATTCTTCGGTGATTGTTCAAAGTTTCGGGTAGTTGAGGAATAAGCAATTTTTCTGGATAGGAAGTCATCAAATGACTTTCTCCCGCTCTGGGTGGAGCAGAAGGGAGTGTCAGACTCTTACTCACTAACTAACCTACCCATGTTCCTCCAAGTGCCCTTCGTGTTCTAGGGCAGCGGTGACTTTTTCGAACAATTTCCGCAACTGAGGTTTTATTTTCTGTCATCAGCAAAAATGTGTGTATGAGGCTTATTGCTTTTACATTTTTGTCAGTTGTGTGTGACTGTCACTGCTTATTACTTTGGCACCTTAATTAGGTGCCTGTATGTGCATGTTTTATATAATTACCTTCGTATGTCTCCCGTAAGAGAACTTGCTGCAAACACTCCTCCCAAGGGAACCCAAGGAAGTCGCGGTGGCATTGCTGGAACCAGATGTTGCAGTACTGGGTTAGATAAAAACAAAAATGGATGAAATAACTACCTGTAACAATATTCTATACAAAAAATAATTAGGAAACCTGTATATGTGGTTAATAGATCTGTCAAATGCAAACAGATCAGTTTCTTTGTTGCTAATCATTTGCCAGTAATTTTCTAACAAAATAATTGAAGCAACACAAAAAGAAATAACCCCCCGAATTATCATATTGAAACATCGGATCTGCAAAAAATGAAACAAAGCCGAATGACACACATTGTGAGAATCCAGGTAATTAAATCAGGAATAAAATTCAAGGTTGGAATATGGCTGTATAATCTTATTTATCTGTGTCAAACGCCGGCTTTTTTACTAAGACGGATCTGTCACAGATTATCTCAAGCCATTATTCATTTGCTTTTGTGGAGGAGCAATCTGACAGCTGTCTCAACCCTTTTTAACCAATGAGAATGTCATAGGCGCTCGGTGTACATTGAGTTGTTTTTATTTTTCGTCCCAGCTTAGTATATTAAGTGCTTTTTTATTGTGTTTTAATATCCTCGTTTTTTTTTTTGGTTGAAAACGAAGGAAGGGATTTAATTATTTTGTTAGGTGACTTAGATTCTCTGATAGGACTGTGAGTCAGGCTGTTTCCTTGAAATTTTACAGGGAAAACACTGTAATTTCAGTAGTTTACTATCTAGCTATTTACAACTTATTTAGTCACTATCATGGACACTAAATAACGAATGATTTATGAGTGTATCTATTCATTGTAATCACGGTTTAGGTATTTATAATAAAACATTTTTATGATTGAAATTTAAGTATTCAATTTAGTTTATTACCACTCAAAAAAAAAACACGTGTAAAATCATTAAACTTTATGAACCAAAACATTAACTAATAACAGCATCATAAAACGCGACACCCATTACTTAGTAAAAAAACAAGCAATAATATTATATATTACCACAATAAACACATTTTAATTAACGTTATCTATTCACAATCGCGTAATTAATAGCAGCAATAAAATTAACCCGCCATGTTTCAAATAAAACGGTCGAAACAAAACCTCCTAACAAAATAAACGATACTCATAATACATCATTTGTGTAGCTATCAATAACGCGGCCGAATCTTAACATCTCACTAACATCTCAATTTCTTGTATTGGAAACAACAATAATATTTCCTGAAACAGGATATTTATTTAAAACAAGGCGTTGATAAAGTAATTTTCTTTTAACCTTAACCATGTCTTTATGGAGTGGTCATTACTTAGCAATGGTACACAGCCCGCTCTGAGCAATGGCTGCGTATTAATCAAAATGCCATATTTTGTCTCGCTCTTTTTGTACTTCCGTTCCTCTCTCACTAGTCACGGATACCTCGTTTTTATTTGTTGCCAAGTATCTTTCTAAAACGTTAATCTCACCAGAGGAAAACAATCCCTAATTGTTTAATCGTTAGTTCTTATTTCAAGTGTGTTATTTCGCTTCTTATTACCTTTTTCACTGGGTGATCACACTCAGGTTCTGCAGTCTTACTCTCCTGAGACAAAATTCGGTCTTTTTTTTCGTCTCTCCATCACAGATCCTTTTTTCGCTTTTTCAGAATAGACGTAGGAAAGCGTTCTTGCCTTCGTCCATTTCTTACGCATTATCTCGTAATCATTAGTTTCACCATTTCCTTGATAGTAAAAGGTTTTTAGACAACTCAATTAAGTAGATAGATTACTTTTACACTTTCATTTCGAACGTAAGTAAATATAGAGCTGAGATGTACTACTTCTTACTATTATACTTGTCGCGAACTTGAGAAAGTTTCGTAACATCACTATTAACTAATTTGACTTTAAAACTTGTCAACATACTAACTATACATATAATTCTGCAACTACTTTAACTTTTGACCCTATGACCTCAACATTATTTATATCGTGTAAGCTTTCCAATTTGCAACTGGTTTGTACAAAAAGATTATGGCGCCCAATTAATATTTTATTGATTAATCAAAGCCTATGAATTTAAAAGTTATAACATTAAATAGGAAAGTTTGTATTTTTGTCAACTCCATTTTTTAAGCCTTCGTGATTCTAAGAGATGGTTCTATGAGAAAATCACAAAGTAATATCAGCCATTGGTACATTGTCACAGATCGTAAATATTTTATATGTGATTGTAATCTCTCTAAAAAAAATATATCGCCTTAAAACTTTAAAATAAAAGTCATGTCCGGAAATAAACTTACATATGTTTGAATAAATAACAATAAATTCAAATTCACAATATTTAAACTCCAATAAACACAGCTGGTTGGCAGAAAGTTCCCATGATCACATTTCTCAGGTTCCTCAATAATTCCCAAACCTCCAACAAAACATAGTCATCCTATTTACAATTCCTCATACTGAGCATCTCATCGCTTATCAACACTTTGCCTGCAGCTTCATCACCGATCCACATGTTCCATGTCACCGCTCTCTCCCTTCTCCTGAATTTTGTATGTCATCGCCCAGCGGCCATGACAGATACCTGTTTCTTCTTAAAGACCGCGGGAACTTGGTATTTCAGTTTGTCGTATGAGGTTGGCATTTTCGTGTGTAATTATGTTTGGCAGATGTTTTATAGATATTGAGATGGTGGGATTGGTTTGCAATTAGTAGTTAATTCTTATTGAATTTAATTAAATTCAATAAATGTAATGTTAATTAATCATGTAAGCAATTTTAAGGAGACTCTTTATTCTGACGGCCTCTTTTAAAAAACTCTAGCTGTACCTTATTGATTAAAATAAGATATGTTCGCAACTTCACGAAAAGACTATCCTTTCTCCCAAGATCTTGAAGCATAAAAGGCTGATAATAATATATTATTGATAACTTCAATTTCAACCACTGCTCAGGGCCTCAATAGTGGTAGAATGGTCTATCATTGATTTCATAATGGTTGATTTTGACAAGTTTGGTAATCTACTAATACATATAAAAGCGTCATGACTTTCCAATGGTCAACCACTGACACTCCATTGAAAGAAATGGCATAGAATGGTGATCTCATACATAATGGTAAATGAATTACAGACGTTTGCGATAATTAGCTAAAAGTTTGACAGTTCTTTTGATCAGTGACCTACCTTTAGAACGTCGTTGTGCAGTCATTTATTTAGTAATCTATTTTTATAAATGTGAATGACAAATTTATAAAAATAGCAGACTTGGGACCCTGTAAGCCTTACTTCATTAAGTCTTTAGATCATTTTTGCTCCAATGCCTAAGTAGGCCTTGCAAATGGCTTGGTGATAAAAACTAATAGCAGACGCTCAAATTGCGCAAGTGTTACACAAACAGGTTACAAATACTGTAGGCGGTAAGTGTCACTGTCTTCCTATTGATGTGGTCTTTAACCCAGCTCTTACTGTTAGACCTTTGAGGTGCGCCTACGCAATTAACGGATTTCTTTGTAATTTTTATCTTGCTCAGATATATTGATTAAACTCAGCCTAGGGCAGTACTCGGCCTCTTCTATTGTAAACCTACACTGGCTACGAAGGTAAATAACCTTATCACAAATGTGACAGCTCTGACAAATGTTATAAACCTAGCATTAAAAAAAAAAAAACTGTAGTTACTCGCCGTATTACCGTCTTCCACTTTTGCCAGCTTGGGACAGCTGGCAAAATTCTTCAATTCATAACCATTTATTGCCAGTGGCCAGCCAATTGTCCCTTTCCTGAATGCCTCCTATCACTTGCTGTTATGCTTCCCTAATCCATGTTCTAAAAATCTAACTTTCTTTCAATTCTTCGTGCTTTGTTTTTGATGCTCATGCTCCAAACACGTCTAACCGTAATCTAACAGGAGTTAAGAGTTTAGGTACATACATACAATGTTAGAGATTTTAGACTCTAATTAATTATAATTGATGGAACTTCCCATTAACTAGAATCAAATTCTAGCATAATATCCCAAAACCATCTCAGTCCATCACCACCAATCACCGATAATTCCCACAAGTGTCACTTGTCATTCATCATCAAAACCAGTGGCTTGCCACTTAGATGGTGATCAGTGCCATATCGCGATCGTACCCAGTGTTGGTACACGCTGGTGAACATTTGCATATAATGGTACGATGCGATGCCATTCGTCAAATTGTGTGAGTGACACCTACTTTGTACGGGGTGTTCTGTTTTATTTTTTAAATATATATTTAATTAAAAACTACATAACAACTGATTTTGGTTTAGGCGATACTTACGAAAACGTAACTGCTCACATCTGATGAAAACGTTGATGAAATTTTCAGGCACCTCCTATTTCACTGATGTAAAGCTTACGCACACAGAAGATAATACTTACCTACCAATGCTTTACCTAGAATTTTCTTTAACTTTTTTTATATTTTAACTGAATTCCAAAAAAGGAGAAGGTTTTCAAGTTGAATTTTTTTTATTTACCTATGTTACCTGATAAATTTTTATTGCGTGTACCGATTTTGATGATTATTAGAGTTATCCCGAATAATGCATGGCTTGGACTACACTAATGATGTTCTCATTCTCACTCGTCGAAGTAAGTAAATGATACTGTATGTGAAGGTTTGGAGGAGCATCGTAGTATTTCGAGATGGGCCTATTATAGTTTGGTGAAGATTTGATGAAGAACGGAGACAGGAAACGGAACTCTTGAACAAATGATAGCAAATCTTTCAGGATTGCTAGAATCGCATGTCTGTTTATTGTTCTGTTTGTTGTTGCTTGTTGTTTTTGCACGTAAGCGGTGATGGGTGTATCTAGCAGTGTGGGTATCACCACTAAAAAGTGAAAAATAAAATTAAAACAGAAACATTTTTACAAAAAAAAAAAAATACAACTGACTTCAAACCAAAAAAACACAAAAAATAGGTGTGTTTATTTGTTTAGAAGTCGGTTGTATTTTTTTGCAAAAAAGTTTTCTTATTGGTTATAGTTTTGAGTTTGCTTTTATTAAGTAGTTATAGGTACCTATTTAGAAAATATATTAGTGTTATGAAGAAATCCTCCCGTTCATATTCAATTCATGGGAAAAAATATTAATAAATTAAATATTATAACAGATATTTTTTTTCCCATGAATAGCTAAAATAATAATTTTAGTGAATCTAATGATACCATTTATCTGCGTAAGCCCCCTTTTGGTAGAAGAAAGAAATTACCCTGTATTACCAAAGTTTTCTTATTGGTTATAGTTTTGAGTTTGCTTTTATTAAGTAGTTATAGGTACCTATTTAGAAAATATATTAGTGTTATGAAGAAATCCTCCCGTTCATATTCAATTCATGGGAAAAAATATTAATAAATTAAATATTATAACAGATATTTTTTTTCCCATGAATAGCTAAAATAATAATTTTAGTGAATCTAATGATACCATTTATCTGCGTAAGCCCCCTTTTGGTAGAAGAAAGGAATTACCCTGTATTACCTACATCTTCATTATGCACCGGAACAAAAATAAATAAACGAGTCGTGATAACTCTTAAATTCATTGTTGCGAATAATTCACATAATCAATCCGTCTTTTCAGATCATGAAGCCGACGCCACAGCATCTCCTGCAAGAAAAAGAAAAAAAAACAAATCAATATTCAACACAATAAAAGAACACCTTATAAGTGAAAACAAGGGAAGGGTAAATAAAACCTAAAGGCAGAACGCATTAAGGTATTCGGGCAAGACGCCATTGTTGTCATATCGTGTATAAACTATGACATTAATCAATGGAGGACACAATAGTACCGCTTACCTCAAACCGAACTCATCGCACCAATATACCTTGGACCTTAAGCTCTTCTGTGAAGTATCAGACTTGAGTAATGTGGGGGTTCATCAAAAGCTGGTTGAGAGTATCCAGTGAATACATCTACATAATGTAGGCAACAGCACAACACTAGATAACCGTTATTGTGGCGACAATCCGAATCTACCCACGTGGTTATTGGAAGCTGAAGATATAAGTGCTTATGTACCTACCAGATGTTCGGTTTTATGTTAATAAAATGTTTGATTTTGAATAAATATTATTTATTAAATATATACCTACAGCATATTTGGAGAAGCTCGTAGCTAAATAATAACAACCGTGCGAGTCGATCTCCGAGGTTAAGCAACGCTTGCCAAGGTCGGTCTATGGATTGGTGGCCATTTTAACATACCGAGACTCTTCCGTGCCTCGGAAAGCTCGTTGAGATGCTCCGCGGAGAGAACCGCTGTGTCTACCCGTTCCCGTTCCCTTGGGAATAAAATATAGCATATTTTACTTGCTGATTATGTAGATTTCCAATGGTGAAAGTATCATAAAATGAGATTTCGTAGCTTAAGACAAGTAATCGATACAAAAAAACTTTCCTCTTTATAATATTAGTTTAGATCACTACCAAAAACAGGAACTGCAAAACGCAGTCCCAACAGAAACCAAAATTAATTTGTGATAGGTATGCAAAATCAAATCCCTAACGACAGTCTCATTCATTCCCCGCCATTTCACTCGGCTCGTTAATCACGAGGGCTCCTTCACCGAGGACAGATAATTTCATTAGTAGATATGTGGTATGTATAGGTATTGCTGAATTCACGGAGAGTTAGCGTTCATCATATATCTGGCCCCTTTGTGTAAGCCTGTCACTTCTACCCTTGCACATTGCCAAGAAGTTTACTTTGGTTTCTCGAAAGTGTTGAGTGTGTTTTTTCAGGAATTTCGAAGATTTCTTGTTAACTTCAGGCATTTTAATGGCGTATGTATTTGTATGTAAGATGTGTCTTCGCTGTATAAGTTTTTTTGTGTTGTCTGATAGTATACCTGTTTTCATAGATGTACTTACATGTGCTTTTCTCAGACTATTTTCTATGGCGCTTACTATCTTGTCGTAGTATCCTTGAACGTTGTAAGCATCTTTATAATTGTGAATTAGGTTTTCTTTATAACTATTTAGTGATTCGTTGTACCTTGAGATATCTTTTTCGGTTTTAAGTAAATTTCTAACAACTAAACCAAAGACTCGGTCTATGAAAAATGAGCTAAAAGCTTTATACAAACTTATCAGCAAATACATTAAAAACGACTACAAGAGCCATCGTACACATACTATTGAAAAACATCTCAGCATTACCGGTAGCGTCAAGAGAGCTTACAAAGACTTAAAATCACACAAAACATGGATTGAAGGACTTCAAGGACCAACAAATACTACAAAAAATAGGTCAGAAATATTAAAAATAGCAACGAACTTCTATAAAAACTTGTACAGCTCAAAAAATCAACTTTGCAACCCTGTTGAATGGCTTCATGTACCTGCAGACGGGAAAGAGATTAGCGCGATGGATGAAATGGAAGTGATTAGAGGAATTAACTCACTCAAACAGCAGAAAAGCCCCGGTTCTGATATGATCACAAACGAAGTCTTAAAAATAGGATGCAAACACCTAGCGACTCCATTAACTCAACTGTTTAATATGATATTGAAGTCCTCTAGTACCCCTAGACAATGGTCCGAGTCAAACATAATCCTGCTCTACAAAAAAGGTGATCCTAAAAACATTGGCAACTACAGACCAATCAGCTTACTGCCATCGATTTACAAATTAGTTTCATCCCTTCTAGAAAAAAGGATAAGGAAATATATTGAAAAACACCAACCGATAGAACAGGCGGGTTTTCGAAGAGGGTATTCCACTGTGGACCATATCCACTCACTAGAAATGCTGATCGAGAAATATCAAGAATTCCAAAGGCCGCTATACTTGGTGTTTATAGACTATCAGAAAGCTTTTGATAGTATTCTCCACTCGTCGATATGGGAAGCTCTGCATTCTCAGCAAGTAGAGATAAAATACATACGAGTTCTCAAACAGCTTTACGACAATACCACGAGCAGAATAAAACTGGAAACTATTGGCCCGCCTATACACGTAAGAAGAGGTGTAAGACAAGGGGACCCCATATCTCCTACAATATTTATAGCGGTGCTGCAGTCAATCATTGGCAAACTAGACTGGAGTAACTCGGGTTTATACATAAATGGCAAGTACTTAAGCCATTTAAGATTCGCAGACGATTTAGTACTGTTTTCCGAAAGTGCAATACAGCCACAATCAATGGTTAACTCACTTTACGAAGGGAGTAAAAAGGCCGGCCTGGAGATAAACCTCAGCAAGACAAACGTCATGACAAACCATACCGAAATACCCATATACGTCGAAAATACACCTTTATGTTATGTCAACAACTACATTTACCTGGGAAAACAGATTTCGTTTGATCGACAAAACAATGAAATGGAAGTCGAAAGAAGGGTAAAAAATACATGGAAAAAGTTTTGGAGTCTCAAAGAAATTCTCAAAAGTGGACTACCAATAAAAACTAAGAAAAAGGTCATGGACCTGCCTACTGCCTTCCTTGACATATGCATGCCAAACATGGAAGTTTACCAGCCGACTAAAAACAAAAATAACAACATGTCAGAGAAGCATGGAAAGAAGTGTCATGAAAATAAGAAAAATCCAGAAAATACCCCATCACGACATAAGACTCAAAACAAAAGTCATAGATGCTCTTAACTATTCGCAGAAGCTTAAATGGCGATGGGCTGGACACATTGCCAGACTCAATGACGATCGCTGGACTTCAAGAGTCACGTCATGGACGGGGCCATCAGGCCAAAGGAAAAGAGGAAGGCCTATGGCTCGCTGGGTCGATGACATTATTAAAGTCGCTGGAACTCGCTGGATAAGTACAGCAAACGATAGAGACCGCTGGTCGTCCCTGGAGGAGGCCTTCACCTTCTAACAAGAGGGGTTCTTGCTTCTTGATGTTTTGATTATTAAAACTCAGAAATATTAAATTATACTTAAAAAAAAAAATGCATGTACGTAAAATTAAATGAAATGTAAAATTATGTTATATATTATTTGTTCAATTAATTGAAATTATAAAATTTAAGTATTGATGAATTATGTTTGCATGCAGTTATCTACAATTTCTTTTTTCTGTTGTAATTTTTAAGCAAGAAATAAAAGGCTATTTTATTTTATTTTATTTATTTTATGTATTTGTATACTCCTAATGCTAATATCATACAAACTGGCAAATGATAATTATTGATGAAGAAGAAAGACAATTATATGATGATAACTATCACCTTTTTATTCATCTTCAACTTTTTTCGAGAAGGCTATCATGTTTAATAATATAAGTAAAGTTAGATATTGATTTAAGGACTAGCCAGTTTTGTATGGAATATGAACCATTACGCGTTAGCGCTCTTAAATCTAACATTTAATACTGCTAAATAAACATTATATGTGTTTTTTGACACTGATAGACAACGCTCAGGATAAACCATGGGAAGACTCTCTTATAGTTTTATTTTTATTTTTACTATTTTGTTTGTTTTGTGCGAGTCTCAAATAAACATTATTCTTTCTTTCATTCTTTGATGATTTTAAAAAATGTTTTTTAAATATCTGTAATCCCCTAAATGTATATAACTTCGTGATTTTAGCTGATAGGATACTTCCAACCAAGACCTTGCCCTGGCCACGAGGTTTTCTCAACCTGCTAAAGTTAAACTTGTTTGTTAAAAGAGTTCATTCACCGTTGAACAAGATTGAGTCATTACCTCTCAATCGCCAATCAACGCCTTTGCCCTTGGGCTACTGCCGCTCTTTATAATGATATTGAGTCCAAAAACAAATAAGAACCTTCTTATATGAATGAAGTTGTTAATAAAAATCGAATGTCGTTCAACTCTTATAATGTACACCTTGTATACCTACTACTCTAACTTTTTAAAACAATCACCAAACAACCTGCTGGCCAATTCTAATGATCTTTTAAGCAACTCTCCCATTCGGATCGCAGTTTAAATCTGTCAAAAAGCCTCAATTTCCCTCCATTTTTTTAGGGAAATTTTCTATTTTGTAGTTAGCAGAATCAGCATTATGATATGTAACCAAGCTATACGATCTCAACAAAAAAAGTTCGACTTGATTAGATTTCGAGTGAGACTCCGTGGTAAAACCAAGATGATAACTCCAACCCCTCTGGGTTCAGAAAAGCTAGGAAATAAGTAACACACGAAATAGTTGCTACTGTGTCGTAGAGCGGCGAGATTGGTTCCCGCGACACTGAGATAGAGGCCTTTGTAAGGCTGCACCAGGAGTCTGATGATATTTTGTAAGTATATAAACGTAATAAAGATAAGAATAGGTGCCTAATCAATTTAGCAGATAGGAATCAAGAAATCGTAAAAAAAACATAATCGTACAAAATGATAATTAAGTACTTTCTGAAATTGAAATTCATGACCGAAAGATGAATTGAATATGAACAAAACAAACTACACTTTAATAATATGACCACCGGCTCACACCAAAATCCAAGCAGGAAGTCTTAAACTCAATTATATTATTCAAATTCTCGTTTCATTTCTTTTTGCTCTCGGGCCAAAGTTTCAAAATGTGGGCAAGGAAATAAACAAAAAGTGGGGCATCAAAAATATAAAGAAACCCCGCTGTGCTTATCCGTAGACACGCAATGATATTAGAGAAATCGGAACACCGCATTATTGTATACGATGACAGCGGTTAGCGGCGATGCTGAGCGAAGCGGAGCGTAGAAAGCTGTACTAAGCGGGAAAAGGTATAAGTAAGGAAGGAAGCGCAGAGTTTGTTGTTAGGAAAATTATATTCAAAGGAAAAATGACACCATCTGTTGAATCATTGTGATACTAATTTTATTTCGGCAATAACAATGATTTTTATGGCCAATCAAATGGTAATGGAATCAGGATCAGTTATCATGTAGGTATTATCTGAAAACTTAACAGTTATATCCTTATTGCCTGTGTAACGAAAATTTCGCAAAAATGATAATTACTTAAAATTTTAATATCAGTGAAGAATTCACTAGCATTTTCACGAAATTTTCCTCTTCTAAAAGCTTGTAACATGAGCAAGAAGGTGACATCCATAGGTGAGTATGCATTAATAACTTTGTAATAAACTTAACAAAACCCTACGAACATAATCTCACTCATTAATCTCTTCAACACCTACTTAAATAATGACGTAAGTATTAACGTAACACGTTACGTTGCGTTGATTGAATTTATCACGAGAAGTTTCATCAAAAGGTGGTGTTAGTGTCACCGATGCCACAGACTGGTTTTGAGGTCAGCAACTTGTATTCCCGGTGTTGAGACTACGAGTTCCTTCTTTCTTTTACAGTGTGTAATATTTCTACTATAAAATATGTATACTTGATAACTCAATAAGCTTTACTCTAAATATGTTTTGCGGACGTATTGGTGCATTGCACCTAGTAAGAGTTTAGCATGGTTGTGTATTGCTGAATCACTATCAACCATCGTCTTAACTGTTTTGACGCCTTTTTCTACATTTTGCCAGTGTGTCCACATTCTAGCAAATATACGCCATTACTAAACAATTTCACGTTTTCAAAATTCCCAATAAAAGTATCTACATTAAATCCCTCAAAAACCCAACCAACCCAGATTCCTGCACACCTAAAACTAGATTATATCTTCGCTATGATTACACGCTTACCAGCTGGTATCTGCGGATTATCTTTATTGAATGCCACACGCTGCTCACAGCATGCCGCCTAACATAACTTACTGCAGACTATGGACCGTGCAATAAGGGCTTTATCTCGTTATTTTTGTCTAACTAGAATTTTTGTTGGCAAGTTTTTGAGAGGTAAGAAAATTGGTAATAATTTACGAGCCATTTTGAAGGAGAAACTAAGGACGTCCCCTGTGATTACTAAAATATAAAATAACAAATTTAATATAGAAAATGAGATGCCAGATGATAGCATAATAGTCTTTTGTCAAGGAAATACTGACGACTGCCATAATGATGATGAAACCAATCCGATTGGCCACTACAAAATTCTAAGGACTCAATTGCTTAAGAGCTACCAGATCTAGTCCAATAAAAGATAACAGCGATTATTTACTCGTTACACTATCAGGTAGTTAGTATCTCTATTATTAAGTAATCTTTGCTATCACTGGATGCCAGTGTATTTGATCTGGGTAGCGTAGGTTGGTCCAGATGAATCGAGGAACGCAATGAGAAGATCTGAGGCGGATATTAACTTTACCGGAGGAAGTTCGACAGACTGGCGGAGTACTGAGATGCACTGTTGAGAATACTATCGGTATGTTAATACGGCCTTCATATGAAGAAGTATAGAGAAAAGTATACATATCATATATTTTTATTAATCGCATTGTTTATTGCTAGCTACTAATAATAAAGCTATTGCTGATTTAAATGAATATTAATATCAAAAATAGAAGTTGTATAATTTGTTGATGACATCCTTAAAAACTTTTATATAAAATACCCTTAGTTATTTGCTGCAGAAAATCAAGTGACTTTATAGACACTTTCGTATTTTCCTCTCAGGAAGAAATTAATGCGATACGTCCATCCATGGGAAACTGGCTATCTAACACTGAAAGAACTATCTAATCTTATTGAGTGAGTGCTTTCAGGAAGTGCTCAACACGTGATAGATAAAGGATTCAAATATGTGATCATGAAATACTGCATTTTTAAAAATTATGTTGGTTGGTAGATGTATATTTGCAGAATGAACATTATTTGCTTATCCAACATTAAAACATGAGCTGAAGATATGTTGAAATCATATGAGGCTGTGATTCATGATATACGTAGGTGTGGGTTATGCCAAGGTTGTCGAATTTGTTCGAAAGAATGACCGCGGCCCTGAAATACGAAGTGTATTTCAATTTTAGTTAGTAAGAGTCTAACACTCCTTTCCGATACGTTCAGACTGGAAGAGTCATTTGATGATTTCCCATCCATAAAAATGTTAGTCTAGTATTACTTACGGTTATTGATTATATGGTTAGGATAGTAGCACTGCTATAGAACAAGCAGTATCTGAAGAATCAATATACGTATTAGAATGATTCTGAACGCAAAAAAGACAAAAAAAAAAGTGAAATATTTCGCTCATCATAAAAATGGCATTAAGAGATCGTGACTGTACACTTGGCATCACGAGTTGCCTATGCAAATGATGAGAACCAACATTGGACCGACAAAGGCGCCTCAACCGACACCCGACCATTGTTTTCCAACAGCAAAAGAAAACGACACACTTCAGAAATACACGAACAAAGTATAAGACAAGTTAACACAGAAGAACACTGTGTCTTTTCTTGGGACTCTATCATCAATCATTATGAATACCGTTAAATAACACCATATTATATTTAAAGATTATTATTTGTTTTTGTAAAACGGCAACGAATGACATATGGTAAGATTATACGGTTTTTTAATCCGTGTGTATTTTGCGTATTAACACGAAAACTTGTTTTGAATTAACCTAGTTATGAAAAGGTAGTTAGTTACTGCAATTTAAAGAACTTAAGCATTCGTCATGTTTGAAAAGGTATTTACTGCAGTTTACTTTAGTAGCTGTAAGATTTCATTCGAATTATTATCCTTACAGATTTTGTAAAACTGCACAATCTTGTATAGAAGCGCACGAGTCCCAAAAATAATTTCGACGGCCGACGGCGGTGCTCTATTTCGGGACTATCCGTCGGCCGTAACACTACCTGCACCAAAAAGTTTAAACTTTTCGCCCCTCCACAGACACTGTCTCACTTATTTATACCGAGAAGTCGTTTAGCAGTATAAAATATCAAACAAGTGATAAAACACGAAAACTTGGCACACTGACAGACAAATTGACATGTACATCGGAAGTGACATTAACAATCCTATATAAATACCTACAAATTGGAGTCAGATAAAAATAATTTAATTACCAATCAATATAATAAGGTCAAAACTTTCATTAAGGTCTAATTATATTTTAATGTGTTCTTCATAATGTTGTGAGTGCACAATTTGTGTTAATACATAAATAATTTAATGTTATTAGTAACAGAGGAATTAATTGGTCGGTGTCGATCAGTTTAGGGGTTAAAAACGTGTTATTAGCTGTAATGGAATTTATTATTACGTTGTTGTACGTGTTACATGTCCTTCATTTTTAATTAGCACGTAAGTAGCAGTTTTCCCCACCACGTCAAGAATTCATTAATTTATTTCTACTAAGACGAAATCTTAATAATTACCTAAATATTAGAAAGAAAGAATGAGATTATCATTCTATATGAAATATGTATGTACCAAGGAATGAAAATATAACTAGAAAATTGAGTAAAGCTGGAAATTATCAATTTCAAAATTAAGTTGTAACCTTAAATTATCCAAGATTGGATAGATATTAAAGAAGATTATGTAATTATGGAGGACAACAGTTCATGAGCAGAAGCACCTGTTAAGTGGAGGGAGTAAAATAATTAAAGGTTTGTAAATTACGTTATTACCAGGGAATATTTCATTATTCCTGTCCATCATTTAACTGAATGACTTATACACTAGGTATGGCAATGATGGTAGGTATAACTGATGTGAAAAATTCAAAAATCGAATTTGTGAAAGTGATAAGTTATTTTAATGATAAGGATATTTTTCTTGAAGCAAACTTTATCGTGATAAGATAAGTACAGGTGACGAATAAAATGTTGTAGAAGCAATCCTGGCTATCTCATGTCAAATACACACATGTGTGTTCTGTAATAGATCAGTCTGGTATAGACATCTAAGTACCTATACGAGACTGATCTCCGAAGACAGAACAGGTCATCTACCTACATTAATTAAGATCACTGAACGCAACATTGACAGCAAACGGCTAAAGAATTCCTTTTTGAATTCCCACGTTGAACTATTTATTGGTTGATATAATTAAGTAATGATGCTACAATGTAAGAGGCTGGGAATAGCCAAGGTGTCTGCCAGCAGTCATAATGATCGTTTGTGAGAGCTAGGTGATGAGATTAATGGCTTGCGTATGAAGAAAGTAAATGATATGCGTGTCAGTTCAGAAAGATCATCTCTTTAGAGATCAGTATACATTGGAAATTTTACTAAGAAAGAAAGTAGAAGTAAGGAATTCATTCTTATTATATCGTATTATTATATTACTAGCGACCCGCCCCGGCTTCGCACGGGTGCAATGCTGATACTAAACACCTATAAACCTTCCTCTTGAATCACTCTATCTATTAATAAAAAAAACCACATCAAAATCCGTTGCGGAATTTTAAAGATATAAGCATACATATGGACAGACAGCGAAAGCGACTTTGTTTTATACTATGTAGTGATATCATATGTATTATGCTGATTGTGAGTAAGATGAAGTACAAAGTGCAGAAACTGACAGGTTTAATAGAAATCAGGAAGTTATTTCAAGTAAGTGGTAGTTCAAGAAATCTAAATGCATGTTGATATAAATCTGACTAAAAATAGATACTTACAGAACCACCATGTATTTTTAAAATATAATGAATCCAACAAATTACATTATAATAACGAACGATGTTGATGACATGATAATAATACTTCATTTATTGCTAACAGTAAGATATGGGCTATTTAGAGATGGAATCAGGTAGGTAAACGGTATATGACATGTGTTAAAATGTGCAAGAAGAACTATATATTTATTTTGTAATTTGGTATCAAGGCGTACCTACACAGAATCACACACTAGACATATTTATTATTATTCTCTTTTTCTTATTCTCTTTTTCATAACTATTCTCTTTTTCATAACTCTTTACAATGAATTAAATTATTTGAGATAAGTTCTCCTACCCTTTTCAATGCTTTAGCTAATTATTTCTTTCTTGGGATTTCATCTTTCAGCTATTTTGATATTTATTTTATAAGTTTAGGTGTCCCACGTAATAATGCCTTACGCTAAGTGTGTGTTAAGTATTTCATAGTTTTTTGTATTCTTGTTGTTACCTACGTCTACATTTGTATCTATTTTTGTATTATCCTTTAAAGCTGGTATACCTATTCCATTTGTGCTCGAGTTAAAAAATTCAAGAGATAGCAACACAATATAGTTAGATATAGCTACCTACCTATTCATATACCTACGTATAGCTGATACGTGCTTCCCTTAAGTGACGTAACTGCTCCCTCGTGTCTGTCGTGCTTCAAGCTGGACTGAGCAAAAGTGCTAATGAAAAAGGACAGAAATATATAACTTACCATATATGGGAATAGGACGGTAGCATCTCTATCGGTGTCATCTTCCAATGCAACGCCTGACGGGTATCCTAGCGACCACAAGTTTCTCCGCTAACTTGGTTGTAAGAATACCTATATTTTTGTTTCTTGTGTGTTTTAAAAGTATTTTAATGTATTCAATTTTATACCAATAAACATGTTGAAAAAATAATGTACGTGTGAAAATCAAATAGTTTCAAATTTTCCGTAAGAAAAATCATAAATCATTGTACTTCTTAACGGCTTGTAAGTCAAATTGATAGTAATATATTAACTTTAAATAAAAAAGAAAGATTTAACTATTTGAATCACAATATTATATTTACCTGGATATTTTAGCCACTTAATATCAGTTCCCTTCGAAATAGATATTTATTTTAGAACGAGTTCCTTCATCGATGCTTGTTGTGTCATTTAATTTTGCAGGCAATTTATAGTATGAGGTTATTAGTAATAATAATCAAGAACAATTTATATACCTATCTACCTATTGATTTTCTCTGAGCTGCAAAATAGTAAAATGCTATTTACTATACAAAACATCGAATTAAATATATTTTCTAACGCTATAGCAACCTGTTGGGTAGACTGTACACTATAACAAATGAGTTGGGCTGCGTCCGAGTGGCTGACGCGTGGGAGTGGCGCCACGGGGCGGGGCGAGCGGGGACACCGCCCCAAACAAAATGGCAGCCGCGCGGGCGCCAATTTTGAATTTCAATTTGGATTTGTAAAACGAACTATAAAGGTTGTACAATGAAAATTAAAGCGATATTGGACAAATGTACTAAAAAATAAATTGACCTGATAGAAATTAAGTTTTCTTTTTCATTCAAATTTTATAGTATTTTTAATAAATAAAAAATGTGAAGATGTAGATATGTATTATTAAACAGTTTCAAACAAGCAAAATACGTTATGAGACAAACAAAATCACAATATTAACTTAGACCCAAGGAAGCAATATCCTCATAAAGAATAGTATGAATAAAACAACAACAACAAGTAACAAGAACTGTTTCTAACAGTAGCAGTGTAGGAGTAGTAGTAGTAGAAGATATGAATGTTATAATTTCCCAATATATATTTCTAAGATTTATGGTAATTTTGGTGTCTCATAATAACGACCACCATGAATTACCAACGATGACGAATCAATTAGGTAATAACAGAATGTCAGATAAGTTATCAAACATGTCAAAAAGCCAATAAAATCAATTACAGAGTTGACTTGTATCTTAACACGAGACCATAAATTAAACTTATTCCTACAAAGGATCGCCGACAACACGACTATCTATAAACAAATCGTTATTGCGATTTAAGGACCCATTTAAAAGCTATAAATTTTACAACACACCAGAATATCAACCCAAAATCAAAAGCGGTAGAGTCTACAGTCATTTGTTTAGGAGCAACACCTTAGCTCTCATAAACTATTTTCAGTAACAGCTAAATGAAGAGGCGACTTTGCTATCTCGCTCAAGCATTCGTAAATTCTCATAAGTATGAAGGGAACAGGGAATATTTACGAGGTGTTTATATCGATACAGCGGCGTTGATTTAACCATTGCTATGGTTTATTGCAGTCAATAAAATTGAACGTTATGAGGCAAGGTCGTAAGTGAAAAATCGTCAATGATTTATGTCTTCATCTTGGGACAGTAAGTTTCAAGTTTGATGTTATTGAGTTTTTTTTTTTTGTGAAGGTGGTTTAGAACTTATAAATGTTTGTTTACGAAGATTTGACAGGATGCATGAATGCTTGTCAAATAGTCATTTGTATTTCTTTTAGGATGCTGCTAAATGCGTTATGTCCAGAGGTTTTCTAGCTAGTCTATAGCTCAAAAAACATCCGGAAATTTAGGAATAAAACATAATGGGAAACTGACAAACATGAAGATTACCTACATTGAAAGGTATTATGTGCTTCATATATAATAAATATAAACCATATAATTTAACACACTAGAATGTGAAGAAATATTGCCCAAAACTATAATTCTAACAAGAACATAACCCACACATGACGAAATATCAAATCCCGCAGTACTTAAGTAATGACTGCCATTAGAACCTACAAAATTGCTAACCTATTTTTGAGAAATTTCAATGAGAATCAATCACAAACTCTTTGGACTTGGAACGCAACTTCTACCAAATAACCATTACAACAATTCATTCAAATAAGAATTCATAGTAGTACAAATATATTGGAACAAGTACACCCAAGACTGGTTAACGAAACGATAACACTAAAAAATAACTATTTTTATTTAAAATACTCCAAGAGACAGAATCAGAGTGATTGTTCCAATTGCTGGACATACGTAGATGATTGTGTTATCTGAGCACGACCGTGAACCCAATCTGTGGCAAGTGCAATGGCACATTGACGAAGCTCATAAATAACACTTATCAACGCTCCCCGAGAGGAGACACCCACCATTTTACTATGACCTCTATCACAAAACGAATTCATGCTAAATCTCTTCATTATGAAGTATCTAGCTTCGTTGGCAGTGGAATTGAAAGAAATTGGATTGTTTACATCCGTTGGTGAATGATAAAAATAGTAAATACATTGGTGCCAATATCAATGTTTTGTAAGTAAATACAATCTTGCCAAAAGCCACACATGGTGAATGAGATACTATTGATGATATTTCAACAGTCAACATAAATAGAAAAATTAGGTGTGTTAGGTGGTTCGACATCACCAAATTATGCGTATGTAGGAAATAAAAATAATACAACAATAGTGATCAACATAAATGGATACACGGTTCAAGTGAATGGCATACAGAAACTTGTTAGGCGAAGGCCAAAAACCAGATTAATCTGGCATATAACGGGAAAAAACACGAAAACTCACTGGTTCTAATTACAAAAAAAAATGTTATAATAACTTCCGGCGATCACTGAAATCACCCAGACAAATACATGCCATTTAAAACCCTGCAAAACCATAATTGCCTCAATTTCAAACTTGTCATAATGGCATTAGCAGAGA
Organism: Hecatera dysodea; assembly: GCA_905332915.2. Taxonomy (NCBI): domain Eukaryota; kingdom Metazoa; phylum Arthropoda; class Insecta; order Lepidoptera; family Noctuidae; genus Hecatera; species Hecatera dysodea. The sequence goes on along the minus strand of HG995298.1, from coordinate 13,858,062 downwards.
TCGCGCACGAGAATAATGATTCGCCTTCAGCGTTCATTGGACGTAGGGATTATTAAAAACGCATTAGAGAAGCCACACCTAGTTGTATAAATAGCTTTCGTGAAACAGAAAAAAGCGTAATTTCGAGATTTGTGAGTGGGGAGGTACCAATCAGCCGTAACTGACACGGAAGGTACGAGGTACGGTCGTATCACGCAAAATCATTATTTTGTCGTTAAGCTGACGTATTATAATGACGGTATCTAGAAGCACGATCTGGAAGAAAGCCTTTATTTTATAGCTCAAGTTGAGATATGTGCAGCATTAGGCACAGCTGTGTTGAACCTTGACCTTTTTCTACTTTAGCATAATTGTGTGGGAATCTTGAACTTGAAAGGAGGGTACTAAGAAAATTTCAGACCGTAAATTTCTGCTTAGGTACGCTCCATAAAATATCGAATATGTTGTATGCTATAAATCTGTCGATCAGTATAAAAAAACATAATTTTGGCTTTGTGCTTTCATGAAACATTTTTCACCTAACGAAACGACACACACACGGACGAAACCTTGTTACATAGTATACCTTTGGGTATACTATGTAACAAGATATCGTCCAGTCGTTAAAATTCTTATAACTAATAAATTGCTATGAAAATTCACTTTAGTTCAGATTTGGTACAGAATATCATTCAGTTCATTGTTTAAATTATAAAGGTAGTTAACAATAAAAATCTCAAAGTACAATCATTATGCTTTATTAATTTCATGTATTTATATATTTATGACAATATCGTCTCGCCTAACCTTATTATGTTACTAATTATAGTTATATTTTATAAATTTTGAATCGATAGGACATAAATGGTAAATAAAATTGATGAAATTAGGTTCCAATGTCTCTCTACAGACCTAATTTTCGAGTTTTGAGGACAGTTTTCAACAGACTTAAGAATCAGAACTTAATTTAAGTAAAACTAATTTTATAATTTTACATTTCAAACTCATAGTTTCCATCTGGCAAGGGATCTGAAAATTTTGTGGAACATTGCACTGAAATATATTACCATCTAAGAGGATTTATAACTGATAATGTCGTTAATACATCATACTTATTGTAGTACACTTTTTAAAAGTAACAACAAATTAAAATACTGCTTAACTCTAGTAATAAAATTACAACACAAACATGTGAATTGAGCAATTAAAAATAATTCAACAAAATGCATCCCAGCCAGACAGCTATCGAATATTCCACCCAATTGCAATAAAAGAAAATGTAAGCGAACCTAAGTAGCGAATCAATAAATAAATATTGAATATATCGACAATATACAATTATTACAATTTACATTTCACTTAACGAACACAGCACAAAATTAAAAAAAAAGAAAAAAAATATCGAACCGGCTCACTGAGTTCTTATTAAAAACATTCACTAATTACAATCTATGTGAAAAATAATTTACAAATAGTACTTTTATACATTATTACGAAAAAACGTATAACTTGAATCCTGACAAGATCAACCTTTCTATCACTCGCCAATTTTTTTATAATAATATTCGTAAAACTAACGTGTTACGAGTATATATATTAGATATTTTTTTACGTATATCGGGTTTCTTAATCAATGATTTTATAAAAATACCTTTTCAAAATGATGTATTACGGTTATACCTGAAACGTCAAGCGCCTCCGTATCTACGTATATCGTTCGTATAAACACCAGTTTATTTCCTAACTTTGGTATACTGTGAACATGTAACCTCGTACCTACATTCCACAAGAGATTTATAAATCAAAGTATCAAGTTCTGCACCTACGATATTGAAGGTAACTTTTGTTTCATTATAAATAAAGTTTTCCTCATTCATTTCATTTCCTCTCACCGATGGTTCCTTCCCAAGATGTCTTCACGTGACACAACTTTCCACAATAGAAGTTCAAAGAATATCTCTTTTATGTTCTCATTAAGTATTTTCTAAATTATAAGCTTCGATCTCGTAACATTTTACAATAATAATAGATTTCCTATGACGTTTATTATCAGTATTAATTACGTATATGTGTCATCAAAAATCGTATACATTGCACTTGTAAACTGGCCTTCCCGCACTACGGTTACGCGTACCTATAGAAAACAAAGAAACAATTCAAAAACACTCATACCGCAAAAAAACTCAAAACACGAATACTATCGTTGTTTCCCAAATTAATCTCAATAATTAATTATTCACACTAAAACAATTGTACATCATATAATCTAAAAATTATTATGTATGTATGTACAGAATAGTATTTAGATAGCTTAATTAAGAAATAAAACATCAAATATATTAAATAATAACAATATGGATACTAATTGCCTTCTTATCAATGGTTAATTATAAGAGGTCCTTATGGTTTTGTGATTCAAAATTATTAGAGAATTTTGTTATTCTTTACATAATTTCTGACATAGTGCTCATTACAGAATTAAATAATAAATTATGGACGTCACATTTTTCGTTTTGTTTTTGTAATTTCGAAATACTATTGATGCCAACTTATAGTAGCTATGAAATAAATATTGTGAGACATGTAGTATTAAGCACTTTGTCTAGAACTTATACAAACGTTACGACCAATTGCAGATCAGTAGTATATACCGAGAAAATGACAATTAATCAACTATATAATCACATAAATGATGCAGTTTACTAATCATATACACTGCGTTTTTGGTAATTATTGGTATTGAGATTGTTTCTATAAATTAATTTATACTTAACAACTGTAAAAATCTCTTCATCACACTATCATTACTCGAAATCACTAGGTTACGTATTAGTTATAATGTAATATTATCATGAAAAGTCCAACATACAATTTATACAAATTAAACTGTTCTAGTAACTTCGGTCTCGGGGCGTATTGTTTCAGATTTGTGTTCGAAGCAGTCGAACATAATCGTATACACAAAATAAAACGCGGAGAACGGAGTTTGTGATTCGGGCGAGGAAATCTGAAACAATTCACCCCTAGCTTGGACCGCGCGAACTAAGCTAGAGGCCTTTACTGTGGCGAGGTGGGCGGACTCATGTTGTCCGGCTCGTCCCCGGAGCCGGGCTCGCCTTTGGTCTTGTTCTCCTTCTTCCACTTCATGCGGCGGTTCTGGAACCAGATCTTGATCTGGCGCTCGGTGAGGCAGAGCGCGTGCGCGATCTCGATCCGTCTCCTCCGCGTCAGGTACCGGTTGAAGTGGAACTCCTTCTCCAGCTCGAGCGTCTGGTACCGGGTGTAGGTTTGCCGTCCCCGCTTCCTTTCTGAAATTAGATAACGGTACATGTTAATACGAAATCAGAAAAAATACAACAGATTAATTTTAAAACACGGGGCAGCCCTGACAGACGGCAGACGTTAAAAACTGCATAGGCATTTCTGATAAATGTTGGGTTATTTGTAAACGGCGAACACTCCCGCGCCGAGTTAATTGAAAATTGTTTTGAGCTTATCAATTTGTTAATTGTTTTTGCTTGTTGGCCATCTCTCGGCTGTCGGGAGTTCTGGAGTCTTATAGAAATCAGTGCTTGGAAATGGTAATCTAATTTAAGAAACATTCATTCGTAATCGACGAAGGCAAGCAATTCTGTTACCCAAGATATTACACACTGCTTCGTATTTGCAGCAGACATTAGACATTTTTGTCATAAGTTATCTTTTAAAAACATGTTCGTTTAAATACAAACTTATCAATTCGCCAGGGTTTTTAATTAATAAAAAGTTTAATTAGTATTCAACCGAGTGTAACAAAATTTAATCTACAAAATGGATCTATGTACATTGTACAGTGAATTCGCATTTGAAAACAGGAAAATATTAATATCAGCATTAATCAAATTAGTCCTTCTCACTACCGACAGTGTTCGTACAGTGGTCTTAGTTCTATAATTACATGCGGCTATTAGTGAGACGTAAGTAGACGCCTGTAATAAATTTACAGATATTTAATAATTCTGATATATTACCAACTTTTTGTATGTACGGGTGATATTAAGTGTGTATTACGTAAAAAGAGCCGTACGTGTGTTTGTGAGTGAATACTCGGTCCGAAGTTCCGAACCGCTACCGAAGCCAATTAAAATAATTTAAGACGCCGCAGGGCTTTTTCATTTTGTAATCATTATTCTTCGAGGAAGATGCGAAGCCTATTATACACGGTTTAGATGATGCACTGATCTGTAATTTATTTGAAGTGAAAAAAGACAAATCTGTGGATGAAAAACGTACGAAACGTGATTATGATTTTACATTGGCAGATAGAAGATTTAAACGTTAATAGAGAAGAATGGATTAGATATAGTATAAAAAACTTGGCAAGTATTCTTATCCTGGGTTATGAACTTTAGTTGAACATACTTTTCGCATATTTTGACCTCTGCTGTTGAAATAAATGAAATGTTATAAACCTAAAACCCGCATAAAATATTCACAAAGCACAAAATACATTCTGAATTGAAATAGAAACAGTTGGAGTTGAAACAAAGCAAAAGTTAGCTGATTATTTTCAGTTCAACGGTAACACGCGAAACGGCTTGCCATACAAGATAAACACGCTAACTTCGAAGAAATACGCAGAAACGGATCGCGGATTACATTGCGAATCACACTACCGGCGATTTCCAAGAACGACAATATTCATAACGTTGGAAAAAAAGAAAGAAAGAAAGAGCTGATGACAAACACGACAGTTTGTTGCGAGTTGACAAACGAGGTACTGTGGACTATAACGTCATCAATATAGATAACCTCTGACCGGCTAACATAACTCTTAAGATTTCTAGAGGAATTTAACAGAGTGATGTAAAAGAGTCAGCCAGTGTTAGGGTTGGTGCAACGGATTCAAAATTATCGCCCACTTGTTGCTCGGGAAATTGATAACAACCTCATCGTCCTGGTCGGATTTTGGGACGCATTCAAGTACAGCCACGTTACCGTTAATAGTCTTCAGAATAGTCAGATTTTCAGGTATTTGAAACAGTAACATTTTGAGAATTTGATAATTGTAAAACCATTCTGAATTGGCGTGTGGCAACAAGAAAATCTGCAATGAGGAACAGCCAACTCGACAAGTACTCAAAGCGTCTTTATTTCCGGTTAAATAATTATAAAAAATAATAATTATATCACAAATAATATAATTACAGATATATTAACTGTGTTCAGCAGGTATATGCGTTGTTCAAAACTAAAGTATTTGAAAGGGCCACCTGGATTTCGCTAAGATCGTAAGAACCCCAGAACTGTCTATTGGTACGGCTGGAAAAAACTTGTCTTTTATCTATAATACAGCATCGGATGCATTGTCTTAAATACTTCTTTTGATCTGGACCGAAAGGTAAAGCCACAGAATTTATATTGTTCGAGCTTGAACATTCATCTCTCATGTATAATACAGTAACTCATTAATCACACAAACACTAACTATACAAGAAACAATCTACCGCGGTCTTTAGTTTTCACCACGTCCCTAGACCTTACATTTCATCAAGACAACACACGCTCTCATCGGTCATGTCGCGCCGAAAATTCCGAAACAATGTCGTATAGCGATATAGCTCATGAAATCCCCTTCCTAGCGGGCTTTATATATTACAGCAGCGGTTTCATCGCACACTCAGATGCATAAAACATGATCCCCCCGTCAGATTTAAACCGTCCGTAATAAGAGCATTAAAGAGGGCACGAGGCAAGCGACATGCTAGCAGCTAGACGATGGTAATACTTAATTTGTTAGAGTCGTAGTGGACATTTAGAGATAATTGATGCGTTATTGACATATGTTAAGGTAAATCTTGAACTTTTAACAAAAGACGTAGAAGCTAAAAATATGGGTTACTAGAGGGAACTGAATACAAGGAAAAACTGAGACTAATGAATAGTCATTTAATTAATTTTTGGTGTCAACGAACCAAGGAATAAATCAATGACGAAGAGTGTCCCACTCTGTGATAAAACAGACTAAAGATTGAAACCAACAATCAGACTATGAACATACTTCTCTTGCAATTACACTGAATACCGTAGCCATTAAAGCTACGTTTTCTTCATCCTACACACGGGCGTTTCAACCGCAGCGTCGAACCCGCTCGTGTGATCATCCCAAACGAAATCGCAGCTTTAGGAGCGTCGGGCGCAGCGCTGCATGTGTCGTCGGGCGACTATAAATCATCTCGACCAGGGGAAGGGGCTTACTTTCACGACGATGTGGACAAACACCGGGCATTGTTGAAAATTGGCTACGATGGACCGTGGAAAGTGATTGGTAATGATGTAAGAGATCCTGAATAGAAATACGATTTTAAAATCTGGAAATGTATTTCCGAGTATTGTTGCTTTATACACAACTCTAGTTTCTGAAAAGTTGTTATTGTAGAACATTTGCCCTTAGAAAAACGCTCTTCAGGACAATTTTATGTATACAATTCATATGATAATTTCTGTCTGACAGGCGCCTTCCTATGTTTATAAATAGGAAATATACCTTCATTCAAAACTATGATTTTTTCTATTTCCATCTAACTGGTGAAAATAAATCATTGTAAATACTAAGCCAATTTTTCGAGACAGAAATACAGAATCGATCGAATTGTAACAGCTCTGATGTATCGAGCCGAAGAGATTATCGTTAGTAATACTAAGTTCACGAATGCGTTTTCCAGGGCGATTGCAACAGAATCCATACGTTACTAATCCCTTGAGAAGTAAAGGTTGGTTCACATTTATCTGGATAAAGTGCGTGCTAAAATATTGAAAGGCATGCGCTATCTCACATCGCATTTGTACTGATTACGGCGTTGCGTGTACAAAGGTAAAGGGTCGAAAAATGCGGTCAGCTGCCGCAAACCGGTTGTAACCAGCCTAAACTGAATTGAGATGTATACTCTATTGTATATAGAATTGATGATAAATGGCATTATTACAAGTATGAAACCGTTACTAAGTTATATCTACATCTATTGAATTTGAAAGGTCAGTTTTATTTGCAATGTAACTCTTTGAATTGTGTTTTTATAGTTACTAGTTGTAGCATCATAGCTATAATAGTTTAACAAAGCAATAAATGCAATAGAATAAACCAACCGAAGAACTCATATTGCAACAGACAACATAGGAGAGGTATGGTAAACTTTAACAACTGCAGCAATTAAGTTCAATAGATTTTGCGGTTAAGGCAGGTGTTTCAACAATTGTGGGGACGCATTTAACTCGTAAACACTGTAATTTTGAAACAAGGCAGAATGTTAAGGAAAATACTGCCAAATTGCAGGATCGAGATTCTAACTTCCAAGAGATATTGGTTGCTAAAGATCAAGATGTAATGAGAGCAAACAACGTCAACAAGGTTGAACTAGGAAATGATAGAGGTCCTAAACGATTTCCGATAGCAAATTGTTGGATTGTAGGAATCGGAAAACAAGTGATCTCAAACATATGAAATAAACTGTTGAAATGCCAGAGGCGAAATGATTGTATAATAAAACAGAACATAACCAAACCCTGCCGATGTCAGTCGTGTAATGAAATAGTCCCAAACATTTTCCGCAACCGCGAGTAAAAAAATAATAACAGCCAAAGCGTGCGAGCCTAAATACCAAATTCATCAAGGGATGACAAGTGAAAAGAGCTTTTAATTTAATTCGTTGCGGTATCGCCACAGGAACACGAAAAAAATACAGCAACAGCTTGAAGCGATATCGACAATCCATAATTCATGTCCTACAATTTCATACATTTCGACTCCACGCCAACGCTATATTTGGGCGACGAAAACCAATCGAATCCTGACTTTATATTCAACGTGACTGAACTCAAAATACTTTATGAACGTTTGTTTGTTATGCCCTATGGTTATGTTGAAATCACTCAGTGTATTGCAACATCGTACATGATATCAAACGGGTATTCAGATTAATGCAATTTCTCTTAAACGCTTACACGTCGTAAATAAAATTGCTGGTTTCCGACGACTATAGCGAAGGTCGAACCATGTTTATTGTGTTTAATTGATACAGCAATCGTATAAAAATAAATAAATGTCGTAGTGACGATTGTTTGGCTTTAAAGTCGCCGATGAAGAATTAAGGACTATTCAGGTAATATAAATCTTCCTGCCCTTATTGGAAGCTTTAAGACGATGCGTAAAAACGGTATCAATCAAACTTGTGCAGTTACCTACCACTTAGTAAAATACAATTATGATGATACACTGCACTGCACTTAAGGTCCTGTTCTTACCCTGAAATCTGATAAGGTCAAGCAAGATCTCACAGTTGAGATAGGAAAAAAGTTGAGTGACCCTTCAAAATGTAATGCGTGACCTTACAATTGTCGGCTCTTGGTGAACATTGTAAGTATATGAACATGGGTCATTATTATTGAGATGTAAAATGATAGCAGTATCTTTGCATTTAGCCTTAAATATATGTAAACCCCACTGGACAATAGGACTCTTTGGATATATATATACTTCAGAGCTATGTCTAAGGCTATGCTTAACATTCCTCCATTTCCTTCCAACAATTTTGACATATCCTTTATTTATTACCTGCCACTGCATTAATTTATACCACAGCAACCCATAAAAAGAATCCACCACAGAACAGGTGGTAAATATCGTAAATAATATCGCTTAGCATTAAAATGGCAATGTCATTGTAAAAGCAACATTGGTATATACTAATGACGTGAACACAATTTGTCGTACATTGATAAAATCCACGGCCAAAATGCGATGGATGACAAAACACGCGACATAATAATTATGAGTAGCTACCTCATGCATGATTAATGTGTCGTGTGCGTATATATTAACCCTACATGCGAGGAAATTTTCCAAAAAAAATTAGATAGTTGGGGTTTTTGGGGACGTCTCTATGTGTGTTTTGTCATGGTTTAGCTATTGTTCTCTTCTTTAATCTAAGCTGTCTTGTCTAAGAATTCAATATTTGACCAAATTGCCACTCTTTCTTTTGTTTTTCCATAAACCTATTGTATCTTTAATTTGGAATTTAAGCATACTGTTTTCTGCTCGTACTATTCCGATTATGTCCAATAGGAAAATCGTAAACCAATCAAACACAAAAGGCCGAATGAAGGTCGACAAAAAAAAAACATGGCTGCCTTACTTTTGATAAATCATTAATCATTGCTGAGGTTTGGGCGGCCGCTAGATTATGTACTGAAGATTGCTAGTGGCTTATGTATGGTGCCCTAATGACTTTTGTTTCGAACCAGTTGTGTGGATATCTGATGTAGTGAACCATGTTTGGTGCAAGGTTCTTTAGTTGAGTTGGTCTTTAGTTTTGCGGTTTGAGTATAGTACTAGATATAACAAGTCGAGTTTTGTAGATTTTGAATATAATGTAAAATGAGACGATCAAGTCCGCAAGGAAATCTCTAGCTGGAAACGCTAAAAGGTCGTAATGTACGAATTAATAACAACCAAACGAATGTATATCTGTATATGTAGAGCAGAAAGGCTTCATCACAAATCCGAGCGGATCTCAAAAAGAATTTATAACGTGAACACACAGCCATCAGTCAGTGTTGTGTTGACGCTGATACCCGTCGTGTTTTGCATCCGAAATGGAATGTTATTCACCGAAAATTTAGCTTTGGTGTATGCTAAAAATTACGCGCTCCCCGCCCGGGATTGAACGAAATACCGCCCGCAAAAAAGGTGTCAAATGAAATATTCAAATATATTTTAATATAATTCATGCGGCGGGCGTTTCATTTCTCTCCCTCGTAATGGAATGCTAAATTTTCGGGCGAACAAAAAATATATATTAATGCGCGTACCTAATAGCTTATACAAACTCGTTTGTTGGGTATTGTTGCGCACAATGGGTGCCATAACTCCGCGTCGCAGCCACGGCCGGTGACGTCTTTGTTAGGCTCGCACAGCTTTGTTCTGTGCCCGGCTCCGCCTGTCGACGCGACATCCTACCCGACCTCTGTACCAACACACCTACGGATCGTATACCTACGCCTAATCATACACACGCAACGCAATCAAACCATATCAGGGTAGCTCGTGATAGAGAATCAAAATACTAATCATTCCATTACTAAATTAAATCCATCAATGACGTATTAGGACCATATTTTGAAAAACATGAAAAAGTGAAATGTAATGACCTGAAGCTTTTATAAAAATAACTGCCCCCCTTACACGTGGGGGCTAATTACCAGTTTTGTTCGGGCCATTACTATAATTTGCAGCAGGAAAAGCACGAATGAATATTTGAGAAGGCGATAGAAAATGAGTAATTGCGTTGGATCACGAAGTGAAAAGTTATGAAAGGTGCGGGGTGGTGATTTTTCAACGCTCGCCCTGTGAAAGCGAAAATCTTAATGAAAAAGAAAATATTCAATCATTTTGCTCAGCGTCGATAACAAAGGTTTTGGTAATATTATTCTGGCGTTTTCTAGGTAATACGCGAACATAACAAAAACAGTAGTGGTCTGAACCTGCCTAAAAATTCATCTCAACATAATGCCGAGCGCGAAACGCATTAGGGCTCCAAGATGAGCTTCGCCGCGGGACAGCGTGCCCCAGGGGGCTTCCCCTGCCCCCGTAAGCCGGGTGGGGGGCGATCTCCGCTCCAGAGAATATTTGACACGGGTCTGGATAGACAGCCCGGTCATGTGTGATCCCCGGGCAGGAAACGGGGGGGCTTTTTTCCGCTCCTCCACCGACGTGGCTACTCCCTGCCTACCGGCACAAGTACAAAGATACGGTTTATGATTTATGTGGCACCGTCGACTCGCACATGTGCACGCATCATGTGACGCCGCTTTTTGTACACAACTAATGATACGAACAGACTTAATATCGCATTAATGAGTATCGAGCGATGAAAGAATTTAATTTCGATATCTAGCATGCCACCTATTAGTTCAGTAATTTGCTGTGGCGGTAATTATGACCGGAAAGCGTAATTCGTCAAACTTTTTCAACAGTTAATGGCCGGTACACTAGTATTTATTGAATTAGTGGCTATCATTCCATAATGTTATGGATCCATTACAATTTCGAGCGGTTGGAGTTCGAAAATGGAATTTTAATACCACATAATAAGTTCGGCTTCATCGGCTTAGCGGCGGTCAAAGTTTGATTGGCGTTCTATCCCGACGTTTAATTAATGTGGGCCAAGCTATCCTAACCTCGGGTGAGACAAGGACAGAGAGAGCGGGAGAACAGAGAAAGACGATTTCTGACAATGTTGCCAGTTAATTGGACACAACTTACTTCTGAAGTAAAAGGACGTAGTTCGGGGAAATTATTGGTCTGAACTTAGTAACTTGAAAGAGGGTACAAGAAAGGAACCTTGTTATTTAGTGAACTTTAACACAAGTTGAGAACTGAAGGAATGTATTGTGGGAACTTGATTAATTACCAACTGATCTAAGACTTGACAATTCATCCGTAATATGTAGGTACCTAGCCGAAACTGTAAAATGTACTTAAAAAATCTACCGATGATTTGTTTTTCGCTGTTGTGTTTTCAGACTTCCTTCTTTTGCCTACGTGATACACCTATCCTACATAAGTTTAATTAAGTTATTAAACGATAAGGAAGATAGCTGTTACGTAATTAAGATTTATCTATTACTAGCAGAAATGCAAATGATGGGAATTTTTATACACAATACTGTGAGTTTATTCGCTTATGAACAGTTTTTAAAAGATTTATGTAATTATGCATTAATTATGAATGATGTAATTCTTGGCTCCGCCTGCGTTTAGTCACAGTAATTTAAAGATAAAATCATTCACCAAGCCCATTCATTACAGCTTGGAAGCGAGACATAATTATGTTCGTTTTGTGTCAGGAAAGTATCTTTGCATTCATCTTCATTTTAGTACATATTTGAAACCTATACTTTTATCTAAGATCAGATTCCAGTAACTATAGATATCTAGTGATGTTTTCATAAACGAAACTGAAATTATCAAAGCTTGAACAAAATACTCAGTAACTTTTTTCGACTGTAGCAAATTCATATTTCTTAAAAAATCTCACAAAACCATTCTGTGAACTTTTACAACAACTATGGCATGAACAATGTAACTTATTTTTACAAAATCTGGAACAACATTTTACCACAGATTAACGGTATCAAAAAATAACTGGCAACTCCATAACACACACACATTAAGCACGTCATACAGCATTCAAAACGTCAATGTGTGCTGCGTTCTGTTCGTGAGAAGATAATCGTGAGCATTCGTGTGTCTTCGTGCGGGTTCGGCTTTGTACGTGTGCGTAAGACATATATTAATGGGATTGGTGTATTCCGATGTGGGTGTATGTAATTATAGGACCGTAATGGTTTTTTAATAAGCTCCCAAGTTTTTGCCTTTTTATATTTTTTTGTTTTGTGAAGTAATCATATTCATATTTCATCTATGTAGATAAATATGGCTGTGTAGATAATATATGAATCAATGTAGTTGTGAATGGATTTACTTGTATTTTGTATATTATGTATTATTTATTAATTATTTCCATTTTAGTAACTCGATTTCAATTTCAATAAATATAAATACCTTTTTATGCTGAATTTATAATAATAATGTATTCAAAGTCGTTTTTTAATTATGTTATCTTAGTTACATAGGCATAGCAGGAAACATTATTGAATGATACTTTGTGTGAATTAATATAACCAGGAATTAATTAGTGAGACAAAAGGAGAAACTATTCAATTTTATTCATCTCCAAATTTAAATTGTCTTCATAATCTTTAATCAGCATCAGAACTTAAGTCAAAAAAATGTCATTCAACGCCATCTTACAGGTAACTTAAGAACTAACAAGCACACACGTAGCTCTTCCAAGTTGCCCAACGCTAAGTTATAATCATGTATATTATCTTTTGATCTTGTCATTTCACAACGATCTTTAAACGATTAACTTATAAGCAATTTGATAAAGTCGAGATGAATAATAAGTTAGTTATTAATCAGCAGGCAGCTTAAAGCTACCAGCATTTTTACACTTTGTAGCTTTATAGTAAGTGATGTAGGTTCACTTAAGAATAAGCATTTCTGATTCTAAGCAAAGAACTTTAATTTGTTGTTGTTTGTTTAAAGTTTCTCCAATACAGAGAAGATTGTTTAAAAAAAATCTAATGTCCATATCATCGTAGCTTATATAAAGTAACTCATAGAGAGCTACTTCCTATATCAAGTTGTGAAAATTCTAAATCAAGTAGCAAAATGCTACCACATCTTCCATTCAAAATTTTCTTTCACAAATACTTAGAAAACCAACAAAACCGACATCGAAAAAATAATATCAAAAAACAGTATAAACGCCATTCGTCAACGTCGCACTACACCGGCCCGAACCGGAAAGTCACCACCGAACAGAATTAGAAATATATTTTTATCCCTCAACCCCACTCTACCCTACTGTGTAAAAAAATCTTTATGCAAATAATAGCACGTGTAAATACAAGGGGAAGTTGGGGAAATGCGGACCATCTCCTGTGTTAAATAAATAATAATATTTGCGGATTTTTTTAACTTCATCGTTCGAACGGTACGGTTCGACAAATTAATGGGTGATTCAAATGACGTTTATTACCCTTTGCAATATAGCAATCCATAATTGATCTAATTAATTTGTTGATGTTTAAGCAATTTGATTGATTTGAATTGAATGATGCAAGAATGTAAAATGCAATTTCCTTCAAGACTTTATTAGTTGGATTAACATAATCAAGCTATTTAAGCATGACCAAATAATTGATTGAAACATACAATTTGTTGAAACGTTGTGTTGAATGGGTTAATATCGGAATGATATCATGAACAATCGAGACGTGGAACTTTAAAATAAGAAAGAGCTATCATACAAACAGTGAAGGAGTTTCAGAAAGCATAAAAATCAAAAGAAAAGTAGAAAGCTTTGTATAAAAAGAAACTGAACTCCAATCTAGTGAGGCATTCATCGTCATTGTTACTGCACGACAATCGACTATCGATCAAGTCAAACGTACCGACAATGGGACTTATCGCGCACTTTACTTTGAAAATCACTAGGTTTTGTCGGAGATGGCGACAAAATTACTGGAAAATGTTAAATTATGTAGTGAGAAAACAATTTGCGTATGAGAAAAAACGAAACAGTTGAATATTATGAAAATTGTTGTAAATGTGAAAATGTGTGTGTGAAATGTATCTTTTGAGCTTAGTCGCTGGATGTTAAAATGGACTTAACCTTTTTTAAAATAAATGAAAAATACGAATAATTCTATGTTACTACAATATCTATGACCGAACACGATTATATCAGAATCGAGAGTTTGAAAAGAGGTCCTTATCTTATCTGTCGATATCTCATTCCCTTTCAATCAAACCTGTCAACACCCAAGTTCAAGCTAGATGTTTGCAAGGAAAAACAAACAGGCAACCCACATTTGTAATTGTATTATACATTTCTCTGTTTAATACGAAACGATTCGAGCTTTCAGTGGCAAGCGAGGAAAATCAGAAGCAGGCACGAGAACAAATACTTGTATTCAATCATCTGGCTTTCACAAAGGCCTCGGGGCTGATAACTGAACAATGAAATGTAACAAGTCGTCTATCCGGCATTGTATGCGAAGGGGGAGTGGAGGCGCGTAGGGGGTTTCCATTATATTTCCATTTCCACCTCGATTCCCCGCAACTTATCGCAGCCTACCTCTCGGACTAGGTAAGTCTATCTTTCTATGCCGTTAGTCAGTACGGCTATACGTCAAATTGTGGCGAAATAAAGGTGTTTTTGTGTGAATTCTGGAGAAAATAAGTCCAGTGGCGGTGATAAAGGAGTTTTTGGCAGTGAAATGCCCAACTGCTTTGGAAATTAGGAGGCTTTGCTTTTCAGGCTACGTTTTGAACTTGGCACTTGAAAATATTCAAGAGTTCACAATAACTGTCGCACAAAACTTTATCATTGAAAGCTATTAAATTATTGAGCCCTTCAGAGCAAAATCTAATACGTTACTGAGACGTTTTTGATTATGCTCTTGATGACCACTGTCATATATATCCTGTTACCTATGTACATATAACCTGTTCCCCTTATTACCCTCGATGTGTCACATCAGAGAAAAAACCATCTCTAATAAATATTATTTCCGTTATTCGATTAATTATTATCTTGCAATAACTGACCACCTTCTGACGTCATCCGAAATTCCTCATTTTATATCTTCATCAGCTTCCTCTTGATGTGAAATGAAAAATGTATGCAGATTTATCATTTGTCTTTTAAAACTAATGAGTCACATAATTCTATCAGTAAAGCTTGTGATTTGTTTTAACACGAAATCTCATTAGGATACATCAGCTGTATAATCACACTTTAGTGTTTGTCTTTGTCATTCTACACTAATGTCATCCTCTTGATTTGCTTGCGGGTTATCAAAGCTTGATGCTTCTATTGTTTTTTTTTTTAATATGTAATTCACTAATGTTACTTGCATGTTTCTGTCTATACTTTCATGTAGCTCATTAAGTATAGACTTACCAACAGATTGTATTAGTACATAATCATTGCCTACATGTTGCTACAGTTGGCCAATGATTAATGATTCGTAAGCTTCAAACGGAACGGCGTTCTATTTTCAAACAAACGCATGTGGTGCTCCTATTGGTCGGTTTTTTATTTCAAAATGGCAGCCGATATTTGAAGATAATTAATGAAGGAACGTTCTCAAGTAGATAACATAAGAGCTTTAACGAGATTTCTGGCTAAGTGCGACTATTTGCTACCGTGTGCTTTAAGCACCGAGTATTTTTCATATGCTAAATAGGCACGTCTGGTGTTTAAGAGATAATCACGAGATTTGTTTTTTATTGGACTGGCTTTGGTAGATTCTACCCTTTTTCTTTCGTTTCTGCAGTTGTGCAATTAATAATTTTCGTATGTACCTAAATAGCTTTCAGCATTTCTATTGTATATCGATAAATATAAGTATTTTAAAAATATTACCGATTTACGAATAGGTTATTGCTGGCTTAGTAATTTGTTTTTAAATCGATGTCAGCCCTATATTAATCACACCACATCATTTACAAATTACAACGATACATCGTTGGTAACAACAAAATAAAAGACCAGAATGCTAACACAGAAGAATAAAATAAATAAAATTAGAGAGAGGAGAAATCACCTGACAAGCACCACTAAGCAATTAAAAGTCGAAATTCCCAGAATCAGTTGACCAACCACACATAAAAGAAAGTGCGCATTACCACCCAATCATCATACAAGAGGCGTAACTACTTGCATCATCTTCTTGCACCCCACTTTGTAACCATCCATCTCTGCCTCATCAAATCACATCGAAGTTGGGAATTAATTAACAGAGACGGCCAACTCAGACCGTCTGGCAAACAGAAACTAAGTCAAAATTGGCACGTCTTATCTGACATCTAGCTGCCAGATATTGGTTATGACATGGGTTAGAAACACTTAGTATTAACTGGTTTAGGGAGCAGCTTGATAGTCACATAGATACTCGACTTTGCATAATCGGTTCCCAAGAAAAGCGAACAAAATTCATTTGATAATATCAAATCTATTACTGATGCAATTCAAACAATAATAGGACAACACGTAAAAAATAATTGCATGACAAATGCATTGCATTGTTACTGCTCATAAACCAGTCACGTTCTAATCTTACAATCGACAACTACGTTTAATCGATTCAACTCTTTAGTCGATAAGCATCAACCGATTATTCAGTTGTTTAAATCATAATCGACCATCCGTGTCCCCATCTCTAGTAAGTTCGTAGTTTGACATAAATTGGTCTACATCCTCCGCTGCGTAGGGACAGTAAAAGTTGGCGAACACACAGATACCAGTAGATTTGATTTATGATTACTTGATTTATACGAATTAAAATGCTTTGTGAGTTGTGTTGTTAATTGCTATGCCGTTAAATTAAGCTTCGGTTTTGGCATGCGCAACAATTTCAATGCATTTCTATTTAAGTCTGACTGATGAGTCCTATTTCTAGGTTTATTAGCTGTAAAATGTAGGTGCCATCATATATTTTTTAATTTATATCTTGTCTAATATATATGCGGAGTTGTTTTCTGAACTGCATTTTGTTGATAAAATCAAAGCAGTTGGTTTTTAAATGTACAAGAAGAACTTAATGGCTAGCTCCAAGGTATAAATTTCTAAAAAGATCATCAGGTTTAATCAATTGTGCCACTATACTCATAAGATCGTTCAAGTATACGTACAAAGAAAAAGGAAAGAAAATATATAAATGACAAGTGACACTATATGCATAAAGAATATTGAAGTGGTTGACAGCACAGAGTCCTCACGTCATTGAAATTTCCGCAATCTGCGACTGCATTTAATGAATAAAGAACGTCTCTCGTCATACGACTACACTGTGTGTTTAGCCAATAGGTTGAAAATAGACATCAGGAAGCTTACCAATAGGTACGGAGAGGAGGGACGCCCGACCACAAACTAACGTGCAAATAGTTACTTTAGATTTAGAAAATACATAGCTATCTTAGCGCCACTTTGGTATTCACAAATACCTCTATTCACTATAATATCACTGGGAGATAAAATTATTTAAACCGACTCAAAACTTTCGCGAATAATTATAACTCGCACCCGGACAGTAGCCAAACTATTCCGCGCAAATATGCACGCAAAACTAAACTCGATTTTCTAAACAGCATCTCTATTGCGAATGATATCGCCAATTACAATAGGGACCCTAAATCAGGCGGTTCCACCATAAATTAGATTTCAGACAAATTCAAAAACAGTAGGAGATGGTAGCACAACTTGAGGGTCTTTGTTCGGGATCGGCGTCAGCTAAACAGAAGGTGAGCGCTTTTGTGTCGGCAGTTGTAAATTTTATGAAAAGTGAAATTCCTTTTGAATGCCTCTTCGACTCATAAATAATCCCCGAACAGTAGGCCGGGTATTGTTTCTGGCACTTATTGTTTCTCATCAATGCGCACGTGGAGCGAAAGTGTTTTTGCAAATTGTCGAATCTATTTTCGCTACCTGAGTTCACGTAATGTATGTATATTGTGCAAATTCTACGTTGACACAGGAATTTGCTCTCGCTTTCGACGCAATATAAATCAATACACAGTTCTGGGTATTAGATACGAGCCTATTGTGACTTTTATTATCATTAAAGAAGCTGAAGGTAGACCTTGTGTTTGGTAAAGTAACTTGTTTTGTCTCTACAAAGCGGTTATACGCAATCTATAACTAATATCACAACAATATATAAAACTAGTAACGAAGAAGTAACACTTACCAAATTGACTTCGCATCCAGGGGTATAGTGGGCTGGGCAGCGAGGCGTTGGTGTTTGGCGGGGGCTGTTGTGGGGGCGGCTGTTGCGCGTGCATGGACTGCTGGTGCATGGGCGGCATCTGCGTCTGGTGCTGCATGTCGTCCACGGGGTACATGAGGTGCTGCTGGTGCGGCACGCCGTGCTGCACCATGTGCTGCTGCGGGTGCATGTGGTGCGGCATCTGCTGCGCCTGCTCTAGAGGTGGGCTGCCCGGCACACCGCCCGCTGTCGCCGCCGCCGCCTGCAGCTTGCACGACGTGTACACTGCGGGCGCTGGGGGCTGGTGACCGTTGGGCCCGTACCCGTCCGCCGTCTTAGGACCCATGTGCCCCATCTGAGACGGACTGTCCGGCCGGTAGCCATTTTGCTCCATCTGTTGGTAATATCCCAGCCTGTCGTAAGGCGGAAACCTGGGGTAGGGCATGCCGGGCGCTGGCTGCGCAGGGTAGTGGTGCTGCGCCGGCCTGAGCTGCTGATCGCAGCCCTCCATCTCGTGGCCTTGCTGCGGCACTGCGCCATAGTGCGCGTGCGCCTGCTGGTGCTCATGGCCACCACCGTTCCTCATGTCTGGCATGTAGGCGTTGGAGAAGTAGGTCATGCTATCGCAGTTGTTGGCGCTCATCGCGGGCCCGCAGCCCGCGCGGCTCGCGTCCGTATCTTCCGTTGCAGATTCTCGGCCCCTCGGGCCGACACTATCTATCACAGTTTAGTCACTACACAAACACTTCGGATTCCATTCACTACACGACAGCTATCGGTCTCACTGATGGGCTGCTCGCTGTTGACGGACGGTGTCTCCTCATCTGATTCTTCCTCGAATCTGAAAAGAAAGGTGATGCCCTTAATAAATCTATAATTAAATTGCCAATGGTCAGGCGTAAGAAGGCGAGTATCGGTCGATCATGTTTGTGTTGGCGAGCTCGCAGTTAGCTGCGCTAGAGTCACGGCGCGCCGCCGGCCTGACTAACAGACTGACGCGTGTCCTAGCTGGGACACACACGAAGTCATAAAACCTCATGTTCCGAGTAAAACGCCTATTAGCGACAACCTGTCTGCGATACGGGCCCCCGTTTGCTGGAGATAACTAAGCGGAACATTCTTAAACGCGATTCATATTTAAAATCTGTCTTTGTCTGACTGAAGGAAGTGGATCCTGAGAAGCGAGACGGCAGATGGAATAGTGTCACGTCCCGAGATCGACATGTGGCTGACCCGCTGTCATACCCTCGACATTTCCCAGCAGTTGATGGAGCATGAGTGACAACCGCGCCGCTGCCCGACGATATAACTTTACACCGACGTTAATTTGTGCGCCGAGGGACAAGTGTCACAGAAACCATCGCGTTATCGCCGAATCTCGCTCTACTGGTTTAACGTAGAGAATTTATTACGTACTTAATACGACAGCTACTAGAATTTACCAAGTAGCCAACATGATGGAACAAAAAATTCAATTAAGCAAATAAAAAACAAGAATAATTTTAGAGTTAGGACAACTTCAAACGCGCGCTTACGTCATATTTTGCAAAATTTATGGTAAGCTATTGTAAGAGGTAGCTACTGCCTACAAGTTTAAATTCTGAATGGTTTACAGCATTACAAAGTCACGTCGGAATATTTTCGATATGCTTTGTTAACATCATATACCGAGTAAAAAATCCTTGCAGTAGAAGTGCCGCCCCTAAGGGCCGGCGCAAGTTATTTAAAACCAAAAGCTCAAGCCTCATTAGCGACATTTAATGACGGCGGCGGCTCCGAGACAATATGCTCTTCGCAGATGCTACTGTTTTGTTGTGTAACAAACATTGGCATGGGAACATGTAATAGATATTATTATCTGTTGCTAAAATTGTCAGCTGAAACATTGAGACACACTAAAACAATATTTCATTTCCTTAACGAGTTCCATCAGTACAAAATAGCATCCATTCTATTCCAGATTCGGGTTCAATCTCTCTGTTGATGACACATGAAATCGTGAAAATTCTAAGGACAATACATAACAGCGTTAATTAATTTTGAAGCGAGCGTGAACTGAGCGTAGGTACAACAATTGAAAGGCAAGCCTATTCGGGAAATTTGCATGTTCAGGGCTGGACAATTTAAATTTACGATTTCGCCGCCCCCTAGCGGCGCGACCCTCGCTTTTTTTAATTTTCAATTTTCATTTGCATTCCAACAACTAACTCGCACCCTATGGATGTAAGTGCGTGGAGACGAGAACTGATTTATGAGGCTTTATTCGCTAAGGTCTTATTTCGTACAGTGCCTCAAGTTAGCCGGTTATTATCTCGCTCGTTGTAGAGAACCAACAATTATGCTAGTTGCGAATGAACAGAATTACGTCCACACAGACTATGTTTAGCTCTAGATGCGGTCATTTTACTTTAATTGCTTGAGTTAATTTGGCTTTCTTTTAGCTCTTGTAAAGGCTAAGCTGCGTGCAATCAGCGCATAACAAACTGGCAAGAAAAAATTTAATTAAGTGTGCATATTAAGGAAATTAGTTCAAAGTAAGTTTTAACATAATTCGGCGAAAAATCTTAAATTACATGTGTAATAATTATAACAGTGTTTCTTAGATGTGGCTCAGTCTGTAATGCACGTACGGCTAACGTTCTAGCCGACAATTACGATCAAGATAAAAACTCCAGCCCTGAACGTTCAAGGAATATATCTTTAAACTGACCGCCCGTCGAAATTAAGTCTCACGTGCTTTTGATAATTTGATAACGGACGTCTACGGTTTGATTTATTTCTCAAGGAACCAGTTTGTGAGTCAGCCGAGGTTCGTTCTCATGCCCCCCGCTTCTAAGTAAAGCTTTATATGTAATTAGGTGTGTGTCAAAATGTTTATGAGTTCTTTCTAGGTAAGTTCTTGGACGATTCTATTAAAGTTAGATGTTGAGTAGAAGAGGTTACAGCCTTAAGATTTGAAACCGGTTTAGTTATGTTTCAGAGATTCGAAGAATCTTGATAAAACGTGAGAAAACCGACGATTTTGTTGAATGTCATTAGAACCAAAAATTCGAAGACATGTGACATTCACCAACCCGCACTGGGCCTGCGTGGTGGATTACGGCCCATACCCTATCCTAGAGAGGTCTGTGTCCCAGCAGTGGGAACATTAAAAGGCTGATTATGCTTATGCTTATGCATTAAAACAGCTTACTTTTGTGGCATCGTTCGTTGTTTATATTTGAGATGTCAATAATAGAGTGAAGCATACTCCTCATTAAAAGGTTAGTCGCATTTTCAATTGCCATATCTGGTGCTTAAAAGACCTGGTTTTGTGTCTAAGATAATGTCAAAAGTCATTGTGCCTTTGAAATTTATCATTATTTGATGTAGGTGCCTATTTACTACAGCCAGACCACCCGAGATCTTCGCAAAGCATAACAAACGTCAACATTTTTCTATGAAATGATCTAAATTTACGTTTAATTTATGTCCGAAATATACACAAAATTATATTTTTTAAACAATTTCATTGAAGAACTAACGTGTAAATCACTTGGAAATGTTTTAATCATACGTTAAAACTGCGAAATATTGGATGGGCCATCTCGCGTCTTGTTTTATAACAGTCATACAATAAATCATACAAAAATACATCTTCTAATAGACTAGAGACCAAATTAAAAAGAAAATTAATAACATTTCGCGACCACAAGTCGGCAGCTGTTAATCAAGACACGATCAAAGGATGCGTATTTTGGGAAAATTCCCAACGCGTGTATTTATCATTTCTACTATTTGTCAATTAGAGAACTATTGTGGGAACAACGTACTTTGATTTATTCACCCTGTATCGGTTTAATGCGACGATACGCAAGAAAAGATGCTCCACCTTGTTTTATTGCACTGTTTTCAGTTCCGGGAAATCACTCCCATCTGTCTCAATAAAATCTCATTGTTGACGTAGATTTACATAGAATCGTTTGCGCGAGGTTTTTTTTAAACCTATTTTATGGTACTTTTAATCTGAAATATAACGGCGTTAGATGACAGGACTGATGGCATTAATTGTACTTCGTCAAGTAATTAAAGTGATTTAAACAAAATTTGTGTCATCGTGAACGATAACACTCACAAATAATGCAGTGGAACCGTTAAAGGTGTGTGATAAATATCGTAGAAAAACGTTGAAACAAACACGATGTATTGTCGTCGTAAATGCTGAAACTATATTTTTTGTAGATTTATAGTGTATTTTTTCATTTTGTTAAATATTGTACTGCTTTATTTGATTTTCAGGAAAATGAAAAGCAGAGCATATTCCATGCTGGAACAGTATGAGGATACGATTCAAGAAGAGTATTTTTCATAACCCGTTTCTTTGGATCATTATGGATGTCAGTTTAATTTCTGTTACGAAAACTTCTCTTTTTAAGGTCAACCTAACGCTTTTGAAGTTATTTTTGATCCTCAAAGACAGAATCTGCGGACGTCGTATTATGAGGCTTATTAATGAATACTGAGATAGTCTAGGTACATATAAGTAGAACAATAAAGATTGCAGATAAATGAATTGTGTTAATTCGTGTTTGTTCGTTTTGCTCACGCCTATGATAGCACAACGCCAGACTAGGTATACCAACTCGAGATATTGGCACCGTTTCGTTTCGAAGTTCTAATTGCAATGTTTTAATATTGGTATGTTGTGTCAATTGTATTGTAAGTATGGCTTTATTATAATTGCTTTACAGCCATGTTTTTTTTTGTCAGTCACCTTTTTATATTCTCCCATACCATTTGACAGGTCTCTCAAAAGAGTCACTGAAAATCTCTCTATTCGATAATCACCTTGGATTTCAGGCAAACGTTAGAATCTTTCTAATGTTTTTTTCATAACATTTATCAGCATCTCTTCGTACTAATCCCCACGATCTTATGCTACAGGTATGGCATTACACATAATTTCTATAAAATATGTTATAGAAAAGTTCGCCAGTAATAACTCATGATGTTTTTTCACGAAAGAACCATTACATTTCTCGAACACAGGTAGTCCAATTAATAACAAGTCATATGGATATTAGTGGCTCCACCACTTTCTTGAGCAGTGTGGTCGCACCATTCATTCAAGATGGCCACCATTAATCTGTCGGTTTGTTCCTCTGATGTTCTTATTATTGTGTTGTGATAAATTAATCCTTTAATTAGATAGACACCTTGTTTTGCAATCGAAATGGTAAAGGAAATTGGACGAGATGTTTTAGTACCTATAGTTTACTTTATGCTGTGTCTTGAAAGATGATTCGTATCTGACTATAGTAGAAGCTATTAAAACTGCTAAAGAGTAATCTTAGATTTGTGAAAAGCTGATAATTAAACTCGCAAAATATGTATGTTTAGGTACGTTGTTTATGTATCTATGTAGGCGATATGCCAGTTTATTTTCAAACGATTATTCGTTGATAAAATTTTCTTTCTAGGTAGGTAAACAAAACCCGAGCAAAATATACTGAAAAATAACCTGACATTTCATTACATTCCACCTAAAAAATCATCACACCGCTCCATTATTAACCCTTAAATACGTCATATTCCCCGACGTGACATTACGAGTTCTCTCTGTATTGAAAAACGGGCGTATTTTTCCGCGAAAACTCTTACCAACTCCCCTCTGGCGTAAATCCGGGCCACTAAGCGTACCCTGAGTGAATAGCTATGTTCCTGCTAATTATGCCAACCAACTTCTAAATTTAATCAGACAACTTGTGTAATTTTCGCGGTGGGTCCATAATTTTTCATGACGCCGCCGGGATGGGAGGCGCTGTGATTACCACGTTAGTATGTCACTGTTTACCGTGACGTGTGGAGGGTTATGCAGGAAAAGTGACTTAATTATACCTTATTATGTATTGTATGAAACTTTAATGGAGTCAAATACTAGAATAGAACTTTGTCCTCCCAAAAGCGAACAATGACACTGACAGGTCCTTTGCGAAAAACAATGAGCGAATTTGCATAGCGACTTTCGCTCTGAGTTAGTTGAGTTTCTAGGCTACAATTTTTAAAGGTCACACTGAGAATACAACCACATCTACTTGAAGATACGTTCTCAAGCAAAACTAACAAATGTAATACTAAGTAAAGCTTGGAGGTCTATTGAAATAATGAGTTTATTATAGCCTCAATTGATAATGTGTTCATAATCACACCGTTTCTCCGGTAGTTCAATTATAGACTCCTTGGTTGCACACGGAGCATTTATGCAATTATCTGGCTGTATAATCTGTGCTGTGTTAGTAGATAGCTATCTGTAGCTACTGTTTCGCACTAGTGGTATCATGTCATTTAATTTATGTCACGTCGTACCGTGGCCGTGCATAAAAGCTGTGTTTCACGTCAGCATCAGTGCAACGCAGTTTTTGCGTGGACTTGATAAATGGCTAGGTAGTTTAGGGGACTAGGAAACTGAATTTTGATACATTTTTATGTTAAATGAAATCCCACTTAACCATTTGAGTGTCTATCTAACAGAGCATGCGATGAATAAATCTTATTGTCAACTTTTTATTTTATTGGAACACGAAAACTGACAGATACAGGCTTGTGTCAATTGATACAACACTATTACTGCAGGGATTACACATCACTCAAGACCTAAGAATAAATACCTAAAGGAAACAATCCTTCCATCTTTTAAACCAAAATGTAAATTATATTTAATTTTATGTTCTACGAGGGGAGTTTTGACCGTCACTAGGTAAGTATATAAAATAAATAACCACATAACCTTTGTAATATCACTTGTTATAAATTGTATGGATAGATAATTATTAATCTGATGTATTGCTTTATAAATGTCACCAAGTAATTCACAAATAAATATGTCAACGTTAAGTGTAAACGTTAACAAATCGGTGAGGTGATAAATTGATGGCCGGTTATAGAAAATTTTGAAATTTTTAGGATGATGGATTTTATGTAATTATTTGGTCGGTATTTGTTTCTCTACCATAATAATTTGACTTGAGGGCTTAACAGTAATGAGATTATATAAACACATCAAAAGTATCTAGGGATCAACATATATTTTTGCAATAACTTTTCTCCTGATTGATATTAATTAAAATTTTCTTTAAGGATTCATCAAATAAAGTGTTTGTCACAGTAACGATAAACCAAGTCACCTTTGCATTAATAAAGAAATTTGCCATTTTCCTAATAAAGGGATTTTTGACATTTGAACCACTAACATTAAAGTTCGAAAAAAAGACTGAAATAACAGTTTTCTTTAAAATTTTATTGGGTAACTTAAACAATTAATAATCCGTGTTTCTACCGCGAACACTAACAACACAAGAACATCGGTTTGGCATACTCAAAATGAGTTCATCCAAATCACGCTGTGGAATGGCCGCCCATGTTCGTTGCAACAACAAAAAAAGGTCTTCTTGCGACTGGATACCCTCCATATTCGGCAGAGCTCTTCTCTGTAGCATATCCCATGCATGCTCAATCGGGTTCAAGTCTGGCGACTGAGCAGGCCAGGGCAGGACATTGATGTTAGCTGCGGCGAGAGTCTGTCTTACAACTCTTGCGGTGTGCGGTCGTGCATTATCATGCATTAACTGAAATAAGGGACCGATTTGCACTTGTAGAGGAACGATGACGTCTGATACAATCGTCTCAGCATAAATTTGAGCGTTGAGGTTGCCTCTGATCCAAATCAACTCAGTTCTTCCGCCGATCCAAATACCCGCCCATACTATGATGGTTCCACCACTATAAGGATGGACTTCCTGGCAGGATTTTAATCGCTGTTGGCGTCCAGGGGTTCTCCAGTGTCGTATACGTCTTGTATCCGGTCTCATACCAAAACGAGACTCATCAGAAAAGCACACGAAACGCCATTGTTCTTCTGCCCAATTTCTGTGTTCAAGAGCCCATTGATATCGAATCCTACGATTGTGCATTGCTATAGGTGGTACCCGTAGCGGTCTTCGGGAATGAAGGTTCACTTCATGCAAGCGGTTTCTGACTGTTTGGTCGCTAATTAAGTTCCCTGAAGAGTGATGAAGCCTCACGGCTAACATCATGGCGGTTATTGTTGGAGCTCTTCGAGTTAAGATTTGAATGTATCGGTCTTGTCTCCGTGTGGTGCAGCGATACCGTCCTCCATGGCGCTCAGCCAAGGTAAGCGAAGAGCTCTGCCGAATATGGAGGGTATCCAGTCGCAAGAAGACCTTTTTTTGTTGTTGCAACGAACATGGGCGGCCATTCCACAGCGTGATTTGGATGAACTCATTTTGAGTATGCCAAACCGATGTTCTTGTGTTGTTAGTGTTCGCGGTAGAAACACGGATTATTAATTGTTTAAGTTACCCAATAAAATTTTAAAGAAAACTGTTATTTCAGTCTTTTTTTCGAACTTTAATGTTAGTGGTTCAAATGTCAAAAATCCCTTTATTAGGAAAATGGCAAATTTCTTTATTAATGCAAAGGTGACTTGGTTTATCGTTACTGTGACAAACGAAAACACTTTATTTGATGAATCCTTAAAGAAAATTTTAATTAATATCAATCAGGAGAAAAGTTATTGCAAAAATATATGTTGATCCCTAGATACTTTTGATGTGTTTAGTTTGCCTTTTGACAAAGGCCCATAATTATTACAAAATGTAAACTCCAACTCAACTCGAACTCCAACTTGAGCACGAAAACGTCAATAAAAGCCTGTCTAATTGACGTTATAAATTGAAGTTTTCCAGCTCGAGGGCTGATTCGAGTTTTAGTTGAGCAAGCGCGTTTACCCATACGCTTGCTCATCTCTCGAGCATCAAAACTTAAATTTATGACAAGCTTTATTGACAGTTTGATGCTCCGATGGAGTTGGAGTGCGAGCTGAGATGAAGTTTACGTTTTGGAATATAGGCCTTATTCTTTTTGGCTCAGAGTTTATGAATTAGATACTGATAAGGTGAAGGTTTTTTCAAGACTTTCTGAATGTAAAATATCTGATAATGTCTCAATAAATTCCATAATACACATGACCGTAATTAGCACATTCATATGCAAGTATCCTGCATGCCATTGTGACAAGACCAATCAAAATTTGAATTGACACAATGGTATGCAAGTTTTACATTAAAGATTATTTGAAAGTAAAATGATTACTTATTTATTTTAAATATTTACTATAACTATATAATATAGATAAATACGAAAATAAGCCATTCAAAACTTCATGAAAACAAATCTAGGAATAAGTACTAGGTCTAATCTGAAACATATTAACAACCTAACCACATTTAATTACAACAAGTACCTAGGTACCTCCTACATGTATACAAAACGATGCAAATAGTCCCACAACACCTATTACGGGGTACAGTAAGCTGGAATCTGTTAATCAAAGTGTACGTAATCAATTACAGCATAGCAATCAAAATGTCTGGCATTCCGTTGTTCGGGGGCAGCATCAGACGTCAGGCTGTTGAGTAGTCGTCGTGTCGATTAAGAGGAGATTATATCGATAAAACTTGCTGTACCGATGTCTATGTCCAGAATTTGACAACACTAAGCAGTTATTGAAAACAAATGAATGAGATTTAAATAAATTGTAAAGGTAAATTCAAATTCAGCCATGCGTGCAAGAAGCTTTTCAGTTGTTTTTCAGTAAGTTGGTATCAACCTACTTAATAGGCATTATATCTATGCTGGTTTGAATGCAAATAACCCATCAGCATTAAATTCATGAATCAGAAGTTCTGAGGAATGTACCTGGGTGAGTAGACTGGTTGTCTCAAAACAAATAGCAGGAAATGAGAATTAACCAAGTCAAGCTGAGGCACAGTACCTACTATTTGTTTCAATTTTATTTTCACTTGTCTGACATGTAATTCCTTAACTGTTTTTCTGAGACTAGGGTAGCCCATATTCCAAAAGCAAAAAAATGTCAATGAAAGCTTGTCTAATTGAATTAAAAATTGTGGGTTTCGAGCTCGAGAGATGAGGTTTAGCTGAGCAAGCGCGTTTACGCATTTGCTTGCTCATCTGGAATATGGGACTATAAACAACTTGACACCTAAGTAATTAAAAATCCAGTGAATGTCTAGTTGCAATTTAAACATAATTACTGCTAAATATTTATTAAGTTGCCATAAAAAGGTATTTCAATGGTAATTTTAATTGAATTAGTAATTACATTAATTACACTCCATTTAATTTTCACTATAATTACCAGATAAAAAAAAAATCCCTAACACAATTCATTGGTATTCGGGACAGAGTTGAATCGAAGCCATGTTTCACTGTAGTTCCGAAATCGGCCGCTGCGGCACTGCGGTCGCCGAGTTATACCCGTTTAATTAACATTGCTATCATACCGGCTAATTGTTATATCGCGCAAAGCTGATTTATGGCGAGATACAAACGCCGACACCTTTGTAATTGCTACACGTGATTCAAACATTGCATGCATACATACGAACAATAGGAGCGGGGGTGAGATGTTATGATGACAATAAGTAGGCGGTACTGATTTTCAATTATCGCAAGCATTGTAATTATAGCTTGCAGCTTATTACATTTGTAAACAGTATGGTTTTGTACATGAATTTGGCAATAAAAAACTTGCATTGTGATTTATTTGATGAATTTAAATAAACTTTTAACAACACCATCTGTGTATCGAATACATTTTTAACTCCACGCCATCTATATTACTTGTAATGAACTACCATCGATGACAGCGAACTACTTCAAAGTTTGGAATGTACGATCACCTAGAGTTCCTTGTCGGAAATGTTGTGAAGATACTGTATAATCTTTGAAGAACTAAAAATAAAGTTTGAATTGAGCAACGGCAATGTTTTAAATGGGAAAGCGACTGTCTATAGACTCTATTAAAATTCCTATCACAGTCGTTTTCCCGCTACATTGAATAATTCGAGACGCATTCTGAATAATCAGCGTTTCCCTTTCTCTAAGTTTACCTATTGGAGGAAACTGTGTTAAAAGGTTACACGCGTTTAGTCATTCACTCATTACGCACTGTTAAAAAAAAAATATTATTTATATTATAGTGGGACGTTTTCCTTAGTTTTAAACAAATAGTTTTCTTTTGTTAATGTTTGGTATTTTATTATAAATATTATACTTATAATACTAATAAAGTAGTAAATCCCACAATAAAGTTTGTAAAAATTTTGCCTACCTACCCAGCCTAAGTGACGTCAGAAAAAAATATTTTATAGAATTTCAAAAAACATTTATCATAACCATGTCATCGGAACAGTAAATCGCGGCTTTACATTAAATGTAAGAGAAATGTAAACGGAAACGTGGCATGGCGGGCGGGTTAATTTACGCGCAGCGGCTGCCCTGGGCGGGCGGTATCTGAGAGCTTCCGCCCTGGCACCGGTAGCGATGAAAATCATTCATCAAGCTTCGGTCGCAGCACGCTCCTCTCAATAACGTTCCTTTGTGAGATCTATGAGGTAATACCGCAGTGGAACTGAGCTTCCATTCCTTGTTGTTTGGTTTAAATAACTTTGAAGAATGGATGAGTGTGAGAAAATATAACAGTTTTGAATATAAATGTAGGACTTAATTTAAAATATGGCAGTACTGATACATTTTTTACAACAATTTCCAAGTAGGTAGTTTGTTGCGATTGCCAGATGTAGGAACCAGAGTTCCCTGATTGAAACAAAGTTGCGTAGGTAGGTACTTTACATTTTTGTTCTATAAAGAAATATTTTGCTGTTAAAAACAACGTCAAAATAATTACTGAATAATATTGTAAAAATAGCCTTCGAAAAGATAGATGAAAAGACGATTTGGAATATTAATATAAAATAAGTATTGGGTGTATTAAAATGCTACTTAGGTACGCACTATCAATAGTTTAATCATATGCAAACTTATTTTTATAATAAACACACGTCATATTGTTGGCAATAATCTTATGTAGTCATAAATCTCTTCGTACATAAATTAAGTCTATATTTTGCTAAATACCTTCACGCACTATTAATTTAGACGCTGTCAACATTGACAAGGGTTAAGCTTTACGATTATGGAATTTAAATTCTCCCATGCCAACCTGAATGTCCTTCCAATATTATGGAAATACACGCAAAGTTTACGGGTTCACCCACATGTTTTATTTTTTAGAACCAATGAAATTTTATCAGACCATCTTTATAATTTTCTTAATAGAATAAATTTAATCTAATACCGATTATTTTTATATAAGTATACTTCTTTTTTAAATTTATACAAAAATATACTTATTTAAATTTCGGAAAACATCCTACTTCTCAAAATAAACACAACATAACTATTGACAACAACACCATCTGTGAAAGTTAGCCCGAACTAAATAAAGAGATAGTTAACTAAACTTTTAAAAACTCGCACACTCCTGACCTCTACCGGGGAGTAGTTACATTACGTCGAGTCCTTGACTTCAAGTTCGAACGATTTCGACTTGATGACAGATGGCATTATAGGACGGGTAGTTTTGAGAAAACATTTTTAATTTAACGATTTTCACTATGATGAATATAATTAAATGAACATAGTAAATTATATGAACTTAACTTTGGCTTTATAAATATTCCAAATAATAATCACGTATACTAGTTTTTAATGAAGAATTAAGACTTTAATTAAGACTTTAATACTTTAATACCTAAGTAAGAATTAAGACTTTAATACCTATTGGTTTCTACGAAATAATTCCTATAAGACATTTCTTGAACCAACAAGATCAACATAAAATGATTAATAGTACCTAGTCCAATACAAATACATTTGTCTAAATAGGTAATAATATTATCCAATAAGACTATTTGCTATACTTTTATAAAGAAACACCTGTGACCACTGGCGTGACCTTCTGTTATTGTTAATTGTAGCAACTGTGTGAGCATTTGTGCACAATGCTATAATAACCTGTAAATATTATAAGTCAGCGTATTTATTAAAACTTTTGTTTCTTTTAAATCTTGTAAGATTATTTCTGGAGAGGTTCACATAAGTGGAACTTCATAGTCTGCCAAAAATAGCCTTACACCATTAATCACAGTGTTGTTTTATTTTTACTAGTACCTTCTGATCTATTAATTAAGAGATTAACACACACAATTTTGTTGATTGGTTTAACCTTGTACAAAATCGTATTTTTTAAGTAAGTGGATACTTAGATTTGTAACCCTTGGAACATAATTTTCATAATTATCAATATCGATAAGTAGATACCTATGTTTGAGCAATTCCCTACTACTAATTAAAAACAAAAATAAAGATTCCATTCTATCTAAATTCAAATTTTAAATTCCGAGACTCGATTCGAAAAAGGACGGCGGCGATAGGGATTGGATGAGCAACGCCGCGTCTGTCGAGATTTTTTGTGCGATTTTTTCGACGTTATTATTATGAGAAAAAATGCGGAGTCAGTAAAGCGGAACGTGGGGTGGGGGCATGACGAGGGTTCCCCGGTTTGATTGAAGCGAGGAGGTGGGGGGCGGGGCGGTGACGTCATGCTCTCATAATAGGCCGTGGCGTGCAGTGATGGCCGCCGTTTATCAAGAACGAGTGTTAGTTCCCTGCACTTGGAATATTTCATTATGACTGTTAATACGCGATAGTTATTTCTAACAATGATGTAGGTATGTAATATGAGTGATGAATACTGTGTATGATCAAATTAAAATCGCAATCACCTGATGTTTAAATTTAAAAAAGTCGGTTTAAAAAAGCAATTTTATTGATTGGTTTGAAAATGCAAACATGTTGAATGTTTATTTGAGAAGGTATTTGTCTTCTTTCAGCTGTAGCATTGTTTTGCTCAGCATTTCGCTATAAATAAGTAGACAGAAAGCAGAATGCACCGTTACGTATATATAAATAATACTGTTTTCAAACTGTTGTAAAATAACAAACATTTAATGCAGGTGGAAGTCGGTTTTATATCAAAACATGACCTGAAACTCGAGTGACTTGATGGAGTGTGATTTCATCGGACCGTGTATCGTCTGAATTACAGGCATAATTAAGTAGGTAATGTAAAAAATGGAGTTGGCGTTTCAAAAATCAGGCATTAGCGTGCGTGAGGATGGGCGGAGCGGTGTTCGCGTGACGGTGTGCAGTTAGCGCAGGAACACCTCGCGCGTGGCACATCACTAGCAACGCCTATTGCCCGCCGGTTGTTGGCGGTTGGTCGCGGTTGCGTTTCAAAACGTTACGAACATAAAGTTTGTAACGTCTATTTGCTTTGGAGAGGGAGTTAGGTAGAAAACAACAACGGTTAATGGTAAATCAAGAAAGTGGGAAGAAGAGGTCCAAAATCGGACCTTGGCAACAAAGTGCAATAAAGCTGGGAAGAATATAGTTATTATTATATTACGTAGGTACAATGATAACTAGCCTCTGACTAAGAAATATCTAATTACTGCAATGGATACCCATATATACATATACAGGTTATAAAAATTAAAAGAATCAAACCAGTCAAGCAACTCACGAAGCTTCCACCAAATTAAATGATATTTGTATTTAAACACAAACAAAGGCGATACTTAGGTAGCAATCAGACAATAATGATGGGCACCTTTTGTTTTATTTTAAAACCAATCTCATGCAGGATAACCGCCAATCAAAAACCGAAACAAATGAATGCCCTTTTATTTTACTTTGACCTCACATGAATAAGAATTCGATCTTCATTGATCAAATCTGACTTATCTTTGTGAGATTCTCGAATCATAGACAGATAATAATGTACCAAATTACCTTAGAAAATAAGTAGGTATGGCAACACGTAAATGCTATTCGAAATCATATAATGGACTGCGAACAGATATATGTAGTTCCATATTGAACTGTGCAAACAGAATTACAAAAGTAAGTATGAGACTTAAGTGTGTGTGTTTAGTTGGCACATGACATTGACGGGTAGAAACAAGATATAGCTTCTATTGAAGTAGTATTTATCAAACCATTAGGTATCTTGTAGGGTTTCCTGGTAATAAGTAGGTACTTATATTAAAAAAAAATCAACGCTACGTAATCTACTTTTTGCAATAAATAAAACTTTATTTAAAGTACCCTAACACATTAGTACTATTTAAACATTCTAACGTTTGAATTTATGATATTGATAACACCTTTTCTTACTACTAACTAAAATGACTTTTACTAACGGCCGTTGCAAAAATATTATTAGACATGACATTAAAATAAATAGATATAATGTCACCAACCAACAAAACAAAACAAAGACAAAACCGTAAATGTTTTAATTTATTTAGTAAAAAAACCCGGTTCTTAATTTAATGGTCGGTTATAAATCATCACATCACTGGTTCGATAAAATTCCAAGGATCCACGCCGAATGCCGCAATCGGAGATCGGCCCGATTAAAAAAAAAAAGGCTACGGCCGAAATTATAGAGACGAGAGCAATGATCGTAGCCGCCGGGGATCGTGCCTAGCTTGAGTAACTTTGATGTATGTGTTGATATGTACTCTGCTCTATGTACTTGGAACCATCGGAATATTAGGTACTAGTTGAGCGCCACGGTTTTACCCGCCTGCACTACTAGGTATGTCGATTTCGATTTTTTCTGACTATTTTGCTCGGTTCCTAAAAGTAATCTTCCTCAAACATTGGGCTATCAAGCGCAATAAAAAAATTAACTGGAAGCTCTAAGCATTAACGTGTATAGATACAATTATATAGATACAAACAAACAAAGTATTTAGATACAATTATATCTCTACTACCTTTGTATATTTTACCTATTTATGTAAGTATTTGTATCTAAGTTAGGTGTGTATGTTTCCTAATATTTTTTTTGTGGACAGTGTGGTTCTTGTTCTTATATGTACTCATGTTTAATTACTTCTGATTTTAGGTAGGTACCACTACATTAGAGAAGTGTGCTGTGAATGAGTAAATAGTTTCATTACCTTATTTATTGTGAGATGTTGTAATAATTCGTGTTTTTTTAATCTTTATTTGGAAAAAGGCTTTAATCGCGATTATGCCAGCCTCGTAGTTTTACAAAACAAAAATATAAAATCAGTTGGTTAATGACTATGATCGTAACTTGATTAATTTAAGAATTAAATAATATAACTTAATAGCTAATTTGGATGTATGTAGGTACCTTAGGATTAGGTAACTTATTAGCTAGTTTAGATAGGATTAATTTTGTTGTTTTTTTTTTTATATATGTATATACAGGTAGAGAATTAATAATATGAGTGTTATGGTTTTATGATAGATCAGGATCACACATCTATCTACCAGTCTCCATTTATTACCTAAGTATTCCCTTAAGTCCGTTCAGTAATGGATTAAAAATCAAATAAAATAAGATGCAACTCTCCTTTTTAATCATTTAAACTTAAACCATTGGACATTTGCAGGTAAATATCTACTATTGCAGAGAATTTCAGTGAGTTGATGTATTATTATATTAATAAAGGTTCTAAATTCTTATTATCTATCACAAACCATTGAATAAGCTATCTTATGTATCACGATGTTAGAAAATCTCTTATTGACTCCTAAAAATATTCGGAAGCTTTTTGGCGTTAATCATATATTATTTATAATAAATTATTAATCATTAAAATCTGGTATTCAGCTGAATCCGGTTGACTGGGAGCCGACCTCAATATATGTAGTTGATAAAAGGCTAGGCAGATGATCTATTTATCATTTATCTAAATTCTCTAGTTAAACGCGATCCAAAACCCGGGCGGTTTCCTAACCACCATTCGGTGACAAAAATGTTCTGGTACTAGTTTCACATGCTGCATTAAAACTGGGCAAGAGTGAAACGGATTTATTTTATAAAATTTATTTTTATTAATCAGATACTTTTCTAGAAATAAGTACCTACAACTGTAGTTCGTACTTACACCCTAATTTAAGTGCTTACCATATTTACATTACATTATGAATTAATGATTATAATCAATGGATACTATTCAATGATTATTGAGATATTTATTAGTGATCCTGTGAGATGAACGTGACATCCTTTGTTGACCCTGCTGAAGAACTGCCTATCTATACTAATATTATAAAGCTGAAGAGTTTGTTTGTTTGTTTGTTTGTTTGTTTGTTTGAACGCGCTAATCTCAGGAACTACTGGTCCGATTTGAAAAAATCTTTCAGTGTTAGATAGCCCATTTATCGAGGAAGGCTATAGGCTATATTTTATCCCCATATTCCCACGGGAACGGGAACTACGCGGGTGAAACCGCGAGGCGCTGCTAGTGCAAAGATATTTTGCCAAAAAAACTGTAAAGTCATAGCTATCACCAACAAATGTCAGTAACCAATATTAAGAAATTGAATGAAAAGGAGTAAGTATAAAAATTACGCTTAATTCAACATTCAGGTTTCCTAAAAATCATTAGAAATAATTTGCTTTCGGAGGATACTGGCAAAAGATGGTCATTTCTAAATCATGATTATTTTAAGAACCATTTCAATTATAAATATAACACAGGTCTCTTTAGAGTTTCAGAAGACAGCTAAATTGTTTCTAATCTGTAAAATACGTTGAATATCCTAATTAATAGATTTAAACTATTTACACTACCAAAATGCTAAAATAGATGGTTCAACAAACTGTGATGACAAACAGGAGTAATCTTCAGGATTAAGCAGGGTCAGTGAGAAATCTTTTATTAAGCTGGACTTCAATAAATCTGTAAGGAAGTAAAGCTCCCTTAGGTGGCAGACAAACAGACAGGTCCCCTCAGTAACACATGTTTAAAATTTATTAGGTGTCACCGCGATTACCTCACAATGTTTTCTTTCGCCATTTGAAGAACGAGATGGATTGAAAATGCACATGTTTTTAAAAGACAATCTTGTTCGAACTGATGCGTTCCTAGTTTAAAAATAAATAACGGACTTTGTCAATAGTATTATAGAATATATTATACCTAATATAATATTATAGAAATTAAGGAAACTTTAAAAAAATCAGGGTATTGATAGATAATGTCAAATAATGGGGTTTGTAGGTCTCCACGTAAAATAATTTTACGTTTTCAGCTGAATCCTGTTTGACTGGAAGCCGACCCCAATATAGTTGGTAAAGGCTAGGCAGACGATAATGATAAGATGACGTAAACCAGCAAATTTAAAATTACTCTGTATACGACTAGATTCTTATTCTAAATTGATTTATTTCTGTTTAACGTTACGGTACTCTAAAACAGATTATTACAGATTTGGATCGGACGTTGCTATAAAACGTGTTCGTAAATCAATTAATAGATGTCAAATGCTAATTAAACCTGTTTCGTATTACCAAATCAACAGATAGCTCAACACTGAGATATTACGCCTCTCGTTTAAAACACACGAGAAAGTTTAAAAGAATATTAATATTATAGACTGTGAGTAAATAATCCGTAATTTTTGTGAAATAAAATAAAAGGTGAACACCTAGGTCCAAGACGTACGATTAAAAACAAAATACAGTCGAATTGAGAACCTACTCTGTTTTTGGAAGTCGGTTGAAAATGTTTATACTATCTCATCTATATACTTAATATTATAAAGCTGAAGAGTTTGTTTGTTTGAACGCGCTAATCTCAGGAACTACTGGTTCGAATTGAAAAATTCTTTTTGGGTTGAATAGACCATTTATCGAGGAAGGCTTTAGGCTATATATCATCACGCTGAAGCCAATAGGACCGGAGCAGCGATAAAGAATGTTTTAAAATCGGGGATTCTACGGGGACGAAGTCGCGGACAGAAGCTAGTCTTTTATATAACGGAAATCCCGGAAACATTAAAAATATAAGTCCGCAAATTCATCAATCAATCAATTTTGTATTTAGAATAAAAAAATACAACTGATTGATATCAGAGAGAGTGAATTTTATTTAAATGAACAACTGTATGTCTCTCGTTGGATTGCCGGGTTCGGAATCAAACAATCATTGTACAGTTGGTACCGCTTTTCGAACCGTGCCGCTTTCAAGGCCAGATCATTCAAAAGTGACCACATTTAACTAGCTGCCATTTTTGTGGTCGTAAGTGGGCAATTGGAGCAGAATTTCAGATGGGTTTATGTTATGAATGAGTTCTTTGTTTCTGCTCGTTATTTCATTAGAACTGTGAGGTGTACAACTCTACATACCTAGAAAAATGTGCATAGATACTGGTTTTCCATAATAATTAAGTATGTATGATTTATAAAATATAATTATAGGTACTATACGTAAGTACTAAATAATAATAGTGTCTGTTTAATGGCCGAATCTGAAGATATTTATGGAAAATCATTGTAAAAGTTCAACAGTGGCTCTCGTTACTTTTTGTAACAATCATTTGATATGTCTGCGAATGTCTAATTATAACTACTGTAAAATATTTAGTGTAAAAAATAGCCCCTGAAGTTGATAAAATGGGTACCTAGTTATAATTAATTATATCATAAAAAATAACAACATTAAATAGGAAGTATCATAAATCCTGTAACGCACGCAAGGAATTTCATTAAAAAAAAACAATATCTGGCCAAATCTAACAACGGATCAACATTTGAAACAATACAAACAATTGTCACCTCCACGCATAAACAATTATACATTAAAACAATTGTTTTTCATAGATGCGATAGTTTTAAACAAAGTGCTCACTGGGAATGTTTAACAATACATATCTAGTATATGTAGGTACCTACGTATATAGGTACATATATTATTCGAATAGTAATAAATCAGTCCAGTTTTAGGAACTGAATACGAGGGTTTTATCTATGTGATAATAGTTTGGTAAAGCTAATTGTCGAGTTCAATGTTTTGTGTTAACATGTTGGCGATATCATGGCCGTGTGAATTTTGTATTTGGAGTCTTTTTTGAAGGAAACTGTCGACCTGTTCTTGTATCTAGTTGAAGAGCCTCTTACTCTTTGCCTTATTTTCCCATTGCTGGGAAAAAACTTTATCTATTATTACGTTTTCCACTTGCTTCCACTTTCAGCGACATGAAAGGCGTCTGAGGCTTTTATATTTAACAAGGTTCGGATTTGTTATGACCAGCGTACGAGACTTAGAAAGAAAGAAAGAAAGAAAAAGCGTTATTCATGCTCCTTTTTGACGCGAGCGAAAATTAAAAATAAATAAAAACTTACAAATAACTAAGTAAACCAGTCCCACTGTCTGAACCAGCCATTACAAACAAAGCATAAATATACAATTTGTCTATGGCGTGCATTGGTGAATTCTTCCTCTTGGTCGTTTGCCCTCAACTATCTCTATTCTTCAGAAACTATAAAGGCTCATACATCATCATATGACAAGCCCTTTCTCAATTACGGTGGAGTTGACTTCCAGCGCAATGCTGTGCAATGCACTATGCTCGATGATCTCAGTAGAGCTTCCGAAAGAGTGGGTTTTAAAATGAACACAGACAAAACCAAGGTAAGTACCCGTGTAGTACCCACTCCTATCAAGATCGGAGACTCTACACTCGAAGTTGTAGACGAGTACGTCTACCTGAGACAAACAGTCCAGTTAGGTAAGACTACCTTCGAGAAAGCAACTCGGCTGGGTGGCGCACCGCCGCAGTGTTCGGGAAGTTGCGTGGTACCAGTGCGTGTTGCCAGTGATGATTTACGCACTGGAACCATGTTCGCTCACAATGGGCCTTATCAGAAGGCTTAAAGTCACCCAAACAGCAATGGAGAGGGCAATGCTCGGATTTTACTAGCTTGATCGAACCAGGAATGATGATATCCGCATGAGAATCAAGGTTACTGACATAGCCGAAAGGATTGCCAAACTGAAGTGGCAGGCAATATTGCTCGCAGAACAGAGGGTTGATGGGGTCAAAATGTTCTGGAGTGACGACCGCGTACTGGAAGACACGGCGTTGGAAGAACTCCCGCAAGGTGGACCGATACCAGGTCATCAGTCCACCTTACGGGCGGCCGAGTAGCCGATGGATGCTAGACACACAGGACCGGTTGTTGTGGCGACACACTTAGGCTGATATGATGATGATTACCAGTCTCATTGGATGCAGCCGGATATCAGTATTTACATGGCACAATTACCTAAAGGACCTTCACAATATAAACCAGTAACTAAAACTAGGAAATAAAAGTAGAGCCAAATCAAAAGGCACGTAAGCATTAAGGCATGTGGAAATGTAGGTACCTACTTATTTATGT
The DNA here is from genome assembly GCA_905332915.2 of Hecatera dysodea. Lineage (NCBI taxonomy): Eukaryota > Metazoa > Arthropoda > Insecta > Lepidoptera > Noctuidae > Hecatera > Hecatera dysodea. The sequence continues at coordinate 13,818,509 of HG995298.1, read as the reverse complement.
GTTTTCAGCCTGTTCTATTCCATTATAGGGCATCCTTTTTTCATAAAATTCCTCTCGGCTTTGGGTAAATGTGGACCAATCCTGGGCAAGTCACACAACATTGCTATCATTTGATAGGTATAAAGATCAATTTTTTTTCTACAAAAATTTTGAATTTCCATAATATTTATGCCAAGATAATATGGCTATACCAACAACAATACCTCTATATACTTGTATATAGAATAAGTATATAAATAAACAGGTCTGCAATAGTGTCCGGTCACCCTCAAAACGCGCTTGTCTAACCCAACTCAAACGTTTGAGACGCAGACGCTGTATCTAATTAGGTAATGCTTACATAAGTATAATTAGTTTTGTTAGACGTCTCTGTAGCCTGGTAGCCTTGCATTTTGAAAATAAGGAATATATTCAAAGGTTTTTCAAAAGAAACACCATCGACTTAGTTGCTATGTCAACGGAAAAAAAACCTTTTTACAAAAAGTACAACCGACTTCTACACTTTTTTATTTTTTAATTTTTAGTGGTATAAACAAACATGCGATTTCAGCAATCCCGAAAGATTTGGTATTATTTATTGAAGCGTTTCCTATCATCTCTGTTCTTCATCAGATCTTCACCAAACTAGAAAAGGACCACGTTGAAATACTAAGATGGTCTTCCAAACCATCGTAAACAATTTTGTTTTTTCATTTTACATCGACAATGTAAGAGGGAATGAGAACATCATCAATGTAAACTAAGCCACGCATTATTAGGAATAATCCAAATAATTGTAATCAAATCTCAATCAAATTTAAATGGGACCACACGACAAGCACCAGCTTTCTAATGTAAAAAGAATCATGAAAATCGGTACACCCACACACACAAAAAAAAAACAGTCGAAATGGGAACTTCCTCCTTCTCTGGAAGTCGGTTAAAAATACATACCATAGACGCCTCCCAAACGCTGTGACAGTGTGGATCCCCATTCTGGACCTTTAAGCCTAATCAACTGCACCTTTCAGGACCTGAACGTGGCTAAAGCAGTACGGTCCAAGTCGCCACATACCTACAGGTCGTGAAAATTTGAGAAGTCAATCGACACAAAAAGCTCTTATTTAATGTAAAAAAAAAATAACCAGCTATAACTGTCAGTTTGATTCATTAGAGTGGAGAAAACGACTTGGAATAAAGAGTCTGTTATACACATACAAATACCGGTTATCTGTTGTAACTGTTATCGAAATTCACATTATTCTATACTAGCAGCGCCCCGCGGTTTTACCCGTGCAGTTCCCGTTCCCGTGGGAATATGGGGATAAAATATGGCTTTCTAATGGTGAAAGAATTTTTGAAATCGGTCCAGTAGTTTTTGAGTTTATTCGTTACATACAAAAATACAAATCTTTCCTCTTTATAATATTAGTATAGATAGAGGGAGCCTGTGTCTTAGCAAGAACTTTATGGAGGTTGATCTGCTATGAGGAAAATATTTTAATAGAACCTCCTTCTTTTTGAAGTCGGTTATAATGATTGATCTTTGAATCTTTGTTTGGAAAAATTAATGTTGACCTAATTTGTTAATGGCATTGAATCATGATTAATTAATTAATATGTGTTGTTAGCCCAAGTAGGGCTCTATATTTTTGTTTTCCTTTGTGAAAAGCCCTGCATTTATGTTTCTATACATATATGTATGTACATAGGAATTCGGTTCTAAAATTATAAATTCAAACTATTTTACTTAAAGACAGAACTTTTTACAAGAAATCTGAAAAACAACTTTTTCACATAGAAACGACAGGCCTGCAACTAAAAATTCCAGCTTCACGACTACACTTTTACATCACGACAACTTGTATCTATACTTAATATTATAAAGCTGAAGAGTTTGTTTGTTTGTTTGTTTGTTTGTTTGAACGCGCTAATCTCAGGAACTACTGGTTCGAATTGATTGATTTGATCGATTGAAAAATTCTTTTTGGGTTGAATAGACCATTTATCAAGGAAGGCTTTAGGCTATATATCATCACGCTTAAGCCAATAGGAGCGGAGCAGCGATAAAGAATGTTTTAAAATCGGGGATTCCACGGGGACGAAGTCGCGGGCAGCAGCTAGTAAAGAATATGTGAAAAGAAACTTTGAGCTGGGTACGGTTTTCAAATAAGAACCGTAACTGAAAGGTCTTATGCTTCTGATTTGAGAAAGTATTTTAAAGAAAATTGTGACTCAAGTCTTTAGGGCTTTTACCTTTTGTAAAAGTTGTCATAACTACTGTGACTTTCAATTCACTAGAAATTTACTAAAAATAATTTCAAAATTACGCATCTTTTTTATTTTTTGCTGACAACAACCATTTTAAACATCGAATTTAAGTAAACCAAAAAACGAAATCTAATGCTAGACAACATATCTCTCTAATATTAAAAAGAATGCAAAACATTATATGATTATTAATTTAAAAAACTACAACAATTATCATTTTTCAAGTCTTGGTCACAACATCATCATCTGCCTAGCCTTTTCCAAACTATATTGGAGTAGACTTCCAGTCAAACCGGATTCAACTGAATACCAATATTTTACGTGCAGTGGCTGTCTACCAGACGTCCAAAACCCATTGGGTAACACGGTACTTCTTGGCAAGACTGGCATCAGTTTTTCTGACTTATTACATTCCGTAACAACTGTCAAAGATCTACAAATGACAGCCGGGACCAATGGCTTAACGTGCCTGTGCTTTGTGCTTGCCGAATTACGGAGGGTCTCCATGAGTTGAGATGGTCAACCATGGCAAGTATTGCTTAACCTTAAAGCCAACCGTGCAGCTGTTATAATCAAGCCACAAGCTCCTTCCTCTCTTAGTTTTTTTCAAAACATCACCATTTTAAATTCATTATTTTAAATAATAAATCTCTCACAAAAGAAATAAAGATTAAGTTATAGGTCTTCATTCTTATTACAATTTCTGTGAATACGAGTGGCCAAGCGTGTAATATTTTAAAACTAAATAGTCAAAATTATTTTGATAATAACAATTATTTTTTCTTTTAATATTAAAAACGTTGCGGAATTTAGTTTTAGTTTAGATGTCTTGCACAATATTATATGTATTTTAGTGAGAATGAAATACAGCTCATTTTCAGTTAATTTTAAACTGACGCTGATAAATAACATTATCACATTATTAAGGCCAATAACAAGCATGTTTTAGATAATTAATCGATTTGACTTTTTACATATAATTATGGTTATCAAACGATATCAAATTGCCCAAAATATTTAACATAACACTACTGGAGCTTTGTTTATAAACAATTACTTATCAGGATAAACATTAACAGCGATAAATGTCTGCTTCTTGTTGTATAATTTTTTTATTATAAATTTGCTGATTAGCATTTACTTTAACATGTAAGTTTATGTTTAACTTGCTACAAAATTGCATGTAAGTACTGCGAAGTATACATTGAATGATTAATTTGATCAATCTTGTAAGCTATCAAAAACGTTCTGCGGACAAAAAGTTCGTAATCTAACGAGCCCGATCGGGCGGCGCGGGCGCATCTCAAGATTAATATTCAAATCGTTCAGCCGATAATTTTACAAATTCGCCTCAACGATCGGGTGTGGGCCTATAATACACATTAATATCGCCGGCTTCTCATGTCAAACTGTTATTATCTTTATTTTGTACTAATTTGTAAGCAGAACTTGGATTTTGAGGGAATTTTTCAACGTCAGTATTATGCCGTCTCGTTTATTTGCGTCGACTGTAATTAGATGTGTGATTATAATTGTGGAAGTGTTAGGAAATAATGTATTATTACTGATTCATTTTATTAGTATTAGTTTATGAACTTCGAGTTAATTCGCTCAATGATAGTCACACCTTTTTAAAAACGTTGCTATTTCCATAAGCAATTATTCGGTCAATAATGGGTAGCAAATTTATCTCTGCTACAACCTTAATAGAATAGGCTGTGAACACTGTGAACTAGTTCCAATAGTCGACAAAACCTGTTCTGTAATGATAACGTTAATCTCCATTTCTAATTTAATTTACTTAGACTCGTAAGTAATTGTCTAAACTAAAGGTCGTCTATAAAACCTATGTCAAAATATTACTCATGTGACCACACATCCGACAGGACATTTATATATTTTTGACATTTACATGACCGTCGAAAGTTAATTAAAATATTTAATGAGAAGCTCGCTCTGTTAGTGGGAGCCGATGACATAAACGAATGATATTAAATTAACGACACACAAAGGTGGGCGTAATCATTTTTGTTGAGATGTTTTGGTGATGGCGAATTTTTCTTATAAACTGTCTTCTACTTAAGGAGATTTATAGGACGATTTAGTCGACAAGTGTATAAGTACGGTGTTGACTACTGTGACAGTATCAATCAATATTAAGTAGGTAGGTAGGTGCCCATCTACAAATACTACTTAATGGTTCCATGCTCGTACACGATAAAATCATGTAAGCGACTTTCTAATCGTTACCTCGCAAAAGGGCACAACAATTTTCAAAAAAAAAAACTACTCGATCTCTAAAAGTCCACTCATAGAAAGTCGTGAGCGCACAGTCACGCCGTATTATCGCACCGACCAAATCTACGGGTCTACTGAACATTACAATCTTACATGCTGCTCGCTTTATTAAGGCACTTGAAAAAAGCAGTTCATCAGATGGTCAGAAGATAGCGGTGAAAGGGACCGTTAGAATAATAGCCGCTAGGAAATCTCCACCTAGTTTCATTGCTGCGACCATGTATCCGGATCAATTTATGGTACCAGTTTTGACGGCTCAATTTTTGCCATTGACCTTTCAGTTGATTTATAACATTGCACCGTTTACACGCTTAATTGACTAAATGATTAAGTATTTAAATACATTTGTACCGAAATGTAGCAATTGATTTGCGTAACGAATGTTTGGAGCTAAATATTGATTTAGTGAAGCCCGCTATATTAGCAACGTTCCGAAATGAGTATCATACATAACACGCGTTTATTAGACAGATTAAAGCATGTGGAAAAAATTTATTCCTATTCGTTTAATGAGACAATTAAAACATACAATAGACCCGAATTTGGACGTGATGTCACGATACACGATTAAAGATGGTAGAGCTACTATTTTTATTTTTAAATTCACCCACAAAATAATATTGTTTTAGAATGTTTATTGCAAATAACTGGCTAGGTTACCTACGAGTTCTTGAAATCTTTCACAATATTTAATTTCTGCATTTACCCTGGCACCAAAAAATGTATAAATGTCCCAAATGATTTGTAACATAACATTATTAATTCATTAATTACTAATAACAAGGCCGAATTATTCCAATCTAAATATTTTTATTCAGTGCATTATGGTGAGGACATAAATTAAATGAACGACCAAACATTTAACACTGATATTGACATTTATGGCGGGACATCCTTAAATTATGAAATGTCAATTTGATTCTAATCATTTAGTTATTATGAACGACTAGAGAAAAAAAAAACAATGAGAACATGATAATTAAAAAAAAAGCAAGGACTGGAATACATAGAAATGCAAAAAATAAATAAGTAGATAAGGAATAACACTGATTAATGGCCGTTCTTAGGGCGGTGCCAAACTTCATCCCCATTTACGTCTACATCTCTATTTCGCCGTTCGTCGACTCATTTAAAAGGATAACACGACGATTTTGATTAATGATCACCAAACCTTTTTGGTACCTGCTTGTCGGCAACTCCTACAAAAAGGTGACCAGGCCTCACCGTTATTATATAAAAGAAAACAATCAAATTTATGCTTATTTACGTTAATGTCTCTATTAATCTTGGCGACATGTGCACCTTATTCTTTTTTTTGTAACATTTATTTTGGATTTGCCGCCACAGCTGTTTCGTTTCATTTACATTTTAATATTTTCGATTAAAAGTGTGGTAAAAGTTTCATATTATATTTATTTTACAGCGCCATTTTTCTTGACTTTAAATATAGATTATTTAATTAAATTGTGTTGAGAGACATAGATATTGTGCTATTATGTTGCAAATATTTAAAGTTTATTATTGCAAAATACCTAGTTAAATAAAATTCTGCTCTAGTTTTAAAATTGTCTAACGTCAGTGATATCTTTATGACAAACGAATTTGTCTAGATTTTTCCACCCACGGTTTTTCATTTATATTATTTTTACTTTGTTTCTTTTAGAAAATTGTAAAATTAACAAAAACTAAACCAATATGTTGTTTCGAATTATTCTTATTGGTAAATCTTGCATAGATGGAGCAGCTATGTCACAAAACACCTTGTTGCAAGTCAAACATTTGAATCTGTTTGCATTAAGTTATTTACAAATACAATTGATTGAGATATGTAGGTACTAAATAGGAAAACTCACCGATAATGTTTGCGCGGCAAACCGTTTCCAGAGGGAGTTTCCAAACAATCCATAAATTAATCACTCAATCCGGTTGCTAACTCCTAGTCATAATCACTGAATATAAAAATATATTATCTATTTATTACACACTACTGACGTACAAAATTAAATACGATATAATTGAAAATAAAAATATCACCTCTTCTTTATCATATTTGATTAATATTATTGTCTTCTAGGCACTTTAGGTTAAGTTTATTTTATTTACATCTTACAGTCCCGGACTGTATTTTCGTTCCGTCTAGTTTGTGCTGCAAAATGTCCAATGATTTTTTATTCATTCCGTTACCCCTCGAACAGATTTCCAACGAGCCGCATCTAATTGTGAGCATCATAAACGCTCCTTGAGACCGGGCATGTCACAAATCAATTGTCAAATTGGGCTGACTCCAATACCGGGAGAAACACTGAAGTTCAAGTTCGCGCAAAATTTAAGTTCAACGTAAAACACTGTCACATGTAGCGGCTGCGTCACAACACTAATGTCTTTATCGTACATAAATAAAACTGTCAAGTATTTCACGAAAATTACATCGGTCGGCGTATAATGAACGTCTGAACCCGCATTGAGCTAGCTGTCAAATCTACGAGCCGTCATAGTCCGCTGCCATGAGTGGGCCCGCACACATGTGCACGTGCGCGTGTGTCGATGGGCACCAACACACTGACAGCCTCCAGCGGAGCCGAACGTACGGGCACGCGCACACACGCAGCTCGTGATTCATACGAGGGCCGCGTCTGTGTTGTGGCGGGTGGGAGTGCGAACATGCAGCGTGCTTTTAACGCGGCCAGACGAAATGATGCCTAACTGCAGAACGAAGCTGGGACTGTATCGGTTTTATAAAATGGCTGGTTATGCGCGTCTATGTGGCCGATCACATGTGAGATTAGCCGAATGCGTGCGAATGCATGTAGCGCAGCGGTTCGTATGGGCGGGAAACGCTATGAAGAGATGCGCCGCTGTCGCTATGATTGGAATCTAGCAAATCATTTCTGTTCGCCTCTTTAAATTGTGTTCAATGTTGTGCACAGATGACTTCCCTCAGTTTATATATAGGACTTTTTTCACCTTTGCTAAAAGTGTAGGAACATAAGCAGTGTCCAAAAATTAAGTATCGCACGGTCACCCTAAGTTGCACATCAGAAAAACAAACAGTTGCAATTTTTATTATGCAACAGTTCATTACTAGTTTCGTATGCAAACCTTAATGTTTAATTGAATTTGATGTTTTTTACCAGTTTTCTGATTCGTTTTGTAACATGTGTAATATAACGGCCACTGTAAGTCTGTAGTACCTACCTACCGACTTGAACGGCTATTGATTCACAAATTTCTTATTGAATAATAACAGGTCCTAAAACGTGTTTCAATCATAAGAAAATATACATACATACCAACATAAATTCAATTGATTTCATTTATTGTAAAGTCACCTCAGGACTAAGCGAGACAGAAAACTTCCCTTTGATTTTCAGCTGTCGTACCAACACACGCTCAACTACACAGTTCACGTCTTCACGCAAAATTGAATTACGACTTTATGTTAATCGCCTTTGAACTGATAATCGCATGGCGAACACGTGACAAAACAAACGATCACTTCACACACACGCGCACATAATTTGCAATTTGAATTTCGTACATATTTCCTTAGGTTCCATGCGGCCAGGAATTCTTTCTTACCTGCAACAAAAAAGAAAACGGTCAGTTAAAAATGGAACGTTATTCGTTTATCTTGTTCTGTTTTTGAATAATTTGACTTAATGAACGTGATTTAAACTGATATTGAGCTTCGTAGAAAGTTTTACGCTTTTTCAAGAATTATAGATACAATTCCGTTTAAAAGCATTTACTGGAACGCCACATAGTTCGCAAAACTGTGTCTCAACCAAATTATACGATTACAAACATTTTGTACACATTTTTTCAATATAAAAGCAGTGTGTCACAGAAATCTTTTAGGGGCTAAATTTAAATGTCTTAAAATTTTGATTTTCATCAATAAATATTTAAAAAAAAAATGTTTAGTATGATCAATCAAAATAAGTGTGGTTTAATAACCAATTTACTATGTTGACTAAAACCACCAATTATGCAGATACCTACAGTTTATAAAACCATCAAATAAACAGTTTACATTTGCATTTTAAAATCTCATAATTTAATATTATACACACTTAAAAATGCAAATAATTATCTCTTGAAAACCAACATCGTTTTCCACACTATAATTTAATGGGTTAAACTGTAATCATACTTAACGATAATAATAATTAATTAATTATAATTTATTATTAATCCATTGAACGTATAATATTGTCTGTTTATTCGAATATGGAACAATAACGTCATTCATAGTGCATTCTTATCAGGAATCAAGGAAAAAATATTTTCAAAAAGTCGTTGGCTCTTCTTATCGTTTGACCTATGTCAATATATTATCATTGCGACGGCGATATGACCACAGGGTCAGGAGTAGAGTAGGCAGATAAGTGGGTCAGTGCAACCGCGCTGACTTGCCACGAAGATTTGGTATTGTGGTCAAGTTCAGTTTTATCTGAAAAAAAAATCGACTGCTCTAGAAGAAGGGCAATATTTTTTTTTTATATGGTGGATCTTGAAACAGGTAGCTATTACTTAGTATTTTTTGCAAATAAGTACCTTTTTATTATTTTAACTCTGTGCATTGTGTTATGTTATCTGGGTGACCTATTCTGATTTAGTGATACACAATGCCGAATCTCAAGCAACTTGCAATGGATTATATTAAATAAATTATTTAGGTTATATTTATTTATACTACCTATGCAAGAAACTGGTTTATTTTAATTGGATGTTATCTATGTTTTAATAGAGTTCAATTAATCCCTGATAAAAATTCTTGTTAAACTTGTCCAACGATTAGCGCTTAAAAGTCGAGCGTTATGTCTACAAACCAACACAACACGCTATTTATTTCACTTACTTTTTATCAAATAGAAAAAAATAATTAATTAGTTCAAATCTAAACTACGAACCTTTAACACTAACCGAGATATTATTTGCAATAAATTGTTGCAAAAAATACATACATTCATAATATATGTATTTTATCGGACTACAGTTAATTAAAACGATAAATCTACACAATAAATTAGTTGTGTGCAATTCGTAAACAAAACATGTAGAGAATAAATTAATAAAAAAAAATACATATTGCATTTCCTCTGAGTACGATTGAGTTTAAAAATAAACACTTAGATAAATTCTGTAAACACTGAGGTGAATGGTTTCTCCGGAATTTATGAGAAACAAAAATGTTTACCTGATGAAATTACGTAGAATGTTGTTCTACGCAGCTTTTTTCAATAGCTCACTGACGTTTTAGATAACACGGCCTGTCTGTGGAAACTTTGCATTTTCCCTTGTAAGAACAACACTTTCATCGAGAAATAGCATGGAACCTCCTTTATGTTTGTTATGCGGTTTCATTGAACACGAAACTAATTCCAGCTATAATATTTAACCGTGTCTTAAATAATTATGTTCATTGTCACTTACTCCTGGATCAAGAACCAGAACTGGTCCGCGTGAACCACTTCATTTGCTTTCACCACACCTCTATTGTCACACAAATCGTGGAAACTGACATGAAGAGCCAACAACACAAGCACTCCACTCTAATGAAGACGTTAACAATTTTCACGAGCCTAACATGATGTAGCTACCGTGAAATTTTTGAAAAATAACACCCGACAGCTTTAGGAACGCCCTCAGAGAATTATTACATTAATATATTTACCAAACACGCTCCTATTATTACGTTTTCATGTACTCGTTTGCGCATAAATTAAAAAAGTTGTCACTTTTTCTTTTGTCCCAACCCTTATTTGGTATTCATATTTGATACTTTGAAAATAAAAAGGGACCACGCATTTTGACACGAAAACACAGGAGAAAAACCTGTTTTACCAACTGACTATGCTAAAGATACAAATTGTGAAAGAGGCAATCGTTCATACGATGTTTCTTTATCAACGGAATCGCCACCGGCCACTGTGGACTCTCAGTCGCAGCAATAAGCATCCTATTCTAATGAAGTCCCAGCGATCACTTCAATTATGGTCATATTGAATGAAATATGAGTTAAGTGAGGGATATCAAAGGGCGACGCGAGGCTGTTTGTGAAATGTGAACTTTGAAATATGTACTGCAATAATGCACCCTTTTTTAATTTGTACTAAACTATGAACCGTAGCAAAATGGGGTCTCAAAAATATGTTGGGACGGTTTTTGTCCATCGATCGATATTTCGCTCGCAACTATGTATTATTGGATAATTTGTGACTATTTCGTTCGGAATTTTCGTGTTTCTTATTGCTTCCGCAACGAATTTCGTGCGACCCAAAAGTCGAAATGATTGAACCTATCGGGCATTCGCCGGCAGCGGCCGACTCCAATTTAGTTTTTCGGATTAGATACGGCGAACATAATAACATAATTGCTCTAATAACAGACCGTACGGCGGTGCTCGCCGTGCCTTACAATTCACTTTCCAAATTGGTTTATTTTTTTACCTCTGCTCTGTCTAAAACTATTATGATTTATTATCGAATTTTCGTGCAAGCAAATTACTGGCTCGTTTTTCGTGAATGACTCTGTCTCTTTCTACTACTACGGTTCTTGGAGAACCAGACAGGGACACAATCACCGCTATTGTGTTTCCTTGAAAGCCTTGCGGCGTTACATGGCTGAGACCTGTGGATGGGATGATTTACGACGCCTTTTCTAATTTACCCTGTACAATAATTAGTTGGATTAACATGTTCAGCACGGATATTTTTCAACGTCACCGAGCTGATTAAAACACCGAAATATTAATTAAAAATTCTTAATATACCGGAAGCTACCTCCACTTAAAAAAAGGCTTCGTCTTCATTATCCACTCGTTGATATTTCGTTCCTGCACTATTAGGATTAGACAATTTATTTGTATGGAACATATGCAACTAAACACGAAATATGAACGATGAATTATTTCGAAATGAAATTCAACATTTTGTGCAAATGTTTAGTAGAAACTAAGCTAACAGGAGTACCTACAGCCGTCTGAAATGGTGCAACCGACAAATGTTCATGACATAGCGGTTGCATTAAACATGAGACCTGCCACCGAGCTATATTTACATATAAAAAACTTACTTTCCACATTTCTACAACAGTGAATGCTATAAATATAAAACATTCAATAACCGGTTGCAGGACCGTTAACTCATTAGAAACAATTATGGGTACCAATGTCACATGAAATTGATCATCACTTTTATTGTAAACTTTTTTTTTAAAATGAATTTACAACAAAATAATTGCTTTGACATTTTTAGGGTTAGGTACTCCCAGGACAAAAAAAAATCTTATTTATAAATGAACTCACTAGTTTTGAAAAAACACGCTGAACACAATTTTCATGTTGAATAAAAAATGAGTTATAAGTATTGAAATATAAATTGCTAATGCCTCAAGAGGATCCTATCAAATTACGAAAGAAGAAAAGGTTTAATGTTCATTTAAGAACGAAATATTGGTATAGCAAACTACATTTATTTTTATATTTACACAAAGAGTATTTACGCCTTTCAGGGCTGGTACAGCTTCGTAAAAAAGTAAAAAAAATATACTAATACACAATTACATGTTACATTTTTCCAATTTAAATTGTTCATAGTCTTGTTAATATAATTTTATCCACTTATATTCGTCACTGAGATTCTTAACTATAAATTTGAATTTTTCTAAGTACCTAAGATGAGCAATTAACTTCTGTATCTGCCGATCTATTTTTTAATAAATTAAGAAGTGCAAAGTGGAAACTCCAGGAAAATCGAATCTAAATCAACATTTTCTCCCCTCAACAGTATTTAGAAATCATTTACTCCGAGCGTAGTTCCGACTACGAATTTCATGTACTGTTTATGTATTAAGTTGTTTATATAAATAAAACTTATCCCACAACTCAGTGTGTTCATGAATATTCGGTAGAGAGCGCCACCTCTGCGAGATATCGCGCGTGGTGAAGCGGAAGAGACCTCCGACAAAGGACTGCGACAATGAGCCCGGCCTTTAGGGCTGATAGCACATAATAATGCCAATATTTGCATTCGCTTTTTGTTCTATTCAATACGCGGCAAAAATATGTGACACGGGCTTAGTCGTGTCCTTTCATTAATATGACAAACGTGAATAGAAATTATTATGTTGCGTATTTATGGTTATATTAATAATGCATGATTAAAAAAACGTGTAGCCAAAATGACTATGCATCATTTTGGGATCCTTAATTTAGAATGAAAGCGTTATGCAGATGCAGCAGTGTTGGTAAATAAAAGGAGTGTTGTGACAACCCTGCGCTGGCTGGCGCGGGCGTCCGACACCGGCGGCCGGGACACGTTTCAGGATCATGAATTATGGCGCGAGCCGATGTGACTTTTCAATTTGAAATCATCAACCTGGAATTAATTTCATTTTTGAACCCCATTATTTCTGTTATCTACGCGCGAATCGCACAATATGCGAGTTTCGCATTATTGCCGTTTCGACAAAAATATTTTGTGGCAACGCGCTCCACGTATATTGGTAATTTAATTTTGTATAAACCCTTTTGTTTTAATATGTACGGTTTATTGCGAAACTGCAGTGTGCAAACCGCAGACGATCGGTTAACAAAGCTTGTGTTCGATAAATAAAGAGTCAATTTATTTTGTATATTTCAACATAAAGTTCTATAATTTTGCAGCACATGGCACGGACTGACGTAGTTTCGGAATTTCAGGAATAGTCGGACCAGAGCGACATTCACAGACATAAATAAACTTGTGTTTGTAATAGGTAGACAAACTAATGGTGATATGAATAAATTACGTAGAAAACAAAACTAAATCTATCATTAAACCAAAAAATAGTGTTCCGGACCCTCTCAGAATTCATTTGTAAAACACAAATCTGTCACTGGAGTCAACGGTAGTCGCTTGCTGGTGGCGCGACTATTCATAGGCGACACCAGTCACTTCCCAGCGGGCCGTTGACGAAAACCGAACCGAAATAGATATAACACCAATAAATTAGAAAATAAAGCTTCAGTTTTATTTCTGTGAAGCCGCGCCGACTTTTTATTGTGATTATCGGGGGTGTTCAAAATTTTCTTCACTTCTCACTCTCAGCCGCGAAGGTCAACGACCTGAAATTTTTCCTACGGTTCATTGGTTGTTTTATTTAAATTTTTGAAGTGAGTCAACGTTACGAATTGGATTTTTTGTCCGACACTCTAATATTACCGGCTTTTTGTCGCACATTTTTACTAACGCACGTAGATAAGCACCCACACTATAAATTCGTTTTAATGAGTACGAGTAGCTGTAGTGTGGAGTAAGTTAGTGCTCATTGTCAGCTAAATTATTACAAACATTTACACTTGGTTAATTCTGTTTGAAACACGTGATCATAATATTAATCCGATCTACAAAATTGTACATACACAAGCCCAAGTATTGGTAAACAAGTTCTCAATGTCGAATCGGTCTACGTTTGCCAGATTCAAAATGTAAACAGGAATCGCCGCAATACGTATAACTTCAAAATAAATGGCTAAGACAACAAGCATTACGAAGATACATCCGAAGCGTTACTCCAAAAACTCACTGGAATCCCAAAAGAGGGACCTTATAACAAAGCTAATATTAGACAATCATTTCCTGTCAAAAGGGAGGCGTGCGCCCCCCTCCGACAGATCGGGGCGCCGAGGGGGAGGCAAAATACCTCCTCGTCTCACCAGATTTCGCAGTCGCCGTGTTCCAGTGTGAATCTGAACTCTTATTTTTTGCTGCTACAGTGATGAATGGATTTTTAATATCCACTCGCAGCTGTCCCAGACTCAGTGGTTTTTTGATGAAAAATGTTAGCAAATTGAACTTTTTGTTATCTAGCACTATTTTGTTCGATGCTGTGCTTACATGTTACATCGGATGTTTAAAAAAAACATTGGAAAAATAAATGTCGATGTCATGTCGAAAGTATAGTATGGACAGGCAACAAGACATCAGCATCCAGACGTCTCAATACTCGAGGTACGGTCGGCAAAAAAGTTGGCGGTGGCTCTCACGGCACGACTCTATTACGAATCGGCCGCGAATAAATAAAACATGACGGGCCCTTCTCACGTACACATATGTACATATTGTTTATGTATGTCTTGCGGATGTTAACTGATCTTGATTCGGCGTATGTGATTTGAGACGCTTTCACCGCGAGCTTTGGAAATCTTCGGATAACTGGCGCAATTATTTTCTATATAGAGACCGTAACAACTGCTGCACTAGTTAAGTCGGACGATCGAATCTTCTTAACGACTGGCAGTGAGATGTGGCGTTCAATGTGATACTTTGATTACCAGACCAGTTTTTAAACTGTGAAGATCTAGACGCCCGAATTTATAGAAGGTGCGTCTACGAATCCAAATTCTAATCAATTGGAACAATAAATTGTAGTCACCGTTTTGTCAGACAAATATTAAAGATTGACCCACAAAAAGTCGGAAACGTAATGCTAGTTAAAACTGATAAAACCAAATAACAATCGCTTCAATGCAGACAGAGTTTTCACTTTACGACTGTTTAATAGTGTGACATTTATTGTGAGCCACAAAAGCCAAGATCCCACGAATTGACAATTAAGCTTAGCAAAAGTTCGAAAAAAACTAAAAGAAAATAGTCTCTTGTAAAATATTGAAGCAATCAGAGCTGGTACTGGATTAAAATCTCTAAATCATCGGTTGATTGATGGTGCATAATAACAGGTTTTGATACATCAAAGTCCTTCGGTTTTCCATGTAACACCGTGTGTGGCATTACCGCATAGGTCGGCTAATAGCTAGGCAACTCTTGCGCAGACGACAATAAAAACACGCGCACGCATCGACGCTACATTAACGCGCTCGCCATAGTTGGCACCATGCAAACTCCGCCCGCTGGCAACCAGAGCGCATCACAAAATATCGATAGTGATGGATAGCACACGTCATCCCTATCGATAAAACACAATAACTTAATCAATAGCCTTTCAACTACTTTTAAAACAGCATTGTTGTCAATAAAATCGACATTGTTGCAATTAGTAGACAACTTTTTTCTTGCTGCAAACTAATTGTAAAATGAAAAATCAATCATCGTCACGACAAGTGTTGAAATGATTAATAACTCAATTCGTTAAATGTACTGTGACACGCTACAAACCGACACAAATCAAAAAGTTCCACGCTAGTAAACCAAGGTGTTTCTCGCGCAATGACAGTGGGGAATGATTCGAAAAGAAACCAAGAACATTACTGTTGGTCGAAGAATCAGATTAATTGTCCTCGCGGCTTAAGAATGCAAGCAACGATTAATGGTAGTTGATGAAGTGAAAGAATGCCATTAAACAGAAGCATGCATTGATAATTCGCTGCAGGTGCTAATCAACTATAAATTAAGTTGGTAACATAGTAATGTATTCAAGTTACGGTAACGTATGACAGATATATGACGGCTTTCTATCGACTGCGGTTGGGGCTGACGCGAGTGGGTCGAAAGAAGTAAGAATAGTCACTATGCACCTCGCACACGATACGCTACATTTTAATAATCGTCGAGTTCTCCTTCTATTATTGTTTTTCGAATTTCGGCTTCAAAACAGATGGTAACAGCGGCGGGGAATTTGTATTACAATGGCCGCCACAATCCCACCAATGATCGCTGGCACGGAGCTCACACGGCTGTTCCTTTGCTTCAGTCTACTTGGCACTCAATAACTTTCGTTGGGTACCAGCGTCGCGAGTGGCAGAATAATTTGTGGGTTCGCCACTACTATGTTGATAATTGATTAGATCTTGTTGCTGAAAGATTTTATGTTTAATGGTGAAAGTGATTATGTTTCCGTCGAAGCTGCTGAATAACCAATTGCTGCTTTTTACTAAATGACAACATTGCAAAACACTTGTTAACAACTTCATTGTAAAACAATAACGATAGCAGTAATTTGTGTACGTTTCATTCTAACATTGTTTGTAACGAAACAACTGAAAGCTTATGGAAAAACTACAGCCAAATACAAAGAGTTTCATAACAGTAGCCGAAGCGATCCATTAAGCGTGCAACGAAGGATCTGTTATGACAGCAGCATACAAGTGGTGGCACAATGTGTCAGGAGTGGATGTGGCGCTCTACGACGAATATTTATTTATTTATAACATTGAGGGGCTGTAAATTAGCAGTGAATTTACGGCCAGGCGGAGGAGTGATCGCGCGCAGTTTATTTTCGGCGCATGCGCGTGATTTAAACAGTTCCCGGTGTTCTGCCGTTAGAAATTGAAACCCAACGAAGAAGCATTATGAAGGAAGTGAAACTCTATGCTTTAATGTCATTCGTTAAGCCAATTAAAATATGATAATCATATCGGCTCAACATTGGTGGTCGCCAAATTTGCATTTGAAAACATTTATCACAGTTTTGTAGACCCAATTTGTCATCTGTTACAGTAATTGATTTCAAGACGTAAACTGTTCTAGTTTTAATTTATGTTTTTGTTTCCGAGCTTTCTAGAATTGATTCAAATAATGGGCCATGTATTATTATTTCATTAGCCTAGTAGTCCATTAACCTAACCGCAGGAAGTTACATATCAGTTGGATTTCGTATTATTTATTTAGCGACTACCTGTCGAGCAGGCTTTACCCAGAATAGTAGATCGGCAGACACTTAGTCATCGCTTGGATTCCGGTGTTTATATTCTTCCACAAACTTGTTACGCCTTCTATGGATACTTGTTTCCCTTGAAGTGTTGATAGAATTTATGAATTCTCACATCCTCTGTCCCTGTTATGAAAATCTATTGCGCACGTATCACTAACGTATCGACGTATTTCGTCTAGACTGTTGGAATATTTTAGTCTTTGAAAATACACAGTATCATCTTTAAAGACCATGATAAACATACCAGAGAACCGATCAACAAATAATGTAATTACACTGTAGCTACACCAATCGTTTCAACGTTTATCCCAAGCTGTAAACGAGATAACAGATCACAAAATGACTCCATTGTCTCTAAGTCACGAAAACAACATATCTGTGTCCACTTAATAACATCCGACGAACGTGACCCCAATCCTTCCGAATTTGGACCTTTTGACCGTTAGTCACTGCCATGCCGCCACAAAATAATCTAAATGATCCATTAAGTAGATATAAAACGTTTAGCATCGTAATATAGAACTGTGAAGCTTTATATTATAATCGTAATGTGGTCGATAATCCTATTTTATTTTCATTATCATCGATGGCATGGTCTTACTTTTTATGATCAGCTTTGCTGAGTATAATCTCCTCCCTCTCATCCTTATATTAGCTTTTACTATCTTTATCATCATCATCCTGTTTGATATTGATTACAAAAAGCTTTCTGTATTCATTTCAGGTTTATCTAGTCTAAGAACTTCTAGTGTCAGTCTACACCTGCACAGGTGTCTCGTTGATTAACTAAGTATATCAATGTAAATAATGCATCGTAATTTTCCTGTAACTGACTTTCTCGCATGTTCTTATAGAATAATAAAAAACAAGGAGGCATGGCTTTTAGTTTCACATTGTTTCTTAGACTTTAACCCTTAATTTTGGAGCGTTAGCAAGTTAATAATGCCAATATTTCAATGTGTATCTGTAATAAACAGTGACAATTAGCTGAATAGGGCTGAGCCATAAGTAGGTCTTAAATATTTATATACAACTCACTAACACTTCTACTTGTATGGTAAATTTACTACAAGAAGTTGTTAAACGTTTCTCTAACCTTTGCAAACAGTCCCATTACTCCTTCTTTACGATAACGATCAAATAGAATGGTATAATCGTAAATGTACATCATTGGGCGAGCAAAAACAAGATATATGAGGGACGGGCAATGTAAATAGAACTATTAAAGAATATCGCTGGACGGTGGCAACCATGTTGCCAATGACAGTTTAATGTTTCCTAAAACCATTTTAAACAATAAGCACTTAATTTAAACTTATGCGGCACTCGTTATAAATGACAAATGATTATAAAACTCTTTGTAATTGATGGGCAAATGTGCGAATTAATAGTAATAGCGATCAATAATAATATATGGCCCGCGAACAAATGTTTGACGGGTAGATTAGCGTCTGTAGTCGGTTTGTACTGCCGTATGATAATGTACGAGGAGCACCTGCTTATTGGGAACAGGCTTTTGTTCGCGGTTTTTCTCGCAGTCGTGTATTGGATCAATAAAAAAAGATTATTCATCGTTTTGATCTTGCAAAGGCGTGTACGTTTTGTGCATTTTTCGGGAATAATGAGTACAATATTTTATGATGAAGGAGCTGTTGAAATGATTCTCCAAGGATCCTCATGTCTAATAAAGAATCCAAAGCATCAACCGTTTCTATTTACTGTGTTATGTGAGCTGCCATTGTTATTAACATAACATTTCTTTTCCTATCATACATGCACAATTTTGCCATCGAAATAAATTGCAAAAGGTAGTTTGTTTTCTATATTTTTACATTTGCTTAGATTCTAATCGGGACACCTTGCTTAAAGGTCAATACGTTTCTTTGTTTCGGTGAACCTTAAACTTTTTAAATGTCCAGGAGATTCTATATGCATGAGAAATAGAGAATAGATGCACCACTGACATTTTATTTAAATTGAAAATTGTCTAAGTGGATGTACGATGCAACTACGCCTAGGAATTATTGTATGATTCTAAAATCAGCCTATAAAGTTTCATGTGAGCTACAAAAATGAAATCCTTCTTTATAGTTCAGTCTTTCTGAATTTCAGTATCTAGGTAAAAACTATGTTTAACAGAAATTCGATTCACCAAAAAGTCATTGTACTTGTAAACACAAAAGAATATTCTAGCAAATTCTAGAGCGAGGCGCGAACGCGCCGGCCGGTGACACGCTATCGGCCACGTTCGTACGACATAAATCACCAACGCCGCTTGTTTTACCAATAAAATTGATTCTTTCGCGAATCGCGAGTATTCGCCAGCCGACCCAACGTAAACTTTCAAATTTTATATATATTTTTGAATTTAGAATTGTTGTATTCTTTTTTCTCTTTCTTTTTTTTCGGGGCTTACATTGATAGATAGTAGTAGGCCTAATTTGTGTTACATTATTCTAGGTTTTAGGTAACGTTGATTTTGATTAGGAAATTATTTTCTATTTTCGTTAGAGAAAACTATGCTCGAGTTTAGCGTTAGCTTACCTTAAGTTTCTGTAGACGAAGAATGCTGAGCACGATTCTGGCAAACCGTTATGATCGATATTAAAAGTTAATTAATCAAGTTCTGAGTGGTCAAAATTAAATTCGTTTCTGCTATACGATTTAACGACATTGTGACATAAACTAGCCATATATCATCAAAGGACCATCAAATAATCTCGTATAAAAAAGTTGACTTGAAAAAACTTGTTTTTGAAATTGCGAATTATTGGGCGAAACGATAAATCAATGGTACACATTCGATATCAATGGTGTCGCCCCATAAAACGGGCGCTATTTATCAGTTCTATATAAAAGTGCACGCGTGCCCGCCATTGATCAATGAAAAATCGTATCATTGACAATATATCCCTTATTTTCAATAATGATATATTACTGTGAGATATAAATAATGCATTGATGCTAATAAACGACTGAATATCGGTTAATAGAATATTAAAGCGCCGTAGATCAAATCACGACTTTGTCTGCATTATATCTGCATACATAATTATTGTGGTTATCGGTTTAACGCTCGTTTTAAGATTCGATGAAATAATTTATATTTTTTTTACGTTCTTTGTACTGTTTAAATCGATTGTATATAGCAATAAAGGTCATCATTGCTCATCAATCACGAAAAAAAACTACTCCGTTGCGCTTACTCTCAATTACAGACAAATAATTAAATAAAAAAAAAATCATATTTAAAAAAAAAACAACATCAATTTAGTGATAAAGATTTTTTGATAAAGAATGGTCATACATATTTGTCTCTTACATTCGTCTTATACATACATCAGCACAAACACGATATGCAGCCGCTTCCAAACTTTTACATTCCAAGTTCCTAACCCTCCAAGTGCGACGGGGCTCGTTTGTCCCCAACGATACAAGAGTCAAGACACAGTTAGTGCAGAATGCTTTCTACATAGTCCAGTGGTATGGGCTTTATTATTTATTATACGGAAAACAGAACAAACTAACCAAAAGTGTCCACGGTACGGAAGCAGCGGGACGCAACAAAACAGAGTGGAATAAAGAAAATAGAATGACGCGTGTTCGAACACAGAAGCCGTGGAGTAGCTTTTGTGTGAATAAATTTAGTTTTTTTTTCCCCGTAGTTTTTTTCAGTTACCGTGACTTTAAATTACTGAGAAATGTATTTACATTTGTTTATTCGAAACTAGTTAATTGAGAGTAAATAAAAACTCTAGAATGATTGAGCGAGTGTTGAAACGAAGAGACACAAAACAAATTTCTAATTTAACGTGTCTACAGGTCTATAGTTCCAGTATAAAGTGTGAGCAAGACAGTAATATCTGAAAAGGAAAGCGTGACAGGAAAACGAGGCAAAAAGAGTGGCATGTACTCGCCTCGGCAGCGCTGTGTGAAACCTCTGGGGACTTGGCAGAACTCACGCCATACGTAGCAAATACGTAGGTAGACAATTATCACGGTAAATCAAGTTTTCCTCATGCATCTAGATTCTGGAGTATGCTTAGATAATACCAACTTTGTCCTAAAATTTTACTAGAATATAAACTACGATTCAAATTTGTAGGGTGTAGAGAAACAGATAGCTTTAACTAGCATTACTATTTTATACAAATTACACCAGTATGCAAAATTATAAATATTGTTTTATCACTTATTTAATTATTCAGTGTTACTTATGTGTTACATGACACACCTTTAGTGTAAATTCATACCATTCTGGTGGGTAAATGTTTTAATTAACGTGTCTGTTTTTTTATTTAATACAACAGTGGTGTATTAACATATTTCATTAAAAGCTGAAGTTGTTGTGGTTTTTAAAATATAAAAGAAAATTTTAACCCGTAAATGCTACAAGTCCACTCAACTGGTGATCATAACGCCAAAGTTTCTCGCTCGCAGCACATATGCGGCATTTTCTTTTATTTTTCCTCCATTTTCCATTTCCACTAAAACGAAAGCGACTTTCCACGGTGACTTTTTTCCACTGAAAAGCTGCGAGGAATTGTGGCAAAATAATAATAAAAAAAAACAATGAACGAAGAGAAATGGAAATAAAAATTTGCTTTGTCATAAATCATGAAATGCTTCCGGCTGGTTGCTTTATTACAAAGAAAGTTTGTATCAATGTTATGAAGCTTTTATTGTCCACAAGGAAATGAAAAGGCCGCTAATTGTATAGGTGCCTATTATGTTGTTTGTTTACAACATTTTTATGTCAACGTTTTCACCCTGAGTAAGGCAAAGCTCGTTTCGTTAACGGCGTCAATTATACGAGTGAAAGCCGAGATTTGGAGAAAATATTCACGAAAAACAAAATAGGCTTGTACAAATCTGCCACTATAGGGTATTGTGAGTAAACGGAAGAGCTTAAAGCATCGCCCGACACAAATCCCAAGCGGAAAGATTCCATTAAGAAAATCAAAAAAGGTCTGTTCAGTTCACAGCCTGCGACTATTTTCATTTAGCAAAAACAACCCATAAATTGTCATCTTAACGAGATTTCTGTTTTTGCAGTATTCGCACCCTCGAGTATTCGGCTAGCAGCAGTTCGGTGACGTCCTGGTTTCGTATTGCACGGATTGTTACGTCAGCGGCTTTTGTCAAACGACGCCGCCGATGTCGGCCCGAAGCACAACGACCACTGCATCATAATTCTCGAATACCCGAACAATTAATCATCGTTCATTAGTAGATTTCATACATTGTTAATACAGTATTTATCATCGATGTGTGAAAATGTATACAAAAGTTTCAACTGAGATTTATTAAAACTTCTGCACTCAATTATTTTCTTCGTCTATCCCAGTTGTAGATACAGTACGAGTATGTGCTTTGGCACGCCAAACGGCGCATGCGTGTCAAGACATCAGACGCTGCGCGCGAGTGCGTGCAACCGCTTCGGGTTATTTATTGCCTTACTGATGAATTAGTTTTGTTTATATAGCACCTTTTCATTTGAGGGTTGACTTTTAAAACGCCAATGATTATCTTATTGACTTTTTATTTTACATTTTATTATACAGCAATTTGAATTCGTATCTTTGAAATAAATAAATTAGGCATTTGTGTAAAAAAAAGTTATAAAACTTGATTGGCTTAGTTTTAAAGACAATAAAGTAATAGGTATACAAAATTCCAATACAGTAATTAGTTATTGAAATATCCAATTAATTATATTAAGAAAATATTATCCGTAGACATACCTACGGATAATCATAATTTCAAAAGTGCTATATTAACTAAGCATTCATGTATTAACCCTCACAGTATTGACTACAAAACAGAACTTAACTACATCTGTACTAAACATTCACAATCTCAAAGTGGAATAAACTCGAGAATATCATAATTAAAGTGCCGTTTCAGAGTTCGGGTCCTGTCACGTGATACCGTTGCCCAAATTATCCGGGCCTCGTGTCATCTTGTCCCAATCCAATATGGCGCCGTAAATCCTCGCAGGGGGAGACGGGCGCTGGAGGGGGTACGTCACTCAAACTTTCTCTGTACTCCGTCTTACGATCTCTCGTCTCGGTCTAGGGGTGGGTACGGACAGACCCTCACACGTACATTTTTTATTTCACGCGGTCACGTAGCGATGACGGGTTGAATTGTATTTTTTTACCTCACAAATGTTGTTGAGTTTTCGAATTTTGAATTGTTTCTTTCTGGCCGGTGAAGGTAATGGTAGAAAAATATTATATCATGATTTACAATGTAGTCGTTCAATGAGAGCTTTTATTTAGTTTACGTATAAGCAGTTTTATAGAGTGTGTTTAGTTTATGTGGATATTTTATCGTAGAGCGTAGGTGCTGACGCTACAGGCCCCAGCGCGGTGGTGCGCTTCGAAGAATTCTCAGATAGAGTTCGAGCATCGGGATGAGTAATCTCTTTTGTTTTTCTAAGAACATCGCAGCCGCGCGATTATCGGCATGTTTTCCACACTCAAGCTTTTAAATAAAATTGGTTTTATTAAACATCTGCTCGCACACTTCGTATATTTGTAATTGAGAACGTATTGTATCGATAAAAAGCTTTTTGTTATTTTCTTGCGTTTTATACACTTCGGAGTAATTTTTCAAATGTTTAACTGATAGTATTTATAGTCGTTAGATACAAATATTCATAGAAATATTAACTATTTATACGAATAAATTGTACATTTAGTTTACTGGCTACATTATGCATCTATCAGTATTCGTTTTGCAAACACCTACATATTTGAATATCAAATGAAATATATGAGTTACATGAAATTTATGATGGCGGTATTCTGCCTCAGTTGTCGCTACAACTAGTATAAATTAACAGACTGAATAAATATCTACCTTGGCTATTTACTTCAATACCTGTATTTAAGGTAGAAACTATTTAATATCAACTATTTCTGTAGGCATTTAATTCACTATTTTACTTTACATGTCTGTTCCATTTACATTGGTAGTTTTTCTAAAACAGGAAATATTTCTTGGTGTATTGTAACGTGGTGATTCAGTATAAGAAAAACGTTGCATGTCAGCTGAAGTCATCAGAGGGAAAGGTTATATGTTCCTCTTTCCTAAGTAACTGTATTTTAATAAATGTTGTGATTACATGAATATAATTGTTAGAAATAGAGTTAGATGGAATATAAATCTAACACCTAGAGCAAAATTGTTAGCCACTTATTTATTACTATCAGTGCTCCGTGGTTTCACTCGTGTAGTTCCTGTTCCCGTGGGAATAAATTAAACTTATATTAGTCGCTGACAATGTGGCTTTCCATTGGTGAAAAAATTGTTAAAATCGGTCCAGTAGTTTCGGAGCTTACTTGGAACAAACCAGAAAATCTTTCCTCTTTGTATAATAATAATATAATACACAATTATATTCGTATAGATGAAGCCGGCGCTACAACAGGCTAATTTTGCAAAAGTTGTAAAACTTTTACCAATAAAAATTAAACAGCCATATCAGCTCTCAATGATTTAAAACCTTTCACAAGTTAAAGCTGAAACAAATTAAAAAAAAACCTAATATTTACCGCAGACGCTTTCTCATATAGGTCCAAAGAACTATTTTTAGACCAACCAATAACATTAGGCACCACACAAGCTTTCAATAATCCACCTAATCTAATAATATTGATCGAATTGATGCCCCACAGTAATCTCACTGATACTCGCGTGATCAACCCCTATGTATAAGGCACAAATGAAGCTGCTAGGCATTGCTTTTCAATATACTGACCATCCATCAAGCCGTCTTAGCGCCACGGGGGGCGCCTATATTAGAAAACCTCCGTCAGCTGATGTCTACACCTTTGTAATACAAAATATACGAACACACACGTAAACAGATGCCACGCAAGCATCAGACAAACGGTCATTGTCGTTACTGACCGGTCAATGACCGAAAACACCTCGGAACTCGGAATTAATCATTTTCTTTTTCTGCAATGAATTACTACAAAAATAAAAGCCGCCTGTAATAAATTAGTTTTCATCTTTTTTCAGCGATTAAGCACTAATTAAGTTATTAAAATGTAAATTTAGATTCTTACATGTCGAACAAAATAATGTTATTTTATATTGCGGAACGGGGTAAATATTTCTGCGTGCGAAATGAATAATAGTATCGTTGCACCCGCTATAGTTTCCGGAGAATGTCGACATTGACCGGTCAGTGCGGATATTATCTAATATATTCAGTTACAATGCTACAACATGTAACTGATTATACTGCGCATCAGATAGTAACAATGGTAATTGTTTAATTAACCGACTTAGCTGGTAAAAAACATTTTTATGGTGCCATAAAAGTTGAGTGCTGCTATTCCCGATGGCTAACTAGCTCAGTGCCCACAACGCAAAGGTTTCGCCTTATTTACTGCTTACTCAGATACTCCGTTTTATAGCGTGATGATATTTTATGATCCTTATTGGTTATAAAGATTGGTCTACTTGGTTGATATTATTGAATTAATGATGTATTAGGGAATGTTGCTTTGTCTTTTACGTTTCTTTAGGTAAGTTATTGTGTAATATTAATAGGCTTTTTTTCATTATTTTTTTGTTATGCAATAACTTGCGAACTTTGAAGACAATTTAGAGAAAATTATGGCTATTGTCTGCAAAGGTCAAACAAACTGACTGACTTATTGGAAACGGTATCGAAAATGCTCATTTCTCGTATAAAAGAACAAGATTTCTTAATTACACAGTGTTTAAAAATAGAGCTTATTTTTCACTATCAAAGATCATCTTTACAACGCCATTAATAATTTTAAAGTAACGAATTATTTTTGTGAGCAAAACGCAAACCGAATAAAGGCGGGCTAGTAATTATACTTAGTAATTTTATTCACTTCAAACATTGTTTTGTATGTACGGAAAAAAATGTGTAAGAATTAGAATGCGTGAAACAAAGATTCTGTATTTTGTACAAAGTATTTTGTGCATTTTAAATAAGCGAAAAAGACCCTTATTAGGTTATTTCAAGGGTTATGTAAAGTGTTTGAGTAAAATTGTGGATCCGTATTCTGTAGCCCGCTGCGTTTACGAGTATAACGGTATGGGATCGCGGTCGAACCGAGTTTTGGACGAAGAATTAATTATGCAAACAAAAGCTCGAGTTATTGTTTCTTCTCACAAAGCTGGACATGTTTGGACGTTTTGCGTAATTTGCGGACAAAACAGCTATGTCATATGCTTGAATTTTTTTTTGGCCGGGTCTTCATTTTGGGTAATATTTGAACAAAAGACCAAAATTAAGACCTTGCATGTGTCTGAATTCTTGGAACAAAACTCTTCAGGGTTGTGATATTTAGGGAAAGAAAATTAATATCGTCAAGTGCTACGCTAAAGTTCGAGGTAAAGCCGTATTGGAGCCGTTCCAGCTTCGTAATAGGAAAAGTCGTGGGTAACGACGATTGACAGGATCCGAATGGAAATTCGATTAGTTTTCAACTGTTCTATACGGAATACTGTTCGCGCGAAAAGTAATTAGACTCTCTGAAGAAACAAAACCGGTTCGTAGATTTTTAAAAAAATAATTCACGGTTTTTTATATAGTTATAATGATATTTTCTTAATTAGTATAGGCTTACAAGCGAATTTCTACAAGTTTTGGGGCGGTCATCTGTGCGTGCAGTCCAATTTACTGTTGGCTTTTGTTGCTTAAATAATTTATGTGGGCAGTAAAAATATGATTAGCGCGAGTGAACACGTCTTGTATTGAGACGTCGCTCAGCGGGACTTTTATGGCCTCATTTGGACTATTTGAGGGCGCTTCCTTGAACCATGACCGACCAAAATACACCAAACCTCTTCATAACTTCCATTTCAGTAAAATCTCCTAGCAACTAAGAGGTCTCAGTAAATTGGATGCGAACGTTTTTTAACTTGGTACCACTAAAAGACCGTGCCTACTTTGTTCCGTGCAGTTGTGTTCGAAATTTAAAGCCGGCAATGACTTTGACGTCGTAAACTTTATAGCTGTTCTGATGAGCCGTGTGAATGTTTAATGGTCACTTACAAGAATTTTACAAGCTTCTTCTAAACTAATTATATATTCAGAAAAACAAAGTCGCGAATTCCGATTAAATTGGGGATATTGTCAATGTGTACCTAAAAGCTCGGTGAGAAATAAGAGATGGCGGTGTTATAGAAAAAAAGACCTAATATCTCAAATGTCAAAATGTGACATTGAGTGATTTGTAGCTAAGCTCCGCCTGTCCCGTGTTTCAAACATCACCGCTCGGGGCAGACAGCTGAGCGCTAAGCTTTGCAGGGACGCAACAGACTTGCATCCGTCCGTCCCCCTCGCTCTCATTGTATCCGCGTATTCCTACTTCACACCGTGGATAAGACTCTATCCTATTCTATAAACGGCACTACCTATCGCTATACTTACCTGAGTGCTTTTGTAAAAGTTCAACGCTTCTATGCAGTTTATATGTAAAAAGATTCTGTGTGAAGCGTTTGTACGGGGATTTCACGATCACGTATTATGATTTTTTTTCTATTATCTTCTGCACTGACACCCCAAGGTAAGTTCTGATTGTCGTGTTTATAGAATAAGTTTTTGATATTTCCGTTCCTTATTGACAGTTCAGTACAAAAGTTGAGTCTACAGTCGAGCATCGTATTGTTATGGACAGTGGTAAGAATTGCTAACAAAATGTTAAAGGAATTTTGTGCCTATTGATTTTATACAATATTATGTATATATTTAGTTGAAACTCCAAGTCCTAGTTCTTCTTATTGTTAATAGGTACTGACCAGTGTATCCTTTTCACTTCTGCTTTAACACATAAGTTTTTTGAATGATTCTCTGTACATACCTGAAAAAAAAAACAATATTGTTATTATTTTTGCAAAAATGAAGATAAAACCCAACTCTGATTTATTTATCTTAAATGACACGTCAACTACCAGCCTAAACACATTTATGTAATTTTATTCATCTAGATATGTTTTGTCCTTATGTCTTTTTATTCTATTTCCGTAAACATGTCACAATGTTAACCCTTCTACATAATTATATTTTAAAATATATAAGTACCAACTTAACTTTGTAAAAAAAAACAATTCACAAGAGCGTTGTCATTGACTAACTAAAGCATGTAACAAACATATATATTATTTTGTACACCTCATATAGGCATGTTGACCATCGTGCCACTACGCGACCTAATACTATAGATAAGATATAAAGTAACGCATTTAACGCACTGCATTTAATTGCTTATTAACCATCTGTTTCTAATGAATGCTCGTCTATGATCCGAGGCAATTTCGGTTCGTAATAAATAGGACGGTGTCAGTGTCAAAATATTTCTCACACGAAATTAATTAATGGCGGAGTTAAAAGGGGGCTATGTGCGGCATTCAAATATCTTATCTTGTTACTTAAACTTTGAGATGTTTGTAATGGGAAACTACTACCACAGATTTTATGAAGGACTATTTCAGTGAGATATTATCTTACATACACTTGGAAATAATTCAACACCGAAGCGTTTAACAATCCTTAAATTGTGCTTATTCATTGGCTTAGATTTTTCATCTTATTTCGATAACGAAGACTCTTTTCCAAACAATAGGTACGAGTCATTTAAAACATAAGAGTACTCGTTTATCTGTTTCCTTTGAATTTCCATGTAAAACTTTTCAAACTCAGGCAGATGGCTCGGTCACCCAATCTGTCTAAGGGTCCAAGATATAAATAGCATAGCTTTAAGTGGCAAAGCGCGCCGACTTGGGCCCTTCCGCCGATAACATCGCATTAGGGCGTAAAGTAACCGACTGCTACTGGTTTTTGTCATAGCAATATAGATATGTACCTATTGGATTTAGAAAGCTTTGTTTAAGTGCCTTGAAAAGATAAACACTTACATTATTGACTGAACTGAAAAAAGGTTAGCTCAAATCCATTTCATGCCACAAAGTCAAAGTAAATTAATGTTAAAAATGTTATTCACGGTGACCGCACATCTCACAATCCTCCATTTTTTCCCATCATATTAACCGGTAAACCACTCAAATCGATCCAGTACCATTATTTCAATTAATGACTTCTTCTTCGTCTCATAGCATGAGAAATGGCAACCAATTTAAAAGAATTGCCTTTTAAAGTTGCCCGGTCAGAAGCCATTCAGTTTTAAAGTGACTAATGACTGAATTAATAGTAATCGCGGAGACGAAATAATAGTATGCGAATACCGAGTCCTTTATTTATCACCTTAAGACGTGATTGATGAAGAAGGAATTTGTAAAGAAACAAAAATACAAGTTTACGAAATTTATTCGGTAAGTAATGAAAACTAAGTTAATGTCTACAATTTCGTTCAAACCGATAAATTGGAGCTAAATTCAAAAGAGGCAATAACGAGCAGAAAGGTCAGGAAGTGTCTACACCTCTTTTTTGGAAACCGCGCTTGCGTGCACAATTGAGTGAAGGACGAAACCTGGCTGGTTCACGGCGAAATAAAGAATGATTACATCGCGGAGGCGATAACTCCACAATCACATCCTGGAATCAAACACGCTCCGTACGAAACAAACGCGAACGTTTCAACGATTTACTCAAGCGATGTTTTACGTCAATTAGTTTTGAATCCGGAATTAGTAGTGGAATCCCTGGACGTGTTTCAAAGCAGTCTATTTTTATGTTCCTTGACTCACAAGTCACAAAGGAATACTTGTTCACACTTTGATGGATAACTTTATGTCTTCGCAGAATCTTAGTAAGAGCCTCCTGGAAGGAACGGAAGGATAAGATCGGAATTGTATATTACCTTTGCAACATTGTTGTGGGACCTGTTTATTGGTAGTAATGAATGGCTATTAATATTTCATAAACGCCTCGGTTTTATTGCTTCAGTGTCACATTGCTATGCCTGTGCTCATGTGTGTCATAAAATTACGATAGTAGATGGCTATCAATACTGATATCGGTTTCTACAAACGACAAAATGTCACGATTTATGTTATCATTATCTTTTGTCATGTATTCGAGAACTGGAGTGCTCGTTTGATTACTGGGCCCCAAGTTTGCTATTTTTATGAATTTGTCATTCCAACACGATCTCATCGTTATTTTGCTAAAAGTTCGAAATCTGCTAAATTCATAATGGTCGATCATTGGCCAGTCTATGGTCTTGTAATACTTTTTGATAAGTGAGCTATTAAAGCAATGACTGCACAGTGACGTTCTAATGGTAGGTCACTGATCAAAGGAAGTGTCAAAATTTTAGCAGATTACTGCATACATCTGTCATTCATTTTTCAATGGAGTGTCAGTGGTTGACTATTGGAAAGTCATAGTGACGCTTTTACGAGTATATTAGTAGATTACCAAACTTGTAAAAGTCAACCATTATGAAATCAATGATAGACCATTGTGACACTATTGCAATAGCAGACTTGGCGCCAGTGGAATCAGTGATCATAATTGAAATTTTTGAACATGTTTGACTTTTGGAAGAATAAATTGTTGCCCATTCTGTTGACCTAATATCGCTAAATGAAGCTATACAACATTGTAATAACCTTTTCGGTAGTTCTATAGCTCTATTCCAGTGTATTGTAAGCCGAGCCCCTAGTGAGCACCTATCGAGTAACGTCACCGGAAGTGGCGTGGGCGGGAAATGAGATGCGAGTGTGCACGATGCCTTATGTACCTACGCACGTCTGTATTAACCTTTATATATGTTTTGTTATTTACCAGTGCGTTTTGTAAGTACATGTGTCTTGGCTTATTTAAACTCAACAATTAGTAGCTTATAATTGCATAAAGAATGTTTAATTATTTATAGATTCGCTACAGTGAAATTATGACTCATAATTACACAAAATAAAAGTTTGTTCAAGTGTTTAAATAGTAATTTTCTACACCAGGCTACAGACTGTCTTAAGAAACAGTGAAATATATAATTATGAATTCAGCTCATGAAGTTTAAAAGAAAGTTTATGGGCATTTTATAAGAACGCTTGAAGGCTGTAACCTTTATAAAGACAAGTCTAACATCGCTGTAAGCGCCTTTAATGAAAAATACAGTTTCAAGCGTTTTTTAGATAATTTACACGGTTACGACAAAGGTGTTAATAATAACGCCATTGTTGCAGTAATAAGTGATAACAATATTTGAAACATAGTAAATTTCGCACCTGTTTCTAATTTAGAAGCTTTTACTAACCAACTATTAATAGCAAATGAACATGAAATTGTTCACGAAAGTAAGGTAGCAAAGCAACTTTTTCTTCATGCAATATAATTGCTAATTTCGTGTGAATTTAATAGCAGTTCGGAACATACATAGATCGTTTTGACCGTTAAGCTTGGTACCGCCCACATCCTACTCATATTTTTCATTGGGATGCAATATGGCAAAGCAGGTGGTCATTGGTCCGAGTTTTTAATGCAGTTTTCTGTTGCTTCTTTTAGAAAGTTCGTGGGAAGAATTGGGTTGTAAGTGCTATAGTTTTGCTATGATTCAAAAAGCTTATTTGCCAGACAATAAATTTTGTGCTTAAGTTTTATCACAGATGCTCTAATACTGGTCTACAAGATATGTGACAACAACACAAAGAATTTGCTTACTAATTTTGAATTACCCACGTACGCTTATTGCAAAATCATTACCTACTTGGTTTTGATCACGTCTAGTTTTTGTGTTACAACTACCTACTACCTGAAACATCGTTTTCCCTTTACCTTATTAGTTCAGATTTTTTTTCAATAGATTAGCTGTTTTTTTTTCTCATATAATGTGTAAAAAGTATTCAAATGATTCTGAAAAGTTTCTTTACAATAACGGTGAATTTTTTTAAAACACAAATCTGAATCATCAGTTTAAAAAACATTGTGGGCTTTATTTTGACATTTTTAATATAAAATGGTAGTTGAGTATCCTGACGTGCCATCTGCTACACAACTAATCCTTTAAGTTGATAATGTGCCTGTACTATGACCACCTGAAAACTACATTTTTCGCCTCAAAGTTCCACTTCAAAAACATATTACAGGACTTGTGTACTTGTGAACTGTGCATGTCTAAAAAATTCTAATTTCAGTTCTAAGATACTTAAACATGTTCTAAACATAATTTGTTAAAAGTTTTCTTGTGACACAAAAAAAAGTATTTTTTGTTAACCAGTGCATTTAGCTAGCATAATATCTATAAAATGTTCGATAGGATAAGTTTAGAATACATCTTTACTCTATGACATTGGCTCAGGCATTGGATAGCCACAAATGCACTTTTATTTTAAAACAAACATTTCCAGACAAATACTTCTAGGATAAAGCTCATAAAAAATTCTGCAAAACATATCAAAGTTTTACGTAGCATCAAAACAAAACATCACATGACATGTTTTCCCCCAATTTCCACTTAAAGCTAATCATATCGTTTACCCAAATATTTTCTGTCCGTGAGTCCCACCCCACCTGTCTTATTGGATGAAAACAATAAAGGAAATTGCATTAGGTCCCCTACTGATTAGAGAGCCAATCTATTTTAATGCGGTTTCGTCCGTCGATCAAACACGCAATCATGTGTGGAAATTGAGTATATAAACAAATTCGTTTTAGTTCCTTCCAAAAAATGTAAGAAAAGGAAGGGGAAATTAACCTGATCGGTATGATTCAGAATGCCAAATTCTGATACAACGGCTGTTCATTTATATTATTATTATTTATCTGCCACCATTGTTTGGCATTCTAATCAATAAACAAATAAATCAGCTAAAACAAAAGCAAATCCAACTTCGTTAACCCAAGCATTAGAACCTCCTTATTCTAATATCGTATTCTCGTCACAATTCTGGATCGGTGCCTCTTATTCCGTAGGCGTTAAATCCACTAATACATTTTGGGCTCAATGTCGGCATCGGCCAAAAATCAGGGCGAACCACGCTGCCCTGCATAGCAAACAGGCCGAAGTAACCCACCATGTTCCTTACTCAGACTATCTACACACTCTTACATTTACATTGACTGTGCGGTTGAGAGAAATCGATTGCAATCTCTTTCTGACTATTCAATGGAGTGTAAATGATAGGTTTGTGCGATGAAATCGTTATGATTATCGTAAAGCTTTGCACCAAAGTGTTCTTTACTGAGACTATCCACACGCTGTAACATTTTCATTGACTGCGGTTGGGTGAAATCGATTGCTCTTTTCTTTTGACTATTCAATGTTATCTGAATGATCAGTTTCTACGATAAAATCGTCGTGATAGTCAGACTTTGGATGTGTTTTACGAACTTCCGAAGGAGTTCGTAAATTACGTACAATTTGGGGTCGCAGTAAGTGTCTATGTAAATGTAGGTTTTCGGACGGCTCTAGTTGGCTTGACGTCCCTTGGGATCGTGTTAATCCAGAATAAAGGTCTGTTTTGTTCTTTGTGTTTAAGCTGATTTGATGTGTTCTTAATCAGGATCGTGTTTCGCAGTATTACGTTTATCGCGTGTTACTTTTTTTTTTAAACCACCTTCTTAGCCGATTTTGACTATATAAATTAATGTTCTATATCAATTGTAAAACTATCAACCAGTATATAATACTTCATAGTAACGAAGGTTATATTCTATTAAATTAACCATTTCTAAGAAACATTCGTGTATTAATATTAAGCATTTTCCTTCACAATTATAAAACCTAATTCTCCTTAACAGCTGACATGAAAACATTTGTTATAATGCTGTGAATAAAAGTAATGTCTAAATAAAATTAGTCAAAATACAATAATATCTGAATTTATAGCGATAATAAACGGTTAAGCACCTAAGAATATGCTCATAAATGTCTTCATAGTTACTAACATACATACATTTGAATCCTAAATAACATACATAAAATAGTTGGCGTGTCCCACTATAAGAATTTCTGTTTGCAGTCACGCGATGGATTCCAAGTTGTCTACATAGAAATAACATCATTACTAGACAAACTAACCGTTTACTCAAACTTTATAAGCTCATTATTTTATGTCTTATGTACTTTGAAGGCGTTGTTAATTGCTTTTAAGTTTGGTATAGCTTCGAATTTTGAAGCAGGAACTATTTTGCTTTTTACGTCGGGCTGTAAATCTAGAAACAAATTGCAATTTCGAATTTATTAGGAGCTTCTGTTTCGGTTGTAAAAGAACGATTCCGCCGATATCCTTGCAGAAAAACTTAACCACGTCTGAAATCAATAGTCATCAACTAAAACCACGTAAGCCGCTAAACATCCTCAGCAGTATTAAGGAACCCCGAACTGATTGATAATGTCCCATAAACTGTTCCAAGTCCTTGAAACAAGCTGTACCAGTGCCGGGATTCCCTCGGCAGTCAGCTGGGCTATTAAATCCTACTTTACGACGCACTTACCGCACTCAACCGGCGACCGTTTATGCACTCGTAATACTAACCTTAATTGGCATATTGAGATTATAGCCTTGTAATTGGTTGTTTTATGCTTGTATTCTAGATAACAGTCGTTCTCAACGGCCTATTGATTTGCAAGAACGCTTTTGTTTTTATTTACATACGTAAATGGCTCATTACGTGAACAAATGAAGCCGTTAAAGCAGTTGTAGGATGCATTTAAAATAAGAATGTGTATTTTTTTTTTAGTATGGGATATGAAAAAGTTTTATTGGGTATTAACATGGTGCTTAAAGTTGAAAGTACTTTTCGTTCACACTTGAACTTACACTGGGGAATGCAAAGGAATGTAATAAAAGCTAACAAATTGGAACTGTTTAAAAAAAGCAACAGCACGAATGAAAAAGCTTACCGTGACTACCTATTATTGGTTTTTTCAGAGCCGGTTGAAAAAATGATAGCGATTTTCAATTGCAATTCAGTCGCCATTTTCACATATCCAGACACTCGAACAATATCTGTTTCGTGTTTTTACATCGTACACAGGCCGGCCGCGTAAATTCAAAATGCCTGATTCTGGCGTACACCAGTATTTTAATTACTCGGTTCGAGAATGATTTATATCACAACACAGACGCGAATGGCACTAGACCTTGTTGTGGTGATGATTTTATTTTCGCTACTGCAAAATAGTAGGTGTTTGCGCTCGTGGCCAAAGAAATAAATCTAAGAGTTATTAAGTTTAATTAACACAAACGTTTTCAGATAAACGGACATTTAAAGTAGATATCCATTTCAAAAGCATGAATTATGAAGTAACTAAAACCGGTAACTGGAGCAATCAACTAGATACCATGAAACTATACAAAACACAGATAAACGAGTGTATCGTAAAAACGTACGAAATCCGTGTCTGTTTCGAAAGTGTTTCGAAATATGGAAGTCGTTATATTTATGAAGTTTAGACACGGTCGGAAAGGAAATTGGACTAGAAAATAAATATAAAACTGTTTGGAACGGGGTCACGGCCCGCGGGTTCTCATGGCATCAGCATCAGTTGCTTAATGTGTGCTTGATAAGCTACATATGTATGTACGTACCCAAATACATATGTTTAATTTCGGAACCTTCTGCGATTTACATAAACAACAAACTTAGAAAAAGCCTATTCCAATTTTTATGGGACCTAGAGTAGTACCTTGTGATATTCTGGGTTTAAAACCTGGATTTGTCAAAGAAATTATTTTTTTTGAAAACAATACAATTCATAAGAAGTTTATTCACCAACATAGTGAACTAGATATACTAAGATTTTATAGTCAATATAGAACACATGCCTTGTATTTCAGCTTAAGCTGTCGAAGGGCTACGTAAGGTTTCTGACTAATTTAAAGGTAAGAAATACAACAAAGGCATATTGTAAACTGATAAAGAACAAAGCTTCAATGACGCTCACTTTCACCGACCACCCCCATAACAATGGCTCTTAAATGCCAACACGTTACATTTTGCTCTATCCACGAAAAATCGTGTACAAAAACACAGCAATGTCTTGCGCAAACGCATTCACGTGAACCATTGTTATGAACATTTTTGGGCGCTTTCGTAATATCACAGAGTACCGTTAGGGACACGCGTCCAAAAGATAAAAACTAGTCTAGTTTCTTTTCTTTTGTGATGTTCCGAACAAAAGGGCAAATATGATTTAGTGGTTGTCCCATTCTTTAAGAATTAGATAAAAAGCTTGGTTTTTGTTTTTTTTTAACGAATTTTTGTTTTAAGCTGTTGCGTTTACGCTTTTGTGACAAAATGTAGTCTTTAAAAATATATTTTTCTTGTTGACAACTCAGCTAGACATTTATTGAGATGTGAACGATAAAAATAGAGACACATTTATGGCATTCCACGCCAATCGTAAATTATCTTAGTACAAAATACATACTTACATTAGTATGCAATATGTTCCAAATTAAATGTATTTTATTCTTTATCTCAAATTGTTTTGAGTTAAACTTCATTGTTTATTTTGTTGCAGAGATAAGTAGTAGCGGTAATGTTTTACTCTTTTTCTCTGATGGACAAAATTCCCATGGGCGCAGAACACCGCTAATATAACATTAAACTGCAAATAAGGTAATCTGTATGTGTGAATATAAATTTCTATGAGTTTTCTCTTGTCCAAAATCACGAATTCATATGACATTCAAGCTGTATTGTTAAAATGTGTTACAAGAGTAATTTATTGCTACTAAATAGCTACAACACATTCCATAAAGTTGTCATGGAATTGCCTTATGGTAAACAGAATCTTAATACGTATTATAAAGCCTAAAACAATTTATGAACTAACAACACATTAGGTGAAACACAGAAAGCTCGTCGGTGGCTGTGTGCGAACGATTTATCAAACTTTCGACGCGACTCCGGTGCATCTCAATTGTTCGCTGCTAAGTTTCGCTGCTATATTCAAAACAATTGCGAACCGTTCGATTTACGATCGGCATTTGTTCGTGCTAAATTTAAATTGTTAGGCTTGGGACAAACAATTTGCGGATTGCGAGCAACGGAGTGGTGTCGGTCGGCACTCGCCTCTGCCACCTAGCGTGATTTAGGAGTTTGCCGCGCGCTTAAATCATAGCGGTGTCGTCTTCGAGACCGGAATACGTATGCTTTTTGCATTTACAAAGCTTGAATGTAGCCACCGTTGCACCGGCCATCAGTTGCCGCATCGCAAGAGAAATATGGTTTGTTTTCGTTCTGTTTAGACGTTCCGTATCCGAAGATATTAGCCGGTGTAATTCATTCTTACGTGTTCGTAAGTTCTTGGTCAATAATTTTAAATGTGTGTTTTAAGCTGTAATTATGCTCATACGTGTGTATTACTAGAATTTATGTACCACAACATGATTTATAAGGCTTAAGCCGTGTAATAAAGCCGAATTTAATATTTATGATCCGACATGAAAGTGTAACAGTGATGGTATCGCGGTAGAGGCGATGACTCTTAATGAGATGTAGACGGGCAGCAGACGTATCATTACCGTCAGTTACTTACCTAGAATTACTCACGGTAGGTTATCTAAAGCGGTATGAACAGTAGCGTACTCGACTCGCCGACTTAAACTACAATCACATTGAATTCATACAAAAACTGACCCTGTATTTTATTCGTATGTAAACTATAGACGCTACGGTGCCGCTATATTACATTATTTTGTACTTTAACAATAAAAAATACTAATATTTCTCTCTACAGAAGATATACAATTTTGTACTAATAAGAAAAAGAAAGAAACTATCACTGTGACACTCGTTTGTCTATGTAGTGGTCCAGGTAGGAGGAGGATTTGTCGAACTTATTCAGTTTCGTGCGTGAGGTCGCGCGAGCTTAGAGCACGAGCGTGGTCGCGTGGCGGCGCGGCGTCGCGCGGGGCGGCATGGCGGCGGGCGACGGGCGACTGTGGGCGGGCGGCGCGTCGGCCGCGCGGCCTGCACTGCCGCCGCCGCCGCGACGCCGCCCCGCCGCCCCCCGCGCGCCGCACCCCTACCCTCACACGCCACTGATTAAAAATTCTTACTAAACTTTCTTCTCGGGATAGCCCCCAACTTCCCATAAACATTTTCTTACTAAGCCACTTTCTATCACCTTGACGGATCCCCATTTAAAGTTTGGTCCAAGGAATGCCGTTCCAAACGGTAGCTCAAGTCTTCGCTAAAATTAATACTTAATCTCTACTACCGTACGATACATACGGTAGCTAAACACTATGTGTGTAATAGAAATGTTACAATTTCGGTAATTACAGCCGTTAAATTAAATTACAGTGGTGTAAAAACACGAATACTTTCTATAGAAAGTTTCATTAGTACAAAACTAGCAACCTATAATATGCATATGTTAGGAAACTACGTGTTTCATGTATTTGCGTACATAAATGCCGGGTATGAGGTATTTGTCGA
Organism: Hecatera dysodea; assembly: GCA_905332915.2. Taxonomy (NCBI): domain Eukaryota; kingdom Metazoa; phylum Arthropoda; class Insecta; order Lepidoptera; family Noctuidae; genus Hecatera; species Hecatera dysodea. Next base: position 13,779,952 of record HG995298.1, on the reverse strand, counting down.
GCGCCATTAAGTTTATTACAATTTAGTAAAACATTTACGAGGCTCGCGGAGAAGGTGGTCGAAGGTTTTGTTGGCACGTAACGTTTACGTTTAGTTTACAGCAGAAAACTATAGAAACGCTGTAAACGCGCATTACACCCGATTGCCCCCGCAACTTAAGTGCCGACCGGATTAGAAATGTGCCGTATCTATAGTCTGGGACACGGTAATAACTCATGAGAACGATGGACCCAGAAAACCGCAAGTGGAAAATCGTCAGTCGCCTTCGTGCTTTACGAGGCAGTTCTAACAGCTAAGTACCTTCAACTGCTCGCATAGAGTCCAGCCTCCCAAGGCATTGCCCAATAATGCGGACCAGTGGCCGTACTACGAAGTGCCAATGCTACCATGGTTCAGTGTCAGGGAATCATGATGGATTTAAGACGTCATGGTAGGGTTGCAGGCCGCATATGTTGAGCTTTCCAGATCCAAACCTAAATTTAGACTGAGGTGATACAGAAGTGTATTTTAATATTTTATAAAGTGTAATGTTAATCCTTTGATTAATATTTTTGTTAAAAGGATAATTCATAATGTGGTTAATGTATGTTTTGCTTAATAATTTTTGTTTTTTTTTTTAAGATTACATGTACGCATATGCTGTGGATTGGTTCTGAAATAAATGAATTTATTATTATTATTATATTATTTCGGGAAAGCTCATAAAAAGCAACAAGAGAATATTGAAAGTGTCAAGAACTCTAATAGAAAAGAAAAACACATCAAACTACAAAATGACGTCTACGTCGTAGCAAACTATAACGCCTACGTCGTAGACCACTATAGAATGTAGAATACTTATTTTAAACTCATAGTAATTCTGTATTCTTGAAAGATTACTCTATCAGTGGTGTCTTATGCTGATAGACACCACTGATAGACTTGAGGGACTTTACTTTCAAACCCCTTCTTCAACTCAAAATGAACCAACAGAGATAGAAGCCGTTTGAGTCAAATGGTACATGAACTGGTATTGGGTACGATACAAAGTAGGTCCTGGTGAACTTGCTTTTTTAAATATTTTCTCCACAAATCATCGTTTGTTTCTACCTATCGTTTCCCCAATTATGTTGGAATCGGCTTTCAGTCTAACCGAACCTAGCTGATTACCAGTATTTTAATCAGAGCGAATACATATTCACACTAGAACCGACAACCGTTGGGGTAAACGAGTTCTAGAGTGGAGACCGCGTCTCGGCAAACGTAGTGTAGGACGTCCTCAGGCACGGTGGAGTGACGATTTGCGCAGGACGGCTGGCAGAAACTGGATGCGAGAAGCCGAAAATAGACCTAAGTGGCGTGCAATTGGAGAGGCCTCTGTCCAGCAGTGGACTGCAACAGGCTGTTGATGATGATGATGACATATCCACACCTCCACCATCCAGTAACTGTGTACCATGAAATCCCTTGGCAAGACTAGCATTAGATTTCTGACTATCTGTAATGATTTATGACAGTCACAGATTCGAAAACGATAGCCAGGACTTACAGCTTACAGTGCTTTCCGAGCCACGACTGAATTTCGGTATGTTATGAATATCACTCATTACGGATTGATTGTTTAACTTTTCTCATCGCATTGTTTAACGTTCTAGATCGACCTTTGCAACTGTCATGGTTTAGCCACGAGCTTCTCCCGACCCTTGCAGCTCCTATGATTCACAAATCATGCTACCCCAAATTAATCAGAAAACATAACTGGTTACAATATTTTTTTTTTAAACGCAAATTAATAAATCGAACATCAATCAATGCTTTCCTATAGATACGGCCATAGCCCGCCACCTACGGCGGACTCACAAAAGACCCCTCTAATCGCCCCCCAGTTCGCCCCCTCACTTCGCCCCCCGGAAAAGCGTGACGACCCACAAATATAATTTTAGGTAAAACTTTCCCCCGACTGTTATGCCGAGCTTGGGTGCATTAAATAGGTGACGTACTTTTATAGGGATGTGATGAATTAAAATTTTAAGATATTTAGGGTTGCTAATGCTTCGGAAAAACTATTTGATTAATGACTTGAGTGAGTGGTTTGTAATTATGGTAAACATATTTTTTTAAATGAACAGGCAGACAGATAAAGGAAATTCAGACAAACATGAAGATCTTTTCATAAAATGTAGGTTGCTTCATCAATACTTAACATCATTTTAACTTAGATAAGAGTTCAATAATATTATGAGTAGTTTTAAAATGATAAGGAACATATTATTTAACAATAAATCCGCCACACACGCTATATTCGTGAATTTAAAGAGAAAAGTGAAGAAGACACAGATATGAAAAAAATAGATAGGTACCTTTAATGACAAATTGACAAGCAATTGTAATCATCACAATTCAAAACTTGCAATCGTTCCAAAAACTACGAAAGCATAGAGAAATGGTTGACGATTCCTGTCCGCACCTAACGAACATGGCACGACGATTGTTTCAGCAATCAATCAAACCCATAAATAACCAATATCTTGGCTGTATTTACTGGTTTGTGACGTCATGCGCTCGTCCGCATGTAGTTTGACAAGCGTCCGTCATCGAATCGCGGCTCACAATGTTAGACGCGAATGAATAGTGACGTCACGGCGATTGTGAAACTGTGAAAACTAATTTTGAGCAGTCGTAAAATGGTGGGTGAAGAAATGGAACACCTGTGATGATTAATTGGTACTAGTGTGTTGTATGAATTTACGTGTTTGGGTCACACAAGGACATATTTATAGCAAACATTTCATATGATCCCGGATTAGGAGCAAATTGGTTTTGACAGAAGGATAGATAGACAAACAGACACACGTGTGATCATATTAAGGATCCGATTTGCTATCCGTATTCATATGTTCAGAACCCTAAAAAGACACTAAACTAACCTAACTTGACTTCGAATTTTTCAAACTCCAATTTATTTTTCAGGTGGCGGTCGTCAGTTTTGCTTGAAGAGCTAACAATTAACAAAATCATGTAGGAGCGTACAGCATTAAGCCAAAACAGTATCGGAAGCTTCCGTTTTTGACAATATATTCTATGAAGTTTTAATCTTTAGAATACAATTCAGATCTTTGATAGAGGAGAGTCTATTTTCGTCGTAGAACGGCTAGTCAGGCTTTTAAAGCGAAAAATATTTTTGCATTTTGTATGAAATAGTGATACAAACGATACTCCTAAAAGCTTAAAACCTCAAAACGGAATCGGAAACACATTAAACACTCGCAGCACGAGTATCATAGTTATAGACAGCCGGGGCGAACATGGCGGACGGCACAAAATCGCGACACACTTTTTAATTTATTTCGTCCACAAAAAGCTTTTTGCTGTTTTATTTTCATTTCAACGGAGACTTGCGCTGTAGCGGGATCTCTATTTTTATTTATTCCACTCTCGGATTTTTTTCTCTTTTTCAATTTCGCTCCGATCGACGCGGGACCAGGCGGAACGCAGACGGATCTCATTTTAAATTGAATTCGTCTCCTCTTTGCATTTTTCTTTGGCGTTCCTATGTAACAATTCTAATTGGTGTTGTTTGCATGATAGCATTGTTCGTTTTGATTAGGAAACGCTCGTTAGACCAGGAAAAATACGGTGAAACTGATCGATAACATCGCGTGATAACGTCGTCTTTGAGTAGCTAAAAAGCTTTTTGCAAATTAGAATTTTTTCCTTCCGCGGAGGGGCCGAGGTACGGTTACCTATCCGTAATGCGATACTATGGATTGGGATTTTATTGCCCTGATTTTGTGCAGTTGAAAATTTAATGCAATCTTCACTACTTACGGAGGAATTTCAGAAACTTTGCAAGGCGTGTAGAACAAAAATGAAAATAAACTTCCTATTTGAAAGTAGAACCACAGCTTTTGCAATGTTGATCTGTGAAATAGCTTGACTCCATCTACCAATCTTAAAATTGCAAGTTTAAAGTCGGGTCAGCTACTGATTTCTCTTCCTATACCTACTGCCGCAAGATACACAACATATCATCTAAAAAACTTGAACGAACAAAACGCACCTATAAGAATGTTAATGTTACTCTTAATATCTCCAATTCCAAATCGTAATTTCAACACCGTAAGAGATGTAAGTGAATGTAATTCAACACCACAAAGTAATTTATGAGTAAATAATAATTAAATTAAATCGACTTAATAACCGCTCTGTGCGCTGTTAATAGTGCAGAAATAACTAATTATTTGTAGACGTCTATATGTACTGTACTGTTACACGACCAAATTGTGCTTCAGGTTTTCTTCCACATACATTTACTGTTATAGATATGAAGTTCAAAAAAAAACTTTTTACAAAAAAATACAACCGACTTCTACACAAAAAATAAAAAAGTGCAAAATAACTTTAATTTCGGAACTCGGTGTTTGTGGTTGCTTTTTCGTTTTTTGAACACCAACTTCCGAAATTAAAGTTATTTTGCACTTTTTTTTATTTTTTGTGTAGAAGTCGGTTGTATTTTTTTGTAAAAAGTTTTTTCTTTATCACTTTTTAGTGGTACCTACACCCCCTCCCCTCCCCCCACCTAAACGAACCAATCACATTGGTGTAAAAAAAACGTACTGCTCCTTTACTGAGTAAACTAAGAGGTCGTCAATGTAGACAATGTAGATATTTTTTTTAGATTTTTCGAAAATCGCTTGGTCGATTTTGATAAAATTTTCATGGGACCATTTGGGAAGTATACCCTTTCCAATAAAAAAAGATTTTTCAAATCGGTTGACAAGCGACGGAGTTATGCGCGAACAAACATAAAAAAAAAAATACAAACATCCGAATTGAGAACCTCCTCCTTTTTTAGAAGTCGGTTAAAAAACATTGATATGTTGCCCATATACTGATTGTATTAATTAAAATGTTGGAGACTTCGTACATTAAATCAAGAGCCGGAAACCACATGGCTAATGACTATAAATTAAATATTCACAAAAGTCTTGAGCAAAAGCAGCCCATACACTAAAATTCTCACGAATGAGAGCACAAAATGAGGTCCCAATACTAAAGTTGTGTCGCCAGCGCTGTAACAGTCTAAACGTAGCTTTACTCCTCGTGTATTCAGCCAAACGATTCAAATACAGAACACGACATTCGAACACGTGTTTTTAAATTAAACAATCGAATTCGATTTCCAAAACGTATTTTTTATCACAGCGTAGTGTTGCGAAAACCGTCATTGATAGTGACTGCGTACCGATATCGAGCTAATGAATATGTATGCAAGCAGGTGCACACCCAGCCAGCCGACATGATTAAATAGGTGCCGCCAACGATTTTTATACCGAACATCGATACTTTATCGGAATACGTGCTCGATTCTTTATCGATAATGAATACTTATATTAATACAAGGTGGTCTTACACTTTTATAATGAAATGAAAGTGCGTGTTATTAGTGTTTACCTCGTTCACTTAAAGTTCCATAATCATTTATGTGGGTGTTTGCTCCTGGAATTTAATTTATATGCGCAAATATTGTGTCCAAAACAACTTATTTAATGGTCGTGATAAATTACTTAATGGCGGTCTTACTGTGAATTTAACCTTACGGGGTACTTATAAGTAGTAGAATTAAGCTTAATAAATTCATCGAACTGCTAATCCTCGTTTTTAAATTTATTCGTGCTAATTACATCATTATTTACATTTAATAACTTCAGTCGTTTTTAAATGAATAATTACGTACCCGCTGGCAGTATAAACTTGTCTTCAGATCTAAGGTTATAAACATTTTTGCTGGAAAACTATTGTATATTTGAAGAAGACGTGACAACGTATTAGTTAAATTAAGAAAACCGATAAAAAATGAAAGGTGCTCAAAACAAGTTGTAAAAATGTATACAAAAATAATCGTATGTAACAGCTGTATTGGAAATAGTATCGTTATTTCAAAAACAGAGTAATAATATCGATATTGCCAGCATTAATAAAGCCAGTTCATCAACGCAGTGGCTACAAGTACATATCAGACTGTATGTATTACAACCGGAATGACGGGATAAATTAATATGTATCAAAGTTTTATGGAGACTAATTACTTCGACGGATCAACACTCAAGTTTAAGATAAGTGAAGACGAATTTATATTTGCTACTTCTGATAGTGTCTGTTTCAGTTACAATACATTTTAACACACAGGTTTTGTAATAATATTTATAGAACGACACTGCTATATTATTCTACCAATTTTTCCCTGCGAATTCAATCGAGTCATCATAAAGTTCCGTAAAGATCTCAGTTTCAATGATTTAGTGGTGTTTTCAGTGAATTAATATACGAATATATAAGTAGTTAGGATTAGGGACGACTATATCTAGATTGTTTAAAAGGCTATTTAGCAAATAAAAATCCTACATTTTTTATATTCCTGTGACTATCTTCAAGGTTCTTTAGATGTTAAAGTTATAAAGCTCCAATAAACTTACTTAACATACATACAATTAAGTAATCATATCGTGCTCATTTCAAATCACGATAAATAAATCGTTAGCCAATTTGTTGCGATAGAAACTATACAAACAACTTCGGGACGTATAAATAACATAATGGGAAAGCCTTGAATAGACATTCATAGATTTGTGGATAATAAAATAAAATAAAAAACTAGTTTGTTTCATTATATTTTTTAGTATTGCAATTAATTAAGTAGTTCCCACGCTATTAATGATATTTACGCAAATATTTTTACATGTATTTAAATATGGTGACATGGACTGTTAGCTGTCTGGACATTGCATGATTGTGTATATTATAAAAATTATATCGTAAAGTGATTTTAATTTGCATTGTATCATTGTTTATTTCTATGCGGAAACTTGAATTCTTTTATCTAGTTAGATATACATAGATACACGTTTTTTTTTATCCTTTTCTTTTTATTACACAATATTATAAAAAAACTTTTTCCGAGATAAAGATCGAGACATTAAATACTCTTTAAATATTGTAATAACTAATCATATTTACATCGTAAACGCTTATTCTACTCGTAGACAGCTAACACAATGTATACATGGCTCTATTTGCACAAAATGTATTAAACCATTTAAAATAACCACGGGATCAATAACTGTCCTACCTACCTTATTGCCAAAACTCGAAAGCAGCTTCTTAAAATAACTAGAACATAGCAACAAGTCTAGCCGTTGGCGCCGGTGCGTTCCGAATCCCGCGCGTTTCATAAATTTGCATTAATTATTTTAACTCGATGCGTATCGCGCGCGAACGTTCGCATTGATTGTGTGCACGATAATCACGAAAAATTAATTATTGTTGCTGCAAAACGTCTATTTTGTAACCTGTTATTACCTTAATGTAGCTAATTTTAATTGGCAGTATCGATTAACGGAACGCTAAGTTGACGTTTAATTGACAGTTGAGTTTTTTTTTAAATTAAATTTGATATTATCAATCTGGTTGTACTTTACTCAATTAAAATAGGCTATGACATCTTGGATTAATGTGTTAAAAGACGTAGATCTCTTTTAAAGATTCATATAGCATTTTAATTTGAACAACTGCGATATATTTCTAAAAAGCACAGTCTTTTGTTTAATCTTTTTGGAATTGAAAAAGTTATGTGGTAGGTGACATGTTATGCGGCTTATTTCAGATTTTTCGTTTGAGATTGCTTAAATAGACTTGGATTTATGGACGGACGGAGTGCTATTTCCGTCGGACGAGTTCAAGTTGGTGATTTATTTGAATTTGAAACATGGCCCAGGACACAGAAGTCGAAGGAAATTTAATTGGATTATTAACTCATTGTTGGGTAAGATTCAGCTTTGTAGAAATGGAAATAGATTTAATAAATCATAATTAACTCTGTTTTCAGTTGGAAGAAAATTTGGAAAGATGAATTACTTTCGTTTGGTGTTTGAATTATGGCCTTCAGGAAGCTTTATCAGGTGATAACACTATTGTTCGTCTTTGGTTTTTAGCCGATTGTTAACTGCTTACTTGCGTATTTTTTTATTGGTTGTATGACACATTGATTTAATTAGATTTTGTGTTCAGGCAAAAGAATCGAAAGGTTGCTGACAGAAAAAAAAACCAGGAAATTTCCTATAAGTAATTAAGTAATTTTTCATTTCTAAAAATTTAATCTAAATAAAGCAACACCAAAATACAATAGCTTGAGCATCAGCCTTACCTATTAAAGTACATAAAGTAGATAGATACTTATCTACGTAGTACGTACAAACAAAAGTAGTCTTAGAGAAAGGCCCAGACGTGGCCAACGTAAATCTTTTGTTCGTTTTGGTCCGGAAAAGTGCAAGGGAGCGAAAACTAACAGGAAAGAGGAGTGGGCACGCTTTTATTGTAACACTTTGTGGTAACTAATTGTTTTTACTTTGTATAGTCTGCTTTAAGTGTTTGGATTATTAATTTAACGGAGTTTTTTTTTAGTTGATTGGATTCCACTTTTCAATACATTTCCCGTGGTTTTAGAGAATTTTGACGTCCGTACAGCAGTCCCAATCAATCAAAAACACCCCTAATATCCTTACATTATGACAAGTTTTTGTCATCGATCGTCGCTTCGAATTTTAAATAACCTTCCTTCGCATTCGCAGCTCAGTCGCAATCTGTCAAAAACACTTCTTATTTCCGTATGTTTTTTGTTGGTTAAAAAAAATGTAGAATTGGTCCACATACTGCGACTTGAATTTAAACGATTCTTAAGTACGAGAATTGGCCTTCTGACGTCATAGGACAAAATTAAATGTACTAGGAGATCGGTCTTGTGTTAAAAGTCTCATTAATATCAGCGTCAACGTGTCATAAAATATACGTTTTGATAATTTATAGAGTACGCAACTTGCGAAATACTTTCCCAGATGATACCATGATTAAACGCTGTCTAGAAATCCCGAGTAATTTATATCAAACATATTCCTATTTCCCTAGCGAAACTTCATTAATAAATTCAACTCGTAATTTTTCATCGCAACTTAAATTATAGGGAAAATGCTTAGGGATCGTTTAAAACAAAATAAATTTCGGTCACGAATAAAGCTTTCGACACTCGACATTCACAGAATCCGACTTCAACTGACGTAAATCACGGAGTTTAGAAAAAAGCGTCGAAATAAAGCGCTCACGTGGAAGTTCAAAATATCAGACGTGAATATAATTATGAGAGCGAACACCCGCTGGTTTCCGGGCCACAAGACCCCCTACTATTCATATGTAACTGTCTTTATACTTGGTAAAGCAAAGGTGTTGATAGTGTATCCTTAAAGATTGTTCTAATTAAAACCTATTTGATGTTCCAAGCTCTTCGTTGAAGCCATTTCTTCCCGGGATTTTTATAGTACATTTCTTCTTCCATATTTCTCTAGTCGTTATGCTAGTAGCGCAGTGTCATTGTTTAAATGATTGTTTTTCTAGTACCTAAGACGTATTTTTGTTCTTATTTGTACACTCTGATTACTTTTTATCTGCATCTCAATTTAATTGTGATGTTTTTCGGTGATGATTCATAACTTAATTGTAACTTTATTATATTGTTTCTTTTTTTTTTAAAGCCGTAGGTATTCTGTACCACGTGTACTTTATCATTCAGAAGGACTCATCAGTTACTCGCTCCGATTCCAATGGGGAGAGCAACCGACATTCCATGGTTAGACTTTGGTGAGGGTTTCTTTACGTAGTTATAAATAAAAGATAACTCTAAAGTCCTACCTGCCGAGCGACTTCTGTCTGTGAATTGCAAATACCAACTGTCTAAAGTAACTGTATAAACTTCTGACTTCTGAATAACATCACGTTTAGGCGTCAAAACTTTGTTACTATATTTTTTACGCTTTATTTTTTTTTCTACATATATTTAAGAACGTAGGTAGGATATATATTTTTTTGTTGTGCGAACGAATTCAAACAATAGCGCTTGTAACGAAACGATCGTTATCGACGGTTGTATAGTAATTAAAATGGTAATTAAAATAAGTAGGAAGCGTACCCAAAACCTGGTGTAAAGTGTAGGCGCGGGCATCGCCGCAACAACCATAAAATTCTTTATGTCGACACAGATTAGCTTGCGTGACAGAGAGTGCACGTGACTGGGGTTTTGATTTTGCTTCAGTATAGAATGGAAGAAAAGTGCAAGAAAATTACTTCAATCCTAAGTCATACTTTCAAATAAAACGCATTTTTTTATGATTTGTACCTTATTTACAATAACATTTTATATGTGTTCTAATGTATGGAAATATGGCATGTATGGGGTTTATGGTATGTATGGGTTTGTATTGAATCTTAGACCTAAGTCCCATTGTAAACTGTTTTTGCTGCTTCTACATTTTTCAAAGTTAGGTATTTTGCAAAACTACATAGAAACGGTGTATTTCTTTGCCAAGTAGTTTCTGTATTTCATTACTCTGTGCACAGATTCGTGGACCTGTTTTTATGTTAGCAGCGGTATCAACAGTCCATTTATGTGATCGAGTTTTTATAATTGAATTAATAAAATACGAAACAGTGACGATAGTCCCAATAGTAATAGATTTACATTCACTTTTATTAATGTACAATCCCGTTTCAAGTTCTGAATATTCAAATATAAATATTAAACTGATCTTGGTGCATTCAGAAAAAAACATTCATTAATAATGGAGTTGGGTACTACTGTGTTACTTCAGAGCTAAAAAGCTTAGGTTATGTCGATGGAAAAAGACTATCCATACTATTATTTCAAACTCTAATATTATAAATGCGAATGTGTGTTTGTTTGTCACGTTTTCACGCCTACACCACTAAACCGTTATTAACATTTCTTTCATCAATGAAAAGCTACATAATCAGCGAGTAATATAGGCTATATTTCATCCCCGTATTCCTACGGGAATGGAAACTACGAGGTTAAACCTGGCGCTGCTAGTACTAATATTGCAAATGCGAAAGGAACTCTGTCTGCTGTTTGTTAGCTCTTCACGTCTAAACGGCTGAATAGAATCTGATGAAACGGCCTGTTCTAAGATATTGGATACTTTGCATCCCGTAGAATGTAGAATATAAGACGTGGCAACTTTTTTTTTCGCATAAAGTTTATGCAAATATTAAATAATATAGGAAACGTTCGAACTAGGTGACCATATAACTGCCAGTGCTAGTGTTTCATAATCTTGAAAGCAAACGCCTTGCTACTTGCCCCAAGGCGTTTAGATGTGTTAGCAAATTATGTAATAGTACTGTGCACCTCAGTATTTATTTCTAAGGGAAACATATATAATTGATTCTTCTACAACATGATCCATTGGTTGCAACTATAGCTGTAAATTTCCAAGTACTTCGTCCAACTTGACACTTTGTTATCACAGCCATTCAACGATGACGTTATCGGCTTCAGTCATCGGAAGCGAAGCCTATCCCAATGTATCGGACACAATACCAATCAAAAACACGGTTCCGGATACGTCAAAGTTCATTAGATAGGTGCTGTACCATTTTTGCTCAGCCAACCCGAGAATGATGAATGGGAATCGAAGATTGATTTGACAAAAACGGGAAACATTACCGCAAGATTATTTTTCTCACGGAAAAGATTAGCTCAAAGATATTTTCTGAGCAGTTTTGCTAAAGTAAAATACTTTACAATAAACCATCCGTTTTCTTTCCAAGAGAAAGACAAAACGTACAAACTTAAATAAACAGACCATTATAAAAGTTTTAAAACGCTGTATCTGGACTATTTAAAACCATTTGCTCAGAGCTTCGCAAGTTTTTCTCTGAACAAAAAAAACCTTAGACTGAGAGGACGGAGGCAATAGACTTTAGGTTCCTTGAGACTAAAGTTAAATATCCATTTAAATCTTCGACGCTGGAGGTCTCAGGGGTATACAGCGCTGCAGCAGCGAAAAGCGCTTTTACATTGACTGCACCGGAAAATTGCTAGATTGTGTTATACTAGGATTTTTGTGTGGGTTTGCTTTATACGTTTATAATTTTGAAGTAGTAGACATTTTGGCGTAGGTATGGAAATAGAAACGGATGTTTATGCAGTATACAAGAAGCTTGAAGGATATGTGGTTAAGATAAAATAATCACGTGAATAATTGGTATGCCAAAATATGATCTCATTGAAAGTGCCTTGATCAGTACATTTCTGTATAGGTTTATGATACTTGTTAGATGTACAAATCAAAGTTATATCTATCATTAAAGTCATTTTCAGAAGCATAGCCCATTCATTCAACTTTGCTCATGAACAATTAGAAGTTTTATCTTGGTGCTTCACAAAATGATTTTTGTTCCATTACAGTGGAAAACCAAAAAAGTACCTATCCCACAATTTATTCACCACACAACACAGAGCACCAACTTCAGGCCATCATTTATGTTCGCGCCCGCTACTCATCCATTCACAGCTCAAAGAAAGCGCATCAAGCGACATCGAGCGATACTTACCTAGCTAGCAGTAGGTACCTACATAGCTCCGTCGACGACGGCACTAAATCAATACGAGCCATCACGCCCCCCCTGACACCCTACCCCACCCCTGGCCCGCTTCAAGCCGCTGTTTTCCCGCCGAAAGCAGCCACCACCCTTGAAAACCTCGTGAGCTGAGCTCCTACTTCTGTTCGGCTTTTGTGGAGGTGTACTTCGAACGAGACCTCTTGGGATTTGTCGTGAACGCTCCAATTGACAGTTGGCAATTTTGAAATTACCTTTTTAAAGGTCGCTTGTTGGAATTAGTACGATGAACTTAATTTAGAGTAACTGTTTAGAGACCTTGGCCTTAGTCGGTTTCGTATATTTTCCATTCTGTTATGGTTTAAAGTGGTTAAAGAAAAAAATAAAAACATTTTTTTTGCAACAAACTATTTTTTATTTAATTCGGAGAGTTATCAATACTCCCATAATTGCCATTAACGGTTTAATTTAATGTTCAAATCAAAAACACTCCAACGTTTTAAAATAAATTCATTGTTTTCAAGCGTTAAAATCAGTTAGTCGCGCTATAATTATCCGTAATGTTCGTACTAAGCGACTGTATAAATCAAACATGCGACGCTATTGTTCGATTCGTGTTAGATTGATAAGGTTATTCCCAAGTGTGAACGAGACAGATATTCATTGAACGCTTTCTATTCATAAGTGATTGTATAAGCGAAATTTTACGAAGCTTAGATCGTCATTTCTGTCAAGTATTTAGCAACTTTAAAAAGGTGTATTGTAATGACAAAGTTTCACAAACTTTGTCATTACAATATAAAAATAAAGGCTTTCTAAAATGCAATTTTCAATGTTTAGTACAAAATTAAATTAATTTTGTTGCAAAATTTTGAATATACTGTAAGCTCAGTGGGAGAGCCCATCAAAAAGTTTTTGCGCGCTTTTACAGTTCAGTTAGAAAACGATTTTCATTCTATTTACATAACGTTTTAACCCTCTCAAGTTATTCTTGTTTTGAAATGTTCAATCCATTAACTTCTCGTGCCCTTACCACTTTTCTAATTTAATGGTTTAGCTTGGCTTGGAAAAATATACTGCAGTGAAAATGTACCTATATTAAACTGCTGTTATGAGTAAGCGATCTCGTGGACTTGTTTGATATTTGCTGAATTTACCTGAAACAAAAAGAAAGATTTTACTAACAAAACTCTTTTTGGAAACATACCAATGTTTATAATTAATACAGAACCTCGCCAAATTACCGCATATTCGTGACTATCGAAGATCATTGACATTATAAACTATTCCTAAAATTTCAACGGGCCTGTTCGGAATCGCGCGACTGGCAATAATGAAATAAGCGCAGGACAAATATAATAAATCTCACAGAGACGCGGGGGCGGCGCGGCGACTTCCTCTTTCGATATTTGAATTTAATTTAGCGTTTTGCATTGTTTCTTTTGTCAAATCCAACGGTTTTATAAATGGAAACCCGTTTTTTATAAATCGCACTGAATTCAAAATGCATAAATCGAACTCGGAATTTGTTAAATAGTTGTACCTACTAACTTTTGTTTTGTTTTGGCAACTTCGCCAAATTGTTGAAAGCTTTTAGAGCCAATTAACCCCCGACTTTTGGATTCAGAATTTGATGTTGAGTATAATTATCAAACTCGACTTATCTACTGCAGCCTGAAATCTGTCAAAAGTTGGCAGTAAAGTTTAGTTTGAGGCTAAATTATAAATCTGTTGGCAGCCCGGCCGAGCACTGGGCTGGGGTAAAGGCCTGCGCGCCAACCGCCCCGACCAAACGCAAAAGGTCCGTCGTCGCCGCCGCCGCCTCTGCCGCCGCCGCGGCTTCCGTCGCCGCTTCTGCCGCTGTTGCTGTGGGTGCTGCGACTCCTGATACCCGGGAGGGGGCTGAAATGGAGTGCCAGTAATGGTCCCATTGCAGCCTCCTTCAGAGACAAGTCGGCCGCTGTGCTATTGCGCAGTGGCTGATGCCTGTGGACGGTGAGCGTGGGTGGCTCGCCGTCCGATACCAGGCTGAGTCGACGACGCGTTGTGTTCCACGCGCGTCTCAAGGAGCCGTCAGCACCAGGGACGGGGCCCCATAGGCCTGCTAGGGTTGGGGAATTTGTTCGAAAGAGTTACCGCGGCCCTGGAACGCAAAGGGAACAAGAGGAACACGGGTGGGTTTTAGTCAGTAAGAGTCTGACACTCCCTACCGCTCCACCCAGGGCGGGAGGGGTCATTTGATGATTTCCCATCCAATAAAAAAAAGGCTAAATTATAAATCGACTAATTCACAAACCGGCCATACGAGGGCCCGTTTCATATAAGCTGTCTTAGATAAAAATAAACATATAATATACTAGGTATCATTACACCTTCATTTAAATATAAAGTCTTTACTCTGAATCTGCATACTCAGGTAGGTTGATAAAGCACTTAAGTATCCCATGAGATCAGTAAAATTGACCATAATTCTTATATTGTCGGCCAATTCACATCACGGCTTGACGTTGATGAAATGCCAATAAATGGCTCCGATAAAATTTTCGCATCTTAATTTTAGTAATCGCTTTTTAATTTATTGGTTGTTATAAATAGAGTTACTTCTCCTTATAGGTAGGTATTTTGGTACAGCTTCAAAATTATATATGATAATAATTTATAAGTATTTCTTTTATTGTTGTTTGGGTCACGATTGCCAAATTTATCAGGAATGACGTGGTTGCGCGAACTATGACTCAAAATATAAAACTTTTTATACATATAATATACTTAGGTATATATGCAATTGTATGCCACACTAACAACCTGAGATTACTAGTAAGTCTACTACGCGGCTTTTTGTAAAGATACCATTAAAGGACACGTCACGTGTGTTGAAAAATCATCAACAATCATTGTAGCTAACGCGAGTTCGTATTCTTTATTATGTACACCATATAAGTAACAGAAAATATAGATGAAGAAAACATTAAATAGGGTGACACAATGGGCGGCACACACATTACATCACATTTACGGAACAAGTCTTATATTTCATTCAACATTAAGTTCACCGCCAGCTCCAGTAGGTTCTACTCAAACTCTCAAAGATGTCTGCACCACGCTGGCCTTATTGCCCTATTAGGGCAAAATTCCATGTAGATATATAAATAAATATTAGTGTATTATTTGACGTTGCCAGCGACGGTGGCGGGCTTCGGGAGGCGATCGTGTTTCGCGTGTTTACATCCCGGATTATCAGCCGGTTAAACTCACGGTTTAAAGTAAGGGTCGGGGCACAGTGACGCACTGAATTACGCGGTATCTTACTACTATGTATTATAAATGCGAATGTTTGGATGGATGGATAATTGTAAATCACGTCGAATGATAGTTTAGACAAATCATAGTTTGCATCTAGTAAACACCATCACATTGGTTACATTTTATCCTGAGAGTATCTTCCCTTTGTAACATTTTTGACATTCACGTGAGCAAAACCGCTGACTGAAGCTAGTGCTATACCTAATTTTTGACGTTTGTTGGTCGTTTTGCATGTTCATGTGAATAACTTCAATGATCGCAATCTATTTCTTTTTGTGACTATTAATTAACGATTGAAAAGCGGTGTAATTTTTCCATAGGACAAATCTAACTGGAGTCATAGAGACCTCCTGACGCAGGTGCTTACCGGACACGGCTGTTTCGGGAGGTACCTGTGTCGGATCCAGCGGGAGGACACGTCCGGGTGTCATCACTGTGTGGATCGCCCGGAGGACACGGTGGAGCATACGGTGGAGGTCTGCTCTGCTTGGGCGGAGCAACGCCGTGTCCTCGTGGAGGCGATCGGCGGCGGCGACCTCTCGCGTCCGGCCCTGGTTCAAGCCATGGTCGGGAGTGAGGAGGCATGGGAGGCGGTCGCCTCCTTCTGCGAAGCAGTAATGCTAGCGAAGGAGGAGGCGGAGCGCGTGCGAGAGAAGGAAGCCCCTCGCTCCAGCCGCCGCAACAGGAGAAGACGCCCCGGGCGTCGGGAAACGCAGGGCGATTCCCGGCCACCGTAGGCGCGTGCCTGCGGATGGCGAGCTATGGGTGGCTTGCCGTCCGATAGCAACCAGGCCCGAGTCGACGGCGCGTCGTGTTCCACGCGCGCCTCAAAGAGCCGTCAGCAAAGAAGACGGGGGCCCATAGGGTCAGTGCCTGCTAGGGTTGCGGAATTTGTTCGAAAGAGTCACCGCGGCCCTGGAACGCAAAGGGCACAAGCAGGAACACGGGTGGGTTTTAGTCAGTAAGAGTCTGACACTCCCTTCCGCTCCGCCCAGAGCGGGAGAAGTCATTTGATGATATCCCATCCAAAAAAAAAAAAGTCATAGACAGTTTCGCTACGTCGTGGCAAGCTTAACGTTGCTAAAGTGCTAGAATATAGTGACACTGGTATGCAGCGATCATGTACGAGAGACCGGGGCAAAACGAAGTTCGAGGTAGGTTGGGAAATGACCTAGAGTGCAATACACGTGAGAGCGGCTGAGCCTATGACAGCGCCATTCGAACGAAATTCAGTGTGTTTATATCTGTCAGCGAAGAGAGAATGAGTTGCAACTTGTTAGCAATCATGCTTTGAGGAAAATAGGTGTTTTCTTTGAATTTTTACGAAGTGTGTGTTAAATACCGATGTGTAATTAGGTAAGTTAAGAACTTTTTGTAATTATTTCGCATAAAAACCACAAAAGTAGTATTAAAACTTGATAATAAGTATTATGTATGGCCCTCATTGGCTTAGGTTAGAAATACTTGGATTAATTCAAAAACATGTCAGTTGGGGCAAAATAGTCGGAGTATAATGGGAAACTCCAAGGTATTGGAAAATAAACCTAGTAAGAAGACTAATTACGTAAGACTGATCATAAGATACTTTAAAAGAAAAAATACAAGAAGATACCAGGAGAGAAATAAATTAAGAAAAGCAAGAAACACTGAAAGAGATTGATTACAATGCAGAAGATGATGACTACTCTTGTATTTACTATGGGTACTTATATTAACTTACATTCAACGGAAAGTTGGGTGTCTTGTAATGTGTGTTGTGACGTAAGAGTGATCATAAGATACTTAAAAGGAAAAATACAAGAAGATACCAAGAGAGAAATAAATTAAGAAAAGCAAAAAAGACTGAGAGAGACTCTGATTAAAATGGAGAAGATGATGACTATTCTTGCATTTACTGAGGGTACTTATATTAACTTACATTCAACGGAAAGTTGGGTGTCTTGTAATGTGTGTTGTGAGGTAAGAGTGATCATAAGATACTTAAAAGGAAAAAAATACAAGAAGATACCAAGAGAGAAATAAATTAAGAAAAGCAAGAAAGACTGAGAGAGACTCTGATTAAAATGGAGAAGATGATGACTATTCTTGCATTTACTGTGGGTACTTATATTAACTTAAATTCAACGGAAGGTGGGGTGTCTTGTTATGTGTGTTGTGGTTTGGCCTAAAACTCCTGCGCCGTAGATGCTTAAGCAGACAACGAGGCCTATATTTATGAATGCTGTCATTCCGATTAAAACTTGCTCAATTTTCCCGATACCATTTGCCAGTATGCCCCGACAGCGGGGCAAAATGGGAAAGGAGAAGCTACAAAATTAACCCACCTCCGGCGTTTATGACTTATATCTCAGCTTGTAGAGTACAAAGAGTAGTAATAGAATGTACTACCACTATCCAGTGGCTACCATTTTTTTGCTCATGTAATTTGTTATACATTCTACACAAATACTCATTTTGATTTCCAAATATCATTATAGCTAGGTAGAGCTATGGTGACGGAATATTATTTTAGAACCCACTCTTTTTAACCGACTTCTAAAAAAGGAGGAGGTTCTCAATTCGGATGTTTGTATGTTTTTTTTTTTTTATTGTTTGTTCGCGCATAACTCCGTCCCTTGCCAACCGATTTGAAAAAATCTTTTTTTGTTGGAAAGGGTATACTTCCCAAATGGTCCCATGAAAATTTTATCGAAATTGAACAAGCAGTTTTTGAAAAATCAACAAATATCTAAAAAAAATATCTACATTGTCTACATTGACGACCTTTTAGTTTACTCTGCATTGGAGCAGTGCGTTTTTTTACACCAATGTAATTGGTTCGTTTAGGTGGGGGGAGGGGAGGGGGTTTAGGTAGGTACCACTAAAAAGTGAAAAATAAAAAAAACTTTTTACAAAAAAATACAACCGACTTCTCCACAAAAAATCAAAAAAGTACAAAATAACTTTAATTTCGGAAGTCGGTGTTCAAAAAACGAAAAAGGAACCACAAACACCGAGTTCCGAAATTAAAGTTATTTTGTACTTTTTTGATTTTTTGTGGAGAAGTCGGTTGTAATTTTTATGTAAAAAGTTTTTTTTTACTCTAAAATATCAGATATACAATTTGTGGCGGAAGTGGGTTACATACCTAGGGACCACGAATAGCTTCTTTTCACTTCCTGTGTGTGTGTGAAATTTATATAATCAACACGTAATACGTGTTGATTATATAAATTTGATTTATAAATGTTGTAATTTTATAACAGACGTTCTAATAAACGATTTAAATTTCGTAGTCCTTTTTTTTCTAGGCTATCCCACTTTGCCTCGGCCTTCTCTACTTTAAACGTAATAGGGAGAAAGAAGAATTTAATATTGGGTAGTTAAACCAAGTCAACGTATTCGACTGTTACCTTGCTTCGTGAAAACCTACAACTTTTATGTTAAAATACATAACTACAAGAGAAAAAAGAAACATCAGAGAAAATAACATTTAAATACTAAAGCTCTAAGTTTTTGGACACAAGAACCATAACGCGCCACGACGTACCAAAGTCTCTGTCAAAAACTTTATCACACAAGTCGACCACTCGCCCCATGTGCTCACAACTTTACTCCGTCCGCGATGATAATCAGATTCCGGCCACAGTATCTATAAACATATCTCAGCATATACATAGGAGCAAAGTTTTAAAAGTCTCGCCTCAGCCTAGATAGCAGGATTCGTGACTTACACTAGCCAGCCATGTTATAATTAGGTACGTTAGATTACACGCTGGATTAGTTCCCCCTCGTAATGATAGGTGAACCGAAGATTTAAATCCGCTGAGAAAAATGTACGGTGTACCTAAATGTGAGATTAATAGATCGTGCAACGTTTGCTTGGCACCGATGGTGGTCTCGGGATCTGTAACTGTTACTTTATTACAGTGATTGAAATTCCTTCTGTCTTTATAGCAACGTGCTTGGATTTAAAATTCGTTGATCTTAAATACCTACTACGATTTAAACTGTTTGTAAAGATCTGAGTTTTTTTTAAGTGTTACGACATCGTGACCGGATTTAACTTGTACAAAACATTTTAAGTTTATGCAAAGTCAAAGTGCGAACACAACTTATCCAATTAAACAGCTTCACAGAGACAGAATAAACACAATTATCTCTTGCAAAACTAAAATATTTAATTAGCAGACGTTCGAGAGACAGACGGTTCGCGATACTTACCCACGATCTAAATACATATACTATTACGCTATATTAAACCCGGTCCCAAAACTGTCTCGATCCAAAATGGCATACAAAGTTCACACGAGTGACGTCGGGTGACGCAGGAATGGGACACCACACTCCACACTGATGGGGTGACACACACTGTTATTATTAGTTTTTTGTGCCGCCCCGCCCCGCTCGCCCCTCCCGGTGCGTTTCAGCCGCCATTCCCCCACATTAGAAGCATTTTTTTGTCTATTTTTTTACTTATACATCGCGCTTAGTATACGATTGGATACTGCAGAGCTTGAGATAGAACAGTTTGCGTTTGAGATTTGTATAACATGGCTAAAATCGAGTTTAATATTGTTGAATTGATTGGTTGAAATTGGCACTGTTTGGTGTGTGAGATTTGTCTAAAACGTTACAACAATAAATTAGATTAATAGATACGGAAAATTTTAGTTGTTACCTTTGTGTCCATTAATCATGACAGCAACATTGTTTCACAATATATCCGTCAACAGCACTAATAAAACTCACATAATTAATTAATAATACGTCAAATTAATTCATCTTCGTTTATCACTTGGCGGATCGTAAACATTTTAAGGCTTGTAAACTACAGATAGATGTGAAAAGGAATCGCAGGTTATCGGCCTTAAGCGATACCTACGTTACGTAATTTATTGTTTATTTACAACCCGTCCGCGTTTATGATCATTCCACTACCACAATTTAAATACCGCAATATATCGATCAGCTGGTAATAACGCGCGTGTCCACAGAATTTTAATCGTCGACTTTATCATTTTATTAAAACGAAACTGCAGTTTGTAGTCTCGATGAGGCGAGGACGAACCGCCGCGCGCCGAGCAAGTTCACTGGACGCCCGAAAAACGGTCACTAAATTCAATTGCAACTTTAAAATCGCAAGGTAGCGCGGACCTTGAAATCTTTTTGTTTATAAACAAAAGGGTGTTATGCAAGAAGTCGTAAATGGATCGGTATGGAGCGTTTTATGGTCGTATTATATGGACGGGGCGAGATAAAGCGTTTGTTTTGGGTCGTAAATAAGACTGCAACAGGTACGGTGCCAACGGGACTCCACAATCACTTGTACGCTTTCACTTTTGCTTATTATCTGTGTGAATTGATCTTTTTATTGGTAGCACATTTTTCTTAACCTCTTTTGTAAAAAAATGGGACTTTATTCATGCCTCTACTAGGCCGCGGCATGCCACACGCAAATTCCTGACGGCCATTTAATTAATAAAAGTTGTAATTAATAGTGGCCACTTATTTGGATTACTTTTTTAAGGCTTTTACTTGAATATGAAAAGGCTATCTCCATGTATCACTCTTGTAATATGTCAAAGCAATGGCCTATAGCAGTTTATAAGCGTTGTATACAGATTATGAATCAGGTTGTATAAAAACTAGTGACATCAACGGAAAGTCTCAAAATAGTCGTAGACTAGACCGAGGTTAGTTTTCAAGGGTTAATGGCATAATGAATTTGTAATATGCTGGGCTCTTGTTTATTTGAGAAACCGATTTTTCATTCAATAATTCCGAATTTCAACGGGGAATTATGGAATCGACCATGAAGAAATCATGAACCTATTTTTTTTAATGAAAAATATGGTACAAGGGCACGATGCTACAATAACACAATAATCAAATTAATAAAATTAGGTAGGTAACAAAAAAAAAACTAAACAAAAATAACAGTTCGCTGTCCACCTACGTAATAGTAATTGAAGAGGTCGCATGAATAATATTTGGGCGTCACTCGCCGGACGAATCGATATGTAATTATAGAGTGAAAATGTACCCCTCATAAATATTATATCCGAGGTAGTGGGGCGAGGCCGGAATCGCCCGTGGCCTCTTTTGTGTGGACTGGAGTGTACCGTGCCATGTTAGATGACGTCAGAGCAGACGGAAAATGCGCAGTGGGAGCTTTGGCAGTGGTCACTGGTCGAGTATTATGTTTCGTGGATGTGTTTGCAAACACTGGCTGAAGATTTGGTGTTTTTTTTTTTAATTAAGACTCTGCAGTATATATATCTGACTAGTAGCCTATGTCACCCGGGGATAATGTAGCTTCCCAAAAGTGAAAGAATTTATCAAAACAGTTCAGTAGTTTCGGAGCCTATTCAATGCAAAAAAAAAAACAATCAAATCTTTCCTCTTTTATTAGTATGATTTGATAAAAAAATAAAACTTTTGAAACCAATTCATTTGCTGAAAAAACGTAACATTTGTTTTTGATTTGTTCTTGTGCGAGTATATCCACAAGCACAAGAACAAATCTGAGATTAAGGTATTGCGGATTGCCCTTTTAGTTATAGTAAAAAACATAACTATACCAAAAACATCTGCTTAGTCTTATCCCAAATATGTAGGGATCGGTTTACAGTCTAACTTGAATGCCAATATTTTAAATGGAACTATGATAGAGATAAAATTGATTGAAAAATACATAGATAGGTAAGTACTTAATTCTGCTATAAAACACTCTGGCCAGGCCACAAGTGCAAAGGCTTCCAAAATTAAATCCGAACTTTCACAACATTACAAAACCACCCAAAATTATTCACCCACCAAACCACGCATTATAATTTACGCAAAATATTTTACTTAATCCGTTCATTTCCTTACCTTCCCCATTCCGTAAATGTTTCTATGAAATAGTTTCAAAACTTTTATCTAATTCCCTACCACGGCGTTGCATGTCAACTCGCAGTTAAACCGAGGTTTAGATTAAACCAGTGCCAACTCCACGAATCATATAAAAATTGACCGTGAAATTTCACCTTCGCTACGGGAATAACATTCTAAAAGATCGTTGTTTTTTTGTGTTAATTTTCAACGAACGTTTTTGATTAAAAACGTCGTGATTGTGTTAGTAAATTGTATGTTGGACACAGTTCAGTTTTCATTGACGGAATATTAAGCACTTTTGTTTTGCTGTGTGGAATGTGTTAGAGGCTTTATTTAGAATTAAAATATTTACATATATGTATGTATCCTATATATTTATTACTCGTTATTTGTCCGTCGATGATTTGTTATCACTGGATATTCCATTTCTACTACAAGTTATAGTAACTATAAAAATTTGCAAGTAGGTAGTATGGAACTACCAATATGCTTTCTACCAACAAGCTTCCATTATCATTTAAAATTTCATCCAGAAGTTTTTGAATGAATAAACGTGTAGTTGTAATTTTCTTACAAACTCTTCACAAAAAGAGTCACGTTCAAGTTGTTGCCAATACGCAATATTAACGTAGGTATGAAGAACGAGTATTTATTCTACCAATTTGCTTTTACAAAAATTCTACAAATACCCTTTGTATCCAGTTACAACAACTTTTTATTGAGTTCGATAATATATATTGAACACCTTATTTGTAATGATCGATTAGACAAAAAACGAATCCATAATTCAACGCGCAATACAAAGTAATAAGCACAATTATTAGCAATTTTCATATCGTACATCAGCACAAAACACGACGAAACCAATTATCATGTTATCTTGCCCGCATATCAACACCAAGGGTCAAACCAGTTAAGGCACAATATTGTCCAATGTAAGAAATGAAAAAACAAAAGCACTCCCTACTTTAATCTATGAGGGTATTTAATAAACATCTGCTTTTTGGAATCCATGTCGCATCTGTTGCTCTGGCGTCGAGCCTTTTTCAAAATTTCAAATGCGCGCGAGCCGCTTCCAGACGACGGCAGATGTTCCAATTCCCAGAGTCACAACACAAACAATTTTGAACTATAACTACCAATGAATAAAACATGCAATCAAATGGACGCGCACAGCAAAAAAAGTTTCCCGGCCCTTTTTTAATTCGTCCTCAAGAAGTTAGATTATGATGTTTGAATTTTAAATTTGGCGGCAATTTAAGGTCTGTGGTAGTGATCGCCATAGATAACAGTAAACGGGGTCATTACTACGACCCTACCCCAATTTCGAGGTTTTGGGTAAATGCGGTATATTTGTCAAACGTCTCATTTTGAACATTGATATCGTGAATTTTATTGCTTCAATTACTTAATAACTTCATTTTAAAAACAAAACAGTTGGTTTATGTTCTACTTAGTATAATGAGACAGGAATAGAATAATTTTAACTACGCCCTTCCTACAACAATATAGTACAATTTAGAAATAGAGCAGGGAAACCCCAAGAGATTAGCAAGCTCGATTCCCATACATTCAGAATTGACCACTTATGCGTGGAAAACCCCAAAAAAGGAAACCCCAAGATATAAAAACGTATTTTAACATAATTGCAATAAAGATAACTTTTGGTTGTAGGGTATTTCAGTATGAGTGTGTAACTATGTATTATGTAGGTATATTGACTACTCATCGAATGGGTAAGGGGAAGTGAAGAAATTGCACTAAATTAGCAACGGAGCTTTTTAATACAAATATTTGATAATGTTCAACTATACACTACTTTCAGTCGAATATTTCTGAATGAAATTGTGTAAAAACTGTATTAATAAATATAAGAATTGTTGACACGAGTCAAACCTACCTTTTTTATAGATGGGAAATCATCAAATGACTTCTCCCGCTCTGAGCAGAGTGGAAGGGAGTGTCAGACTCTTGCTGACTAAAACCCATACATGTTCCTCCTAATGCCATTTGCGTTCCAGAGCCGCGGTGACTCTTTCGAACAAATTCCGCAACAAGTTAAACCTAAGCTAAAGTTGAACAGGAATGTTTCCTAAATAAGAAAATATGATTCTATTTAGTCCGTCAGTTAGATTATCGAAAAATATTGAACATGTATTTTTGCTTTATCAAATCTATGTATAAAAATTGACGAAGATAAAAATGGTCATCAAAGATCAGGAGTGGGACTTAGTAACCTTACATCATGGTAACAATTGTAACGAGTGTTCAATGCACTGTTACGTCCAGCAGTGGATATATTTGTGATTGACATAACAGAATGATGAAGGCCATTCAGTTTATACTTTTCCTTTCTGTCCCAAATTTTCACTTTCGATTTGCATATAAGCCACTATATACTTGTTACCATAAACAAAACAAAACATTTTAAATCAATAGACAACTCAATAGGCGTGTCTGTCTACGGAAGACTTATTTCTTTGACCCTCAAATTCAGTAATTTAACTTTTCCCCTCCGGATAGCATTTCATTTACCTCTTCAACCGATACGCTGCGTGGGACGAACTAATCTGGGACAGAATTGACCATGGAGATGTCGTCATGAATATAACTGGGACTTAGCACGTATGTACGTCTGTTTGTTTTGCCAGGGTTGTGAAATTAGTTTGAAAGAGTCACCGCAGCCTTGGAACGCAAATGGAATTAGGAGGAGTATTGGATTTTAGTAAAAATTCTTTCGCTCCAACCAGAGCGGAATAAATCATTAGATATTTCCCATCCATTATAAAGGTCTGTCTATTCGTTTAAAACCTTTTTAATACAACTCTATCAATTTTTAATTTCAGGTTTTACAACTTTGCCATCATCACGCACACGCCCTTTTGGAACCTGTGAACCTAATAACAAGATACAAAAAAATACAATCAATATCATAATGTCTGTCGGTATGTTTCTTTGAGACCACGTCTAAACAATAGGGTATTTTACTGTAAAAATCTAATTAGTCCGTCTGATAGATTTACAAAAAATATTTGACACGTATTTTTTCTTTTTTCACGTAAACAAAAAATGAAGACGATACAGTGCAATGAAAACTCACGTGACGTCACTACGTTGCTACAAATTCTACCAGCGACGTGACGTCACGTGAGTTTTCAACGCACTGTATCGTCTTCATTTTTAGTTTACGTGAAAAAAGAAAAAATACGTGTCCAATATTTTTTGTAAATCTATCAGACGGACTAATTAGATTTTTACAGTAAAATACCCTATTGAAGGGCTGGATGAAACTGGGCACAACATGGCACATGAGTGAACTATATCTCTTTGTGATTATCTATTAAAAGAAGAAAAAGGTATGTAAGTAGTGGTCGTAGTGGATAGGGCATTTGAAGGAACACGGGTGGATCAGCTAGAGTCTGATACCAGTCCACCAGAAGAATTCTTGTCCACAAAGAAAAGTGGACTTGGAAGGCACAGCATCTGCCTGTTTGTTTTGACAGGAATTTTTTTCCATTTTCCACAGCCCTAGCTCCAAATTGATATGTTTTTCTCTTCAAGCGCAGATACTGAAACTTGAGTATGGTCAATACTCGATATAATAGGATCATAGAATACAGTCCAACTGGCTAACAAGATGATTGCACCCATATTTTTCCAAGTACGTCATCTCCACTCACGTTGCTGTGCCGATAATTCCCTCCATTGATTCGTAACGCCTCCGCGCCACGCTACAATGGTCGCGAGTGAGCTCCGACATTTGCCATTGTATAGTCTATGCTTCCCGCTATGTCCCTGTTATTTATGTCGCTACTGTCTATGGTGCAAAAAAAAGTTTAGCATTGCCGTTGATTGCGTTCGGTATGTAAACGAATTTTATTTGAGCGGGAAGATTGTTTTAAATCTGGAATGCTTGGTATTAAAGTAGGGTGTTGAACGCAACGAGAGGATATGGGAAACGACCAAACTGAGCTAAGATAGCAAATATTTTAAAGCTTCTGCGGGCCCTATTGCTTTTTATTGCTTTCTGCAAACGTACAGAAACCAATTGGTGATTGAAACAAAAAGGAAAACCAAGAAAATTAGATGGAAATTCACTGACAAGGAGGATTTTACGTATTTGCCGGTTTACTGAGTCTGAGGTAAAGTACCAAAGCTTGCATTACCTAACGAAAGTAGATCGAGTCATAATTTAAGTTTAACGTGTAAATTCTCAACACAACAAAATTCATGAAATTCCCTAATCAAGTTTATCACGATTTTGGGGTGACCGCTGTACATGGTCGTTAGTTCACAGTGGACTTAAGTGCGCGGCTGTCGAAAATAAACAATTATTTCCCTTATAGGGAGCGAGCCTGCAAACTAGGAGTCGTGGGGTGCTAACGCTCCCAGCGAAAAAGGGAGCAAGTACAAAATGTCAACAAAATTCTAGTCCGTGGCCAAAATTTCAGTTTGAAATGAATAATTTAATACCTACCATGTTTCTTTTACTTTTCCGAAGCAATGGCAGCTATTTTATTCAGATTTCAAATATTGAAGCAATGCAAAGTAACACGATTGAAGTTGAAGTTAGATTTTATCACTTTTTACCGCGTTAATCTCAAATGGAATGCAGTCATACAACTAGGTAATCAATCTTAACTAATAATAAGCATATTCGATCGGCTGTGCAAATATAATTTGAATTGTGCACATAAGTAATGATACAGTAATTTCCAATAAATACCTCCTTGCAACAATTTAGTAATGATTTAAAAGTTAAATTGCAGTATTTAACTTTTATAATACCATACCATTTATAATAACTGGTTGTAAGGGAGATTATTAGCAGGTAAGTAATTTTCCGGCACTTTGTTCAAACCGTGATAAGTCTTAAGATAACAGTGAATGTGTTCATTTAATTGCACCAACAATTACGTGAAGTTTCACTTAGATCCTTATGCTTGTTAGCCGCGGCCGTCAGCAGCAGGCACCGCCGAACGAATCTGATCACTGACCCATGAAGCAAACAGAAAGGAAATTTTCTTCCACCAAGGAAAATACGACAATATAAATAACTCCATCGGACCCCTACCTACTCGTACTACTACATCACCCTATGACAAAAGAGTTATCGGTGCGTTGAAAAC
Source organism: Hecatera dysodea (assembly GCA_905332915.2). Classification (NCBI taxonomy): domain Eukaryota; kingdom Metazoa; phylum Arthropoda; class Insecta; order Lepidoptera; family Noctuidae; genus Hecatera; species Hecatera dysodea. The sequence goes on along the minus strand of HG995298.1, from coordinate 13,752,218 downwards.
AAAAATGGCGAGTTGATTTATAGTGAACGGTCGCGTATTAGCCGTGTGTGATTCGGGGATTTGGCCGCTGGAAAAAAGGCAAAGCTAGGTGAGCTGGGTCACGTCTAGACGAGCGACAGTCGAAGGGCAGCGTGTTGTTTACTCCGAGGATTCCCGAACGCGCCCTAATGAGTATGGACGTTGATTTAGGGCTCCGCTCTAGAAGTCGATGCCAAAGCTTTTAGTAGTTACGTCATAATTTGGTAGGTTTTCTCAGCTGCGAAAGTTGTTCAGTATTTTCTTTCTTATAGCAGTAACTAAGCGAAATGTTATAAAAGTCACGAGGGATAACTACGAGAAATTAAACTAACTTTTTCTTGTTTCGTAATGGAAATTAATGGATGGACACACTGAATTAGGAACGCTGTCACTTGAAAATGATTCGGTCGTATTTCATGTGGTTTTACGGGAGAAACTGAAAACGAAATGTGGGTTGGGATGAGCTTTAAAAATACAGAAAACGTTTATAACGTCCGACATAAATCCAGTTCGACGAAAGCGAAGATTAGAAAGCTAGCTAGTGAAGCCAAAACTCGATATTGGGTGAATAATCGTCGCCACTACCGGCGCGGTAGCCGGCCGGATGCGCCAGATTTATACCCTGGCGTACCCGGGTGTACCGGCCTGTGACCGGCGCGTGTACCAATTTATACCCGGCTAGGTACGCTGGTCGCCTGGTCGCCTGGTCGTATCCGTGCTGTCGTCGACTCTGTGCTCTTCATAAAGCACCCGATATGTCTGCTCGCCTTGAGGGCTGCGATTTATGGCGTGGAAACGTCATCGGACCCGTGTTTGGATATAAATCATATGTGTTTGCTTAGTGCATGAGACATCTAAATTTCTCGGCTGCGGCTGTGTTTCGGAGGATGTAAGATTTTAGAATGATTTACAGTTAATTAACTAGTGGTAACTTGGAAATTCAAATTGCCAAGTCTGATCCGTACAAAAATATCAGATCCTAAAAGAAAAATATCCTATTCAACCAAATCATACACAAAGTAGTCAAATTCATTTCAGAAAAGCATCAAATACATCAACAGTTCCCAACAACAGTTAAGTCAAAATAATTGAAGAAACAAAAGAAGTCTTGAATTGGGTCAAACATTAGACGATTTCAATTAGGTATTTTACTGGTTATAATTTTTTTTTTCAGTTCAAATCGTAAAAAAAATATAAAGACAAAGCGCATCAAAGTTCAAAAATGGGTGCTGGTAACGTCACGTCTCTTGTAAAAATTGCAGCAAGTAGTGACGTCACGCGCACTCTGTATCGTCTTAATTTTTTGTTTACGTGAAAAATTAAAAAACACGATTTCAATATTTTTTGGGAATCTATCAGACAAACAAATTAGTTTTTTTTTTTCTGTGAAATATGCTGTTGTCAAGTTTAGAAGTACTGATCCAGTTAAGAAAATAACTTCACTGGTAGAAATCTTCACTGTTGCTGGGCGTCATAGGCTATTATGTATCTCTGAAAATGCAATATTCTTGTAGGATAAACCATTGAAGCAAAAACTAGTTACCTATTTAATAAAGCTAATCCGAACAAAATCTTCAAGCAGGTATTCAAACATACTTACCAACTAAACAAGGAAGTCAATTGCACAAAGATTCAAACACCTCAACAGTTCCCAACAACAGGTAAGTCAAAATAATTGAAGAAACAAAATTTCAACAAAAGAATTCTTGAATTGGGTCAAACATTAGATTTACAACTTCAATTGTCAACTCACGCAATTGAGAACAATATTCACAGAAGCAGGTACTTTTGTGCGAATTATAATTTGCATAAAGATCGCTTTCACTTTTCATTGTTTGAAAATAAAGAGGCCTTTGAAAAAGTTCTTGCTTCTCCAACTTTTGTAGTGCCTTCAATGAACAGTGTGACAATGGTTGTGTGCAAACAAAACCGTTTCAAGTAATAAGATTACAGTGTTAAAGTTGAGTTGTTTAGATATTTTATATTAATTACCAACATACATAAACCACTCGTATCTTCCGTAAGAATAATCAGGAACTATAGAACGTCACCGACTACGCTACATACATACACATTTGAGTCATTTACGCTCATCTGATTATAAACTAACGCTGGTTGCAAGTAATACGGTATATTCTGTTATTCAGGTAAATCTAATCTGGTAATCAGTACTTAGTTCAATTTTTATATTCCCTTTATAGTTTGTTAAATACCAATAAGTTGCGCTAAGTAATACTAATCAAAGGAAATATATAAAAAGCTCAAAGCACAATACTTTAGATTGAAACCGAAATTTTCTTTAAAATTTATAATTCATTCGGTAAAGAATTTATTGAGTGGCCGTTGCAAAACAAATACGTTTAGTGCCGTGTGGTAGTTTAACCAATTAACAGTACGAATTCATTCATCTTGCCAACTCGTTCGCACGTGCTAACGAAAGCTCCAAAAAGTTCAGTAAGTTACCACGATCCGGTGTAGCGCCATCTATACGTTCAACCCCGTAACGTTTAGGTGCGACAAAACCACCCTCTAGCCTCAAATGCGAACAATTTCAACCCCCGTAGCTACCCAACAACGGCAGAAACTGGAACCATTTTACCCCGCGCCAGTAGCGCCACCTCTGGGATGGCGCATGAACTTTTGTAAAAGCTCGTAGTTCCGAGCTTTGCCGCTATGGCAGCACCATCGCCGAAGCTTTTGAATGAAAACTCCTGTGCGAAGGACAATGCGACTTAGGATTTGGAAATAAGGTTGTGTTTAGATTGCAGATCGATTGTACCGTCGAGTAGAGTATGCAAATTAACGCGCCATTACATGGTAATTTATTTGAAACGAATGACCACTTTGCGGAGTAGTGCATCCAACGTCGAACACTGAACGTTTATATGGGGACCCTGACCTTATATTGCGTCAATTTATAGCTTTAGAGCCGTTATACGCTGTTTTACGTAACAGCTGTTGTGTCTCGCGTGATGCCTTAGCATAGTGACCCTGTTTTGCATAGGACTTTCACCTGTTTCTTCAGCAGTTGGAAAGTTAACTAACTATTAATGAGTTTCTTGACCGATTGTGAAGCGCCATTTACGAAAGGGCAATTTCCTAATGTTATCTCATAAACATTGGTAATTGGAACTTCTTGAGTTTCATGAACACGCATTTTACTGTAGAAAATGACAGGCGAGTAACGGAATTATCAATAAATATTTATGAAAAGAACATTATATTTTTTGCTAAATTTGACATTTATACTGAGGTAATTAATAAAAAAATAAATGTCTTCAATTAAAAAAAAGAAAACAACATACCTACGACCTACGTAGCTTTAGGCTCTATAATTTTAATCCTAACTATCATAATAGGTATAAATGCGAAATCGAGCTTGTTTGTTTGATTTGTTGCTGTTGCATTTTTTGTAACAGGATTAGACTCGCAAGACTCGCGAGACTCGCAAGTCGCCGCGGCATTTGAAGATTTCTTTGCAGAGATTCCCGTATCGACAACTAAGTATCTAGATTCATCACCCAGTGCTGCAGAAGCTTTACTTAAAGAAAACGTTCCAGTTTGTGATGCTGGATTTAAATTCCAATATGTCACTTCTACTGATATTGTAAAGACGTTTAATTCACTGAATGTTAAAAAAACTGCAGATCTATGGGGTAATTCTGTTGACCTTGCTAAGTCTATAATACACATTGTAGCTCCTACTTTAGCTGTTATTTTTAATAATTGTGTAGACCGTGGTGAGTTTCCTGATCTAATGAAATATAGTAAAATAATACCTTTATTTAAATCAGGTAGTACATCAGACCCTTCCAATTATAGACCCATCTCAGTGCTACCTACTTTTAGTAAAATTTTTGAGAAACTGATTTTAAATCAATTGCAAAGATATTTTAATAAACATAATTTTTTACATAATAAGCAGTTTGGTTTTACAAGGGGTCGTTCAACAACTGATGCCGGTGTTGAACTTCTAGGACACATTTATAATGCATGGGAGGACAAATGCGATGCTTTGGGGATTTTTTGCGATTTGTCCAAGGCGTTTGATTGCGTTCTCCATGAGACATTGATCAGGAAATTACACTATTACGGAATCAGGAACGCCTCTCTGGATCTTCTTACTTCATACTTGAGTGATAGGATTCAGAGAGTTGATGTCAACGGTAAAAGATCTTCTGGATCTGTAATCAGGATGGGGGTCCCCCAGGGCTCAATTTTAGGTCCCTTCTTGTTTCTCGTTTATATTAATGACTTGCCGTACCTCATAAAAGACAAACACGATATAGTGTTATTTGCAGACGACACGTCGCTTTTGTTTAAACTAAAACGCCAGCAGACAGTTACTGACAATGTAAATTCTGCCCTAGCAACTGTAGTTAACTGGTTTAATGCTAATAATCTTTTACTAAACGAGAAAAAGACAAAATGTATAAAGTTTACCTTACCTCATGTGCGACAAGTGAACACTGTTGTATCGATAAAGGGAGAAGAGTTGAAACCCGAAGATACCACAGTGTTCTTAGGCATTACTTTAGATGCGAAGCTGCAGTGGGGCCCCCATATAGACAAACTGTCAAAAAAGCTCAGTTCTGCAGCATATGCTGTTAGGAAAATTCGTGGCTTAACTGATTTGGAGACGGCCCGTTTAGTATATTTTAGCTACTTTCATAGTGTGATGTCATATGGCATTCTGCTGTGGGGAAATGCCGCTGATATTCAAACAATATTTGTCTTACAAAAAAGGGCTATTCGTGCAATTTACAAATTAAGTCCCAGACAGTCCCTCAGAGACAAATTTAAAGAGATTAATATTATGACTGTGCCATCCCAGTATATCTATGAAAACCTCTTGTATGCACATAAAAATATTAATCTGTTTAAAAAATACAGTGATATCCATAGCATAAATACTAGGAACAAACACAATTATGTCGTTCCTAAAACCAGGCTCAAAAAAATAGGTGGTTCGTTTCGATGCCAATGTATACATTTTTATAATAAACTTCCTAGCCCTATTCAAGAACTAAGCATAAATAAATTCAAATTATTTATAAAACGTAAGCTATGCCAGAAAGCTTTTTATACAGTGAAAGATTATCTTGAGGACAAGAAGGCTTGGGATTGAGCTGCTTCAGTTTTGTACACGGCCCAATGTTTTAATGTTTTTTTTTTTTCCTGTTTTGTTCTCTTTTGTGCGCTTTTTGTTTATATTTATACAGTTTGACATTTTTATATTTTCATTTTCATTTACTCTTGACATGAATGTTTACTTTTTAAAGTATTCTTTTTATTTCATTACAATTTCTTATTTTGACATGAATACCTACTTTGTAAAGTATCATTTTTTTTTTATTATTTTAATTTTATTCCCTATTGTGAATATGAGGACTATATGGGTTATCATTAGCATTTTCCCCTTCAAAGTATTTTTTTTAACGTTGTCTGGCTGTTTGAGTATTTTTGTGGCCTACCCAAATGTCCTTTCATTGGCATTGTTCGTCGAGTTGTTGAGCTCCTTGTTGATTCTAAGTTGAGCTACTTGTCTCTGACCAAGGCTTGCACTGACTGGACAGGTCCACTCAAAACGGTGTGGTTCCTTCTTAAAAAGACCATTTCAGACACTGATCTGCATGTTCCTCATATAACGTATTGTGAATATGAGGACCATGTAGATCGCTACGTCGGGGGTTCATTCATTCATATTAGTCTGGCGGTTTGAGTTCCTTACGTGGCCTACCCAAATGTCCTTACTTTGGTATTGTTCGTCAAATCGTTGAGCTCCTTAAAGTTCTAAGTTTGAGCTACACGATAACTGACAAATGCTTGCACTGTTTGGACAGGTCCACTCAAATCTGTGGGGTACTTTCCTCAAAAGACCACTTCAGACACCAACCTACATGGTTCTCATATGATTTGACCAGTACAATTGTATGGACTTCAAAAGAGACCTTGACCTCTGAGTTTGTTTCGGTGTTTCTTCTCAGGGTAGTCAGCTAGGAAACACCGGCCTCATCTAGTTTTTATAACGGCCTAAAAAAGATTGACGTGTAAAAGTGTTTTTTACAACCTACTTACAAAAATAAATCATTTATCATTTATCATTTATTATCATTTAGATGGGACCTTGAAACGACTAAAGATTACATTAACACTGCAAAAGTTAGCAAATAATGACCCATCATTTGTTCAAGAAACTACAGTCACAAAGAACCCAGATTCAACTCCAGAACAAAACCTTTCATCTTCATATCACACAATACACCTCACTCAAGATTGCATGCAAGTGAATTGAGATCTTCCCCGTTATCGGCTGGCTGCAAATAAAGACAGCCCAGTATCGCATTTATGAGATGAAACAATGTTGGTAAGTGCCGTGATTTATGAGGACATGCCACCATGGACACGCCCAAACTCCGTGTCTGGATGAAAAAGGATTTTATCTGTTTTTAATAATGCATGGTGTTGTTGCTGGCTGGATTTGAGTTTCAGCGTCAATAAGTTGTTGCAGTTTGAATTGTAGTTTAGTGAAGTTATGGTCTTATCTTGCTTGTTTAACAAGTTTTTGGATGCAGTGATTCTAAGATTTTCTTTCTACGATGGTCTTTATTGTTGAAACTTCAGACATTACTTTCGAAAAATTAAGCATTGAATAAAACTCTATTTACTCTATTAACAGAAACAACGATGATACTCGTAGAATCTCTACTTTTTTCATATGACTTAGTTGGATAAATTTATAAATATTTGACTAGGAAATGCGAAGCAAAGGGTTCGTGAGTTTTAGTTTTATTAAGAATAATGATCTTGCCAAAGAGCTTCAGATAGTGATAAAGACTTCTAACTATACATTTTCTAATTTTACAGGTATAGTAGAGCGATGTTATGAGACAACTCAATATATTCACAATAATCAATAAGAATATCTAAAACAAGCCTGAGATAACAATTAGCACCTATTAATTATTATGTGCAAATGATAAAGTCGTACACTAGACACGCCTGTTCACGATGCATACAATGTTGATACAAATAAATAACAAAAAAACTGATTAAAAATTAATGGCAACAATTTGTCAGATGAATATTAAAACTTCACATCATTGGACACGACGCTAATTGAAAAGATAAAGATCGAATAAATTATCCAATTACACAATCGAAAAGTCGTAATGACTATAAGAGTTGACAGCTCATTACTATTGAAAAAAAAATAATTATCGTAAGTCATAACTCGTGCGGAACGAGAAAATGTACCGATTAAACAAACATTCGGTACATTATTTGGTCGGAGTGTGAAACCAGAAAGGACAGTTGGAAACGAAATAAACACTGCTGAACAAAATAAACTTTTTACCATCGATGTCGGTTGTTGACTACGTGTCCCCCTTGTCGGTACTTAAATTGGACGTCTCGGCCGATACGGCACGCGGTCTGTCAGAACTCCTTGTTAATGATCACACGAAATCATTAAACAAGATAATAAACTTAAATACTTCACGAAAACACGACAAAACACCGCACTCTTTGTTTTTAATTATTACATGTACGAAAATTATGAATAACCTTTCATTCCTGACTCAAAATTAAAAAAATAAAATAACGCACTGATACACGAAAAATATGTTCAAACGAGAGACTGTTCAAAGAATCTTATTAATAATACATTTGAGAGGTGTTAATAAATCAAGTGTTAATTAGCTACTATTACACAGTTGAAAGCTATAATTGAACAATGTATCTGTTACTCGAGTTTTTAGATAGATCTGTAACAGCATCAGACGGCCGCGAACAAAGAGCTAAGACTACGCTAAAGAAAAGGAACAATAGTGGTGTGAATGTTACACTCGGATATTACAATAATGGTATCGATTATAATTTGCGTGCGATGCGGTCTGAGATACGGGCGGGAGGCGACACGTAAGCGACAGGCGTTCGCAATCGGCGTCGCGATCGACTCTTGCGCACCACACCGCACAATGCTATCGTGGCGCTACGATCGCGGACATGCCCTCTCGCGCCATTACGATTGGTGCTTTCAACGTATACGCACCTATTTTATGGTAGAATGATTAGCTTTATGAAAGGATTCCGTTCAAAATCGACAGGTTTTTAAACGGTCCTTGTTTGGAATCTCTAAAACGTTAGTAGGTAATGGCTAGAAGAGGGAGACGCCATTGGAGGGCTAGTGGCAATTTCATCTTCCGCGAAGATTTGTAGAAGAACGGTGAAGACAAAAGACAGGAAGACAGGCCAACAGACACTCTTTGGAGATGGTATTTTGAGATAACCCAGATCAAAGAAGATTATTGCACTATGACAGAGACACTTCTATGTATGGATAGTCTATTGACTAAGAAGATTACTATGACAGAAGTCATTACCCTGGACATCAATAAAAAGCCAGTTCTTACTGACAAAACTTTATGCCTTTTCCATAAAAGGAGAAAACTATATAGTAGATAGACAAACTATGCCTACATTTTACTAGCAAATGAAAGAAACAACTCGTAATCTTGATATGCTGATGTGCAATTAACTGACTATAAAGCCAAGTTTTACTAACACACCTAATCTTAATTGAATAGTAATAAAAGGTTTTACGATTTTGGCATAGAAAAATAGAGAAAAGAAATAAAATAAAATATTTTATTGACGTAGTAAACTAAGACCGCACAGTAAAATTCATGCAAAACAAATTCAATTCAATTCCAATCAAATTCCTTTACATCGAGCCTGCTAAGCGACTAAGTAGAATATTCCCATGCCTCATTTCTATTTAACATACGTAATTCAAAAGCCATAAAACGAAGTTTTGCAAAATGACCCAAGTTATAAGCGGAAGCGGAAATCTAAATTGATTCGTCAATGGTTTTTATTTTATTCTTAATAAGTTATATTTAAGTTTTTGCTTGCATTTTCTCGTTCAGTATGCGCATTATTAAACAGTTAAGAGTTCACTCAGCTGAAACACGATATTATTTATTTTTCTGATGGACTCTACATGGAATAATAAATTGGTCCTTGTTTTTATGTTATAAAATAGAACAGGTTCAGCGTCGAAATTAAAGATTCGTATTTCTCATTAGCGAACCTATCAATAGCAAAGCATGTATTTTAAACAACGCTCTGAATTTTAAGCTATCCAACATTATAATTTTTTGGGGAATAGGGACTAGTAACGATGGGTAAATTCAGTTTCCAATCAAAATTAACGCTCGACCACAATTCTCAAATAAGCGCCTAAGTATCAGAACAGTTCTCAGAACAAGGAATATCATAAATTATATTATGTTCCTATGCAAAAAATCAGTCGCGCCGTTGTTATCGTTCAACCCCGGTACCCCGAGAGGCAAAACTGTCGCCAGGCTCGCCCCAAGAAGGCCGGAGCGAGTAATAAACACGGCCGCGTCAATAAAAGTCAGCGTCCCACCATACATATGTCCACTGGCCGCTAGCAGGTGTACTGCCTAGGATATGGCAGCAGGGCTGCCAGCTAGTGGAGAGAACTTATAATAAATTGCATTCTTAAATGACGGGAAAATTGAGTTCCTAATTTGTTAAACGATAAAAATTGATGTCATGTTTTCGTTACAGGTGAGACTTTCTGGCTGCTGACTGTGTTCCAAGAAATTATAAAGAGCAAGCGATCACACATAGTTTCATATGAAGACAAGTTAACCACGATATGACAGTAAAAAAAAAACAGTAAAAATTAGTACGAAACAGTGTAGAAGCAGCCTGGATACAAACAAAACTAGTCTCTAATCGCCGGAAATCTTATCAACTACGACGCATTATCTTTTTATTTTCATACCCCACTTGTAAACATTTTTGATGTCAAATGTGAAAGTAGTGAAAGATTATTTACTTCCAATAATTCAATTTTATATCCATGTTTTTTTAGGCCCAAAAAGTCCAGGAAACCGAAAGCATAACTCGTAAAGTCGTGACTAAAACGGCCCTGTTATTTCGAGATTTTATTCGCGCTTCCACACTTATGCCTTCATCGAGATATACATTTTACGAGTTCAGTAGCAAAATGGTTTACACTAAAAAAGTTCTTTAGTACAGTGATAACCCTAGTTGGTCGTAAACACGTACTATGCAAATACGCGGCTCGTAGACGGATGCTGTCAACATTTTCATACCAGAATATTGAAACACTGGCCATTTAGTGTTTTATCTCAACCGTTTTAATTTTAAACAGCTCTTTAAAATAATTCAAAACGCAAACGAGTCAACGTGTTGTCGCAATAAAACATACAATTTATAGTTCCTTACTAACGGATGATTAAGACTTGACCCAACAAGATGGGTGTGTCGCCTTCATCATCATAATATTACGGCGATTTAATTTGCATGCTCGCTCACACATGCCCGGCAAAATATCCAAACATACATATATAACGCGTTATCTGGAGCCGTCAATCGTAGCTAGAACAACGCATTTTCTTTACAATAATTGAACAAACTAACGCCAGTCAAACGCATCCGGTCTTACAAATCGTGTTTAAGCTTGAGACAACTGGCTGGTGTAGCAAACGTCAATCTAACACGAAAGCTCGCAACGAGGTGTTTAATGATGCAATAATTTGCATAGGGGCCCGTTGCTGAGAAACGCGACCTATTCTCACGTCTGTCTTCGGCTATAAAGTTTCCTTTTACAGTAGCAACTCTTGTTATGTGAACTTTTGTGCTAAATATCGCGAGACGGCGCGATCTCGTTCTGTTCTGTGCTCGCTCGTCATTCACGCGGCACCTAAACATTCTCGCAGCCGTCCGATGTCCGACAACTTACCATTTAATGACGCCTTATTGTTTATGGACTGTTAAGCAGCAGAAATGGTTACCTGAAAAAGGAAAAGAAATCGCTTTATTATACAACGAATGACAGTCGTAAACGTCAAGCGAGTGTAAACGAAAACATTAAAAAAACACACAAATTGAGAAATGAACAGAATCAATTAAGTATCGGTGGTCGGGTTCGTAAAATCGGATGCCTTATTCAGTAGGTCGGGACGGTCCCGCGCACGGGCCGGCCTGCTAAACCCCCGGCGCACAATCTGACATTTATGAGTGCCATAAAAACGCTCAAGTAGTGACTTTTACTACTTGTTTAGTGAACATAAATGTCTTTGCCTTACCCGCGCTCAACGTCGTCCGTATTTAAAAGCGCACAGTTTCGTGCACAGTTTTGCTCCTTTTTCCTCTTTTTATTTACTGTTACTGTACTGTTATGCAACTGTATAATGCTTTGGTTACTTTTCAGCGACAATTTATTGGTGTCGTCTTTTGTCTTTATTTTAGTGCCGCGAGAACATGGTTTGTTTTTAGTTTTATTTGCGTATTTTGAATTGCTCGTCGTGATGAATAGTGTAAAAAATTGCTTGCTAGTTGAAAAATGCATTCCCACAAAGTTGAAGAAAAGTTATCAATGACGCTATAATTACTCGGTAATTTTTAATACCTACGTGTGTTAGATATGTTGATTGATATCTCGAGTTGTTTACAGGGCTCGTAAAACTAATTAGAGACTTGCATTAGCTATGCAGGTGGCGTGGGGTCCTCTAGCGTACTGACATTTGAAAAATATGACATCGACTCCCAACTGATTTATACATTCGTAGCTGTAAATATATGTAAGTATAAACGTGATGAACTATAATCTGTCACTTGACACTAATAAATTATCCAAAATAGAAAGGCGGCGGCGCCGGCGCCGTTGACTTTAAGGCCACAAGGAAAATCAAAAGAGCCGACATACCGTTGTTTCGGCCTAATTCTTTCAAACCAAAACTATACATCCGCATCAAAACTTTTCTTTGTGAGACTTCCAGTGGTCCTGGCCGTCATAGGTATTCCGCAGCCGTTCGCCGCCGTTTGGCAGTATCGACGATTTAGCATAGGCCACCCACATACCTTGCCTACATACCTTCAGCTTTATGGTCGTCGGTCTACGAATAGTAATGCTGCACCTAGACACAAGGCCGGCTAAACAATAGTGTCTTGATTACTTTTTGCCCTTAAGTGTTTGAATAATTTAAAAATGTTGACAATGTATCGTGCTATTTTTTGAAGTGACGCAATGTTTTTAAAAACGTAGATGTGAATGAAAATGTCATTGACTGGAAGCCCTGGCCAGGAAGAGCCTTCAGTCTGAAAAAAAAACAACAACAGTTCGATATATGTTTTCAGCAAATTGTATGTAACTAATGGTTATACATAAGTAAAATAAAACATGAATTTTCCAGCATGGAATTATGTAAGTAGGTACAGTACATTTTGTTTACAGATAGATAACAATTGAAGACTCACTTTTGAATTCGTACTTGAATGCCGGGGAAACTGACGACGCAATGCGATCATTTCAAGTATTGATAAAACAAATGAAACAACAGAAAAATTATATAGGTTTTATGTTGTTTCATTTGTTTTTCTATCTCCAGTATGTGATAGATCGGTTATTGGGTTCGGCCGTAAGGGTTACAACTAAACTATGCCAAGACCTAATTCATCAAATCTTGCCTAATCAATATCAATGTCAGGAAGACCTACTACTACTGTTTGATATTCCCGGCCACCATTGATATCGCACCAAAAGAAAGTCCTTCTGCATGCCACTGTAATATATTCGCCCGTCAACCATACCTTGTTTTCGCTTCAAATTAGACAATTAGGAGTCGGGCTGTGGCTCTAAATCTATTAAATTAAAGCCGAGTACGCATCGGTCACCTACCGCGGCGATTTTTTAATCGTATGTATGCAACGTGCGATTCGCGACTACATTTCGCATATCAATGCGTCGGACAAATTGATGAAAAAACGTTCGCGTTAGGTCGCGCGTGTCGAACACGGCTGATGTGCCCTCTGCGTTATTTTGAAATAATTGTCGTGTTACGTATTGGTAGACGTAATTTTGTGTTTTGATAACCTGATTTGGAATGTACTTATTGATGTTTATTTGGCAGACTACTAAAATTTGGTCTGAAGTCATGGTGGTCGCTACATTTCAGACTGGGTGTTACTGAAACAAGGGGAGAATATTCTTCTGCAATTTGTCTCTGTCTTAAATTAGCCAAGGCCTGAAGCTTTACCTCAAATTAAACCATAAGTTATGTGCTTAATGATAACAGTCGCACGGGTCGATTTACAATGTTAATTAAGAAACACATACTGAAGTCGGTCCGAGTAGGTATGGAGGACCATCTTAACAAGATTAAAAATTAAATTGAATGTTACTTATGTATTAATTGTTCTTTATCCTACTAATATTGTAAACGCGAAAGTTTGTAAGTATGGTTGGATGGATGGATGTTGGTTACTCTTTCACGCGAAAACTACTGAACGGATTTGGATGTAATTTAGCATACAGATGGTTTATAACCAGGATGAACATATAGGATATTTTTTACCCCGATATTCCCACGGGATCGAAACTTATGCGGGTAAAACCGTGAGGCGCTGCTAGTGAGTAATAAATTTGTTAAACCCCTGAGTTATAATTATATCTATATTAGGCTTATCTAATATTCCAACTCAGTGTCTCGGAGAGCACTGAAAGAGAGATCTTTGAAAGTCGTTACAGGTAAGAAGCTAAGAAATTTGACACGTATCTTGCCAAGGGGTATCTTGTCACCCAGTTACTGGGTCGTGGATGTCAGAAAGACAGTCGCTGCATGTAAAATACTGGTACCTACTCAAGTTTATCCAATTAAACTGGACGCCGACCCCAACATAGTTGGGGAAGCTCCTTCATTAGCCAATGATTTAATATTACTTAAAAAACACAACATAACATTTTTCAGGCTTATTTCCTGTAAACCATGATATCAAAATAATTTTGGAGTAGCTCAAATCATTATCCTCAACATTAACATCAATCAGTGATTCATTATAAAGTTCAGTAGTACGAAATCGGAAAGCGAATTTACATTTCCTTGTAGGTACCTAAGTATTCTAGTGGGATGGCCCGGGCGAGTAGTTGCTATACTTGAAGTAATGGTCTACGTGCCTTAAGACACGTGCACCATCGGTTGACAGGAATAAATAGTCGCGAAAACATTGCGAAATCGAACTCGCGAAATTTTTGTGTGCGAAACTTTTTGGCGGACGAGGAAATTGTGCTTCAAAGCTACCGGGAATTAGATATTGTTGGAAATGTTCAGAGTGATTCCTGAAAGTTACATAAACGATATGACCGGTAGATAATTCAACAGAAATATTCCAATTGAGGTTTTCAGATGGAACCTAGGACTAATCAACCTGCCTAGCCATTTCTGTTAATAATATTGGGGTCGGTTTTTAGTCTAACCGGATGCAGATGTATTTAAGTAAAGTTGTACCTAGAATTAATCTTAAAATTGTCAATGAACTGAGAAGGAACACAGAAGAAGGAAGGATCTTACAATTATGGATTTCAGGTATTCTATTATATTATTCCCCATTGGGAGCTACAGTCTGGGAATGCAATTCGATACATGCTTCAGATAAAAGTGCATGTAAATAGTTTAGAGGAAGAATATAATAGAAAACATTGATTATTCTACTATAAAGGTAATAATAGTTGTTTATTTCTCTGAAAGGGTGAATTGGGGAAAGACATAAATGCTTTGATTTGATTTAGAAAAAAGATATGATCGGCATTGGTAGTGCTATCCCCGGGATTTAGTGATCGTTATCTTAATATGGATATGTCTTCTGAATCTCGGGACCAGTAATATAGCAAACAGCTCTGCGCGGCCTGCTTATACCGGAAATGACTGGTTTGATATGTCGTCGTCTGACTCATGATATATTAAACACTTTAACTTCATTCAATACTCACATCAACATTCAGAAAAATACCATATATATTATTATTCAGGTTCGTTGACCCAAAATAACACTACCTATGCCACTCACTGTTTATTACATAGGCAAGACAGCGCTCTTGCCAGCCATGGCCGAACCCTGAAATGTCACCGGAAAGGGGAAGAGCTTTATCATCGACTACGGATTCTGGACTGACTTAAGATGAATAGAGACGATTTGGTTCATCTATCTACAACTTACGTGTCGGTGTCGGTCCTTGCCAAAGATTCAAATGAGCATCAGTATATAACAAAACAGGAAGTCTTAAGAACGCAGAAAACCAATACACCAACCAACCATAGGCGGGCCCGTTCATGGAAGAATTCGGCCGGTGCTCGATTTGGATGTTTGGCTTTCATGAATGGGTCTGACATGTAATTTTTTAACTTCTTTTTTTATTATTTATTTTTTACCAATTGTTTTATATTTTTTATTTTTGTTTGTTTATTTGTACCTCTGTGTGTGTGTATGGGGGGAATAAACTATTTTTCTTTCTTTCTTTCTAATAAATCCTTAACAGCTTTATTATACTCGACCACACCATCACCATCACAACCCATACTTCATCCAATAATTTCCTATAAGCACTAATACATTCCTGGACTTAATACATACGGTCATGGAAGGTGTCTCGTTTATGAGGCGTGCCCGCCAATGACGGGCAGCGTTCGGGCGAGCGTCGAGCCATCGAGCGTGACCTACGATTGACGACCAGCAAAACCACGGCCGTAGTGACAATATTAACATAATTACACACAGTAATTTATAGGACATGCTTCGATACCTTTATCGCGCAATTAAGGGTTGAACCCGTGGAAGGTCACCTTAATAGATGGAAGAACTGCAATTATTTATGTAATTACTATGTTGTTAAGTGGAAAATTATGGATTAGTACCCAATTAATTGCCTGAATACCTACCAGCTGTTTTTAACCTTAATAAGCAATGGAATTTTGGCAAAGTGTTCTAGTTTTTATTTCCGTTAAAAAAAAGTTACATTACACTTTCGACGAAATGATTAAGTATAGCTATTAAGAAATAAAACTTGTTCTTTGTCAGAAAGAACTACGGTTTATTCGTTAGGTAAATTACAAGTACGAAATACGGTGTGCAATGTATCTACAATGTAAACTGTAATTTGTCAGATAGTGTTATCAGTATCAAGCAGGCGCTTGGCCAGTTAGCTGTCAGCCACTATTTATCTTTCGAGCAGTCGAAGGTACGTGTGCGTCTAGACGCAGGCTAATTGTATGGTGATAGATTAGCCAGCACATTTACACGCTGTTAACCGCAATAAGATTTACATAGGCATTTTTAAAGAAGCTTAGAATGCAGACTACAACCGGTACATTTACCCCACATGTAGGTAATTGACTGTTAACTGTCAATGCGTCGCTCATCATTTAGTTAGTGGGAATGAGAATAATTAAGTTCTTGACAACAAAACTACAGTCCGGAGTTAAGTTGATTATTTTTCTTTCTCCGTTTTTAGTTTGCGCAAAAACAGTTACGTTCTTCCGCGGAAAAGTATGCATCAAGAAATAGTAAAGTATGAATTATGCACAATATTGTTGCACCTCATGGTGATAATAAACTATTTCACAGTTTATCGCTGCTTTCGTAAAACAAGCGGTAAACTTGGAAACTTTTGTGTGAAGTTTAAGCCCATTATTAATCTTGGATTAGCAGCTAAAACGGGCTCAGCAGTCAGCGAGCACTGACGATACCCGTACACGCGGCAAAGCCATTTGTTTGCTGGATAAACAAAATATAAATCAATCGGTCAGACTTCAGTGTTCACCCCCCAACCACGATCGATCGGGTAAGTCGGCTGCCGACCAATCCCGACCGAACCCGACCGAATGTGACTCTGATTTAAATGTTAATCGGCGAGTGCCGAAATTATTAATTACTGTGTACATCGCGGGTACGTTACGCATGCAGATTGCTATGCTAACGAATGATTAACTATGCATGTGCACGCGCAGATTTAGATTTTATGCCGTGTTCGGATTGATGGGCCGTGTGCTGCTGAAATTGATTGCTTTTCATGTAATTTGGAAATGTTTATGCCTGACACGATGTTTTTTTACTTTATGCACCTAACTTTCTAGTTAAAGGGATTGTTTACAGTCTGTTGAAATATCAGGGCATTGATATAGAATTGTGATTTTGCAATTTATGTAAGTATTTAGGTATACCTACGAGTCTGCGTTTTTTGAAGCTTTTGTCATTAGTCGTTTTCTTCTTCGTCAATAATTACTTTACTTATACAGCGTGCTCTAGAAGTACGTGGTCATATTTAAGGGTGATGTTGAGTAGCTGGTATAATATTACAAAAAATAAGAAAAAGAGTAATTTTCCAAAAAAAAACTCGAAGTTACAGACTGTTTAAAAAGTTATATATTTGGAACTCTTTAGGCGTCTGTAAACCAACTATCCAACAGCTCCAATAAATATATCCACGCACGTCTGGAACACACTGTATCTTACGTTGTCTCTGCCAAGTGCGAAAACTATTTACAACTTCTTTTGCTGAACACTATTTATGCAATTTATTTGTAATTAAAATACACATTTTTCTTCCCGTATAAGTCCTCATGTTAGAGCGATAAGGCGTCAAAAAAGCCTCCAGCCATAATTAACTGTTAGACACACCACTTCACTTTTCTCTCTTTTAAAATTTTATGCTCGGTCCGGAATAATTATAACTAATTAATTTCACGGTGTTATTGAATAATGGGTTTACTCAGCCGCTTGATAAAATTAATTTCAAATTCGATATGCTTCTGTATTATAATAATATCGGTTATTTACTTTCTGTTTTAAGTAAGTAACTATTAGTAATAAACTATTGAATTTATTTTCAGAAATAAAAAAAATAAAAAATAAAGTGTGGTTCATCTAACCTTTTCTTTGATATGACTAATTCAAAACGTGCACTTGCAACTTCTAACTTCTTACAAGTGCCTATGTAATTTATTTTGCTTTAAATCTAACTATATATACACATAACCTAAAAATAAACTAAAATTCTCCTAATTACAAAATGGCATCAAAAAACTCGTCCGTATCGCTATCGACTGGGAGTGAACCCAATAGACTGGCGGCATTGCCACGTTGTATGGCAATGCTTATCCTCTGACCGAAGTAAAATCCAGCCCTTGGGTCACGCGAAGTGTCAACCAAACGTTTAGCAAGTTCTTTAAATAACGCATGAGCACTCGGACCCCTATGTAGATTTATTTGATACAAAATATTTTGGATTTGGTTGCTTATAGGTTCAAGGTGTCTGAAAACTATTATGATATATGGAAATTTGAAGAGAAATGCATAAGCATAAGCATAATCAGCCTTTTAATGTTCCCACTGCTGGGACACAGGCCTCCTCTCTAGGAGAAGGAATGGGCCATAATCCACCACGCAAAAAAAAAAAAAAAAAAAAAAAAAAAGGCCCAGTGCGGGTTGGTGAATGTCACATGTCTTCGAATATTTGGTTCTAGGACATGCCGGTTTCCTCACGATGTTTTCCTTCACCGTTTCGAGAGCAGTGGTGATGAAATAAATTACACATATAATAATGCGCCTGGCAGGGTTTGAACCCGCGACCTACAATTCATAAGTCGGGACCGTTACCACTCGGCCACCACTGCTGAAGAGCAATTAATTCATTTAAACTGGATTGACTGAAAAACGGAAGGCAGATACCACGTTTAGAAATCCAAGGTAGAATCGATACCAAATTTCTAATTGCACTGCGGTAGAGAATTTAGTAGCTAATGAATGGTATAATATCTACAAAGCAATCTAGGTTATTAGTTTATCACACATTGAGTAACTCGTAAATCTATACTACTCTAGTTCCATTAAATACATCACAAATCTAATCAATTCTCTCATACAAAACTTCAATGTATGCCTGACGTGTGTCTAGTCACTGTCATTCAAGTCTGCTACTGATACGACCGACTGCCTTACTTTAATTAAGATAAACGAATATAAACAATATTAATCACTGTAGCACATATTATTTGCCACGTTAAATTAAGGACATTTCACGTCATTACTGGCGGCGAGTACTGGTGGCCAGTACTTGATTAATCTTGCGTCCGGTATCAAACGAGGCATTGCATTTGATTGTCTTGAGACAGACATTACGGTCGAATTTAATCTAATCTGCGATTTAATTGGCATTTATCGTGGTCCAGTGGAATAGGCTACTGGCATTTTAATGAACATTGTAATAATTATATGGCCGTAGATGGTTGTTTGGTACATGCAGGAACTGTTTTGGTAAATCATAATCATGTTGCTATTGCTTTTGTTGATAAGAGATTATTAGATCAATGAACCTAGTATTTTACCTAACTGTAATTTTTGTGAGTAAATCTCAGTTAAAAACTTGAGGTACAATGCTTAGTTTTTTTTTATCTGTGTTGCAACTTAATGTCGTTACAAATCTTAAGAATACTTGTTTGATTATTTTTATAAACCTTATCAAAGACGTGCACTGACTTTAAACATTGTTTGTTGTTCTATATTACAATTATTCACGCAGTCCTTCAGCCAGAGACAAAAAACAGCACTATCAAAGAGTTCAACCGCTTTTCCCCAGATTTATGAAGTTTTCATAAAACTACAATAGTAGGTATGTAAAACAAACGTCACCACAGATCAAAACTAGATACATGCAATACATAAAGTTTCTGCACCATTTGACGTTCGTTTGGGCGGGCGTGCCGTTCTCATGATTTGTGACGCCTACCGCTGACAGCTCAAACTATCCAATAAAATATACTGATTTATTGGTAAATTTTCACTATGCATAAGCCAAATAAGTCCATGTTTCATAAATGATGCCACATCATTGTTCGTAATGTAGCGGAAGCTGATAATTTTTAAGGTGCATTCACTGTTTTCAGCGTTATTAAGAGCGTGTACGCCGTATGGCATTTCATACAAATTTTCAAGTCACTATTTTGCGAAATGACTGAACCGATTTTAATGAAACTTTACACATATAAGCAGGATACAAAGGTCTAAAAAGTTAGTTTAAACATTTAAGAAATATATTATTAAAAAAAAACTAGAAATTTATGTTTGTATGAAACACTTAAAATGGTTCTAATTTAACTGTAATACTATTTATCGAAAATGTTTTAAACTAACCTTTATAAATCGGTTTAGTAATTCCTGAAAATAATGATTTGAAAATTTGTATGCAATGCCGTACGGTGTATACGCTCTTAAGCGTTATTCGGTTTCATAAAACTAATCGATGAGGTAAAGGCAGGTATTATATCAGTGACTTATTTTATAAAAGTTACGATGCATACATACATATTTGTCATATTTGGAGACAGGTGTCTACAGAATGAAAGAAGATTCCTACAAAATTGTCACCTGCCTACTATCGCCTTTATATTAAATCAGCCCATAATTCCGAACGTTATTTAAATTTATGAAAAATGCTTTTTATTTTAATGAAAAGCATTTTTCATAAATTTAAATAACGTTCGGAATTATGGAATTATGGGCGTCAAGTTGTTTTTTTTTTTAAACAAACTAGTCAGTAGTTTGTTTAAAAAAAAAGCTTGAACTAACCAAACCAAACATTTATTTCAATCGAGCTTTATCGATGTCTTCAACATTTTATCAATGGAAAAAGCTCTCCACGTGTCAGAATTGCCATAAATATAACAATGCTGTATCAGAATACTAATGCGAAGTTTTATAGTTTTTCTTCGATCATCATTACTATGCCAAAATTCTTTTAAAAAGACGACACGTGCTTTCAAAATTATATATTACAAACACGCACGTGTATGCGGCGTTATGATTTGTTTAAATAAATAATAGATTTATGGTTGAATTATTTATGACTCGTAATATCAGGTCGATAGTCTATTAATTAAACTATAATAAAGCATAACTGTTTATGACATTTTTGTAATTAAAATACGATGTAGACGATTGAAATGTTTGTAGTTAAAATATTTTATGAGCGATGGTTGGTATTCAATTTTCTCTTGTATGAAAAACCTGAAAAAAAAAAGATTTTGAACGATAGGAATACCGTGACTAATTACGCTTCTACATTTTCAGGAAAGTTATCACTCCATGAAAAGTATTGGTATTCAGCCACATGCGGTTGTAGTACTGAAATCCGACCCTCACTGAGTTAGTTAAGTATACATAACTAGATGATTCTTAGAATCTTTTTACAATTTTTTTTATTTTGCTTCAGTTATTATTTATGAGGATCAATCTATACTAATATTATAAAGAGGAAAGATTTTTATTTTAGTATGTATCGAATAAACTCAAAAGCTACTGGATCAATTTCAAAAATTCGTTCACCATTAGAAAGCTACATTCACCCTGATTAACATAGGCTATATTTTATACCCATATTCCCACGGGAACGGGAACTACGCGGGTACGCAGGGCGCTGATAGTGTTCTATAGATAAGACTCTAACAGGCAACTTAGAAAGTTTAACAAACACAGAACAAAAACAATACTTTTAGTAGCAGATGCACTTCGACGACAGTTGCTCAAAAGCGTCGCAGCTAGTGTTGTGAAAAACTTCAAAAACAAACCTGGGAAACACCATATCGATACTTCCCGGAAGCATATCGGTGTCACATTAGCTACAGCCCTACATTAACATTCACTCAACACTTGATCCAGGAGTTATCACGTATCGAAAAGAATAGAGCCATAATATTTTATGATCCCTTGTGCGCCTTACCGGGCGGCGTCGATGTTCGAATTTTAAACAAAATGCGCGCGCGCTTGTATCGATTATATCGATGAGTCGATAAATAATTAGTCGATTTTTTTATTGACTTTTAATATTATGCAATAGTAATTGTTATTATAGTACTAGTGATATGAATCATAGAACGTAACGCACGTGTACATAATATTATAAAGAGCATTCCGCGAGTGGTTTACGAATTAAAAAAAAAGCTTATTTACTATAAATAATCACATTATTTAAAAGTCGCAACATTGAAATAAGAACAGTATTTTTTTCAAATATATTTACACTGAAATGCAAAAGAGAAATCGCCCTACAAGGTAGCTGTCTTATTAAATAGCTAAACTTTTAACAGACTTCTAAGTTTAAAAAGCACTTAATCGTGCCTGATATTTGTCTTAACAGCGTGCAGGTATCATGGAACTGATATCGAGATAGATAGGGCAATAATTCTTTCGACACAGCTCACGGTGCCAGCATGTTCGCGTGTACAACCAAACGATCATTTGTGGAGTACAGTCCGACTAAAAAGTTGGAGCGTGGGTACGGAAATTAGTGTTTTTTTGACTTTTTTTTTTTTTGTTTGGTTTTTTGCTTCAAAACTGTAGTAGTTTTAGGAAGTGCCAGTTATGTGAACTTAAGTGGTGTCAGTAGTTAATAGAAGCAATAAAAGTGTCAGCTAAAGAGGCTATTGACTTTACCTAAGGATGATAATTGAGCTTTAGAAGCAGTTAATACTGACACTCCCAAAGCAGGATGATGACTCCATATTTTTCTTTAATTCCCCGAACACAGATATTAACTGGTCTTACACAATAACTAACGGACTTAGGTAAAGTCCACATTACTCCAAACTGACGATAAAACTTGGATTTATAAGAATAAACACGTAATAAATGTCGCTGCTACCATTACGCTGGATTAGAATGTCGCCAAGGGACAGGCCGGCAGCTTGCATATGTTCAAGTGATTTTTCACGGGTACGGAACCCGTGTTCAAAGGGCACGCAGTACGGTGTCGCAATCACGATCCTCGATCACGACTGGTCCTTCTACTATTCATTTGTATTACTCCAACAACCGAAAACCGACGCTATGTCTTAAACTTAAAATCTACAACAACCGCAAAAGGATATTGGCTGGTTACGATTAAGAAATTTGCGATTAGACCATCCGAAAATAAACTCTATTTAGAAGCGATTAAAGGTCAAAATGATTGCGAAATTATGTTTGCTAAGTGGTAAAATGTCTCTAGACCGTGTCGCTACTAGCCTTAAATGCATTAAGTTTGTTTTAGAGATAATAATCGTTGCGAATGCAAGTGCTTTGTTGTTTCAAAGATAGAGTTGTTGTTGTTGATTTATTTTTGGTCAACCATTGTCGGACTTAATAAGGGTTGCAAATATTCAATTATGATATTGTGCTAGTATCGCTGTACGCGCCTGTACTCATGTACCTAGCGCAGTGACTGCTTAATTATAAATTTAGTTATCCTCTATGACGCATTTAATTTCTGCCAGATTTCAAATAAATTAGCTGGCATGTTTTGAAATTGAATTATATATCTGATCGTTTCATATAAACATGTTTTATTTGCCTAATCTATAACTAGGTTGGTATTGCTCAATACGTATGTTTATGTATGTAAATATATATTATTGTAACAAACATACATGAACACTGACACACACACGCACGTAGGTACATAATCACACTCCCATACACAACACACACACACTTAGGTATATGCCCATAAAAACACTTTCATACTAACTACAACTTTTGAACAATGTTAGTGTTCACCAAATATACAATACCAAATGTTATTTCGTGAAACTGATTTCTATGTAAAGAGTGGAGTCCGGTGTCCTGAAACACAGGCTTACCTAGCTCAGGCAGTCAGGCACCAGTCTCCCACAGTGATAAAATTTTATATTAACATTGTATTTGATGTATTGTTGAAAATATTGTGGGAAGAGAAATAAAAAAAAATTAGTATTATTGCAATTAAAAATTTGGCCAATTTTCAGATGTCTTTACTCACCTTTGTAAAACTTTGAAGAACTGTCAACAATACAATTTTGATAACTACAGCCTTATGAAATGATGATGATTTAATTAGGATAATAAAGCGTGTGCTTTTATACAAAAACACACGCTTTATTATCCTATTTTTTGTTTTTTATTGACAAACCTCATTCTTGTATACACAAGAATGAGATTTGTCACTAAAAAAACCAGAAATATAAGTAAAATTTAATTCCGATAAGAAACTACTATAAATACCCAAAAAATACCAACATTTTTCACGAAAACAACAAGCTTCGTCCAATAATTTCCACGTTTATTTCTCTTCCCTATTTTTTGAGGAAAAAATATCAAAACATTCACCTAACCTGGTTTTATTAAAATAATTTCGGAAGAGTGCGTGAGGTGGGTTCCGATACTGCGACTAAACACGCAACCTTACCTACAAACTTATCTTTACCGTTGACAAAATCAAAGGTAACTTATTTCGGTGCTACTCAATTCAGGAAACACCAACGGTCACCTATTTTTGTTTCGTTTTTCAAATGAAGAAACAAGTTTGTAAGTTGGCAGTATTATGGAGACCTAATCAGTGAGACCTGTCCCTTTAACTTATTGCTTTGTATATTCATAAACATAGATAGATAAGAAATACGTTTAGGTAACATGATGAGACTAATTAAGTTTGTACTATCTGATAGCTCCCATATAGAAGTAGCTTGGCGATGGTTTTTAATTTTCTTTATGAGTTGTGTTGGAATGTAATTTTCAGCTATTTGTGACATTTTTTTATAGCTTACAGTTTGTAGAGCTAGAATAAATTGTAACTTTCCTCTACCCTATCACATCAAGTCCAAACCAACACAAAATTTACATCAACCACTCATCATCTGCCTAGCCTTTTCCCAACTACATTGGGGTCGGCTTCTAGCCATACCGGATTCAGCTGAATACCAGTATTTAACGTGGCGCGGCTGCCTACCAGACCTCCACAACTCAATAATTGGGGAACACGGTACTTCTTGGCAAGACAGGTGTCAGATTTTATGCCTTCTGACAATCCGTAACGACTGCCAAAGATCTACAAATGACAGCCGGGACCAACGGCTTAACGTGCTTTCAAACAATCACTATGAAAAAATTTATCGAATATTTGCTCTTCTTTTAGGTATTTGTTCCATTCCGCAAAGGCAGTCAGATTTTCAGGCAGTACCTACATATTAAATAGCCTAACTAACGAAATATGAACTTTTAAAAACATCATGATTGGACATATTGAGTAAAGGAAGATTTTTTTTAGTTGTAAGTAGATGATCTTAATGAATTCGATCCACCTGCAACAAACTCTCAAAAAATTATGTTTTCCCAACAAAAAAATCAATATCCTAAACACAATAAAACAATATGACACTCGCATCCCCCATCTTGCTAGCATTTCTCGGGGCGGCGGGGGGGAGCGGGACGCAGACAAATGACTAGCGCCCCTGCTGCCCGAATGAGTTATAGCCACCAATCGAGCCGAGCCCGTAAGCGGCCATTTTTAATTTTTAGGGGTACCTCGTACTCACCCTTGCCAGTATTATTATTAAGTGTGCGCAGTAGTGATAACATGACAAATGGGGTTGTAAGTAGGTACTTTTTTTAATGGGTGTTAGTGAGTAGGTTAGTGAATGTAGATTTTTAGTTGTGGTTTTAATGATAGTTGCTATAAAAATTGGAAATATAGATTTCTGTTATCAGCATTAGCTATTTTAGATAAAGCATGAATTTAATTAGTCAAAAGCAAATTCTACGGTACGATATTACGATAAATTAGTGAAGTTTTTTTTAATCAACTTGATAGCAGGCGCAGGTACCTATTACTTACACAGATACCTTAAGTTTCACTACAACCGATATAAGTAAATAATAGAATATTAAGATAGTCAGCCCACTTGAATTTTAGTAAGAGTGTGATCTTTTCAATGTTTTTTCAGCTTCTAAACTCTTAAACACCTCATAAAATAAAACACCCAAAGCAATAACGAAGTCAACTGAAATAATAATCGTAAACAAATTTTAAATCTCATTGAAATACAACTTGGCACACACCCGTCGACTTATTGTGTTACAACACTAAAATTAAGAAGTTGATCCTACTACACTTCAATAAATCCTTATAAGTTTATTAGTTCAGATTTACGCTCCGCAGTACGTAAATATTTGAAGAGCCGCCCATTAAAATCAAGTTTTAATACGTCGTAAAAACTAATGCGCTCATAATCGTCGATTAAAACAAATTGAACCGTAAACGAACATCAATGTTGACATAAATCCCGCCCTCTAACGCCACACTGTTGAACTACGGGACAATTGTCGCTTCACTATCGTCTCAATCTCGCTCGGATGATGAACGAGCACTTTTATTGCGGTTACACGCTTGTTTATTTACTGCTTTGTAATAGAATGTCAATAAACAACGTTGATAACTGAACGCGGCAATAAAATAATAATAAAACACGACAGTTATTGTGGCGGGAAGTGGCGCTCTCTCGCGTTCAGCTGCGAAAACGCAACAACTCGAAACAGCGACATCTGCCGTCGAATAGATGAATTCATTCCTCAAATTAATACTCCAAATTCTAATGTAAGTAGGATTGGCTATATATTTATTCAAATAGGCTATTCCTTAAACAGGCTACGTGTACGAGACAACCATAAAAATGGAATTCATCGAACGATTGCCAGAAAAAAAATAATTATTGTCTAGTTAACAAGCGAAGATCATTTATCACACGCTACGGCACATCAATAATTCATTACTTACATTACACACAGAGGCACTGACGTAATTAGTTCAATTACTCG
The DNA here is from genome assembly GCA_905332915.2 of Hecatera dysodea. Taxonomy (NCBI): domain Eukaryota; kingdom Metazoa; phylum Arthropoda; class Insecta; order Lepidoptera; family Noctuidae; genus Hecatera; species Hecatera dysodea. The sequence continues at coordinate 13,725,707 of HG995298.1, read as the reverse complement.
CCCACCCAGTAATTCCGCCCCACCGTGTGGTAATTGAATTATTTATCTTTAGCTAAATTAGGAAAGAAAGATAAGTGCAATCTTCACCTTAGCTAAGGTGCTCGCGTTAGACCACGTGTAGGTAATTAAGCGTGCGTTAAACGGAACGGAGACAATAGATGCGTGACCTAGCACTGAGATTAATTCGTATGATAACAAATTTAATTTAATACGCTGAGAGAAGAGTGTTTTACGCGGAACGGAACATATTCTAATAAGATTTCGATGGCTTTAATTGAATTATGTATGTAAATTATTTTAATTTTGGTGTCGATTATACTATTTGGTTTTAGATGAAAATTTAATGGATTTTATTTAAGAAAACTGATGATAATTTTGTGCTAATTTAGACTCTAATAACTTAAGTAGCTATACAAATCTTGAAATAGACTAGTTATTAACTAATTCCTTATTAGGCAAACTGAGGATAGTTTACATTCTAACTTAAAATGTGATCTCCTTGCCATTAAATTAAGCAATATCCGTCCGGGCCGTTACAGCTACACAGTTAGTGAATTTCTTATGCCTACCAATCTAGGGATACATTACTATACAAGGACAATTACAAAGACATTAGTTAGTGGAACATTCTCCGGGTTCATTATAAAGCATCGGGTCCGTACGACCCTCGGATTGGTCTCTGCTCCTGTCGAGGAATGTTGGCTATTAGAGGGGTCTAAAAATTAATGTTTCCAATTTGTATACTATGCAGCCTGTTCCAGTTTCGCTGTGATGGTGAATGCCGACCTTTTTGCTTGAAGTATTACTTTGCTAACACATCGTTAAATTGCTTTAGATATTTAAGGTCAATTTACTGTCTTGTAAGTGTGGTTCTAGTTGGCTATGGCAATCTATGAATTTAAAAACTTTATTTCTATTCTAACTGGTATCTCGTTAAATGTATCTAGTATGCAGTCCAGATGATTTTCCTGTTACCGAAAATTGGAAACAGATAACTGCCAATGAGAAAACCTCTCCAACTTCTGCTGCCACATCCATAATGATACAGCAGCGCAACGTTTATCTATGCGAGTTATTGTACATTATGTGGGAACAATTACACATCCATTAATCAAGGGAGTCCTCCGACAGTTTATTGCGCCTCCGGCCCTCAGCCCTCCAGCGGTTACAACCCTTCCAACTTGAATTACGCCCTTTTCCAACAGCCACCCAACTTTGTACTAAGTTTACACTTGATTAGCCACGGCGACTTTGTAAAAGTTGAGCTCTGTGTATCCGCTGTTCTTTTGACAATGTATCATAATTTATGGCTCGAATTCTAGATTTGGTTATTAAGTAGCTTACGGCGTTTTAAAGTGTTAGCCGTGAAATCTTATTATGGAATACCGTACGCTTGAAATTATTTTCTATGAATTTGTTTTTTGTTTAACACCTGCCGAATTTATTAATAGGTTCGATGTTTCTTTTTTCGTTGGCCTTGAGAGGCAGCTGGAATTGGTCAGACACGAAGGGTGGAAGGGCGAAACATGTATTATTTTTACCTAACAAGAGAAACATAAACACTTCTACTACAGTTTATTGGTAAGCGGATAAATCTGCAAGATTCTCACATTATAATTCAACTAGCAATGCTCCACGGTTCCACCTGCGCTGTTCCCGTTCCCGTAGGAATATAGGGATAAATTATAGCCTGTGTCACCCGGGGTTAGTGTAGCTTCCCAACAGTGAAAGAATTTTTCAAATCGGTTTAGTAGTTTCGGAGCCTATTCAATACAAACAAACAAACCTTTCGTCTTTATAATATTAGTTTAGATTACATACAATGCGTAATAAAGTGTACCTTGCTGTCAAATTTAAACGTAGATATTTAAAATAATAGAGGTAACAATTTGTGTATTTTTTTCCTATAAGACCTACTCAGATAGTCAGAATTTTTGTCTAGAAATACCACAAAACAATGGCTTCATAATAATGGGAAACACTTGACTCATTGAATAATTCTTATCGGTCAATCTGATGTAATTTAAACCCCTATGCAAATAGAATACCATAATTATAATCGTCTTAATGCCTGTCTTAATAAGACTTATTTTTATACAATTTAATAGATAATAAACCAAAAATGTAGTAATAAATAACGTCAAAAATAAAAATTTATAAATAAAAAAAAACTGTTCACTCAACCCAAGACTAGCATACATTTCTGTTTTACCCTAAAAAAAAAGTATAATTTTATTGGTATTTATTCAGTAGTGCAATGTTAGCAGCACAGAAGGCAATAACTGCGTTTTAAAGAGCTACTGCGACGTAAGCGCAGCGCCCGCCGGTGCGGACATTAATAATTTTGGCGCGAACAAATGACGCGGCTGATTAATGATTTACGTACCCAATTCCGTGTTGTCCACGAGGGTATATGGCAGAATCCATATACATTGTATGTACCTATGTTGTGTACATGCTAGGGATTGAGTTACCTAGGCAACTGTTACATTTCTGTTGATTAGTTGGACGTTCACTAATGAAGTAAGGTTATGTCTTGAATTGAACTGGGTTAAACTGACAGCTTTACAAAAGTCGTTCATCATGGTTTTTGAGATTTAGTCGTTTATGTCGTTCTTGCTAAAGCAGTAACCTAAAAAAATCATATCTATTCAACATTTTAAAATATCGGATTAGCAGTTTCGTTTCAGTGAAAGAAAAGAAAGAAAAATATTTATTTAGGACTCGCACATTAAACAAAGAAAAATAAAAATAAAATAAAAGTATTATTAATTCTAAACTGTGACACTCATGACAGCAAATGTGTCTAAATAATTTAATTTCGAAAGCATATAAAAACACATAACATGTAAACCCAACGTTACCAAAAGCTCAGTGTTCCCTCAAAAAAGCGGCCCTGCAAGACCCAAAAAAACACAGACGCAAAAAAGATTAATACCTACTATGTTGCTATATTATCTTTCTACCATATGCGACATAGGGCCCAACTGTGGCAGGTCAGGTGTCCCCTAAAGGTCCACTCCAGAGGGGCCAGTGTTGCCAGCTAGACGCTTTCTCATGATTTATGGGGCCCTTATTGATACCCATTTTAATTTGCTCCCATTTGAACATGTAGGTATGTAGTGAGGTACCTTTATGCTGCATATTGGATTATATTAGATGTTGATTGGTTTGCCAACATAGTGATAATATTGATAATAATGGCATAAGAATATGCAGTTGAGATTTCATATTTTTAGCTTTACCGTTCGATGTAGAACTTTGGTAAGCAAGGGAAGACATCAAATTGACAATCAATTATAAAGATACACGAAACTATCACTCTCATATCAAGAGGGTTTCTAATTAATACCTTCTTTGGTTAATACAATTGTTCAGTTTTATCAAAACAATAAACCTAACTGAAGAATATCATCAAATTCAGAATTCGTAGATAGGTAACCCTTTCTTTATGTAGAGCAGCCGATAATATCCCAATTGTATGAAACTCATTCATTACTCCATACATATATTTATATGAACTTTTCTAAACGTCCGTTCTTTAGAAGATTTACTTGTGGGATAAAATTGGCTCCCATTTAGCATCGGCACCGATATCACAATACCGACTGCCAGCCGATTTAAATTTATTTCGGACGTCGGTAACTTCCAATTTAAACCTCTTAATCCTCTATGATGTATGTCGGTATTCGGCAGGATTAAAAGTTCCACGGAAAATAACCGGGAAAACCTTTTCCGGGGTCGGATTGACCCAGCCAGGAGCGGGATTAGGCGGCCGGGATTGGATATACATAAATCTCGGACAAGGCTTTAGGGGCGACGCAATTAAGCCTCCGCGCTGATATGTCATTTTGTGACGAGTATTACCCAGATTTGGATAATACTAATCGTGTCCAATTCCGTTTTATAGCGTTGAAAATATAATAATTCGAATATTAAAATTCAGCAGCGGCGTTGTACAACGCACAATGGTCGCTCTGTCGGGCATTGCGTCATAAATAATTCAATTTCATAGTAATAAAATACGCGTGACCAGCGCAACGGCGTGAAAACTTTTCAGCAATTACGGGTTGAATATAACAAAAAGCGTCGGTCGATCCGACATGGCGGGGTCGGTGAGGCCCGTCCGACGCACTCGTAATTCATGCATCAGCTTGCGGAATAGGGTTGGCCGCGAGTGCAGCGCCGATGACTTATAGTTTGTATTAATACGCTTCGAACACAGGAATCCAATCTCACTCGGATTAATTAATTTATGCGGGAAAAGGTATTAGATTATTCAATTACAGAATTGGACTTGATACGTTTCATATTATGTGGATTGTAAGCTTGTAATATATTGAGACCAAACTTTAGTATGATGTATTATGAAATATATCTATTAGTTACATATTTATTAGGCTACTGATACATGATAATTTCAACAGATTATATTCACATTTAAAAAGCAAAGTAGGTGCCTAACTATGCTAATTTAAAACGATGAACGTCCATTATTACTGAACGATGTAGGCACCTTGAAACTAAAAAGGTATGCCTAATTAGTTAAAGTAGCAATTTTTTACAGCAAGTGAAAAGTTATGTAAGCTGTTGAAAAATTGCGTTGAGTACTTTCATTAATCTTAATAAATTAATGAATTTGCTGTGTAGGTATCCTACGGCTTTCACAAAAAATTCTTGCCGCAAATGTAGGTAGGTATATTTTATAGGTGTTATTCCAAGAATACAAAACCTATAGAATGAATGCTCGTCGAGTTACCTCAGACACATAAATTCTACAAAATTACTAAGAAGTAATTGATTTATAGCAGTTTAATTATCGCAATTAGATACGCCTCCTAATCAACACGCAGATAAGCACTGTGGACTGCGCCAACCTGCATAATATGCAGAGCTAAGAGTTATTAAACGCAAAATTACGCATGCCCAATAATACGATTAATTAATTTAGATTTACTTGAACATTCCTAACGTGTCTCAAATATGGCAAGGAATAAAAACGCCTATTCCATATTTAGTTGCCCGGATGTGACGAAGTAAGCAGCCATTAAAATTAGGGTTGGGCCACGAAACCCGCGACTAGGGCAGGGCCGGGGCCGGCGCGCCCTGGGGCTCGGTTCATCGAAAAAAAAAAAAACGAAACAAAAAATACACACACAATGAATACCTGCCGGGCATCGATACAGATGAGATGAAAGATTTCTCAATGTCCGCCCGTTGTTCTTGTTACTTGTAACTCAATATTGAACTCGGCCTGTTTTGTTTTATTGCTTCATAATGTTTGTACAAATATAATGAACATGCAATTATAATAATAAATTCGTTAAAACGTAAGCCGACTTGACTGCTTTCGAAAAAGAAATTAAATAAAACGGGTAGGAATCCTCCAACGATTTCATCATTACGACACGGGAGCAAAAAAAGCGTAGTTACTCCAAAAATATCTACTTAATAACGGACACGAAATTAAAAAGCAATTTGGTAACCGTTACTAATTTAGGCGGCGCGGCATGGAGCTCTCAATTTGGGAGGGGCTCAGGAGCAGCGCGCGGGGGGTGGGAGCCCTAATCTAAAAGCTGTCAGTTAACGCGCCAGGCAGCTGTGGCCGCGCCGCGCCTGTGTGCACCCTTCCTTATATTCCATACATGCTTTCCTATCCAGGTAGCATGAACGATGTAGGTATTCTCCCGGCTACGGACAAGAAGCAAACCTACAACATGCCGTCTCTAAATGTAATAATATAATAACGATTCCATGAAATTTTAATTGACAGACTCGTATATAACTTACCTATTAAATTAAACCCTGCGCTCAAAGCGTGAAATCCTATTAATTAACTAACGCACCGTGTCACTTTGATTTACGTTCCGGGTTATGTATTATATGCTCCTAAGAAAACCGAGTTTCCCTGGTCAGTCGGTGGCACAACCTCATTAGTTGATATATTCGACTTGGAAAGCAAAATTTATAATAGAAAAAACCTATAAGTCACTGCCCACATTCGGGACAGATTAAAATCTTTTTACACACCGGCTAATTCTTGTGCGCCCACGCATCTTTAAAGTCGAACACCGAAATATGAACACCTTCGTGTGCTGTGTCTTTAAAAAATATAAAGTTGTATGTGGAAGTTTCGTAATTAGCATAAGTTTGTTAGTATGGAATCGGTTTTTCCATTTGTGGTGGACACTAATTCGACGTGTCTATTTTATGATATGTATTTTCGTGTGTCCAGCGTAGTGGTGTCCATAACTCAATACTGTTTATGACTACATACACTCATAAACTTGAGTGGCACGCCTCTGTCGGTGTCTGATGTCTAATCAGATACTTACTTAAACAGACCCTCATAAGCGTTAAATTAAATAAAATGAGACAATTTAGTGTACCTAACATAAATTATTATCGAACCGTTATCTAATACTGGAGATACCTGTGCCTCAGTCTTTTATCATATCCACTTATATTGATGAATTATGTTAAATATTTGTTTCTGATATAATCAATAGGTTGGTTATGTTAATTTCAAATTTTATTATTAAATTAAACTTTATCAAACAATTTATTTTAACTGATAAATATTTTTGTGTAGGTAGGTAAGTATACACTTGTCCCACAGACTGTTATATCCTAAAATATTAGTTTTTGTCGGTGGTTTTCTGAATGCCAATTAAGTCGACACCAAAACATTCGGCAAACAATATTTTAAACGAGTTTTCGTAAAATAGACATAGGTATTCCTAAATAACAGAGAACTATTTCACACTAAAAAGAAAAAATGCTATCTTACAAAAGAATCTAAAATAAAATAATATTTTTTATCCACAAAGGCATTTAATTCGAACATTTATATTTTCACGGGAAGTGGGCGTTGTTGCCTAATTAGGGTTCAAAATAATAGATAATTAAAAAACTTACACAGTATATTTCTTATCTATAAAATATACAACAGGTGTGTGGCAACAAAGGGAAGACTCTACTAAATTAATTTTAGCTATTGCGCACAGATGCGTGTACGCAGGAAAAAAGGCCACTTTTTAAAATGTAGCCGAGAATTCTTTCAATAACGTTAGTTAGTAAAGAGCTTAATGAAACTAGAATTTTAAAAGCCTGTTGAATATTGCAAGGGTGGTATAATTTTCAGCTGCTTTCCGTGAATTAATTGTATATATAATTAAGTAAATATAACTTAATTAAGCTTATTCAAAGTAGCATCAATTTTCAACGAAACTGACAAATAAGCGCTGTAGGTAAGTAATGTTTAGCAATCAATTATAATGAATTCTGCCTATGCACTAAGCAATAATTCAACACTTAATTTATCATAATAAGTGGCTCAAAGGTGCTCAATGGAATTTTAAGTAAAGATCAAGTTATAGCGTGTGTAAACTTGTTGCAAAATCTATTAAAATTTGCCCGTAGAAAGTGATCCTTCCTTGTGTTCACGTTATGGTATCTGTTATCTATAACCAGCTTAGCCCCGGGCTATAGCCTGGCTACATGAAGGAGGGCTGGGCTACATTGTTTATTATCCATTTCCTTTGCTCCTGACGGGATAATAACGTTCGACTCTCAGTTACGGGTCTTAATATTTGTAAGTGTTGTATGTTACGATGGAAATATGATTAAATTCTGTTTTAGCTTTCTTGTATAATATCTTGATATACAATGAATCATGAGAAATACAGTTTTTTTTGTAACCGGTTTTTGAAAAATAACCTCCATGAATTTTCTTTAAATGAGATGTTTATCAAAACGACCGCTGGTACCTACCTACATTAGGAAATAAATTATTTTACTATAGATTCAAATTATTATATTATCTCGTCAATCTATTGATTCTAATGTATTGATAAATTCATTATGTATTCAGTATGATTCAACGGAGTAATCAAACGTTAAGTTTATTACTCATGAGTGAATACTTTTAATAAAGCAGAAACGGCTTGAAATATTCTAATAATCTATGAGTTTATTATTATTTTATATTTGTAAATATATATTGAAATATTATCATATAAATTGGATACTGTTAACTATATTATCTTCTTTGGAGCTTTTTGACTTCCGTCATGTAAACTTCGCTACTTGTCTATAGTTGGATAACTATTGAATATTGTATTAACAAGTCAAATTGTAATAAACTAAAAATATGTATTAAGCTACCTACTATTAATCTTTGTTAAGAGTATCAGTTTATTACATATTGATACTTATTAATTCTGGAACATGTTCAGTTTATCTTAGTTTTTTCTTTGTGCTTCACTAAGTCTTTTTCGTTTAATAAAAAAATATCTCTCTTAAAATTCTAGGCATCAACGTAGCCTATTGTTACTTACGAATTACAATTGGAGGTATTTTATCATAGTCGCTTAGTCTTGACCAAATCGATCAATTTGACCACAAATTTAATCGGACACAGAAGCTTTTTTTTTAATTTATCAAAGTATCTGCTAAGATTTAGTGTAATGTGTACTTACTGTTCTTTAATGTGGTCAGCTTAATCTCCTAAGTCTTCAAATTTAAATAAAATTGTATTACCTATTCGTGTAGTATTGTGATAAAACTATGTCTACAAAATAGTTGAAGATCTCAATATAGAAGTTAAGTATTAGAACTTAGTTTGTGACAGTTGCCCATCGCCCACGTTCGTAAACGGTCTCGTTCCTCTCAATTGACTCTTACAATTTGCGCGGGAAGATAACCAATGTACCTTCTCTTTAGTTTCATTCCAAGATCTCACCTACATACAGTAAAAATTATTTAAACTTTGTAGGTCAAACACAAATTAGAGATTGCACATAAATCGTACATCGAATTCAAATCAAATTCCAAAAACAATAATGTTAATAAAATACCGACACGTTTCTTAGCAAAATGAATTGTGCATACACATAAATGTGACACTTTAGTTTATTATATTCGAATTAGAATCAAGCATAAACGTTAGCCTGAAGATACGAACCAAACATCTAATATCGAGACCGGTTTCACGACCGCCGAGCCCAAAGAAATCATCGGGGACACTTTATAAATTCTGAATATACCGATTATGCAAAGCGCTATGCGAACATTGATAAAACAAGAAACAAATAATAAGGGCTTGTGATCGAACCCCGAAGCGATTTCGTTAACTTCCTGTTTCGGGAAACTGGAAATGAGGTTTGCACGTGAAGAATCATCGCCTCGAAATAGGAACATTAGTCAACTACTGAATATGAATCGTTAGCTGATGTAAATAGGTAAGGCGAATTTAACATTGCTGTTTTGAATGATCTTATCTGTGATGGTAGTGAACTTAAAATTTAATTTAAAAATAAAGAATTCAACTAAGGCAATTTCTTTATTCTAATGTTACGCAAGATATCTTTATTGTTTTATTTCATTTAAAAAAATCAACAAAGACAAGTGACATCCCAAAGGCACTTGTACAAAAGAACATTTAAAAAGAGAAATTACATTTACTCACGGGGTGCCCAGTTTTTACAGTGTTGCCCAGAATCCTTTGCCCTGGCGACATTTCAATAGAGACTAAAAAATAAACAATAGAAATAAAAACTTGCAAGGCTAAAGAGGAAGGCCGGACGACGCTAAATGAAAGAAGTTTGTAAAAAAGTTTGACACATTTTTAGAAACATCAGGCTCGAAATGCTCGGTCGCGAGAACCGATCGTAAATTTTCTGTAGCGTCAGGATGAAAAAGGGGACATCATTGTTGAAAATTTTCGAACGCATTCTGTGATTTCGTATGTAATCGAGTCGCTTTGCATGACAATAATAAACGCGTTGCTTGTTTGTGTTCGCGTTGTCACGTCATTTATTTAGTCTACATGATAACGTATTCTATTAATTTCAATTACTTTTGAATTTACGTTTAATTATATTGCGAATTCTTTGATTACTTACTAGGCCAGCAATTGACTACCGCAGTAACGTGAGGCAAGTGAATATTTTGGCTGCCTCAATAGATACAAAAATACACCCTCAATCAATGTGATCTATTCAATTCCACCCCAAATATTTGGTGGGATACATTTCTGTTGGATCCCGAGATTTCACCGTGATTCCTTTTAGCAATCAGATGTTGGATATTGCGAGCCTCTCTCCTTCCCCCGATATATTTCCTGTGCGGATAAGAGGAGTGAGCTCTTTTCTACAGAAGCGATAAGAATTTCATTTCCTCGAGGCTGTGAGAGCTTCGCTATCTAAGGAAGTCACTGACAAAAATACCCAAGTGATAAAAGCTGAATTCAGTACAGGTGTTGGCAATATCGTGAGCAGCTTTTATTTTGTTGTTGAGGTTATAGTGAAGCACATACCTAAGTGTTCATACATAGAGCACTCCCATACAAGCTCTCAACGAAAGCGCGAAGCGTGACCCACACACACAACCAGAATTTACTAAAATGATAATGAAAGATGTTCGATAAAAACAAAAGACCACAATTTCGGGGAATAACAAAACGATTCGGATGGAGGTTTGATTTTATGAATTCCCAAAGCTAGGTCTGAACTTTTGTTTCGGTCCTTTGATAAAAAAAGTAATCCGACCCTACGATGTGGGTGAGCTACATTGAACTTTGAACTGTAGAGATAAGGGTGGTTATCGATTGATGGGGTGATATCAATATGGTTTGATTTCGCCTTTTGGTCTGAGGATCGGGATGACATCTTTTATCGCGATGCATTCCGCTCGACAGTCTTTAAAGAGTTTGTGTTAAGCCGCTATGGATGTATTTCTAAATTGTTTCATATTTTAGCTGAATATCTGTTTAAATGTAGTTGACTAGTTTATACAGAATATAAATATAATTATAACGAAGTTCAGAATCTATCTAATTAGAATAGATTAAAAAGCACATAAGTACTTTTAGAAAAGTGTGTACGTTTCAGATGTTATAAACTTAACTGTGTGATGTAGAAAATAACCTAAAAGCACATACATCAAAATACAAAACTTAGAAAAAGTTAAATCAGCAAACCTAAAAAAAACATAGAAATTAGAAATTGAAAATTGAAGAAATAAATCAGAATAGTTTAAAACTTGATTGATACTTACAATCAACATAAATCCTTATAAAATCTTGATCAGATCACTAATTGGATTAACAATGACACTAGCACACCAATAAATAATCTTCAAAATCACTCTCAAAAACACAAAGACGAATTTTAATTCATCAAAGTTTCTTGTTGGACCACAATAAATAAAAAATAAACAGTAAATTAATTATTGCTATTCTATCTTGAACTTGGACCGATGAAGTTCGTATAAAAGTATTAGGCGCGTATCAGACCGTTCACTACTTCGATACGTATGGCCTATACAAATCCTTATTTACAACTGACACTGTTGTCCATACTATAACAGAGTCGTGTTCTGTGCTCACATAGAACGGAGAAGGCATCTGCCCGACTATACACGGAACCTACGATAAAACACCGCATCAACCGATCCAGAATATTTTACACAACTTCACGACCCCAGCATACAAGCTCGACTGTAAAAAAAAGTCACGAGGTAGGGGAAAAATTTCGTAAGCCATTATCCGACTCTATACAAAAGTTTTGACACGAACACTTTGCGCTTGGGCACAGTCTATTTTAGTGAGGTGCGAGACGGGGATATTTTGAGGGCGACTAATCGCGGCGCGTGCGACTGAGACAGATAGATGAATGTGTGTCGCATTTGAATAAAGTTTAGGGGGACCAAAGAATCGTGAGCCGCGGGATGCCGAGTAGGTGGTGATAAAGCATTCGTAGCGAGCTCGTTCCCAAATCGAATACGATGAGTAATAATATTTAAAAAGCAAGATTTGTTACCTGTCGACCGCCAGGAGATAATGCCCGATGTTTTTTGGGAGAAAAATACAATTAACTAGCCAGAGAGCATAAATCATTTTGTTGTACCGAGCCATGCGCAGGCTCAGGTTGTACAATTATGCCTTCATAGAAAAAAGGAAAGGTGATGGCTATTAGGAAACTATGGCGGAGTTTTTTAGGCGTCCGGGTGAATAGAGGTAATTAGAGCATTAACCGCAGCAAGGTCTGAAAAGAAAACGCAATTTGGCGCGAGAAAAAAACTTTTTGAGTAGGCCCTGGCACACCCTACAGCTATACTGTTTGGATTAGCCACATCCGCAAATTATTTTTTGTTCCTTCTGCCTTCGTTGACTTGATATGATTTCCCCTGATAATCGTACCAGCTCGTAACCTTAAAAAAAGAACTACAAAAAACCGCGGCTGTATCCGAACAATTCATTGTTTTAAACAACAATTTAATGAATCTCCCACAAAAATTACTGGTATCGTGCGTAAATTTAAAAGCTTTTAAGTTTCGCTGCAATAAAAGGTGAACACTCAATCATGGTAAATTTTAAAATTGCGACCTGCCTCAAGCATCAATTACGACGTGGGACTCGGGCACCTCGGATATCGCGAGTGCACCAATCGCTCGCCTTCGAAAATTGCTCGACAAGACCTCTTGGAAATTGTCGGGCAAGCGCTTTCAGAATTGCGGAGCCGACCGACAAATCGGGACCCGAACAACGCAAATTATGGACGCGACTGTGAATCGAACCGAGTCGAAAATTGCGCTCGAGTCTGCGATCGGGAGGTCGTGCGCGCCCTAATGAAGACGTTAAGCTAAATCGTGGCCGCTCTTATAGAATGTTATTGTGCTTATATTGATTTTTATGACAACATAATTTTATAAAGGTGGCGCTTAACAGGTTACTTTCGGTCGTGCCAGAATAAATTTTATCCAACCACCAATTTTATTCAAACCTCGTCGTCAAAGTTAAGGCCAGAAAACATAAGCTAACCCCGCACTACATAAAATATGGAGTGAAATAAATTTCAACACATACAAAAAGCAGTGTCACAATAATCAACACAGGCAATTTAATTTAAGCGACATAAACACGGGGCTATCTGGCACTGGCATCGATATTAAGGGTGTGCTAAATGACAAACTGCGGCCGAGAGAGAAATGCTTTAAAACGGTGTAATTTTTACTGTTTATCTCAGGATCTGGAGGAGATTTCACATTAAAAATACCACCGATGAGTGTTTAACATACTCAGAGTGGATGCGAGCGAATTAAGCTCATCTACATACTAAAGTAAAAGACGCATAAGCCGGCGATTCGCTCCGCGGTTGCGCGTAGCGCATTGATTAAAGGCTTTCGCTATACACGCTCTGAATGTTTGCTGGATCTTTTTTAAATTAATGCTTACACCGTTTTGTTTATTAATTTTGATACTTGTATTATAATTTGGGGAAATGTATCAGAATAAATTAGTAGCTCGCAAAATTAAATCTAACAACTTGTTTGAACGCTACCGGATACGACTGAAACATGTAATTTGTGGTCATCCAAACAAAACTACTGTTGCTGATTACCGACTGTTTGTTCCGCATTTATTTTGGTAATGAAAAACTACAGATTATCATCTTATTTCGTTCGTATTACTTTCATGCTGACTTAATTAAAAAAAGTAATTTAATAAATTTGATTGAAGCAAGATTTAATGTTGGTAACATATTATTAAGTCATAAAAAAACAGAACTTTGATTTACGCCCGAGAATTAATTAATGCTTGTGTGCGATTGCGACATCTTTATCGTGCCCATGAGAACAGCAACGTTTACATTAAATATTACGAGTAGCGTTGACACCGAGTCTGTACTTTCAGTAAAAGGATGTCCATTATCCAGATCCTCGCAATTGAGATACGAAAAAATGTAACCACTTTTATGACCTAACTAGCTTCTGCCCGCGACTTCGTCCGCGTGGAATAGATACTTTACCCCCGATTTTGAAACTCTCAGCCCGATCGGTTTAAAATTGACAAAGTTTCATACAAAGTTTCATCCCCATTTTATCCCCTTGGGGGTAGAATTAATCAAAACCCTTTCTTAGCGGATGCCTACGTCATAACATCTACCTGCATGCCAAATTTCAGCCCGATCCGTTCAGTGATTTGGGCTGTGCGTTGATAGATCACTATATCAGTCAATCAGTCACTTTTGAGTTATATATAAACACATCAAAAGTATCTAGGGATCAACATATATTTTTGCAATAACTTTTCTCCTGATTGATATTAATTAAAATTTTCTTTAAGGATTCATCAAATAAAGTGTTTTCGTTTGTCACAGTAACGATAAACCAAGTCACCTTTGCATTAATAAAGAAATTTGCCATTTTCCTAATAAAGGGATTTTTGACATTTGAACCACTAACATTAAAGTTCGAAAAAAAGACTGAAATAACAGTTTTCTTTAAAATTTTATTGGGTAACTTAAACAATTAATAATCCGTGTTTCTACCGCGAACACTAACAACACAAGAACATCGGTTTGGCATACTCAAAATGAGTTCATCCAAATCACGCTGTGGAATGGCCGCCCATGTTCGTTGCAACAACAAAAAAAGGTCTTCTTGCGACTGGATACCCTCCATATTCGGCAGAGCTCTTCGCTTACCTTGGCTGAGCGCCATGGAGGACGGTATCGCTGCACCACACGGAGACAAGACCGATACATTCAAATCTTAACTCGAAGAGCTCCAACAATAACCGCCATGATGTTAGCCGTGAGGCTTCATCACTCTTCAGGGAACTTAATTAGCGACCAAACAGTCAGAAACCGCTTGCATGAAGTGAACCTTCATTCCCGAAGACCGCTACGGGTACCACCTATAGCAATGAACAATCGTAGGATTCGATATCAATGGGCTCTTGAACACAGAAATTGGGCAGAAGAACAATGGCGTTTCGTGTGCTTTTCTGATGAGTCTCGTTTTGGTATGAGACCGGATACAAGACGTATACGACACTGGAGAACCCCTGGACGCCAACAGCGATTAAAATCCTGCCAGGAAGTCCATCCTTATAGTGGTGGAACCATCATAGTATGGGCGGGTATTTGGATCGGCGGAAGAACTGAGTTGATTTGGATCAGAGGCAACCTCAACGCTCAAATTTATGCTGAGACGATTGTATCAGACGTCATCGTTCCTCTACAAGTGCAAATCGGTCCCTTATTTCAGTTAATGCATGATAATGCACGACCGCACACCGCAAGAGTTGTAAGACAGACTCTCGCCGCAGCTAACATCAATGTCCTGCCCTGGCCTGCTCAGTCGCCAGACTTGAACCCGATTGAGCATGCATGGGATATGCTACAGAGAAGAGCTCTGCCGAATATGGAGGGTATCCAGTCGCAAGAAGACCTTTTTTTGTTGTTGCAACGAACATGGGCGGCCATTCCACAGCGTGATTTGGATGAACTCATTTTGAGTATGCCAAACCGATGTTCTTGTGTTGTTAGTGTTCGCGGTAGAAACACGGATTATTAATTGTTTAAGTTACCCAATAAAATTTTAAAGAAAACTGTTATTTCAGTCTTTTTTTCGAACTTTAATGTTAGTGGTTCAAATGTCAAAAATCCCTTTATTAGGAAAATGGCAAATTTCTTTATTAATGCAAAGGTGACTTGGTTTATCGTTACTGTGACAAACGAAAACACTTTATTTGATGAATCCTTAAAGAAAATTTTAATTAATATCAATCAGGAGGAAAGTTATTGCAAAAATATATGTTGATCCCTAGATACTTTTGATGTGTTTATTTAGATAGATAGAAGATAAGAATCAAACAAGGCACAATATCTTTGAGTATGTTGTATAACTAAAGTATACATTTGGTTTATAAGGCACAGCGGTATAATCGATTGAACACACCTCCTGATGAAGATATTACGGCGGGCCCGGTTTAGCTTTATTTCTGGACCGGTATGCATAACCTACACATTTAGATACCTGTAGGACGTAGGTACAGCGAGGTACCGCCCGTGTTGTTAGGTCACGGGTAAGAGCTCTTATATTTAAACAGAATCGGTATTAGTATGTTGATTTAGTCGTTCCTTTGAGGTTTATAATTAGTTATTCGCAATGTCCATTCGTATAATGGGAATTGAGTTTAAGTACGTAATACCTGTATCTGTAATGTTTTGGTAATTGATTAATGGTGCATTACTTGGTGTAATTGAACACTTTAATAAATGTAGCGCCAGTGAAATACTCTATCTTTTGTATGAAAAAAATATATATATAGGTATACACATATATCTCAAACAATGTCAACACCGAAAAAGCAATATTTTTCAATCAGACCATTACAAAACAAATTTTGAACGTCAACATTTAAAGTAAAAATTAACTCTGTTTGTTCGTTAGTAAAAGTAGTTCTTATGGAACAAACTTAGTTAAACATAAATAAAAAAATGAGTCGAAACTGGTACATACATATTTGATTTCCATACTAGCGTTTTCTCCAAGCTTGCTGTGTCAAAATTCGACAGAAAAAAAAAAATAAACACGCACTTTTCTCAAAGAAAATATATAGCGAGCGATACTTCATAATAACTACAATATTTCTCGGGAGTCCCATTAATCCCACCACCTAATATTTCAGAAGCCAATAAGCCACCCAACCCTCGAACGCCGCTGTAATCTAAACGACCTTTTTTAAAACTAATAAAAGAGCTTGTTGGAAATAGCCACCGAAAATTTTCAAGAGCTCCGAATACTGGTGTTATCTTCAGTAAACAAGAGCCATGCACCAACTGGCTAATGATAGACATCCATCACGTTCGTCAGTGTAAATACTTTGGGATCCGAATGCGTTTATTTTAAGGCATTTCGTTCCCGTTGTGTTATGATTTATCAATGTCTTGTACAATAAACTATTGTGAAGACCTGTTGGGGTATGTTTGGGAGATATTCGTTGATATTTTCTTTCTATTGATATTTATCAGGAGTCTTGAAAATGCATTTATCAAAACACTGAACAAAATTTGGGTTTCTGATAACTATAGTGTTTTAGTTTGACCAGTTTCTTTTTTTCACAATAGTCTTATCCTTGATTCTTTTCTTTTACCTAAACACTTCTTGAACATCAACTTGCACACATCCACACTTATATACTTGCATTCCCTCTCATCCTAAATTTCCGTTCGATTAAAAACACAATCATTCAGTACATTCATTGAGATATAACTTTTATAATAACACGGAGAACTGGCCCTGCGGTGTTGCAATGGCTTTATAATTCTGCACTGATTACAAAGGGGAGCCGGCGGCCGCAATTTCGTCTTGTAGCGATCGTGCTGTACATAAATTATCAGTTATTGATGAAGACATTAAGCTTACGTACTTGTACAACAATTATTGAATATCGGATTTTTGGTTGCTGGCGCAGGGTTGGGCAGATTCGTTACGCTGTAATGAGAGGCTGCTAAAGGATACGCAAATTAATAATTTTGCAAATTTTAAAACTTTTTTAAATGAAAGTTTTACTGAATATAAATGTCGTTTTAAGGTGGAGCTGATAAAGGATGCGCAAACGTTTAAGAACAATCTAAAATCACGACCTCTACCTTGTAACAATCTTATAATTTGATCTCTTTTAAATATACTACATAAAATAGTCATTTGTTTGTAACAGCTGTAGCTGAAACCTTTGGAGGTGGATCTATATAATCTTTGATAAAAAAAAAAATCTTTAAAAATCAGGATAAATACACGAATAAGGACGAAGCCTTAGACAAAACCTTAGTATAAGTAAACATTAAAAGAATATTTGGATAAGACTTCAAAGTCCTTGATTTATAAATAGGAACAGGAGGATTTTAAAATAATTTATTATTATTTGCTTGAATTTGCTCGAATAAACTTTGGAGTCTGCGGTTTTATACTGGATAGGTATAAAAACAGTGGAACGCAATATAAGATAATATCGCGATTACGCTTTGCGGATGTTGGTAAAACATTTAGAGCTACGCTATCATGTCAAACAATCTTGCGTCTAGAACAGGTACTTATTAACCAAGTTGTGACCGATTAAAATGACAAAAAAAAAATAACTAAGAACTTCATACCAAGGACCTCGTAATTTTTCCTGTAATTCGACCATTATATTAAAAGCAATCACATTTGTATCAACTAATTCAACTTCCACATTGAAATCAGAAATTCCTTCATCAAATTTTTTCCTGCTTCTTGAAGCAGGTTGCTTCAAGAAGCAGGAAAAACAATAAGTTACACGAAGAATTGCAAAGTCATTGTGTAAGAAACCAAGTTTCAACATATTCCACAGCGTCGTCAACCCTACCGGTACACGAGAAAGAACTGTTCGCTCTGGCGAGGTCCGTACAGACCCGTACGTGCACCTAATGCGCTATAAGGACAATCGGCATTTTCATTTCCGATTTATTCCGACTCAGACCGATGTTTTACAGCCACCTTTATTAATAAACGATTGTTTTCGCGTCAGCTTTTGCACTTCGCTGAATCAGTAATGAGAACAGGATTTTTAAAACCACAATTTCTTACAACTTCATGATGTCGACAACCAGTTCTACCTAATTCCGATGTTAATTGCACGAAGCACGAGCAAATAAGATTAATTATACACCGTTTTGGCGCGATTATAATTAGTGAGACACTTCATGAAATTGCCTGAACCCTTCACAAGTCGTCCTACATTGGTTTTTGTCAGTACTGTACGCAATTAGGTTCTCATTCTGTTACATTTTATTCTTTAAAAATATAATCGATACGATTGTAGTGAAAGACAGTCGAATGATTTATGGAACTCGCGCCTCGGCTTTAAATAATACATCGCCGTAAGCTTTCAACGTCTTAGAATGAAAGTCACGACTGTAATTTTAAAATGTCGATATGGATGTTTGATGATTTTATTATTTGTTCAATATATTTCACGATCCCTTGTAACCGCGGTTGAATATTCTCAAGGTTATTCGTTCTGGGTTTGCATTTAGAATACAATTTTATATGAACCCAAAATTTATGTTTTTTAAATTGTCTTTTTGTTGAAGAGGGTATAAGATGAATTAAGTATATTAAAAAGCAATGCAGATAAAAAATACATGAATAAAAAAATTGTGAATCTTAAGAAGGGTCGATACAATTTGTATGAAGCTTTGTATGAAGAAATAATACATCATACAACACATAAAGTAAATACCTTATATATAAAATCTATCTTTGAAGAATACACAAATTACTTGTTCAAATAAATGTTTTGTTAAATAAAATTAGTTTGAAAATCATCCGTCAAAAAGCAATAAACAACCTCTGGAGTAAACAATAATTGCATAAACCGACACTATTATTGATAATCGTAAAACTTCATTGATTTTCAATGAGCATCCACAAAGTATGGTATTAAGTTCGCAATTCAATTTCAAACCACGCAGACTTGCGACTAAGTTCAAAATCAATTTTGGTATTGCGATTAGTTGTTTGTAAATAATATTGCGTGGAACAAAATAATTAACAAATCTATTACGTGTATCACTAAATGTCGAGAATATATGCTGATGCAATTAATTATGAGCTATTAAAACAAATACCTAAACGACACATTAAAAGACATGTTTCTTGCATTTTTAGAACAATTAGAAACGGATACTTGATATTTCTTTGGCATAACACTATATTGATGAATAAAATCATACAAAATTTAGGATTTAAATCAGTTTATTTTTAGAATACTCATTATTAAATCAAAAGAACACCTGCACGGATGCGTCTTTGTACCGCATTATTTTATTGAATAGCTCACATTTCCTATTTACCTGCGAGTGTATGTTCTTGTCAAAAATTGATTTATGATTTTTCTTCTCTATGATTTCCATATTGATAGACTTTTATAATATTGTTTTCTGGTTCTCTTTAAAATCGTTATCGTTATTTACAATTAATTTATAGACATGTACTCGTATTTCTGCTCATCGATTTAATAAATAGTAAACATCTGAAATCATTTTTCAGCATGTGCATCGATATAGCAAGCTAGCCCGAATTTAGTTTTATCAAATGCTTAGTCACCACTATTGTTACAGTTACTATCGTAATTCTCATCTTCATCATTTTAATCACTGCTGGGTATACAAAACCTCTCCCAAGCGTCGCTAGATTCACCGGTACTTTCCAAACCTAAACAAAACGTATCCCTAAAATCGCATGGCTGAATCGCCCGTCTGCACCCACAGTAAGATTGTTTACGAGCGTCATTGTTTGCTTGCTCTCCGTACTATTGTGGGCTGGATCCGCTATTATTTTATTGACTTCCTACCAACTGGTTGGTTTATTGTGCAGGTTAGTACACACTGAATTGTTTGTTATTAAGCACCAAATCGGTTTGTTAATCGTCGCGGTTATTGGACGCTATTACTGTTGCGTTAAGGGGAATGATGTTACTTATCAGGTTCTAATTATGCATCTGTTTTGATTTATGTATCTTGTTCTGATTGATGGTCGTGGTTGTTATCATCGTTTTCCTTGGCTTGCGTCTGTGTTTGCATAGCTTAAGATCATTTGTCTTCACTGTGCTTATGCATGTCTTATCTTCTATTCAAATGAGTTCTTTCTTGAGTTACGTGGTTTGACCACTTTTCTCAAACTTTAGAAAACCTGATCATGACTATATATTTTAACTGATCTACACAGCCGGTGGGTTACTCATGCCTCTAACATATTATACAAAACGTGTTCCAACGAAAATCTAAGCAAATTGCTTTTAATACTAGCAACCTCCTCCACTATGATTTACTTAGCTTCCCTTCAATTTGTCAACAACATGATGCCATATTTTTCAATAAACCAGGTGTATATTTTAAGCCTGATTTATGGCCACAACTAACTAAGATTCTAGTTTACCTGCAAGTACCGGGTCTCCACGATGTAATGAAAGATGTCTCACAGTGTTAGTTATTAATAGACTGTCTCGGCAATTAATCGAATGCAATTTACTTGAAAATGTATAGCTGGTAGTGCGATATTAATTACCAGTTTTGTGCAAATCTTTAGTCTACTGTATTAACACTTTTCGCGTTAAGGACAGGAAGTTTCGAGTGGAAAATAATGGTAAAACCGTGTTTTTCCTTGAGCCTACTGTTCATAATTTAAATGTTTTATTACTGGTCTTTATACCATTTAAACAGGTTTGTTATGAAAATATTGTTATTGCGTAGAAACGTGGAGGTCTTTGGAGGAAAATGGTATCTTGTTGTAAAATTGTACCTTGTTGTATAAATATTGTACTAGTAACCTGTTACTTACATTGAATAGTTACGTCATTACTTCATTTCCTGGGTATGCTACGCTTTTTTTTATTAATTTTATCTCAAATAACTCTTAACTTCGTATCTGGTCTGCCTACATGTTAACATGAAATACGGTGGCACTGTGACTTTTGAATTTTCCAGCTTTTATATTATTATTTTTAACTATACGAGATACTCCTAACATGAATTTAATTTAAATATTATTTTTATTTGATGTTGGTTATAAAAGTTTTAATTTCGCCTTTTATATTTGGCTTACATTAATAAAATACTAGTTTCGGAAGCGAAAAAGTCATACAAATCATCTTTGTTCACTGGGTTTTAAAAAGCAAATGCATTTAAGACAAAATATAGGTGCCAGTTCAGATAAATAACATAAAATTGTTTGACTTCGCTCCTATATAAGGCATAGACAACACATAACTTTTTACAACAAGCTACTTTGAATTCTATCGTCATTATTCGGACAATGACATCGGAAGATATTTTTTTTTTTCTATAAACGGTATACCTTTTATCGCGAATCGGCATTTTCAACGACATCTCAAAAACCGGTTTCGTATCAAAACTTCTCGATTTTAAATGAATGAAGAATGTTTTGGTGACGATTGGGAATTTTTCTAATCGAATGATCCTACTAATATTATAAACGCGAAAGTTTGTAAGTATGGATGTATGGATGTTTGTTACTCTTTCACGCAAAAACTACTGAATGGATCTTGATGAAATTTGGCACAGATATAGATCATAGTCTGGAATAACACATAGGATACTTTATATCCCGGGATTATGTTCCCTTGGGACAATTTCCGACATCTACGCGGACGAAGTCGCTGGCAGAAGCTAGTCAGTTATAAATTTAATCGATACAAATGGCGGACGTAAATCAATCGATATTATCAGTTTTAAAATAATAGAAAAGTAAATAGAAAAAGGGTTTCCAATCAATTCGTTTCCGGCTATGTTAATTCGTTTTAATTTTAATCTTACGTAGCATCTAATAACAACAATCATGCTTTCAATGTATGTATCAGTAATCTATAACATAGGTGCTTAACCTATGTTAAAACTGGTAATGGATAACACGTGACTTTTACAATTTTCTGATAACAACCTAACTTGCTTTTAACCGACATTACGCGTAGAATCAGTGATGGCCGATCACGAGAGCAGTGGTGGCCGAGTGGTAACGGCCCCGACTTACGAATTGTAGGTCGCGGGTTCAAACCCAGCCAGGCGCATTACTTAGAGTCGTTCATTTCATCACCACTGCTCTCTAAACGGTGAAGGAAAACATCGTGAGGAAACCGGCATGTCCTAGAACCAAAAATTCGAAGACTTGTGACATTCACGAACCGGCCCTATGCCCGCGTGGTGGATTACAGCCCATTCCCTCTTCTAGAGAGGAGGCCTGTGTCCCAGCAGTGGGAACAGTAAAAGGCTGATTATGCTTATGCTACGCGTAGAATCAGCATGCTGAAGTGGAAGTGGGCCGGTCATGTCCTCTGTAGACGGATAGACGATGTGTCGATGGAGCAGACATGTGTTAGAGTGGAGACCGCGTATGGGAAATTGTAGTGTGGGACGCTCTGTGGCACGATGGATCGTTGATTTGAAGAAGAGGGCTGGCAATGGCAACGGATGGATGCGAACTGCTCAAGACCGGGATTGTTGGTGCTCTTTGGGGGAGCTTTACGTTCGGCAGCGGATGGCAATTGGGTATTTTACTACATATCAAAATAATCATTCTATTTAGTTAGTAAAAAATATTGGACACGTATTTTTGGTAATTTCAAATCGTAAAAAAAAATATAAAGGTAAAGCGCTTCAAAGTTCAAGAGAGGGGGCTGCTGACGTCACTTTTCTATTAAAAATTGAAGCACTTAGTGACATCACGCGTGTTTTCAACCCAATGTATCGTCTGCAATTTTTGTTTACGTGAAAAAATAAAAAAATACGTGTCCAATATTTTTTTGTAATGTATCAGACGGACTAATTAGATGTTTTCAGTAAAAGTGGTGAGGTATATATATATTATGGATAACCTAACTTGTATTTCTAGTATTGAAATGGTTCGCGATACATGTGTCAACTGTAGATATTTATTTATTCTCCAGATTACTTATAGTAACTCTACCAATAGTATACCTACTTTATAAAATAGAAGCTAAATATTACGTACAGAGTTATAATCCGCTTATGTTGGAATTGCTTATGGTATTTTATTTCCAATTTAACGGTTGACTAATAAATCATAGGATATGCTTAAAAGCTACTTGAAGTTGCTTTAAGCTATATAATAAACACACAAATGCTAATATGCTCCTCAAATAAGAACCGACATTTAATGACTTAACCTTTGAGACATAGTTAGCTCCTTCGATTTTAAATAGGTCAGAGAGCAGTTTCTGTCAATGTTCTAACATTGACAGAAACTGCTCTCTGACCTATTAATTAAGTATCTACTGATATTAAATATTTGAGCACGCATTGATCAACTAATTAATATTATACTTACGTTAAAATTGTGTATATGCTGTAATATGTAAACTGTGGAAGTCCAGACCGAATAGGTTAGGTAGGTAAAAAAAATTTGTCCGTCAGATAGGTTTCCAAAAACATACCCTCTATTGGGGTTCGTTACCTGATCTTTGAAGCTTTTTTATATTTTCGAGATTTTTTATTGATTTGATAAAGCAAAAAATACGTGCCCAATATTTTTCGATAGTCTAACTGACGGACTAAATAGAAACATATTTTTTTTTACTCAGGGCTCATCCTTATTACGAGACCGCGAGAGTTGTCGGGAATAAACTAGGTATGCTTATAAAAATCTATCCAAATACGTTGACTATAAATGACACTCAATATCACGGTTAGGATTTTAATCCAATCATGATACACTCCCACGATTTAGACTTCCTGTGGATATGATATCATTCTTACTTCTTAAGCTTTTAGCGACAACTTAATCTACTTATTATGTTAGATACATCTAATTAAAACCTGACATTTCTATCTCATCTTAGCACTAAAAACAAAATAATCAAAAAATTAAATAAACTTAGAAGATGATAGAGAATATTATTGCTCTCTATAATTACAATTAAAACCAATTCTCTTCTTTTTCATTGCCGATGCTTTAATAAATTAAACATTAGATTTATCTGGAACTTTTAATTATTAGCTTTTCAGAGGATCAAACTAAGATGTTAATACTTACTGCAATTTCCGGTACCGAAAGCATGACATCATTACGATAATTTAAAACATTAAATGAACACAAGTTCAACGAAATTTATTTCATTAAATGACCATAGATCTAAAGCAGGCCGTTATAATATTAACTTAAGTTTGTATAGCAAAACTACACGTTACCCTCTGCGAATGGCTTTAACAGGCATAATGGTACAAGCGGCTGGGTGCCCTGCAATAATCCATAATGGATAAAAACGTGACCAGGATGCATGTAGCTGACCAGAAGCGAGAACTTTACGTACGAGTAGCGTTAAGTCAGCTTAAGTGCCGCCAACTAGGGCTTTCCAACGAAATTGCGTAAAATACATGACAGTTTCTGTACGTAATTAAATTCCGCTCTGGAGCCTTCTACAAACTCTAGACAAACTGGCATTGTTAATGATCAGTCTAAAACTTTACGGATGGACCACGTGACATTCCGGAAGTGCATGATACCTAACTAAAACATTTTGGACGAGAGTCTAAAATTATCGTCTTCGCTGATGTCAGTCACTTTGGATCCTGAGTCCTCTGATTTTCTAATGTAATTTGGTATTCAATTGTTTTTCTGACCCAAATTGTCTATAAGGATCCGGATTCCGTCAGCCAACCTACTCTACAACACTCAGTATTGCGCTTCTACCATAAATCCACCACAAATCGACTGTTAATCTTAGTTTACCGTATCAACAAGACAAACGAGACCTTCCTTTATTTATATACCCATCGATCAAAGCCAAAATAAAGACGGCAACCGTCGGTACTCCATCGAAACGCATGGTCCTGTCCTGATCGTATGCGAAAATTCCCCACATTGAGTATTCTCCGTATGCGTGCGATGTCAAGTGGAGGTGTGCTAGTGAATAACAAACGAGAGTTGGCAGTGAGCCTGTGATGAGACGGGCCCTACCACGGACTCGGCAAGCGAGATTAGCCGAGTTGCTAAGTGAGATTGTGGAAACTGTTACAGCTAAAGTTGGTAATCAACGGAGCATGGAGATTGTTTTCGAAGTGTTTACTTTATTCAGATTTAACTTGTGTAACGTAAGATTTGATAATGGAGTGTTGTCCTTGCTAGCTTTGATGGTCGTTTGTTCTGTTATATTGTTAATCGACAGTGCTAAAGTTTAGTTAGTAATGATTTTGCAGAATCAGAATTCAGATTCTGAATTTGAATTTGTCAGAATTACAATAATTTGAAAGTTTAAATTTTCCTAACACCCTTAAACTTTCCCCCGTTTATTTAGAAATAACCAATGAACAAATAAATCGAGATATAAACTAAGCACATCAAGCACCAGTAGTAGAGGCGTCATGTAGTCGCAATCTTGGAAACAAGAGTATCGGAGACAGTGATGTTGGCAATGAACGGACGACAGAGCTGGACATTTGGAGAGCCGTGTCCGGTACCGACCCTGGGAACATGCGCGATGATATTAAATTTATTTATCGTCACATGTCACCCGATGTACCAACCTCTGATGGATGGACAGAATTTGCTCAGAAGCATGAAATGATTTTTGACTACTTAAACGAGTAGTTGTGGAAAACTGGAATGACGAGAATATCGAACCAAAATTCAGAGTTAAAAAATTACCTGTACATAATTTTGCTTGAATGTATTCTATTTTCAGATTTGATAAGTTTGAAAACAGAATGTATTCAACCATTACATTGGTAAGAAAGATCAAAAACAAGAAAGGAAAGCTGTCGGTTGATCAAACTTGGTTAACCGACAGAAGCGTAATAAAACATAATTCTTTCAGAGATGAGTTACTGAGTGTGCAGGTCATTGAAGTAACAATAAATCGCTCAAAACAATGACCTCAAGCCACATACACTTTCCAATCCATCGTCACGATATCGTGACGGCGTCGAAATCTTCAGATCAATTGTTACGTGTATGTCTACAATGCCAATAATATTGCAGCCAATTTGTATGCAATAGATCGTCTGAAAATTTTTTTCGTAACAAAATATTTGGCAGCCAGGCAGGACTTTGCAATTGGCAATATATCCCAGTAGAACATTATCAAACACTGTTCCAGTTTCCGTAATGCTTGCAAATAAAAGAAATACATCTAACTCTCTGAAGATGTACTCGTAATATTCTAATTCGGCCGTTTTCCCAGGTTACGAAATGTTTTCTAAAATAGAATTGCATGATCCGATATCTCCACTCTCCTGTTTAGAATTCCTTGGACTCGGAGTAAAAAACCCAAATTATATAATGCGTTTACGGTGAGTTGGTCTAATATCTGTTTATACAATCTGCCTGCGACATGTCTAATTGATGGGACCGTGGCGTATACAGAATGCGATTATTGTGATTCATCGTGTCACCGGTGGCTACATGATGAAATTTACTAATCTCTGCCTTATATAAAATGCAGCGCCTGTTTGTCTGCGTGTTTGCACAATCATTTCTTTAATCGATGTCGTGAAGGGAACAGGATTTATGATTTCTTTATTGTTGTTGGAACAATAACTTTATGAAGAACCCTGCGATGGATTGGAATGGAATTATTTATTGTGAATACCTGATTACTTTGAAGAATAGGTTAAGAGCACGTGTTCTGTTTGAAGGTTTCCGTAATCAATTGCTTCAAGTTGACAATGCCTCTCTTTAAAATAATATACATGGTATTCTGAAGCGAACCAAAGCCGGTCAATCAAAGTTGGACGATAAGTACAACGTCGCTTAGTTACCAACTTCCTACAATTACTGATTCTCCGGAAAACCATCACCAGGCAGTATTCCCACATCAAGGAGCCTTAAACACACCACCAATGAAGCCATCAAGTCAAACCGCAAATTTTACTTAATTAAACGCGTCAATGCTTTGCTCAAACCAATAATAAAGCTTAAAAACTGTCCGTCATTTTTCATCCGAGACAGGTAATTTTAATGCATATTTAATGGGCAATTCTTGGCTTCAAATACAGTAAGATAAGGTACGGCTATAATGCATGCAGTTTGCCCCCTTGTGTTATTTATCGTGTGATTTTTGGCAACAAAGCTTTAGCCCGGTACTTGGCTCAGCTAGATGTGCATGCAATCTTCATAATGCATGCACTTTTGTATGATACCGCTGGAGGCGGTTTGACGTGGCCAGTGACGTAAGCTCTAGAGTGGTTCTCCGTTCTCCCAGTGCATTTGGAACCGTTATCTCAAGTTATATTGTTGTAAATAGCGGTTCGAGAGTATATAATTTCTATTTGATCTTAGAACGTATCGAGTGTTTGACTAGGCTTCGATCCTGTTCTGTACGATTAGGAAGTAGAACGTCTTATCTATGGGAAATGTATTTGTCTATTGATAAGTTCGCAATCAAGCTAATGCTACAGGAATTCGGTGACTGGGTGGTCTGTATTGAACGTTCTACTAAGATAGGTACTACAACATTTGTGTGGAGTTGTATGAACGGTGTTTGATGTCTCTTAACTTTTTATGACGAACATGGTTTCACGGAAAAATAAAAATCCGGAGAAAGGCGTAAGTGATGAAAATTCATGGAAATAAAGCGGTTCTTGTGCGTAGAAAGTTTATGACATTATTACGGTCATATTAAAGCCAACGGTTTTACTGATAGTTACCAACTCACGTAATGTCGCTGGACTCGTAAAAAGCAGTAGCAGCACACATACCTGTGAACAATAAAAAGCGATTAATAATGAGCTGGTTTATAGTTGATTGAGAGATAAAGAAGGTAGAGAAAATCTTGCTTTGAGTTGCTTTGAACTAATTAAACATACACACAAAACGCTGTTCAGGACCTAGATGTATTCAAAAACACCACGGGCTCTTTTTATTAGAGATCCTAGGAAAATCGCTTCGGGAAATGAGTTGACATGATAGAGAAATTTATGCATGTCCAGCATTCATCACCACCATTTTTCATATGCTTTCAACAAAGTTTTCAATCTCGAATGTAAGCAACGTCGAAACTCGAGAATCAACATTGCTCTCGTCCAGAATCCGTCCAATTCCACAGTCAGTTCATGCTGCAAGAGCCTAATGAACTAATTACCATTTTTGCAGAGCAACATACGTGCAACTACCCTCAGCCAGCTTCGTACCGTGTACTTCATTATGACAAGCCTCTAATTTGGCCGAATGACATGTCTGCCGGTCGCGCCATGAATAATTCCGTACAGCCGTGTCCGGGCCGTGTCCGGGCCTTGTCCGGCCAGTAAAGACGCTTAATTGAGAGAACAACGTGTTTGTCGAATAAAAGCGTGTGAACTTTTTTCTGAATCTTAATAACCTCGTTTCGTAAACGGACAGTTTTGGATTTATGACGTGAACTTTTTACTGCAGTGACCACTTAGTACCGACGAGATTGAACCACGACGCTGTGATGAATAAAAATAATTTAGGCACAATATTAATAAAAAGTCCGTACAACAGACGTACTGGGTTTGATACATTTATGGGATTACATGAAAGTTAAAAATCACACACCTCGAAATTTAACCTACCTACCTGCATCACACAATAAATTAAAACCTGCGACTGTTTACTTTTCATATTTATTCTGTGACAACATATTCGGGGAAAATCGCGCCATAAATAAATCTCAATAATAAAGAGATGACGTTTAATGTATGATTTATTTATGTATTATGATTTATAGTATATAGAGCCGAAAATACCGATCGGACTAAGCAGTAAGCACCGCCTACGCGCGGGGTCAAACATAAATCATATTGCGACATCTCAAAAATGCCAACTTCAAAAACATGTTCGCCCGTGGCCAGTACCGCACGCACCGACGGTAAGACAAGAAAAACAAACGTAAAAAATAAATTACTTTTGTATACCTTCTTTCTTTCCCGTTGTTGGACGCCGAACAACTCATAAATCACAGAAAGATAAGCATAAAAAGATTGTATGAGGTGGGTACACGGTAGAACTAAACTTTTCGTATTTTGTTATCTTGCGTCAAACGGGGCCTACAAAAAGCGTACGCCCACACCTTTCCCCGAAACCACTTAGGTAATAGACCAAAAACCAAGACCTTACATAACTGACCAGCAGATTAGTCACGGCGACAGATTAAAGCAACCTCACATAGCAATACAAAATTTCTTAGTAAGTGTTAAGTATCACGCAATTTTTATTGCAGCTTAGATTTTCTTATCTTAAATTCCATCATAATAATTCTTATTCTATTTTTTAGTCGAGACTAAAGCGGAGGCTAGCTACTATGCGAATAATTATTGTCGCTACGCAAAGGAATGACTGCACATATTTCACTAAATTCTCAGTGATATTTCAAAAGTTACGTTTTAAAATAAAACCGGTTATGTAGAAAAGGCGTCTGTAAAAAACATCCGAGTGTTTCATGCGACGTAAACTTTACAAACGACGTACAAAATTTACTCGTATTAAAAGTAAGTATAAAGCATGTATGTTAGGAAAAATCCTAAATCTTCCACGGTCACCTGGGCGCTTAACAAATAGTCTTGCGCGCGACCGCATGAGGGGGGCCGTTTTGTCAGGGCTGCTATACACGAGCGCCTACTGAGCAATTAGATTTGTTAGCTTGTACCTACCCGAAGAGTTTCATCACGCCCCCGCTCAACAACAGATGCTTGGACTAATAACCTCTCGAAGTTTCCCCCTTGCCGCCCCGCCCGCGCGCCCCTGGGACTCCCGCGCTACCCCAGCCTCCCTAAGCAACCCAACTAAGATAGATTGCGCCACCATTCTTGCAATTTTCCTGTCGTATCTTGCCTCGTAAATTCCTAGTGATATATAGGTTCGGATCTCTCGCGATGCGACCAGGAGCATACTCGAAATATGATAAGAGTTATTTATTATTGTTCTTATTGGTTTTCTAAGGGGTGGCAAGTAATAGTATTTCGTTATGGCTTTGTGTTGTATTTTGATTGGACAGGTCTCCCGGCGCCAACTTTCGGGACGAGCTTATTGGATATGTTATGTCCGCCAAAGTTTTAAGTAGACTCTAGACCAATCTGAGATTGAAACAATATTTATTTAATGATAACAAACAATAAGCTATAACGTCGATATTATCAATACCGACGTTAGAATAATCAAAGACAAAAAATTCTCAACCAAATAGAGAAAATTAAATAAAACAACAACAGAGGATGAAACAATATGTATGTCAGCAAAACCAAATGATAGTTAAACACTACTACTGAAAATAATGAATCAACAACACCGTATAAAATATACAAGTTACTAAAGCCCATAGAAGTCGCAAAACATAAACCACAGTAAGTACTCTACGAAACTATGCAGACAAACTTAGAACAGTTTAAAGCTCTGCTAATCCCGAAGTATCCTTCAGTAGGGACGATGAAGATGAGTGAGAATTGAACCCACGTAGCAGAACTAGATTAAAAGTTGACCCAATTCGGCTTGAGAAGGACGTAAACCATATCTATCAAAATTATATTTTCTCGTTGCCAAATAAAGTAACATAGTAGAATAGGAGTTAAACAAAACAAGACGGAACCAAATTACTGGGCAAACAAGCAAATACCACTGACTGTACGTAAATGAAACAACAGAATCTTCATTAATTTGGCGCCAAATTAAAAACAGCCCAGTCCCTTCCATGCGGTCGCCATTTCCATATTCTAATAGCAATAAATTGTCATTGCCATCAGATGGTTGATTCATAGCTCGAAATTTAGTGCAGTTTTATGATTTCGTACATAATGAGGGGGTAGCATTTTAACGAATTCTTAAATCGATTCGGCAAGTCTTATAAATAATGAAGGAGCTACGAGAGGATAACACTTACGAAACGCACACTATGGAACAGTTAATAAAGCAATTGATTGGAATTCATACGTGCCAAAAGCATACAAATTAAGTAATTAGGAGATATGGACACTGCAAAATAGAGTCCTCAAAAAGTATTTGTACAACCACAGGTTTGAAATAATGATCACGAATCACTTTAGCAACAGTGTCGCTTTACTAGAAAGTACTAAATAGGCAATTGAATATATCCTGTCATTTAGATTCCTCTTGGAGTATTGAGAACATTGTGTAACCATGTAGTAAGTGCATCATGCTTAGCTGCTTCAATAAATGGAGTACCTTCATATAACATATACCTATATATAATAACTTCATATAACCTAGCTAGTTTAGGATCTGTTGCAATATTATCGGTAGGAGTATTAGGCTTGCCTTCTGCTAAAAAGTTAAAGCATATTTGACTATTATGGTTTTTGCGAATTTCATGTCGATTTTTCATATTTTCTATAAAATTGCATACAAAGCAGTACTATAATTGTTAAACAACATTTACAATTAAGAAAGTGGATCATGCTTAAGCACTGCTTCAATGAAAGCAGTACTAACATGTCTAATTCAACTCGTTTAATATCTGTTGTAACATTATCAGTAGCAACATTAGATTATACTTTCTGCTTTATAGAAACCTCCTGAAAGTCATCTACAAGAATGTTGTTATGTGCTACCTCCTTTCCTTGGCCATTTATGTTTATGATGCATTCGCACTTGTCGTTTAGTATTTGTCGAAGGCATAAACAATTGGAAGGAAACAGTACCCTCGCAGACGACGGAAGTAAGCCGAGTGTCGGTACCGGAAATGTTATTGCCGGAACGACTACTACATCCGGTCGTGTAGACTTCAAGTCTACGCCCGTGACGATAACCGTCTTTGCCATTTTTGAGAGTACCTTCGCGGACTATGAATCGGGATAATGCAACAGTTATATGAAAAATGGTGCCTGAATATTTGGAGTCAGTTCGGTTGTTATAGGTGGTATCCAAGACTTCCAAATGAAAAGGGATATTTTTTTCTTTTCTTTTTTTTTAAATCGTTGCCCCACACTAGGATTTACTCCTGTATCGTGGGTACTTTCGCAAACATGTAAACTCACATACACAAAACACCCAGACCCGAAAGGCCATACAAACATTTGTTCCGTGCAGGGATTGAACCCGCGACACGTAACGCAGTAGCTGAACGCTCAACCACTGCGCCAACCGTGCCGTCCGTATTTAAAATGTATTTTTTCCGAATTAGTGAGTATAACACCGCAACTGAAATAAAATTGTTTCAACAAGACAGCAAGACCATAAAGAGACCTTCCCGTCTGTATAAATGCCTAAGAATAAATATTTAAATTTCTAGCTTTTCAATGCAAGGGAAAGCACTAATTTATGGCAACTATTTTAAACACCAAGAATTAAGTTATGCTCCAAGAGAACAAGAGTTATAAATGCTTGCTGGCAACACTATCTAGGTATTTGTAGTTAAGTCAGGTTGTGGAAAATATCAGGTTTACTTTTACTTTGGATTTTCCGGAGAAAGTGCTTTATTTATATTACTGTTGGAAAATTGAATCTTTATTTCGTTGTTACTAGATCAATTTGTTATCTTATAAAGGTTAATTTTTTATTTAATGTATGTTGTAAACAAGTAAAATTGTAAGTGATAATTTTACTTGTTATTTGTGATCCTTAATTAATAATGTTATAAACGAAGAAATTATTTTCCAACTGCTAATGGTTAAAAATATGAACTCCCAAAAAATCTTTAAAATTATCACCATCGCAAAGAAATGCTATCAATCCACCATAATTCAACCTTTTTTAACGTAATAAACGTCTAAATAGATATTAATCTGTACACAGTACTACTCCCGTCCATTCTTCACATTCAGGGGATCCACGCACGAAAACCCATAACCTCAAGAATGCAAAGGACGCGAACGATTTTTAATACACTCGGCACCCCATAATGGGTGTTTTCGCACCCCCAGTCTGCGGTGACATTTCAAACCCACCGTTCTATGAAAAAACAAAGCTCGAAACATTATGCAAATGGCATTATGTCGGTATTTTTGTACGTTTCGCCAACTTTATGAGCCGAATACAAAGGGTTGAAGGGTTAAGACAATTCGGGATCGTGAATAAAAGTTTTTGATGCTTCATTGTCAGAATTTTTTTCAATATACTGAACCCTCCGTGCGGTTACCCTTTGCTACAAGTTAGATAAAACACTATTCAATTATTCATTCTTTTGTTGGATTAGTGGCGTTATATACCTAGTGGTGCGTCCATATGTCCGTTTGTATCTCTGCCCTGATGGCACAAACCAGTAATGGATTTAGTATTAAATAAAACAGTTTTCTTTACTCCAATTCAATAATGGATGAAGAGAAATGGCTTCCACATCATTATGGATAATACCTACAAGAAAAAAGTAGATTTTTTATGTAGGTGACACTTCAGATGCTTTGTTATCATCCAATTAATCAAAATTACAAAACTAATAAATTCTATTGCTCTGTAACGACCATCTCCAGACGTCGCCCACATTTTCACACACTGCACTGTTTACATCATCCACTCCACATTTAAATTAATCTGTGTGACTGCTGTCTGAGTTAGTTAGATCACTCAATTCTCGTATTCAAGCCAATGACGCAAGTGGCTGCTTACTCCGGGTTATCATTCAGAGCTAGATCTTCATCACAGATTTGCCAACTAGACTTGATATGTGGGTTCCTCAATTTGTACGCATTGACGTTCAAAATGACGACGCTCGTCGCCTGTCGATCAATTTACCTAGATTCAGGTCACTCAACTAAGATATGTACTAGAAAATGTGGCAACGTTCTTCTATTCATATCTTTTTGAATTTGTTTTCATATGAATTTGTGATTAAAATTCATTCAAATTTATTTTCGAAATATTAACATTTTATTTTTTGGATTTATAAAAAATATATCTACAAACAAGCCAATTTACGTTCTCTCAACTTGTCGTCTATTAGTCTACAAATATTGAAGCTTACCTACAATTAATAGAAGCACATGACGACACGTTCCCATATTACAGATACCCAATTAGGATTCAGTCATTTTCAATTAATATTGCACCTTAAACATTACAAAAAGAACTCAAAATCGTTTGTTCTAAAATCGAATAATAAAACCTTTCAAAAATTATGAACTATTCCGAGCAGTTCATGAATGGTCACGCACGTTACTCGAACACCCACTGCTGTCAGCTTCTAATATCGTGTTTGAAACATCTACCCACAAGCTGTCAGTACTTATTATGATACCTACATGTCAGATTGTCAAGCCGTCTAACAGGCTATGTCGTGTTCCATTTAAAACTACACAATAGCATGATGTACGGAGCTATTGTATTGTGAGCTTAGGTACATGGGAATCGAAATGTCATACAACGGTTGAAAGTTAAGTGGAAATATTATGATGAGGAATCTTAAAGAATATTATGTATTTGTTTGTTCATATATTAAATAATCGTTTCAAAGTTGTATCATGAATGAATCATTTAAAAACTTCAATAAACGAATAACAACAAAAAGATTCAAATTAACAAAAAGATTTGCTAACAATAACAATCAATTGGAAAATAAAGGTAGATATATAAAAGCTAAATATACGATTAATGGAAAAGTCGAAAGGCAACCGCTTGTCTTGGTATGGTCATGTAAAAAGGAGGGATGAAACGCATGTAACTAAAAGGGTTATGAATATAAATGTGGATGGATGGAGAGGGAGAGGTAGGCCAAAGAAACGATGGATGCATTGTGCGGGGAGTGATATGAAAGAAAAGGGGGTTAGTGATAGCGTGATAGTTGTCAGGACAAAATGGAAGAAAAAAACGTGTTTCGCCGACCCCAAGTACCATGGAATAAAGGTAGGAAGATCATGATACGATTAATGGAAGGAAATGTTCTGAATGCTGAAAATGTATTTTTCCGCATTTTCTGTATTTTTCAGTCACTGTACAGTTGTTGTGGGCACACAAGAACCGTGAGCAAATATTCATAATATTTTCTTAAAGATGTAAACGTTTCAAAGCTCTATAGGTACAATATAGGTCAAAAAGACTAACGACTTTATCAAAATAGCTAACACTGACCCTGCACTGATGAAATACGGAAGACGTAGTTAACAATCAAGTCTTAAGAACGGATAAGATAGAGGACAAAGAAAGAGGATGAGGTACCATCTTATTTCAGTCTTATTTCAGTTTGTCTGGCAGTTTGAGTAATTCTTGCGGCCTACCCAAATGTCCTTGCTTTGGTATTGTTCGTCAAATCGTTGAGCTCCTTAAAGTTCTAAGTTTGAACTACATGGTATATGACAAATGCTTGCACATTACATGGTTCTCATATGATTTGACCGGTGCGGATTGTATGGACTTTAAGAGAGACTTTGACCTCTGAGTTTGTTTCGGTGTTTTTTCTCAGGGTAGTTGGCTAGGAAACACCGGCTTTATCTAGCTTAAAATGACAAGAAATATTGGACCTGTAAAAGTGTTATGTTTAACCTACTTACAAAATAAATATCATTTTATCATCGCTGAATTTGTCATCACAATGAATGAAGCAAGCATAAATCTTGCATGAAATTTCGAAATCATAAAATTGAGTTACATCTGTCATTGTAATTAAAGTTTTTCTTCTACAGTTAAAATATTCGTAAACGGAAATGAACGGTCACACGTTACAAATACAAATGTACAACTTCACACATAAAGAATCATCATCTCACAGATCTCTGCCAAAATATTCTCAAGTACAGACAATATAAAAAACTTACGAGCATTATGTGGAACAATATTTACCTTCCAACGTCACCAGTGCGAAAACTTTTTATAACTAACACATAAAATAGTAAATTACTCGTATTTTCGACCATTCATGTAACAGAAATAGCGTTTGTAAATACGGAACGTAGTCATGTGTAATACATAGCAGCATAGAATTTATGTCCGTCATCACAGCGGTAAAGCTGAATCCTAAAATCAAAATTATCATGCAATTTTAGCTAAACCAAAACGCATTTAGTTGACAGAATGAGATATTTCCGCAACATAAATATGTTTTGCATGCTTCCCTAATGACAAAATGTTTGATATTCCACCGGGTATATCATAGGCTGGATGCGAAAAAGAAAAAAGCGTTTGTTCGTAATAGTTTGTATGTGGAATGTACAGCTTTGTTTTTAAAAATTTTTAGGAAATTAAGTTTTTTTTAGGACTTTTTATTTATATCCTAGACAAAATTGAATAAGTACTGAAATTAATGAATAGAATTATATTTAAGTGGTTTTAGCAGGATTGATCGTTTGTAAAATCATACATTGTTGACCAAAATACGTAGTCGTCGCACATGTTTTTTTTTTTTTTATTATTTTCATAATTTAGTCCTTTTTTTGGATCATCAAATGACTTCTCCCACTCTGGGCGGAGAGGAATGGAGTGCCAGACTCTTACTGACTAAAATCCACCAGTGATCCTTCTTGTGCCCTTTGCGTTTCAGGGCAGCGGTGACTCTTACGAACAAATTCCGCAACCCTAGCAGCGACTGACCCTATGGGGCCCCGTCTTCGTTGCTGACAGCTGTTAGAGGCGCGCGTGGAACACGACGCGCCGTCGACCTGGGCCTGGTTGCTATCGGACGGCGAGCCACACATACATAGATCGCCATCCGCAGACCCGCGCCTACGGTGGCCCGAAATCCCCTTGCGTTTTCCGACGCCCGGGTCGTCTTCTGTTGCGGTGGCTAAAGCGTGAGCTTTCCCTCTCCCGCACGCGGTCATGGTCCTGTATTTAAATCCTTGTATTCAATTTCTCTTTTCCAGTTTTCAAGGTTTCATCGTCTCCTAACATGATTTGCTTTAGATTTCATAATATTGACATGTGTTTAAATCCTTGTGACCAATTTTCCATTTTCTTTCAATATGTTAATCTTCTAAAAGCTTTGATAGTAATTTATGTACGAAACTATCTCTAATCAAGTATGTATTGTACCCCGACATCCAATACGTCATTTGCATAACCCAAGCACATGTGGTCATATACAAAGGGTCGAATGGGGCCTGTATTTAATTTTCATAAAACGAGAACGGTTTTAATACGTCTGCGGTCGAATAATAACCTAACCCTTTCTATTTCAAAATTGGCTTCGGTTGTTCAACCGTTTAATTTATTATTAGTTGGACCTATACCTATGCATGGGCGAAGTGGGGAGTAATGAACAGTGTTATTGTGGAAATCTAGGGTCACTTACGCGCCTTGCTTTGAAACCACAATGGCAATCAGAGAAGGCATTCCATTTTCAAAAATTTTCAAGTAATAATCGTCAGTTTTTTTATGAGCTGTTTATACGTGATCCATTAACAATCTGTGTAATAGCGCTTTCGTTCTTTTTTTTTTAAAAGACCTAGATATTCTTTTGTTTTTGCTTTCTCCAGCATAAGCAATAAACAAATAAAGCTTTTATCTTGAAATCCATAGCTAGATAATCAGCGCGGGGCATCCGCGCGGCCGGGCGCGATGATTTATGCAATACTAACATTATGATACATTTGCATTTTGTTCACAAAGCCAGCAATGTATGCAGTAACGCTACACAATAGCTACGGGTTAATGTAGACTTCGGTTAGTCAGGAATGGTTACGAGGAATGATTAGGTGCTATTGTTTATGTGATGCAAATGTGCGGCCATTATAAATAATATAGTATTTCTTATTTAGATTGAAACACATATAAGCGTATTCATTAAACTTATTACCCATTACTTAGCTAAAAACAGCAAATTCTTTATTCAAATTTTTCTCTTAAGTATTTTAACCAAGAAAAGCTTAATAAGTTTTTATGAATATGTCTGATAAAGTTTTGCTTTTAAATGTTATTATAAAGTTCTGCGTGATTTTTTGTAGTAGACTTTCCGTCAATGTGTAAATTACATATTTTTGTTGTACATGATCTAGTTAACATTTTATCAAATATAACGCAACGATTCCCGTAAAGTTTTCAATTAATGGATTCAATCAACATTGACACTATGAAAGTGAAAATGAACTTATCAAGTCGATCGATGCAGAAATAAGTGTCCATATTTCAAGCCCCAAAACCTTTAGTCCCAATAATAATGTAACTAAAACACGTCCTTAACAAAAGGTCGCATACATTCTCTTAATCATGACATTTATGTCACGAATATTAAATTTGACAACTTTAAGGTCTATTTTAAACATTCCACGTTCCGTTCATTAAAGAACTACACACCTTATCATGATTGAAACAAAAATAGGAATACCTCATAATTGGGTTGTTGTATGGATCAAAAATATCCTCACTTATAATTTCTTCGCCCGTTACACTCCTGCATTTTACGATCGTAAACTTTCAGCGGACATAAAACAAAGTAAATTCATTCATTTGTCAACTATCTTATCTCGATGACACAAAGCCTACAATTCTTTGCGGGGACGATAAATACTTTTTGCAAAATTTACAACGAGCGAACGTAATTGCCAAGTAGTTGTTGCGATCGTTTTGGACCTTGTGGGTTGAGGTTTAAGGTATATTTTATTTGAATTGAATCGTTGATAAAATGGCGTAGTTTCTGGTGCATCTTTATCTGCGTTAGCCAGTGGTCCGCCAATGCCGTTAAATTTATTAACTGCGATACGCATTCAGTGTCGCGAGCTAAAAGGTGACTTTAATTAATATTAATTATAGCCACACCTCTAATTAATGTAATTCTCGAGATAACCGCTGTGTCGCCTTTTGAATGTGTCAAGCTCGGTGGCTTTCGTTGTGCGGTTGTCGACAGGTCAAATCGTCAGTTACTTTTACACAGTGATAAATACAGGTGTAAATTCTTCAATTTTAGAGAATTCTTGAAGAAGATACTTACAGTCAAGCAAGGTAATGACAATACGAAAGCAATTCTAGTTGAAAGAAAAACCCTCAAATTGTTTTCACAATTTCGTTCGCAAAAACAACACGGACCTAGTCTGGAAAACAAACAACGAATTCATGAAAATTAATCAGTGAACCCTTTTTCAGTAAACAACTATTCGACACAGTATTCATCAACTGAAAACAAGGCAACATCACCGCGCTGG
This sequence comes from Hecatera dysodea, assembly GCA_905332915.2. Lineage (NCBI taxonomy): Eukaryota > Metazoa > Arthropoda > Insecta > Lepidoptera > Noctuidae > Hecatera > Hecatera dysodea. Next base: position 13,686,390 of record HG995298.1, on the reverse strand, counting down.
CAAGGAATTAATCAAAGTTTAAAACAATTCCATGTAGCGGCGGGGCGGGGCGAGACAAGACGGGCGCGAGTGCGAACAGCCCGAACACACCGCAACGTACGAACATGCGAACATGTTCAGTGCGTCCAACATGTTCTGTGTGTGTTTGTGCGTCACCACGCTTTTGAAAATAGACATGTACGAAGATTGGGTGCAAATGTGCAATTAAACGTGAATGGTAAACTGGCTTTTTTTTTCGTTAATTTTACTTAGCTTGGAAAGTTGTACTGTAACTACGGAACATTTGTTTAAGAACTGTCAGTAAAAATAAATCTATTATATATATTGAGACACTATATCTCAGACTCTAATTTTTTCGCATATTTTATACTAGCAGCGCCCCGCGGTTTTACCCACGTAGTTCCCGTTCCCGTGGGAATATGGGGATAAAATATAGCCTATGTTACTCGTGTATAATGTAGCTTTCGAATGGTGAAAGAATTTTTTAAATCGGGTCAGTAGTTTTTGAGCCTATTCATTACAACCAAACAAACAAGTTTTCCTCTTTATAATATTAGTATAGATAAAAGAAAAACAGAACGATTCCCGAAGCAAACCAAGACAACAAGATCGTGCATATACAACACTACGAGAGAACATGTTCTGTGCGCCCAACTTGCTGTCTCTGACATGTTGGTTGCGCGCAAGCCACGATCGAACAAGGCACGCTCAGTAATTAAATCGTTCTTGTAATATTCTATTGTTGTGCGCGAATTTTGATATTAATATTTTGACTTCGTTTGATTACGTTCAAAATTAATAAAGTTTAAATTGGAAAGTTCAATTATAGAATTGAATAAGCCTTCATGGATTTCGATGAAAATAAATTTTCATGAGAATATGTCTTGAAAATGACTTTGTAATTTATTAGTTGTAAGTTGAATGGAGTCTTGAAGACAGTGAAGTTATTGTAAGTCGGAACAAGGCTAAACAAGAGACGGTCTTCGCAAGCAACGCACGAACATGTGTGTAGTTCGTGCGACATACATGTTCGAACATGGCGTAATTAAATCAATTACTTGTGTGATTAACTCATAGAGAGCTTCTGAGAATGAAGACGTACGTAGTAACCTAGAATTGAAGGGCGGAGAAGAGAGGACTCAATATAATTCAACAGTCTTTTTTTTCTATTGTGAGCGCACGTCGCATTTATTTTATATAATATTTTTATATTAGTGTAAACCGATGTTGGTTTAATATTTGTCTCGCTCTTTTACTCAAATTTTATGTCATACTCTTAATGTGTAGCCGTTTATTTTCCCAAATAAATAAAATGAAATAAAGGACACGTTGAACATTCCTGCTTATTCCTTAGTTTTGGTGTGAAAGTTATGTAAACCACGGTTACCTTTATGTGTAGTCAAAATAATGTCACCTGATTTTTTACAGAACTCCAATAGGCGTTCCATAGTTAATATTTTACAAAACGAGTAGCACCCAAACGATTGTCTGAAGAAATATTACACAATGTGTAATTGTCTAGGGTCACCCAAATAAAAAAAAAACTTATATTTTCTCATAATAATATTAAAAGAAATTCTCAAATCTAAGCATCCCAATTTAAACTTAACCCTCAACAAACTTCAACCGCTTAAATTTAAACGCAGTACTTCAAAACCAGCCTTGCTTATGCAAATCAAAATATAGGCGCGTAGGTTGGAACAATGTTCGTAGCTACAACTTTATCAAGCACCTATGTGACTGCTAGTGATTTAGTCTTTAGGCCGCTGTTCTCAGTGCTTTTATGAATGGCCGAGTTCGTTTAAAGGTGTTATGAATAATTGCTGGAACTGCTTTTTGAAATTTTCTAGATGTTTTGAGATTCTCCATAGTAGAGATGTTTTTTTATTTCATTGATATTATGATCATGTGTCCTTTGTCATGTATTAATGACTTTGCATACTATTGTATAAATTCAAGTTCTTAAAACGCAATAGACAGATGTGTTGCTGGGGAGTTTGTTGCGCCACTTCTTCTTCCCAGCTAAAACACTAGGAAGTGGTGACGGGTGGGCGTTTTGGGGGACTGTCTTTATGTAAAATTCGACGTTCAAAAAGTGCTGTCTATCAGCCTAGTTTGAATAAATAACTTTTGATTTTGATTAAAGGCAAAAGTAAACCATCAGGTATGATAGACATTATGAGAATTTTGCTTCTGTACTGGGCTCTAGATCTAGAAGTGGCATTCTATCAACGAAAACGCTTGTCAATACCAATAAAGCTTGGGATTTACCATATCTATGATATTTCGGTAGCGCGTGTTAATCCCATAAGCGCTGGATTTTTACACATGGTTTCTCTGGTACAATGTCATTTGCCCAGGGCCCCAAGTCTATTATTTTTATAAATTTGTCATTCCAACACGATCCCACTGTCATTTTGAAAAAGTTCGTAATCTGCTAAATTCATAATGGTCGATCATCGGTCGGTCAATGATCTAGTAATACTTTTTGATAACCGAGCCATTAAGAGCAATGACTGCACAATGACGTTCTAATAGTAGGTCAATGATCAAAGGAACTGTCAAAATTTTAGCAGATTACCGCATAGGTAAGTCTGTCATTCAGTTGTCATTACCATTTTATGCCATTTCTTTCAATGGAGTGTCAGTGGTTGACCATTGGAAAGTCATAGTGACGCTTTTATACTAGTAGATTACCAATCTTGTCAAAATCAACAATTATGAAACCAATTATAGACCATTCTGACACTATTGAAATAGCAGACTCAGGGCCCAGAGGGTCTAGACAAAGTGCCATTCTATTATTAACAAACGCAACTGTCAAAATATTGTAGCAAATGTCAAAATCACGTGACTTTTTGACTGCGTCTCTGTCTGTCAATCCGGGACATTTTTAATGTATTGACGATCACCTTCGCCAGTTTACAGAATTTCACTGGTTTAGCTAGAGCCTTAGGTCTTCTTTAAAGATTCGTTTCTGGAATAATTGCTCCTTTGTTTTTAGCCGACTTCAAAAAAGAGGAAGTTCTCTAGTTGACTACTTATTCGTTGTTTATTGTTTACAATAGTTTATATTATGTAACACGCTTTTAGCATACACATTAAAAAGACAAAACACTCTCTTAAAAAAATACAACAATTACAACCTACTTTTTTGTATTATTTTGTTATTGTTATTGCATAAAACGTTTCTTTATTTTAGCTTATGAGCCAAACGCTCAACACTGTAAATTGTAGGTATGATGTAAGTAACATTACGCTAACTACTTAATTGTAGGGTAGCATTATTTATAGTCGCCACGTTCTAGCAACGTTCTATATTATTTGACACCTGGATCGGCGTTAACAATCTGTAAATTAACTATAACTTTGCAAATTTCATATTAACAATATGTTGTACAAGAATTAAATAGCTTATATTTTGTAATAACTACCTTCTCAGGTGTTAAAGAACACTAAAAATAAAACATGACTTCTTACAGTTTTCCATTATTTATTTTTTTATTTATAAATTGAGATGTAATTCAATCCTGGATCTTGGATCCTAGAGAGAGAGTGGCATTATAACGATGGCCAAAAGTTCAAAATATTCGGGATTGATTACAAGACATACGAGTATCGGTAGCGTTTGTCAACCCCATTCATTTTGACAATCGTTTTAGTACTGAACTTTGTATAGATACTGTTAATCTCAAAAATACATACATTGCTTACTGTATTTTAGTACCTATGTAATTCTAGAGAAGTGACCCTGAATTAGGACATGAACAGGATAGTTATAGGTATAATTCGTTGATTAATTTACACCAGTAAAATTATAGCAGTTGTCAAGACCTAAACACATAAATCGAATCTTGTTATTTGATTCAAAAGCATTCAAGATCAATGCCCGGTCACCTCCGAGCGAAGCCAGTTGACTCAAACAAACTTATTGACTCACTTGATGCGTTTAAAATCGAACAAAATGTAACACAGTGTGACAGTACATTCATTATGTACTGTAATGCACGCTTACATGTGCTTTTAAAAGCTTTTTTTGGTTCAGTACAAGTTTTCTCTCGAGGGATGACCAACATTTTGAGTTTGTGAACAATTTTAATTTGTTGGAGATTGTGTTTTCCTATGGGGTGGGAATGAAATTATTTCGCGTACGGATTCAGGTACTTTTCAGAGTTATTTGCGTTATAGTTGAAAATCCTTTACGACGCACGATTTTCAGTGAAACACGTACTGAAAATCGGACTTTTATGATTTTTTTTAAGGTTCTCCCTTTCATGATTCTGAAATCGTTTCGATATCAACACAATCCCTCTATAACGAATTGCCTGAGTACTAGGCCCAGCACCAGATAATTACTATGATATTACTAAGTAAATAAAAAATAGCTAAGTAAACAAATTATCTAGTAGACAAGGTTTTTCAAAGCCTACCGGAGGCCCGATCTCCCTTCAAAGGTACAGCCAACACTTATTATCGACTAAACTCCACTATCATTCTTATTTCCAAACAAAACAAGGCTTGCTGAATATGTGTTTAAGCCATCACAAAACACAGGCAGTACATAAATGCGTACAGTTGCTGCCACATAAATATAACGCACTCGCTCGGTTCAAATTTCGCCACCGTCTGCTTTTATATTGATATATTGTATTGTTTATGGCGCGACCGAATCAAAATGTGATATATTGAACAACACGCGGTGTTCGCGAGTAACTTTCATATTTGGAAGGGTTATGGATGTTTTGGGACTGGATGTGGTAGTGTTGGGGGAAAAAGGCTTGGTGTTATTCATCTTTTTGCGAGTTTGGGAAAAAAATCTATTACAACTTTTTTTTTAATTTGCTCTCTTCCTCTATTTGCGTTATCCCATTTTGTCGCCTCCACTGGTGATTCAACATGTTTAAAAGATCCTACTGTTTTCTCAAGGCAGGCAGACCTAGTTAATTTTGAAATAAGATTTCGCATCAAGAAGTACCTACCCTTCGTGTCTGAAAATCGTCACGATACCTCTTTATTGCTTTCAAATAATATATTTAATAAATTTTTGTTAAACCAACACTTCTTGATAGTACATCGGTACTTATAATATTGTGACATAATCTATCAATTAACCAGTCTTTACTTTATCGTGTGAATGTATTAAAAAGTATACCAAGTGCAAATCCATGTTATGTAATATGGGCACACCATGTGTATTGTGGTAGTAAGTCCCCTATTTGAGGAGTTATTTGAGGAATGTCTAGATAGGTACCACGGTGACTTCACCTTCCGCCCGATGCAAGTATTCTTTGGACACTTTGGTTTTCGTTTGGGCGTGAACCTCAAGCCAAGATCGGGAGCCACAGTCTGATTCACCCAACGCTCGCCTTTAATAGCCAGGCCTGGGAGGACGGTGCGTAATGTTCGGGCCTGGGATCGCAAAGAGCATTAGGATAAACACGTATGGGTTTTAGTCAGTACAAGTCAAACCTTACCTTCCGCCCCATCTTAAGCAGAAGAAGTCTTTTGAAAATTACGTCCTTAAATATATATATTTTTTAATATATGGGTGCCGCTTCCATCGAAATTCGTTCAGCTGTTTTTTTATTATTATAATTATAGTAGAAGTAGGATGTGATAATTTCTTTAAGCCTCAACTTAATTTTATTTGATTTCTAAATCCATGGTATCTGTAATGCCTATCCCACAAATTACCGTAGGTATTTGCCGCTCCCGTTCGCCTTATACAGCACTACCATTTCCAGAAAGCGCTGTATCTTTGTCAGTACGGTTACACATAGATGTATGTTTGAGCCCAGGGAATAGTTGGGATGAGGGGGATAAGTTATTGCTTTCTACAACTATGTGTCTGCACCATGTGTTATGGTAGACACTGTTTTAAGTTACGCACTGAATTATGGTACAAATACCACCTAAGAGACTGTTATCCATCATGAAGGCAGCAGTCTTACACCTGTTCATACAAAATAATAGTTATTTACTTACTCGTAAACTGTGCAAAAAAATTTTTGGTAACATACAAACAAAAATATACTCGAAACACAATTTAAATGTTAGAGCATTATTGAAAAATGGAAAGTTGTCTTGTTATCATACATATTATGATTAAATTTGCTAAAATTTTCATAGAAATCATAATTTTGGATGTAGTATGAAGCTACTTATTTAATAGAGTTTCTGACTGACGAAATGTAAGTAGTAGTAGTAGTAATTTGACGGACTACTTACATTTTGACGATTTCCAAAAACTAGTGGACACATATGTTTTGGAAATCTTTGCTTCTTTTTTATGAATCTTTTTTCACGTACCTAAGCATAAAATGAAGACGATATAATGCGACTACACACGAAAAATTGTGCCATTCGTAGTGATGTCACGCGTGTTTTCAAAACACTGTTTCAATAAATACCCTATCATAAATAAATGAAACTTCTATAGCGCACCATACACAAACGCGTCTTGTTAAGCGACTTATTTACAATACAACAACGCTTTTAAATACCCCCGAAAAATTAAACACATTCAGAACTTTCTATCTTAATAAATAAATTTATGACTCTTCATAAATAATGTTAATTAATTAAGTACATTTTTCTGTTCAACGCACTCGCCAGGGCTGTACTTGAAGCAAAGTTTTAATGCGAGAGTATGTGGGGAGGTACTCAGGGCCCAGGGACCCGGCCGGCAGCGGCGACGGCCTTTCTAAAGTTCATCGCAAACGAGCCATTGACACGAATGTGCGGACTGAATTGTTTGTTAAAGTAAAGTTGGGGTTAAGATGTTTAGGTGGCTCGAGTTAAGTAAAAGATGTGCTAATTGTCGGGTTTTGGCTGACCCTGTCGTTTTGTGCTTTATTTCTTGTTTAAGAGTGGTGGGAAAGTTGTTTGTTTTTAGATAGCTGAAATTACTACTGGAATTTAATTAGCAGATTGAAGATTTTTTAATAATAAAAGGACCAAAAAGTTTTCAATAATTCAGTTAGATATTATTAGGAACACCACCGCTTCATAACCGAAGCTCTCTGGATTAATTATAGAAAAATGAGCTTCTCGAATAATTTGAATAATATTTTTTTTTACTGGCATACCTGTATTTACGTTACCTACTTGTATATTGTACTGTGTTAAATGTCACGTAACAATAAAATAAAACAACAGCGTCCATCACACAAAAAACAAAAAGCCCAGAATTTTCACGAAACGCTCGAATAAACAAATACGCCGAAACAATAGAACGAAAAAGTTAATACAGTACATGTTAGAACGCACCATACATCAGTAGGGCGTTGATACACTGGCGAATAAACGTCTGCGCCCCGGGAGCCGACGCGACAAAAATAATTTCAAACATCCCGAACATTTTCCGATCCATTTGAGCCACGTTCAGGCGATCAATTGCTCAAATGAGGTCTAAAACAAGACTTCATGACGTCATGTTGGCAATAATAGCGATGTTCTCAATAATAAATGGTGGTATGCAATCACAATTAATATAATTGACACCTTTCGTAAGCAAAAACGTAGCTTGGAATTTGAATGCAGGCCAGTACTTGTATGTATGTATCTACATTACATAGTAGAACTACACAGAGAAGGCAGAAGTCTATCATAGTCCTATTAGGTCCCAAGTTGGCGAGACTGTTTTTATTTTCGGGCACGACACCAATTTTAGTTTGTAATTGACAATTAGTTCAACAACAAACAACCTTATTACAATCGATTTCTGTTTGAGGATCTAAAATTTGTATATTTAGCGTCAACCGTAAATTGTGTAGCTTATAACAAATAACAGCCTGTTGTATATCAAATTCGTAATCCTTTTATTTTTAAATCGATGTTTCACACTTAAGAGTGGAAGTCCCCATTCCAACCCCATATTTCTTAAGGGGTCAGATGGGGGACCAGAACCTAAATGACTCTCGATACGCCCCTGTCCCGAACACGCAGAACAGGGAGGGACTGATAGTGTCAAAAAAAGATAAAAATATTATAAACTGCGCATTTTCTCAAATTCTCCCCCATCACTTATTTTTATTTATCTATGGGTGAAGATGGCGTTCTAAATGTAATATTTCAGTCGTTATTTAAATTACCTTACACATATGCGTGTGTTTAGATACCTAAATGACTTTAAGGAAGTCAATGCCCATTAAAATGTCAAACATAGTGTATATATACTCGTATAAACCTAGAATTTCCAAGATCTGCAGTGTACAGATGTAAAGATAAAATTATGTTTTATTCAGAAATCTCCCGTTGAAATCATTGAAGAACATTAACTCTTGCACGTTTTCGAAATTCAAAGACCGTATATTTTATGTCAAGCTTTTAAATAAGCTGTGTTATGAAAACACGAGCATGATAAAAATACTTAAACATGAATTACCCTCAGCAAAGTACGTAAATAAAGCCAAATAAAATTCAGATAACAATAAAATAACAAAACAGATTATACAAATATAGGTGAGAAGACATTTAAGTACATTAAAATCACATTAGTAGAAGATCTTGGTGGGGGTCCGCGAAATTATCTCGCTCAGTAGGAAAAAATAAATTAATAAAAAATACTTTAAACATTTCATATCTCATTTGGGTGGTGACAGAAAAAAAGTCAATTGTATGGAAGTAAAGATAAAGTTGATTTAATTTTTGTCAGGCTTTTATGTTCACTGAGTAAGGTTGACTTACAAAACTGCATTAGCTTTAAGAAATTAGTTTCTACACCTATAAGTACTCTGTGGGAGCACGGTGCACATAATTACTGAGGGTAATTAATAGTAAGGTTTAACCCGGCTCATCAGGTCGCTGCCATCGACCGCACAGTCGCAGACAGGGCCGCAATTTGCCTCACCAAGGCACGTTTAATATTAGAAGTCCTGATTTATGCCCTGCCCCTGTAATGAAGTGTCTCCACACTACAAACGTGTGTGCATCGCACTAATTTACTAGAGCGGATTAATAGTAGGAAGCACTCGCGATACAACGCAACCTAGCTCTCCACGTTCTTTAATTTAAGACCTGCGACTCCTGAGAGACTCACAGAATGAGCTCTTGTTTATACTTTTGATCGTTTTACGAAACTGCTTTATACTCTAAGTGGGGTGTTCATCTTAAGTGAAATGTTTTATCTTCAAAGACATATAATTCTTAATTTATAGCCAAACAACGCTGTCCACACATTCAAAGTAAGTTAAGATGTGAACAGGGCGTTAATCTCGACGCAAAGACGAAATACAAGTGGACCGGTAAATCCAATTAGTTTAAGAAGTCATTAAATCAATTTGTTTAGCAGACAGTAACATATAGCTATCCTCATCTCTTTGTTTTCGATGGCTGCAATCCAAGCTATTCGTTATTTTGGTGAGCTTGCGAAATCGTGGTGACTAAAAAGGCTTGCAGTTTTAAGTCTGCTTTTAAGCTGACGCGGGGATTGTGAGAGAAATATGGCTTTTATTCAACATGAGTTTATCAAATAGATGTTATAAATAGTACCTACTATTGAGTAAATGTAAACTGCGCTCTATTTTCAGAGTAGACTAAGGTAGACTTTCTCTAGATCTTTAGAGTTTGGAAGGTTAATTATATTTGATTACAACTTCTTCAAGATGCCATAAAAGCATTCAAATGGTAGATCTCTGAGTTGAGAATAAGGAGTTATGAACGTGTGAAACCTCACTTTAATGCCAAACTTCGGCTGTTTTTTAGGCTGTAGCAGAAAATTTAACAATTGTTGAACTTGAAATAAAAATATTATTCCAGAAGTCTCGTGTATACATAAAATCTATCAGTACCTACCGGTATTTATGCTTACACCATCAACCTCACTGACAGATCTACTAATAGCGAAGTAACCAATCAGCGTCAGTAGCTAAATCCATGCCATTCACTTTTCCTCGACTGAACATCACTAAACCAGAACGAAGAACGCCGAAAGTACCTGACTACACTAATTACCAACCTCTAAGTGGCAAACATGTTAATCCATCTAGAAATATATTTCTCATTCCCGGCAGATCCGATACAAAGGCCGCTGGCCGTTGGAGGAGCAATAAATTAGAAGGAAAGCTGCGCGCCAGGATTTCCCTTGGGTTTATTCTCACTCAAGAGCGCTACACCTAATCCAGAAAGCCTTATTATGCTACCCTTAATACAGCGCTCAAGACTACTTGAAAATTTTCTCGGGAAGTAAACGGTTTAGTTTGGGGATTTTACTTTTTCCTTCCCGCTTCGTCGCCGAGGTTTTATGCTTTCGGACAGGCTATACGATCTCTAGGACCCCTAGAGGATTGAGTTCGTCAAGCCAACAGCTTCTCAATGCATTGATCGCTTACTCGTTATTTAAACGGTGTACGTATTAGGACGCCAATTAAAACTCGCAACACGTTATGATATATGTACCTGAATACAATTATCCCTATTATGATGGCCTAGAGTTTTTATCTTGAAGTTAATCGCGAAAAACTAGTTGTATTTGTGAGCAAGTCTTAATTGAAACTCGCGACACATTACGTGTGCCGGATTGATTAGCTGCCTTATTGATTTTATTGCAGTTATATCGATAGCATATCTTATCGATGGCCGCACTTATCGAGTTCGATTTCGAATTTGTTCAGAATTCTTGTTGCGCGGTGACACCGAGCAGATCGGGAAGTTTTTGCTCAGTTTTTACTTTTTTACTTATCGCGGGTGAGAACGATAAGCTGAGCATTAAAAGTATTGCACTCAACGAATGTTTCTTTTCTATCAGGTTATCACACTTACTCTAAAGCTTTTTAATAAAGCATAACTAGTTGCATTTCAACAAGTATTTATTATTCCATTTGAGTAAGTAAATAAATACCACGGTACGAACGGGTTCCTCGTTTCCTTGTAATAATATGTCATTGGTAATAGATGATGTGCCCGCACTATCTACATACGCTGACGTTTGTCCGTTATTACCAGTTCCTCGAAGTACTTGGCTACCAATTTCTCCAATTTAAATTGTCTATGAGCGCCGCCCGACTGAAGTCAGCCGGCACATTCCGCGGTTATCGACGACGCGGGCGCAGTTGAGTGAAAGAGACAGATACATCGTCAAAAATCACGCGGGACAAGGACGGAACCGCACGCAACGGGCGTTCGTTTTTTAAATAATTGAGTCAGGAATGACGATAGGCACCCGACAATTCAAAACATTTTATCGAGCTGGCAACCCTAGCGCGGACAGTGGGCATTTAATTTGTTTCCTCGTGAGTCATGTTTGTATTATAATTCGAATAACTGTTATGGGAATTTTATCTGTGTTTATTAATTGTCCAGGTTGTAATCACCTTTTACTTTATTGGGATAATCAACATTCATAAACATGGTTTTTTATCGACGACAAACAAGTCGTTTTTGAATAAGCAGTAGGCAACACTGAAATAATTTATCAGGTAGGTAAGTATACAATACAATATATCAAACATCTTATTATCTGTTTGGTACTTAAAAGTCAAACTGCATAAAATAACATCAACAAGCTACTGTAATTTCAATGTAATAGATTAGATTCATTGGAGATTAATTTATTGCGTGTTAAGTAGTATGCTAATGAACAGTACCTACCTACCTACATGTTTAATACAAATTGTTTAATAAGTTGCATCGAAGCAGTTACTGTAAAATTAAATTCAATAATCTGCTGCCGATTTATCAATTAATTTTCAACACAGTAGCGGCAACAAGTAAAGCTTATAAATTTTCTCGAAACTAGGAGTCTATCTAAATTCAAATATAGTTTGAGAGCTCGTTAATCATGTTAAAAACAATCAGCAAAGGCTTCCGACTCAAAACGATATAAATCAGCGAATTCTATTTTCAATTAGCACGAGCCACGGCAGTCGTTCCTAATTCGAACGCAGCCTATAATTACGCGGCGGCCGCTGATTGGCCGCGGGTTGTGCAGTCGCAGGCGTAAGTCCATGTCCTTTATTTGCCGCTATCTAAGCTCTAGCTAGTCTATCTTTAAAGTGAGGCCAGCGAGTGTGGCGACATCTTTTATCGCGGGTCGCGCTTCTGTTTTTGTTTGTTTGTTTTCAAACTGCGCAGCCATATTGCGCCCGTAAATTATTACTGCGAGAGATTTGTTTCCATAGTTCTGCGGCTGCAATACATCAGTGTTTGCCGGATGTTAGTTTATGTTGACGCTCGTTTTGTGTTTCGCGATTTCGTGCTTGTCAAGCTATTGCTTGACAAAATTTTATATCTTATTTGTGCAGTTCCATATATCTGGTGCATGCAAACTGCGTTGTTTGTCATTGCTAGTATAGTGCGTGCGAGTTTTATTTTTATTTTGAATCCATACTTTATCACATATTTTGTTTCACTGCCTTTCAGGCAGAATCGCGCTATGTATATCTTATTATAGTAATTTATCAAAAAGGGAGTCACGTTTTCCGTAGTAGGTATGTGTTTACTGAAAAAGTTACTAAAGCGTAGCACGTAAAGCTTTCAGCAACTGTCGCAAAAAATTCAAGGAAAGATCAAGCAAACCAGCTTTAGAAACTTTTACAACAAGTATTGAATCAACAGCTTGCCAAAATCCCGCCATCAACCACTTTATCCCAAACTAAATTATTCCAATTGAATAAAACTTATTGATAACTCTTTTATTTCCATGAGATCGTAGCATCTTTTACTATACGTACAAACATTCACTAGATACCTACTCCTAAGCGGTTTCACTGCCACGCTATATAGAGCTGTTAATACGATTCACAAAAATAAAATGAAAAATATGTGACAGTTAACACATGTCCTGAGATGTGCTTATTTATTACACACTTTGTTGTCGCTTCCTGTTATTCAATTAATTTATTAGGTTAGCACACAAATTAACGATCCCAGGAAGAACTTAACGTGTTCAGATTAATGGTGCGTGCACCGGTGTAGGCACGATAATTAGCCTTGTACTGACCCAAGAAATTCCACTTAATTTATTTATAATTTGATCCTTTCGGCCTTTTTGCTTGCACATTCCTCTGAATCTAAATCAAATACATCGAAAACAAGAAGATACATTTGCGTGTTTAAAAGTTCATTTGCATTATCTACCATTTTAGAAATCCTGAAGAAACACTCAAATAGTTTGCATTAAGAACTAAGTGATTTATAAAGTACAAATTGTGTTTAGGGGTATTTGACAGCTCTAAATGCATTCGTCGGTCCCGGCACGACTGCGTAATGTTTTACGGTATGGGGCGAGACAATAATGGCTTGCTCATAACATTACTCGTCCTCGGGCCCCCGTACCACGCTACTGTGTAGTCTCCACAGATTTTGGATGCCCAACTACGCTCCAGTGGATTTGACGCGACGTCCCCAAACTCATCGGGATCTTAGTACAGAGCTTTCAAGAGCAGTCTTTCGCTGGGAACGTGCTATTTATTTGGTTTGAGAGTGTACTAAAATTACTCTGAATTAATTTCTGGCGTGTGAAAATACATTCACTCACGTACAAGTGTAGTTGATCAACGGTGTTGTCAAATTTATTTCTCTCGGAGCGCTCACTTAAAAATAGAAACAAACTGAATTAAAATTATGAATATTAGGATCATAACGTAATTACTTATTCGTATCACGACTGTCTTATTCGTACGTTTATTTGTTTAAACCTACACGAAGTTTGAGATCGTACCGATGAGAATATCATTCATTCTGTGGGCCGGCTCAAATTTACATAGAATGAGATGCGCCTGGGCCTAATTAGACTGCGCCCGCGATGCATAAATCATCGCTGACTTGACGTCAGTCATTGCGAGGCCACAGGAGAGGACGAACGTCTCGTCGCCACCTTCTTATTTATTATGAAATATTCTGGTCTTCATCTTACGCCCCTTTCAACTGGTGAGGCGTGAAATGAATATTTGTCTACGGGCTGTGATCAAAGTTTAAATTTACAAGAGCTTTCATTAATTTTAGAAGCTTTTTCGATGATATAGCTTCTTGTAGTCAGTTCAAACTAACTTGAAGCTTTCCTAAACCGGAAGTAAGGCAAGATCAAAACTAAAGGGAAAGTATTCTTTAGATTTATTATCAGGTCAGATGATGAGAGACACATATATTATTAGAGAAACTTTCAAACAATGCCTCTAAAACCATTGGAGGTATTTCAGTTTTTACGTGATCAATCTGCTCCGAAATGGTAAAAGCTTTATTTTTGTTTAAAATTAAACGTAGAACTTAAATGCACACATTAAATAAACTTTCAAGTATGTCACTGAAGCTAAGAACATCTTCGATCGAAGCGATTGACGAGTGAGCGGAGACATGCGCACACGCCTTGACCACGCAACGCTCAGGCAACTAGGTACATTAAATAGAGAATATATTGAAACCCCGCGTTAATCTCACTTGAATATTTCATCAACTGTAAAGTTTAGAATTTCATAAAATAAATGTAACGTTCTATTCCAAAATTTAATTAGTAAAAATTTATTACATTTACTTTCAAAGATTCAATTAAATTTCTCAGAAAACTACTGTGTATTCTTTATCTTTTCTCAAGAATCAAACGTGTGCTTTTCTGTGAGGCTCACCGCATAACATAAAACTAATAACTAAACTGTTATCTACCTCCATTTTACAACGTGCGTGAGCCTTAACTCCAAATTCTACATACACAAAGTACCTAATTACACAAATTTATAATACTTCTACCTACTTGTTCTTCGAGTTAATCATAAAACATTTTAATTGGGAACTAACTATGTTAATAATAGGTAAGTTTACCTGAAAAAATGTTAGCCAAATTCTTACCATGCATTTTCATTCCTAACTATTTTTTTACCGTTTGTAATTACATAGGTACATAGTCACATATATGAAATTTAATTACACCGTATGTCAAATTTATTCACGGTGCTATGCTTAAGAGTATAAAACCGGTGTACTGGATACATTTAGTGGTTCATAAACTTGGATGCGATGGTATCTGTGGAGAGATTTTGTAACTGCATTCTACGTAAGGGTGATTTCAGATGTTGCCACTGAACGCACGTATCTTATAATCGAAAGTCAATTCCTGATGAGTTATGTCTTGCTGTCTTTGTAGAAGGCGTCAATTACCGTCGCGAAGCCTGAATGTTCTTTTTTTTTTGGATATTTAGGATCCCGCTCTAACATAAAGCTCAGCTTGGCGAAGATGCGCTATAAGCAGAAGTTGAAACCGAAATCAATAAAAATAAGAAGGCACTGATAAACCACTTTGAATAAGCAACTCTCCTCGAACAAATGTTCCACAGTCTGTCCACCCACTTATATTATAACGAGTTTAATTGTTGATTTTACTTTTCCATCGCCATGTTGGCTTGGATTGTTCTTTAATTTGTGCTCGGCGTCCTTTTATCCATCAATCAAGCGTGTAAGCCTGATCAGGTTGATTTCGAGTCTGCTGCCGTGATTGTAGCAACCACAGAGATAGTATTGCTTCATAGGATACTTCCAATGTGGTTAATTCTAAGACTTGATCGTTTAGTTCTTAGTAATAAAGTTTATTGTGACCATTGGAACCGGTTTCGCACATACGATTCGATTCTGCGGGATCGGTTTGATTGTGTGGACCTCTGAACTTTATTCTATGGATTGAATATATAATATTGTAGGAGTCAAAGATGCAAACGCAGAACTTTGTAACAAAATTAGAAATGTATATAAAATAGGGATGTGTTTATTTAGAAAGTTCTGCCATGATAATCAAGAACCTACAATAATATGCTCATCTAGTCATGGCCAAAGATCAACAACAAACATTCCAAGAAGTGACCCATTACTATCATTACTCCATACCATTGCTCCCGGACAGAAACCGGTAAGGATTCCCAGTCACGATGATGACAAGTCAGCACAAAGAGCCATGATGGTATAATACTGATACTCAACGGTAGATAGCTACTAACTATTAGTTAAAATTCCTATCCGTAGAGATTGTTGATAAGCCACAATGTATCGAGGTACAATGCTTTTGGCTTTAAGGGTCCGTTTAATGGCTGTCAGTGAAACGACTTTATATTTTGTGTGTAGCATCATGGTTTTGGGATGGTGGGTGACAGAAAACCGGGATTGACTTGATAGAAATAATGATTCCTTATCTGTTACTAGCCACAGTATTCCTTTGTGAAAAAGCTGTGACGTTAATCTATACTAATATTATAAAGCTGAAGAGTTTGTTTGTTTGAACGCGCTAATCTCAGTAACTACTGGTTCGAATTGAAAAATTCTTTTTGGGTTGAATAGACCATTTATCGAGGAAGGCTTTAGGCTATATATCATCACGCTTAAGCCAATAGGAGCGGAGCAGCGATAAAGAATGTTTTAAAATCGGGTATTCCACGGGGACGAAGTCGCGGGCAGCAGCTAGTAATATAATAAAAAGAGAGGACAAGGCAAATATCTACTAAGAATCGGTGAAAGGATGTATTTTCGTACATTTTGATATCCTGAAAACATTACTTACTTAGATAGTTTTAAAACTTGAAGCCGAAAGCTTTATGTTAGAACAAGCCAAGTATTTTTTTTTATTATAATCTGTCTGGTACCTATTATATATTATTATAATAGGTATAGTAATGACTCAAGAGAATATATTTTAAGATAAAATATTTAAAATTTGTACTGGCCTATTGACACTTTCTGTTTTAATTATATTTCAAATCAACTAAACAAGCTATATAATATAAACAGTAAAAATATTCTGGACATAATATTTTTTTAAATGAAAAATGACTCGATTTTTCGTTCCTAGAATAACGATAATGTTTGTAATGGTTGTATTAATAGCTATTTATCATCAAAAATATATAGTGTAAAATAAAATCATGTCGACGTAATTCATAGACAACTATTTATTATATCTTGGCTTTTATAACAACTGCTGGGTAGGTAGTTATCATTTGTTTTAAGCTTTAACAGGTATTCACCTTGTGTTTTGCTCTGACTAGAAATATGTTGTCAATGGCATTTAAATAAGACCTACTTTTGATATTACATATCGTGTGTCTTTTTACACGACTGCCCAAAAAAAGGATTGTTATGTTTGCAGGGTTCATGTATGTATGTTTGTGAGTTTCTTTATTCCACCATAACTTCTTATCGTCTTAAACGATATTAATGTATGTGGTATCCTTAGAAGCGTTGAGATATCCTGGGTAACATAGGCTTGTAATTTTTTTTTAAATAAAAAGGGGAAGCCGTGGTTCATAAATAAAAAAAAAAACTTTTTTTTTGTATTCATGAAAATTTGATTACATATACTGTTATCGTCTAAAGCTTGCAAAAAGGTATCAAATAAAAAACTAAAAATTAAAAACCCGCCTGCCATCAATTATTTTTCATATAAAATGTTGCTTAACTCAGCGTCTGTGTTAATACTGGCTAGTATATTCCAGTGCATTACATTATCCCCTCATACCAATTGTTGTGGTTTGGACAGCAATTATCTTCTTTCTACATCTCCATTTGCTGTCATCTGTTTAGAAATCTTTCTATGGTCGACACCAGATAAATGTGGAATAACGGTCATTGACCGACCTACATTTATTGACGTATGTACTTAATTCCGAAAACAGAAATAATGACATAAAGCTGTCCTAAATTGACGACTATCGTGATCCTTTACATTTACCTACCTTTTACCTACTAGCAATGAAAAACGATTCGTATTTTTTTTTTGTTTTGGAACCTACGAAGAGATACTTACCTATGTATTGAGTTGCTATTCCACAATTATCTGGTGTCGACCATAACCATATCATTTTCTACACAAACCATCCAAAGTTTTTCGTTTTTTTTTTTCAATTATAATATATACATAGATATACTTAATACCAGTGTTCCTGCTTCCTTATTTGAACGTTGGAGCAAAACTGGGATAATGTAACATGCGGTATCGCCATCTTGTGATGTCCATGTGCAAGACGTTACGATACATTTTTGGATCACTTTAATACATAAACTAAGGTTCATGGCAGAAATATATAGACACTATTGTATAAATGGCGACAGTGCTACACTGTCGTTCAACAATCTTTATTAGTCCTTGAGACAGCCTGCATATGCGGGCACACTAACTTGGATTACGTAACTTATGTTACACTTAACTTATGTATGTTTGTACTTTGATCAACCTTGGAAAAGGACAAAACAACATCGACAATCGTAAAATTTCATGTAAGTATTACGTTAAAAAGATTTAGATAAATCAGTAAGTTTGTAGGTTCCTTGTAAATATTTGAGATGTGCGTTACACAAATGATGGGTATATCTACTAGGTATTTATAATACCTGAGCAATTATATACTAGGTATTTATAATACCAGTACCTAATTAGAGTATATCAGAACTTGTCTACTGTCTTTAGGTCACAATATAGATGACTTCATACCTATTCTTCTTACTACATATACTGCTTTTAATTTATAGTTAATACTCCTAATTGTTCATGTATTCGTTTAATTGTAATATTCCTTGTTTTTGTTGTTTTGAAATGTTAAATATGTGAAAAATTCTGTTTTAAATTTTAGCGATTGTTTAACTTTTAGTACGTGTTACTTTTGTGAGTACTTACATACATATTTCTAAACACAGAATTGGCTATTGTATAAATTTAGGGTTTTTTGTACCTCTCTGCTTTGTATTTAACGTTTTCAAGAATGACAGCGCGTTTGGTAAATCCATAATAAATCAATCAGTGAAACCTATATACCTACTATAAAAATGGAAAATAGTTTGAGTGTTACCACCAAATGTTGGTATTGATCAGATGAATCTTTCATTGACAGACGGTATCGATGAGTGATAACGGCTTATTATCATCTCGGAAAATACGCGGTTCCAGTGGGAGCGAAAACAAGGGTCAAACCTAGTACCTAAATAATAAGTAGGGATCAGTTTGAGCAACCTGGAATAAGTAATATAACGCATTTACGCAAACAAAAAGATAAGCGTAGGGAATGAACAACAATATTAAATTTATATTTTTATTTTCTACGCTAACTTTCTTTTATTATCTTAATAGGTACACTTAAGAACAGTAGTGTGAAGTGTTTATTAAATTAAATGATATGGTTAAAGTACAGTAACCTATGAATATTAATATTTTTAACGTAGGTAATAAAAACTTAAATAATGTCTTCACGTTTGCGTGGATGACGTGTGTAATAAATTGTTTGTTTTTTTGTCTTACTGCAGTTTAGGTAACTTTGACCCAAAAACATTACAGGTAAGTATTACCTAGAAATGTAACTGTTTTTTTTTTTAATAATATTAACTGACTTAAATTGGACTGTGCTGGACATGTCAGTCTTACGCCCATCGAGCAGTAAGCGCGTAAAACACAAAATGCCCTAAAGTTACGAAACCTTCTCGTGATTTCAGCGGTAGACCACGAAGGACAATTTGGATATCTTTCTTAAGATTTGCCAAGAAATGGCACAGAACCAGGATCAAAGGTGCGAATGTATGAAGGCTTTTCTATCAGTGGGACTGTTCAAGCTAGAAACAATAAAGATATACCTATGTATGTATATGCTTTCAATCGAAAATAACCTAAAATAAATTACAAAATAGTGGTTTTTTTACCACAATTTGTTCAATATATTTCGAACAAACTATGCCAGATAAAGTTGAAATTTCCCGAATTTTTTTTGCGAACACCCTGACGTGCCAACACGATCGGAGCCGACAAATTAGTAACAATTTACGGATAATAAACTAGAGTAAGGGGTATTAATAACCGTCTTTGAAACGTCTAATGATATAGGGGTTGGAGGGTTACTTTGTTTATTAAAAGGAGCTTATAATTAATTGCAATAATTAACAGAGTCATAATGACCCGTTAACACGATTACGTTACTTTGACGTTATTATTGTGATAATTTTGCATGATTGCTTGTGATAAGATTAATGTCTCCGTTTTATTATCACCTTGAATATAAATTTTTGATTGATAAATGAAGAAATGGCTGAAAATAAATAATTAATATAATTATAATATCATAATGCCACAACCACAGCGCCATGCTGGTGGTTTTCAAAGAAACTGTTAGAGAATGTAGGGTACCAACAGAGATTAGGGGAGAGTCGGTTATATCGTACCACTTTTTACTTTATCTTAAATAATTCGACTTTGACAAGACTTAGAATAATTAATGGATATGCATAATAAAGTTTTATATTTTACCTTACTAAGCCCGAAAAATCAGTTCCATATGTTTACTCTAACATCCTTAAAAATGATTTTTTATAAAGGACTGCCATCGGTACGATTTAGCCGACTAGTCGTTTTAATCGTACCACCAAGTTTTTAAATCGTACCATGGGTGTTTAAGTCGTACCACTGAATTAAAGACAGTAACATTTTTAACCAAATTATTTATTTTTAACTCTTAGGTAATAAGGAAATATTATGAATACCTCTTAGGTGATAATGGAACAATGTTATCAACACATATATAAGCTTTCTTATAAGAATAACATGATTGTACTATAATATTGAGATCAATCAACACAACTATAATAATAATGAGAAAAAATACAGTTTAAACTATATTAATAAAGTAACGTGAAAATATAAAAGTTTTGTTAACAATGTTATTTGTAATACTCGTATAATGATTGTGCATAGTTTTTATTGGAAACAATCATCGCAAATGTCTGGATTCGAAGTACACGTCTCATGTAGCCACCGGTGACAGCGAATGCATTGAATCCAATCAACGTTTGGACCCTTTTTATCATAGTAATAACGATTGCACTTTCCACATATATTTTCGAGATCATCATCGCTGTCATCATCGTCATCTAATTCCACAACAAGTGTCTCATCTGAATCATCGCTACTAGTAATAGAAGAGGATCTTTTCCTCTTAAAACTTTTGCATTTCCCCTTGGATATAGTAGTTTTCTTTTCTTTTTTCACTGTTTGGTATTTCTTTGGTTTACAAACCTTTCCTTTCTTTACTTTAACATTCTTCTGCTTCATCTTTTCTTCAAGTTGATTTTTATATGGGCTTGTTGTAATTTCAATAGCTTTTTGTATAGTGTTCTTCTTTTTCGATGTATTTTTTGGCAGTGGTGATAAAACTTTTATTGTTTTTTTAATATCTGCAGGCGTAGTTTTCAGTTGAATATATTGTTTTTTCGACGTCGATGGTTGTGCATGTATTTCAGCAAGAGAAAAAATCAAATGCTCCTTTTCATTATTGTAATTTTCTTTGTCGTCCTTTTCTTTATTGTAGTTTTCTTTGTCGTCCTTTTCTTTATTGTAGTTTTCTTTGTCGTCCTTTTCTTTATTGTAGTTTTCTTTGTCGTCCTTTTCTTTGTCGTCCTTTTCTTTATTGTAGTTTTCTTTGTCGTCCTTTTCTTCAACCTGTTTTTTTTTCTTTGGGTCGTCTTTTTTTTCTGATTCTGTAAAATTTTGTAACAGTGATACGCTTTCGTTGCTTGAATTAATTGTTTCAGCGCTTAGCAAATTGTCAGCGGCCTCAAACATATGCTCCGGAAAAATATGTCTGTTTATGGGCCAAATTCCACTAGCTCTGAATCCATTCACAATATTGCCAATCACTGCTGCTCTTTCGTAGGCTTCTCCAAATAATTGGGCGACTTGGTATTGTGTTACTTGTCGCCCAGCATTGGTTCTCAACCATTTTTCTGTGCTTTGGATATAATAAGTGCTTAGTGGTTTGAAAAACGAAACGTCAAGAGGCTGAATTCGATTTGTCGTATGACCCGGTAGTTGTAACATTATTATTCCATTATCTTTTGCTAAACACAGAGCTTCCAAATTTTTTGAGTGTGTCGTATGTCCATCCATAAGCAGCAGAACTTTATTTTCAAGTGAGGGCTTCACTATTTTAACAAAGTGCTTTAACCATTCAACGAAGAGCGCAGAGTTTATGTAACCACTTTCAGAAACAGTAACAATACTGCCTAAAGGAGCACCATTTGCAAGTTCCGGGTTTTGTCTCATCCTTTTAAATATTAGCATTGGAGGGATAAATTGGCCAGATACACTAGCGCAGCATACGGCAGTGGTATTAACACCTCGTTCTCCACTAGTAGCGGCGCCAATTTGCTTCTTTCCCTTTAATCCTACAATTTTTTGAGATTTCTTTTGGACGGTTGAAAATCCACTTTCGTCTACATTGAAGATATTGGTAGGTTCTATACCATTTTCATCTACAATCTTCTCTAACAAATCAAAAAAGTGATACACATTTTCTCTATTGAATCCTTTAATTCTATTCATCGATGTGTTTTCAGGTTGTCGAACACTTAGCTGTGGGTGCCTTTTCATAAATTTGTAGAACCATGCTTTGCCAGCCATGCGCTTTTCTTTATTAAAATTATTCTGAATGTTATGGATTTCAGCAATTTCAAATGCCAGACGTCGAATATCGTTTATTGTTAGACCAAACATGTGTGTTTCGAGATGAAGAATATGCTCAGCCAACTTATTTTCTGTTTCAACATCGAAGATAACCGGTCTACCTTTTTGAATTTTTGTGTCAACAGCAATCTTATTTTTCTTTTTTATATGCCGTAGAATTGTAGGTTTTGGAATACAATAAGTCTTTGAAATTTTGTTCAAACTTAATTCTTTGTTTTCGTAAGCCAGAATAGCTCTTTCTAGGTCCTCCTTGTTCCAATTATAATATTTAATTTTAGCTTTTGGCTCCGTCATCTATAACAATATAAATACAGTCTGTAAAATATAAGTACTTTTAGATTTTAGACTAGTCGGCTAAATCGTACCAGTACAATTTACCCAACTGCGAGTGGTACAATTTAGCGAACAAGGCCATTTTAAAAAAAAACGCAACAGTCCGGCATAACCTCAAAACTTAGACACGCAAGAAAAACCACCAATAATCTAGTATTAAATTGTAATAAAACAATGAAAACTGTGTATTTCTATCTTACCTTATTTACGAGTTATATCCTTACGAATTTACGACAAAATTTGCAATAACTTCCACAAAAAAATGTTTTTTTCACTCACGCGCACAGTTGTCAAGTCACATCAATTGCAAATGGCGGGTGACAGGGTGTTGCGCGGGGCCACGATTTGGTGTTGCTAGTGTAGAAAAAAATACCCATTAAGAGGGAAATTTTGAAGTGGTACGATTAAAATGGCAGTACGATATAACCGACTCTCCCCTATATATCTAAGATAAAATATGATAAGTCATAGTCAAAATATTTATCTTACATAATCATCTTAACATTTAACTATAAAATGAGAATTTATATAAATAAAAACAACTATTTCACAACATGACACGCGCTGTTTCCATACAGTTTTTACTTTCATCTAAAAACTCTCGCGTATTTTTGTAAAATAATTTCACATAATTTATTGCCAGGTACGTTAAATACATTATACAAACAATAACTGTATACCACTATCTATGCTTTAATCGGAACGTTTAGTCGCCGTTCGCATTTTATATCTGCACCTTGCTCAAATAAAAACTCGAAACAATTATACTTATGCGACAAAACGTCGTAACAACCAAATGGACGCCAATAAATTTTTAACATTAATCCATCATTCACAAAGATTAAATTGGTTCGAGATATGACTGATATCGATTAAAAGACGGCATGTGGCATTCCTCGGCGGGTTTCTTTGCACCGATGCATTTTCATGGAATTGCCAGCGTTTTTCCGACACCTTACAATTGCATGACTCGAATTCTAGAAAGCTATATCGGACTGAACGGTTTTAATGACAGATCTTATTACTATTAAATGTTAGATAAAAAAATGATATGATATAATTGCGGTATGCTGTGCTTAATTCAATAAGTAGAAGTATAAAAGACAAGCTCCTGGCCTTTTGAAATTATGACTCTATAAGAAACAAGGGGAGTAGATAGGGAGGTATTGAATTCTTGGGCGCATCATTTCTCGGAGATATGTATATGTATCTTTACACAAAGCTGTAAGAACATGTGTCTGTCATTAATTTCCGATAGTCAACTATTAATAGCCGTCATTATTATTATTAAGTAATCATAGCTCGAAAGCTAATGGAAAATCTACGGCCTCGAGAAATTATTACCTCAACGAATAATTTACATAACAAGAATGACCAAAACTAAAGATCTCCATTAGCATTGTATCGTTAATCAAGTTTTTTCACTGATATATCGTCGACATAATATTTTACGTTTGATAGATGGCGTTGTTGTAGTACATTAGTAAAATTCATGAGTGACAATTTAATAAGAAAATTAAGCAATTTATATCATGTGCAGTTAATTATTTAATAATCTTTTTATGCTCGAAGGTGTAATTCAACTACCATGCAATGCCATTTCAGATTGTTATAGAAAAAAAAACACACAGAACGTATTTTTTAGGAGTAGGTATCTAGGATAAGGTGCTCCATCGTGGACCACATCCTGGCCCTCTATCAGGTGAGATTATGGCCAAACGCAAGCCGAGCAATTTGTATCTTTTGTGAAAAAACTAAATGACCTCAAATCTCTTTCAGCACTAAAAGCACGCAGCAGATGCGCAAGTATGACATCCTTTCACTAGTAGCACATCTTGAAAATTTTATTACTTACGTAAAATGAAAAATAGCGCTAAAATAGTAAAAGCCAACCGCAAATGGAATAAAGTACGGGCATAAATAAGAGGAGGTTTTGCGGCAAGCAGCTAACGAGACGAAGCAAGTTCCGAGCCGAGAATTCTAAGAGTTGAGAATTCTTCAAGTTGCCCGGGGCTGGAAGTTTTGCAGGTGCGGTTACATCCACCGACTTCCCGGGGAGCGGGCGTTTTCAATTTAAACAATTATTGGCTTCAGTTGTATACTTAGTTGTACCTTATAATGATGGTGTAAATTAAAGACCCGTTCATTACCCACGCCTCGGCGGAACAGAAAAAAAATAAAAACCATTTTCTTCGAAACAAAACTTTTAATCGACATGATAATTCGATCAACGAAGCTACAGAAAGCAGTATATCATACTAAAAAATACGAAAGCAACAAGTCTTGTAAATGTAAACGGTATTAAACAACGAAAACAATTTATTTATTTCAGTCATGTATGTACATTGTTCTAGTTTACAGTAAAGGTGTAAATTAAAAGGCAGTTTTTGTACATTCTAGATTAATAGCAAACAATTTTATATTGAGATTGTATACTTTTTATACGGAATAATGATTTAAAATGTATTTTATTGCTTTAAAAAATATTACAAAGAAAAGGGGCTTGTTGCATGTGTTCATTAAGATCTAAACACGATTACTCATGTTATCATTTTTAAATGAATGAATCGGATAAATGGGCGGGTACCTAATTTGGTATTAGAAGGTATCTGTTTATTCATAAGAATATAATAAATAATAGTATTTACCTAATATGGATCGCAATAACGCCTTTTTGAGAGTACATGGATATCTTCTTTACCAGCCGAATTGATTTGCATAGCTGTCACCCCGAGATATGTGCTGATAACTGCAGATTTATCGGCCTCTAAGATTAGAACTATAAATAATTCATGGAGGAACTAACCTAGTTAATAGCCCTTAACACTTGTTAGATACAAAAATGTTAAACAGTGAGACGACCAAGCAGTGTGAAACTTTTTTTTAAATATGACATTACATACGTAACGAAGATCGCTAAAAATGTAGACGCATTTAAAAAATATGCCTGTGCGACTTATTTTGATTCTCACAAAATATATCTCACGGTGTAAATGGAAAATAAAAGTGTGGCTATGGCATCCTTCAAGAGTGTTCACGTACGGTGTCGTTTAGAGGTTACTAGGCTTGCCCAAGACCGGTTTATCACATGGCATGGACCACGTGCGGCCTCCACAATACACTTATACATATATAGGTATATATGAATGTAAATGTGAACCACAGGCACAGCCTGCCATATAGGTGTATGTGTAGAGGCGAGGACGCAACGCATTGTCGTCAGTAAGTTTATGGTGAATGTTATTTTATGAGTTTTTAAATGCCTCGTTTATGTTCGGGATTGTGTTGTTGAAAGTTCAACTCGTGTTTTGTTTGCAGTTTATTTTGGAAGGTCCTTTTGAGATGAGTTTAGTTCATAATGTAGATAATGAAATGTTACATTTTTGAACGTATAGCTCGCTCACTGATCAACCAACGTTTTGTAAAATGTTGTTATTTTATTTCTTTAAAAATAAAATGAAGACGAATATTCCAAATATCTAGATCGTACACAAATGACGCAGTATGGGATATACATACAAGACAAACATGAACTCTAAATGATCATAAAAACTACACTACACTTGCGAATAAAAAATAGTAGATATTAATATCAGAGTAATTTTTACTGTGATATCCTCAAGATTTGTTTTGAAGATATCTTTTAATAACTAAGTATCATTGAAATGTAAAATCTGTGGAGATTGCTATCGTCTGCTATGTTAACTTGAAATACAGGATGCGGTTGCTATCTGATGTCGATAAGGATGTCGAATTGATTTACATAACACATAAATCATACATACAAAGATATCATAGTTACATAGTCGAATGATAAAATCCATTTTATAGTTTCAGGAGAATGAAGAATTGATTGTAACACAATCAGTTCGATTTTTGCTGAAGATACTAGCAAATCTTATTTGAACCTTGATCACCAGAGTTTGTTTGAAATTCATCTGCTTCCTTTTAGTAAATGTTGTACCTCCCAGAAAATAATTTGATGAAATAAGAATCTTCAATACCTACTGTTGTTATACCTATATATATTGATCACCAACCAATGATGATGAACTCCATGTGTCTGTAAATGTGTCCTTTCTGATATGTAAATCATCTTTTGTTTAAATTTTGTCCAAATTCGTCAACTCCTATATGTTTTGCAATATGCGTGAGAAAATTAATAGTATTTCTACTATATTTGGACAACCAACTGATTTGGCGTGTTAGCCAAGCATTTGCTATTGCGTTTCAGATCTGATTAACTGTCTCTATTTGACTGAGAATTTATTGGCCATAATACATTTAATTAGTCAACAATTTGTCGCCACATACTACATCATGTTCTTTCTTATATTATCTGTAGTCATTTACACTTCCACTCAAAACTTTTAAACTGCTGTAATTTGCGTTTGGAATCAGGAAATGCTGTAATTTTGATACTATTAATGACTTCATAGCTCTTAAAGCCTCTCATTCTCTAGCTCTCTACGCTCAGCATCATCTTCTAAAACTTCTTCCATTTACATATAGATATAGCTAGTATGTAAATACTGTATGTGCTTCTCTTGTGTATAGAACTCGATCCTTGCTTTCATTGAAGGTGTCTTAACTTTAATTTTAAATCATGATGTGACTGTTATCATTTCGAATTCGATACAATTTCAAGCAAATCTCTAGATCTAAATTACAATAATGATTTTCTACTAGTAGACAATAAGGATAACAATGAAGAAAATCGACAACAAAAATCACTTGAAGATGTAAATGGTTAGGACAACTTAAATGCTCTATAGGTTTCAAAATCAATTTATCATTATTCATCTAAACAGAAACAGTAGGTAACTAACAATATACAATATTTACACCCAGAAGCCGTTGACTGTTAGCAGTTCATTAAATTAACACAGCCTATCAATTAAAATCTATTGAGTGAACACACCTGCCTTTTGTAAGCCCGTTTTGTACAGGCTTGGATATTGTTAAAGAAATCTATTAGCTGCCCAGCTGACCTTAGGTCAAACGGGTCTAGACGGGTTCATTTAAACTTTGTTTAGAAGGCTTTTTGTTCCTACGTCGTATTATTTAACTAATTGGACAATCTGCTCTCTCTTCCAGTATTGTATGTGTATGTGCACTATCCTACAGTTATGAGTACGCTTTCCTTGTTCTCCAAGATTGCTCAATTTTTATTCTTCAGTGTAGTCCGAATACTGTTTAGCATAGAAGAGAGATAAATTCTGTTGGGTGCCTGAATATTCGGTTGTACGTACTTCATAAGTCTTTAGAAGCTGGTAGGTATTTTCTTGTTTCCGTATGAACCTGAGAATATTGAAAATGTAAATAATCCGGATTTTTAGTTCTTTGCAAAATTGTTGCACGGACTTCATGAGAGATTTAAGATGGTTCGTTTCTCCGGGTCTCATAGAGAATTGTCTCAATGCTTTTCTGGTGCTCACCACTGTTGATGCTGGTTTTCAGTAGTTGTAATGAATCGGATTTTTTAATAATTTGGCCGGCTTGTTGGATAAGTGCAGAATAAGGATGTTTGTTTCAAATTCATCTGCATCTAAGTAGTAAGATAAACGATACTCTAACCTAGAGTAGGTAGCATATAGAAAATATACACTGGAAATCTTTGACTGGAATATTCTTAAAAAAAAAATTTTTCACTTGCAGGATTTGAAGGTGCACAACAATGACCAGGTGACATGAATAGGAGAAGAAGGTATGAGGCTTTCTTTTTAATTAATTAAGACACACCAATAGAATTGTGTATTAAATTCACAACAACAGTCTGTATTGTCCTGGTCAAATAAACGAGCTCAAATGAAGCGGGCGGCGCAAGTATATTTTGATCAAACTCAGGAGCAGAAGTTCAAAAACAAGTGGCGGGGGGTGAGGCACGCACGCGGGGTGCCACCCCCGGCTCAAAGTTATCGCATTATTCAAGCGAACGCGACTCTTGAGTAATTTTGAAATATTACAATTTTCGAAGCACGCTGCCTCCCTACACTTCGACGGACTTGCAAGTTTCGTTATACTTAGATAGTTGACTTTTGCGGTTTTGAAGTTCTGTTGTGGTGGAGAAAAATGGTGGGCTTGGGAATTGTGGTGAGTTAAGTTTTACCTGTGTTTGTTCTTTTTTTCTTTTTTGTCGTAGTAAAGCCTAGGTGATAGATGTAGTTGGAAAGGTTTAGGAGAGGCCTACGCCGTGGAGGCGACTACTATACCTAAATAAAATTTAATTTACTGTCAAAATCTATAATTATACATATATGCATGCAAAAACTTATAGTAGAAAATAAAGGTTTTTTTTTTTATAAAGCCTAGGAGAGGATTGTTAGAAGCCAGAAACCAGTCTTGCCAGTACCGTGTTACCCAGTTAATGGGTTTTGGAGTTCTCGTAGGTAACAGCTTCACGTAAATACTGGTATTCAGTTGAATCTGGTTTGACTGGGAGAAGATCCCAATATAGTTACGAAAATATTAAGCATAATTATGATGTAAAGAAACCAAGGAAATTAATTGCTTAGCAAACTAACTATCAATTCTCAAAAGTAATTCTTGATAGCTGTATGTATTTGACGGCGTGTGTCATTCTGCTAAAAAATTATAATATTATGTATGATACCTAAAATTATGATATATTAATTATTTTTGCATTTCACAAGATTTAAAATGTATCGTATAACATAGCTATCTAACTACCGCAGTTTCACCAACACGTAAAGAAACTTTTTGATTGAGAAATCTTCACAATAATATAATTATAGGAACAGTGAAAAACTTTGATGTTACGGATGCATTTGTTATAAATTACCTATTTATAGTAGGCCAAAGTGGTTATATACCAGTTGTTACACAATATAATATTGAAAGGAAATATTTACAATTATTTTTCACATGATTGTAAACTACAAGTTTTATTGAAAAGAGAAACACATTTACGAACGTAAAAAAATCCGTTAAGCAACTTAACGGTAGCAAAACAGTACAGTAGAACAAAGACAGCAATTGTTTCAAAAGAATAACAGTATTCAAAACAAGAACATGTGTTATATTAAAACATAAATATCAAGAGGAGAGAATTCCTAAAAATCGCAAAGTTATAACGCAAAAAAAAACAACGGGCCTACTCTTTTGTCATGTTAAATAGACAAAAGATGCAAATTTGCACCGTTATGTTTACAAAATTCCTTTTTTTGTTACCGTTACTGCAAAAAACAAAGAAAGGACCGATTTGACAATGAGAAACTGCAATAAAAGTTGCGCAAACTATTAAACGCAACGCTGAAGTGACAGTTCACCTGTGAATAAGCAGGTAACCGATTATTATGGTAATTCGAGCAACAATGTACTTGTGCTTAGTACTTTGTTTTGTAGAATTGTGGCCAAAAACACGTAACACCTAGACGTAATTTATTGTTCTATTCTGTGGCGTTTATAACAAAAAGTTCGTTTCCGTGTTCTCTATCGACTCCGAGCTATCTTTGACATGAAAATTTACGGCTTTTTCGGGAATGTTAAAAAGAAATGATCGTCGCCCCTTTTGTTATATCGTATTGCATTATCATATCAATGTATGTAGGTTACAGAAATGGAATAGAATACAACATATTTAAATACTGGCATTTCGCCTCTTTTACAAACGGTAACTCGGTGAATGTTAAAAACGTAAATAAAATGTTTCATTACCCAATCAATCTTTTATGTCTTTTCTAATAAAAATATACCTAATAGCAATATCGTTTCCATACGAAACTTTAATTATTCAATTAGTAGTATTTGTACGCGAAACGAGTTATTGACCAGATGTGGTGAAGTTTATGACGGCTAATAGGGTTTATGGCTTTTTTATTGACATTAATGTTCTCTTGACTTCGCCGTTTACGACCACCTCATCCATTATCGAACCGATGAGGTCGGAGCATCACTGTAAATCATAGATGAAATTATGGATAAGCAAACATTGGACAATTTCGACCACTCTCCTTATGAATGAATTTATTATCATTGAATAATCAGCTCACAACTTTTCCATTACAAAACTTGCCAACATGATTTTATATAGCACAACAATTAATCAAATTATCAATTTTTAAAAAAGAACATGCGAATCTTTAGTGCGTTGCCATAAATTATTTGCGTTTACCAAAGCGTAATTAATCGACATCAAGTTTTTATCTGTGCGCGTCAGGCAGTATAAATATATAGATAACGCACGGCTATTTTTTTACGCACGTCGGTGGAATATGACGGCTCAGGCGTGGAAGGCGCGACGCTGCCGCAGAGTAAGACAATAATGTCGTCAAAGCAGACAATACGAAGCACGCGGCCGCACACCGCACGATTTATTGCCTATTCGATAATTATGCGGATTCAAAGCTGAAGTGCGGTGCTTTACGTTCAGGTTTACGGTACTTTACGGCGTGCGACTACTACACGACTTTGTATTTTGTTGCGCTGGGGTTAAGATCTATTCGGCCGCTGTTCCCGGCCGGGAGCGAAACAATCGGCTATTTGCTTATTCCGTTGCGGCAGTGGGACTCGCTCGCCACGTTTGAAGTGACTGCAATTTGTCTCCAGCGACGTATTTCAAGTAGATATGATCGTGTGTACGACCGATGCTTGCATAAATTTCTCACTAACAGATGTTGTTTTTTGCTTGTTGCGCGCGGGAGGTAACCAACTCACCTGTTACTGGGTAATGTTTGACGCTTCGCGAACAATTTTTTGCTGAAATTAAAAGTTCGATAGCGTCTGATCGGCGGTACGTGCCGCGAATCGATCCAGCATACGCACACGTCAACGTCATCTCCAACATGTGCGAGCGCATCATGTGGAAAATACATTTAGATAACTGCATTACAAACTGATTTCACTGGATCATCATAATGTACTGCAGAAATCTCATCATTAGGTACGCGAATTTCAAACAAACTAGTTGTTGAGCCGGGACTTGTCCCCTGCGAGCCGTTAATGTTGAAACGGGCGTGACTTCAGGAATTAAATAGTCGGACAAAAAACTAGCAATATTTTTGTCATTTCAAGTCTTATTGTCTCTAAATGGCGTCGGTGTGCAGGCCTACTTGTATAAATAAATACGCGATAAATAAACATGAAGTTTAATCAAATTCGATAAAGGCAGATGCGCGGCGCGGGCGTCTTATATGGCAATAACGGGTGCGGGCGACCGGTAGCGCGGCAGTGTGGCACTTGCGTGGCGCGGAACAAAAACAAAAGTATTGCTGGAATCACTCATTAACTTATTAAGATGATAATTTATGACCGCGAGTAAGACAATTTCATGCTGTACTAGCACACTTGAATGTGCCCCTCTAGTTTTTGTATGAGAAGGTCTCATCAAACGTATGCCTTAAACAAAAAAGGCGCGGAAACTTCTCGCCTCGTTTAGGTGTATTCAATTTGTCCAGGAGCATCGGATGCGCAACCAAGCGTCATAGGTTTTGTTCGATCCATTAACATAATAATTACGGGAAGTAGAAATGGAATAAATCCATCAATCAAAACGTCAATTTATGGGACTTTATAATCCAAACAATGATTTTATGGAAATTTTATTGAGATTTGCATTAACAAGTATTTTCTAAGCCTTGTTTACGATGTCAACAGTTGATTATAGTGTCTCTGGTTTTTCTAATAAAGCGGATGGAGCTTCATCTGAAGAAACAACCGCTAGTTTATTGAAAGAAAAAGATGATGTAGAGTCATTGAGCATTTATTTACTATTAAAGAATTGATTAGCAAACTAAGCTATTGGCCTAGCTTTCTTACTTACACTGATTTGCTCATACATTTTCCTATAAATTAACTATTTAGTAGTTATTCCCAGTAGTAACAATAATGTTTCTGAAAACAATCCGTTGTCCAGAATGTGCAGTCAATATAATGCAATATGGTCTTAGGTAGACTTGTTTTTAAGCAGTTTTAACCAATTTAGAAATTCTTTGTATAAAGTGTAATAACAACACTATCATTTAACAACTTCTCCATATTATTTAACCTTATCTGTCACTAATGAAGCTTACTATACATTGAACGTTGTGTACAGTAATAATTGGACTTCAGATTTATGTACTGTATATTGTCATAGTTGTGCTTAAATAAATTGTCTTAGTCTGTAGTCTGTCACTGTACTTATTACAATAAAATAAAAAAATAAAGCAAGTGTGACAGTGACTCAAATTGCAGAAGCCAAAATTACATTAAAATTTCTTCAGTCTTATTAGTATCTAACAAATGTAACTCTAAATAATAGTTCAGTAATGAATGTGATAGTTATTCATGTTCATAATAATTTCAATTAATTAAATGCAATGAATAAAGCAGCAGTAAAAATTATGGTAGAGTATTTATCACGTTATTGTACTGGCCAGGTCAGCATAACACTTGAAGCAAAGGACAGCTCCTATAGGAAACGTATAGGAAATAAAGACAGAAATAAGCATTTAAGCTGAGGTTAACATTAGAGTTTGAAATCTCTCCGTGGTAAAGAGCAAGGTTCCAAGGAACCAAATTAAGAAACGCAGTGCGATTCCCAGCCACCGTAGGCGCGGACCTGCGGACGGCGAGCTATGGGTGGCTTGTCGTCCAGTAGCAAACAGGCCTCAAAGAGCTGTCAGCAACGAAGACGGAGCTCCATAGAATCAATGCCTGCTAGGGTTGCGGAATTTGTTCGAAAGAGTCACCGCGGCCCTAGAACGTAAAGGGCACAAGAAGGATCACGGGAGGGTTTTAGTCAGATGAGTCTAATACTCCTTTCCGCTCCGCCCAGAGCGGAAGAAACCATTTGATGATTTTCCATCCAGAAAAAAAAGGTATCCTTAAATAATTATTTTTTATTTGGATGCAAAATAATTTCTTCAGAAGATCATTTTCTTTTTTTCCTGTGTTCCTTACACTTAAATTATTGTCAAGTAGATAGGTAGTCGTTATGCAGTCGGAGTGAGAGGACGAGTGTTGACGCCGAGGAAGGTCTTAGAGGCGTTCATGACAGCTTGGTCTCGGAGGGCCACACACTGGGTAGTGTGAAGACTATAGTGGAGACCTTCGCTCAGCGGTAGGACAGTAGGTACATATTGATCATAATATACTCGTAGAAGCGAGTGGAGAAACATTATTAAGGGCATAAACAAAGACCAAGACATTTATTTGTTTTGCTCTGTAACTTATAATTAAAAAGACATAAATATGAAGTCCAGAGAGATAAGGTAGGAGATAATTTAAAAGACTCCTACGTTGGGGAAATGATGCAAAGAGGAGAACTGTTCCTACAGATTCTATTCGCGTTGCTGCAGAAGCTTAAGGGAACTGGTACAAGGTATCTTTCCCCCTAAGCTTTCTCCATCTTTATGAAATCCATTGAAAAAAAATTGCTATTTTATCTTATTTTTCAAGGACCTCTGCGGGTCTTTTTATATAATTTTACAATATTTAACTAATTCATCTGAATGATTGTTGGCTATTTTAATGTTATCTGTTTCGTTGAAAATCTGTACTTCAGAAAATATAATGTTGTGAGTTGGAAGACGTAGCGAGCAATTTCCATATTCAGGTAACAACTAGGTAGATGATATCCAAGGAATTGAGTCACAGCAGCATACAAGGAAAGCTAAATATTACAAAAAGCAACCAGCAGCATCACTGAATAATAAGTAGAGATTGAGATCTAACAGGGTGATGTGAAATAAGACAAATATGGCGGCGCGCATGACCGGAATCACAAATACAGCGCCCGCGCAACTACTCCTCCTTGAACTAGGTACTTCTTTTTGTTTTTCTGGACTTTAAGGAAGTTCCTTACCTCCGATCGAGGACTGATAAGGTCTTTATATTGAGTTTGTATTACAAGTTTTTGTTCTATTTGTGGAAAAAAAATACAAGTGTTCGAATTTCAAGTTTTGCTGTTTCCATTTTTGAATCATAAAACAGTTTGTTCTTCAACTGTTTCAAGCGAATTTGGTATTTTAGTTTTTGCTTCGGTCTTACTTTGTATTTGTGTTTAATGAGAATCAGTTCTCGGTATGTTTTTGACATGTACTTTATTTACTTTGTGCTATGTAAATGATGTAAACGCGTTACTAAAAATGTAAACAAGTCCTTGTGCCAAAAGCCCACTTAGCTAATAGAACGTTACCTCGTCATGTCATTTTATTATCTTAGAGACGTAAAGATTTTTCTTTTCAGAAATCATTTTTATTATTTTTTACTGTAGTAACAATTTATATTTTATCAATATCTAGAGCTTCGTTGTACAATTAAGTAAGTCGAATGTGTATCTTACTCTGATAGACATGTGTATCTTATTTTTCTTTTTTAATTAATTAGGTATTTCATTTTTTATATTTTATTTATATATGCACCATAAGATCATACCGAAAAGTACCAAAATATTAACATTATTATTATGAATCCTTAGTGATCCAAGTTTTAAAATTATTATTAAAAAAAATATTAGTTTAGTTACTTTCAGAGATTGATGAATAGATACTATAATTCAGTACTTATTGGCAATCAGCCTTTTTTAATTATTTGATGGGTCTTCTTTTAGGAATGAGTTAAGTATTCTAAAAAAAAATCTGTAAAATATCGTAGAGTCATTGATAGAGATTCTGATTTACCTGTAGCATCTATTTGATTGGCCCCACTATTACTTTTAGACTACCAAATTATAATAACCATATAAATGTAACTTCTAAAGACCGCACAAAAAAAAAAAAAATCTGTTCAAATATTTATTTACTTATTATTATCTATCAGTTCTATTAGCAGTAGGCATACTTATATGCTTTTTTTTTAATTATTACAGTAGTATTACCTAGGTTTACAAAAAAAATAATTTAGACAATAATTATTTCATTGTGACTTTTATAAATATCCTTTACTAATTGATATTTGCTGTTTAGATATTAATAATAACATTTTACCGTTCCCAATCTTTACGGTACCTACTAAAATCGCAATACAGCGTCAATCAGTAATAAACATTAAAATTAATAATTATCAGAATTAAATCACATCGTCTAATTTAGTATCTACAAACTTTACATTTCAATCAGAGTAATTATGTGATATTACACTCAAGTTCAATTAAACTTAGTAGCCTACAATTACACACGATAAATGTAGGCCCGTTTCTAAATTAATTTGAATCTAGTGTTGTACAAGGAAGCTATTATCTTTACTTATCTTCGCTCAAACTGTATTTCATAAAAGGTATGTTTTTCTAACATATTCGGCGTCCAACACACAATTTTCAACCCTAATTTAATCAAGTGAAGGCTCAATTTTGGTCACAAAAATATGTAAGCGGAATTACTGCTTATAGTGGATAACTGGACCATACTAATCTTTTATTTTACAGTTAGTTTAGATTCTCATGGAACTTGAATAAGATTGTTTTTATGATTGAAGTGATTTTTAATAAAAGAACAACAAACAATTTGTTTCTCTTAAAAATTGTTGACCATTAAAGTGAGTTTTATGCTCCGTTTAGAACTCAGGATTTGTGCCTTAAAGCAATCAACTAATCATTCTTGTGTCATTCGAACCATTTGATTTTCTGTACTGCAGATTTTATTTGTGTTATTTTTTTTTTCTTTTTGTCGTGTGATTTTTTGAGTTTCTTAATACTTACTGTTTCTACATTCAAAAGCAACAAATTATGCCGAGTCAGAAATAAAAAAATACTTCCATAATTTGTTTAGGCTATTGATGTCATCAAC
This sequence comes from Hecatera dysodea, assembly GCA_905332915.2. NCBI lineage: Eukaryota > Metazoa > Arthropoda > Insecta > Lepidoptera > Noctuidae > Hecatera > Hecatera dysodea. The sequence continues at coordinate 13,649,919 of HG995298.1, read as the reverse complement.
TATCAATTCAATCATTGCTCTAATTGTTTCTAAACATCCATCGAACACTTTGTAGACCCTTCGCAAACTTAGTTTGACAATCGGAACATTGCCGGACCCTTGCCGCGAACCTGCAAACTTGGGAGCCATAAATTGGCAATAAACTTACCTTAAGCCGGGCGGGCGCTCGCCGTCGGCAAACGCGCTCGCGCCATCCCGCTCGCTAAAAACTTCTTCACAAAACTCACAGTTCTACCGAATAAAAAGAGTTCCGAGAGTTTCACTCCGTCAAGTCACGTGTCAGCGTTTTAGATGTGGCATGAGCGCAATACGTAATGTGGCAGCGCACGTGGGTAAGTAGCCGACAGTCAGGTGCGGACGCAAGCACGTCGTGTTGTTTATGGCGCGGTTTGTTACGCAACGCGTAGTCGCCGAGGCGCGCGTCAGTAGAATGTGGCGACCGATGCTTTACGAGCGACGGCGCACCCCCCGCCAGGCGACGCCGAACGCCGCGGCGCCGCACTAAATCTGCGACCAACAGAAAAGGACACCACCACCCTCCGTTAATCCAACACCATTGATGTCCGAGAGACAACGTTAATCGGAGCGATTAATTGAACGGTCCGGTCTCGACTCGCGATAGAATTGTATCGGCGGTTGGCCGTAGCACGGCCGATCCGAGCAAGTGCGGCGTCGTAAAGTTTCTTCGTGTATCGTTCGATGCACCAGACGTTGATGCCAGTTCGCACGGTTGGAAAGATGCTCTACTACGTTTTCAAAGTCATCAGCTAATCAGCAAAGTTTTAATTGACGATATCAAACATCTTTACTTGAATTCTTAAGTTGAACTGTAGAGTCACTCCATCAAAATCAACTGATATCTTGTGATGTACGAGGCTATAAAACATCCCACAATCGTCGATCAATTTAGTGCCAACACTCAAAGAAACAAACATATTTAAGCTCCGTTCCAAGCAAATGAATATACTTTTACTTTTTATTAGTTTTGCTTTAGGTCAGCAGGATAGATGCGTAAGCGCAGGCCAATGCCTTGTTACGCTCGACTCTGAACTGTTACTCGTGCGTGACATGACGATAGACGTTACGCAACACGATTCGCATCGCAAATAATAAAATACTAGTGCAATTACACTTTTTAATTTTGTTATGACACATAACGAACTTAATATTCTTTCGAAGTTTCTACGGAGTTTTGCCTATCTAATTCAGAGGTTTGAATCTTTGGAAAGCTCGATATCCAGCTTTGGCAGTAGTTATTCAAAGCCATCCAAAACACATAACTTTTATAGTCCAAAAGTCCTGGTCAAGAAATTTTTAAAGGTCTGCCCTGATTATTCTAAAATACCCTCAAGGAGACATGTGTAGCCAATGTGACCGGTGATACAGGCATGCATCACCATACCTTCTATTTGACAAAGGTTGCACGGCTATACATACACCAGAGATAAATCTTGTAGGAGATTTTCCAAGCCTACTCCCTCGAAGAATCAGTCAAAACTCCTGAACCTTTAGGCACCATCAATCAATCTTTCTGCAAGTAATATTGAACTACACACTGCTAATTCTTCTGGTCTATGTAAGTTGGCAGGGTTCTGCTGATCTCGTCATTTCTAATATGACCATGCAAAGAAACTTTAAGCATGCCTTTGCATTGCCATCGACTGGTCTTTGAATTCAGAGGATTCCCGCAACCTGCACCAGTTCATCGACAACTTCCCGGCGGTCGCTATTCGGCAACCCCACTATCTATCTATTCTGCAAGTAATGTGCGCTGCCCACTGCCACTATAGTTTGGCGATTCTTCAGATTACTTCGGATCTAATAAGATTGCAGAAGTGATTTATTAAAACTAGGCTGAGAACCAACACTTTTTGAACGTCAAATTTTACATAAATACAGCCCTCCTATACACCCGCTTGTCATCACTTCCTAGTGTTTTATCTGGGAAGAAGAAGTGGCGCAACAAATTACGCAAGGAAACTCCGAAGGTAGCCCTTATCATTGCCCTTTGGGTGACATAAAGCCAGATGGCTAAAAACATGATCGCCCACAATGGGCCTCAGCAGATGCTGAGGCCCATTGTGGGCGATCATGTTTTTATTCCGATTGTTATTACTATATAGGTAACACGCACTGATCCATAGACATAAACTTGAGACTTAATGGTACGAGAGATAAACAGATACCACGAAGCTTCCCGAACTCCGAAAAGCCGAGTAAAATTCGACGACTGACCTTTTTCGAAAAGTTAGACCTACCGATGTGGACATAGCCCATTGGATAATTATCAGTCAACGAAGCTCAATTTGAGCAATTATGCACTGCTTGAAAAACTTTCTTTTTGAGCTATTGTAGTCTGTGAGTGATTATTAGATCAAACAGGTTTTCGTATTACAGAACACTTCAGTAGACTTAGGTACTACTAGTTGTACTGTGTGTGGTAAATTTCAAAATTCTGTTATTAGATGATATCGTTTTAAGTCTAATTCTTTGGCAAAATATTAACAAATACCTAGTAGATTTTTCAATATGCATCGGCCACACCTGGTCCAACACACAGTTATTTTCAACAAATACGTCCATTTCAACCTTTTCTTCTTTCTTTCTTCGATTGTTTTTGTCGTAAACGTCCCAAGTTTGCCTTAGTTTGCAGATATGTATAAAGAAACAGGCTCCGGCTGAGAATATCACTCCTTAGCAGTACGCACAAAGAAAGTATTCCAAAACGTTTAGGCGTATAAGTTTTATTTATGGATGGGAAATCATCAAATGACTTTTTTCGGGAGTCCCAAAACCCAACCGTGTTCCTCCTACTGTTCTCTACGTTCCAGGGCCGCAGTGAATCTTTCTTACAAATTCTAAAACTCTGGCCAGCTTTTATGCTAACATCTCTTTAAAGCATCGTGAAACATAACGCGTCGTCGACGCGAGCCTGGTTGCTGACGGACGGCAAGCCATCCAACGCTTGCCGTCTTCAGGCCCACGCTAGTGGTGGCCGGGAATCACCCTGCTAGTCCCAACGCCCGGGGCGTCTTCTTCGGATGCAGTGACTTGGGCGTGAGGTTTGCCTCTCCCTCAAGAGGTCGACCTCCTCCTTCGCTAGCATTATCGCTTCACAAAAGGAGGTGACCGCTTCCTATGCGCTCTAGCTCCGGACCATGGATTGAACCAGGGCAAGGGCAGGTGTATCGGTGGGGTGTCCACCTTGCATCGCTGGCGCATCACCTTACGCTTTGTAGTCTGTTGATGGAATAGGAATGTGATATTATATACATACCTACCTAACCTAATGACATGTATCTTTTTCGTGACGTGTCAGGTATTTTAATTTTGCACAACCGAGAAAGAAACTGTTTATTGAGAAACTCAAAACGCTTTGGAGTTTGACTGTTCTTGGCCTCTATTCTTTTCCAAAGGCTTAGTAGAATTATCAGGGCTCAAAAAGGTTGAAATCACTTTAATGCCTAAGAAGTTTTGGGAATTCCACACACAGTTTTGATATTTCGCCAGCTGATACATTGCTATTGATGCTTTTTTATCACTTTCACTCCATGCAGCGTACTGAAATTTGTCCTACTCAATAGCTGGTTTTAAAAATCATGAAAGAAAAATGAAGACTTCCATCGCTTAGTATCCAGACATTTACTCGAAGTTTTCTGTACTCAGTAATTTTCAGACATTATCAGCCCACTGCTTTTTTACATATTTAACAAATTAAAGCGGATATACCAGTTCCTGGAATCTCAACAGATTAAGTACATTAGTCCGGCTACAATTTTGCAGTTTTTTAATTACAAAGATAAAAGAAAAAAGAAAACTGTTGCAGTAGTTGTGAAAGTTTTTTTAAAAAAATCACTTACGACCTCATTTGATCATAGTCTCACTTTTAAATCGTCTTAGAAAATAAAATACTATAACTTTACTCAGAAGAACTCTTAAGTCAAATACATCTTCTATTCACAGAGCACAAAACATGTAGAAAATATCTTTACAAATTCCATTCCCCAAATATAAATGCTACCGTTCTTTTACAAAATATTGAACAATATGAATGGACTACAAAGGGATCGTGTTGCAAGCCAATCAGAAGCGGTAGTTGGTCCGCCATCTTGTTTCCCCCACCAGTGTCGCCGAATCGAGAAGAGAGGTAGTGCCAGTCGCATCTGTCACCGTCAAGATGCTGGACCTACCATAATAAGTAGGTACAAATTAAATGTAGATTATATGTGTGACTTTATATTCTGATTAGTTATGTGTGATACAAGTTAGGTTAGATGTTTCTGATATTGTGCATCGATTTAAAATGATTGAGGAACTGGAATTCAGGGTATTAGCAGCAGTTATTAGCAACTAAGAAGTGTTTTGGTAAACTTTATTCCAAAAAAAAAAAAAAAAAAAAAAAAAAAAAAAAAAAAAAAAAAAAAAAAAATTTGATTGAGTCAGGCGTTACTTTGCGGAAATCCATTTTAAATTTGAAAATGAAAACAATATATCTAGTTTTAATTTCCGCGAATATTAGTGGGTTGCAGGTATGCACCTCCCTCCCGCCCGCCCCGCAGCACATGCAGGAAGGCAATGCAAAACCTAACACCATTACCGACACGTGTTTCGCCTCTCCACGAGGCATCCTCAGGGGACGTGTTGACTCGCTGACCGTTGAGTTGCGACCCAACGCAACACGACGCAACTCAACGGTCAGCGAGTCAAACACGTGTCGGTAATGGTGTTAGGTTTTGCATTGCCTTCCTGCATGTGCTTAAAATCCTTGCATTTGCCCAGTAATCTTGCATGTGCATAATATAGCGGGCGGGAGGGAGGTGCATACCTGCAACCCACTAATATTCGCGGAAATTAAAACTAGATATATTGTTTTCATTTTCAAATTTAAACTTTATTCCATTATTTGATTTGAAACTTCTACCTATTCCTTCCTATGTTTTACTCTCTGCCGACTAATTAGGTACTTAGATTCGATTATTAAATTCTCACACTGACAGGGTCCATAACTGTGACTGCTATTCACAAATAGCAGTCACAGTTATGGACCCTGTCGGGCACAGCAAAGATTAAGTAGGAGAGAGGATGAAAACACTTTGTTTTACTTATTACTTAGTCAAATAAGTAAATAAATAATACCTTTATAATAGCAACTGTTATTGTGTACATAAATTAATTTATGTATTTTAATTAAGTTTTGTTCATTAAATTATATACATTTAATTTATTTAGTAACATTGTACCTAAATACCATTTATTTATGTTTAATTTTTATTAGATCAATAAACAGAAGGAGACTTTACACAAACCAACTCAAATTTTAATACGGATGGTCGGTTTAAGACACCATGGATTTGTTTTAAAAGAGCAAAAGAAAACTCAACTGAACTAGTGTAACCAAACACTACATTTTACACGGATACTCATCAAAATTTACATGACTATAGACCTCCACAAGCTGAAGCTCCCCGTACTCCAGCGCCCATCTGCGCGGGCACGGCACATTAACCCCTGCACGGAACCCCAATCCCGCGCAACGCAATGCTGCACAGTATCCCTACTCTATGGACACGCACGCGGTTTCATACAACTAAAAGAGTGTAGAAATAAATATGAGAAAGGTGCAGATATGGTAATGTTAAAGTTGAACTGTTTAAAATGATGTAGGTAGGTGTTTCAGTTTTTTTTTTTTTTCTGATAGTTATTAGATAGTATACCTACCTATTACAAAACATTAAAATAATCTAAAGAATGTAATACTTCACCAAAATAAGCTAAAACTGGTGTTAGGAATTTTGAAATTTCATATTTTTATTTGTCCTTAATAATATAAGTAATTAGTTATAAAGATAATTAACAAAGATTAATAAATAAACTAAACTCACAACAAACTAAAATTAATCATAAACAATTTCGTCCTCTACGCTGTCAGCTGGTAATGTGCCCGAGCTGGCTTTTACTTTAGTCTAAAGCTAAGCTTTGCCATTCAACGTTGTCGGATAGTTTGATGTGAGTTTCGTATTTATTTGGAGTAATTAATGATGTCATTCATATCCTTTTCTACATTAAAAAAAATGTAAATGAAAACATATAAATTACATGATTTAAAAAGTAAGTCAAGGCACATTTTTTATCCAATTCAATACCAAACCTACAATACGTCTCTGTATTGCACCTACTAGCGTTCTTATATGTCCTCGGTTGGCCAAGTGAATAAAATGCCCCTTAGTGATATTAGCTTAGATACTATCACACCTACTGTCACAAAGTTTGGCTAACCCGTAATATAGATATCCACTATCCCAATGCACGGTAGCGTGATGTCATCAATTAACAAGTTTATCTAGTTCGTTATGTTAATTAAAATTCGAGGTCACACTACTTGGTAGTAAAGCCATATGACTAATTAAGCTAACTATGAGAGTCGATCGTCAAAATATTAACCTCTTGTCGAAATCAGCAAAAATAGCCACTTTAAATAGCAAATAAAAAACACAAAGTAGAGCCACTTTCGTAGCGTTACAACAGCACATTTCGTTCGCCACATTCCTCAGCACGTTTAAAGCATGCCCTAAACAGCTGATTTCCCCTATATACTCTCATCTCCTTTATCGCACACTAAAACACGTAATAAAACAGAGAAAACTATAGTTTATGCGCTCCCACCGGTACAGCGCGGACGGCGTGCGTAACCTACATGCGGCCATTTCGAGATTTACGATCTGGGAATTGTGTGTTAGAGTGAGATAAAAACATTAAACTCTTGGCCGACGGCGAACTCGAACGCTGCCGGATCGTTCATGCTCCGAGAACAAGACTCGCGCAGTATACGGCAAATACTAAGATGCTTTATGGCCATTCAGTATGAAAATCTATAAATAGGTAAATGCAACATTTAGTATGCTTTGCCTTTTTCTTCTCTATAATAGACCAAAACCAATCTCTAATTAAACACCCCTAAAATCAACAAGATTCATCGCAAAATCACCTGCATACTATCACCTCAAATCGCATACTAGCTCATTTTGTTACGTCTGTGTGTGTAAATTAAACTATCCGCATGGGACCGATGAACGTTATAGCTTTCCCTTTTGTTTGTCTGAGTTATGGGTGTGTTAGAGCGAGAGGTCGTAAATCGCAGCGTGCCGTCCGGAGTGACATGTTTATGGGCGGGGTGCGATGCCGCGTGCGATGCAAGGAGTGGGAGCCACGGCAGTCGAGAGCATGGCGTCGACGTGCTACCAAGCAATTTTTTATAAATTTTATGACGAAATCTTTAAATTCTTTTTTTTTTATTATTTGAGAAATTAATTATGTTGATTGCAGGTGATGATCTCAGAATTAAGTAGGTAAAAAATATAATTTGAAAAGTTGGGACAAACTTGCAAATCTGCTTCACAATAACAATAATTAAATGCAGCTACAGCAAAGTTGAATTTTGTATAGCCATAAACAAAACAAGAAAATACTTAAGTACCGTCCCCAAAGAGCTGGTACAATATAGAACAGCTCAAACGCCAAAAACTCCATGAAAACAGCTCTACCTACTTTTCCTACTTACAGAAAAATCAAAGAATTGACAAACCAAAATCTAATTAAAACTACGAAGTAATTGGATGACAGCGAAACAACGAAAGCGAAACTGGTAAAAAACGATAAATCTAATAGAACGGATCATGCTACAGGTGGCAAGGTGTAGCCCAGCCCTTAATGAGAGAGCCCTGCGCTCAATAAATTAGCGCTGTACACCTACCCCGCAATGGAGTCCTTTATTTGTTGCCTACGCTTTGCGATACAAAAGAAATTATTATTTTGAATGTTTTGGAACTAAGATTAGCCCTGATTTTTTAAGATCCCTAGAAAAGTTTTTAATGATATTTTTCGCTTGGAACTTGATCGCTCGGACCTAAGCTATTTCACTTACGACATATTTTTTTACGGATGGTAAATCATCAAATAACTTTTCGCGTCCTGGACAGAGCGGAAGGGTGTGTCAGTCATTCCTTGCTCTTTAGGGCAGTGGTCGTTTGCTTCTCCCACACACGGTCCGCCTCATCCTTTGCTCGTATTACTGCTTCGCAGGAGGTGAGGTGAGGATAGCCGCCGCCGATCCCCTGGATGAGGACACGGCGTTACTCCGCCCAAGCAGGGCAAACCTCCACCGTGTCCTCGAAGCAGGTAGCTCCCAAATCATCCGTGTCCGAGTAGGTCAGCGTCAGGCGGAAGGTGAAGACGCCGTGGCGCCTTTCTTACCATTCCTTAAAGAGGGGAGTTATCGCCATGATATTGTAGTGCCCACACTTACGGCACCTACCGAAGCATTAGAGTTAGTTTCGGTGTTTCTTCTCTAGGTAGCTAAGAAACACCGGGCTCATATAGATACTTTAAAGTGACCAAAAAAAAAAATGATGAGGAAGGTGTTATTTTCAACTTATTTACAAAATAAAATTAATGACCAATAATATTTATTTTTAAGTTAGTTGTAAAAAACACTTTTACCCTTCAAACTTTTTGGTGGCTTTAAACTAGATGATCGGTGTTTCCTGGCTGACTACCCAGAGAAGAAACACCGAAACAAATTCGGAGGGCAAAAGCTCTTTTGACGTTTCGACTTTGATTTGACCAATACAAATGTATGGACATTTGTATTGGTGAAATCATATTATGAGCACCAAGTAACCTGAACCATGTAGGTATGTCTGAGGTTGTATTTTAAGGAAAGTACCTTATTGTAGTATACCAGTCCTGGAGACAGTGCAAGCATTTGTCAGCTATCGTGTAGCTTAAACGTAGAATTCTATGGAGCTCAACGATTTGACGAACAACACTAAAGTAAGGATTTTTGGTTAGTTACCATTTAATTTTTGGTTCAAACAAATTCTTCGATCACTATGTGACCATACCTATTGATTAACATGTTTACATGTCAAAATATTTTAGTTGACAATATTGGCATAGCATAGCATAAGCATAATCAGCCCTTTAACGTTCCCACTGCTGGGACACAGGCCTTTTCTCTAGGAGAGGGAATGGGCCGTAATCCACCACGCGGGCTCAGTGCGGGTTGGTGAATGTCACATGTCTTGGAATTTTTTATTCTAGGACATGCTGGTTTCCTCACGCTGTTTTCCTTCACCGTTTTGAAGCAGTGGTGATGAAATAAGTTACACTAAGTAATGCGCCTGGCTGGCTTTGAACCCGCAACCTACAATTCTTAAGTCGGGGCCGTTACCACTCGGCCACCACTGCTCTGAGTTTTGGATTCCATTTTTTATTTCTTTCAGCGACATGATTATCGTTTAGTTCGTACCTCAAAGACTATCTTCTTCTGTAGGTATCGTCTGAGTAAAGTCTTATCTATGTAGGTACCTATATGCCATAGGTGTTTCATTTAGCAGCAGTTAAAGGACGAAAAATATAGCAAAGATCTTTTCGACATGAAAAGATCTTTGCTATATTTTTCGTCCTTTCTGTTTTTAACCGACTTCCAGAAAAGGAGGAGGTTCTCAAGTCGACTGTATTTTTTTTTGTGTGTTACCCAATAACTTTGTTCTGGGTGACCCGATTTTGATGATTCTTTTTGTACCTATTCGAAAGCTGGTGCTTGTCGTGTGGTCGTGTTGTCGTGTGATTGAGATTTGACGACTAGTATTTGAGTTATCCCTAATAATGAGTGGCTTCGACTACATTGATGATGTTCTCATTCACTCTTGTCGATGTAAAATGAAAAAATAAAATTGTATACGATAGTTTGGAAGAGCATCTTAGTATTTCAAAGTGGTCCTTTACTAGTTTGGTGAAGATCTGATGAAGAACAGAGATAGGAAACGGAACTCTTCAATAAATGATATCTAGCAAATCTTTCGGGATTGCTCTGAAATCGCATGTTTGTTTATTGTTTACACCAGTTTATAGTATGCTGTGAAGGGGTACGTTTAGCTGTAGTATTACTATTAAAAGTAAAAGAAAAACTTGTACTATAGCTCCACACTCTACATGTTGACCTGTAGGATACTCACTCCTTACAACTCTGAGAAGAGCACTGCGAACACCCGCATGGGGGCGCCGATCAGCAGCGAGGCCATAACTCCACATTCTACATGCTGAGCTGTAGGATACTCACTCCGTACAAAAAGAAAATCTATGTATTTACAAAAAATACGACCGACTTCCGAATACAGAATAAAATGGTGTCAAAAAACGAAGAAACAACCAGAAACACCAACTTCCGAAATTGATTGTACCACTAAAAAGTAAAAATAAATAAACTTTTTCAAAAACAAAACAACCGACTTCTAAACAAAAAAGTATAAAGTAAATTTAATTTTGGAAGTCGGTGTTCAAAAAACGAAGAAACAACCAAAAACACTGAGTTTAGAAGTCGGTTGTTTTTTTTAAGATTTTTATTGTCTCTCTTTTCTCATCTGTCAACGATTTTCTAATAGGTACTATTGTTTAATTGCTATAAAATAGAGTCCGATAATACTGCCGCCTTTACCTGTTTTAGGTATTTACGAGTACATTTCACTGACGCACAATTTAATGACAGCACTAATTATAATGTTACTATTACCGATAAGGATCGGAAACTTGATAAAACGAAGTACCTACAAGCACTTTAACATGAACCAAAAGTAATCACAATAAATCACCAAAACGGAAGCCCGTTTTAAATTCAATCAATACCACACTACCAGTTATCGAAATCGATATTTAAACTCTGCGTAACATAACTAAAAATTACATTACCATAAACAATAAACAAAGGTAGGAAAACCATAAAAATACTGGCATACGTGACAAGGGAAATGAAGTTAATATTCAGATTAATATAGAAGAGACAACGCGCGATACAATAAATCGGTAATTCCTCTGCAAGTCACGGTGCGCTCGCGCAGTTTCACTGGGACCACAGGAAAGGTAGTAGCAGAAGACTCACTACCAGCTTTAAATACATAATCGAACAACTCGTATGTAGAAAAGGTGTAACAGTATAGATCAAATAGTCAGCACAGGCCAGAAGCAATGCTATTATAACAACTTTCGTCAATGTGTGCGTTGGCGTTTTTGAAACGCTTCGTCTGAAGTGGAACTTTTGTACCGGCCATTCGTCTATTGAAGGCACGCCAAAGTACGCCATAGGTGCGTACGAGTACAACACGAATATTGTAACTGTGTTATATTTATTTTTTGTACCTATTTTTAGTAGTTGACCATTTGGATTCCGGTGCCATTGGGACCGTTGTAAAATCGTGCCGAAAATTTTAAACTTATTGATTGGTGACTGCTTTAAAGGAAATTACTTGTCGTACAACGAACTCTATTAGAGAATAAAGGTATCTATATTAATTAATGTTGATTACCAAAATTCATCGCTACACGACATCATAGAAACTTAATTAGAGGATTGTTCAAACGAAGAAGAATAGGTACACAACAGAGTAAAGAACAACCATTTACCGTATGTAGGTACCTAATCAGTACAAAAATCTCTTCTAAGTGCAGAATTCCTAGATTAACATCATTTAATTTCATTTATTATTAATTTAATTTATTTAATTTCAAGGTTCTATCTCACACGTCGTATACAGTAAGGCTTAAGTTAAATCAGAGTTGCACGGTCCACGCAACATAACGGAAAAGATCATGGCAGTGGAACGCACGTATTAAAAAACCGAAACCACATTTAAATAACATATTAATCTACATTAGAATACGTAATCAATAAATCATGGATTTATTGAATTAGGATATCCGTAATCATCGTACCCCACTTCAAACATAACGTGAACTTGCACAACCAAATTCAAATGAGGCGGATAACATTGGAATTGATACGAAATGATAATTTGATTGCTTTATAAAATAAAGATTTTATACTGGAACTTCAACTAGTTAAATTTTAACCAAAGCCAAGTCAATTACGAATGACTCAATTGTGTACGACGTAAACTTTAAAATTTAAGGTACTAGGCAAAAAATTTAGAACAACGTTAGTTCGTTAAAGCCTCGCTTAATCTTGACGTTAATTTCAATAAGGCACTTATTATGCATTTAATACTGAAACTTGGAATAGTAGACATTAATGGTAGTATTGATTGATTAGAATTAGATTGATTAAAATTGAACACGACGTATCGGTGCCAGAATTCGAATGTGACAAAATATACTTTTGGGCAGTTCTGATTATAGGTACATTCAACTCATACCTACGTACTTGTACAGACAATATGGAAGTTGTTGAACACGAAATAGAAGCACGTCAAGCCATCGATCATCGCCGTGGGTAATGGAGGTACAGCTAAGTAGTAAGTGCTTTCAGAGTTTTCTCAGACAAAATTACGGAAAAATCTTTTCTTCTCACTAACAATAGGTCTCGCATTAAATTGCAAACATAAATATTATTAATAACAGTGTCCCATACTGAAGTTTCATTCGGTCACAAAAGAAAAACTCCGCTCCATGTAACCTATGCATTGCCATCTATCTTTTTCCACAAAAGCCGGACATTATTGTTCGGTCCAAACACTCCTAAATCTTCGGAAAAGTAATATATTTTCGTTTTGCCCAGTGCGGTGTGGGGTACATACACAGACGCCCAGTCACTACGCTCCGCTACTTTTCTGTATCTACTAATGTTTTATACATTGCCAGTTTTGCTTCAAGCTTTTATGCTTTAGTTGCAGTATCGGGGGCAGTGGAAAACCGTCGTAAATTTTACATTGCTTAGATCGTAATTTCTAAAACCTATGTTGTTTCGTTTACGACTGTTTCGCGCGAACATTCCAATTGTGGGAATCGTGGGTATTTATATTGTTTAGTCGAATAACTGAAAGTCCTGTAAAGGAATTCGGCTCTTCTTGTTAGCAAAATAGGGTTGAGTTTTATGGACATTCTGTGGCGTTTTAAGACTTTGTAGGGTTGGAAGCTGGCCTAACAATATTGGTGTGTGCAGTAGACGAACTTGCAAATATGGACGACTGTGAGGGATATTAAGATTGGTGATTCATATAGTTGACAATACTTCATTGTTTCGATATAAATGATCTGTCGTAAATATTTTTGTGTTAGGCTGGCTTCACTGAGGAAGGAAAACTAGTTAGGCGGACCACAACCCTCGAAAAGCTCAGTCCAATCCACTGTTTAATGGGATTATATTCCTAAGGTGCACTGTTGGCCTTGCTATGAAAACTTTACAAGTTGGATTGCTCATACTATAATTCTATGTAAAGTTCATTTAACTATGACCTTTGGCCCTTAATCTTAAGCCTTCGCCTTAATCAGAACACAGATCAAAAAGCTCACACGAGAAACGAAACCGCGTTCAACTAATACGCCTACCACACAAGCTAGACAAAACCTAATATTTTATTTTAAAAAACTCCTCAAGTTACAGACTCACCTCTTTAAAATGGTTCATTCTTAGTATTACGTAATGGACGCGCGTAATTTGAGAATAAGCCTTAGCGAGGCAGCGTCAAAATATGTAAAGATTTTTATCTTTTCCGTAAAATGGCTTGGGAAAAAACATAAAGAAGGTGGTGTCACCTGATCCAGACAGGCGGGATTTATCGCGTTCAGTGTGGCCGCGGGCTAAGGTCGGGCTCGAGTTATGACGCTCGGTAATAATTTACCTACACGCGCTGACCATGGAGTTGAGAGAAGCGGGATTGTCGCTTGTGAGGCCAACAGTTGTGCAGGAAAGCGTTTGGAAGATCAGGTCGAAGCATACACGAGAAAATAAAAGATATCGAAATTTTAGTGCCTTTAATAATTACCAGAGCTTGAGTTTATCTCTGTAAGGTAAACATGACATCCTTTTAGTAGGTAATATCTAAGATTAGGGACGAAAAAGAAAGTCTTTGATAAAATAAAATGTAAATTACACAAAAACTGTTTTCGTATCATTTCTTGTTTTGACCTGTTGTATCTTTCATTACACTGGAAATTATAAGCCAATCATTCCCATTAGGTACCTATACAAGTTTTACGTTTCACAAACACTTTAAAACAGTTAAAGAATCACCATTACAAGTAATAACTGACAAAAATTCAAAATGTGGAATAATCATTTGCAACTGAAATGTCACCAAACATTTTGGACTGTCGGCAATCGTTGCAACTATACATAATGTATCGTAAATTGAACTGGGATTACTGTTTGAACTTGGCTTAGGGCCTTTGTGAGAATCAGCAACACAAAATATACTAAAGAACATCAAGAAACCCAGTACCTAAGATACATACAATTGCTTAGATTAATAATTATGTTATTGACTGAAGGTTGAAAATGGTAATTCTACGTAACCACAATAAATCTGATAGTTACTACAATATTTTGGTCATTTCACTCAACATTTTGGTATTGTCCCGTAACGCTTCGCTTCATAGTCCCCCTAGCTACATGTGACAAGAAATAAAAGTAGTTTCTGGGATAATGATCGTGCATGGATGAGTCAGTTTTTTTCATTTCTCGGATTTTTCATTTCATGTTTTATTAAAATTGCTATTCATCTCTTTGTGGTTTTGTGCGGATTTTTTATTAGCATATTTAGCAATTTGTTAAGTTCCGGCAATAAATTCTTTATTTTAGACGACTAGGATAAAACAAAATCTTGAAGATAAAATGTCTAAGCTTCGTGACAACAATTCAAAAGAAACTTAAGTATCCATGACGTTAAAAAACCAGCTTACACTTTGCCCCAGTTTCTTTTCAGGAAAACACCCTCTAACGTTTTAATATCAATTCCCTGAACCACTAATCTAAAGCTGCCAAGAATCAAATTAAAATGAGAACCACCACTAAAATCTTCTCATTACAACCAAAAGACATTAGTAAAGGGCGGGAAAAGAAATGCCTAGGCCTACAAATGTACCCCGAAACATGAAGGGTTCGTAAACAACGGAGTAATGTACGGGTTGTTTGGTGAGGGAAAATGGGTTTTAAATTGTATGTAGTAGAAGTGATTTTTGAATGGAGTGATGGGTTAGTTCGGTCGTTAGGTGTTGTGTCGGTGGTAGCTCAAGTAAAGTGGAAAGCGTCCCCGAGAAAATTGGCACAAGTGGTTTTAGCTGGGGCGGGCGGCGCGCCGCGGCGGGACGCGGGGATCCGGCGCAGAGCAGGCTGTGTGAAGATAGGACACTGTCGGGCTGTGATTTATGGAAACCTCTGTGAGGCTTATATGTACTTAGGTCCTGATGTTTATACATTGTTTGCGTGTACTTTTAGAACGCACTTCAGTTTTTAATAACTCAAATAATAAAATGCTGATTTCGGTCCGTATTCTTGTCTAGATAACTCTGTATTTCAAATGCAGCAAGCATAAGTAGTTACTCTTCATAATAAATGAGCTAATAATTAAGTAGGTGCCGCGTGATCGGGATCTCACGGAGGTTTGGAGACAGCGACTATCGCAACCCAGTGCTGGGCACGCCACTATTGTGGCGATAAGTCCCCTCTTTGAGGCGTGGCTGGAGAGACGTCACGGCGTTCTCACCTTCCGCCTGACGCAGGTGCTCACCGGACACGGCTGTTTCGGGAGGTACCTGTGTCGGATCCAGCGGGAGGACACGTCCGGGTGTCATCACTGTGTGGATCGTCCGGAGGACACGGTGGAGCATACGGTGGAGGTCTGCCCTGCTTGGGCGGAGCACCGCCGTGTCCTCGTCGAGGCGATCGGCGGCGGCGACCTCTCGCGTCCGGCCCTGGTTCGGGCCATGGTCCGGAGCGAGGAGGCATGGGAAGCGGTCGCCTCCTTCTGCGAAGCAGTAATGCTAGCGAAGGAGGAGGCGGAGCGCGTGCGAGAGAGGGATGCCCCTCGCTCCAGCTGCCGCAACAGAAGAAGACGCCCCGGGCGTCGGGAAACGCAGGGCGATTCCCGGCCACCGTAGGCGCGGGCCTGCGGATGGCGAGCTATGGGTGGCTCGCCGTCCGATAGCAACCAGGCCCGAGTCGACGGCGCGTCGTGTTCTACGCGCGCCTCAAAGAGCCGTCAGCAAATTAGACGGGGCCCCATAGGGTTAGTGCCTGCTAGGGTTGCGGAATTTGTTCGAAAGAGTCACCGCGGCCCTGGAACGCAAAGGGCACAAGAAGGATCACGGGTGGGTTTTAGTCAGTAAGAGTCTGACACTCCCTTCCGCTCCGCCCAGAGCGGGAGAAGTCATTTGATGATTTGCCATCCAGAAAAAAAAAAAAAAAAAAAAAAGGTCCCGCGTGATGAATAGATGATAAATGTGATGCTTACTAAACATCAATATACTACGTAGAACTACGTGTACCCAAGTGTGCACTTATTGAATGCTTCATATCTAACATATGGTTTACGCAAACCAATAATAATGTTGACAAATAATGATCTTTTACTCATATACGAGCACTTTACATAAATCTAAAATATTGTAAGAATATTTTATAAGTAACCAGTTTCTAAATTAAGAACCCGTTTCTGAATTTTGAGTTAAGAAACCCAAAATTTAATGCTTATATTTAACAGTAGAGTTTGACTGTACTCATTCTTAATTCAGTAAATTTTGAAAGGATCTGTCAAAACTTTAAAAACTCATTGAAGTTTTGACAGATACTGTTAAAATTTGGCATTCAATTAGGGTTTTACGCTTTCTTAACTCTTACTACAATATTCTGAAACCGGCCCTTAGTTAATTTATCCATCGAGAAGGGAAGTATTTATGCGTATGCTTACCTATAGGCACAAACCATGTCAAACATACAGTACTAATCTGTGAACCTGTCTGATCTTTGCCCACAGTATAGGGGTGGCCGTCGAATGTTCTCCGAGAGATAGCAGTCGCGACAAGATGTATTACTGCTTACGAAAAATTTTCAACATCGCCTCTATCCGATTGGCCCCGAACGGAAAATAAGAGGGGACATCGAGAAATAAATGAACGCTGTAAATATCTCTATGACAATAATACAGGTCAGCAATAGATATCTTTGTCGATAGTAACGCATTATTAATGTAACAAAAACACGGGAAAAAAAACGATTGATCGCTCTTAGATAAAATAATGGTAGATATCGGCGAAGTTTATATGGAGTTTTCATGCTTATAGTGAGAGTTCATGGTGTCTAAGGGCCGAGTTTGTTCAACTTTTTCATTATCGTGTATGAGCAAATCATATTTGATGAGGGGGATAAAAATTTAGTTACACTTGACGGTATAAAAAGAGGGCAATTTCGAGTTTTTGTAGAAGTTACCCCATGGGCTTATAGACCTATAAAAGGAATGAAGAGTAGCAAATACTCTGTGATCTTTATTCAGGTCATATTTTATGACTTTACGTACAGGTACTAGTGTTAACTTTTAGTCAATCCATTTGAAAAACAGTTACATGTATTATAAATGAGACATCCCCAGTAAGTAATAGGATAATAGGTACTTGTGTTGGGGCTGCCTCGCTCTTTCCCTTACTTAACAATACTGTGACTATTGTTTACATAGTCGTAAATTGACCAAAAACTTAATTTAGGAAGTCAGATTATAGTAAAATAATAAAATAAAGACTTATAAACTAGCTAGCAGCTCTTTGTATAACTGTAGTATTTGAAGATATTAATATTGCATAACTTATGAATTAGACTATCTGTAACAGCATTTCTAATATACCCGACCTCGACCTAGAAATTAGACCAAATAAATCCATAAAACAGATAACAGAAACCAATTCAATTAAAAATCCAAATCACACATTCCGAGAGAAACCGTGGTGGATTTTTCTTTCAAAATTTATGTCCCCGCGTTGCCTCTAGAGGGCGCTGGGAGGGACGTAGAGGGGGGTGCAAGGCGTGGGGGGTGCGACTTCATTTCGCCCGCGTCGTTTATCTTGAGAAACATAATTCAGGGGCGAAGTCTCTGTCAACTTATTCCTATTCTTTCGCCTAAGCGTAAAATGGGCATGTTTTACTTTTTATACTTTACGTAGATAGTTTGAGTAAGTTAAATAAGGTCGGCTTTGAGTTGATCTGTGATGTTATTTATGATTGTCAACGTTAGGTGCGTGTAGAAGGTAGTTTTAACGTAGAACCTACTGCATTGATGCTGTGTTAGGGCGAGACTCTTGATCTGCGGTTATACCTCAACCAATGGTTAGAAAGAAGAAAGAAAGAAATAAAACAAATTTATTTGGCACATGCATATAATGTAGATACAAATAAAAGGAAACTTATTGGTTAGAAATATATTTGAGGTTAAAGTGTTATTCATTGGTAAAATAAATAAACATTAGTTACTAACTAACAATTGGTGATAAACTCGCATTGTAAGACACTACAGACACAAAGCTATGATTAATTTCCTGACTACATCTAAAACAACTTAACAATATTCAAACCCTTTTAAAAACACATCCAAACCCCTCTCCTACCCACATATACTACCCAAAAATACAAACAAACCATATTTTGCTCATGAAAAACTTAGAATCAGACATATTTCAGTCAGTAACGGAATGTAATGGCGATATAATATTGGATAGGACGTTATCGGTCGTCTGCCAGTCTACGCCTCATAAATAAACTGAATTCATTACTCCCCCATTGAGTGTGTGTTAGAAAATATTTAGTGGCAACGATAGGGAAGAGCTATTAGCTTGCAATTAAATGGTGGACTTCTTTTGTGGGCCGAAAGTGTACGTTCTTGTATTGAGCTTAGCAAGCTGGAGTTGAAAGACACATTCGATATTTGTTGGCGTAGGTAGCATTACTAACTATTTTTAACTGACTTCAAAAAAAGGAGGAGGTTCTCAATTCGACAATTGTTTTTTTCCCTGTGTGTGTTGTATATCCTCATCCTCCTCCTCCTTCTCATAACTTTTTATTGTGTGTACCCACCGATTTTGATGATTCTATTTATTATATTATATTCAAAAATTGGTGCAAATGACGTTATATTTTTGTTATCCCTAACCTACCTTCGACGACATTGATTATGGTCTCATTAATTATCACACTTCTATGTAACATAAACAAAGAAAAAACTGTATACGATGAATTGGAATAGCATCGTAGTATTTCGAGGTCGTCCCTTTCTAGTTTGATGAAGATTTTATGAAGAACAGCGATGGAAACGGAACTATTCAATAAATGATAGTCAATCATCCGAAATTGCTGAAATCGCATGTCTGTTTATTTTTAAATCAGTTTATAGAAGGGTTGTGAAGGGATACGTTTAGCTACTGTGTGGATCGCCCGGAGGACATGGTGGAGCATACGGTGGAGGTCTGTCCTGCTGGGTCGGAGCAACGCCGTGTCCTCGTCGCGGCGATTAGCGGCGGCGACCTCTCGCATCCGGCCCTGATTCAATCCATGGTCCAGAGCGAGGAGGCATGGGAAGCGGTCACCTCCTTCTGCGAAGCAGTAATGCCACCAAAGGAGGAGGCGAACCGCATGCGAGAGAGAGAAACCTCACGCTTCAGCCCGGAGCGGGAGAAGTCATTTGATGATTTCCCCTCCAAAAAAAAGGGGTACGTTTAGCTGGGGTATAACGGCTGAGCGGATCTGGATCGATTGATGATTTGATCCGGATATATATACAGGGTGAAATTGAATAGATGCGACATATTTAAATATACAATAATACGTGTTGTCAAGAAAATTTAGAACATACCAAATGTAAAATTAATGAACTTTTATCACCGCTATGAATGGCAACGTTTAATAACGCGAGTACCTACTCCACAACGATCATTGAACACTGCGATTAGTTGGACGAGATTTTTTGATACTTTAATTTTTCTTATTTATTTTGCATATTAATTATTTTTCTGGAATACCGATAATTCGTACTTAAATAAAGATATTAACATCGATGGATCATTTTAAAACGCCAACCACGTAACTTTTTTTAACGATTTAGATTGTAGAAAAAACAGTTTATAATTACTATGTTACTGTAACTGAAGCTCCCATTTCATTTTGTCGCATCTATTCAAAGTCATCCTGTATAATATTAACGCTGTCTGTCTGTTTATTACCTCTTTACGTGTTAGCAGCTGAACGGATTTTGACTTGGCACACGTATAGAACATGTCTGGAATAGTGCTAAGGATACCTTTCGTCTCGAGAGTATATGCTGCCTTGGTATAATTTCCGATATTCACGCGGGCGATGCCATTGGCGGAAGCTAGTATTTAATAAGCAGTCTTTGACTTATTTAAAAAGGCAAAATTGAAAATTTTGAAAAACCCACGACGGTAAAAACATACCTAATTGAAAAAGAATTAAATAATTAATAAAAACCCCCGACTTACAAAATTAATGTAACCTAAGAATATCCGTCAGGGCTGACATTCAATGAGCTAGTTTGCAGATAGTGATGACAGCCCCCGTCGGATATTCTTAGGTTACATTAATTTTGTAAGTCGGGGGTTTTTATTAATTATTTAATTCTTTTTCAATTAGGTATGTTTTTACAGTCGTGGGTTTTTCAAAATTTTCAATTTTGCCTTTTATTTCAAACTTTTTAGAGAGAATTTTATTATGAACCAGCAGCGCCCCCTAGTGAGTTATCACCGTAACACCTATCCAAGAACATGCACCAATCAAACCCGAACACATCACTGAAAACTACATCAAAATAGGAGAAGTTTTGTTATTTTGCATAAACATATGTTTACTGCAGCGCCCCCTGGTGAGTTGTCACCGCAACACCTATCTAAGAACATGCACCAATCAAATCCGAACCCATCACTGAAAACCGCATGATAATCGGACTAGTAGTACTGGAGATAAATGGGAACATTGGTTTGCACAAACAAACATCCTCTCACCCCAAACGCATATACTGTCTCCGTTCCGTCGTGGGAAAAATCACTCCCGATGTTAACGGTCTCTAAGTGGCAACATTTGGAGTTATTTACAAGAACACCTGTTTTTGAGGCATCCTGTATTTACACAAGTACATACCAAAGCAACTTATTGCCAAAATGTTCCCTATTAATAATAATGAATGTCTGACAATAGCATTTACAAAGGTCAACCCCAATATACCACCAGCAACCCCCGAAATAGTATTTGGACTTTGGTACCTACGGTTGCTTATTGGAAATAGGGTTTCCATCATCCAAGAGATTACGAAACATGACCAAATTGATTTGGCACGTGCCCGTTGCAAGCTTTGGAATACCACATACGTCATAGCACTGAAGTTTGAACGTCGAACCAAAAAAATGAAGATCAAAATTTTCGAAGCAAAAAAGATAACTCAAGTTCAATATGTGTTCGGCATGTGTTTATAAGTTATAGGTACACGTGTTCAAACACGTGGTTCCAAACAGCTGGGTTTGTCATCAAGCTGTGGCGTTCGAAGTTTAATCTGTGGGACCGCTTTTGAATTTTGTGTAGCAGGGAAATTGTCTTGCGTCATTTTTTTTTAATCTATCTGAAAAATATTATTTTAATTTTCTTTCAAATACAGGAAGAAGCAGTTCTTACTTTTGTTTTGTCGGGTACAGTGTGATTATGTAGTAGTAGTAAAGGTGTTATTGTAAAAGCTTCAAAAAATGGTTTTATTTTTTCTTTGAGCTTTATATGTGCAATGTTTTCACGGTTACAAATATTGGCAACGTCACGCGCCTACCATCCTTAACCTATCCGTTAATACGTACAACCAATACGTCATTTGACGCAATAAC
Source organism: Hecatera dysodea (assembly GCA_905332915.2). Classification (NCBI taxonomy): domain Eukaryota; kingdom Metazoa; phylum Arthropoda; class Insecta; order Lepidoptera; family Noctuidae; genus Hecatera; species Hecatera dysodea. The sequence goes on along the minus strand of HG995298.1, from coordinate 13,628,271 downwards.
GGTCAAACAATAAATATCGTTTTGCGCAGACAACACGCGCAAAGTAATATATGAAGTTAAGAATAAATAGGCAATTTAGTTCGGGGCTCACGTTCGCCCGAATATTGCCGAATATTGCCGACGACGGGCGGCGAATTTCCATATCGTATCGCGATTCGTGGGGTGCTTTTATGGGGTAAAAATTAAGTCGGCGAACGGTTACGTGTTGATTTTCAATTGGATAGTTCGAACGGTCGAATTGGACATTGTTTTAAGGCATTTATTCAATTGTTTTGAGATTTCCCCGCGTTTACGCGTTGTAACGGTGGCGAAACATGCTGAAACAATGGACTTAGTTAAGTGGGGTTCCTCTACGAAAATTTATTTGATCTTTCTTATTTTTATTTTTTTTTTATTTAATGCTTCTATACCTGCCAAATTAGGTTTTATTTATCAGACTCAAAAGCACATTTCATTTAAACTTTTATGCAATTTTCAAGGTCTACTACTCTATACTCAATTCATTAACGTTGAATTTTGTTAATAATAAAACCTCGTTTTTTAAACTCAAATTCAAACTCAGTGCATTTATTTCAATTAAATCCTTTACAGGCACTTTTGAATTGTCAAGGTCGGTCGGTTGAAAGAAGTGAAGCTATCTGCACGTTCCAAAGTGTAGATCTCTATGGAGAAGAACGTGCAAGAAACTCCACGGCCACTCTTTTAAATGTGAGGACAATGCATAGAAAAAAAAGTAAACTATAATACAATTCAAAGCACAAAGATTAATTATTAGTATTATTACTAACTATTACTATATATACACGTAAATAAAAAACAATTAACTAACTCAAAATAATCAAAAGATGGCTTCGAAAAATTCCTCCGCATCGCTGGCCACTAGTAATGTATCCAAAAGGCTGGCAGCATTACCACGCTGTATAGCAATGCTTACCCTTTGTCCAAGGTAAAATCCAGCCCTTATAAAATATAAGGGCTAAAAGTTCTGCCCTTATAATATATAATAAGTAATATAATTATTAAAGCCCAATTTAATAACTATACTTCAAAAAAAAAAAAAACAAGGAATAAAATTACTCATAATGAAGAATATTAACCATTCCACATCAATTTTACGCATTAACCTAACAAGACGTAAAAGAAAAGAAAAATCACAATTTAAGTAATTCTCCAAATTCAAAATACGTTCTAACACCAATAAATCCGTCGAAGTACATTCGTATGGAAAAAAGATCCGAGATGTCGTTATAAATTCCGCGGTAAGACCCGATAGAAATGAGAGAATTCCCATTAAATCTCTCTAACAGGCCGATAGATGGCGCTTCAGCTAAGCAGTGGAAAAGCGTTGGAAAACACATTTTAATATGGGCTGTACCTTAGAATGACTCTATTGCATTGTTGCGACTCGTTTTGATACGTTTAAGAGGTAAATTTTGGAGAAAACAAAGAGTTAAGTGAAAGACTTATGGACAGATAAATATTGATTGATCCAGATGGCCAAAGATCGACAGTTGTGATGTAAGTTTAGAATGACCAACTGGGCAAGTCTTTGTTTTGCAGTGGGCGAGACTAGAGTTGATTGATTGATGTGCATCTCTCAAAGTGACGGAAATAAATGCGGTTGGTTGTTATTGGCTCATCAATGCACGATACGTCAAAAACAATAGGAGCGTAACGACCAAGTAAAAAAACTACGTTAACCTTTATCAACACTTTTCATGCATACTAAACCAGTTCCAGCAGATCCTGAAAGTGTCTAAATCTAGCAATCCTCCAGCACCAAGACTACGTCGAAGGTATTACTACGGGGGTGCGAGCGCGAAACGAAATGTGGCTTTAAAAATTTGGAACACAATCCGGCTATTTGTCTTTCCAACGTTTCTTATAAATCAAGGAATAAAGCAGCCAACAATGCTTTATGGGCGAAAAAAAGAACCTACATAAGACGAGAAATAGCATACAGGGCTTCGTACATACATTATGAATGTTAGTGTTGCGTAAGAGAAAGCTTCAAGTTTCGTAATGTACCTTCTAGGTGCGTTGTTGCGCGGTTATGGACTCCTGGTACTTTCAAGAAGTTCAGTTAATATCGTTGGGGATCGTGTTGTAAAAATGAGGGTAGGTGGATTGATATAGGGGATGAGAAAATGTTCAAATGATCGAGAAAACTTGTAAGAATGATCTATGAGTGTTTTCCCATTTTCTTATCATCCCATTTCTATTAATTGGGAATTATAATGAAGAATGATGTGTGTGTTGCCATTTAGAACTTTGAACTGTCAATCGTAATGCCATTAGATTTGTTTTGGCAGCATAAAATATAGATCCAACAGACATGTTAAGGGCGGAATATATTCGTTGTTGACTTGAATAAATAACGAAACTTTTACGTTCACGATTGATGTGTTTCTGATATCGGTTGTTAAGTGCAGCTGCATAAACTATCCGTATGTTTGTTTACAGATAATTTCAAACCAAATTTACACGGCTGAAAACATTTCGCGGACATAATGTTAAATTTAAAAGCGCATTCATACTCTTTTGTCGATGACAATGTAATGGCTTTTTTTCGCAGTGTAAATTAATATATAATTTATGACAAAAACGCATATTCGGCGGCCATTTTAATATCCAAAGTCGTTATTTAAACCGCGTCACATCCGTCCGCACTACGCGACGGTTTCGCAGAATTATTACCGTGTAACGCACTACATCACGTTAAATTTACGACAACCTGAATATGATAGATTTTCAATCCGGCCTCCATAATATACGACGAAAAACGTTCCGATGTCAAAATAGAGAAATAAATAAACTCGTGACAACCAATTAATAACTCGTAAAGTGTCAGTGTTGAGGACAATAAAAAAAACTTTGGCGGGGATAAAAAGGGGCAGAAAAAGGCGATCACAATGGCGGAATGAGGCGAGGAACGCCTGTAAAAAAGCGCCGATATCGTCCATAAATTTGGACGGATTCAAAACAAATCGCCTTTATTCATTACACGTATGACTTATGGCCGCGAGAGGCAGAAATTTATAATGCACTTATATAGAGAACACAAAGAGATGGAATCGAGTCTCCTCAATGGATGTTAAGGATTTATAAAAACAACTTGTGTTGAACAAAGAACTTGGCGCGCTTCATTAGTCACGTTTCGGCTCCAGCGAGGACCGACGACACAAAAAATTAACGTTGTGTTAATCGACAGTTTGGATATACTTTTTAAGTGTAATAGAGCGTGGATAAAAAGCCATAAACATGACGTATTAGACAGCCGTTAAACAATGATATTTCATTATCCTGTACATAGGCTATTTAGAAGGGTTCTGCTGCGTTAAATTATACCTTTCTCCACTTATTATGTTGCTAGCTTTTTACTGTGCTACCACAATCGTAACTCTTCAAGTATCTAGTATAGTACTTTAAGCCGTTGGACTCCCTAACGGCTAAATTAAAAAAAAAAACCTTACATTATAAGCACACTGACCCTATTGTACAACACTGATCGCGCAGACACAATATGCACACAACTTTATTCGAACAAAAACATCAGAACGTAAATGGAGCAGCCATCATTCACGAATGCACCAATCATAAAGTATTTATGGTATAGTAACGCAAACATCAAAAGCATTGAACACTTAAATAAACCACTTACAAAAAGGCAGCCCTAAAGCATGCAAATCAAATCAAGCAACTCAAGCATTTTATTATCAGATACCGCATTACGATACCTTCATCAGTATAGACGGTACGGAGCGAACGAAGAAATAAATGGCATTTAAAAGTGTGATCCAAGATGTACAAAAAAGTTGGGAAAAGGGGAAAAAAAGGCGTACGAAATGATAAATTTCCCTTTGGAAGTGAAAAAGTGAGGTTTTATTTATGACACGCCAGAGTATTGTGGCCTCGACAAAGGTCGTTATCAGATCTTGTTGGACCATGCATTTAAAATGCACGTTTGGTTGCGCTTTGACGGACGATGCTCCTTTGCAGTAATAAATTAAGTGAAGAGGTGAATGGCGCGCATTTTGAGGAGGTTTTTGATGGTTTTATCGCTTAGAAATAACGTAGTTTTTCCTAATTCTAGTTTTCATATGATCTATGTCTACAGTCACTGTGGTGAATTGTGAAACTATTGACTGAACTGTTTAACCTAGATTTCAACCTACTCAGATCTCTGATATGGTTGCTGAGAAACATCACACTAGGTACTGTTTATACAGTTATTAATAAAAAATAATTGGAACGATGAATCCACAATTAGGTACAACGTGATTGATTTAAAAGCCGTTAAGACTTTATAAACTTGCCGCACCGCAACGTTACCTAGGCAACTTTAAATTAGGCAAGAAGAATTATTCTCCAATCTCTTCCAGACCAACCACAAATCACTGTTCCTTGGAAGTAATTGAAAATACATTACGCAACCAAATTAAAGTGGAAAGTGGTACAAGTTGGGAGGCAGGTGGTGCGACATCCCCACCCGCGGAATGTTTTGGCATAAAATATAGCTTCAATTATTTACGTGAAAGATTTATAGCACTTAGAAAAGTGCGCCGAGAAAAAACCGGGAGCGACCGACGTGTGCACGAAAAGTGTTTTTCTTTGAAAACTTATAATGGGTATGAGTGTAGGGAAAGTTTTTTGAATCTCTTTCCTATGGTAATTTGTTTTGGGTGCGCTTATAAAGATATTAGTGTTTGTTGTACTTTATTCGACGTAATAAGGTTTGTTTTAGAATACATTAGGTGATATGTTTACTGAATGTAGCATACTTGCCCTAACACGAATCAGGTTGCAAAATTTATGTTGATAGAAACATACATACATAGCATTGAACCGATCACACTTTGATTAATTATAAGTAAACTTAAAGATGATGACCTAAAGGTATTTTATTCGTGTTGATAGACACGTAGAGCGTCAAGGCGCATAAAGTTTTGAACTGAATGATCTCTCTCTTTTGAAATGACCGAAAACTTAAATCACACAGAGCTCAAAACAAAACAACACGATTTACCTAAATATGTAAGTATGAAACAGACGACAAACAACGTTAATAAGTATAACATTGTCACATAAAGCTCACGCATGTTTATTTTTCATTTACGAGCAAGTACTGCAAACATACACGACTTATTACGTGTTGCGATATAAGAACGGAGTCTATTGCTTCTACGGAAGGTGTGATAGAAATGGGGGAAGATCTTGAGCGGTTGATAGGAACTGTTTCTGATAGAAAAGGGGAGATAAATGATAGGTTTATTTGTTTGCTGATTGTGTTGTGGTGTTTTCTGAAGCATTGGCTAGCATTATACCGGCAGTTTCGATGGCTTCCAGGCCGAACTTAGTCGATGAATTTCGTAAATACTACAGTTATTTTGGTAAAATTTTAATTAAATCATAATCCAAACGAATGGATAGAAGTTTGTTGATTTTGTACGATTTTGATAAATTTTGGTACAGATTTATAAATCCTGGATACGGATAGCATACTTTTTTCGCAGGAAAGTATAATAACGCAAGCGAAGCCGCGGCGTAGTAGATTATATTATTGACATTGGAATAGTCAGCAGAAGAAATGATTTCTTAAGACAACTCAGACAAACTGATTTATAAAACAGCTGAGTGCCCGAAAATAGAAGCTTCTAACTCAAGAGCACTTCAACCGAACATAATTTTTAAAAAGCACTAAATTAAACCCTCGTGATCGCCCGATAAGAATTCAAAAACAATGTTCCTTTGCCATGTCCAGCTGCATTTAATTAATTCATTAGGACTTCATACTGGCGCTTCAAGCTTATATTTGTATAAAAAATGAAGCTTATACCTACATAAAATGAAAAAGTACCGAAAAACTGTTATTCACAACCTCAAGCTACCAAAAAAATTATGATAAATTATGACCCAAATAAAGAAGAAATAAACATTCCAACAATCCAAACACCAACCTAATTTAAAGAAGTAAAACCACGTAATCCAAACTCAAACAGGGAAGATTTTATACATCCATAATCGGTCCGTCCGTACTTCTGCGTGATAATCTCCAGTAAAAATTTAATTGAACGTCGGAAGCGGGTGCAGATGGGTCACATTGTTGCGAGGCTCCCGTTACCTCCGTTCTGAATCGTTGTCCTCGGAAACATCATCCCCACAAGGCCTTTACCCACGTTTTTTAATGGTTTGCTACAGGAAGAAATTCTAAGGAAGATATTGTTCTGAACGATCTTGTGGCTAGAAACGCTTTTGTTCGGTTAATCAAACACCTTTGACGGTGAGTTTTGCTTTAAAGAAATGGACAATATTGGCCTGTTAAACGTTTTGAGTTTGTTTTTTAAAAAGGACCAACAACATTTAAAAACAGAATATTCGGATGAAAAGAAAGCTTTTATATTTATATCATCTTCGGTCGGTCTTGTTGATGCTCTTATAATGTTGAGTATAATCGTAAATGATTTACGACATTTATTAAAAGTTTACAAGCCTTTAAAATCTTTATGAAAATACTACAGAGATAAATACTCAGTTTACGGAAGACTTTAAAGATTGCGACGTTGATGAAACGTTAAATGATTTTGAAGATATCTAAGATGGAAAATAAACACCTAATGGCCAAAAACAAGTTACAGAGAATTAAGACTACTGATAGTAAACTAAGCATAAGTATAATCAGCTTTTTAATGTTCCCCCTGCTGGGACTCAGGCTTCCTAACAACTGGACTGGAACCGGTGACACTAAAGTAATGAAAAAAATACTAAGGTTTTGAATACAAGGCTTGTAGGGACAGCTATTAATGAAAAATATTAAGCAACTACTACTAACTAAGACCTTTGTCTTGGCTAACAGTAAAGTAATGTAACAGTAAACGAATGATGATAAAAGACAAATATAAAGATTAAGTTAAATCAAAGCCAAAATCAATTAAAAAAATCATTCACGAAGCAAACGCCACAAATTATCCACTAACACCACCAATCTTTAACAATTACGATAAGAATCAAAACGCATATTACGTTACCGCGTTTAAATTACAAGCTAAAAGTGTGGAACAACAAAAAACTGTGTTCCCGTGAGCTTTAATATAATTTGTTAATGATAAATAAACTCATAAATAGCGGTTGTGCTCGCGAATCTGTTTACAACAGATCCACATTTAAGATATCGCGCTTGCTTTGTTGCTAATCTGCTAACAAGTTTGAAACGAAAAATTTAAATCCCGCGTTTTGGGGGTTATGAAGAAAAACCGTTGAGTGTTGGGAAAGAGATTTTAAGTTCTGTGATAGAATTTTGCTGTGGTTTTTTGCAGTATTCATGTATTGTTTCACCACCTGAAAGACAATATTTTTACACGAGTGTTCTAATCGGACCGTCACCAAAAAAATATTGATTTATGTTAATTCCAATATTTCGATGTGATAACAATACCGCAAAAAAACATGACTTCTATATTATATCGAATGAGATAGTGGTTAACGCCATCTACCATCAGGTCAGCAATGCTGAAAAAAAAACTATGGTCGACGATGTTGCAAGCTCACCTAGAAGCAAACTCTTGATGCGTTTCTCTATTTTGTTTTAATGGACATCTTTTTTTTAAACGAACCATTCCGAAAATTAATTCAGTTTATAAAGCGTTATGTTATTGATAACGGTACTATTGTTGCAACCGTTAAGTAATAAGATCTTACGACGTAGATGACTTTTACTACACAATTTAATGTATGTTACTAAGTAGGTACATTTAATTAATATGTTTCAGGTAGAACAAACGAGGAATTAATCGATAGTAAGCAATTCTCGTATGATAACATAATGTTATGCTTGGTCGTTTTCCCACGTTCTTGGATTATAAACCGAGCCTAAGATTGTTGCATTTGGTTAGAAGTCGGTTTCGAGTTTTTGGTATGCTGCCAATTATCACAAAATCGAAGCAGCTAAGCTAGTGATAGTGAACCAAGATTATGTTTCTCACAACACGTTGAGGCTGCTCTTTTGACTCAAGGAATTTCGAAACTCATCCACATTTCAAATTAGGGATTCCTCCAAGACGAATTGCGGAAGCTTACCAGCCTAGCGCCCTTATGGAATTATGCTAAGGCACGTACTCGAATGTTTTCACGTATACCCCCTCTCGTCTCGTCCCAACCCCAAAATATAATATATCCAGCAAACTTTACATATATTTGTACCGTAAATCCTCCTAATATATTGCTCTATTTTTGTTGGTACACTTAAATTTAAGGGGACGCAGCTATTTAATGAATGTTAATGTCAAGTTGCATTCACAATTGTAACGCTCGTGTTTTGTTTCAGACTGTTTTACGTGTTGGAAATAGGCTGGCGTGAGATTTATCTGGTTTACTGAAAGGTGTGTTTGTAAAATGTTTAAATGGATCGTTTTAATCAGCTTTCCCATTTAAATGGAGCGCTTTAATTCATTTATCTTATTTGTACTTATTTAACAAACCACAAAAAAACTAAGATTAAAAACAGTACCAAAAATTGTATGCGTTATTCTTCACACAAAATAATTAAAAACAAACACCATTAATAACGGCAATATACGTCGACTTTTTCAGTAGCACAGCCAAAGTCTGTTCTGTATAAAAATTTCAAGAAAAATTGAGATAAACCGCTCCCGGGCAAGACGGATCGCGAACAATTCGTAATGTGAAAATGGCCAGGCTTCGCCGTATTTGACATCCCGGATAAATTGATATTTATAAGTCGAAGGGCCAAGGATACGTTTAAAGGGATTCCCTTTATTGCCGTATCGCGCTGAAGGGAGGTTCCTGTCTTGCCTCAGGTTATTTTGAAATATACCAAGTTAACTTGAAAACGTCGAAGGTATATTTATTGGTCGGGAGCAGGAATTATCGCAGCGGTCGGATGTTGGGGAAGCCATTATTATTCTTTTTATTGGTATAATATTTAATTTTGGGCCTTTAGCTAGTCGATTGTGATACTAGACACATATAAATCGGAAAATTATTTAGTACAGGATTAGATTGAGGACAATGAAGACATTCTGAGGCGTAGGGCTCAGTTTCTTTCGGGTTTTTATGTGCTGAAACGGCTAAAATATTGGGTAGGTTTTTTGTGATTTGTTATCATATCATAGTCTGGAATTCACGGCCACCGTAGGCGCAGGTCTGATGCGGGCGGATGGCGAGCTATGCGTGGCTCGCTTTCCGATAATAACCAGGCTCTGGTCGACGGCGTGTCGTGTTCCACGCGCGCCTCAAAGAGATGCCAGCAAAGGAGTGGGGCCCCATAGGGTCAGTGCCTGCTAGGGTTGCGGAATTTATTCAAAAGAATCACTGCGGCCCTGGAACGCAAAGGGCACAAGAATGCTCACGGGTGGGTTTTAGTCAGTAAGAGTCAAACACTCCCTTCCGCTCCGCTCTGAACGGAAGAAGTCATTTGACGATTTCCAATCCAACTGTAAACATGTTAGATCAGCATAGTAGGTTGGTTCATTAGGTACGTCGTACTTAATGTTCCACTGTTAGGACTATACTCTATGAGAGAAGAGAAGAGAAGACTAATTTTTGATCGACCTATACTGTCCCACATCTAGGCTATGTCTTCCCATCCTGAGGATCTCAATGAGTAATTACTTATTTTAAACGAGCTGAAAAAATGCTGCATCTGAGAGACTTTAAACAGTGGCATGGTTTTTTTTTTTTCAGATTTATATAAGGCCGCTTCCAAACCTCTAAGGCCCATCCAAAAACTTAAATTCCAACTCAACTCGAACTCCAACGCCATCGCAGCATCAAACTATCAATAAAGGTTATCAGACATTGAAGTTTTTGAGCTCGAGAGATGAGCAAGCAAATGCGTAAACTCGCTTAAGCATAAGCATAATCAGCCTATCAATGTTCCCACTGCTGGGACAAAGGCCTTCTAAACGCGCTTGCTCAGCCAAAACTCATCTCTCGAGCACAAAAACTTCAATTTATAACGTCGTTTAGACAAGCTTTCATTGACGTTTTCGTGCTTGTGTTGCAGTTGGAGTTTACATTTTGGTCTTATCATAGGCTGTTCTTATACAAGTGTTCTGTATCTCAGAATTAGTTCATTTATTTATGCGACCGCCCTGTCCCAAGGATAAGATCGGGGTAGTGTTTTGTGTTGCTGTGTAAATCAGGCAATGTTGACGCATGCGCGAACTCTAGTCCGCGACATAAATTATCGGAGACTTCGTTGTTTTGTCGTGAGCCGGAGTTTTTAGGTAATTAATTTGATTTAACTAAAGAATGATGCATGGGGCGTTATGGTGTGACTTGGTAGTGTGTTTGGCTTTTTTTTTTGTTATTTTGTATTTTCAGCTCTCACTTTGAGCTCTAGAAAGAGCACCGTTTCTGAATCATGAAGAACCAAGCAGTTTTTGAAAGCAATTGTCTAAAGCGGTTGAATTTCTTTTTTTTATCTGAATGTAACATCATTATAATTTAATTTAATTTTTAATTCGTCATTTTTATCTGGTGTTATGTTTTTCTTTATGTAATGCCTGTTGATAGTAGGTCCATATTTAATTTCAGCTATATATCAGTCTATTATGAGTTCTTAAACAAGCTAAGTTATTTGATTCTATCATAATGTCTCTGTCGCTGTCCAAGAATTGTTTGTTATATATTACTGTATCATAGTATATTCGAAGATTTTTCATCATCCCTTTACCACTAATTCATTCATGTAAACAATGATCACCACCATTAAATAAATACATTATATCCATAATGTTACTTTCCCATGTACAAAAACTCTCCATCCAACTACGAACTAAATTACCCACGGTTTTTTCTAATTACACACACTAAATGTACCAGTTTTCGCGAAATTCCAATGCTGGGTGGCACGTACAATAAATTATTGTGATCGGCTGCAAGTTTCAGAGGGTCAGAGGTGCTCAGGGCGGGGCGCGGGGCGTCGGCAATTATCGGAGACGAATGTATAAAGCGCCTGGATGGGACATGGGATGAAAGAGGTTTAGTACAAGAATATTAATATGGTAGTAGTATTTATATGCAAGAATATGAGTGCAATAAGTTAAATCTATCTAGAATAATCTTTATGTGGAGAATTTTGGATACAAGGATTTGAGTTATTAACAAACTAGTAGCGCGCCGTGGTTTTGCCCGCGTAGTTCCCGTTCCCCTGAGAATATGGGCATAAAATAGCCTGTTACTTAGGGTGAATGTAGCTTTCTAATGGTGAAAGAATTTTTGAAATCGGTCTTGTAGTTTTTGAGTTTATTCGTTACATACAAAAATACAAATCTTTTCTCTTTATAATATTAGTATAAATCTTTTAAGGACAGATATTAAAAAAAGCAAATTGTGATCTTTAGTGATTTAAAGTGACAGTAATGATCTATAGTGGTTTCATTGCAAAATAAAACTTGCACCAAGTTTTTATGGCTTCCTCATTCTACTTCTTCTTGAAAACAATAGCTTCTATACCACCACATCAACTAATACTCCAATATCAAACAACAGCAGTGACACAAGCCGTCCTCTTGCAAACTATACTAGCATAATCATTGATCACACTCCGTCAATCAAATACCTAGACATCATCATCATCATCATTAACAGCCTGCTGCAGTCCACTGCTGGACATAGGCCTCTCCAATTGCACGCCACTTAGATCTATTAAGGCATCACACTATATGAAAACCTTTCATTGAAACCACAAGTACATCTGCTCTCGAGTCGCGTTAGAAAATTAATTTATATGATGAAAAACTAAATACATAAAGAGTATTCTATACATAAAATTGATTGAGTCAGGCGTTACTTTGCGGAAATCCATTTTAATTTGAAATTGAAAACAATATATCTAGTTTTAATTTCCGCGAATATTAGTGGGTTGCAGGTATGCACCTCCCTCCCGCCCGCTATATTATGCACATGCAAGATTACAAGGCAAATGCAAGGATTTTATGCACATGCAGGAAGGAAGCAGTGAATGCTTGGAAAATGGCTTGCCCGAATACGGCTTTGCCCGATAACCCATCTTCCCAGAGGCAGTGGGATGAGCCGCTTTGCATGTTGGTGCGGGATAATCTCTTAAATACGTCAACCAACACTGCTGAGCGTGCCCGCCTGCTGGCTGTGGGTGAATGGGAGTCGGGCCTTTGGCTACAGGCACTACCGTCACCCAACATAGGTACTATGCTGAGTGACACCACCTTCCGGATCGCTACATGTCTGCGTCTGGGTGCTCCTAGCGGAGCTTCACATCGCTGCCAATGTGGTGAAGCAGTTGACTCCCTCGGACACCATGGCCTGTCCTGCATTAGAAGTGCAGGTCGGATAGCTCGGCACGCCAGCATTAATGACATCATCAGGCGGGCTCTTGTCACCGCCGGGATGCCAGCTGTATTAGAACCAATTGGTTTGGCGCGAGACGATGGGAAGAGGCCAGATGGGATGACCATAATGCCTTGGAAGGTGGGTAGGCCTTTGGTGTGGGATGCAACATGTGTCGATACCCTTGCGCCATCCCATCTTCTTAGCACGGCGGGTTGTGCTGGGGCGGCTGCGGCAGGTGCAGAAAATCTCAAACGGCGCAAATACAACAACCTTATTAGGAATTATGTATTCGAGCCGTTTGGGGTTGAAACACTAGGGCCGTGGGGTCCGAGTGCTCATCGACTTTTCCGTGAAATCAGTAAGCAGTTAGTCAACTCTTCACGTGACCAGAGGGCTGGCCTTTTCTTTGGTCAACGAATCAGCATTGCCATTCAACGTGGCAATGCGGCCAGTGTTCTGGGCACTTTTCCCGTTGACAGCGATGTGGACGAATTTTTCGATGCCCTATGAGTCTTTTCTCCTTTTTACTCCGCTTGTACATATATATATATATTCTATATTATATCTTCTTTAGTTGAATTTTGTTAATATATAGTTTTTAAATTAATTTGTTGAAAGCAAATATAGAGAGACAATAAATTGTAATTCCGTTAGAGTTATAGACATCATCACCTCACTCTTTTCAAAATACGACTGTAAGGATCCGATTTTCCAACCAGAAAAAGGAAAAAGTATTCGATCCAGTTTAATGTCATGTTGTTATCAATTTAAATGGACTGATCTGATTTTCACTGCTCAGTTGTTGACACGTGACCCACCAGACACAACACATGTTTTGGTGAGATGACCCTCAATCATAGTATATTCTTCATCATATACTGAACCCGTACCTTTTTAGAGTTCCGAATCCAAAACCCTATTACTAAGACTTCGCTGTCCGTCCGGCCGTTTGTCACCACCAACTGTATCTCATGAACTGTTATAGTTAGACATTTGAATTTTTTACTGATGATGTATTTCGGTTGCCACTATAAAAACAAATATTAAAAACAGAACAAAATAAATATTTAAGGGGGCTCCCATACAACAAATGTGGATTTTTTGCTCGTTTTTGCTCGATAAAGGTAGAGACGCTTGAAATTTTCATAGAATATTTAGTTACATAATTATTCACTTTATAATAAAACGAATATTTAACACATACAACAAACGTGATGTTCGTTGGGTATAGTGTGTACAGCTAAGAAGTGGAATTCACTACCGGTGTCTCTGATTCCTCGTAGTTACAACATGGCGGTATTTGATATTTTATTATTAATACAGCGAGCATAGATTACTTTTAGGAAAACGTGCTCTATCGTCGACCACATCATCCCTTTCAATTAGTTGAAATAGTGGTCAAACAAGAAAAAAAAATATATGTAATTGTGTTTGATGTTGGCAAAAACTATTTCTTCTTCTTTTTTTCTCATCCTCAATTTTACCTCCTAACATCTCAGTATATCTACTACCTACCTTATTATCTAAGTCACCACATAAAGACCATTCCCAAACCAAAAGTCTTTCCCAAACCAAATCGCATCCAGTGTTCCATTATCTGCGTCCCAGTAGCGTCACCCGCACACAGTAGATAAAGTAAAGGCCCGGGGCAACGTCACCCCGCCTGATTTATGCAGCAACCCTTATCCAAGATTACGATGACCGCGATCCACTTGTTTAGCTTTAGACTCGCAACATCAGTGTTTGTAATTAAGTGGAGTGCGTGTGTCATGGGAACAATGCAAGAGTTATTTCTTTGGATTTAGAGAGGATTTAAGTTGTAAAGGAATTACTGCTAACTACTGGAACTATAGTGCACAGATAATCAAAGAAATCTATACTTAATATTATAAAGCTGAAGAGTTTGTTTGTTTGTTTGTTTGAACGCGCTAATATCAGGAACTACTGGTTTGAATTGAAAAATTATTTTTGGGTTGAATAGACCATTTACCGAGGAAGGCTTTAGTCTATATATCATCACGCTTAAGACAATAGGAGCGGAGCAGCGATAAAGAATGTTTTAAAATCGGGGATTCCACGGGGACGAAGTCGCGGGCAGCAGCTAGTGTGTTATAACCTCTCACAACAACACTTTATTGACATTAGTCTACAAGATGGTATAAGTATGGTATGAGACCATACAAGCCGATTTTTTTCTGAGTGCTTTATCAACTCAGTAGGAAGTATGTATATTCAATTAATTTTAAGACTTCGCTCTGGACACTATCCATCAACGAAGCTTGCATTCCTTATGAAAAAAACTGATTTGCTGAATTACATCGAATCAAAAATTATTTTTCGAACCAACGGCCTATCCCGCTTCAGATACACACGGTTGAACATTTATTTATTTTAATGTAGCCTTTGTTACTCAGGAATAATGAAGCGTTCCAATTGTAAAATATTTTTTAAATCAGTCTGTAGGTAGTTTTAGAGTATATTCATTAAAGATTCAAAAATACAAATCTTTCCTCCTCGTAATATTAGTGTAGCAGTGCAACATTTGTTGATGGATTGTGCGGAACAGGCGCGATCTGGAGTCACTTTTGAGTGATTTAAATTAAATAATCTTAAGGTTAAAGTAGGAAAAATTCAATAAATTTTATATCAACCAACTTCAGAAGTTGCCATAAAGTTACGTCGTTTAATAACAATCCTTCTGTCAAGTGTTTTATATATTGTTTAACAGTTTAGTATAGTTATAATTATCAAATATGTTAATTAATTATAGGTAATTGTTAAAGGGTACAATGGGGTTGGCATGGGGGTGGGACATATATCCCAAAATATATAAAGAGGATGAAAAAGAAACCAAAAATATATGTAGGTACTTGAACCTTTGAGTTCGGTACCCAATACATCGTGTGTCATCAATACAAATTAAAAATGAACAATCGGCAAACTTTTCCCGACTTTCAATTCAAAACAAGAGTTATATGTTTGTATTTGATTATAAAGATCCGTAGGTATAAATTTACGAGTGTTGACTGTTGAGCGTTCAAAGGGTGTGTGTATTTATTAAAATGCTAATTTGGGCTCTCCTCCGCGGCTTTAGATACTTCGCTATCGGACCTGCGCACGCTTTGTGTGCCACCTCCAGATTTATGCCATACGCTTGAGGGAAACTGTTGGTACTCGATCTCTTGTCACGTCCTTGGGGCGATAAAACTCGATTGAAGAGGATAAAATAAATTATGATGTAAGTACTAAGACTGCTTTTTCTTTAATATCGAATAGTGTTATGAATGAAGAATAGTTTTCGCATGTATTTTTATTGTTCTAAGTCCAGACGAATATGATGACTTCGTCTGTTGGAAATCTTTATAACTTATGCTAGTTACATGATTGTGTCACTTTATACTTTTGAAGATCAATAAAGATTTTCTAACCCAAAAATACCTGTAATAAATTTTTACTTACACGTATCTCTTCGATTTTTTTCTCTAAGACTTTAATATCATGCTTACTTATAACTTGATTCGACGACCAATGGTAGCCACACATGATACATAGCTCCCAAGTTAGGGCAGGCGAACACTCGGCCATCGGTAACGCAAAATTCAATCATGGCAGATTAGAGACCCCTTAATATTTTAATGCCTGACCACCGTCCGCTAACGGGGAATCGATCCGCGCACCCTCCGAAACAAAATATATATTTTATAACAATATATCTCATCTAGCCTAATTGGGGTCGCTTAATATGGCTTACCGACGTAAGTACATAATTTATTTCCTTCTCCGTTAAGAGTTATGTGCAGTAGGTGTATTATAAATGTACTTTATATAAAGGTGTGATTGTAATTTGAGCTCCTGGATTCTTGTTTGTGTATGTGAGAATTTAATTGTGTAGGTGGCTGTGAAAGTTGGCTGTTAATTATTTAATGTCATAAGTCTGTTAAATTCTAAGCTAATAAGATTTCTAATATTTTTTCTAATATTTGACTTAGCAACTATTTGCTGGATATGAGAATCCCAGAACAATTTCACCAAAAAGAGTCCTAAACAACTTAACGAAGAAGGGGATGCGATACTTAAGTGACGATTACAAATCTAATTATCACCGATAATACTGTATGCGCATGAAATAAACATAAGATTTAATTATGATAATGAGCAGTGACAGTAAAGACAAATTCAATCCATTAGACTGATTCACTCTCAAAGCCACGCAAATCCAAATCAGTTAACACAATAATCTATGCAGTTTTCAGGTAAAAGCAATCAAATACAAATACAAGACCGCATCGACCGCACACAATCGAAGCAAGCGATCTCTACGCCTTTACACTGACATTAACAATACAATTAAAAAGTCCATCAATACTGCACGGCAAGCAAACACAGAAACACAAGCAATCATCAACTTTAACGTTGATGAAATAGGAGATAAGGGAGATGCAGTTGTAAGTTTGCAGCTCAAATGTCCCCGAGGCGACGCACGCGAACAGCCCAGCATCTCAATAAGTGAAAAAAACAAAAAGCAAAGTTAAACTTCGTTTAACATGCAAATTTGAGAGTCGCCACGACAGAATGAGCGTCGATACTTAATTACTTCTTTAATCGTTCAATCTGGATGGTGGGTGTGTGTTGGGGATGGCATACGTCGATATTTGGAAGGAAATGTTTCGGTTGAATTTTAACTTGTAAAAATGCAATCATGGTAAAACGCAAATTGTGATTTGGTTCTGGTTCTGAAAACTTAAGAAACAGTAGAATAAAAAATATATATTAAACTGTAGATAAAAATAGACAAGTACCTAAGAATGTGTATGTGTGTGTGACTACAGGGAGACACTAGTACCATAAGCTGAAAAGAGGCTTTACAAAAAGTTACATTCTATCAGCAATAATGATTCTTAAAAATCTGAATGTTAGGGATAACGCATACATTTTAGAAATGTAGGCAATCACTATTGCTGTTAGAAGCTCAATTGCTAAAGAGAATCCCATTACATTAGTGCCTAATACTCCAGATGTGTTAGAGAACAAATACATGTGTTATGTTGTAATCCAGGTTCTCTGCGATTTTGCTTTAATTCAAAACAAATCACATTATCAGTTTGAATATCTCATTGGTTCTATTATTTGGCAGCCCTACCACAATTTTGGTTAAACCAGCGCGAAAGCGCTACAGCGCTGTTGGCTGTCACGTGCTCAGTACACCAGTAGCCGGCTTCAACTGATACTACTTTTTGTACCTATGTATAGCGCTTTAAGCTTTTTAACGCGTGGCTGGCGCGTGGAGACTCGATAAAGAATGCATTTGCTAGTTTTAGTACAATGAAGATTGATCATTTACTATCAGCGGTACTCATAAAACGTTTTACTTTGCTAAAATAATGATAAGCAAATTCTTTATTCATTTTTTTCTACGGAGAATTTGAATTTAGAATCTTTTAAACAATATCTAAACTACTTAAGTCATGGTTATTTTTTAAGAATAAGCCTGTACAATATGTTAAATAAAGAATGAAGAAGACTCGAAAACACTGATTTCTCTCCTACTACACAGAGATATGGACTATGCCATCGTTTTGATCAAATTCAAGAACGACATATCCTTACCTTGCTTAAGTAGGTACTAAGATGAATATGTCAGTTCCTTTTATTTATGCTTATGACAACACAGTTTTATATTCTTTGTCTATGTATTAAACTGTTATTAAAGTACTATTACTTCGTTCATAGCTCTGGCCTATCTTGGTCCCCAGCAACTAGATTCATATTTACTTTGTTTTCAGTATAACAATCAATAGCTACAACTAATACCCCAAATTCTTCTTCAGAAACGGCTCCACTGCAACATTTAACATTTAAAAATAGTAATACAGATAAAATCAGGTCTCCTACTTCAGTTCCATGTTTTTCCGAACCGCGAAATCGCGTGAGAGTGCGTTTGCGTTGTTTATCAGATTTGTACAAACATGTTACAAGACTACCGTGTTACAAATAAACACACACTTTATCCTGGGCGTTTGATTTACTAGGTAGGTGCAGTATGAGCGTGTATGTGGGATGAGTTAGCTTTTTGTGGACTGCGTATTGCCATTGGGTATGCCAAATTATTGGGTGAGTTATGGGGTTTAAGGGAAAACTCTGTCTAACTCCTGGAGTCCTGTTTTGTAGAAAAAAATCTTATTATAATATCGTTATTAAGGTTAAGGTTGACAATATGACAGTGATGCGACAACGCGTGTTATAGAAACTGTGCTAAAGTATTTTTTTTAATAAAATATATCTGATAAAATTTACATGTGATCATCACAACCCAGTAACTGGGTAACTGGACAGCCCTTGGTATGACTGCCCATAACGTTAGTCAAATATCTTCAAATGTCAGCTGAACATAATTTTTAAACATACCGCGGTATATTTTAACTTCAAAAGGTTCACAGTACTAAAATATAATTCACAGGCTCCCAAGTTGTGATATCGTATTAATCCAAAGTAACATAAACACATTTAATTACTCTGGACCTAAAGCATTAACTCATATTCAGGTAACTTTTGGCAAATTCACCGAACGACAAAATTTATCTAAGAACACATCCGAACTATGACAAAAGTAGTTTGTACATAAACAATAACACTTGATTAATGTAGCAGCATCGATTTATTGTTCATATTTGTAGTTTTATTGCAGGTCGCCCCGTGCCTGTGCCGAGATTTACTTTCAACGCAATTCGTATGGGCGGCGCTCGTGCTATTATTGTTTGTTTTTTGGTAAGTGTGTTTAACTGTTTAGTGTTGAACGCATTGTTTTAGTTTCCGAGATTGTTGGAAATTATTCATTTTGGTAAATAAATGATTCATTTTTTAAAGGACAGGGATTCCCTAGTAAACTTTATACCAATTGTGGAAAGAACAGAACTACAAAATAGATTTGTTCTACTAACCTATGTAAAACAATTTTATTTTCAGTTCTTCAAAAGTTTTTGTAGAACAGAAACAACGTAAACATAATATTTTCGACATCGGAGTTTCGATTTATTCATGTTCCCTGATTTACGCAGAAAATTTTCAGCCAGTAATATAAACCACAAATAAACTTTCGCAAAACAAACAGCCTGTACCTCTGTAACAGAACAACCCAACAATTATTTTGTCTACCGAAAGAGTCTTGCTAACTCGTGTACCTATACGGTGCCGAACTGAAAATAATCTAAACTTTACTCATAAAAATCCAAAACAAAAATGCATTATTCATACTCGCCACTCCGCGTAACACATGACCAGTATACGAATATCCCCATATTCTACTTGCAAAACAAGAACACAAACGAAAAGACTCAATTCGAGGGAAAGTCGCGGTTCAACCTAATCTGGACGAGGATACAACTCGAGCGGACATCCCGAGCAAAGTATGAAACTGTCTGAAAATACATAAATATTGTATTTAGGGGACTCGTATTAGACGCGAAGTATTATCGTAGATTTGATTTGTTGCAACTATAATATTCACAGATATAAAATATTGTCACACAAAACAAACTTTCATTCAGAAAGGACCATCAGATTTTTTCAGGGGTTTGGATAACAAGCTAGGTATTTTTACATTGCCTACAGCTTGCAATGAAAACATACCTCTGGTGCCAACTGCCCTAGATCAAATGCTGCCAAAGAGAAAACATTTATTTATCTTTAAAATGAGCACGGCATACATGTTTAAATACCAAGGGTTTTTTTTATTATAGGTAAAAAAAATATTCCAGACAGAGAAGGCATCCTATTCGTTATCTAAATCTCAACACCCTTCTGGTTTATTGCCAGGCTTTGTATTTCCAAGGGTCATAGATACGAGTATAGTCAATTTTTTCATTCATGAGCAAACTAACGAATATTTTTTTCTGAACTAATCATTTTAAAACCCCGAGAGGTTTCAGCCGAAAGACGTCCACTGTTGGACCCCAAGGACCGTCACAACGACCAGATCCGTACTTCTAACATCCAGCTAATTCCCACGTGGGAATGTCCAGAGTCTTCCAACGCAATGCTGCTAACTTAAGCCACTACAACAGCTTAAGTAATATTCGATAGCCCATTTCAGGGTCCTGAATATGGTTTTATTCGAACAATAAACAGCTGCGACCCTTTTTTCAATTTAATTCCTCGTGAGGGATTCGTTAAGATTCCACAATAGAATTTGTAAAGACAAGATTAGTAAATCCAAAAACAGCATCTGCATTTTCGTCTCCCTAAATTAGGACTTCCAGCTTGCATGTAGCTGAATATCAGTATTATACATGAAGCGACTACCCACCTGACTTTCACAATCCAGTTACGAAACTTGGCAAGTCAATCCAACAATAGAGGATAATTTTAATCTAGTCGAATCAAGCCTTCGTCTCTTCAGTATTCATGTGGTCAGATGTAGATATCAAGTGCAGTGTGCCGGAGGTAGCCGCAACTCAAATTGCATGGTTTTAATAGTAATTTAATGCAGGAATTTCCTTTATGCGACGACCGCTATCTTTAAGCTTTGCCAACTGACTAAATGAGAGATTCTTGAAGTTTGAATTAAATTGTTCTCTATAAGGAGATTAATAGTTTATTTTGGTACTTTTAGTATTGGCGAAAGCGGTCACAAAGCAGGAATCGTTGCGTAAAGCGTTAGTCGTGAAAGTTCCGGGAAGTTTATAAAAGACTAGCTGCTGCCCGCGACTTCGTCCCCGTGGAATCCCCGATTTTAAAACATTCTTTATCGCCTCTCCGCTCCTATTGGCTTCAGCATGATGATATATAGCCTAAAGCCTTCCTCGATAAATGGTCTATTCAACCCAAAAAGAATTTTTCAATTCGAACCAGTAGTTCCTGAGATTAGCGCGTTCAAACAAACAAACAAACAAAAAAACTCTTCAGCTTTATAATATTAGTATAGATTAGTTCTCTCAAGTCAAATATTGAAGAGTATGTTACTACTGAACAAAACATGAGGCCTCCGGTATACCTAGTTCCTACTGACGTTCCTACTCCGGCACAGTAGGAATTGGGGCTATTGATGATCCTATCGGGAACACAATCTTACACTGGCTGGTCCATTGGCCAGCTTCATTAAGCAAGGTATTCCTTTTGACTTTGCTGGATTCGGGTAAAAATAATGACATAAGAATAACATAGAGAAGAATTATATTTATAAGACGTAAAGGGTTTTCAATAGGGATCTTAGTTACAGCGGGCCACTTTTTCGAAAGTTATGTATTAGGTTTTTTACATTTTGTTTAC
The DNA here is from genome assembly GCA_905332915.2 of Hecatera dysodea. Classification (NCBI taxonomy): domain Eukaryota; kingdom Metazoa; phylum Arthropoda; class Insecta; order Lepidoptera; family Noctuidae; genus Hecatera; species Hecatera dysodea. The sequence goes on along the minus strand of HG995298.1, from coordinate 13,606,677 downwards.
GTTCGACATTGGCCTGCCACCACGCACTGTAAAATGACTCATCTATGTAAAATATATTATTTTTGTCTCTGAAAATAAATCCGTGCTTCCTAATGCAAATACTAAAGATGAATGTTTGCTATTTATAACAAATTATTCGTTTGGAAAGTGCAAATTCGATATTCTAGTCATCCGCTAGCGTCTGCATTGCCGTTCTTGGCTTAGATTTATACGAACTCTATCAAAGAAAAAGTTGTAACTCCCTGGCAACCCGCTAGGCGCCGTGACATCCCCCTTTGCGAGTTAAGGAGCTTATACACTGGACGATATACACCTACGATGATTTAGGTAGTGCGAAAATGAGGGTAACATGATTGTTGGGATAGTCGCTAGGAGTTACACAACATGACGTCACCAGTACGAAGGGGTGGGAAGAATATGAAGATGAGGCTATCGCAATCAGCTAGTCACAAATATAGTTTCCAGGTTAACAACTGAAGAAATTGAAGAAAATATCCAATAATAATTTTACTTGGAAACGAACCCAGAATCTCTTCATGAGCCAAATCTTCATGAATCGCTTGCGACCACTGCAAAATTTCGGACAAATAACTTTATTATGAAGAGAATCAATATTTTTAAACCGATATTAAGTAACTAGCTATTTAATATTTATTAGTTTATTAGTTTATTATATTTTATTTGTGTATTTTATATTATTATGACTAACTAGTATTATTTTTAACGACTGTACACTGACAGCCCTAAATCTGTCTCCTTTCGTTCAGTCCATCCAAAGGTTGTTTTGTTTTTAAATTGTACACTTGTTTTTATAAATGTTTTTCCTGTTATTTTTACAAGGTGTACAATCTACACTAATATTATAAAGAGGAAAGATTTGATTATTTTTTTGTTTCGAAACTACTAGACCGATTTGAAAAATTCTTTCACTGTTGAGAAGCTACACTATCTCCGGTGAACATAGGCTATATTATATCACCATATTCCCACGGGAATGGCAACTACGCGGGTGAAACCGCGGGGCGATGCAAGTAAAGTATATAATAAATAAATAAACATTTATGTTTATCACAATGATTATTACATCGACTCCTGTGTTACTTTTTCCATCGCACAGGATGACGTAAAGATACATGCGCATGGGCCTTCCCCATATTTTTACAGTCGTAAACTTTCTAAGTACGGCGCCCGCCCCATTGATGAACTCAGCATGTCATTGTTATAATTTTATTACGAGGTCATATTAAGTTTTCTTTTAAGATGCAAACAGGAAAAATTAATTAACGTCTTGTAGTGTTGTATTACCAAGAAATTATTTACCTGTTTACTTTCGAATAAGTAGCACCTCACTAAGGGATTATTCATTTACAAACCTCCTGCTTCATATCAATAACATTTAAAGATAATTAATCTACACTAATATTATAAAGATATTCTTTTTTTATTTGTTTTTGTTTGCATTGAATAGGCTCCAAAAGTTTGACCGATTTGAAAAATTATTTCACTGTTGGGAAGCTACACTATCTCCGGTGAACATAGGCTATATTATATCCTCATATTCCTACGGGAACGGGAACTACGCGGGTGAAACCGCGGGGCGCTGCTAGTACTGAATAAATAACACATGAATACTGTTTTTGAGAAAATTTGAAAATACTTACTTGCAGTATCTACTTCGAGTCTCACGCGGTCTCACAGTAGATATCTATTACAGTATCTTTCTTCTAAATACCAACGAAATCTTTGACTAGAACTGTTTCTTTTTAAAGTAGCGACATAAAACATAAGGAAATCTTTAAACGCAAGAAAGACAGTGTAAAGCCCCTTCCACACGGAGTCTTGGCCGTATTCTGGCATGCAGGCAGCTGTTTAATACACTGTCAATTGCAACGTAGCTATTTGTCGATTTAAGTGCCTTGTCCATATATCTCTGCTGAAATATACACTGTTGCAGTATTCACACCACTTTCAGGATATTCGATATTGATATGGAACTATCAAAATTGAATTATTCTTTAATATAATACTGAATTATGGTTTTCCTCTTTTCAGAAAAGTTTAGAGGTTTGTCTGGGGCTTCGCTCGCGTTAATAGATATAAATTTTCACAAATGCCTATAAGGGCCCATATATCGCTCCATTCAAAGATCAACCAAATCCATTTATACCCATCATCAAAATTGATTCAGCGATTTACAACTAACAAACAAACACACTTGCGCGTTTAAAGATATCGATCAATCAAAAGATCTATCGAAACTAGTTTTTAAAACAACTGACGTAATTGTAGTAAGAAAACAGATGATTAAAGTTGTCATAATTAATATTTAATTCTATTCCAACTTTTTTTTTGGATGGGAGATCATCAAAACGGTGAAGGCAAACATCGTGAGGAAATCGGCATGTCCTAGAACCAAAAATTCGAAGACATGTGACACTCACTAACCCGCACTGGGCCCGCGTGGTGGATTACAGCCCATTCCCTCTCCTAGAGAGAGAGAGGAGGCCTGTGTCCCAGCAGTGGGAACGTTAAAAGGCTGATTATGCTTGTTTGTGAGATCATTAAATGACTTCTCCCGCTCTGGGCGGAGGAGGGACTGTCTCTTACTGACTAAAACCCACCCGTGATCCTTCTAGTCTTCTTCCCTTTACGTTCCAGAACCGCGGTGACTCTTTCGAACAAATTCCGCAAACACTCCAACTTTATCACGAAATATTTTAGTAAAAATACATTCATCTTCATAAGCTAACCCAGGCTTTACGTAAGACCGACTTTACCCAAATCTCGGATTTAATTTTGGTATTCAATTTATAGAAAGATGAAAAGGTTACCCGACTGATAGTACACGGACCTATGTATATATCATTCATTTTCATTTAACATTGTTTAAAAATTAGTAGAATTAAACCGCTGCACATCAAAACAATGATGATTCTAAAAAATGCTGACTATTGTCGGAATGTTAGTTATTTTTGGTAAATATTTTTCGTTCATACTAGACGAAGATGGCTTGACGACCTAAAACCGAGAGGAATGGAAATAAGATTTTGCATGTAATGCTCTTCAGTGGAACTACAAAGTCCTGAAATATAATTACTTGACGTCAATATACTAAAACATTAATGAAGTTGACAGCTGTGAACGTAAAAGCCTAGTAGTAGGCTGTCAAACCTTAACATCAAACTTGTAACATTATGCATGTTTTATACATCTATACTTATAATAAATCTGTAGAGAGGTCAATTCTGTACAGGGAATATATTTTCAAATTAATTATCAGGGGGTGATTAGTGATCGATACTGGTGCCAAAAATGCAATCAGTAAAATTTTTGTCTGTCTGTCTGTCTGTATGTTCTTTATAGAAACAAAAACTACGCGACGGATTTTAACGAAACTTGGTGCAATTATTCTTCATACTCCTGGGCAGGTTATAGTATACTTTTCATCACGCTACAATCAATAGGAGCAGAGCAGTGAAGGGAAATGTTGGGAAAACAAGAGAAGTTACTCCATTTTTTAAGCTTCCGTCGCGTGTGTAGCCTTAATGGTTAAAGTTACATAGAAATCATGTATGACGGAAATGTTCTACATAAAATTAACTATAAAATATCCCACAAAAGCATATGTCAATCTTTTATGGTTGACTCACAATAACACGTGTCGACTTTTAGTCTTTAAATAATTTATTTGAATTTATTTTGTTGTTATTTTATAAAATAGGTAGGTACTTATTAGTTATTTTGGTAGTATTTAAATATTCGTTCAAATTACAAATTATTAATAGTTTCAATTTTATTTCTTTTTAGGTAAAGTAGTAGTAGAAGTAGGAGCATAGATTTTTAGATACCGATAGGTTAGTTTAGACTAATTTATGTTCTGTTTTTTTAGTATTAAGTAAGTAAAAGCGTACATACTTTTATTAATTAGTAGTTATTTTATTAATTCGTTATAAGTGGTTATAGGTATTTATTTTTAAGTGAAGTAGGTATCGGTTATTATAGTATAATTTTGCACAGGCATTTCAGCTTTACTTTCATTTCTTTTTTTGTTGTAAGTTGTACATATTTCACACACACATAGTGATCTATCAATGCACAGCCCAAACCACTGAACGGATCGGGCTGAAATTTGGCATGTAGGTAGATGTTATGACGTAGGCATCCGCTAAGAAAGGATTTTGATTTATTCTACCCCCAAGGGGATAAAATAGGGGATGAACGTTTGTATGAAACTTTGTCAATTTTAAACCGATCGGGCTGAGAGTTTCAAAATCGGGGGTAAAGTAACTATTCCACGCGGACGAAGTCGCTGGCAGAAGCTAGTATATAATACGCTTTTACTTACTTAATACTAAAAAAACAGAACATAAATTAGTCTAAACTAACCTATCGGTATCTAAAAATCTATGCTCCTACTTCTACTACTACTTTACCTAAAAAGAAATAAAATTGAAACTATTAATAATTTGTAATTTGAACGAATATTTAAACACTACCAAAATAACTAATAAGTACCTACCTATTTTATAAAATAACAACAAAATAAATTCAAATAAATTATTTAAAGACTAAAAGTCGACACGTGTTATTGTGAGTCAACCATAAAAGATTGACATATGCTTTTGTGGGATATTTTATAGTTAATTTTATGTAGAACATTTCCGTCATACATGATTTCTATGTAACTTTAACCATTAAGGCTACACACGCGACGGAAGCTTAAAAAATGGAGTAACTTCTCTTGTTTTCCCAACATTTCCCTTCACTGCTCTGCTCCTATTGATTGTAGCGTGATGAAAAGTATACTATAACCTGCCCAGGAGTATGAAGAATAATTGCACCAAGTTTCGTTAAAATCCGTCGCGTAGTTTTTGTTTCTATAAAGAACATACAGACAGACAGACAGACAAAAATTTTACTGATTGCATTTTTGGCACCAGTATCGATCACTAATCACCCCCTGATAATTAATTTGAAAATATATTCCCTGTACAGAATTGACCTCTCTACAGATTTATTATAAGTATAGATAAACCTTTGTCTTGAATCACTCTATCTATTAAAAAAAAACGCATCAAAATCTGCAGCGTAGCTTTAAAGATCTAAGCATACATAGGGACCTCCTTCTGCGAAGCAGTAATGCTAGCGAAGGGGGAGGCAGACCGCGTGCGGGAAAACGAAACCTCACGCCCCAGCCGCCGCAACAGAAGAAGACGGCCTGGGTGTCGGGAAACACAAAGCCATTCCTGGCCACCGTAGGCGCGGGCTTGTGGATGGAGAGCTATCGGTGGTTCGCCGTCCGATAGCAACCAGGCCCTGGTCGCGTCGTGTTCCACACGCGCCTCAAAGAGCTGTCAGCAAAGAAGACGGGGTCCCATAGGGTCAGTGCCTGCTAGGGTTGCGGAATTTGTTCGAAAGAGTCACCGCGGCCCTGGAACTCAAAGGGCACTATAAGGATCGCGGGTGGGTTTTAGTCAGTAAGAGTCTGACACTCCCTTCCGTTCCGCCTAGAGTGGGAGAAGTCATTTGATGATGTCCCATCCAGAAAAAAAGGCTGTTTGACGTTGGGCTTACAATAAACCTTAATGGAGTGAACACGATGTGAACTACCGTTAAGTCTTCTTTATATGCATTGACAGCTGACTTCATGTTCACTTTACCTCACCAAAGACGTTTCGAGGTTTACAGAACCGCATTGTTGTAAAGGTCGCCTTTAGTATTTCCTCAAAACAAAACATACATCACAGTCACATCGAATTCTGCATTTATCTTCAAAATGAAGCGTATTTCTGCATCACAATCCTTTCAAGCAAGATATATTTCAATGAATAATGAATGTTTACCTAATCGTCAGTTTTTAATCGGACCGTGAGTTCGGTAAACATGTTTACGTTCTATATTCTGGCAATATTTTTATTTTCCCGTCGAGGTATTCTCGCTGCTATGTAGCTTACCCAGCATGGTGATGTGTAAAATTACTAGATGTGCTTCTTTTTGGAGTAGGTCGATGTTATAGGTGAGATGAATATCTATACTCATATTATAAAGAGGAAAGATTTGTATTCTTGTATGTAACGAATAAACTCAAAAACTACTGGACCGATTTCAAAAATTCTTTCATCATTAGAAAGCTACATTCACCCTGAGTAATATAGGCTATATTTTATCCCAGTATTCCCACGGGAACGGAAAATACGCGGGGCGCTGCTAGTAAAATATAAAGAAGTAGGTATAGTGTCACATAACTGACATTCCACTGTCCGAACAAAATTCTTTAACGGTAGTAATAGTTAGTATAGATAAATGTAGATATTGCAAAAGTTAGCTGTTAGGAATATTACTTCGCTACAACATTTTCAAAATGAATTCAGTGTTATAAAATAATGTAACTATAACATTGATAATGTATGGCATCTTATATTCACTTGTTTCAAATACATTGCTCCAACATAGTAAAACTTCCATGTTCTACTTAACTTTCCATAATTTTGGAAAAATGTACATCACTACTTTTTACTTACAAAGATAAATAAAATTTTCCTTATGAACTCTAATGTTGACTGCCAAACTATGCTCTTATTACATAACCCGACTCCACTCTCGCCGCATCCAGCACACACTACGGCGCACGAGTGGCGACCGGTGGACGTATTTCAGCCGTTTCTCTCCTGAAATATATTCGTTTTTGGTCGCTCTTTTCATGAGCTCGCTGAATGTAGCCTGGTCTATTCATCCTGTGGCCCGGGCGACGGATTTTTATGGAGGTTTAACGCGAATTATATTTGCTTCAACTGTGTTTCGAATAAATAGCAGTGAATCTATAGCTTGACGAGTGTGGGTGTTCCTTTGTTTTTTTGGTATATTTTATGTGTGGCATGAAAATGGATAAAGAATTAGGTTCTGATGTATTTTGGACTGAGAATATGGTTAGCTATCGTTAAATTGAATAAAATTGTTTTTTTGAATAAAGTAGATCACTTACAATTTTGAATTCGTTTATCAAACAAGGCTTAAGCAACCTTAGTTGAAAACATAACAATACTTAAACTTTAAAATTTCAGTTACTTTGAATCGATCGCCCCTATACTCGTACCTTCGTGTACCGTTTGTATTAAAAAGGTCTTAAAATAAAAAAAATTAAGTATAGGTTGCCATGGAGCTTGAATTTGGCACAACATGTCTCAAATAGAACAATCTCAAGTTTCAGCTAACTCGGATGCCAGGACGATATGTTTAAAAATGTATTTTTAATATTGACCGGACATACGTATGCAAATCGTGCGAGTAATTCAAAAATACTTAGGTATTTACCAACTGATATATACACAACAAAAACCTTCTATTTATTTATTCTAGACCCAAACCAAACATCTGCCTAAGCATATCATTAAACAATTACCCACAATAGTCCCCACGGCCGCAGCATTTCAGTAACTTGGCAAATAAGTCCTCGCACTTAGTTGTAAGACGAGGTGGTTTCTTTACTGCACTTTAATGTCTTGCCTGACCACCTAACCTGCGGTCCCAGCATCATTGCTGTTAGTAGGAATCGTCTTAGTTTCGTGTTTGGTGGTGCAGTTTGCTATGCGAGTATTTAGAAGCTAGTAAATTAATGTTTTTTGTGAAATGTATAGTGGACGTAAGAATTAAAAGCGCTCTATCGTAAACCTTGTCCACTGCTTTATATCTTGTAAGATCGAGAATAACAGGCTTAACCGGATAACAAAAATCGAGACGGATTTTCGCGACCACCGTGGTTAAAGGCGGCTGAACAGCAGGACAAAAAGATAACCACTGCTGTTAAGTATGTCGATTCGGAACTTTTCGTTTGCAGATAGAAGTGAAGATACGGTGACCTCTTGAAGTTACGCAGATTTTGTACGATCTCACCTCAGTAACTGGAAGAAAACCGCAATTTGATGGTATCATTATAGCAAACAGTGCCGCCGCTCTTGTTTCCTGAAGGACGTAATTCGTAAAAGTAGAACAACCGCAAATTTGAGATTTTTAATCACATACACATCTGCTACTCTTTTATTGGCATTAACCAAAAACCTTCTAGTTACCTCCAACAAAACCTTCGTAAGTAATCCAGAAATTTATAAGCATTTGGGAGAATAAATTACAAAGCTAGGATTTTCGCGTATCGCTAAAATGTAATTGCCAATATTTAACAGAAGCGCTACGCAATATTTCTGAAGTTAAATCCGTATGTAGCTGAGAATTGCCTTCGACTGACATCGCTAACATATTATTGGGAGCCCTTTAGCTGGTATTTAGTATTCAGTCCCTATTTTTGTTCATTTATTACAAATAACTGGAGAGGTTTAATAAGATTCTTAGTATTTATTGTGTATTGCACCCGGGCCAACTCGGCGACGATTATTTTTATGATAAATTGTTGTGAATGACCTAGTTATTTTACCTGATGTTAAAAAATGCCAACTACGTGGATTTTGCAGAATCCGTACTTTAATTTATAAGTGCTAGTTATTTTTGGGATTTTTTTTTTGCGTGCTAGGCGAAAATGTCTTGACGAGCTAAAACCAAGAGGAATGAAAATAAGAAATTCGAAACTATGCTCTGCAGTAGGATAACTAAGGCGTTAAATTTAATAAATAATCATACAAAACTGTACGAATCTCAAACCAAGTTAGACCCCTCAAATATTTTGGAACCGACTGGTAAATATTTGCTTCTAACTGTTATGTAGAAACTAACAGCCACCTTATCAGGTAGGTAGGGTTCTCCTCCTACTTTACTTAATAGGGAAAGACACTCAAAAGCCACCGAAGTAAATAAATAATAAAAAAAACTTCATTTTAAACACCCGTTCCCGTCGGCAAAATTTCTTTTGCAAAACATTTTCAACTGCACGAAGCCACGGATTTGATGTTGTTTATCATCAGTCATTGGCCAGGTGTTTGGAGTTCATGATCATTTGTCTTTGTCTTGTGGTTGTAAGCATAACTGGGTGTCAACACAAGACCCCATTTGTTTGCCTGGGCCAAATAAATGAGGTCTTGTTTTGACTCCTTGGCAGGACATGGTTATCTACTAGATTAGTTTTCTTTTGTGAATGTGTAATCATTAATTGACTCCTTCCACTCTGTGCGGAGCAGAAGGGAGTGTCAGACTCTTACTGACTAAAACCCATCCGTGTTTCACCATATGGCCTTTGCCTTCCAGGGCCGCCGTGACTCTTTCCAACAAAACTATTAGGATCGTTAAGGCCTATATTAACAATCAGTTTGAAATACCCACATAGTCATACATACAACTGATTAAATAATCGGGATAATGTTATCTCAGTCTTAATCTTTAAAAATGTAAGGAAATTAGAGATTTTATGACAAGTAGCGAATGCGAACGTTGCTTCCAAATTAACAGAACTGGCTTAACTTCAAGAATAACGTTTGTTAGTCATAAGCCTTATTTGACTAAATTTGCATATTATACAAATCCTATTTCACTAGTGATTCTGTAAAAAGCGTAGGTTTTAGAAAACAATCAATGTTAAAGTCAGTTCTTGTCCCTAACTCGAATGATATGTTTAGTAAAATGTGGGACATAGGCCTTATTTGACTGAATTACCGTATTCAAATCCTAGTTCACTAGAAATTCTGTAAAAAAACGTTGTTTTTAGAAAACAATCAACGTTCAAGTCAGCTTTGGCCCCAAGAGGAATGTAAAGTGTAGGTATTTAAATACTGCGTGCGGTAGTTTTTTTGAGGCGCCACTAAAAATAGATGAGTTGTAAAGCTGTCTTGAGTGAGACGTGACTTGGGTTTAGGAGCTAGACGAGTGTTTTATTGCAATTAGTGTGGTTTACTTTCAATTGTTGTGGAAAATTTTAGTAGGTTTCCTATTTTGTGGCAGTAAACAATAACAAAAAACCAGCCACCTGCATGTCGGACTCGCACATGAGAAACGAATAGATACTTACGATTGAAGAATTTGGGAATTTGTACGAAAGTCTCACCGCGGTCCTGGAACGCAAAGGGCATTAGAAGGGAACACGGTTGGTTTTTAGTCAATAAGAGTCTGACACTCCCTTCCGCTCTGCCCAGCGTGGAAGGAGTCAATTAATTATTACACATTTACAAAAAAACTAATCTAGTAGATAACCATGTCCTGCCAAGGAGTCAACACAAGACCTCATTTATTTGGCCTAGGCAAACAAATGGGGTCTTATGTTGACACCCAGTTATGCTTTCAATCACAAGACTAAGACAAATGAAGTCATTTGATCGTTTCCCTTCCTTAATGAAAAAGAAAGGATTCAAAGACAAACTTTCATGATTCTAGGCCAACGGGAAGTACGCTGTAGGTTTTTATTTATTTCCATATATTGTAAAAAAGAAAGATTCTGCATTAGCTGCTTAAGAAGAAATTCCGTAATTGATGAAATAAGGACTGGAAGCATGAGGAATTTATTCACAAAAAAATTCTATAGATTCTTAAAATTTAGGACCGTTCAAAGCATAGAAACCTAATTAATATAACTTATCTCCACACTGTTTTATTTTGTTTTAAATAGTCCATGTTCTGATAAGCTACATAATGCGGAGGCTATACAAAGCTAGCCATCTCACTAGCTATTAAACTTAAATCCCCGAACAATAAGCAGAAATTAAATTTTCCATTAAACTGTAAAACGTATCAGCTGTTCCAAAAAAAGTTAATCACTGAAATGGGCCACCGGTGCTTCACTAAAAAATTAACTCGGCATTTGCTTCAAAATAAATTTTAAATTTCACCCCAAAATTTATGACGTCAAACCGGGTACCCGTTTGTAAAATTGTAATTGTATCTCTTATTTGGGACAAAGAGAACAAAAGGTTTGTAACTATGATTAAATGCTTGGAGGTATGTGTCAGTTTTGATTTCAATTTTTGTTTCTATTTCACTGTTAAGATCTTTTTTCGTGTATTTTTTTTAGTATTGCGTTTTCTAGTGAGTGATAGTAACATTATTCTGAATAAAGTAAATTAAAATAAATAAATGTAAAAAAAAACCACAAACCCATAGTATTTTGGTTTAATTTTATTCGATATACACAATTTGTATCATACAAAAATATTAATATAGTACCTATCCAATTCCAATTAATATTATGTACGGAACGAGTAAAAGCTATTGTTAAATTTTACATTACGTTACTATACGTCGAAAATATTTGTTCTAGGCCCTCTGATTTCAACTGGGGTTGTGGAATTTGTTCGAAAGGGTCACCGCGGACCTGAAACGCAAAGGAGGAACACGGATGGGTTTAAGTCAGTAAGAGTCTGACACTCGCCCTTCCGCTCCCCCCAGAACGGAAGAAGTCATTTGATGATTTCCCATTCTTAAAAAACGCTTCCCGATTCAAATAAGCGAATTAAAAAATAGCCATGGAAGTTCCATGAGAATAAAACATGACTATATTTATCGAACGACTACTTCAAAAAAAAAAAATGTAAGTAACCGACTTCTAAACAAAAAAAACACAAAATATAAAATAACTTTAATTTCAGAAGTCGGTGTTTTTGGTTGATTTCTTTCTTGAACACCGACTTAAGAAAAAAAATCAGATGAATGAATTTTAAGGACCTAAAATAACCAATATTAAAGAAATATCTGTAATTCCTTATTTGTCTCTACTTCTGTAGCACTCGGGTCATAAATAGGAAGGTGTTTGTCAATGTAATATGCTTAATTGACTAGATAAATCTAACAACTTGGACAAGGCAACCACAATAGGTACCTACCCAGGTACCAAACAAGTTTGAAACGAAATGAGGTTAAACACACATGCACACACATGAATATTTATTTCCTTAATGCTATATACTAAACGGCTGCCTTATTAACACTTACTCGAATAAAATAAATATGAATTCACTTAATGAAGCTCGTTCATTAACTTATGCACAGACCGAATAAATAACTTTTAGAGCATAATTTTGTAGAGTATCATCTCTGAAGCGGGACATGCAAATTGAGAACGTGGAAAATAAAAGATGATAACGTTTTTATAAAGTTCCGACGGACGGGGGACGGGCGTGGTGCGTTGTGTCGTTTATATTGTACGACTTTTGGCTACTGTGTTTTTTTTTTTGGAAAATTTGTCGTAAAGGCTTTTCGATTTCGACGGTCCTGAAAAGATTACGCCTGGTTTAAAATTAATTAATCGTCGTTACAAATTAAACACAAGTAAAAGTTGTTTGTACAAAATGCATTTAAGCAATCACACCAGTCAAAGGTTGATTGACAATATGTTACATTAATTTTGCGATCATTTTTGTCCCAGAAACTGGGTTTCTTTTCCAAGTCTAGTTTTTAAAATGCTGTCAACAGACTGTAGTTCTTTATGTCTTGTTAGTCCTTGTCAAAAGGAATTCCTCGAGCGCAAGGAAGAAAGAGCAGTTCATATTAAAAAGCATAAAATTCGAGAGAGACAACCGTTGGACAGGCGGGCTTAGCACAAGAACCCCTATCGGTCTTGCTATCTCTTTTTATTTTCTTTTTTTCTGGATGGGAGACTTACTGACTAAAACCCACCCGTGATCCTTCTTGTGCCCTTTGCGTTCCAGGGCCGCGGTGACTCTTTCGAATAAATTCCGCAACATCTTGCTATCCCTGCGACCTGCGTTTCAAATCAAAGAAACTACATCGTATATTGTAAATGCAATTAAAAATTATGAGCATCACCGTCCAGCGAAGAAGCGACGATGAAAAGGGTGGCAGAGACGATGATAAATAATGCGTTAAATGTGGAGAGCGTCACTTGAGGGCTGGTCACACTGGATGCCGGTGGAATACCAAGTGAAGGACGTTTGTTATGACTTGATGACTTGTTGATTACGTTAACAGTTTTGAAAATACACAGAAAATATACATATTATATAAGTTTTAATTTTAGACAGTAGAAAAGTAACTTTGAAAATTAAGATGAGAGGAATCATGGCTGAAATCATTTGGAGGTAGACTTTTCCATATATGAAAATATGATGAAACGTCTGAAAAATTTGCAACCCTAAATATTCTTTGATAAACTGAATTTTCTGATACCTTGTTGCTAATATAATTTACTTCACCAGTCAATCAACAACGTGATCACAAAAAAAACTTCAATGCTCTTGCAAATCCGGTGACATTCAATACTCCAACAAATCTTTTACCCAAATAGCTACAAAGGCCCGTACCAATAGCTATAACTAATTCGTTAATTACCCTCGATTTCCACACACTGCGCTAAATTACGCTTTGATACTAACGTGAAAAATGGCCGAAGATTTCGCTACTGAAAAAAAAAAACTCAACGTCCCGAGTAAGCCGGCAAGACGCATAGCCCTGGACGTGTCTACCGAGGTAATTAGTGAAGATACTAATTTACATTTGTATTCAAAATTCGAGCGCTCTCTCTCGCCATTTCTCGTCTGTTTATTCTCATCTCTTTTTTTTTTTGTAAACCGTACCGCATTGCTGTGTTTTTCGCGTAAAAAATTACGCGGCTCTCCCTAACAAATGTTTCGGGGACATTGTCTAGCAAACACTGGCCAGTAAACAACTTAAAATGTAATAAATAGATCTTTGTGTGACTGTTGTGTGTTTGTTATCATATAAATAAGAGAAAAGAAAATACTTTTTTTTTGTTTTTAAATTATTTGGTCTGGCAATTTTTATACCTGTTTGAATAAATTGAGAAATATTACTTTCGTAATTGCACTTAGATGTAAATTAATGGTCACTAGATACTCGTATTAATATTTGCGATAAAAATGAATCTTGCCGAATCATCATGTTGTTTAAGCAGTACGATTACTGATGAAAAGAAAAATGGCATGTAATACGAGCCCACCCACTTATTGGACGAATCAACGAATATGTTCTTTAAAGTTTTAACTGACCATCATCGTTATTCAGCCAAATATAAACTCGAGCGTTAACATAACAGAGAAAACTCATGTCAGACCCGTCGGTTTAACCCGTTCGCTGGGCAAACAGTTGAGGAGAATTTAAATATACCGGTCGCATTAACAATTCTGCACATTTACTTATTTTTAGTCTTCATACGGTCCGTGACTAGGCAGTGGCGTCCCAGTGTTTTTCCTATGTCATTTGGAATGATAAACACGATCTTAGGCCGAGAATTGTTAAATTTCACAGTTATTTATGTTTGTTTACCAACATATATACCAATATTTAGGTGTTGAAAGTTTCATGTAGGGAGATTTTCTTGTGTGAAATTAAATTATATGGCGTTGGTTCTTACTTCAGGTCAGTTCATTCCTTATAACCTGCAATGAAAATGTAACATTCTCTAGATACAAGTTTGCTCTCTACTTGCTCTAATATACCTAACTACTAACCGATATACCGAACTTTTTACTTTTCAGTTGCTTTTAATGGAACTGAATATTATCGTAGGGTGTTGTAAAGTCACTTTAAGATATTTTTTTATTGTCAATCTTCAACATTATTTAATTCCTTGAAGACGCAAAGCAAGGCGATATCACTCCGCAAAATAATCTTGTTTCAGCAACAACGCTGCTTCCGTGAAAAAATATGTAGCAAAAATCTCAGCCCTTTTTAATGAATTACCCATCAATAAACTCAGCCACGTAGCCCATTAAAATAATCGCATTAAAACACAAAATGGATACCCACAACACAGTACCATTAAACAACAGATTTTAATCATAAACTAAAACAGTACAAAACAATATTAGCGTTGCACACAGTCGTTAATGAAAACATGTTGTTTTTGAAGCAGCTTAATAAGCGAGACATGAATAACGATCCCACTCACGCGCATTACAACACAATAATAAATGTTCGAAAATAATACGGAACCCGCCATTAATGGGAGCACGCAAAATCCATTTGGCGTTTTCATTTCAATTTTATTTAATTAAGGCTTATGCGGCGGACCGGCTGTAATGCCATATTTGGGTATTGTTATTGAGTAGTTTTGGCGTTTTCAAATTTCAATTATACACTATATATTTTGAGTTATTAGGTACGCGGCACGGATTTGTGGGGCTGAGTTGAGGAATTACCTGTACTAAATAAATGGAACTTGCCATTGTGTCTACTAAGTTTTGAGGATTTCAACAGACTGTGTCTTTAGTTACGGGGTTGAGGACACAACTTCAGCTTCACTTATTTAGCTTACTTGGGTAAATAAGTGAAGCTGTAGTCGTGTTAAAACAGTTTGTGTGGACTTCAACAGACTGTATCTTCAGTTACAGGGTTGAGGTATTACCTGGGCTAAATAAGTGAAGCTGAAGTTGTGTCAAAACAGTTTGTGTGGAATTTAACAGACCGTGTAACTGAAGATATTCAGTTACAAGGTTGAGAAAGTACCTGGGCTAAATAAGTGAAGCCGTAGTTGTGTCAAAACAGTTTGTGTGGACTTCAATAGACTGTATCTTTAGTCACCGGGTTGGTGAAGTAACTGGGCTAAATAAGTGAAGCTGTAGTTGTGTCAAAATAGTTTGTGTGGACTTTAAAATACCGTATCATCAGTTACGGCGTTGAGGAAGTACCTGGGCTAAATAAGTGAATCTGAAGTTGTGTCAAAACAGTTTGTGTGGACTTTGACATACTGTATCTTCAGTTATGGCGTTGAGGAAGTATCTGGGCTAAATAAGTGAAGCTGTAGTTGGGTCAAAATAGTTTGTGTGGACTTCAATAGACTGTATCTTTAGTTACCGGGTTGGTGAAGTACCTGTTAATAAGTGAGTTGTCATTGTTTCAATATATTTTTTGATTACTTTAACAGACTGTAGCTTAAGTTACTGATTTGAATAAATTGTATACATGATATATCTGTAAAGTATGTTAGTGACTATCGATAACGACAAATAGAGTTTCCTGTGGAATACACTGGAGTTAACAGCAAATTTGAGTATTTCACAATGTACATAGGATATGAATGTGTATTGAGTGTGAGTTTCATGTTACAGTTCAGAAATTTCAGTGTCATCGGTTACAGATCAGAGGTCCAGTGAATTTTGTATAGTCATCTTGATATCAGGTACAATATTTTACATTTTCCTTGTTTTTCATTGTTTATGTTGAATTAATTTACACTTCATTAAATTGTTTAGGTAGATTGTATATGGCGAAATACTCATCGAAATTCTAAAACATACTTAAGTGATTGATGATGTGACATTTCTAACAGCGTTTGTCAATACCGTACATTTTTGACGTTTCCATACAATCCTTCGCAAAGCCAAGCAATTGACATTCTGTCAGCGTTGGAGTGGCGATCGCTATCAGAACGTCACATGTCATGATGCTTATTTTTCAGCCATTATTACTCTTACGTCGTATGTAAATCTAAAATAATTACTTTGTGGAAGAGAGGATACAGGGCGAACTATTTTACTATTATTTTATTTATATCGGATGCCTGATAGCAATGACCATAATCCAAGTCAATTTTCACTGGACTTCGTCGCCATGAAAATGGGAAACACCCTTTTTTTTTCTGGATGGGAAATCATAAAATGACTTCTCCCGCTCTAGGCGGAGCGGAAGGTAGTGTCAGACTCTTACTGACTAAAACCCACCCGGGATCCTTCTTGTTTCCTTTGCGTTCCAGGGCTGCAGTGACTCTTTCGAACAACCGCAACCCTAGCATGTGAAAATAAGTAACAAGCTAATTCTCTCAATTTGATGCTTTTAGATGGAGTAAGCAGAAACTGGATGCAAGAAGCCGAAAATAGATCTAAGTGGCGACATGAATTTAAAAAGAAAATAGTGATAGCACGTTGTCAGAATCATCTTGGCTTAATCCTATTACTTTTTGACATCAAGGAAGAGTTGCTTTTTATTTCGAAGAATTACCGAGTGGGTCTTACGTAGCTAAGTAGGGAAAGCTCCAACATTCCTCGTATGCGTCAGAATAATTAGTAAAGCGCCTAGTAACAAGTAAGAACAGTGTGTTAGCATAAGTGAATGTTGTGTAAATACGACCTACTGGTGTTAACAAGATGCACATCTTGGAGCACTTAGCTTTGTGTTACCTAGATAAACACGAAGAATTCTAAGGCAAGGAAAATTCTTGACTTGTTAGTAATTTGGTTTTTGGAAGGGACTCAGTTGCTGGTCAATATTTATTCAACTGCTTGTCAATCTTTAGTGTTACGGTTGTCAAAAATACGAACATTCTCCAGATATCAACATTTTTTACGAAAGAAGAAAGGACTAAGTCTCTAAATAAAGTCAATATTTTAAATTTTCTTATACGACAATCAGTCGTTTCCCCTGTTCAATTCATCCACATTCATTATTCGTTGGTTAAATCTTATTTCGATTCTGTATTTTAAAAAAAAGAATGCTTCCCCACTTTACTTGTAGATCATTAATAATTCCAAGCGATCAATAAAGGAATATATACAATTCTCTATGTATAATCTGCCTGCATTCCTTCCTGTAAGTGTCATAAAAGGTGACTAAGACATTCTAGAAAGGATAATGCCTTATTAAGGTTATTGACTATACTTGACAGTATTAATGGCCAATACCACACTGCTATAAATTACTATCTTTAGTTTACTGTAATTGATATGGCAATATTTTGAGAATGATTTCTTATTACCTTTCAGTATTGATAATTTATTTGTTGGCGACATTGTCTTTTTCATACTTACTTACAATTACAATAAATCGTTATACCTAATACCGAGTGCGATGCGATGCGATGGAGTGAAATTTGACCAAGTGACTATTTGTCAGATTGTAAATAGACAAATATTGTAATTGACATTGACAATCGGAACCCATCTCGATCCGGTCAATCTCATATATCTAGAGACCAAGGATGAAAAATGAGTAAGAAGAAAAAGTATGCTGTTCAAATTCCTTTGTGTGACTATAGGGTGTTTTACTGTAAAAATCTAATTTCGTTTTTTCACGTAAACAAAAACGATACAGTATATTGAGAACTCGCGTGACGTCACTACGTGTTACAATTTTTACTGGCGTCGTGACGTCACCAGGGATTCTAGAACTTTGATGCGCTTTAACTTTTTTTGTTACAATATTTTTTGAAGACCCAACGGACGGACTAAATAGAATTATAATTTTTATATCTAGTAACATACCCAATTGACTTTTTGGTCAGTTAACAACTAACATGCGAATGCGGCAGGTATTTAGAAGTTAGTAGAATTGGACCTCTGGGCTATTTCAATAACGACTATAGTTTCTATAATACACTCATTGTCAACACTCGTAAAGCACACAATTCCCACATAATTCCCATTTTATTTATTGCATAACCGGATATCGGCATTAACAGCACACGATCATCCAAAACGCGCAGTTTATTTTAAGCGAGACGCCGTACAATGGAGTGACGTCACCGAAGGCGCTTGAGTAAAATCCTGTTAATTAGCAGTCGAGTAGCAACCCGCCAGAGACGTGACCGATCGCCTATCAATATCAATCGGAAATCTAAATCTAACACACTATACCTACCGCAGACTAGGGAAGTGTTGGCTTTGATAACCATCGCTGATGGATGGATAAGTAACTATACTAAGGTTATGAGTCAATAAATAGTTATTTGACAAATTATGCGTAATAGTCGACAAGGCTTGCATTTTGTACCGTGATTTGTCGTGTGAATTAAGCGATCGGGTGTTGTTTTGATAATAAATTGTTGGTTGCTTTGTCTTATATCACTTTTAAAGCCTACGCTGGCGGTTGATTGAATTGTCTTCGCGTATCTTTTGATAAAATTTATGGTCTTAGCGATTATAGTTGTATCATTGTGTGGCACTCAAGGAAAAATGGATTTTCTTGTCCAATTTATGATTTCATGGCTCGTTCAAAATTTGATAGTCGGGAAAGGATTTAAAGATTAGAATATTTTTTTTAGATATATATATTTATATAATTATGGATTTATGTCTGACACATTTTTTCTACATCACAAACAAGCCTTTAATGAATAGCCCAACAAATCATTCACATCTCCATTTCACTCCCCATACCCCTCAGCTCAGTCCCGTCCACACGCGAGTTTATCGCACTATTATTAAGGAATTCCACCTCGCACATGATGAGGACATGACACATCGACAAATTGATATTCAGCGGCCAGTATCCATACAAAAAACATGTTATTATTCACCCCATGCACGGTTAGAAGGAGAATGATTGACAACACATTAGGAAGGTTTGAGCCTTGTATTTGCTAAGCAGATCAGTTCGCTTGTCATGTTGATTTGTTCGTTTAAGGAATAATTATTTTATGGGTACTGGATGGTGATGGATCGTTTACTGTGTTTTGAGTTCGATAAACATGTGTTTGCTCTTGTTTAGGCAATGGTTTTCCGAGCTAAACGGGTCTATAAACAAGGTTATGTAAACGGACTTGCATTCATTGCCGGGACATAGTTTGCAGCTAACAACATTGCCAATTTGGTATTTACCTATAATTATTCTTATAATCGAGGATGTGACGAAGCTCAGTGGTTTTCCTTTTGTTTCATTGACAGGCTCGCTTTTGATGATCATCTCACCTGATGGTAACCTCATTTTCTTGAGGCGTAGCGCGGTTTTTAACATTGAAAATGATAAAATTTTAATGCTTCAATAATATTGCTCAGCAATAAAGGATAAATGCTGAAGAATCCCAAGGTCATGTTTAACTTAAAAACTGTTTTGTATGTGCAATATGTGCATGCTGTTAAGCGGTTTTCGCCGTGTTGACCAGAACTGTTAAGTGTTGCCGACACGACGTGATTTGGCAACGCTTAACGATTAAGTTTTAATGTGGCTGCGGTGT
Source organism: Hecatera dysodea (assembly GCA_905332915.2). Lineage (NCBI taxonomy): Eukaryota > Metazoa > Arthropoda > Insecta > Lepidoptera > Noctuidae > Hecatera > Hecatera dysodea. The sequence goes on along the minus strand of HG995298.1, from coordinate 13,586,885 downwards.
CAGATGTAATTTGTTGGTTTTAAAAATAGCTTTGGGGCTTTTTTTTTTATTTATTATGTTAGGTATCTTTGACATAGTCTATTATATGATAGGCATTACGAAGTGTTACTGTCTGGCGATTATCTACCATGGTGGAGTAGGTTGAGGTCTACTCTGCTTGGGCGGAGCAACGCCGTGTCCTCGTCGAGGTGATCGGCGGCGGCAACCTCTCGCTTCCAGCCGTGGTTCAATGAGAGAGAACATAGGAAGCGGTCACCTCCTTCTGTGAAGCTGTAATACTAGCGAAGGGACCGCGTGTGAGAGAGGCAAACTTCACATCCTAGCCACTGCAATAGGAGAAGACGCTCCGGGCGTCGGGAGTCGCAGGCCGATTCCCGGTCACTGTAGGCGCGGGGCTGCGAATGGCGAACAATGGGTCTCACCATCAGATAACAACCAGGCTAGGGTTGACAGCACGTCTAATTCCACGCACCTCGCCTGCCAGGGTTGCGGAATATGTTTGAAAGAGCTGCAGTGACTCATTGAAACCCTGGAACGCAAAGGGCATTAGGACGGATTTTAGTCAGTAAGATTCTGACACTCCCACCTGAATGACAACGCCCGATTTCGACGCTTCTGTCAGAGTATGAAGAATAAAGAGAGTACAAAGTAACAAGCGATGATCTTACTCCACCACTCCGGTGTTCCTCAAAGTTCTTAAAACGAATCGTTGGCCTAAAAAGTGGTCCTTTCAAAATTAGCACAAAAAGACGGTTTATTTTTGTTTCCGTTTCTAAAAACCGCACTGTATGCAATCTTACCTTTAATTTTTAACATGCATCGTTAATACTTAAAACGTTTATTGTACCTTTGAAATATAATGGAAAATTATGAAGAATTTCTTTAGCGTCACCTCAGGTTAGCGGGTGGTAATACCGATACAATATCTGTGAATAATCAGGTCTTACATCTTAACAACTTAAACCTGTTCACCAAATCTTTAAATCTTAGTCCTTATTGTTTTAAAAATAAGGTGTAAATTATTTAGAGCGGGGGTTTTTTAGTAGTACAATTATATTTGTGTGTTATTGTAGTGAAATGAACAGTAATTTATCGTCGTCTTTGCAAGGTAATTGCGTAAATCATGCATTTATGACAGGCGGCCGCAAGCGGCTTTGTCTACCCTCATACCCGTAGCACTGAGCAGTCGTATTGTCAACAACGTAAACAAGCGTTAGGCGCATTGTTTGAAATGTTAAAAGCACACCTTTTCAGTTTTAGTGTGAGGTTAAAGAAATCACCTGGGTATTGTTTCTTTTCTTTGAGGTTTTAAGATGATACCATTATTTTGGCATGCTTCAAAATGCTCTTGCCTATTTTTTATACTATTAGTATATTTATTGCAGCAGAAGTGAAAAAGGATGTTCTTAAAATATTATGGTTCACACCTTGCTATAAAGAAGGATTACAATTTGCATGGCATTCATCCATCGCAGCCTTGTCCGTTTTTTTGCTTAGCCTGTGTTTCATTTGTCATATTATATTGGCTTTTTAGTCTGTAGTAAATATTATATTCTGATTATGTTTATATAATTTTATTTCCTAGCGCAGCATGAAAAAACATCCCAACTCTACAACAAAACACAACCCAAGCTAACTTCATTTATCAGTATAAAACGTCAGAGCCATAGATCTAGTTCAACTTGTAACAATCTATTAACAAATAAACTATAAAATCATATCGAAGCTAAAGACTTAATTAGCGATCGCGGCGGGGCACTGCGCACGCGCGCCTATCTTATCTCGACTGCGCACGATTCGTACGACAACGAACCCTGTTTATGAAAATAGAGGGGTATATTCAGTATGGCCGTATGGCGCCTAGGCATACGGCCATACAGACTTCGCCCATTTATATTGTTGCCTAATAGTCGAGTGGAAGTGAATTGTTTGTTTGCATTTGTATGACAGAATGGTTTTGTGGAATTAAATCTATGTAGGTACAGTCGGTGATAGCAATTAACTGACCCCCTAAAAATTAAACGAATTTGAACCTTTTGCTTGTTAGCAGTAAGCTTATCGAACTAGAACAACGTTGGAACTGGTTCAACTTCTACGATCAATAAAATAGTTATTCGAATTTGATCTTTAATACGCAGTGTTAAGGTAGGTATGTTCTTGAATATTATTTTAACTTGTAATATAATACGTAATTTCGAGCACGTTGCATATGTTTCGAGTGGTCTAGTGGTGACTGTAGTGAGCTGACAAATCGTGTTTGTAAGTTCGTAACCAGCGTAATTGACGCGTTTGTTTCTGTTTTGTATATTTATTTTAAGTTATAAATAATAAATTATAACTTTAGAAACAACAAAAAAAAATCTAACAGAAATAAAAAAAACCAAAATGGTGGTAAAAACGATTTTATTTTATAAAAAAAATATTATAAGAATAACATAAATGATATTGATGACGACACGAAGATGATAATATTTACCTGCTTACTAATAACGTTGTTAACTGCACTGAGTTTAATGTAGTGAATCAGCATGTTATAATAATTAGAAATATAGGTATGTATTTCTATTTCATAACAATAACATCACCACATTAAATATCATTTAAGTAAATAAAACGGCATTAGGTATACGTTGAAGTTCTACCTGGTCTACTTTATATCAATTTGTTTTATGAATAGTTATTTTATTTAGAAAATAAGGTTTTGACAAAAAACTAGGTATTCGAAATACTTCGTTACAAATTATAAAAATAGTTAATTTAACACACACACTGACATACGTTAGTATTGTTTGTGGCTAACACTGGTTACTCAAGTTATTCATGCTTTTAATAGCGAAGTGGAGCACCATTTTTTCTATTACTTGTTGCAAGCGGTCCCGCATACCGCGCACCATATTCCAACAACAATCACTTCCACTTGCAGTTGAATGAGTAGGCAAAAATGGGTGTTCAGTATGCCTTCTAACAATATTGCTTGATGACGTTCTGACACAGGAGTAATGTAACATAGTAGGTTTTGGTCCAGGACGATCTTTTTGAATATTCCCTGCCTCTTCAAAACGTTTTAGCGACAATCTTACTGTATTTCTCTGAAACAACACAATAAGCATAATTTTAGTAACGAATAGGTAAACATAATTTATCGATTAAGTTTGAAAAAATACGTTTATCAAATTAGATTATATAAATCAAATTAGATCTATAAATGATCTCACAATAGACTCATAATGAAACACAGTTAATTGTCTATTATTCTACATTCACCGGCTTTTAAGCAAACTAACGAATTAAGGAAAAAGTATAATTATAAATGAAGAATAAAAAGAATACACTTACCGCTATATTAAGTTTCCTAGCTATCGCTTTAATACCAACATTCTCTTCATGCAAATAGATTATTTTGTATTTTAAATAATCACTCAACTGAGACATGACGATTAAACTATCAAAACTGATAATAATTAATAAAAAGGAAAAAAGCCAATTTAGTAAGGCAAGGTAAAAATGTTCGCGCGTATTCACTGCTATTTGTGCATAGAATATCTTGTTCAATTTATTCTTCTACCCCATATTCCTTATGTCATGTCTATAGCAGTTTTTGTTGAATACGCATATTGACGTCTAACTACCCACTTATTAAAAAAGGTAAAAAGTTATAAATAAATGACCTAATACCAACCTCTTAAAGCTCAAGTTTGCGTATCAAAATTATTTATTGTTTCTGTTCATCGAGTAGTGTTAGTCTGATAAACTCACACATATTGAATAACGTTTAATGTTATGAGCATAGGGTGTAAAATCGAGTAATTTTTAGGGGGGTCAGTTAATTGCTATCACCGACTGTACTTAGGTACTAGTACATTGATTATGCTGACCAGTGTCGGTGATTTAGTTAGAATATTTTGCATACTTGTGTTGCGTGTAAAACAACGTGTAGAAGTTAGGAAAGGACTTATAGTTTAATGTTGAATATGTACCGAATTTAGCGCAGTGTAAAACTTGCTTTTTGTAGATCAAATCTTTCCTAAATATGTAAGTGCTCAGCTTCTGCTAAGTAATAATTCGATAAGCTTAGTTTGCTTATCATGGAAAATCTTCGAAGATGCGTGTAACTGTCTCCAGCAGAAGCCTGTATTTGTGAACATTTTCAAATTGAAAATGGAAAGATAGTCATCTGAAATCGTTTTCCTTGTGTAAAACAAGCCGCTTCCTAAAAATAACTTATTTAAACTTCACAGTTGCAAAATACAGAAGCTATTTATCACGCAAAAAGTTAATTGATATTTAATGCAAAATCTATTTAAAAATGAGGTGATAGCCTGAGGTAAAACTTTGCACTTTTGCATCAATACTTCTGAGTATAAATATTAATGATAATCTCTTCCATATTGTCTTTATTTCCTCGTGATCGAGCCCCGACTGCGCAGGAGTTGCCGAGCCTGATATTGTAGACAGAAGGATTTATGTCCCTACCACACGTACCTGAATATTATTATAATAATATTTTTAGTGTACGTAAATACGTATTTGAACCACATTGTTGGTTTTACTAAGGAGTGTAGATTTGTTTTTGAATATTTTATGCTTATTTGGAGTATTGGTTAATAGAATTTGGGACTAAAACTTTTCCAGATTTTTGTCGATCTTTAATATAAGGTATACCTATATGTCTAAGCAACACAGGAACAGTCGATGTAGGGACGCTGTGTCTCTGTCCAACAATGGATATTTTAATGCTGAAATTATGATGTTGATATTGCTTAGCAAAATTAGTTTTAAAATCTACTAAAGTATATTCATAACCAACCTGATAAAATTTCCGATAGGTACACCCAAAATCCTACATTAAAAAACGCTTAATGCTAGACAGAACCCACGCACAAGACTAAAGTTACCAGATACCACCTAGATAAGACCATACATAGCTCTCTAGGTATCTTAGGATCGCGGGTGGCGAGTAGCCTCCAGCTAATTAAGATAACTCAATATGTCCGCTGACCGCGAAATATGGCGGCGCGCACGCAGATAGTTGTGTGCGCAGATTTTGCACGGCAAATTGTTGTATGACATGCATGGGATGTATGAATAATAAGAGTAATGTGCTGAAGGATAATGTCGTAATGTTCATGCGACTCCGGTGGAGATGTTTGTCCAGATTTGTTGGCTTGACTGGGGCTGCGGTGCTTTCGTTTTGTTTCAACAAACTGCAATATAACTACAAAGGTTTGGTTATTTTTGTACCCTGGTTGCTTGTATCCTGTAATAACAACATTATACTTAACTGAAAGATTTCCTTCTCCAGGAGAACTAAAACTCAACGAAATAAAATCAGTATAATCACAATTGGGATCAATAGGCCTGAATTCCGGATTATTTTTACATAAACGCTACCAGTACCTTAGCAAAACCAACTCATTTTTCAAAAAATGTTTTTTCATAAAAAGATTCTGCGAACAACACACTCCTAATCAGTTAGGTAGTAATGATTTACCCATAGAGGTGACCCTTTCATATGAAAGTTAATACTTATTCTAAGTACAATCCAGCTAACCCTACACTTCAATCGAGGTCAAATACTCACAAGTTTCTACAAAGTTTCCTCAAACAATATCCTCTTACCCACTCACCTACAATATATCTCCGTAAAGACTAGAATCAAGTCAAGCTAGGGTCATATAACCTAAACAAAAGCAGCAAGAAAATGCCTAATTAAGCCAGTACCAAAATCCGATATCAGGCTTCCAAGAGGCGACCCAAGTAATAAAGTGAGTAGTCTCAAGTTCCTAATTAGCCAGTTCGTTATAAGCCTTTCACGGCAGCCTTAATTTCTGCATAAAACACTATCCGAAACTGCCCTTAATTTTTGCAGGGGTTCGGTTACTTGTATCCGTTTGCTTTGTTTATTTAGTTTTGGTGTCACTAGACCTACTTGCAATTTTGGGTAGGAGAACACATTTTCTTCGTTTCGATTTAAAGTTACACGTTGCAGCATTGTTTCTATGTTCGTAGTAGTCTCAGAAATTTTGATCCGATTACGTAAATTATTTGATTGATAAAAGCTACATTATTGCTGAGTATCTTATGTTACTTTATCTCCCCCCGAAAATGAATAGTTCTCGGGAATAAGGAATGAAAGTTACGCGGCATTAACATTTTTAGTCATGTATTAAAAATGCATTGTTTGTCAGGATGGCGCTTAAATTGAGAAATGATATTCAAATCAGGTATATGAACAAAAAACCAGGTTTTGTTTGGCGCTTGCAAAAAAATATAGGTAGGTACCTAAGATTCTTTGTTTAGAGCCGAATGTAATCTTTCAATAATTTTGAATAGGTATTGTTCAATAAGTGACTAGATTCTCAAATCAAGTCATGCAGTGTGTTTTGGACTCTAAAATTACAAGTATCTGCTTAGGTATTCATTGCACAAATTTTGCAGTTGCTCAAAACTATCAATCAAACCACGTGTCTGCGATGTCCAATAAATTATCGTTCATATCCTACATCAATATGATTTACGTTTATATGCTTCGTATAAATCTATTATTAAACAAATTCAAGCTTAATTTAGTACATAGGATCGCTTATCCTAAGATTAGTGACGAAAGTTCTGATACGTTACAGCAGTGCGACTTTGTAAGCATCTCACCGTGTACCTAAGCTTCGGAGAGAACATGAATTGAGCTGTCAATCCATACAGACCTGGGCCCCAAGTCTGCTATTTTTGTAAATTTGTCATTCCATTGTCATTTTGCTAAAAGTTCGTAATCTGCTAAATTCATAATGGTCGATCATTGGTCGATCAATGGTCTCGTAATACTATTTGATGACCGAGCTATTAAGAGCAATGACTCCACAAATACGTTCTAATGGTAGGCCACTCATCAAAGGAAGTGTCAAAAGCAGATTACTGCATACGTCTGTCATTCATTTATCATTATGTACGAGATTACCGTTCTATGCCATTTCTTTGAATGGAGTGTCAGTGGTTGACCATTGGAAAGTCATAGTGACGCTTTTATATTAGTAGATTACCAAACTTGTAAAAATCAACCATTATGAAATCAATGATAGACCATTCTGACACCATTGTAATAGCAGACTTGAGGACCAGATGTATAACAGTTCACTTCATGCTCACTGCTAGGTTTCCACGGTATAGAATAGATCAGCTGTAAAAATCTTACCGTGAAGACTGAGGTGAACTCAACTATCAATCTGTTCATCGTGCACTTGTGAATTACAGCTCACTTCACTTGCTTTCATGAAGTATTATCGAAATAGGCAGGCTGACTTTGAAAGCGGCATAAACAAAGTCTTGTTCTCTCCACAAGTAATTCTCTTAGAGGACGCTGAGTACGGTTGAGCAAATAGCTAAATAATAGGCGTCCCTCAGCAGGTGGACTGTAGACATTACTCTTGCGGTAATCCGCCAAATACACCCTGATTTATCGGGTACCACAGACGGACCACAAAATTTAGGTGTTTTATAAAAAATGGAGCTTAGTTTCTTGAGTTATAAATAATGTTAGAAATCCCTAAAGGGAATGGGGTTTCGTAAGTGCGACGCGATATGTTTCTTTCAAAATAGTTTCGTTTATTTATGAGTGTGTAAAATTATACATGGCTTTATGAGAGTTGCATTATCTTCTTGTATATTTAGATGTTTAGTATCTCTCAGTTCCTGTTTCAGGCTAAACATACGGCAGGAGACTAAGGCACAGTTTACAGAACAAAAATGATTGCTAAATTAATGTGACAAATTGTCAATAGCGCGCTAGATTATAGCCGTTTATGTATTTCAGTTTTTAATAGCTAATCGCATTACTTGACTTGAGTTGTAATATTTCGAAATTTTATACGCTACTGTCCCAGATGAAGGGTATTTTTTTAACAAAAACGGTTGGTTTTCTAATGCAGTTGTCGAATTATTTCCAGCGAATATTCGTGCTACATATAGGCATATTAAAATACGTTGCGAAAACAACACATTAATTAGTGTCTTTATTATAACTACCTTATGACTATCATCATCATCTGCCTAGCCTTTTCCCAACTATATTGAGGTCGGCTCCTAGCCAAGCCGGATTCAGCTGAATACCAGTATTTAGGTATAACTACTTATATACAGTATGTTAAATAACAGAGGGCGTTCCCTTAAACTCGTTAATTGATATCATTAATAGATTAAAATAAAAATACCAGAATAGAAAAATAAGCAAAAAACAATCCAAATTTAAAAAAAATGACAATAAATTCGAAACATCCTGTTTGAAATCAAAATAGTAGCGCGAAATGGTAAGTACTCGTAGTAGCAATGCCCAAACCGGCAAGTATGCGTGTACAGAGTGTTTCTTTAACGTATAAATTTAACATTTTTAGTGAATATTTTAATATTTAAAAAAATAAAAACATTTTGTTTTAGAATGGTAATATTTTTTTAATCATATATGGATGCTATACTATTGCGGGTTAACGGGAACGCCCTCTGTTAGTTAACATACTGTATAAGACAGGTTAATTATGCTGTCTACGCATTTACGTAAATGCATCCTATAAAGTATGTACATTAAACATTATTCCAACGCGTTGTTTGTAATCAATTTTATATGAACCTAACTTTTAACAACAAAAAGAACAATGCCCACATATTAGAACAACCTTGGCCTACAGTGAACACTGATAAATAGTTTATGGAATTATAGTTTAAGTTATTATGAACACCTTCTAGTACATACCAGTTAAGAAAATAAGTCGCCATTTGGAAATAAAACAGTTTTTATTTTTTCAAAACATTCATTTTTTCACAGTTACAAACTCATTCTACACACTTTCAACCACTTTCGAATGGAAAGTATATCATTTGAACACAATAATTATTGATTTCAACGTTATTAACTCATTTTAACCTTATGAATAATAGGAATCTTCTTTAAGTGTAAACTGCTATAGCTCCCTTTATACTTGTTTGACACTTTGATAGGCTGGGAGCAAGCTTGAGTAGGTAGTTTAATGTCAAATCTATCATTTGTCAAAGGCTAATATGACCATATTTAAAAAGAAATATCGATTAGTTGCAACGGATTTTGGTCTTTATCAATTTAATTTATATCTAACTACGGCAAAGCCAAACAATGATTTTATCATTATAAAGTATAGTATCTCTGGTCTGAGGTATTTATGAACATAATTGGTCTAAAAGTCGAGTGGGTTTCATTTAAAAAAACTAAAATGGCTGCCAGTTTTCTCAGATTAAAAAACTGAAACCTGACTATCGTTTAGTTTTTCCGTAATCGATTAGATTTATTAAATAATATATGAATTTAAATTAAATTGACTATAAAATGGCAACCCCAAACTTCACGTGAAAAAAAGTTGCGTAGTAATAAGTAAAATTACTTATTTATTTGTTATGATCACGGCGTCTTAGTTTGAGATAAAGCTTTGATGGATAATTCCTATTTAAAATACTTATATTTTTGTGTTATCTTTCTAAACGTGTCTGAGGTGGGCCATATCTGGGCATCCTTCTTTCATCAACATTTTTTTATTTATGGCAAACAGCCGTGGTCGACTAATCTGCCAATGTCAAAAGTAAATTTTAAAAAATGTACATATTAAAGTAAAACTAACACAGGTTGTTACAAATTCCCCAAATGGGATTGACCTGCAGAAATGTTAAATGGGATTGACATTAAATTTTGGCATCCCAAAAATCAGTAGTCACTGACAGATTTTCACTTTTTGTACCTAAGGAACCTACTCTCTACAAGATTATACTACCATCTCAAAATAACCCCCAGAAACTTGAAATATGTACACAGTATTTTAAATATATTTAGGTGCATGTAGTAAATAAATAAGGTCTAAAATAGCTTAGCAAAGAATCGAACCCCATATCCCGGCGGCCTCGTAAGCACGCTTCCTGTTTGGCACGACACCATGGCTACTTTTCTCAATGTGAACACTACTTTATTTTCACCGTTCGTCTGTACGCATGTATTATGCATTGGGTTTTTCCACGCAATCGTTCAATTTTATTATTTTGGATATCGTTGTTGGAGGATTTTGGAAACATGGGGTCAAAAAAGTATCTGTTTCTAAGATAAATCGCAAGCGTCGTCATATTTTTATTTAATTTTGTCGGTGGAGATTTAGATATGTTTCTAGGTATATTCTGAAGATGCTCTATAAAAATATTTTCAACAAGACAACTAAGCAGTCTTGCCAAACAGACGGACGAACGGACGGACGGACAACAGTGATAGGATCACTTTGTCGTTCCATTTTTTTCTTTTGATGTACGGAACCCTAAAAACTGGAGAAGTGCAAGTCTGCCTTTCACACCGAGGGCTCCGTATCTACAACATCGTCTATTACGGGAATTGAGTCTAGTTTTTTTACATAAAAACGTGTATGAACTATGAAAGCACTCTCATTACTCAGACAAAAAGATAAATAGGTGGGATTGAAGGATAAACTTACATTTTCAGTTAAAAACTGTTTTTCTATACACAAATGTAAGTCACGGTCAATTCTTCAACTACAAGTATAAGTTTGTAATCGTAAAAAAATATTTTTGTTTTGTTTTTCTGTGATAAATCTGCAAAATAACCATTTCCTAAATTTTTACTTATTTAACCTTACTTATTTCCAAAGGGGAATGCCGGTTTTAGGCCTTGCAATGCCCAAGAAATTTAATTTACTAAAAAAAATATGTAAATTTTACGTAATTAACTCTTCTATTTACGACGCGATACAAGTTAGCAACATTTTTTAATAAAAAATAAATATTGAAACGATACAACGAAATAAACAGACATTTGCTATGTTGCCAATTTAAAAACTGTACAAAATAAAGATTTGTTGCAAAACATTTACACATATTTGTACTTTATTTATTCGTTCATTTGTTTATAGAAGTCCCAATGCATTTTATGTTAATATATTTAGATTTGTAAACTTACAAAATATAATATAATGATTTTAAAATGATCTACATAATGCACCGATCGATACTTTGTGCAATGGCAACACTAAAACTTGTCAGTTGACAATATTAGAAATGACATTGTCATTGTCAAATCAAATGTAATATTAGAATTGTCACTTTGTTTCATAGTGATTTGCTGCGTGTATTTTGCTATTAAAATCGACGTTTTTGACCATGAATACTGACTCTGGCGATTCTCCTATTCTGATAATGACAACCAACAACAATTTAGCTTTAATATGTTATGTAGGAAGAGTTTTCAATAACTTTTTAATACTTGTGTACGGCACGTTAAAAAATCCTTATAATTTGGAAACTCCAAGTTTTTTTCAATAATGTTCTTTTATCAATATATTATTTGTGGGCGGCTCGGCATACCCCTTTCACGATTCTAGATCATCGAGAAGTACCTACCCTATAGATTTTATTTGCTCGCGATTATCAAAATTTGTCACCCAAATTATGCATAAATGGAAAGCATTTTTATTGCATTAACTTATAAGCTTCATTTTTAGGACTCTAAGAGGCTTCACACCTATTCTTTTAGTATTAATTTCAACATTATAGCTCCAAGCGTTTTTGAGAAAAAGGGGTCGTTAGAGACTGACAGACCGACAACGGAATAGTCCTAAAAGGATTCCGTTCAACAAACAACAAAAATTATTATCATTATTATTATTATTATTATTAAAACCAACCAACCAACATCGGGAACCTTCGACCATCACAGCCATTACAGGATAGGCAGAGACATAACAGTTGTGAATTTATGAGCGTAGCGCACCTCATGTTTTATCAAATGTCATAAATTATCTTCATTGGCTAATAACCAGATGTTACTCGTTCGGTTAGTGACCAGTCAGGAATTTAAACTGACATTATTCACTTTGTGCTGAGAAGATTTTTTGTTAGTAGTCTTATAGATAGAACTGGACCTTAAGTATCTAAAACAATATGTAGGTACTCAACAAAATAATATTTCTTCAGTATGGAAAAAGACGCTCTTTGTAGAGTAATTTTAACTCAAGAATAATTGTGGTTGTTTGATATATTTTCCTTGCAAAACCTTTCAAACCACCATTTTTATCCCTTAGATAAAAGACACCTGTTATTGAAAATTGGCCTTTAAAATTACTCGGAATGAAGACAAAGGCCCATATTCCAAAACGAAAACTCCAACTCGATTCGAACTCCAACATGAGCACGAAAACATCAATGAAAGTTTATCTAATTGACGTCAAGTTTTATTGACCGTTTGATGCTCCAATGGAGTTGTAGTTTACGTGGCATATGGGCCATAGTGGTATTCTATCGCAAACAACGACTGTCAAAATGCCAAAATGACATTTCGATAGCCCATGTCAATCCCGTCCATATATTTTTGAGTTTATTTTATCGCTTAAAAAACGTCATTTAGAGACTCTTAATAGGGATGTTTCCTGAGTAAAAAATATATGATTATGTTTAGTCCGTCAGTTAGATTATATAAAAATATTGGACACGTATTTTTTCCTTTATCAAATCTGTAAAAACTGACGAAGATACAAAGCATCAAAGATCAGAAGAGGGGGCTTGTGACGTCACGGCTCGCTAAAAATTGTAGCGAGCAGTGACGTCACACGAGTTTTCAACGCACTGTATCGTCTTCATTTTTTGTTTACGTGAAAAAAGAAAAAATACGTGTCCAATATTTTTTGGAAATCTATCCGACGGACTAATTAGTTTTTTTTAGTCAACTACCCTATTAGTCTGTCTGTAATGAATGTATATTATATATTAAGTATTCCTTCAGCAAAGTAAAGATTTTTCTTTCTTTTGTCATTGGTGATCCTTATTTAATTTGGCCTAACGCCCTTAAGCATCTGAGCTTACTTTTAAGGGTTTGAAAACGGGTATTTGATTGTATAAATAAAAATAAAAGCAAGTAGTACAGTAACAGAATTTTATTTAATGCAGATCCATCTCGCACTATAGCCGATATTGTACAAAAAATTATAATATCGTTCCGTTCATAATAATAGGTAATGATAGGTAATATAATATAATATTACACAACTTTTCACACAGTTACAATCATGAAACACAAACATTTAAATCATTCTCTACACTAAAATCCCTCAAGTTTTAAGTATTTCTCTTCATTTATTTCTATATTATAATTATTATACATTACAATAAAATTGGGCCTACCTATTTACGTATGACAAATGCTTCGTAAAAGGACAAAATGTACGTATTACATTCATGAGCACGTTTCGAATTAAAATAAATTAACGATTTCGTTTAACTGTAAACTTATCATTTTCAAAATACCGCAAAATAAATGTGAAATATTAAAACAAGTGTACAAATTTCGAATTCCGAGGATTGTATACAACAAGTTTGTCATCTATCGTTTATAAGAAGCTTTATTATAAATAAGTATTTAATATATACAGTATGTAACAAAAGTTCAATAACAATTGCATCGAGATTCTTTCAGGTAGGTAAGTAGTGCGAGTCGACAACAATACGATCGTTGTTTTAATTAACACAATAAAATCATTATTACGTTAAAAAGGAACTATAAAGAGGTAATTAGATGAATCGATAATTACAAAATAAATGAATTTGGCACTTCGAAGGGCGTCAATAAAAAATAAATGTGCCGAAAGAATCTCGATCAAATCTTACACGATCATTCGCGTCATCACTACGTTATACAGAAGGAAAATTTACGTATATGTTTATAGGAATCCAAAAATATTACCACTACTGTATCTTATAATAAATTACATTATCTATCACTTAAATTTAATTAGCTATTCGTATACTGGGCACAACTAGTTTTGATTCATGTCATTTTTAAGTGACTATAGGTAATCTATTTTTCTAAGAATAAGTTAAGAGCTATAGACTAATAAATGGAATATTTTTTTTCATACTAAAGCTTTTGTAGTTACGTATTTAGAGATTTCTGGCGAGACGCAATGGTCTTCAATGTTTAAATACGTTAATAGAAAAAATTGGTAGGCACGAAACATCGTTTTCAATTTTAAATCGATTTAGTCAAATATCTCACAAATATACATACAAATATTATGGTAAGTATACATTTGCCGAATGCGTCGCGCCAGCAAATATATTGTAAGTAAAAGTCTGTAAATGTATCACTATTATGCATTTCAAGACGTATACAGACGTTGTACATCAGATTTCGGTTACAAGTACATAATTACTAAATCTTAATATTTACATTACAATCATTTGTTTCGACAAATGCACTGCGACGTACGGTAATGACAGAAATGATAACGAACTTGATACTAATCAAATTCAATTTTCGTATAACATTATTTCTGGTCAAAACATTGAGTATTACAAACTCCACATCTATGATAGCCTACCAACTAGAGAAATATGAAAGAGATGATATTCCCGTAGTCGCAGTGGACATATTCACACTCCTAGTGCATTTTCAATTTTCAGCTCGCTACCAAACAATTTGAAAGGAAATGAACTCATCTTGATACGAACTATTGGCAAGCGTTCCATCAGAAATAAACGCGTACTGTATGCAGTACCTAATCGTAAGAACGGCATCGCAATAATATAAACAAAAATAGTAACTATAAAGAGCTGTAAACCCCACCTCGGTTCGACACCGCGTTTTGGCAGATAAAGTGCGATTTCAAGTGAGCGATAGTAGGGCACGATTCGTACGATAAATAAAAACACAATTCCATTTGAAGCTCGGATCTGCGGCGCGGCGGCCGCGTCCCGTGTACCTCAGCAGGCGTTCAAGATTTATACACGGAGATGCGGAACAATATATCACGGAACAGTACGCGGGAACTCGACCTATTCCTAGCGTGGAGCAGCCACCGTCCCGATGGAACATGATAGCAGATCACCCCGACAGATAGGCACAGCCTCACAACTAACGCCATGTCGCCTGGACAGTAACTGTACGCTTTCTAATGGTTCTATCAGGATATACGGTGAGTGCAGCGCTCACTCCGCCATAGTTGCGCAACATATAGCTGCAGATGATCGATTAATATTAATCGATGTGACTATTTAACATCATCGCCTTATTAACATAATGTATTCATATGTAAGTCAAGCTAAGCCATAAATAAGCAAAGACCGAATTGCGTATTTTTCATTCGAGCTTCATATAATTTATAGTCGACGATGATATCGCGACTGGTTCTTTTATTTGTGAAATAGTGATACGCGGAGTGTGCTCGGTAAGCGTTACTAACGGGAAATTTTGACAATAAATCTCTGGCACTCGATTGCCTAAGCGTTCGTGTGGGCTGGCATAAAAATTTATTCGACAGTCGATTTTGATATCTTGATCTCGCGACGTCAAACCGCGTCGGGGCGTGCGGGGCCGGGCGACAATATGACAATCGGACACACACATCACTAGCCGCGGTACATGGAGCGCGCTAACTTACACACTACCTCGGCCCTAAGACCTACCAAAGCATCGACAACGATTACACGCGACGACCACCTGAAACAAAAGGAAAAGCGAAATTAATTAAAACGCCAATCATAAAAAAAAAAATGCAAATAGCTTATTCGTTTTAAGTTTAATAATTTAAGCGGGGTTAGCTAAACAACGTGTGAAAAATTCATTATTGTTGCTGTTGGTTTAGGATAATTGGAAGCGTAATTTCAGCATATTGCTGAGGAGATAAATGTGACGATTTTCAGCAGTATTTTCTATTTATACGGCTTGGCACTAGTCGGTAACAATTTAAAATCTAAAGCGCACGACGATATTTCATCAGATCGGAATACGTTCTCATAAACAAGGGCGGACTTAAAATGCAAATAATTTCGCGCGAGCCCCATGGGCATGTTAAAACAAACTCAGCATTCTAACAGCTTTCCATTATTTATCGCTTACACTCACGGAACGGCGAAAAAAAAATTTTTTTTCGGTTAAAGTTAATTTCTAGCGTAATGCGTATTTGATAAAAGGCTGTATCTCTGGCAGGCAGGCTGCGTCGAGCCGGCTCTGAAATTAAGATGTAACATGATGCGAGAACGAGCAAGAGCAGCTAGATTTATTGCTATACCACTTTGCATATGCTGATTTACAAAGACGGTGGATCTGCGCAGAGCGTTTGCATGTGTGACAGTTATCATTTAGGTGTGTTATTTAAGTAACTGTCGACATAATGTTGTGGGAGTCACTTTCTTTGATTTGTTGCTATTTATTTTTTGTATGTGGAATGATATTTCAGAACATAATATGTGAATATTGCATGTTTCAGGTGCAGCGTGCAAAACTGAGGATTGTAATTAGTTTTCTATTTTGGTGTACAATAATAATTAGGCAAGACACCACATATCTGGGACTTAAATTGAAATAAAGCTTTCGCTGTAAATAATTGCATAATATCATAAAGCAAATTAAAGTTAGGGTAATATAGGTCAAGCATATTTTAGAAGTATTAAAATTATACCTACCTACATAACTATCTCATATTTTCTTTTTAAGAAATGTATTTAACTAAGCCATAGGTAAGTACTGCATCAGGTTAAATTAGAAGCCAAATCCAACCAAGTGTTAACCAAATTTGAAATAGACATGTTAAAAATATCCCAACTTGTCTCAAAAACTGATTTTGATAGATTTTGCACATCACTGAAAAACTGTTATTAAGGATTAAGAATTATCGCAATTTAAATGGTATTTTCATCTCTATAAAGTTCCAGTGCTGCTGATGTGGCCCATTCGCGAGGCAGCGCGAGGGAGGACTGTCTGGCGATCCGCAGTCAGCAGAAAGAAACACATAACAGAAACGTTCGAGATCGCCTCACCGCTCACTTCTACATCTTATTTTATTATTTTTTCAGGGGATTTAATTACTTCATTTTTATACAGCATGTTTCAACGAAAAAGAAAACTTCAATATAAACTAGTCGTTGGCACTGAGTTTTCTTGTTCACGTTGGTATACTTTTTATTTTATTTATGCGTTGACAAACGACACGATAGCAATTTATACGAAGTAGGTTTTTTCAACGAATGTAGGTCAGACATTTGATTAAACGCCCATGCAATCAGTATGTACGTAATTTATTGCTGTAAACAAGAATACACCTACGTTCCTCCGGGGAATTCTCACAAAAAGTCAAAGTAGTACAAAAAGGTTCACCTACCATCCCGGTCAAGGAAAGTAATAAAGAAGAGGGACGCGAACCGAATAATTGATACGATTATGTGTTACTACTGCAGAGGAGATAAGGGTAGCAGCAGACTGCGCAGAACAACGAACAGTGGAAAAGAAAATAGGAACCACTACAAAGAAATAAAACGCGCTGACTTGACGCTAAGTCGCTTTCACGTTCAGTATAAATGCTAATTCCAAATGATGGCACATGTTTTTATTGCGAATCGTTACGTAACGCTTCCAGACATAACCTAAGTCGGCACAAAACTAAAACGAATGCTCGAGATGCCGCCACGGACGACGACCCCAAATGCGACTAACACGATTTCTATTCTATTTCCAGATGTTGACCAGTATGCACGCAGCATCAAGAACAATGGAAGAAGGGCGCCGGCGCTCCGTCAAGTGCGAGAGCCCATAAATCCAATAGGACGCGCAATTTGTTGAATTACAGCATGCGCCAGCCAGCCACCGGGCCGACGCGAAATTAGCTCCCACAGAGATAAATTGACGGCGGCCCGCTAAATAAATTATTTGGGAAAACCGAGAAAAAACGGGCGTCTTCTCTTGATAAGGGTTGCGAGTATTCTACCGTGGAAATAATGAATATCGACCGCTGAAATACGTACTCGTGGAGGACAACAATCATCAATATTGGTCTCCATGTTTATTTACTTCAACACTAAGTATACTGGCCCTAACATTCATCCCCAGTCACGATGAAGAAATATTTGTCAGAACTTTAATGTACTGATCCCCAAACAAAAAACCACATTCGCACATAACGACTATTCGGAAGCTCTATTAACTAACGATAAGACATCAATCAAACGTAATGGTACGCCATTTGAATAGAAGCACTTTATAAAGTCAACACCTTAAAAACGAACGAACACACAGACTTGTATCTGGTTCGGTAATTAACTGAGCAATTATCACCTAGAAGCCGTTATTAACTCGGCCTAGGTATTTCTCACGATCATAAAAATGTAATTAAACCTCAATAACAGACACGAAATGGAAGCTCACGCGTGGAGACCGAGTTTACAATGCTGTCAACGACATTTTGGTTTAGTTGAATAGTGTCGTGAGCATTTTTGACGAATTCTTACTAATCTGCTGGTGATTATGTAGCTTAGTTAGATACAGATGTTAGCTTTTACACGGAGTTTAGAACTGTCATTATTGTTATCCAAATAGCTACCTACAGTGGCATTATCTAACATTTTCAAAATCGTTAATCTGGATATTATGTTAATGATCAAGAGATTTTAGCCGATAGTGTTCTACGCATGGTGCATAAAATTTTTCTTATAACAAAGCAAATACTTTTAAAGCTGTTTTTTTCACGCAAACATCTCTCAAAAGGGTTGCATCACCCTTTCTTTCAACGGGATTAATCTTAGTTGTATATTCAAGATTTAGGCGGCAATAAGAAAGACGCATAGGTGGGCTTACGAAGGGGCGAGACTGGCAAATTGTCTCAGATTCCACCCCAGCCTGTAAGGATTTTATTACATTCGTTAACGCATATAAGATTAATGTGAAAATACTTTACATTTGTATGTAAATTCTATAAGGATTACAGAGGGTTTCAACAAAGGGTTTAAGTTTTTTAACCGCAAGCTACAAGAAAAGTTAATAACATTTTTCAGAATAATATTGGCACAAAAGTTTTTATTGAATCCTTGGATCTGGAACTGAACATTACTTTATAATGGGCCAAATATTTAAAAAGAAAATTAGAATATTGACTCGGTTTCCATTTTTAAAATGCCACAAGATTGAAACAACCAATTATATTCGAATTCAAAAATTGGAATAGGGGTTCGTTTTTCAAAAGAGCTCGCCCAAGTACGCCCCACCCCGCGTACCTGCGCGGAGTGGCCATCAATTTATCTACATCCCCACCCGACGTGTGCGGGCCCTCGTGACGTGAGCCGTCCATGTACGCCGGCACTGTATCGTCTATTGTTAGAAGTGTTTTGTCCTAAGAGTTTGACATCGATACCAAAAACTACCGGTGAAAATTGATGGTGTTTCTTTTTGTTGAGATGGTGTCAAGAGAAGTAGCAACTGGTTTGCTAATAACAAATCATCAACATCAAAATATTTCTCCCAAAAAACTCATATGTAAATTACGTTAGAATCTAACACAATTTGCTTCGCCAGCAATATTAATATTAAAAGGGGTACTGCGATTTTTTTCCGCAGCGATCCGCCCCCCGCCTGGGACATTTATCAGGATTTTGGACGGCACAAGCTAAAATTTTGGACGCTTTAAGCTGGGCGTAAATTTCACAAAACATGACACGACCGCGTGAAAAAAAAAACGACCGAAAAGTTACTCGAAGCATTTGCTTTTGTGTATCCAGTTTTAATGAATATGAAAATTTTCTGATTCCATAAGTATTCATTAGAATTAAAAACAGCAGTGACAATGTGGCAACATCCGTGTTATTTGATTCACACACTCTTTATTTTAAATCTTATAACAGTTCGATAAAAAAAAAACAATGTTTATTCAAACAGATATGGCCAGTAACTCGTTACACGCTACAAGGCTTCGAGATTTAAAATTCATTATTCGACATAAGAACGGTATTCTAACCTGTAGGGCCTTCACATAAATTAACATCTCTCAAGACACGACCAATTATACGGAAGTTTTAAAAAGTCGACCGTTACTAGGCGCATGCGCAATCGTTTGTCGCCGCTGTGAACTTTCACACTACACGATATTTATATTAATTTTATTTTTGGGCACGGCTAATGCGGTCGACGTGCTCAGACTAATCTTTCTTTTTTCTTGCTATTTATTTCTGTAACAGTTTGTTATGTGCCACCATTAGGTCGGGCATTTGAGGGTTGCAAGCGATAGTTATTTTAGGTTTTCACTTTAGTCACGCCTATATTGACATTTGTTTATAAGAAAATTCAGTTTTATTTACCTACTCAATGTTGAATTCCTTCGAAACGAATCATCACTCACGAGTGTGTTTTGTATTTTTGTGCTCCAAATAAAAAGAACAATGCGTCTTTAGCTTTATGTGTCTTCACGCCGCAGCAGACAGCGTCGTATAATATTTACAAACCATTTTATTGCAACAAAATAAATACTCCATGCAAATATATGCAAAGGCAACCTACGCACGATGTAAATTAAAGAGGAGAAAAATTGGAGAAAAAAAAGTTGGCAAAAATTGTAACGAGAAAAAACTATTTAATCCGTAAAGTTTTGTAGGTTGGTAGTAGGGAATAAATCAAGCGGTCGTTGCTGGCGTCGATGCCAAGGAAATAAGATGATATCGAGTTGGCAACATCGCGGAGACGGTGCGCAGTACTGGTGTACTGGCGATGAGCTGCCATTGTTATGGAGAGAGTGTGAGACGCTAGGTGCGAGTACTAAGCGAGAAGCTTCGGCGGTGGAGGTGAAGAATATGGTCATTCAAATTAAGATGCAGGAGAGGGTTTTAACCAAATCCCGATCGATGCTTTGTTTGTTTATGTTGATGACATTCTGATATTTACCGATATTCTATTATCAATGACTCGTAATGAGGATGTGACTAAGTACCGAACTAAACGATAAGTTAATGTGCTTTTGATTAGGTTCTTCAGAATTAGTTCTTTTATTTGAATTTATATGTTATATTTTGACCATATGCCAAAGGTCTCATGGTGCCAACAAATCTCAAAATAGGTACATAATGTAAAACACATTTGTTTTGTTTTCTCATTTGACACGTTCTTGAAAATATAGAACGAACTTGAAGTTTTCTGCCAAAACTGTAATACGGCCCATTTCTTAGAGAATATCTATCTATATTTCCACCTTCAAGAAAATTATTTAAGTGCGAACTCATGGTATTGAATCCCCATATTTCAGTTGTGAGTGCTTAGTGGTCGGCGACACACACTATAAATCTCCGTATGATTTGTAATAAAACCTCGCCACTTTACCGAACGTCTTTGTAGAGTATCTGACGTTTATTAAGTACCTATGTGGATGTTTTTCTCGTCTTTTTGCTGCAATAAATACAACGATTTCTCTCGCGTATATTCGTGAGGTGAGCAAAGGGTAATCGGGTGTCAGTCATGGTGCCAAATTGTGATAATTTGTGTCAGTTAGATTGAAGAGCACTTTTTTATAGTTTACTAGCTATAGTATTACTTTCATGGGGGCAAATGGTAATCATGGTTTTTAATTTACATCTCGGCAGTTATTTTAATTATTTTTTCGTTATAATTATCTACTGAAACCCTGTCCAAAAGGTAGGTGTTTAAGAATTAGTTACTTCTGAATATGTTTTTCTAAAAATAACGTTATGGTCGTTGTCGATACGGTCTGTATTCTTGGATACATAATTGGAAAAGTTGTATTGACTTCGTTTTCTCTCACATTTACTAACATATTTTTCATAGACATCTCCAATTTGTTAGCATTTCCGTCCTCGTGATTTATTTTAGTAGTTTTCCCAAAGATTTATGAGCATTATGTACTGTGACTTGTAACTTGAAATCGACTTTATTTTGAAAATCCTGTCAAAATTCGATGGAGTGGCCACTCTCAAACAGATATTAATTGGTCGACCCGTGTGATCCATCCGTATAAGTAATCTATACGTGTGTGTTTACCATAAAGTTGATTTGTGGCGCCCTCTCGCGGAGCATCGGCAAATTATAATCCTTCTTCCACAACAAACGGCCAGTGGATGAAAACAATTTTCCCTCGAAAAGATTACATCCCGTCCGTCCTTTATTACATCTAATCACGAGATCTAACAATAAACTATTTTTCACAATATTATTTAGTAAGGCCGTCCCTTCACACTTTCGTTTTTTCTCCCCTTTTTCACGGAAAAATAAGAGTCGTGACCATTCATCACCGATGACGGTGCTCGTTACCGAAATCACGTTTATCATAGATCTCTTGTCTAAGGTTTTAGTTTTCTACACCACCTTTATGTCCCAACCACCACTTTTTACGCATTCAATTTAGGACCCATTTTCTAGGATATAAGGTTTCATTTTGGTTTGTCACCCATTAGGTTTATAGTGATACTTCCAAAGGCGCTGTGGAGAAGAGTCGCGAGCCACACACGACGAATTACGAGCGAAACCGGGACGCGAGCTGAGTTATGGACCGCGATATATAATATTTATGAATTATGTTTTATACTTGGTAAAACCTAGTTAGTTTTGTAGGAGGGTCTACTTAAATGTAGACACTATCGGGTGATGTATAACTTAAACTTTTTTTTTTTCAAATAATCTAAGATTAAATAACCGATACCTTGACGACAAAAAACCCCTTCAAAATTCTTTAGTAACTATAATAAAGGGTAAGCTTAATATTTAAGAAATTAAAGGTATATTTTTCTATTATAAAACATAGAAGGACTTAATTCTAGGTTTTATAATAACTACGACAAAAACAAAACTAGATTATTTGGAAACAAAGGACCTGATAAATTGTAATCATCGTGCCGCCGTCGTCACCTCCACAAAAACATTCATTAACAAATCTTCCTGCTTGTTATTGGCAAGTTTTACAAAATGTATCATTCGTTAGCTGAACAAACTCAATATTTTACTTTTAAACACAACGTGACTGAAAGACTTACATACATATCTATTCTTTGATGCTATTTCAGTTTTTCTTTGACGTAGGTTCGACCATCCCACCAGAGTTTCTTTACCTACGTGGAGGAAGGTTCTTATTCTTCCAATGTTTTTTTTCTTCCGTAATACAGCCCACACCTCTTAATTTATTACCGATATTTTGTGGTAAATATTACATATAACTGTCTCCCTTCCATTACGTACACCGTCTATCAGTCATCGTAGAGTTATCGAGTTCCTGTGAGTAAGTGCATATAAATTTTAAAGCTTTTCGACAGTTTAAGTGAGTTAATTTTAATATTTTTCATCATCTTTCTAGTGTTACCGATATTGGATATTGTTTTGATGTTATTGATCTTTCCCTTACAGAGCTAGACATGAATGCATGTCTAGTAATTAATACCTATATACTAACGATGAGAAAAATAATTGATCTAAGGATGTATTTTAGGTCTCAAACTGTTGGCATTACTTACAACTATCAGCCACATCATCATCAATCCGACAAGAGCCTTCCAAATTAAGACCTAAAGATTGATTACACAAGAATACACATTGTTCAACAGCACATAGTCTTCGTTACTCTTAATAGCCATCCAGTAGATTCATCCCAAAGTAAAGTTTAATTCGAAGGCGGTATCAAACCGTCAGCTATGCAACTAAGATGGCGTCGCGACAAGATTTGTCAAAAGGAAAACAAACAGCCCAGAAATAGTTTGAGTTGACAAGTTTATAGCTGCCTCGTCCCGCCCGAGACTATGTTACGAAATTATACTAACAGTGAAGGAATTTTATTCAACACTCAACACCCGGGCTTTTCCGCTCGCTTCCTTACTGATTTACATTGTATTTGTATCGCTGTGTTTGCGTTTTGTTGATAGCTCAATGACGCACTTAGTTTGTTTTTACTTGTTAGATACAGTGTGTGGTTTCTCTTTAATATTGTACAGGTATTTGAGGTGAGTGTTGAAAGTTAAAGACAGATCTGTGAATGAGTTGGATAACTGTGTTTAATTGGTGATGTATTAGACAACATGAATACTATTAACTCATTAGAGATGGAAGATGACTCGTTTATTTACCAATCGGTTTCCAATGCAGCAGCATTTAACAATTTTACACACGCCAATGCTACTGCGAGTCATTGAATAAAGGTAAAATTCTAGAAGGACATACATTATCATTATCACTATTAATTGCAAAAATCAAGTTGACTCAACCAAATGTAGTTATAATTAAACAAAAAAGACCATACCACACAATCCCAAATATCTTGCTACTCTAAGATAGATCAAGGCAGGTAATAAATATTAAAAAGTAGACATAAACAAGTCCAAACACGTAACTAGTTTCTGCGGATATTTGTCTAAGCAAAAACCGTTGGATACGGAGGGAAGAACTAAGGCTCGCTGATACCCAACGATTTATATTTAAAAAAATCACGTCGTTTCAACATAATGTATGTGCATATGAATCGATACGGGATTAATGTCATGACAAACTAATAGATAGATAAAATAAAAATGAAGCTCATGCATATTCATATTATACCTACCTACTGTTTATTTTTGGTATTACATTTTTATTAAAGAAGCTGTATCTGATAAACACGACACAGAGATTTCTAATATAAAGACCAGTCAAGATAATATTACTGAGACAAAAGATTTGAACAATAAGATTATTTTAAATTTACTAAAAAGAACTATTGAGTTTGTTCCCATAGAAACAGTCAATGCTGTTTCTTTAAATAGGTACGAATTGTTAGCAATAATTGTCTGTAATCATTCCATGGCGTTGTCAAAGCAATTACAAAAATACAGTGACAATAGGCAGAATTTAATTACAAGATAAGTGGCATTATGAGTGCATACTTTGTGATTTAAAAAGCTAATGAATTTAAGCAATCTTCATTGCAAGTTGATACCAGTCAATCCTCTACCTATACTTAGAATGGTATCAAATGACATTTACTAACGCTCATCTTGTAACTTCCCAAGTAAACCTTTGCCATTTTATTAACATGACTATTATATGTATTTACATCTTGTAAAACATATTTGATGATGGCGACCTAACCCTGCTTTATAGATGTCTACGGATAATTTGTTTGCTCCATCAGTATCACTTGCTAAATGATCGTTTATTTCAAAACACACTTCATAGAATTAACAAATCATGAGCAGCTCTTTCTCCCTAATTCAGACCCAGTAAAACTAATTCTTACATCCCCACAATCTGCGACAAACGCAGGTGTACATCGCGGGTATGCGGCCTTCCTACGGAGGGTCGTTGAAGTTAGTCGCCTAACAGCGCAACAAGAATAATACAAAATGTTTTTCATTTTCTTTATGTCACCCTAGACAGTCGTAAAGGCATTAAGCGTGACCAAACTTTTGTTTGATACGGACAATATAAGTATGAGCGCATTGCTGTATCTGCCTTAGACTTGCGACTTCAAAATTTAAAGAAGTTCATATTTTAAAGTCTTGAAGTTAACCTGAAGCCTTAACAGTAAATAATGATAATTTAATAGTAATAGATGAAGATCTTCATTCTGCTGTAAAGAACACCGTCCAAGATATAGCAGTCTTGGAGATTATTACATTACATTAATTAATTATTCATTGTGATTATGACTATATGGACTCTTTCTACATTTGACACCGCCAAGATCCTTTAGCTTCTGAAATACTGTGTATACAGAAAATTGTGTTTTTGAATGTTGGCTATCATTTTCAAAATTAAAGATTTATCCATCCTTCTTTCTCGATTATTTTTAAGTATGTACTAAAAGCTTAAATGCAATGGTGATGACATATTTGGGACACATGGCTGACATATTTAAAGATGTTCTGTTGTTAATTAAAGTGATAAATCATACTTAATGGGAGTTCTCTTGAGTTACATTTTATTTACTTTCAATAAAATTTTGATTAATACAGCTGCATGCACAAAATATTGAAGATCAAAATAGTGTACAAGTAAGTGATACAAGATGGAAGAATCTCACCCTCATAGTCCTAAAAATGACTATTCGTGACAAAACTGGTAACATCCCCATACATACATATGTTGCGCAAGTTCCCGCGATCGAGGAAAGTGGGGAAAAGTGTAGATTACCCCTAACACACCATCGCTTTATACAAGACCGATTTTATTGTATTAGGATAGTAGTAACAAGATATAAGAGCGATTCTCTTCGCTTCATCACATTTTCTATCCGTTTCTACGGCTTCTGAATGACTTTCTCAGAGCTTACTGTTCCTGAGTAGTGATTGGTGAAAACGTTATTTTCTTTTACGTCTGTCAGTTGTTTTCACAGAATTTGGAGTAGACAAATAAAGATAACATTTACGGATAATGGATGGACATTTGATGGCAATACATTTAGTGTATTCATACGAAAGATTTCATTTGTTTTCATGACTTTACTGTACAGTAAAATTATATCTGATGAACGAAGAACAAAACACATCCGATCGCCGCTGATGTTAATGTTTGTACGACTTGTGTATGTTTTCTTTTTATCTCAAAATAATGAAGACTTCACTGCATTTATATTTTGCAACTCAATTTCCAAATTAACTCAGAACAACGCAGGGGTGTCATTACATTACCAAATTGCTCAATTTTAAATTCAGACACGAATCGTTAGTGTCGTCCCTACTTAGTGAAGTCGCGATGGAGCGGGAAAGCGGAGAGTTCCCGACTTTACCCGAATAATTACTTTATTAGGTGATACCGGAAGACGGTCCGCCGCAAAATATGCCAGCGTGACAGCCCTACCGAAAAACGGCCACTTCTCTAAACGGTAAGTATCAATGAGGTTTGTAAAATACTTGTGGGAAGGTTTTCGGGATTATACACGCAAAGAAAACTGAAAAATTGTTGGATAGAACGCAGAATAAATGTGTTTGAAATATAGCAGTCACAAGTAAAGTAGCCACATAAATGAAATAAATGATCAGATAAAAATATTAATACATAAAGCTGAACCTGCCTACCTAAATCACGTGCGGCCGCTCAAACAAGACACAGGAGCACTTTAACGACAAATTAACAGCTTCAATTACTTACAACTACCGGTGCGCTATCGCTACGGCAATGAACTAGCGACTGCCACCCGGACCTACCTGTGGCTCGCTCCTAATAGCCCGGTAATAATATTTTATGGCCATTACCTTTGTAAACACGGATAAAACGTTCTTACGCGACCTCACCGCGTAAAAAACGAGCGACAATTGCGTTAGCGGGATACTTTACAAAAAAAAGACAATAGAGCGAGCAAAACGGTATGTTTTTGAATTTAGTATTCCTTTTTTAAATTCGTCTCTCTGCTTTCACATTTTTTTTTCTGAAAAGATGACATTGACTTTTGGAATAAGAAAAGAAAACAAATGACTTACGAAAAAATCTTTTCTTTTATTTGATGTGTGTATTTGTTTCAATAGAGAAAGCTTGATGCATCGACAGCAAAGTATCGTTCTAGGAAGTCGCCGACGGGATGGGGATGTGCCAAAAAGAGATAAAGTAGTTTTATTGATCTATACGGACGTTCGGGCGGCGCGAGTGTGAGTTGAATGAAACGAAGATAACTTGCCGCCCCAACTTGTTTTGTCCTTTTTTCTCCCACGGATTTTTAGTGGTGGCATCCCTCTCGGGCCACGTGACCTAAGCAGGGTGTAACTCACCCTACAGCGGCCATAACTTACTCATAGCGATAGGCGGTACGGTCGCGAAAAACATGTCTACATTATTCTTATTTTTAATTTCTTTTTCGTTACATATTTTAGGCTTATTTTTTATTTGAAGCTTGAGACTATGAAATATTCAATTTTATCACTGAATGGGGATTTCTAAATAGAATGTTTATTTTTCTCTAGTAAAATCATAGGTACAGTGAACTACTTTTTGAAAATGACTGCCCAAGCACAAAAAAGGAAAAGATCTAGCAATTAGTGCAAGAATCCCAAAAACTCTTTTGGGATTCTTTACAAGAACAAAATAAAAGCAGAACATTAATATCATAACCATACCGGGAAATAACTTTTTATTTGGTGCTGTTCAGCCCAAATGTGCATCTCATAAATTACGTCTCTCCTTCAGTATTTCTTTCTCTGTCTTGATTTATTTTTTGTCTTGTTCTCTCCCTCCGTTATTAACTGGCTAGCTCAATTCACTTGGGTCTTGTATCTATTTTATTGTTCATCAAAAAGTGTATTAGGAATCTGTTGCCAATGTGTTTTGCGGCCAGCCGTACCGTTTGTAATAAAGAAAAATAAAAATTAATGTCGTCTCTCTTCTCTTTGTGAACATGAAGCATTATTGGGATGAAAAATAACGATCGAAATAAATACGACAAATTGGCCGAAAAGTAATCTGCTTTAAATTACAGGCAAACTTCAGTGAAGCCGCTTGCGATCAATGAAAGTGTATGTTTACAATATTAATACAAAGTGGCAATAACATCCACGAGCTAAACAATCACGGGCCGAGGTGTTAAATGATCGTAAACGTCAAGTTAACGATGACGATGATCGTAAACGTGTCGTAAAACAAATAATTAGCCGCTGTTAACTTCGACGCTACTGGCTGCCGAGATAAAAAATACAAGAGTGGGGAAAAAACGACTCGTATTGATATACATTTTTTGTTCATGTACGTATGAGTGGTTTTGTTTTGAATATTTATGGAGTTTTTATTTTCAGATTTCTTACTTATTATTAATTATGGAGACCAGTATACTAGGAGTCCTAGCAATGTTTCTGTCAGAATGAAGTAGATACCTAGAATTTAACTACTTTTTAATTAGATACTTATTTAATATATCATAACACATATTACCTAGATGGTAATACATATTTTTAAATTGAGTAACTATTGTTTATTGGTATCATCAAAATGTTTGAGGAATAATCGTGTATATTGCTTTGTAGCGCCATCTATTATCGAGTGGCGGAATCATAAATTATAATCAATGCGAAGTTTTCAGTTTTGTTTTTTGGTATAATTGAATTTTAATTAAGTAAAAGGTTTTGGTAACGTTGAAGGGTATAAGCGCTTTGGTTCCACAGCATATTTTAAAAAGAAAACGATAGGTATTTATGAACGTTTGACAAATAAGTTAAACTTACCTATCTAAGAGGCGACACTTATGTACGTACGTAAAATAAAATAAATTAGGTATGTCACAATACATACAAATCCTAAAAATCAACAGAACAAACTGCAGTCTGTTTATTAAAATTAAGAAACAAAACTACCTATACCAAATAGACAGCTGTACCAAAAGATCGCATCAAAATATTTACAATCAGAAGTCATTAACACGTAGCTATTGATGGGTAATATTTTTTTAAAGTTATTCAAAGAGTTACACCTATAAATTATCTAGTAAAGCTATAAAAGCATTAGTTAATATGTACATTAGCACATCGACGCGGTAGACAACCTGACGCCCATTTGAATGAAGCTTTATAGCCTCATAAACCACCACTTGCGGTAATAAAGTGATTTATCCCATAAAATAACAGCTGATCGCCGTGATTACGCACAATACGAGCGAACTCATAATTTTACAGCCAATTTACAAACAATAAAAGTCGTTCTCTTGTCTTACACGCCCATTCGCCCTCCGATATCTCCATATTCGACGGCCGAACGTCGTAACTCGTAACTTTTATAACCCAATAAAACCATAACCTCGGTCCTTCAAGTTAGAGACTTATAACTCACAGTTGCCGATTGTAGATGGCGCTCATCGCTCAACAACCGTGCCGCCATCTGTGAGTGAGTTCGTGAAGCTTTTTATGAGCCATTTGAGGTCGTCACGTCGTAAAGTTGATGTTTTATGAGTTCGATTGATGCCGCTAGTGTAGCACTGCGGTCGAAATACATTGCCGTATGGATTTCATGTTTTATTATGCAATTTATAATGTAAGTAGTTTTTATTTTTGTTATTTTAATATTTAACTTAATAAATACCTATTCGACTACAATTGCATGTATAGTTACATAATACGTAATGTTTTTTTTTTCGTTTGTTTTATATTCACAGAGTCAATTCAACAATGACTTTATTTATTAAATTAATTAATAAACAACTAATTACCATGAATCCACGAAAATGCAGTATAGGTACAAGGTCACATGGCCATTTTTACATTAAAAAAAAATATATCTAAGACACGTGGTGTCCTGACACATAACCCAGACAGGTACTTACGTTTATAAGAAACGTACCTAGCGAGAAAGAATATTCTTAGTGCAGGTTTCAAGAATCCCAAACAGCTTGAAAGAGAATTTAGAAGTGTATTGTCGTGTTATATGAAGTGCCTGGCAATATACGAACTGTAAATTGCATCATAAACATCCGCTCGTGTCCCGCCGGCGGATTTACCCCGCTCCAACCGTTTAGTACTCTGAACGGCCGCAACCGAACAGTGGCGCAACAACATTGAGTTGCCCGCCATCTAGCGACAACTGGTGGAACTTCTTAGACCACTAGAAAGGTTCACGTGGAACATTACTCGCTCGCGACTTAAGGAATTAGGAATCAAGTTTTTAACCGAAATACAAGTAATAAAAATAAACAGGCATTCAAATGCTTTTTATCAGTACATAAAAAAGTTATTTTACGAAGATTTATAAAATTATTTAGTTTATAATGAAGATGAAAGTTCAAAAATGTCACTAGATGGCGCTACTATAACGTTGGTTGACACAGATTACTCTTTGGAGGCAGGTTTGTGTTTACATCTGCAAAATGTTTACTTTTTCAGTGTATTAGACATCCGAGTTAAATTTAGATATTATTACATTAAGAAGAATAGCATTACGTAGAGGTACGGTTAGTATTTTAATCACACTTTTTACAACTACGTAGGTAAGCAGTTGGGTTGTTTTGAAAGCTGAGCCAAGATTAATCTTGGCATAGCCTGGAACAAGTAGATATGTTTATATGAATAAAACATTCAGGTTAGGTACCTAATGTCGCAATCTTAGGAAAGTTATCATGAACGGGACTAATATTTATCTAATTGTCGCAACGGTAAGTGTAAGTGATCACCCAAATAAGCAGGATTGATTAAAAATAAAGAAGTTTTTCAGCAGACCCCTTATTAGCTACATTTTAAGTTTATTTAAGACAAACGGAGTTAAAAATGATTTCAGCTTTACCAGTCTGATTGGATAGATTGATGACATTGTAAACTAACATACATAGCATAACATACATAGGTAGGTATAAGAAAACAAGAAAAATTACGAAACTCACTAGAATACTGAATGCTGCTCTTGTAATGTTTTTTATCTTTTAGTAGGTAGATAGGTACTCTTTTACGTACGTATTCTATTTCGTTCAAAAACTTACAAATCCAGTAGGTACCTATACACTACCAGTTTAGACCTAGTTTACTGAATTATGATTCCAACAGCAGATCTCAAGATCCTATTAAGCCTAAATTATGCACAAAACAGTTATTTAGCAAAACTTTCTAAAATCCCATAATAACATTCAGTAACAACTAATCCGTTCGCAAAAGTTACTTCCAAACAACATAAATTCGATTTAAAAACTTACTCGATATCTGGGGTAATTATAAAAGAGGGGGTGAGTGACAAATCCCCGAATAAAACAACAAGGAAATAATTCCGGGCATAAATCGTCCTCTCCGTGTGAATAGAATAGCAATTATTTGGTTGAGTTGGTACTCCGGGGCTGTACCAGGGGTCCTGGAAAGTCGCTCGGTTATCACTCGAAACGTTGTCGGGACTAAAACTTTTACTACGATAGGAACAGAGGCCTCAACGGCGTTAACGAAAAAAAAAGCGAACGTTCACTTATTACATTTTGGCGTTAACGCAAACGTTCACCAATTACATTACGTATCGAAAATATAGGTTTTCCGTTATTTTCATCAAGAGCGCCTATCCAATTTCAATATAAGTTAATCGATCGAGTACGTAGTATAAGTACTAAGGCCACTAAATTGCATCTTGTTAGAATCGATTTCGGTTTGCTTGGGTAGGTACGAGTGCACATATCCGCAGTAAATAACTACTACATACTTATACCTACTGTCTACATTGTTGAAATTTCTAACTAGAAATTTTAAAGTTACGGTCTTAGTCATTATTGGGTTTTTAAACAAACACCATATCGATTTTAAAAAAAAAAACTATATATAAATAATAATCTGTTTCCTTTCGTATTTATTTGTGTTCTGATATTTTGTGTGAAATTGGAACCAAAAACAGTGATAACAGAATGAGATTCAAATAAGACCAATGAGATTCAAATCCTTAGTACGATTCACACTCGAATCCGACCACTATTATGAGAACTACCGCCATTTCCTGAACACTAATGTTATTGGCACTCCAGGAGTGTTTCAGCGATATGTCAGGGCTCTTACAGGGATGGCCAACCTACGGTAATGACAGGGTTGGCGATCGCAAAAACAATGTTACCCAAAAGTGATCCAAAACAAGGATACTTATCATTTTTAACTCTCATAAATTAGATATGGGTCGTTTTTCCCTTTCGAATTCTGTTGAATTATTTGTGTGGATTTTCTTTTTCAGATGGTGGGTTGAAATTGTAATATTTTGCTTTTGAAAATTATAACTTTTCAATTCAAACGTAATTCAGAAATCGGTCAACGATAAGCTTCGATGGCTAAGATTTCCGGGATAGTAGCTATCAATAACAGAGAAAACAGTCAGTCCCCTTTGATAACGTCATTCCACAAAACTCGATACAGTTCGGTGCTTTCTGTCGACACAATAAATTAATCAAAAACAAGTCTTCTTAAAATAGAGACAGCAATTGTTGTGGCAAATAAGAGGCAAGCAGAACTTAACAAAATGCACGAACATTTTACCTACTCTGCTTTTAAGGAGCCCCAGACTTTCATCAAGAATCCTGTCGCATTAAAAATTCCAAACCTAGTTTAAACTCATTCCATCCCTGTCTTAACAGCTCACAAGAATTTCAAGTCACTGGGCAGCCCTATCCAAGGGTAAGTAGGTATGCAATCCCGTTAATTCCGCTTTGTTTTTTTTGTTTTTTTTTTTCTGGATGCGAAATCATCAAATGACTTCTGCTCTGGGTAGAGCGGAAGGGAGTGTGACTCTTACTGACTAAAACCTACCCGTGATCCTTCTAGTGCCCTTTGCGTTCCAGGGTGACTCTTTCGAACAAATCCCGCAACCCTAGCAGGCACTGACCTTATAGGGCCCCGTCTCCCGTTATTCCTTTCATTAACATTGTCACGTCTTTCGTCGGGGCCATCTCTAAACAAACCGTAGTTTCCCTCGATTGTTGTGAAGAATTTGAATAATTATGTATAATTATAAATATAAATATTATAGCGTTCTGAATGCAAAGTAGCCGTTAATTTATTGGATTATCGAAATAGAAAAATAATCTAATAAGAATGTATTATATTTGTTGATAGTTAACACACAATCGACATTCCTACGCGGCTGTTGTCTTGAACTTTAAATCATTTTCATTAAAGACAGATATTTTTTTTAAAGACGAACATTCGTCTTAATAATCTACATTCTAATTAAGATAACTGCAATTCGCATCACTAAAGGACAATTACCTAATCTAAGAGTACAATAACACTATTAAATAATGGAAAACCGGTGCGAACGCCCCCGAGTTTAATCAGACCCTTAAACAATACCACGAAGCACGAATCTCGAGCGCAATAAAGAAACTCGGATAAAAATAAATTAGCGTATCTCTGTGGAAGACTGATGGGGGTCAGAGAGGCCCCGGCTAAGGAAAAAGTTGAGGGGTTCAACCCTTCCGTTTATTTACTCCCATCGCCCTCTGTCGCTACATTTTGATAGAGTTTTTGTTTGCTGCTTATAAATCCAGATCGTCTTTTGTTTTATATCGGCAGTTCTACATATCACGCCTCCGCGAAGGTCCACACACTATTTCTAACCACTGCAACTCCTGAGCGCCAGAATCAACTGAGACGATCACAGGAAAAACGCCGTGTCAATGGAGCCCGGAAAAACGATTCAACTGTCTCGCTGGGTAAATATATCATCATCTGCCTAGCCTTTTCCCAACTATATTGGGGTCGGCTTCCAGTCATATCGGATTCAGCTGAATACCAGTATTTAACGTGGAGCGGCTGCCTACCAGACCTCCACAACCCAATAACTGGGGAACACGGTACTTCTTGGCAAGACTGGTGTCCGATTTTCTGGCTTCTGACAATCCGTAACGTCTGCCAAAGATCTACATATTACAGCCGGGACCAACAACTTAACGTGCTTTCCGAGGCACGGAGGAAACTCGGTATGTTAAGATGGTCACCCATCCACAGACCAACCTTGGCAAGCGTTGCTTAACCTTGAAAATCGATCTGCGCGGCTGTTATTCTTAAGCCACGAGCTAGGTAAATATATAAATCTAATTAATCAGAACAGAACAGCGGAGCACTAAGAAATAAAAAATATTGTCATAAATGGGCACTAATCTGAAATCCAGCTCTACTGAGAAAACCCAGAGGGTAAAACCTACTAACCTAAGAACCCAGGCCTCAACCTATTCTAGGTTCTAGGTTAGGGTTCGTATCGTGGTGAAAAGTACAGTTAGTAACCACCTTGGTTACGATATAACCTGGCCAGCCATTAGAGGATGCCATTTGAATATCCACACCTATGTATATTTAGATACATGTATCTCTTATATCTTAATACCTAGGCGCGCTAAAGAAATCGACATTAATATCCAATTAAGACTTTTATCTAAATGTCGAAAGATATACGACTTTAATTGATGTGTGAATTATTTAAATTGGCAGACATTGTTTTAATCATATTTTATGAGCTGTCTGCGTTCTTTCTTCGTGTTTATGTTTGGATCTAGATTTTAGATCTACAGGTGTGAAATGTGACTAATGGATGAGTTTTGTATTGGAGATAAGTGATTTTGGACACGCAAGAGATGTTGAAGGAACAAATGACGTAAGTGAATATTTTTACGACTGTGAATGTCACGATTAATTTATGTGCTCACAGCCTTATTATTAAGGTCAATGGTAGCAGCAAATGAAGCTATAAATTAAATCGTTACTTATATGTATTTTGTTTATGCTTAAAAATAAACAAGTTGGTACCTATAAAGATTAAAATTGAGTTGTTCTTAATTTGAACGTGAACATTTGAGTAGGTAGCCGGAGATCCGTGATTGGGTTTGTGAAGAATATTTCGTCAATGTGTTTACCGGGATTGGTTAAAAGATTTCTAGCAATTTTCCTTGATATTAACGTCCAAGTGTGCCTGCATAATGTTTCCACTATTGGGACGCCTAATATCTGTAAAAGGGACTAGCCCCACGGGTCCAGAGCAGAATTTTGTGGAAAAGATCATGTATAAGTAATACAAATTATAATTCGAAGATACATTGATAGATGCTAATCTTCATTCGTGCCTGCTCTGTATACTGTCGTAGGTCTTATCCTATATCTCAGAAACCACATGAGCATCTCAATATGCTCCCACTTAAAAACTAGGCAACATGGACTTGAATTTGGTGGACATGATCAAACTATAATTATACATGATGAAAAAAATAAGCTTTCACGAATGGGTCTGTTTCCAAACATGCAATTTTATTTTATTTTTTCATTTATTTGTACCTATGTTTGTATTTCACTACATAGTACAAAACAAAGTCGCTTTCTCTGTCCCAATATCCCTATGTATGCTTGAATCTTTAAAACTACGCGACTGATTTTGATGCGGTTCTTTTTAATAGAGTGATTGAAGAGGAAGGTTTATATGCATATTATAGTAGAGGAAACATTAGTATCTACATTGCACCCTTGCGAAGCCGGGGCGGGTCGCTAGTGTTATAATAATGTCATGTGCATCTGTTTAGGAGGAATAAACTATTTTTCTTTATTTCTTTTCTAATTCGAAGATAGATAGCAGCGAACTAATCTTTATTGGTGCTAATGCAGATCCTTTTACTTAGCTAACCACATTAGTTGAATATGGTCCTATGTCATCATCAGATCCAACGAAGACCCGTAACTCAGTTCCAAAAAGATCATATCTAATTAGTAATTTAACAGCATAGTGCTGCAATGCAAATGCCAGGAAACTCGAGGTTACAGCTAATTTTATTCACCACCCTTAGCGTTCTAATTCATCCCCTATTTATATGCTAGGAGTGCAGGTGGAAGTGAACGTGAGGGGGTCGATAAATCAGTGAGATTGGTTTATACAGGGTCAGTTAAATTAATTGATGAAACTTCTTAAACATTATGGCTATCGTCATGACATGCCAGAACTAAAGAATAGAAAAGGAGATCCGTCATTTTAATTTAATTTTAAAAATATATTGTTAAAATGACAGGGTTTCGTTGGAATCTACTTTCCTCAAAAGGCCACTTCAGACATCAACCTACATGGTTCTCATATGATTTGACCAGTACAATTGTATGGACTTCAAAAGTGAGAGAGAGATGAGTTTGTTTCGGTGTTTCTTCTCAGGGTAGTCAGCTAGGAAACACCGCGACCGGCCTCATCTAGTTTTTATAACGGCCAAAAACGATTGACGTGTAAGTGTTTTTACAACCTACTTTCAAAATAAAAATCATTTATCATTATCAATCATTTATCATTAAAATAGTCGAGGAAAATAGATCTAAGTGGCGTGCAATTGGAGAGGCCTATGTCCAGCAGTGGACTGCAACTGGCTGTTGATGATTGATGAGTCAAGGACCACTACTAAGCATGAAGTTCCAGATACGATTCTAAGATCCAGCAAAGTGTGATTGGGTTCAACTGGAACTCCGACTGGAATCCGTCACTTCTCATTAAGAAATTGAAATCTGGATATCTGCCCGGTTCATGGCACTGCTTGCTGCTGCATGGCTGACTTGCTCATATTCCATGGGACTTATGTAAAAACACAAATGGCAAAATGTGGGTAGAATAGACGTACCTATCGGTCTACTCTATCAACGTCTCACAATGTGAATTTAGGTTGAGTCACCATGAAGCGAACTGTCACTCCATCTTGTTTGTATGGATTGACATCCCACTCCATCTCCACTTCACCTAAGCTTACCTAAACGGTGACGGAGGATAAGTATTGCCATACAACGTGGTAATGCCGCCAGTCTATTGGGTTCACTCTCAGTCGATAGCGATGCGGACGAGTTTTTTTATGCCATTTTGTAGTTAGGAAGATTTTAGTTTATTTTTAGTTTAAGTGTATATATATAAGTTAGATTTAACGGTAATAGGTTTACAGAATCACACCTCTGGTCTAGATACCTCTTCCCTGAAATTATGATTTTTAAACCGATTTTTTTTAGTTTTATATTTAGGTGCCTACTTGGTTAGGTACAGGTACCCCCTACATTTATGAATTTTCACCAACCAATTCGAATATAGTTAGGTAACCTGTATACATGCGATTGGTATAAATCAGTGGGAGCGCGTGCGCACGCACTAGCCACTCAATTAAGTGCCGAGATTTCAATTAAAACGCCTTACTGAATTTACGACGTTTCTAATTTATTGTAGGTAGGTAGGTACCTACACTTTTGTTGGGACGAACTCTGCCCGGTATTCAGTGGTAGGTACGGGTGTAAATTGAGAATAATTATTATTTACTAGATTCTGCCAGCGACTTCGTCCGCGTGGAATAGTTACTTTACCCCCGATTTTGAAACTCTCAGCCCGATCGGTTTAAAATTGACAAAGTTTCATACAAACGTTGATCCCCTATTTTATCCCCTTGGGGGTAGAATTAATTAAAATCCTTTCTTAGCGGATGCCTACGTCATTACATCTACCTGCATGCCAAATTTCAGCCCGATCCGTTCAGTGGTTTGTGCTGTGCATTGATAGATCACTATGTGTGTGTGAAATATGTACAACTTATTATATACTATACCTATAACTACGTATATCTAATTAATAAAATAACTACTAATTAATAAATGTATCTACGCTTTTACCTACTTAATACTAAAAAAACAGAACATAAATTAGCCAAAACTAACCTATCGGTATCTAAAAATCTATGGTCCTACTTCTACTACTACTTCACCTAAAAAGAAATAAAATTGAAACTATTAATAATTTGTAATTTGAACGAATATTTAAACATTAGCAAAATAACTAATAAGTACCTATTTTATAAAATAGCAACAAAAGTTACACAAAAATAATCACAATAACATCTTACAGCATGATTCAGTATTAAAGCGCGACGGCGCGATGGCTTGTTATTGTATTCATGTATAAGTTTGGTGTTTCTATACCGATTTCTATGATTCTTTTTTTATTGAATAGGTAATAATGTTAACTTTTTTAAATTAGGGATGAGTGAGAGTATTATAAACGTAAGAGTAAACAAATATAATCAGAAGCTCCGAACTGCTAAGCTATCGGGAGTTACACGTGTTATTGTGAGTCAACCATAAAAGATAGACATATGCTGTTGTGGGATATTTATTAGATAATTTTATGTAAAACATTTCCGTAATACATGATTTCTACGTAACTTTAACCATTAAGGCTACACACGCGACGGAAGCTTAAAAAATGGAGTAACTTCTCCCGTTTTCCCAACATTTTCCTTCACTGCTCTGCTCCTATTGATTGTAGCGTGATGAAAAGTATACTATAACCTGCCCAGGAGTATGAAGAATAATTGCACCAAGTTTCGTTAAAATCGGTCGAGTAGTTTTTGTTTCTATAAAGAACATACAGACAGACAGACAGACAAAAATTTTACTGATTGCATTTTTGGCACCAGTATCGATCACTAATCACCCCCTGATAGTTATTTTGAAAATATATTCCTTGTACAGAATTGACCTCTCTACAGATTTATTATAAGTACCTATAGATAGATTTTTATCAAAAAATTGTTTAAATAGAAAATTATTATTTAGTAGGTAGGTACGTTAAAAAAGACAAATTCCACACGTGGTAGGTACGAATAAAAATCTATACACACTCAAATAAGAATAAACTAAAATCCTCCTCACTACAATATGGCATTGAAAATTCGTCCGCATCGCTACTTATCGATTGGAAGTGAGCCCAAAAGACTGGCGGCATTGCCACGTTGTATGGCAATGCTTATCCTCTGTCCGAAGTAAAAGCGAGCCCTTGGGTCATGTAAACTGTCAATATATTTCCACATGTAGGAAAATCTTTTTTATTTATTTTTTAATCACTGCCCCTCACTAGGAATTTCTCCTGTATCGTGGGTGCGTTTACAAACATAAAATCTCACATAAACAAACAGCCAGACCCGGAACAACTATGTGTATCTAAGCAATACAAATATTTGTTCCGTGCGGGAATCGAAACACATTAAGATACCGCAATAATTGTTTTATTTCATTAGTAGGTAGTTGGGATTACTATTGCTGCTAGATTTAAGTAAACCTAATTTCTATGTGAGTAATCAAGTTATAACTTCACCAACCAAGGAATAAATAATACGATGCAGGAACAATTATCTCATAGTACCTAGAGAGCTTTCAATACATCATTAAACTATAGATAATATTGAAATGAGCAGTTATATACTTACAAACTAGTACATAAAGATTAGTAACCAAGGCCCCGATGACCAATCATGATCATTATGTGTTAAAGCACTTAGGTAAGTAGCTGCCACTTATGAACCGTCGTACAAACTGGCCGATACGTAAAACGCCAGGCACTGGGCACCTCTTGCAGTAGGCACTTTGCATAAACACCACCACGCCCATCAAATGTCACTTGTACCCAGTAAATAACGTTTTCAGCGAGCTTTTAATAAATGGTAATTTCAAAAATATAGCCCCCGACGTCCTTCATATTATCTGTTCTCAGAGCATATGAATATTAAATTTATTTGCCGGCACGCTGTATCGTGAGAAAGGGTAGGTATATAATTACGCTCAAGTATCGAAATTAATTGTATACCCGGCCCTTAATAAATATAGTCGAGTGAACGCAGTGATGAACAACCAATTACAAAATCTACTAAAATAACTCTTTTAAAAATCACATTAAGATAAAAATACTGGGTAATATTTTACAGGAGCCAAACATATTAAAAGGGGAATAACAACAAATAGTAGTAAGTAATGTTCAAAATTAAACATCAAGACGTATGCGATTCAAATAAAACAAGTTCCAAACGAATAGCTACTAATAAACGGTCCAATAAAAATACCATAACACCACATAATTCAGTCATCAAACTAAATTACATATAGATAATTTGGCCGTAGAAGCTCACAAGCAGAGTTGGTAACAACTAGTTTTACGAGGAGTCAGGGTGCCGTCATAAACTAATAAAATAAAAGTTGGAAGCGCGAACAAACCAATAGATAATGAACTTTTATTGGTCAGTTTTACAGCTCTCCCCGAGTGATTGTAAAGTGAATAATTGTGTGTCGTTAGCTAGTCACAGTTACGTACTTACGCGCGGCCGCCCCTCCGAGCTATGGGCCGGCCGCCTACTGTTTGTTAACAAAACTGATTGGTAAGCGCGCAAATGAGTGGGAGCAATGACTCATTGAAGGTGTTAACTAAGTAAACAGTGGGTTAATTAGAGTTTAGCGTTAAAACCACGTTTAGCGTTAAAACAGCACGCGATGAAAAGTGCACTCGTATTACTTTTTTTCAACAATGCGCGATCGGGTAACTTCGATAGTTTTTGTGAAACAGCCACTCAACAATGCCATGATTCACGACTATAAAAACGTGATAGGTACCACCAATCAAAATCTACATTGAACACTTGTAACTATCGATTGCACCAATTATTGTAAACTGACGATTAAATAGGCCCAGGGTACAGATAGCGGCATGTTTATTGCGTCTAGTGTGCTCCTAGCTTTACAGCTATATCCGCAGCAATTAATAACTGTTGTGGTAAGCGAAACATTTCGTATATGTCGTAAATTTTGAATTGGTCTCGTTATTTTATAGGGGTTAAACTCGATTAACGGGTTGGCTAGGTTTATTGTATGTAGCGGAGATTATCGCTGGTACATACGGACATACATGTTATTGTCTGGGCCAACGGCTGCTGTGTCTTAGAGGGCTTAGTGTTGAGACATGGTTAGGAGGATAGGATCGTCGGATACTATAGTCCTTAGTTTACTTTACTATGGTAATTATGTGTGTTGCAAGCACTTTTATCCTTCTAACAGGCAATTGTTGTTTATTCTGTCTATACAAGTTGTTCATATAGTGTCTTTTTTTAAATTTAGGAAATCATCAAATGGCTTCTTTCGCTCTGGGCGGAGGGGAAGGGAGTATCAGAGAATCTTACTGACTCTCTGCGATCCAGGGCCGCTGTGTCTTTATTATAAGTTATTTTTAAAAGAAACCTTCTCCAAATCAATGACTAACAAGCTGTAACGACAAGCTAGAACCTATATAAAAATTTAAGTAATAAGGCAAGTAGAGGAATTAATATTAAATATAAGAGTATTACCCATATACTGTGATGTATTATATCTGCACGTAGTAACAGTTTTTTTTATTTATTTTTTATTTAACATAGGCACACTAACGATTCGTTTACAGAACATTATATTACAGCAACATTTACAAGAGGTTCCTATGTAAACAAGTCTCTTACATGCATGCACATCATTCGAAAGGTAGGTCTAATTAATCATTTTAATAGAATTTAAAACAAACGATAAACATTAAAAAATAAAATATGAATTTTATAAACAAATGTGTGTAATGCTATGCACAATATTGCACATCACCAAGCGATGGAACTATTCCCAACACAATTCCCTGCTCTATATCGGCCTGAAACCGGATTCAAAGTCCCGACAGATCCATATTAGACTCAGTAGTGATTGACCACATAAAGCTTTACTTAGAAGGGTCATTTTATTTAAATTCTATTGAAATCAACCAATAAGGGGCCTCGCAGACATCTATTTACTTTAGAATAACAAACACAAAAGTAGCCCACCAGCCGCGAATAACTTTGGAACCATTTCGTAGTGATGAAGAAGGAAACCATAAATATACCTTACTGAAACACGACAGCTACAGTCGTGTTTCAGTAAGGTATATTTATGGTTTACAAAGTATTTCTTCCTAAAATACCTAATGTTACTCATTACTCGTTTTCTATAATAAATATTGATGCAAATGGCGCAGCTGTAATTTGGTAAATTGTCTGTTATTTTTATTTTAAAATAAATAACTTGACTTAACCTGTAGTGTAGCCAAAAGATAACTTTCAGGGAATGTCTTTTTGCAATAATTCCATCTATGTATGTACTTACCACTACCAGCTAATGAAGCTTAAACATCTAGTTAGTTTGTCATCAGGTTTCAAACCATGAACAACTTAAAAAACTACCTCCCAATCTAACGTGGACTACAGTATTGTCATGCTTAGTCATAAAAGTCATTCCCCAATAAAATAATAACACCAAAATGCACATATAGTCAACAAACTGTCCCCTATTACCTTACCTACCTAAATGTATACCAGGTATGTTCAGGCATGTTCCCAGGAACCAAACAGTGAGGTTAGTCGCACAGTTAAAGGAGTCGTGAAGAGGACAGGCCAGGTCGGGTGAACGATACTATCGAATCACGAACATTCCCTGGGATAGGGTTGAACGGGGCTGGGAGAATGTCCCGGGAAGTTATGG
Organism: Hecatera dysodea; assembly: GCA_905332915.2. Taxonomy (NCBI): domain Eukaryota; kingdom Metazoa; phylum Arthropoda; class Insecta; order Lepidoptera; family Noctuidae; genus Hecatera; species Hecatera dysodea. The sequence continues at coordinate 13,544,396 of HG995298.1, read as the reverse complement.
GACATATTTTTTTGGTTTCTCTGTTTCTTCACTTGAGTGTTTTTTTTAAGTCAAGTCCTATAGAGAACTGACATTTTTCGCCTGTGGTGTTTGCAACATATTTTTTTTCTTTAGAGTTAAACTCAAAACTGAAAAGCTTCTTACATGTTGAAGTTTTCTTCCAAGTCAGATGTTGTAAGCATTTCTTCTATTAGGTGTGTCTAAATCCTGTAAAACACATTTACAGTCCGAATGCTTCCGTACTTGCTACATCTACCGATAATAACCATGACAAGAAAAGCCCTAGGTATAACTCATTCCTAAGTGTCGTATGAGTGTATACCGTGTATCTAGTAAAACTGTCGTATTTCGGTTGATTTAGATAGGTATATCTATGAAAAGAAAAGTATTTAGTGTTCCGTTTTCAAAATCACGTCCAAATTTTGCTTTGAAAGAAAAACAACATTTTCGACAACCCTGAGTCCTAGATACATGTTGCTACACATATGTCTGCATATAGTAGATGCGACATTTAAGGAAATCAAGGGACACCAATACTTACCTACTTTGTTTTACTGTGAGTCCTTTACAATTACGGTACTACTCTTTTTATTCGATTACTATTTTCTTTAATAGTTTGGTCTCTAGATCTTTTCATTGTTATGGGAGGTTAAAGGGTTATGTAAATAAATGCGATATGTGCTTTGAAAAATATATGAAGAACATAATTATTCAATCGTTTATTTAAAAATATGTAATTAAAAATACAGTACTAACCTAAAAACTATGCTTACGGCTCTATTAATCGTATACATGTGTATTATTAAAGACATTCATTTACTTAAATTAAATTAAAAGTAATAGTAACTACCATTCTTTCTTCATCCAAATTTCCACTAAATAAAATATAAATAATTACACCAAATCAAACAAACGATTCGTCTACGAACTTAAATCAATTGAAACTTTGAAGTCTGGGAATCTCTCCATCCTTAAGAAAACCTCACTGACCTGATGCAGACAAATGAAGTAGCTACCAGTACAAGGCACATATCAGATCACATCAGCTGCCCACATAACTACCAACTTCCCTACGAACACATATTTGTACAGTGCGCAAAATAATTTGGTAGATAGGGCAAAAATATTCAGTATAGTAGTATTACCCTACGGTGTGCGCTTTATTAACATTTAACTAGACTCACAAACGTGTGTTGAAAATATGACCGTTAGGTGGCTAAGATTTTCACATCACACTTCAAGTAGGATTATTTAGCATAGTGAAAACATTGATCGAAAGTAAATATAGTTGCACTCTGTCAGTGGCGTGCAGTGGTTCGAGTTAGGGTAGGCCAGAAAATAATGTCCAAAAAAAAACACACCACATTATTCAGGGCTGAAATTTGGTCTCTTTTTTTTTGTTTTTTTTTTATATGTAGACAATTTAAAAAAAATTAAAAAAAAAACTCATTTCATTAAGAATCAACCCTGAATAATGTGGTTATTTTTTTAAATTTATTTGGACATTTTCTCTGGCCTACCCTGACTCGTACCACTGCACGCCACTGCACTCTGTAAGTTAATTGCCTGTGTACATAATATAATCTCTTTGATTGACTGTACCTACATAAAGGCTAAAGGATGGTATGTATTTATAGAGTAAACAGCCTTCGCATGACAAACGAGTCTACCCATGAAAATTGCAATATTTTAATAAGGTACCCTCACTGAATAATAATTAATTATTATAAATATAAAAACGTCAGTAAGTATTTATTAACTTGAATAAATTATTCGGGTAGTTTTCGTTATTTACTCGGTGGGCTATTTTATTATTTATAATGAGTGTTTTTATAAGTTGTTAAAACGGAAAGGATGCAAAAACGCTTAGGGCTTTACATATATTTATTTCAATTTTGTATTGGCCAGTACCTACTAAAGCTGCATTATTTATTAACCTAGGTACTTAACAGTACATTGTTATGTTATTTACTTACTTCGCGTGTTTTATTCACAGAAAGGTACTTAATCGTAAGATGTGTGGTTGTGTGCACGTTTCTTTAATTAGTAAATTGCAGACATCGTTGGGTAGTCAAGGGTGTTTTGAATGGGGGTGTAAGCGGGTATCGTGGCTCTACAGTACCTGCATCCATACATTTTTAAATAAGTGTTTATTTAAAAATGTATGAACGCAATATCGGTACAGATATGAAATTATAAATCACGAAAAAAAAAACCAAGTCTATAATTCAATGGCTGATTACACAAAAAAACAACCAGCCAGTTGATTTAGCGGCCAATAAAAACATCTTGTGGAGTTATTGACTGATTAAATTGACTTACTGCCTGCAACTGACTGAAAAACTTGCATATTATACTTAAATAAACGCTTAGAAAAAATATACATGACTTCGTTAAGGACACAGGCGGCATGCCCATGTGCTGAAATGGGCGAATTATCGTCAAATACATTCAGTTTTTATCGATACATCTGCCATTTATGATGTTTATAAATTTATCAAGGTATGTTTTAATTAAGTGAGAAACATTGCATTGGAGTAGTCATTATTCTTAATTGAAAACGTACACTGCTATTGAGCTTGTCGAAGGAACTCCTATTTCGCTCCGGGCTACACGAAGACACGGAAAAAATACATTCCACCTGACTTAAAAATGAAAACGTTCAGACTATATTGAAATACAGCTTTACGTATGGATAAATATTCATAAATCCATATTCGAACATCACTGGCTCGTAAAAAGCATAAATAAGTTATTATATTATCAAATTATTGTTCCATAAAACAAAGTCCGACCGGTATGCTCCAGTAAAATTGAGATGTTCCAAGTTCAAAATTCGGGCCGCGATACGTCGATGTCCAATAATTTTTCGTATCGGCTAAATAATTATCTGTTATCGTGAATTTGGCAGGCCAGGTTGGGGACCGCAAACATGGCCGATCCGAGGAACGACACCAGCATAATATATCAGCGAAAAAAATAATTTACTTTGTCGATAGATTTTTTTAATCATGTTTTAAAACAGGTTTCCATTATTCAATACAAACAAGAATAATGTTTGAAACCTATAAAGATTAATTCCTGAAGTTTTTGCGACAAATACTCCACACAACTCCACCTCTTTATATAATACAAACACGCAACGACAAAGTTGTTAGTTTGTAAAATGCCTTATAATCTTTCACCATATCGCAGGGAGCTTAAAGCGCAACTTAGTACCTACGTGATCTAGTTTTTTCCCACTTCGAGTCTTAAGAAATGAGATTTAAATCCCGATTTAACGAGTTGACACGTACATATAATGCTATTCAGCATTTTTCAACATGAATAGCACATCCAAATAGGTAGAAAGATATTCGTGAGTTTTTCTTTTGCAGACTGTACGTGGAGCGAGCTTCGGAATTCAGTTTTTAGCGTCCGCTGGACTCTTCAGTCGCCATATTCGGCGTCCGAGATGAAACGGACTAAAGTCAATTTAAGTAATAGTTCCCACCGCTCCCCACCCGGCGGTACAGCCGATGAAGTCATTATGTATACTTACGAAATAATAAGACCTCGGCAAGCCATGATAGCTTTTATTAATTTTTTTGACACCTTATTATTGTATATTGCGGCAGTCGTTATGTTAGTGTTGATTATGACGGGAAGCGGCAGTTAACAATCGGTCAACATGTAGGATGCCATTAAATTCATTACGAGGACCAGTAAATTATGTTTAATTGTTTCGATCGGTCGTAGGTACACTTAAAGCGGGTGTTATTACGACATTCTACATGCTCGGCGTGGAGACAGTCGGGAACATCAAAAGGTGCAACGGACTTAGTAAATTAAAACATTGCAAAACAGCTATACCGTAGAAGTCGCGCTTGGGCGACTTCAAAAATGGCATCGCGCGACGACTGGTGACGGCGAGTAAGTTTTTCGCGACCGTCTCCACTCGATAAATAATGGCGGTGACTTTGACAAAAACTCACCTAGTCCTGTTCAGTGGCCGGCGGCGCGCGCTCCCCGCGCCTTCCCGCTCGCCCCGCAGAACCGCCCCGCCCGCCCCGCACCCCGCGCCCGAAGCCCGAAGCTTTTTCTGCCCATTCCTCGGCGCCGCCGCCGGCGCAATCGCGAACCGCTCACTTCCATCATTACAGACGTTACCCTAACTATTTACACCACTACTGGCTAAATAATAACTACTTAAATTTATGGCAATTTGTTTAACTTCACCGACTATTAAAACTGCAGGAACACGATCACGTTTACACTATACTTATGCGAGAGTATTGAAGGATTAGATGGCGCGGAAGGTTATTCTGTTCACACTGTCCGTATTACGATAGCGGATAATTAATTTAACTTACGACTCTTTATTTACTTAGCTTTAAGGGTACGAGACCGGGTCTCTTTGGTAGGCATATTAAATTTGTACAATGTAATATAGTTCGTGACGCCGACGCTGCCGAGCAGGGCGCGCTACGATCGCACATAAAGTAAACGCACTACGATACACCTACACTATGTTACACGGAAGAGATTTCTACAAATTGCACTGGTTTCCAAACGCGAACATCTTCGACGATTACGCGGATTAAAATATAAATGTATATAAAAATCAATAAATCAACAAAAACAAAACCCGAAACACAAAATAATACGACCCGTTTCTAGTCTAGCATTCAACAGTTTATTGTTCCATCATTCGTTTTGAGAAAACATTGTGTCTAGTTAAAAATTAATTTAAAAATAATCACAACAACCGAACAACACTTAAATAACGAGAAAATAATTACAAACAATTTACAAAAAAAAAAAAAACCACAATGCTATGGAGTGTTCGGCGGACTGAGATAGTATCACTGGACAAGGCTGCGCGCGCGCAAGCTTAGTGCTCGGGATGGCCTTGCGCAGCGGCCGCAGCCGCTGCTGCCGCCGCCGCCGCTTTCTGTGCTTGCGCCTGCTTTTCTTGCTCATTCAACTCCTTTATAGCCTGAATCTCTTTCTTTAACTTCATCCTTCGATTCTGGAACCATATTTTGATTTGTCTCTCCGTCAAACAGAGAGCATGCGCCATTTCTATGCGTCTCCTCCGTGTGAGGTAGTGATTCGTGTGGAACTCTTTCTCTAACTCTAGTGTTTGATATCTAGTATACGTTTGTCTTCCTCGTCTTCTCAGGCCGTTTGCTCCTGCAACAAAATGTAAAAGGTATCGTTAATTATCAATAATCTTTTAAATCAAGCACCATAAAAGTAATGGTTGTTTGGAAAAAAGTTTGTGCATTGAACCGGCGCGGGCGGATCTGCTTTCAGCAAAGCGTTTGAATGTTGAATGGGATTGGTTGTCACACGCAGCTTAGTTCAAATGACGTTACAATTGGCGGTGACGACAGCTTCATTTCGTTTTACTGTCGATATTGATATATGCGCACGGGCAGCCTTTGAGAGCCACCGACCGGGAATTAAGACTGGTTGCAAACTTGATTAAGAAACATAAACACGTGTGGGCGAACATGCAAAATTGTTGAGTTTCAGATGCAATATAAATGCAGATGCAGTTACATAAATAAGAACAAGAAATTCGAGAAACATACTAAGCGAAATTTCCGTTTTCTAGATTTGATTCAGTTGGGTGTAGAGATTGGAAATACAACGTGATAAATCAATATTGAAGTTCAATCGCGGCGAATCGGAATGTCTTACAACTGCGTTCCGAAAACTCGATTCGCGACAGGATAACTGAATAAGGGGCCAATAGCCGTTGCTTGAGAAAAATCGACTGATTTTCAGGGCTGCTCTACTTGTTTTTTTGAAGACATAAATTATTCTGCTTGAGTTGGGTACTCAAGCAGAATAATTTATGTGTTATATTTATATCTTTATACAATAAGGCACTAAGTATTGGTGACACGAATATTTGTCAATGATACCAGATTGAAGAATATATTGAAATGACCCAGCTATATAAGATATATTTGTCAGTATCTTTTGATTTAAAACCTAAAGAGTAATTTTTCAGGATTACCACGTCAACTTCACCAGATATTTTCATTACAAATCAAAATTGAATAATGGCATACTACAAAATCCTACTTTAGCACCAGCAGGATCTAGAAATATTAATAACATGGCGATTTATAACAAATATACATTAATATTAAAATGCCAGCCCTGTTGAGCGGTTATTCGAAGGCTTTCATTGCATGCCGGTCGTTGCGTGCTGCCCGACGTTATGTATAGGGCCGAACGCACGCTGCGATCGCCTTATTTCTTTCTTTTTCGGTGTCCAACTTTCTCAGTAGGTAAATAATATATCAGATTAAGACCAATCAGAATGTATCAGAATTTAATTTGGTACTCTTGCATTGAACTCGACCTAGTTGATGTTTGAGAAATGTGCGCTCAAGTGATCGGTGACGCGTGAAAAGTTCGAAATTTCGACTCGGTTAAATGTCTTCGTTTTAAGTTGAAATTGAGGAGTTTACACAGTAATTTTCCCGTGAAGCATGTTAAGATTTCAATGGTTTCTGTTTTGCTTCAAAATTTGCTCTACAATGCCTTGCAAGGGAAAATGGTCATGACGTCAGTATACAATTTCAGAGGTCATGAATTCAAGAGTGTTTTGGCCTCCGGATTTGTGCTAGCGTTGGAAGTGAAGTAGTTACTTATGTACTCACAGTCAAACAGAACCCTTTAGAAGGCACAGAAACACACATAAATCATACTAAATACGTGTCATAATCAAGCTACACAGCATAACCGATAAAACACTTGAACAAGCACATTGCCTTCGTTACTGTTACATTCAAAATAAAACCAAGATCCGTCCGTACTTCTCACAGCATAAAAGGGTACGCGAACCAATTTAATGGCTTAATTATCTCAAGTAGTGAGATCGGAGGCTGCGTAAGGACCAGGCGGCTCTTTTCATACATCCTTATCTATCCTCTTAAGTTGTATGGAGTATGGTTTAATCGGAATCGTGAGAAAGCGAGGAAAACATGCCTTTTGTTGATATAATGCCACGTAAAGGGCGATGGTACTGAAGCTTGCCTATTGGGATATACGCAGCTGATAATGTCAATCGATTTTTCAGTCACGATGTGAAAGGAGGCTTCAGAATTGTAGCTGTAATTGGTTTTCATGGAGGTTATAATGTGTGGTGATCATTTTGATGAGCCTAATGTAACGTTTCAGTAGACTTTAGCTTGAATCTTCAAAGGTTACAGTAGATACCAGTTGAATTCCCTTATTAAAGTGATTTGTGATGATCTTTCAAGAAGAAGCTTTAAGATAAGTTTCATTTGTTTGTTTCTAGTCTACGTACTTGGTGTAGAATTTGAGGAGAGAATTATGATGAGCTTAAAGCTTTAGTACCCCGATTCTTCAAAAAATAACACGTCATTATGTTCTTCTGCAAAAGCAGCGATTACATTTGATCTTTCAAGAAAAGGCTTCCAGTACAATATTTTCAGATTGTGTCCATTTTTGTCCAGTATGCCTATTATTAAGGAAGGCACTGAAAACAATGTACTTACATCAAATGCACTTGAGTCTTCAATGTACAGGAATTTACAGTAGAAATAACTCCACAAGAGCAAAACATCTCCTTCCAATTCCCCCCTTACCAAGTAAGTGCAACCTTTTTAATAATTAACAAAAATTCTTGCGGCCGCTATGTAGTGGTTAACTGAGTGACGCTAATTACCTAACCCGTAAAAGCCTTCTGGGGGTACCAAGTGAGTTGTGGGGCCATTCCTTATGTACGAGTTATTTACAGGATTAACTGTAAATCGTTGTTTATTTCCTACGATTGTAATTAGTTGAATTAGACTGTACGTAGCTAATTAATTGAATAAGATTTTTTTTTACTTTGAAATATGTTAGAGTTAAATAATTGCAAATTATATTTTGTTTGCGATGAATAAAGCACTATGCTTTTTTATTATTCAAAGGCTTTGTTTTTTTACCAGTATAACACCTGATGGCAAGTGATGATAAGTTCTAAGAAAGAGCACGCTTTCCAAGAAGTAACCTATTCACTCATTACTATAAACCTTAGGTTATATCAGAAAAACCGACTGTGGCAGAGATTAATTAAATAAGATTAACTAAATACTCCAACACTCAACCAAAACTTGATTTAAAGTCTCAATGCATCCTGGTAGGGTTTTGTTTGAAAGAGTCACCGCGGCCCTGGAACGCAAAGGGCACAAGAAGGATCACGGGTGGGTTTTAGTCAGTAAGAGTCTGACACTCCCTTCCGCTCCGCCCAGAGCGGGAGTCATTTGATGATTTCCCATCAAAAAAAAAAAGTCTCTATGCCTATATACAAAAAAGTTTTATGATGTCTTATCACTTTCTTCACATTGAAATAATGTGAAGAAAGTGACAAGACATCATAAAACTTGATTTAAAAACTGTGTAGGCGTTGCGTCAGCAAGGAGTTCCTAGTCTATAGTTTCCTATGTAAAGTCCAGGGTGAACTAAGTAAATGCAAAATTTTCTTGAACACAATGGGCTAGCTATCTGTAGAATGAAAGATCTAAACAGAGATTCTGCGTAGTGTTTGCTAAGCAGACAATCTCAACATCTTTTCTGTGGCTACCTTACCACGAGGTACATGATTGCTTGGAACGATACTACTTTGAGCTTTATTTTGCTTTATCTTCATTTATTTATGCTGTATAGTGTGCTATATGGGCAGGTACAAGGAAGAGACATAATGTTTTCCTTTAGGATTAAAAAAAAAGTATTGGCTGAATAGTATATATATTTAACTGTTATGTATCAGTGTTTATATGTATTATAGCGTCTATCATATCTTTATACTTTTAGTAAATACATTTTTCAGAGCCATTTTTTCAGTTTCAGACTTCAACTATGCAGAAAACAGTTTTTATTTCTTTTGCTATCAGTACCTACCAAATTATACAGGATGGTTAAAAATATGAAGCGCAATTGAACAAAATATTTTATATAGGTATGTTCATAAATAAAATATGAATTTGAATCTACATTCACTGTATTGATTAACCCAAAAAATGTTCAGCATGACGAATGCACCAGAACTCAGATAAGCAAATGCATTAAGAGAATTAAGACTCATTACTCGACGCAGATCAGGCTTGCATGTTAATTCGGAGCTTTCACCTTATACATACATAATATACTATATTGTAGGTATACCCACGTCAATGTTTCGACTGAAGGTCAGTTTGGAAGCCACAGCTTGATTTAAGTGATGAAGATTATTGGCAGACGCTATCTGGCAATGTGGAAGGATATGAAAGAGTTTTCATTTTATATAAATTATACCGGAATGAACGGAAATACACATGATCGAAATATATCGAGTAAGCAGACATTTTGTAGAGTTTCTACGCAAATAAAAATAACCCTCGTGAGAAAAGCCCTCAACGAAAGAATTTTATTTACGGCCATAAATACGTCAACTAAGTAAATAAACAAGACATAATCTGCGGAAATCTATGTTGTTTTACTTTCCCCTTCGAATAAAAAACACGAGAACATCACCGACATCGCACGTGTGCCAACTAATTAGGGCTACCATAATTTCAGTGTCAATTTTCGCCTTGTAAATTCTCCTCAAAATCCGGAGTACGCCGTAACAGCAATAAACATGACACAAATGGCTTCATTAAGGCAAAAGGCGGAGTTTGTGGCCTAGCAAAAAATAAGTGTAGTGTCACACACAAGCCTTAATAGGTATATAATGACGACCCGTTTCCGTTATGCACCAAATCTGAAAAATATCATCTGCGCAGACGAATTACGGGTTCCGGGACGCAGGGCGGCACAAGCGGACCCCAAAGGTTACGGCTCATGCTCACGAGGTAAATAAAAAATGGACCTACCAGAATTTTACTCATTATGGAGCATATTTAAGCACCGTTACCCGAAACTGCCAATTAAATCTCGGTAACCATAAAGAAGGGTAATGAAATTTGAGGTTTCCAGCAAAATACCAACATTGAAGGCACAAAATGAATGTACATACAAACAACAATAATAAAGCTATAACTGTGTGATCTCAATCCGATCTTGATTGCATGCGAGAGTGGCCCGGGGCGGTCGATTCAAAACAGGTTAAACGAATTTGTGTTCGGAAAGGCGCAGGGCATTAAAACGCAACATTTTTCGTTGAAAAACAACCAGAGAAAATTACAATATAATCTGACTCCCAAAAATTCATGTTCAAAAGAAAAAAGACAATGAACGCTTCCAAGGAAATCGACTCGTAACCGTTCCCAAGATTCCCTTACAAGTGTCGGGCACAACCCGTTCTGCAACACGTGTCGCAAACAAAAGAAACTTGTCCAAGTTGCCCCCCTCTCCCCATCGGGCGACAAAAGGATTGCGCAAGTTATATTAGTCGTAAAGAATTTCGGAGTGAGATCTATAAGGTTGTAAACCGCTCGTAACTCACAATGGTCCCGCAGTTGCTGAGGACATTCGCAACAACTGTTGTTTACTTCGATGTTTTAATTGTTCCTAATTCGTAAAACTTTTCAGCGTGATTTACTAGTTGTTGTTATAGCAGATCGGACACTTTTGAGTATTTTTCCCGATACCAACGAACATGTGGCGCGCGGTTGACAACGCGGGAAGCGGTTATTTACACTTGTGGGATCGTAAACGGTTTTTAATGACAAAAACAATAACTGTTAACTTTTTTATGTACAAACGTAACTGTAAAGGGTGCTTTATAGTTTCAGCTAAGACGGATGGGTTCACGATGGAACGGGACCATTGTTTAGCATATTTCAATGGAAGGGCGACATTAAAACGGATCACGTCGGCGAGTATGCCCACGCGCACAATTTTCTTCGATAAAATTATGTAAAGTAGATATTTGCGCTCGAAGTCTAATGAGTCAAATTAAGATAACATGATATGTTCAACTGCGCATAACATGTTCTACAAGTCAATAAATGTGTCTAGGACTTGTCGAGACAGGGCTGGGTTTGCCTGAGACACTCTGGCCCTATTACATAAACAGAACCTATATAATTTTTACTTTATTACAGTCTGTCTAAGTCGCATAATTGCTGCTATATTATGTTTTAATAATAGACATGCGATGTACTCACAGTTAAGGACCTTAATAAAGCTCAGAAAATCGGTGGGTGTTGTTGTAAAATGTAGTATGTATCTACATGTAAATATACCTATCTTTTTGTTAAAGCTTCGCATATAGGGGGATTTTTTATATAGGCATTATACAGCCATTATCTTTACACATCCCACTTAAAATGCTTTACAGTAAAAATCATCCTATCACTATATAATTTTTTAATAATTTTATGATGTGCATCCGAACAAACCCGTCTATACATTTTCTGTCATAACTTATACCGTTTTCTCAACAACATGACGCCATAATGGAATGCATAACCCAAAAACGTGTTCGATGCGCTTTTTTAATACATTATCATCTCATTACCCGCGATCTGAGCGATTTTAAAATAATCGCGACCGTTTATTTTAGTGAGTTTCCTCATTACATATTCTCAGCCAACGGGCTCGACGAAACATAATCACTCAAATTGGTAACATGAGAGGTAAATTACTAAATTGATACCAGAAAAATGTTTTGGCAATGGTGGGGAGGCTGAGGAGATACGTAACTGTGTGTGTGTGTGTGCGCGCATTTGCGTATGTAGATGGTAGAGGCAGCGCCGTAGCTCCCACCTGGGTGGTCTCAGAATCAACTGACCGATTACCAAGTATATAAACACCGCGCCACAACACATTGGCTGCCTCCTTTTATATCTATACCCAGTGACTTATTGTTTAAAATAAAAGCTCACATGAATTACTGTATCAATACGCGGTGTAATTAAAGCACTGCTGTAGGGTCCGCAGCGCAATTTAATGTGGAATGGTTATTTAGTTAGAGTGTTTTATAACTGCGATTTGTTGCTTTAATAGCCGGCACATTATTAAGTTACTAAGGTTTTAAGTAGGCACCGTAGCTAAGAAGAAATAAAAATGTGATTCATGCGGGGACGAAACTTCGTATATAGAAGCTTTAATTCACATTGGCTCGATTCCTAGTCAGGAACGTCTAAAGAATTAATTCGCTGAATTATTGCCTTTAAATTCCTCGTAAAGGCGGAATAATATACAGATCCTAACGATGCCAACGTCGCCGGGTAATTTTAATGTAGTTTCCAAGATGCCGCTGCTTTCCCGCCATCTGTGGTGCCGACTTCCAATCAGCTCACTAGATGTGTATCGACTTGAGAGCTTGCTTGTTATCTCAAAAACACAATATGAATAATACATTAGTGGTCGGTGTAAGAGTACGCGCACTCTTAAATTGGCAAAGCTTAATTGACTCAAAGGTTGAAAATGAAACAAACTGAGCTCCGGCAGTACGGCAACTTTTTATGTAATCAGTACTCGGCCGACCGCATAACGGAATCAATTTAAATCGGTTATGTGAGATTGCGTATAAGGGTTGGTAAGGTCAGCGAAACCAATTAGTTAATAAAAATTAAATTATTAATCATTGTGAGGAAACCACCGATTGAGAATGAAATCTGTTGTTGCAATGAAGATGTATTTTTTAGCTTTCTTTGTTCTTTTTTCTATCATAAGTAAACGGATCTTGAACCCACTGCTATGTATTTGTTATACTTATACATATACATATGTATGACAAAAACGTACTAGAAATTATTAAGTAAATAAAAGTGTTTTCAGTCATAACGGTCTTCTTACAAAAATGCATTTAATGCATTATACATCATCAGCTAAGCCTTTTCCCAACTATATTGGGGTCGGCTTCCAGTCATACCGGATTTAGCTGAATACTAGTATTTAACGTGGAGCGGCTGCCTACCAGACCTCCACAACCCAATAACTGGGGAACACGGTACTTCTTGGCAAGACTGGTGTCAGATTTTCTAGCTTCTGACAATCCGTAACGACTGCTAAAGATCTACAAATGACAGCCGGGACCAGCGGCTTTACGTGCTTTCCGAGGCACGGAGGAAACTCGGTAAGTTAAGATGGTCACCCATCCACAGACCAACCTTGGCAAGCGTTGCTTAACCTTGAAGATCAACCTTTGCGGTTATTATTCTTTAGCCACGAGCTCCTCTTTTCATTTAATGCATTATATATAATAGGCATATAGTTGCTAGATTCCCTATTTACCTCTATAATCTCGCGGGTTGATGACCGCTGAGTTATAACAGTACCTTTCCCATTTACATAACGTTGACAGGCCCTATGCCAGACCGCTGTGGTTCAAAGCTGACCATTTCCTGTTTGTATGATAAAGTAACTTCATTAATAAATATGACCGTTTTACTTATTTTTGTGTGGAAAATTTTTGGTTTTAGCTTGAAATAACTGTACTGTAATGTACTGAAATAACTGTAGCAGTATCTATGTACATTATTTGTTACATAAATGGCAAATGCTACTTGATGCTGAGGTATGTATCTATCATTATTCATGAGGCAGACATCCATTGAAAAAGCAGTTTTAACTATAAGTAAGTACCTATAAAGAGTTTTTAAAGTGTGCGGGGAAATTCGAAACTATGAGGATTAAGGAAAAACACTGAAAGGCGTCTCGAAACCGATTTTTGGTGAAAACTATAATACTGCATCATTCGATTTTTGAAAAATCGGTACTCATAGCCAAGAAACAAACCAGTTAATTTTGGCTATCAACGAGCACTTAAAAAATTCACCTTATATAAGAACACTAGCAGCGCCCCGCGGTTTAACCCGCGTAGTTCCCGTTCCCGTGGGAATATGGAGACAACATATAGCCTATGTTACTCAGGGTGAATGTAGCTTTCTAATTATGAAAGAATTTTTGAAATCGGTTCAGTAGTTTTTGACTTTATTCGTTACATACAAAAATACAAATCTTTCCTCTTTATGATATTAGTATGTATAGATAAAGATAGAAGCAATGTAAAGACCACCGCTATGAAAATTGATTTTTCATCTCATTAAATACAACAAACAAATTACCATTTAACAAGCGACATAGACTTAAAACCAAAACAACATAATGTAATTAAACTCATAATAATTGCAATACCTAGGTACTAGTAACAGGTTGTGTACGATTCCTATTTGCCTTAACTCAGCTATATTTAATTAAAGGCTAATATCATTTAGTTTTCAATGCGCTCAGCAAATTCTATGTGATTAAACAACTGTGCGGAAAGGGGCGTTTTACTGCACACCTTAATCAGTTACGGATTCTTGTGCTGACTCGGATTATGTTTCAGTTTCAGTGGAAAATAGGCTGCGAACGTCGGGAAATTTGTAAATGTATTAGAAACTAGCAGCGCGCCGCGGTTTTACCCGCGTAGTTCCCGTTCCCGTAGGAATACGGGGATAAAATATAGCCTATGTTACTCAGGGTGAATGTAGCTTTCTAATGGTGAATGAATTTTTGAAATCGATCGAGTAGTTTTTGAGTTTATTCGTTACATACAAAAATATAAAAATACAAAAACAAATCATTCCTCTTTATAATATTAGTATAGATATAGAAGTATAGATAGGTTCATTTGTAAGTTAGTGCTTTGTTTAAAATTCGTAAACATAGACTTTGATACTGGCCTTATATGTAAATTGGAAACTTTCTATATACCCAAGATCATGCTAAAGTATTCATTCAGGGCTGCACATCATCGGTAAATACCTCAGGTACATATTGTACAAGTAGGTATTAATAAAAGGAGCAGAGGCAAGCCGGTACTCGTATGTATTTAATATCGAAGATAGCTATTAAAGTAATTGCGAGGAGTACCTACATGGCACTCAAGATATGACGCTCTCGAGGCGTTTACGGAGAAAATTAACAATTTACAAACCAAAATGGCGTCGCCAACCTGATTTTTTTCCGTGCCCCTAGATGATAATTTCGAAATGCCCCTGCAAACGTAAATTATCAACGATGGTGTTCAAGATCGAAATCACGATAGTCGTGTCGAAATCACGGAACCCGTTTAAAATCGAGTCTTGTACCTAATTATACCTACTGGCCTTTAATTTTGTTCTCGGAAGACGTGCGTACGAAAATTTATCATAAAATTTTCTTCTTTCAGAACATTAAAATTCCAATCATAAAGTCTAAAGCTCCATGTAAAACTACCCATGAACAATGTTTGACCCCTTTCTATATCGCGCCGATATTAGGCCGTCCATCAGGGTTGAACGCAATAAAAATTGGACGTCCCGAGAGGATTAGGCCAAACCCTGACATATGTGACATGTGAAAGCCTCAGACTATTTCTTCTCTAAGGGGACGCCGCGTTTGTTATTTAAAAATCAATTTTAGTGAGCACTTAAAACACCGATGTGCTTCAAAGACATTTATGTGACGTTTTGAATGGGCGGACGACGCGACGCACATTAAGATGATGAATACATCAGCTGTTACTCAAAATAAATGACTCAATAAATCAATAGTAGACTGTTATTAAATACGAGGTCATGCAGCGTATAATTTTCACAATACATGTACATCAACAATGTCTCTATCTATATTATTTAACAAGGGGGCATGTAGCAAGCCACTTGTACAAGCCGAAACTACACGAATCCATTGACGCAAATAATTTAAACACAAAGCGTACTTCTGAAACCAACGCTAACAAGATGCAGCTGTTGCGATCTCTCAAACGGAGACCATTTTGAAAAACTCGTTAGAGTTTTCGAAAATAGAATATAAAATGTGTCACTCCTTCCTCGATAAATCAGTCGTGATGAATGTATCCAAGTTAGGAGCGGAGCGCGCCGCGTGACGGGGCAGTGCCTCATTGGGTGGCGTGGTCGCCATATTGCTCCGAGCTTGTAGCTGTCAAACTTTGATATATTGCAGCTGGCTTTCTCTAGTGTGCGCCTTGTCTTATGATCACATTGATCACGGACTAAATGAAGAATCATTTCATCTGCAGAATTGCAAACTAATATTCCACGTCATTTCACAGCTTTGAAAAATATCATTCCCTTTGTATTCGAAATAAAAACACGTAGAAAAAGACTAATCTTTTGATTTCACGGAACGCTATGAGAAATTGACGTTTTGTTCCCGAGGTGTAAAATTATTGCGAACACCGACTACTGAGAGATAAAACATTTGATTTATATTTTGACATTTTAAGCCAAAACATTTGTGTTTTTGTTGTAAACTTAATTTATAGCTACAATAAAAACGACAGATATTAATATCAAAGTATCAAGATCGCATGAGGTTTATTTATTTATAGTTCTTCGAATCTCCACATAAGGACCATGTAAATAACACCTACCCTACCCACATCCTTTTTAGAAGAAAAACTTCGATAATTGTAGTCGAGATCAACATTATTTACTTAAGAAACCGCACTTAATGGCCATTCGCCATAATAAGAGAATTCTTTGCTTGCAAAAAAGTGTCGCGTTTGGCGGTTTGCCGCAAAACTTTATCGATGTACGAACAATTTTGCTGGTAGACCACAAGGTACGCACATCATTAGATTAGCCAAGAGTTATAGCATTCAGCCATCGTAGTTTAGACTTTAACTTGAAGCATTAAGGCTGATGAAAATTTCATAGATAGTGGTATTAAAGTGTCTGATGAAATGAACCGACAATTTGCCATTTAGCGCGCATAAAAGCAAACCTTACTGATAGTAATTTAGCAGATATCATGTTATTATAGTGATTTTCAGTTGTAGGGACAGAAAAGCAGTACCTATGTATATTTCAATAAAGAAGAAATATGAAAAGTGGCGAGATGTTACACCGTCGATAGATGGCGTTATGTATTCTTCAGTCACGACATTGGGTGTCTGTGTAATCTTTTTATTTCGGACACTTTTCAGCAGTTTATATTAGCTTTAAGTTCATTCGTAATTTGATTATGTTGATTTTTGTATAGTTATTCGAATTTCCATATACCTAAGGGC
Source organism: Hecatera dysodea (assembly GCA_905332915.2). Classification (NCBI taxonomy): domain Eukaryota; kingdom Metazoa; phylum Arthropoda; class Insecta; order Lepidoptera; family Noctuidae; genus Hecatera; species Hecatera dysodea. Next base: position 13,527,457 of record HG995298.1, on the reverse strand, counting down.
CATATTAGTATATTTATTACTTTAAAACGTCCATGTGTTGTATAACAGAATACTCTTTGACACCTTACCAATGTATGTCAGTAATTGCACTTAGAGATATATCTAGACTTAAATTCAATTTAAAAGTATTCGTCAATACATACTTTATAATATTAATTTGAATCAATAAAACCATTCACATAGCTCTTATCCCCAATACAAAATCGAATCGAAACAGTCTACTCCAGATTTATCTGCAAACAGTACGCCATTCAATGAACGCAATAAACTAACTAGCACTTGAAATAAAATCGTGGAGTTGCTGTGAGGTATATTAAATTGATAGGTCCGTACCTCGATCCATTACGAGATACAACTGTTGACATAGCCCATCATTGTAACCGCTTATAAAACTAGTCATTACACTGTAATGTCCCACGTTTCTGTTATGATTCTTTGAGAATTGTAAAGTAGTGTGATTCTGCAAATTGGTGTGATTCTACAAATTGGTGTAATTTTTCTGCACGCATGTGTACGATTGAGGCGGTTGTTTAAGATGAATTTAATTTATTGCTGCTGGTATTTCAGTAATTTATTATTTATACGTTCAAAGTTTCGTGATTCAATTTGTACAAAAGGACCAGATTTTCTTTATTTGGTTAATAGTCTATATGCTTTTGCATGTTAGAAATACAAATCATTACGTGAATTCAAATTCTTCATTAACTTCGTTATATCATTCGAAATTTGAATACGACTTCGAAACAACAAAACGGTATAACGACTAACAAACAAACATAAATTTATTCAAAATATACGTATCTTATTCCGAATTCACATTCGAAACAAAACTTTAAATCCGCGAGTTCGCCGAAATCCTGTTGCGAAAATTTTAAACGGCTGAAAGACAACAAAGTCACCTGAAAAGGAGTTGGTATTCAGGAGCTTGGGTAACCCAAGTTGGGCGTTGCCGCGTAACTTAGGTTAGACTTAAGTAAAGAAACCGCAGCGCCGCGTTGTCTGAAGACCGACTTAAATCTCAGACGATGTTAGTACTTGGATACAATATATGAAAGGATTGAGACTTTTGAACTGGATTTTTTTCTTTTTATATTTAATATACTGAAATGAAAAGCCGCGCTCATTTTTCAAGTTGGGTACAGTTTATATTGAACTGGAACTGGTTACTGTAATATTATAGTAATTACTTTTGAGGAATAATCTTGATGATCTTAATAAAACTTGAGCGTCTATCTACCTAACATAAGAAGGCTTATAGAATCAAATGAATAAAACCATCACTAACGAAGACAAAGCCAGCCTTTTATCTTACTTTAACTTAACAAAGTTCTGCTTCAGTGTGTATTGTACTTAAATGCAAATTTCGCCGCTGAGCCGAGGATGCGCCGAGATTTTACCGGCATTCGAAATAAATATACCAGATTCGTAGTCTAGAGTTTTATGTCGAGACGTTACTGTTTCATTCACAACTTAATTCTTAGGAAACAAAGACTACCTACCAGATTTATACAACCGAATGCACTTCGAAGAGCATGGACTTTCGACTTACTGTGATCACAAGGGATATACACATGAGAATTATTTATGTGATACTGTCTCGACGCTCTGAGGAACTCAACTCGAACTCCAATCTTAACATGATCACGAAGACGTCAATGACAAATTGTGTAAAGATTAGCAAGCAAATTCGTAAACGCGCTTCCTCAGCTAAAACTCATCTCTCTAGAACGAAAACTTCAATTTATAACAAGCTCTGATGCAGTTAGAGTTTACGTTTTATAAACTCCACATAACAAAGAGATAAGTACGTCATACAATACATCTTGTGCCGTCAAAAAGTATGCCCAATATCGCAAGAAAATATTGGTCCTTCAAGAAATATATAACGTCCATGAACGATACGAAGTAGTCTGTAAATAACAGGGTCGACGTTGTTTAGTCAGCGCGTCACGATACACCACCAATAAAATGTTCCCTCCCGAAACCTGTGTCAATAAAGATAAAGGAAAACTAATATCAAAACAAGAATAGGTACGTGATAAGAAAACATTTATTCCCTATGTTTAATGCATGATTTGTCATAATTCCCCGGCCTCCCCGCCCGTTGTTTTGTATCTCGTGAGGAAATGGGCGGCTATGATTTATCGTTTGTCTTATTTATCTCGGACGCACAGAAAAATTATTTGTAGGGTAACATTCGAAGTATTGCCAGGTTTATTAACAAATGTATCGACGAGATTGCGGTGCCGTAATTGCAATTTATTTATCGAGAGTATCCTCTCTCAGTGATAACCTACAGTTAATTTTACCATACGGGATTGGATGTAAATTACGTATTGTTCATATTCATTCCGTCTTTAAACAAAACCGATTGGTTTCCAATATTTACACACATAAGTTTTCATTTGTTTTATCAAGCTCTAGCGCCTGAAGTTCGTATTTCATAACAATTTTTATTAGAATTTATTGCGCTGAACTCAAAACAAAACGCAGGTGAATTTCCACATTGCAATTTTAATTCATCCCTCTGTAACATAGAGGCAATAAAGCTGCGAATCAAAAGTTGCCAGTAAATCACAATACGGCGTCCGCTGCCCCGTGTTTGCTCTCGCCCACATAATCCGTTCATACGGCGGTAAATCCATCCAGCAGTGTCGCGTACAACACTAAATCATCATAAGAGAATCCAGCTCTATACGCGTGTACTACACAAACTACACATACTGCTGATTCGGTTTGGCAACATCGCTTATACCTACTGCGAAAATTTACTATACGCCACTATGCGCTCGCGATATATTCCCATATCCCTCACAAAACAAAGGCTTCGTATAATTTTATATCTGTAATAGCAAAACTTTCAGGAACTAATAACGTTGTAGGTAACTACATTCGGATTCATTATCCAATCGTCGAATATCGAATGGAGCCGCTGAAAAAACTCACCGATTTATTTGATTCTTTTTTATTCGATTTACGCTCGGTGCGCCAGTTACTGAAAAAGTTTGCATCGTAATGCAATCGTGTGGCATTAGTTTTGCCGTTTATCAGCGCGTTCTCGCTGCTGCAAAGCTTTGAGGGATTAATCTAGCGGCGTGGTGCGGAATAAAACTGTTACTTTAAACTCGTGAAAAACTTCGTATTGTATCGTACTGGAGCAATGTCATCATGTTTTCCTACTGAATTTAGATAAGCACTAAATTCCTAATCCATAATGCATTATTAGGCTGCTACTTTGTCTGGCATAAGCCCAAGTTTAGTGAAGTTGCACATGCAAGCTTTTCCGAGTAGTGTACCGTTGTAGAATACGACTATTAAGCAATTATACGTTCGTTAAAAAAGGGGTCATAAAACAATAAAAGAAATGGCTAAACAACGTGTGCCCGTGCAATATTTGTTTGTGTAACATCGCAATTTTTAGTTGAGTGCTGTGCGTGGAGCATGGCCTGCAATTTGGCGTTTTCGCTCGATTTATGCGAATATCAGCGCCCCGCGGATAGCGGACAAACAAGCGGAATTTGTTGTTGAAACAGAGCTATTTTTTCAGTTCAACTTTTATTTACATTAGTAAAGAGCAGGATGTTTTACACGGTGCACGATTTAAAAAATATAAAAGGAATGAATGTAGAGCAGAGTTACAGTTCGCTGAAAACATTTTTCGTTTTTCTATTGCTATAAAACTTTTCACCTGCTAGAAAATATTTCAGTTTTCATGTATTATATGTACACAATATCAAAGTATTGAGCACATTCAGCCCACAACTTTTGACCAACCATAGTTTTAACAGTCCAATCAGCGCATAAACCATTGTCATTGCAATACCAGCCTTGTTAACATATGTGCTCGCGAACAATACTCCGCAGATCAGTTACGTTTGTTAAGCCCTGTCTGTACGTCAGAGGTTTATTGGACAAGAGATTGAAGCGATATTCCGCCCGCCAACGACGACCAACGAATTGGGTGTGCAGTCGCGGGCCTCGGTAGGGTAACGTTACGTTTCTAGGATACAGATTTATTCGTGTCGTGAGTCTTGTTTTATTGTTTACCGAAATGTGTTGTTGCAAACGTGGTGGACAATGGCAACTTTGTAAGAAGAATTCATTTATATATTTTATTTTCATTGTAAGTTTATTTAAGTAGGTATACGAATTCACCTATTAAACGATATGAGACAAAATTTTCTAATTATAAACTGGATAAAAAAATATCTAGATCCTGACCTAGATGTGGGAGTGATAAGCTACCTTGTGGTAGAAAGATTTCAGACTTTTCTTGACTAGAATGACTCAATACAAAAGCTTTACTTTTTTTGTGTCCACGATCAAAAAGCCAACTCGCCCACAAAATTTTCATGCATCCAAAAATGCACTCTATAAACTCTACAAATTCGCTTATCATAATCTGAAGTTGATTTGGCAATTTGCCCTAATTTGGCAAATAATAGCAGCGCGGTTTAAGATCGTTTTTCTGAGCATGTTTACTGCCGGACTGCCGAGGTTTATCTTGCTGGACAACTAAAAGAACCTCACAATAGGGGGCGTACTACCTACTGCTTGCCCCATCTGTCTGTCCGAGAATTTTGATGTGGAGAATTACATTTTTAGATTTAAAATGTGGAGAGAAAATGTTTTAAGTGTTTTGTGTAGGAGTCTGTTTATGGTAAGGGTCTCTAAGACCTACACACTAATACTTCTGTATTTTAAAACAAGCTGATTTTTCTTTCGAATTTCTTTAGTGTAAAGTAGGAAAAGTAAAAGACCATTTCATATGCACTGCAAACCTAAAACAAAACTCTACCTATTCAACAACTAGAGCCCATTTCTCCAAAGACCAAGCAACCAATTTTCACTTGTAATTACATTCATAATTAAACGTTAAAATAAAATAGCTTCCCGGTTAATTTTAAATACTAATACAGTATAGAATTTATTGGGTTTATCTGCAGTCCCCGCGGCCAACGGTCGGCCTGTAAACAATGCTGATATGAAATATTAGTTTCAACCGAGCCATACATCTAGACCGCTTGTTATTAACCTTGCTGAATTGTATTTATATGTGTATCTACATACGGAAACCAAGTTTCGTATTGCGAAAATTGAATATTACATTGGGTTTGCTTTCTGTTTGATATTTGTTATGCATGGTTATTTGTTATTTTATGAAATTAACCTATGTTCCGTCATGAGTGTTCCAGAGTGGAACTCTTTATAGGATATTGCTTAAGAAGAAACGAAAGCTTAGATTTCGACCAGAAACTTAGGACACAAATCTGGACACAATATGTTTAACTAATCTCCCCATAATTAGTCAAATATGACAAACCATCTCCCATCTTTCAATCCCTAAACTTAAACCACAAAGTTTTAGTTTACACATCCGGTTTAGGCTACAGACTTGCAAGCACGTCTCCCTGTGTATCTGTATATATTCCCGTCTGGCTGGGTCCCTATAGTGAGCTTAGTTCTTACGACAGCAACAATGCGCTCGCCACGAGGAGTCCTCTGATATACGATGATGCAGTATATGTAAGAAGTTGACATGAAAAAGGAAATACGAGAGAAATATTGTTGTTGTCCTGAACGTTAGAAACTATAAAGTCCCAGGTGAAGAAAATAAAAGTGGGAAAAAAGCAGCAGTCAAGAAATAAGTGGACGGTGCAATTAACGAGGAAGACAAATAGATGAAAATGAATATATAAAACTAAAAAGATACATTAAATAAATTAGAAGACTTTCAGGAAATAAACAAAGACGAAAACAACGAAACATTTGGAAATGCCAATTAAGATTTAGAAAAGTAATCACAAATATCCAACAAAACCAGTTAATTAATAACTTACGTTCTTAATGCCAAGGAAATTAAAACAAACATCACTTGTGAAGTCCTCACAGCGAACTTGTGCAGACAGCACGACTACCAGTAGGTCCAGAATTTAGCCGCTGTTAATTTGTCACAGTGAATTAGCCACGGACGGGGGTAAATGATAGCGTTAGCATGTTGCACCCTGCACCGCCAATATGCTCGTAAACGTCGCACCACGACAATTTAATACCTAACTATGTATCTAGATGTCTATCTCACTGGATATACGATGATTATTCCGGACCACTATAAAATATTCTTAGTCACGTAATTACAATTTTGAACGTATAAATTGTTGGTCAGATTGTAAGCAAATTGGATCGGTTGGCTGATGAACGTGGACTGATTGGTGTGATTTTGTTTGTTAATGGTGTCCAATTTTAACTGCCAAATTAATGGCACTCGCTTTTTATATCCACTTCAACAAAAATGCCTTTCAACGACTTTTACATAAAAGTTTTAAAGTTGCAAACTTCGGAAATAAAAATAATGGCATAACAGACATAACAGATGCAGAAACCCCAAAACCTTTGTTCGCCAAACATGAATGAACCGAACCAAGTTAATTAGTCGCTACTTCAAACAATAACCAACAATTAACAGAACATGCAACGAAACTTGATGACACCGTAAAACTATTTAGTCGCAGCAATTTAAGGACCCAAAACAAACTTAAAAAAGGAACTTTAGAAAGTCAGGGCGATCATAAAAGTCCAACCGATACATTATTAAGGGAATCCAGTGAAAAAAAACTGAACAATACATTTTAACTTTACAGTTACCTTTGTACTGTAGATAAAGGGAGAAAGTTGCACAACGGTCAGCTTTCTAAAATTCGATATTGTTTGTCTATTGTTCAGTATAAAACTGTTTCTGGTCGAAAGAAAGTTTGTTGTTTGAGAAACTGCTTTGGAGTTCGAGTGGGCAGAGTCCAGACTTTGTGCCAAAATATGAACCTATGTTAACTTGGACTGACTTGAACTCAATTATCGATGGTGGTCACGTCTTTTTTTTTCAATTATTGGTCGATGGATTCAAAGACATCGGTGAAATTATGGACCTTAAAATGCTCTTCAACAATTTACAATGGTCATAGACGATATTATAACTTTGAGTGTTCATACAGAGCTCTCACAAATCACAATCAGATACGTCAAGTCACATTAACAATTCTAAATGCTCAGTTACCAAAATGAGAAAAACAATAAATCCTATAAACTGTTATAAATACCGTGCAGCCGCATGTACTTAAGTTTATACTTTTAAGTAGTTATAAGTGCGGGTTCAGTGTCGTGCCGGGGCGCGGTTACAGTCGCTTGTTAGCGAACAATGCTATATGCACGTTTGCGCATATCTAGATATGCATTGAGACCTGTACGGATGAAGAAAAAGCCTCCAGTCGCAGACATTTGCATTGCATTGGTTGCGATGGAAAGAATCGTAGGGAAAATGTCGAGCTAGATAGTTTCTTTAAGTTTCTTATGTGACTTGTTAGTTATTGCGAGAACTGCCTGGTGTGGAATAATGATGTGTCCAAGATCGATCTAACGTTCGTTTTTGTTTATGTAATTCAATAAAATAAAGTAATGATCATAGGTACTTTTGTTTTTCCCGAAATGCAAAACTTAATGGGCATTAAGAAAAAATACTGACATGGTACAAATAAACTACACTTGTTGTGTTTGTCAAGTGGGCAGTAAATAACACTCAACAATATATAAAGAAGCCGCACAGTGTGACTAACGTACAAGTAAATACGTGTTAATAGACCATAAACAATAATATTCGACTAATGTAGACGTTTACGGCTGTCTTCCAACACGACAATAACACATCAACTATATCAAGCCTCATTGAACTAAACACGCTCCATGAATCGACGACTCAGATTAAGAAATCAATTGAATCGAATCGTATCGAATAAAAAATCGAATAGATTCACAATTTTTAACATCACCGTTCGACAGAATGAGATTTTTATTCATCGATGGTAATTTTATAGTCATTTTTAAACGCATAAATGTATGTTCTTGAGATTTGTGCATTTGCATGTGAGTTATAAACACATGGAGTTTATAAGTCCCCACCCGATGCTCGAGTGTAGTGCCGTATACAGAATTTCCACCTAATAAAAGGCCATGTTACGTGTAGGGAACGTAAGACACGCAATTACGAAGTACCCAGTTTAATAAGGTCTTCTTTTCCCTTCGTGCAGTTGACGATAGGAACAAAGACAGGGGAAATATGTGAAGGGCGGCGGATCACGCTTGACTGGTGGAGTTACACGACGAAGTTTCACGTTGAACGTTAATTAGTGCGTTCCTCACGTTCTCAAGCGTGTATGGATGTATGTTCGCGAGATTATGTCTCGGTAGGATTAAAAAAGGTGCGGCAAAACATATTAAATCCTACTTCAAATCACAAACTGTTAAGTATTTTATAGTCTTTAGAAGATAAAGTTGTTATAAATTGATGCAATCTCGCACTGAATGCGAGTAGTTAATACAAGAAGCAATTTGATGTGCAGATTAATGCGCGGAACAATTTATAGACAATTACGGTAACCAATGCCGCCCCGGGATCAATTAACACAAAGGCGCTATTGCAAATTAGACTAACTGGACACCTATCGAGACACCTACCGGTATTAGATATTCATGATTGCGCTCCAACTGCCCCGGCGATTTATAGCATAGATCTGCAGATACTGATTTTCATCGATCCAGTAATCTATTTTAATTAATAATTAATACTAACAAATGATTTGTGTTAATTAATTAACAAACAATTCTATTTTATCTATGAGTAATAGAACACACCTTGGTGCATGACAATTTTGAATGGCCGAACACGCCTTGAACAAATGCTTGATGAATAAGAGATTTTCACAGACATTCTGAGACATTTGTTAGTATTTTCTGGAAGGTTGACCTAAAACACGTGTTGTAATTGGTTAATATATTAAGAGGCGGGCTCGAAGAAGTGGGCAATCTATCTAAGTCCATCCCAGGACGCTTGAGGCTCGTAAATCCGCCAGTCAGAGTCACCACTGCGCTCCCAAGGGTTTCCAAACAGTTTTATGTGGTCAGCTTAGTGTTATTGAACGTTTTTATTGGGAATGTTTAGATACAATCTTTTTATCAGATAGAATAAGCAACTGCGTTCACCTGTACCTACACCGATAATATCATACTATGAGAAGCTGGTTTCTGTGAGGGTTGTGGAGGTCAAATGCAGTCGCTTCACGGAAAACCTGAAGCTTGCTTTAAATTGGAAGGAGGGACTGGTCTTGTATTTGCTAATGACCTCACGACCAGTTCTTTTGCGAAAGACGAACTGGCAGACGATGTTAATTTGTCCAAAGAATAACGCTCTGAAAAAGTTGGTATTCTTTAACAACATATTTCTGACTTCGCGATTTCAACCGTTGCAATAAGGAACCTAAAAATACTTGGACACAAATAAATTACAGAAGCATTTAATTCCAAAAGCCTCATAGGTCCATAGGACTTGATTGGATGCTCCTGATCTTAAAGATAACAGCAATTGACCACGTTAATTGGTGACAAAAGCAAGATGGCATTAGTTGAAGTGGATGCTATTGTCAGTTGAAGTAATGTCATGGCATGCTGGAATCAACAATTTGTGTGTGGAGATATACAATGAAACTAATTTCATAGTAAGAACTGAAATCCATTTCATTAAACTAGTAATAGACGGATACAATACTGACAATTTCAAGAGAACAGAAATTATCGTTCTTAATATTACCTACGTTGCTTGCTCGCACGTCATTAAAGCGATCATTCCTAGCGAGCCCTCGTCCAAGCTTTATGGGGCTCATGGCCATCTATTCCATTGTTAAGTCGACCAACAGGTGATTTTAATTGAGTTCCCTATAATAAGACTACGGCTACTGACTTTAAATGAACGATGAATTAAGCACTTAATATTTTTTATAATTCTGGCGAATTATGTACATACATACATCTCGTTTATTACTCAAGTATTTCTGATCAAGATAATATTGAAGAACTTAATAAGTTAAAGTGTTTATTTAATAGCAGTCTTATCAAATGTCGACGGCGATTTTAATTAACGGGTTTTCCACAGTATCTAATACAAGAATTTAAAATTCGATTGATCCACCTGCGACTAATTCGAGTTTTTCTCAACTAAATTTCGTGCAAAACATTAAAATTCAAGTGGAGAATTAATAAAGAGATAAATAAATTTAAGAGCAGCGGGAATGTGGGTCTGCCGTAACGGGCCCGGTTCACTTTATGTGCATATCGAAGATGGATGGCGCAGTGTGCTGCGGCAAGGCGCGGGCCAGGGGCGAGGGACGAGCGGGCGCGCGGGGGAGCGCCGCCCCCACCGCGCAGTAATGGCCGCGACCACTCCAGCCCCGTCAGACGACAAAAATGCCATAATAATGGCCCCTGAATAGTTTTTGCTGCACCGCTCTAAATACCCACTGAGCCCCTAGTACGTGACGACACGCCGGTCATCTCTCTTTTATTGAGAAATTCGTCAGTTTTATACCCGTATGGAAAAAAGTACATGTCGAAAGGCCGGAATCCGGTTGTGTCATTTCAAACACTTGATAAGTATCGTTCGGGAACTTTTTACGTGCAGAATTTCAGCGGAGCTTCTCTCGCTTAGTATTCGACGAATGCGAGCTTTTTATCTGCTTTAAGGATGGCACGGTCACCTTCAGGACGCTTTAATTGTGAACCAATAAGAAACTTATTTCTTTTATAGACTCGAGATGCTCCACTCCACTGACAATGCCTTATTAATGGCTATTCGCATTGGAAATATAAAAAAAGCTATCCAAAGTTCTAAAGCGGCTGGAGCTTGGATTGAATAAAGTCCTTCGCTAATTTCTATATACAGTATTGATGTTGAGCGTCTTCGGAAGATAAATACCGACGAGTGTAAATTAAATATACGTCAAGGTTGAAACATTAATAAAACAATCGAATTCAATATTTAAGAAAAAGTAATGAAGGCAGCTTCGATGGGAGACAATATTTATGGAGCTGCAGGAATTCAGAGTAGGCCTTCTTGAATGCAATAGGTATGCGTTTATGAACTAATAAAGAATTGCTGAGTGAAAATCGAAACGGAGCGAAACGTCTTACAGTCATCAAACAGCTAATTAAAAACAACGATCTGCTAATAATTGACGGTGTTATTATCGAGGCGGCATTATTGAACGTCACAAAAGGTGGACCAATTAAGAGTTTCCCCGAATGTCCGAGCGAAAAGTTCAGAATGATAGCACCGTCAATTATGGCTGGCCGCCTCGCAGCCCGCTCAGCCAATTACCAACCAGCCCACCGATTGATAAAAAAGAGTTTCGAAAAATTCGCCCAAACAAATTTGGGTTATCTGTGAAGGGGAACCGCGGGCAGTACGTGAGGTTACTTTCCCAAAGACCAATTTCGACCACCGAAACTTAACTGTCAATAATGTTAATAATTATGAACCAGAGAAAATTGCGAGTTGATAAGTCTCTCTCTCGGAAGCGCTGACGAATTTGAAGACATAAAAACTGTAACGTCGATGCAGAAATTCAACTTTTCACGAATACGATTTTATTTACGAGCCCAGGACGAGAGGAACCTCGAAAAAACTAGTTCGCGCTTCATGTATGAACCATGACGCGGTCGCAAGAACAATCACCGAGAATAATTCATATTCCGAGCGCGCTGCAAACATCCAGCCCGATTTACGGGCCGCCTCTGCGCTTCTGTCGCGACCGGTATCTTAGTTACTTTTGAAAATAATTGGATTTCGATTGTGCGAGAAAAAGGCATTCGCGGGGTACCCGTCATTACTGCTTACCTTTTACAGACTGTATAAATCGTAATTGGGGATATGTAGCGAGCGCTATCGCGGCATCGGTCGTGTCTAACGCTTGGGTACGCGGGCTTAAGGAGCCCCTTGCCTATTTAGTTCCCATATCGGCGGCTATTGGAAGGGGCGCCGGGCCGGGCGACACCTGTATGCGTTATTTTGTCGCATAAATTGTCGTCAATTCAGTCGCGAGGCGGTCGCGTCCCCTGGTTTATTGAACTCCGTATCCAGATAAGGCGCGCCTTCCACGTAGTAGCGGTGAAAATATCCCATAATCTCGTAATTTTTCCCGCTCGTTTGCATTTCCTCCAGGAGTTCGTGAGCGAGTCATGCGCTTCTCATAGGTAATTAATTCAATTCAAATCACATCGCCCACGAGTCTTCCAATTTATCTGGTGCACCTTATACGGAGCACGATTGTACTCACTGAGATTTCTCACACTATAGCTATACTTTGTATTCCATATTACCTTTGCCCCTTATTTAAGTATAACAATATAAACGGTGGTGCATATCGTACGAATCGTACGTAACTAGATAGTAGCAGTGTATTAGCACACAATAAACTTATCTAAGAAGAATCTGCTGTGTTTGTAGCCGCTCTCCTAAAACGTCTATTTTCCGCACAGGCAATGGAAATGTCGTCGGGCCTGGATAAACGGGTGTGCGGGCGCAGGCGGCGCGGGGCACGGGTGGTGCGGAGTGGGGGGCGGGAGCATGTTCTAATGAGGCGCGCCCAGTGTGCGCGGGCGCTGCACTCACGCACGCCAGCGATTTATGTACTTAGGTATGAATTTTAAATGAATACCTACGCCCATTTCAATTACGCAATATGGTAGCTAAGTATGATACTGAAAAAAAAATCAAGCTTGTTTTTTAACTTCGCCGCAAGCAAAATCGCATTTAAATAAACACGGCTGACCGACATAAATCAAGATTAGTGAGGATTTCCAAACAGCAGTGATACATGACCGCCAGAAATAGTTGCTTAATGACATGTCTGCCATTTATACTTAAGTGATTTCAGTACCTACCTAGTTAGTAACGGGTGCCGGTTGAGGAGCGTGAGTAATTTAAGTGTATATTCACATAAACATTAATTCACTTTTTTCTCGATCCCGAAACCCGAAGAGGTGCTTTAGCTTAATAAATATTAGCAAATAGGCACTTCGTATGTACTACCGTAAGGCATTGGCTTTTAAACGAATTGCTTCGCATAACAATAAAAACGCCTATAGGCCCTTTCACACATTCTAATGTGCCCATGCTCCTTCATTTGTCGGGGGCCAGCACGCAGAGGAAATATTTTCCCAAATCCATACAGCCTTAAGGATCTCATAAAGCAGTCGTTTTCCCCACGCGAAAGTATGGAAGTGAGATTTATGTGGGGGACTTCGGTCTCGAGCCCCGGGCTTTGCGATGATGAATTGACACTTTTTCAGCGGTGCCTACAAATTTCAACTCCAACAATATACGCACCCGGAATGAACAATGAGAGGTAAGAGTTGCCGCCGTTATGGCTTGGGAAACTTTTAATGTCTCCAATGAGGTAAAGCCTCCATAAATATATCCATTCGTGAGATTAGTAGCTCTTACTGGAACTTGAGTAACGCAACCGACTATGAGTGCTGTTAATTAAGTAGAATAAAGATTTCTTATAATTTTCAGACACTTATTAGGCCAGCATATTTGAAATAATGTCGTGCCACAAGGGACTGTCTATTTATATTTTAATTTCCCCCTCATTATACAGTTTGAAGAGCCATGCTCACGTGTACTTGGGGCCAGCAAAAAGTATAAACACATTATAAACATGAACGGCCCACCGCCATGGCTTCGCGTCACGGAATCTTCGCTTGCATTTTTGCATAACAAACCCAGCTTTGATTTGTTGACTGCGTTTTATCACATCGACTTAACTTCGAAGCGCTTTGTTAAAAAACTAATTATTTACCCAGGCAAAACTTCAACTTTCTTTACAGTACAAGAATTTGAGTTGACTTCAGCAAATGAAAAGTCCACATGACATTGTACTGTAGTCGCGTGAATTAAATAAAAACTAGCGAATGCAAAACAGTATACAATGATGACTTCATTCAGCAACCGGAGCTTTAGGCAGTCGTCTAAATTATAATAATAAGCGGGCGTGAGCTCAGCCGATGGCTCGTCTTAATAAAGCCATTATAAATATCTGATTCCTCGGTGTACGTCCAGTCGTTCGACGCCAAATGCCAAAGGGTTACCGCTCGTATATTTTACGAGACAAGGATAATTTAAATGAGACGTTCATATCGACTTACTTATCGGCACCCATACGTATTTTGACATGTAATATTATACTACCTGTAGAAGTTGAAGTCGAAGACATATTTAAAACTTTCTAACCAAATATATACCTTTAATATATCGATTTTAAACTTGCTTTAGTTTCGGGCATGAAACCGTCGTGATACATTCATAGAACGAGCGTGCAGTCGTGTGCTACGCCTATTATGGCTCCGAGGTCCTTTGGTTAATGTATTTGCATTTCAGAAAAGATTGCCTAAATTTTTTGCGCCCTTTTCGTTCCGTTTCAATTAAACCATTTTTACCTTAACAACGAGTGTACCTACACACGCGATAATAAGCATGATAGATCGAATCCGTAAGACAGTAACTACATGACGTGATTTGAATACTTTTGAATTAAAAATTTTGAGGTCGCCAACTTTCCAATAAAAAATAAAATGGAGGTATGTATATTCGATGCGGTAACCGGTGATTTAAGTGGCCGGCTAGCTAACAATAGTGGTCTCGGTCGTATGAATAAAACGTATACAAATTTAATCAAAGAGAAATCTATTAGTAAAATGAGAAGTACGGAAGGGAGCGCACCTATACATATTCAACGAGGCACTGCATCACGAACGGGCCAATTTATGCGGCAACTCCTGAGAGTATCTTACTTTTACCTCGGCCATATGTAAAACTGGAGTGTTTCTTTGCGCGATCAGATCGTCACCTGGTGGACTCAGGGATATTTATTATTTCTCAACGACACCTTTCATTTCTTTTATTTTAATCAGTTTTAAGCCTACCTCTCCTCTTTACGTGTATAGTAAAAACAGATATTGAAAATGCACCTAGCATGTCACATTGTTATCAATTTCATTAAAAACGAGCAATAATTTTATACGTTGAATTAAATCCAGGTGAATGCTTACATTAAACTTTATAGTATGTAAAAAGCAGATACTGGCAGACTACCGACTGCCTAGTCGGGTCTCTGCACAAGTTTCCTTTAAAGTATTAATCAAGAGCCATGTCGCGTTTACCTTTCCTTTTTTATTTTGCAAGTGCATCTGCCCTCTTTATATAGCAATATGTTTTATAATATAACCTTTATCATAATATATTTACTAGCGGTTACCATTAATGCTATCATCGACTTCGTTCTATTCATCACTCGGAGTAATTATCAACATTATTGGCTTTTACTAATGCGTTTGACTTAATATATCATGGGTTATTTATGATATCTTCATATAATTATATCACATATATGTACATATAATAACTTCATTTAGAAGAGCAAGTTACTATATTATTTTTATGTAACCAAAACTCTACAGTGTTACGGAATAATAGAAATACCTTTATTTTTGATAAATAAAAAGTGTGTCACAAGGGTGCGACCTAGGGCCAGAAAAATATCAAAACATGCATGTAAGAATCTAAGTACCGTTACATTTCATTACGTCAGTGTAGTAAGGCACATAACAGATGGTATCGCTTACAAAACTACTTTATCTAGTCACGTTGTTATGTACAGTTAGTTCTGGAAACACGAGTCAGCTAGGGGTTCCAATTTTGCTGTTATTTTGCTTCCATACGCTTACCGGTTTGTTTAGTATTTAGACTGGCCCTTCGTAATTTTGTAGTAAGAGCTAGAATACATTTTCATTAATTTCATCAGCATTCGGTCATAAGCAGCATATTGCCTAACTTGTATGCTCTTTTAATAACAGCTTGTAGTGAATACTATTCGTAAGGGATAGAATTTGATCATAATGTTGAAGGTTTGCTGGCCGTATTAAAATATTTATTTAAATCGTGTTTTTTGAACAGAACGCAGTGGAAAAATATAGTTGCGTGTAGCGCCAGACAGGCGCTAAAGTAAGGGGATCGATGTCCCAATTGGGATCCAACTTGGACGGGGTGACGACGGAAAAACTGTCCTGACTTTAGAATTTATTCCATACATCTTGTGTTAAAGACTGTTACAAAATAGTAATGGAACATTCAAGATTTATTGGCATTATAAATAGGAAGAAATTGTTTGTGACGTTTTTTGGGATCTTGATTGCGGAAACATAAATTTTGTTCGCAAACACACGTAATAAACACGTAAGTTTATTATGTTTACACATGTTTTATATTTTCTAGTGATGCAAAAGACACGAATGAGTGTCATTTCAGCATTCTTTTAAGCTATCCATAAAACAGTTGTTGAGCATATTTTTACTGGAGAAACAACAAAGAATAATTTTCAAAATTAATCATTCGCCTGAATAAGTTATTCTACTATCTAGTATATAACAGAAATTGTATCTCGATAAATGTTGGCAATATATGTAACAGTGGCCTTAGACGTATTTGAATATCTTGGCGCGCATCGGTCGCCGGCCATTGTTGTCGCTACCCAGTATGGACTTAATTAAGCAGGGGTAGAATAGGTGGAAAGATCTACGGGAATTTAGAGGATGGTCACTGGTAGTAGAGCCAACCAAATACGTGCTTATAATAGCCTGGTTATTGAAGTTCCCAAGGTGTTGATTGCCGACTCGGAAGATGAAGTATCTTGTTCGAATAATTATAAAGAAATAGTCACATAAAAGTGCGAGGATTATGTGGTTTTAGACAAAGATTTTATCTGTTGAGGCTACCAACGTATAGATAATTTGACTCCCAATATTCTGTTGGGGAAACTTCACTATATTCCAAGCATGACTGTTCATATTGATCCTTACGTCTACGTTCAAAGCAATAATATTAATGTTTGCTGTCTCAACGTTTATTCGCTTTCAAATTCGGCTGCAGGGAAATCAAGATGGTAAACTTGCAGTACTTGTAGTGGTCGCCGTTCAGACCTCGGGGAATAACAGATAATATTTCGAACGTTAGTTTGAGTTGCTCTGTGGTCGAGAGCACTTACTCTTTGTTAATTGTAGCTAATAAACCCTTCATACACAGTAAGAATTTGCGTTTGTATATTGGTGTATTTAGACGGCAGTTTAGTACCCTCAATCAACACATTGAAGCTAATTCAGAACCAACGGAAAAACGGCCGCTTATTTGTATTCAATTAAAATAAATCAATAACTCTCGTTTCACGTTACCTTTCAAAGTAAATAAATAATTCAGCAGAACAAATGAAGCAGAAAGGAAGCCGCGGTACCCTTAATGCTATCAATTAAGTAGGTACACATATAATTGTGTTAGCGAGTCAATGGCAAGCGTAACTCGTAATTAAAATAGTTTATTCTAATCCAGTATTCAACTAAGGCGAGTTTTTCCACGACTCTACAGTGAATATGGTGGGGGATTTGCTAGGAGCGATGAGCGGCTGACGACACATGACAGCTAACATGGAAATATTTGACTTCCTGTTTGATTTTGTCCTTCTGGAAAAAAAACGTATTCCAGAAGCACAAAATCAAACTTAGTAACCAACCTCAAATGATAGTAAGGAAACAATAATAGAGATTGAATCAGCAACAAAGAAGAAAAAAGCTATGGTGAATGCACATTGCAGCGCGGCGAAAATGGAAAATCATTTTGAAGCTGATAAAATTGCAAGGCTTTCAACCCTCATTACATAAACAATACCGTGTTTTACAAATGCATGCCATGGCTTGGAGAGTGAAAAAGCGTGCGTGCACACGCAGGATCGCTATTCCCGCTCCGCTTGTGAGCTCAACCCAATCAGGGAGAGGCCGCGGAGTTTACTGCAGGGATATAAATTAAATGCTTACGTTTCGCTTGCCCCGCTTCGCTAGTTTAATTAAGCGTCTCCTCCTTTGTGTCTGCATGTGCGTACACATTCAACATGTTCCCTGTTGTTCTTAGAGACCACTGGAGACGCATTGTCCCATTCTATCGACCTATAGCTACCTCGAGTCGGTTTGAATTTAAATTCCAACCGTTGCTTTTGGTAGGGAGAGATAGCGTTCCTTAAAGGGTTCGGTTGATGAATATTTTTTGTTTTGTTTGGCAATCGTTGCTATAGACTGTAAAAAGACTTAAAACTCCTAGCGGACCTAAAGAAACTATATTTGTATTAAACTGCAAATAATACATCTAGATTTTATATTTTTCTCCATAGCGAAGTCTATATATGAAGCTAGGTTTGCACACATTCACTAATTACCTCAAGAATATTTATAAGGAGTTTTTATAATTAATGTAAGCTGGTAAGTTACGACATAGAACCCCTATACATAATGAACCCTTATGTATAAGCCAGTATAAGCTGTCCACATAATTGCGTAAAGTAAATTGCCTAACACAGGATGTGTCAAAAAAGCAACGTTAATTTGTTCTGACAAACTGTGCACAACATGACCGTGAGATTAAATTTTCAAACATGACGCTCTCAATTAATTTTCCCGAGGAAAAATTTTCATCATGCTTGTCCGAAGTAACCTGTTGTTTAATCTGGGAGAACATCGGTTATGGGGATAATGTTTGAACATATACCTGTACAAAAGCTCTATAGCACACCATTTATTCCCAGCAACACAGCTTCCAGTCACAAACTCAAAACACGCACGTTCTACGACGAAGTTATTCGAATACTAAAAAAACATTAAGCCGTTCATAGCTCTGTTCTTTAGCAGGTACAAAGCTTTTTTACCTTAACAATGGCGACTTTCTCTGGAACAATAACTCAAAAAACTATACTTTTTGTTCCTCAATGCAACAAAACGAACTTTCTCTTTGCATTTGTGCAATAAACAGTTACTTTACAAATAGAAAAAGAAGCAAGATTCACTTTAAAAAATAATTTTACAGTCAGTATTAGTCGCGTCTTCGATCGAGCTATCCGATCCACGGCACAATCGTGATGATACTGAAAAACGGTATTCTTTTATCCAGAAATCTCTTAACGAGGTTAGTTTAGGCAAACTTTTGTGATGTGATTTTTTGTTCCGTTTTATTCGGGTCCATATGAGTACGTTATATTGTCGTTTCAAAGCTGTGAGTCCCGAACCAAAGGGTTGAACTGTTCGCGCCTGTTTTGGATGCGCAGGAGTGAGCGTGATGCAACGATTTCGTTAATGGCTGCTTGGTTAGAACGGAGAACACGTTTGGAGAATAATTTGAATACCGAAATGCAGATGGCTTCTTTTATCCAAGGGGCTCCGGACCCGCCGAACTACAAGTTAATTAAGGTTTGCCCATCAATTAAATATTGGTTTTGATTGTTTTCATTTTGCAGATTAAGTTGTGCTCTTGATTTATACATTAATTGTGTTTCTTAATTAAGAGATTCACTGCGGGTCCGTGAACTGGTTGAGTCAAGCTATTTTGCAATGCTAAAAGCGTCTCTGATAAAGTATACGTTGGTACATATGTAAATAAGTGGATAGATTCGAATTTCTAATTTAGCGGGTATCGAATCGACAAACGTGAGTGTCGCGAATCGAATCGAAGGTCATCTCTTATAAATTTTGGTCAGTAAGTTATAAAGCGCGCCAATAAATCGCCGCAGTCAAATCCCGCACGTTCGTATCTGGGACGATGCATTCGTTCAACGAACGGATTCACTGAGCGAAACACCAAAATTTATTGGGTTAGTAGTGGCCGTAGGTCGATAAAACTACAAACCGACAACAGAACGGCGTATCTCAATAAATCGGAAAGAAAAAAATACGACCTACGAGAGAAAGAAACAGAGTAAAGTTTTGCGTGATGCCTCTCGAAGGTTGTATGACTGAAAAGAGCAATGCGCAGTGCAATTTTGTGATATCTTTTTCACTCTTTCAATGGCGGAGCTGGTAGGCGACATACGGACGTTATAGTGTTGAATTAGCATATTTATTGCTAGTTACACGACGAAATAAATTTATCTTAGGCCATTGGGCCTGGGCCATATTTGCTTTTTTCTTTGCTTCACATATTCCAGCTTCCGCTCGGATGTGCTGGGTGTGGCTGGAGGGGTCTATTGTGAAGCTTTATTATGTCTGCGATGTTTATTATCTTAGTCGAATAACAATCTTTACTGCCAAGATTTTCGTCATAGTAAACTGCTCGCTTCTAAAGAGGTGTGGAGTCCCTAAGGTGTAGAGCTACGCTATGCCTCCCTTACTTCGGGTCGCCCTTGACGTTGTTGTGTTCGAATATAATAGGGGATGAGTTTATCATCATTCATCACTATTTCTAATCTCATGCTCCATCTGTGGATTTTGGTTTAAAATTCTCTGGAAGATGGGATGTGATTTCAGTCCCAGGACCACATAAGTAGTAGTAACTGTAGTAAGGCCACCGTTTTTGTTAACTTATGGCTTGTACGCCTCATGTATTAAAATGTTTCTTCTAAAATGTTTCAAATTTTATTATATAATATATTTTATACTCATCTTATATCCCTTTCCCATCCACTGTTTTTCAAATCAGGTATAATGCCTAAATGCCTTCATATCTAAATTATGGCCTAAAGAGAAGTCCGCTGTTGGATTTTCAACGTTCGGTTGACTACCGAAAGTGTACAATCCAACTTCGCACCGTCATTTGGGCATTCATTTGAATTTCGGCAAGCGCTACTTAAAACGGATTTTTTAGATTCTAGTTCCCATTTTATTTTGTTTAAATATTCATCATCATCAAATAACATCAGTGTCAATACAGGCAGTGAATAAAAATGTTTTCATGGAATAGAAATGGAAATTATCCGCAGATTATAGAATCTTGCCTAAAGAATTAATTATTTTTAAGCTAGTTTTGCATTATTTATTTTTAAATATACATTATTCTAATAAATTCTATTAGGTTTGCCTCCTATTTAAGCCGAAGGTTTTTTTTTTACTAAAAATTCATAAACCTGCTCAGGAAACGGGAAAATTTCGCCTTGATTAATTACCCACCGTGTTTATGTTTCTTTACTGCACATACGAATACCTATACCTCCCTATAGATCTTTGGAGGATTTTCCTCGTTGCCTTCGAAGTGAATCCTTACCTGCAACAATAAAAAGCGAATATTAAAAATTTATATTTTAATTCATGTAGGCAAACTGAACAATTCATCATTATAAGTAGGTAGCACGGGCCCTACCTGCCCTCGGCACATAGCCGGCACATACGCACACTCTGTAAACGCCCTGACAAAACCGGTCCGACACGCCGCCGGCATACAAATGTACTCTCGTTCCGACACATTCTCCGTCTTTCATCGGCGCCAAAACATCACATAAATCTAACTCGCTCGCTCACTCGGACCAACTTCAGGGCAATGCGCGCGTCGACCAATCAGCACCCGACCAACCATCGCCATATTGAATCCACCGATCGCAATGCCCTCTGCCTCAACTAATGCGAAACGTAGCTTGTGTTTTCCTCGCTGTTTTTGTGTGTTTTTCTTGGTTTTAAATGTTTTTCTTGGTTGATTTTTCGTATAATCAGTGAGTTATTGCGTGTTATGGTTTTGTTAGCTACCGTTTAAACGTTTGAATGATGATTTTTTGTGAAAACAACGTAGCAACGACAAAAGGACGCCACGACGTATACCTAAAGCTAAGTTCAGATAATGCGTGGGTTTGTTTTTCAATATATTTCGATTATTTATAACGAAAATAAGTTTATTTCAGTAGATATTCATTAGTTTTAGAGAATTAACTTTCAAATATGCCAGAAATGCTATCCAATTAGAAACTAGTGAGGAGATGCCTACATAACCTAACTCTTCATGTTTTTGAATCAATACAAACAAAATTAGCGTTAAATTTAACTAAAAATATATTAATCTAGTGGCAAATCAGCTGATCAATTTACCAAAAGACCCAATCCTTTTACAATTAATACAAATAACAGTAACTTTTGATCATAAAAGCTTTGTTTTGTTTACTCAAGCTTTTCTTAAAATATATGCCAGCCTATGCATTCAAATGAGTTTTAAACCTAAACAAAACACGATTCAACAACAACTTTAATTTATATCATGATCAAATATTGTGGAAATATCAAGAATTAAGAACTATATATACGTTTCCTTTCCTAACCTCAAAGTTTGTCCAGCGATTATCAATAATTTGCAAATCAAACAAAAGTTTTCAACAAAAATTTAAGAAGATGATTGTAATAATTTTCATCTGAATGTTTTTCATTAATTTAACGAGAGGTTTGTTTATTCTTTTAAATAATAAAAGTGGCACCGACGGACGGGACAAACGCGAAGCGCCGACGGCGCATGCGTTAAGTTTTGTAGGTTGTTTGATACAAAATATAAAATGTAGGTATGTATTTATTAGAAAAATGGATTTATATTGAGCAATATTTTTTAATTATGTGTGAACCTATATTAGAAAATTATAATTAGATAAATTTTGCAGAAAGGAAGTTTTAGAGCTAAGCTTTCAGTTAATACATAGTAGGAATGCGTTTAGTCTGATAGGTTTTTGGAGTTGGTTCGAAAAAGTCACCGCGGCCTGGAACGCAAAAAGCATAAGGGGGAACACGGATAGGTTTTAGTCACTAAGAGTCTGACACTTCCTTCCACTTTACTAAGAGCGGAAGAAGTGATTTGATGATTTCCGATCCATAAAAAAGGTATGCATTTAATGTAGGTATTTTTGTGAAACTAGGCATAGTATTTAGTCTATATATTTGTCAATGTTTATCATTTTGTAAATGTCATCTGAAAGGATTTTATCTTTCTTTTGTTTTAGCTACTCTTATAGGCGTCTTAGATTTTACCAGGTGTTCTTCTCACCTATCTTAATATAAAACCTTTAAAACATAGAAAATCATTTACTCCCCAATATATTCAAGAGAACTAAACACTGAATTTCAAACACCTAGCAATAAAAAACTAAAGCAATACATTTAAGTTCATTTGACTAAAGTTTCAGTATATTTCTTTGGCTCACTGAATACAAAGAAATAGATAAACTGGAAGTTGCAGTGCGATATTGTGAAAGTTGAGCGTAGTCTGAATTCTAAATAGGTAGACCACTGACGATCTTGCATAGAAAAACACAGCAGATGTTTTTAGTTTTTAGCCTTTTCCAATTAATTTAATTGGCTTTTGCTTTTATACTGTAGATAAAAATAAGCAAATTATTTTATAGAAATAAATGAAATTAAATAGACGGTTTTATAAGCCATTAACACGGATTTTAAAACACAAATCTTTAGTTCCACAAAGCGCTATTTCAGCGCCGTATTCAGAGATATGCAGTGCCTTTTCAGATTATGGACGGTGCGAATAATAAGAGGGCCATAAAAATGAAATGTCGCTCGCAATACATTAAATATATATAACGACTATTTACCTAGCTACAGTGCAACGCTTGCATTACACAGATAAAATACGGTGCCAAGTCTTCCCCGGGCAAAAGAAGCGAAACGAAACGCGAGATTTACTGTGGAAATTTTGGAAGTCAGCCGGGACTGTTATGTGGCTTTCATTAATCACTCGATGGAAAAATACCCTCCACTTCCGACTAACTTCCGCGCTGGGCGTCACTTATTTAGGTACGCTCCCAAACTTTCTCTGCAGTTTCATTCCACAAGCTTCTGTATTGGGATGCTTGATCAGCCTTGTAAAAAAGCGAAAACTCATGCACAACTGATCCAAATTAGCTTTACGCATGTTCCTTCTAATTTAAACGAACGACCAGACCTAAGCCTACTTAAACAAATTTACAACGATCGTTCCTTCTGAAGGTGACCCAAATTACCATGAAAAAAAGTTTAACAGCCCTTTATTTCAGTACAAACAGAGGCTGTTGGTGGGAATCCCATGTAATCCGGCTCACTTATCACGCGTGCAAAATGCAAATTCAACCGGGCCCCGGCTGTACGCAGAATTAACGAAACCGGACCGGGATACGTACGTCACCCAGATTGTCAAAGTTTGCAAGTAACATTAACAGGGATAAACAAGGTAGGTAATTTGAGAGACTCCGGCCAAATCCAGAGACGTTCATTAAAGCATATTTATTTTTAGCACTTTAAAAATTAAAGCAAATAAACAATCGAAAACGGACGGTTTTTGAACAGAATCCTCTTAAAATTCAAATGAAGAACGACCAAGAATTGAATTTATGAATCCAAATTGAAACAATAAACAATGATGTCTAATTAAATGCAGCAGAGGTGTTCTTAATTCATTCTAAATCGAAAAAATGAACAAAGGAGTAGCGTGTGTAAACGCTATAGCACTTGCGCGCTTTTCAATACCTCTTCACATTATTGATTAGTTTCTGAGAAAAACTTGGCACGGCTAAACGCATAGAGGTAAACCCATGTGTGTGTATTACGGGACAATTATGAGAATAACCCTTCATATCGAACCACGACATTCGTCACGAAAACATCGCTCGTTAATGCATTGTTTCAAGCAAAATCGTATGCAAATTAAACAAAAATATTTTAATTAATTCAAACGACGATTAATTACGTTAATTTTAGTTGACGTTATTTTTTATTAACAATGGCCGCACCCGATGGCATTTGTATTTTTCGTTTACCTATGTGATATATTATACATTTATGTAGATCGTAGGGTTATCAGTGGTCCAATTATAACGTAATAATGTTCCAACCTTTGATATTTTGGCTGTAACATTAATATCTGGGGCCCGGTCTCGGCTAATCTTCGGCCATTTTAACCGAGCTATGGTCTGCCGAATCCCGAAGCTTAGCGCCCTGTTTGTTGGCTCTAATACGCTTTTAACACCTGCGTTTTCCGAGTTATATAATGTTTGTATGAGATAATGTAACTTTTGTATGGAGTGGTGAATGAAATGTAGCGTGTAGTTCGGCTTTAGTGAGCGTAGAGCCTATCTTGTACCATCATCGCTGATTGACTGATGTGTGTTGACGCATCGAAAAATCTTCCTCGCCGGTTTTATATACATATGTGCTTTAATATATTAATATTAAAGCACATATGTATATAAAACTGGTTTTATGAATACCTACTTTTAGCCATTTTTTTTTGAGGGAAACATCTTTTAGAGTTTTCAACACGTGATTTTGCTAACGAATTGAACTGTTTTAAATTAATACTTATTTTTAAATTATTCATTACTTACTCAGATTTTATTTTTAGATATTTTCTTCAATCTGTCCTCTATCTAGAAACTAGACTATTAATTAACTAGCAAATTAATTAGCGATGATTAATTGACATTTCATAGTCAAGACAGATCTGTTTTAATTATAACAATACTATTTTAGTTCTGACGCGTACCGAGAACAAACATAGATATATTATTATATACGTAAGTACTAACTCTCACAGCTGTTTATAAATAGGAACGGCACATGTTCTCGATATGTCCCATGTTCCTGTTGAGTAATTCATGACTAATTAGATAATTGCATATCTGTTTCTGTTTTTAATTATAGGTAGGTACACATCTAGGCATCGAGATATCTAGCCGCCTACGTAGGTACAGATATCTTATCTTATACCGCAAATGTCTTGATAAGATCTCGGCTAAATTATTGACTTAGAAATTATTTAGCTGCATATCAACTGGATACATATTTATGACTCAGATAATTTATGGTAGTGATATTAATTTTGATACTTATATCAATGGAAAGATTCTTGGAAATAGGTTGTAGGGCTTTCTTTGAAAAGTTGTAATTGAAAATGTATCTAGGGATAATTTTGGATCAATTACTTAACTTAATCTTTTTATTAAAACCATTATCCTAAAATTTGCTTGCTTTTATGAAAATTATTCTGAAAGCTTATTGTTAATACATACATTCATCTTGTATTTTAACAATCCCACAGTAATAATTAAATAACTGATTGGCCAAAAATCATCAAAGAAAACAGTTTATAGAAATTCGAAAATGTCTGTCTATAAACATTAGTGCTTTTCCTAAACAAAACACGATCAAGATAGACTGAACGCAATTAATAACTTAGAACATTACCTACGCAAAAATATAATCTTAGTTTATTTTAGAAGGTATACACATACATACAAGCACTAACAAAAGTGTTTAGCATTGACTTTTACTAATATCTTCTACTCAATCAATGTCTTGGAGTAGGTATGTACAACTCCCCACCGAATGTGTCTCCACGTTGCCGTCGTGGTGGGGCTTGCGCGTCCCAATGATCTTGCGAGCTTTCCCGGTAGAGCCACTCATGCCGGAAGGTCGCAAGTGAGGGATCTGACAAAGAGAGACACACGAGGGGCACACCGTTCGGAGACCTGAGCAGTGTTTGGGTCTGCGGACGGTTTGCGATTCAGGCTTGCTCGCTGCTCTCTGGTACGCGTCTGATCATCAGACGTGACTGTGGGAGCAGCGAGCGAGCAGTGAGGTGAGGGGAGGAGAGGGGGCCCTGAGATGGGGCGGAGAGAATAGGGACCGCACCCTTTAAAAGGAAACCATGGAATTAGGCCTTTGCGAAATAAGTCCCCAGGTGGGTCCCGACTGCTCAGCAGTCGGGGAATCCCACCCCGCTTCGGCGGGCTGCCCTCCGTATTCTGGGGTGGGCAACAAACGCCTTCCATCTGTCCCTTCGGACAAACACGACGACCAAATGCATGAATTACGGACAACGATTGAAGCACACCATGATAACCACGGACCCTCCGGCTCCAAGCCAATGGAGGAGATGCCCTCCAAACTTTGGAGGAAGTCGTCGCTCGAGCGCGGGAAGGGTGCGGAGTCGGATTCTGACTCCGCATCTGCCGCGATGAGCGAGGAGAATACTGGTGGGGAGGTTGCGGGGGCTGCGGAGAACAATAAGTTCTTCCGTAAGCGTCCGAGACCGGAGGATGACCAGGGGTCGTCCTCCGAGGGAGAGAGGGCCTCGGCTCGCAAGGTCCCCACCAGTAAGCGAGGCAAAGGTCGGGGTGGCAAGGGGAGACGGCTCGCCGCCCGAGAGGCCCAGCGAATGGCGAAGCTCGCCGTGGAGGGGCGGCACCCTGGACTGAGCGATCCCAGACCTCTCTCGGGGTCTTCGGGTAGCGAGTCGGAAGCCGCTGGTGCCCCCGACCGAAAGGCCGGGTTCGCGGAGGCCGTTGAGGCCGTTGTCCGCGCTGTGACCCTGAAGAGGACGATAGCGTCCAAGAACAGGGCCATAAGCGAGGCGGCGGCCTCTATCCTGGAGGCAGCGGAGGCCACCTTCCGCAGGCCTGCGACGGACGAAACGTCCAAACTGCGGAAGGAGGTCGCCCGCTTGGCGGCCACCACGGAGCTTCTCCATAAGGAGAATGAGAAGCTCCGAGCGGACCTGGCCAGTCTCCGAGGAGCCAGCTCACGGGGGCCGCTACAGCCTCCAGGGGGGCAAAAGCAGGGGCAAAGCCGGCCCTTGCCTGCGCCGGGTCCGGCGCCTGAGAACCAGGTGCTGGACCTGGTGCGGCAGGAGCTGGCCGCCTTCCGGGAACGGTTTTCCGTCCTGGAGGGCATCGTTCTGCGCCCCCCGCTAGCGGCGGATCAAAAGGGGAAAAAGGCGGCGTCGTACGCGGCCGCTGTGGGTGCCAAGCCGGGTACGTCCGGCCAGGCCAACGCAGGGGCCGGGCCGGCGAAGTCGGCACCTGCAAAGCCGGCATCGGGTAAACCGGTGCCGGCCAAGCAGAAGAAGGGCGGAGCGGCTGCACAGGCGGCGCAGGCTCCAGCGCCGGCAGTGCAGCCCTCACCTTCCGACCCGCCTTCCAACTCCTCTGCCGAAGCCGGTTGGCAAGTGGTAGGGGAGAAGAAAAAGGCGGGCAAGGCAGCCAGGGCGGCAAGGATCAGCTGTGGTTACCGATGAGCACACCTATCCTAGTCTGTCGCGAATCCACCCGTACGAACCGATCATTGTTTTCCGCCTACCCTACGACCGTGTGATCGGGCCTAGTTCGTTCGCACGGCCGCAGGGCGGAGCCACCGACTCCTGCGAAATTTTTTCAATTTGAAAAAATTTTTCGTAACGGTTGCGGGACACCCGTGCACAACCGAACTTTCTTCGTCATCATGCCGAAACCTAGTGCCCCCGGCTCTCCGGGCCGTGGAGGCACAAGGGAACCCGATCCGCCGCCAGAAGTGGTGAAGATGTGCCGCCCGTCGCTGGACCGAGCATCGTCGCTGCCAAACATTGGCACCGCGCTGTCCGGTTCGGCGCCGCCCGGCGCCCAGAAGCCACCGCACCAGCCCAAGGCAAGCAGCAGCAGCCGCAACAAGCCAGCTGCAGCCGCCCAGCAGCCGCCGCCACAGAAAGGAAGCGAGCGCAGGTTAGTGTCCGGCACACCGAAGCCACCGGCGCCCGCGCGCGTGACGCCTCCGTCCTCGTCGGGCCGGGCACAGCCTGCGCCCGCTCGCCCCGCGACGCCGCAACCACCGGCGACCTCACGGGCCACGGTACCCGCCGTCGCGTCCACAAGCCGCGCGCCTCCGCCGCGCGCCACCTCGCCTCGCGCACCTGCGTCCGCACGCAGTGCTGCGCCCCCGGTCTACGCCGCCGCGCCCGCCGCGCTCTCAACAGAGCCGCAGGCCCGCTCGTACGCGCAGACAGCACAGGCCGTCCTACCCGCGCCACCCGTGTCTACACACGCGCGCGCGTCGACAGAAACCCGCGCGCCCGCCGCGCACGCAGCTCCGCGCACCGCGTCAGCCGCGCCTCACAGCTTGCTGGCAAGCACAGCGGCCCAGCCTGCAAACGCGCCCTCACGCGATCCAAGGCTGCAGAGGGGCACCGCGCCTCCCGCGACCCGCTCCGCACCTACTACACCAGCCTCGCCCGCGCCACCGCGCGTATCCGGCTACGACTCGCCGGCGCAACTCTCGACCCAGTCGTCGCGCGCGGGGTCCTTTATGTCGCTGGCGTCGCTAGACGGTGACGACGACGACGACAATGAAGCCGACGAAGACGACGAGGAAGACAACGACGACGACCCGGCCCCGCACGGACAGAGGGCAGTGAGAAGAAGACGCCCGTCCTCAGACGACGAACAAGAGGAAGCGAAGCGACACCGCCTCGACTCGCCGCGCGCCCAGCACGGGCACGCGTCGCAGGGCCGAGACAACGCAACGCACTCAAGTCAAGATTTTGAAAAGAGGGTAAGTGAAAAAAACCCTACTACCCCCAACAACGAGGCAGCCCCCAACCCAGGCGCAACCACTACCGACACGCCAGCGGGAAAAAAGGGCAAAAAGAAGAGGCCACGCTTCCCACCATTGGTGGTGGAGAGGCTACCCAACTGGGCCCACCATTTTAGGGCCATCGCAGCCAAGTTGGGCAGACCACCAAATGCCCGCCCCTTCGGAACCGGAGTTCGATTCTCGCCGGAATCCGAAGAGGAGTATCGCCTGGTCCAGCGATACCTGGTTGCCCTGGAGAAGGAGGAAGGCGTCAGCTGGTTCGCCTACTCTTTACCAGCTGAGAAGCTATTCAAAATAGCAATCAGGGGGCTGCCAGCAGACACCGATCCCCAGGAGATCGAGGAGGAGCTCCGTACTCTAGGTTATGAACCGGAGTACGTGCGCCATATAAGGGCGCGCCAGGGAAGACCCGGTTGCGTCTTTTACGCCCTTCTACGACGCACCCCTGACGTGCGCCGGATTTACGACACCTCCGTATTCCTACTGATGCGGGGGGTCAAAATTGAAGCCTGGCGGGGCAAACGTGGGCCCGCACAATGCCACAGGTGCCAGAAATTCAGGCACTCATCAAAACAGTGCCACCGCCCGCTCGCCTGCGTGCGATGCGGAGAGGGGCACGCAGCCAGAGACTGTCCGCGTCCGAAAGAGGAGCCCGCCACCTGCGCTAACTGCGGGGGCGCGCACCCAGCGTGTCACGTCAGCTGCCCCGTATTCCAGAAAGAAATACGTAACAGGCGAGCGGGAACGGTCGCAATAACACCGTCGACGCGCCGCCCTGCACGCCACGAAGAGAGGACACAGGTGGAGGCCGAGAGCGGCGCGCCAAACTTAATGGCGGCAGCAAACGGGCCCACAGACAGAGACGGAGCTACCTCCTCAAACAGGAAAAAGAGGAAGAGGAAGAGGGGAAGAAAAGGGAAAAAACCCAACCCCCAGGCGACCCAGACGGAAAGTGATGCCCCCCCAGAAAGGGAGGCCACCATTCCTGAGGCCGCCCCTGCCCAGAGCGGGGCACAGGTTGTGAAAAACAACCAACCCAACAAACACAGTAGCACCGGCAAGAAGCCAAAAAAGGTAACCCTTTACACGCCACTGACAGAGGGCACACCACAGACGGTTACGCCACTGGCGGTTACGCCACTGACGGCTACGCCACTTGTAAGGGGTACCAATGCGCAAGCCGGTGCAAACAAAAAGGAGTTCACAGCCTGTGCGATCCAGCTGTTAATGGACCTAATTAAGGCCATTAGGCAGGGGCAGGATGTTGAGCAAGTCATCCTTGACGGCCTAGCTTCTCTACTCACCCTTTATCATGGATAGGTCGTTAAGGGTGATTCACTGGAATGCTCGGGGCCTTAAGAATAAGGTCGCCCCTCTAAAGATTCTCCTGAGGGATCAAAATATCGACGTGGCGCTCATAAACGAGACGCACCTGGGACCCGAAGATAGGGTTAGGTTCCCAGGATACCTCGTCTACAGGAGGGACGAACGGTCGGCAGTAGGTACCCGATACCGCGGCCTAGCGGTATTGGTCAAGCGAAGAGTCGTCCATCAAGAACTCCCCTCGCCGTCACTTCAGTCCATGTACGCGCTGGGTGTACAACTGCACGTGGCCGGCGAGGATATAGGTCTATATGCCGTCTATAGGCCGCCCAGAGGCAGCTTTGACTTAACAGAGCTGCGGGCGGTACTAAATTACTCTGAACACGCAACTATCCTCGCCGGGGATTTAAACTGTAAACACCCAGCGTGGAATTCATATACTATGAATAACGAGGGGAGACGGCTCTTCGCGGACGCTGAGTCCTACGGTTACTCGGTGTCCGGCCCGGAAACACCCACGCACTATCCGGACAACAACATGACCTACATGCCAGACGTGCTGGACATTCTAGTTCACCGAGGGCTCAGCTGTCAAGTCACCCAACAGGTGATAGACGACGAATTACAGTCGGACCACCAACCTGTACTCGTCGTCTTATCGGGAATGCCGACCCGACTAAGACCACTAGCGCCACGTCGATTAACGGACTGGACAATATTCTCAGAAAGGATTGAAGCCACTACACCGACCCGGCCTATATCTACCGCCGCGGACGTTGACGTACTAGCGAATGACGTCACTGCTTGTGTGCAAAGCGCCTTAGAAGAGGCCACTACTACACTACCCACGGAGGGGAGAGTGCTTCAGCCGCCCCTACCGCCCCGGGTACGCGCTATGGTGACCGAGAAGAGGCGCCTACGCAAGCAGTGGCAGCAATTACGCTGCCCAACACTCAAGACGCAGCTCAATCGTCTCGCGGAGAGGGTAAAGGCCGAGGTCAAAGCCCTGGCCGCCGCGAGCTGGGAGGAACGACTAGACGCCGCCGCCTGCGACTGGACGTCCACCCACAAACTGTGCAGGCAGCTTACCAACACCCCAGCTCCGGTGCGCCCACTGAGAGGCAGCGACGGGGCGCTCAAGTACGTAGCGGAGGACCGGGCGGAGGTCTTCGCTGAACACCTGGAGCGTCAGTTCCAACCGAACCCGACCGCCGAGCACGCACACGTCGCAGCAGTCGAGCAACACCTTGGGGACTACTTCGCGACCCCGGTAGCTCCCGAGGAAGACGCCATCTTTTTCTCGCCGAGCGCAGTCAGACGCGCCATCCGGCAGACGAAACCCAGAAAGGCCCCAGGTGCTGACGGTATCACCAACACAGCGCTGCGCCACCTGCCGTACCGTATGGTCGCGGCCTTGGCGCGCCTGTTCACGGGGATACTGCGCACGGGGGCCTTCCCGACCGCCTGGAAGGAGGGGCGCGTCATTATGCTGCCCAAGGCGGGAAAGAATGTCCTGAAGCCGGAGAGCTACCGGCCCATCACCCTGCTGCCTACCATCTCCAAGGTGTTCGAGTCGCTCCTGCTGCGACACTTGACGCCACATATCGTCCCACGACCGGAACAATTCGGGTTCAGGGCGGAACATAGCACGACGCTCCAGCTGTCGAGGGTGCTGCACCTGCTGTCTTCAACCATGAACAGGAAAGAGTACGCGGTCGCAGTATTCCTCGACATGGAGAAGGCCTTCGACCGTGTGTGGCACGAAGGCCTGCTATATAAGCTGGCCATATCCGACGCGCCCCGTCGCGTGGTAAGAATAATTCAATCCTTTCTGACCCACAGGAGCTTCAGAGTGGTGGTCGACGGCGCGCTGTCCGCCCCCCGCCCCATTAGGGCGGGCGTGCCGCAGGGCAGCTGCCTGTCGCCTGCGTGTTACTCATGCTACACGGACGACATTCCCAACACGCCACAATCGACGCTCGCGCTGTACGCGGACGACGCCGCGTACATCACATCATCGCTCAACGCGAAACACGCGGCGGTGAAGATGCAGCGCGTGCTCGACTTACTTCCCGACTGGCTCGCCAAGTGGCGACTGTCGGTTAACGTGGGTAAGACGCAGGCGATTGTTACAGGCTCATCGCGCCTCCCACCTCCGCTGAAGCTCCAAGGAGTCGACGTCGAATGGTCGCCCCGGGCCAAGTACCTGGGTGTGACTATCGACCGCCGACTCACGATGGGCACGCACGTCCGCGCGGTCGCCGCGCAGGCAAGGGCCGCCCGCAACAGACTCAGGCCAGTACTCTCATCCCCACTCCCGGTGCGTGTCAAACTGGGCGTGTACAAGTTGTACATACGCCCTATTTTGACATACGCCGCCCCGGCATGGCTCGCCCTCACCTGTGAGGGGAACCGTAAGAAGCTCCGCGCGCAGCAACACCTCGCGCTGCGGACTATAGTGGACGCCCCTTACATGGTGAGGAATGACGTCATACAACGGGATCTCGGGATTGAGAGCCTGGACGAGTATGTGCGGCGCCTCGCGAGGGCAATGTTCGCGCGTGCCGACGCATCTGCTTGGCCACACGTCAAGCACCTTGCGCCCTGGCACGCGCGCCCGCCTGACGCGAGACGCTTGCCCCGCGACCTGATCGCGGACGTTTGACGGCCCATCGCACCGACTATGACGCCTGAGTGAGTCGCTCCACTTAACACGCGGCTCACTCAAACATAAAGACTCCACATAACCATACATACGCCGCGGCGCGCGATCTGTTCTAAGTTAATATAGGCAAGTCGCGCGACGCACACACAACATGCATCTCTCGACATTCGCTCGAACTCACGCACCGAATATTGGCGGAGTGGACTCGCTATTCGGTGCAGACGCACTGGGCGGTAGTACTCACACTACACGATCGCTCACACACACACGCAATACGGTCTCGCAGTCCAAACCGTAAACGGCTCGATCTGTAAGCGGGGCGGACGGGGACTACATACTAACTGCAGGCGCGTCAACAAGCCGGCACCTCTGTCGCTGGTCGTTCCTCGCTGGGCCTCCCCCAGGTCACTGGGGGTCTCACCTGGCGGGGTCCGACCGCCGAGGTGTCGTGAAGAAGCGCTCACTGAGCACAGTGGCGCGACAACGCCTGCAGTCCACACAACATTTATACTAACGGGCCGAACGTTGCTATTCACTTTTAGTAGGCGTTCGCCCGACGATGTTCGTCGTTTATTTAACAATATAAACAAACAAAACGACGAGCCCGTATTTACGGGCTGAGGGGCGCACCCGCGGCCAGGGGGCATAGCCCCGTGACCGCTCGCCACGTCCCCTAGCGGGGACGTAGCGACTTCTACAAGCAGGGCGGCAAAAAAACGTGCGAGGAAGCGGCGGCAGAAGGAGCGACGCGTCGCCGCGATGCTCCGCGCCCCAAAGACCGCAGCTGTAGTGCTAACACTACAGCCAGACGCGGTCAAGAGGGGCGTGTCGTACGGCGACTTGCTAACCAAGGCAAAGGAGACGGTAGACCTCCGGGAGCTCGGCATCGTCGGGGGCCTCCGGTTGCGAGTAACCATGACTGGTGCCCGTATGCTGGAGATCCCCGGGGAAGCCAGCGGCCCAACCGCAGACGCTCTGGCCGAGAGGCTCAGGGCGTCCTTGAACGCGGAAGATGCCCGAGTGTCCAGGCCCACCAAATGCGCTGATATGCGCATCTTGGGCCTGGACGACTCCGTCACGGAGGAGGAGGTCGTGGCCGCCGTGGTCAGGACGGGAGGGTGCTCTGCCGAGCAAGTCAAGGCAGGCACCATACGTCCTGACTACACGGGCATGCGCACCGTCGTGGTGAGCTGCCCCGTGACGGCGGCCAAGAAGATTACAGAGGGTCGAAGACTTCTGGTGGGCTGGGTGTCGGCGCAGGTAAGGCTGCTGGAGCCCAGGCCTCTGAGGTGCTTCCGCTGCCAAGTGGGGAACCACACGGGGGCGTGTTGCACCTCGGAGGTTGACCGCAGTGAGCTTTGCTTCCGCTGCGGTCAGCCCGGTCACAGGGCTGGCTCCTGCAACGCCGCGCCGCACTGCACTGCATGTGCGGCAGCTGGCAAGCCAGCCGAGCACTGGGCTGGGGGCAAGGCCTGCCCTCCACCCACAAAAGCCGGGGGTAAGAAGCCCTCTTCCGCCGTCTCCGTGCCAGCCGCCGCATCCGTCGCCGCCGCTGCCACCGCTGTCAATGTAGCCGCCGCAACAGCGGCGGCTGCAACACCGGAACCCACTAAGGGTGCCCGGGAGGAGGCCGAAATGGAATGCCAATAACGGCTCCATTACGCCTCCTCCAGGCGAACATCAACCACTGCGCCGCCGCTCAGGACCTGTTGGTCCAGAGCATGGCGCAGTGGTTGATTAATATCGCCGTGGTCGCTGAGCCGTACTACGTCCCGCCCAGGGATGACTGGGTGAAGGACCTGGACGGCTCAGTGGCCCTTATTTCGTCGGCCGCCGCCGGTACCCCGTCCCTTGAGTGCGTTAGGAGAGGACAGGGGTGCGTAGCAGCACGGTTCGGGGAGATTGTAGTAGTGGGAGTCTACTTCTCCCCGAACCGAACTCTCGCCGAATTCCACAACTCCCTTAGGGAGCTGCGTATCGTCGTCGTCGGGTATCGTCCCCTCCCCGTGCTTGTTCTCGGGGACTTCAATGCCAAGAACTTGGCTTGGGGTTCCCGTTACACCAACGTGCGGGGTAGGATGGTGGAGGACTGGGCTCTGGAGACAGGCCTGGTAGTCCTAAATCGGGGTTCTGTCCCCACGTGTGTGCGGATGCGGGGTGACTCCGTGGTGGACATTTCGTTCGCCAGCCCCGCTCTGTCGCCGCGTGTCGTCGACTGGCGCGTTGTGGAGGAGGTGGAGACCTATTCCGATCACCGGTATATCCGGCTCGACGTCTCCGCCCAGACCTCAAGCGCGCCGGTCCGACAGACCCCGAGTGGTCCGCGGTGGGCGCTGAAGCAGCTGGACCGGGAGCTTCTCCTGGAAGCCTCGATCGTGCAGGCCTGGGTGTCATCACCGGACAGGCCTGCTGACATCAACGATGAGGCGGAGCGGTTCCGGGAGACCATGTCGGAAATATGCGACGTGGCAATGCCCCGGGTCCGGCCAAGACGCGCCCGCCGTCAGGTGTACTGGTGGTCGCGCGAGCTGACGTCGCTTCGAGAAGCGTGCGTTGCTGCGCGTCACCCGTACACCAGGCATCGCCGGCTCCGCATCCGCCCTCCGGATGCGCAGGCCAGGGAGGCGGAGCTGTACGAGGAGTACAGAGCGGCGAAGACCGCCCTCCAAGCGGGGATCTTGCGGGCCAGGGATCTGGCTCGCAAAGAGCTGCTGGAGTCTCTGGACGGGGACCCGTGGGGAAGACCCTACAAAATGGTGCGGAACAAACTCCGCACCTGGGCCCCCCCGTTGACGCAGAGTCTCCGGCCCCAGCTGGTGGAGGACGTGGTGAGCGCTCTGTTCCCTACGCGAGGGGACCATGCTCCCCCGCCTATGGCTCCGCTACCCGTGGTGCC
This sequence comes from Hecatera dysodea, assembly GCA_905332915.2. Lineage (NCBI taxonomy): Eukaryota > Metazoa > Arthropoda > Insecta > Lepidoptera > Noctuidae > Hecatera > Hecatera dysodea. Next base: position 13,491,530 of record HG995298.1, on the reverse strand, counting down.
CGATGCGGACCACACCGACGACGACGGTACTCCGGAGGTGACCGAGGTAGACCTGAGAGCGGCGGTTAACAGGCTGAAGGCCAAAAATACCGCCCCAGGACCCGATGGCTTACCTGGGAAAGCCTGGGTCCTGGCCTCGGAGGCTCTCGGGCCTCGACTACGTGGGCTCCTAAGCGCATGCTTGGAGAGGGGCCAGTTCCCACGTCGCTGGAAGACGGGGAAACTGGTCCTCATTGCGAAGCCAGGGCGCCCTGCGGACTCTCCGTCCGCATACCGGCCCATCGTGCTGCTCGACGAGGTGGGCAAGCTCTTTGAAAGAGTCATTGCAAACCGCCTCGTCAAGCACTTGGTGAGAGTTGGGCCGGATCTGGCGGAGAACCAGTTTGGTTTCCGCGCGGGGCGCTCGACGGTGGACGCCATCATGCGCGTGAGAGCCCTCACGACGGGGGAAGCGATTTCCCGGGGCGGGGTGGTGGTGGCGGTGTCTCTTGACATCGCCAACGCGTTCAACACCCTGCCTTGGAGTTGCATCGGGGAGGCACTCCGGTATCACCGAGTGCCAACCTACCTCTGTCGCGTGGTCGAGGACTACCTGACGGATAGAGCCGTCATCTACCCCGGTCACCGGGGAGAGTGGAATCGGCGAGAGATGTCGTGCGGTGTTCCACAGGGTTCGGTTCTGGGGCCGCTCCTGTGGGACATCGGTTACGACTTCGTGCTGCGCGGCGACCTCCCTTGCGGCGTCAGTGTTGTTTGCTACGCTGACGACACGCTGGTTCTGGCGCAGGGGGGGTCGCACCAGGCGGCGGTCGACCTGATGACGCGCGGGGTCGCAGCAGTCGTTGGGAGGATCCGGCAACTGGGTCTCGAGGTGGCCCTACACAAGTCCGAGGCTATGTGTTTTCACGGCCCTCGGAACCGGCCACCATCGGGATCCCAGATAACGGTGGGAGGGGTTTGCATCGGCGTCGGGTCGACGATGAGCTACTTGGGTCTCGTCCTCGACAGCCGGTGGAACTTCGCGGAGCACTTCCGCCGTTTGGCTCCCAAACTGGGGCGGGCCGGGGCTGCCCTCAAGCGGCTCTTGCCCAACCTAGGGGGACCAAACGCCTCCTGCCGGAGGCTGTACGCGGGGATCGTGCGGTCCATGGCCCTTTACGGGGCCCCGGTGTGGGCGCTGTCGCTGAGGCGACTGCCGGCGCGCCACCTGGTCTCGGCCCAGAGGGTCATGGCCATCCGGCTGATCCGGGGATACCGCACGGTCTCCGGCGAGGCGGCGAACCTCCTTGCCGGATTGCTGCCGTGGGATCTAGAAGCGAGAGCCCTCGCGCACGTCTACGCGTTGCGCGTGGAGGCGCTAAGCCGGGGTGAAACTCTGCTGCCGCGGCAAATTGCTGCGCAGCGGACGGAGCTCCGGCGGGATCTCACGGAGGTGTGGAGACAGCGACTGCTGCAACCCAGCGCTGGGCACGCCGCCATTGCGGCGGTAAGTCCCCTCTTTGAGGAGTGGCTGGAGAGACGCCACGGCGTCCTCACCTTCCGCCTGACGCAGGTGCTCACCGGACACGGCTGTTTCGGGAGGTACCTGTGTCGGATCCAGCGGGAGGACACGTCCGGGTGTCATCACTGTGTGGATCGCCCGGAGGACACGGTGGAGCATACGGTGGAGGTCTGCCCTGCTTGGGCGGAGCAACGCCGTGTCCTCGTGGAGGCGATCGGCGGCGGCGACCTCTCGCGGCCGGCCCTGGTTCAAGCCATGGTCGGGAGCGAGGAGGCATGGGAGGCGGCCGCCTCCTTCTGCGAAGCAGTAATGCTAGCGAAGGAGGAGGCGGAGCGCGTGCGAGAGAGGGAAGCCCCCCTATCCAGCCGCCGCAACAGGAGAAGACGCCCCGGGCGTCGGGAAACGCAGGGCGATTCCCGGCCACCGTAGGCGCGGGCCTGCGGATGGCGAGCTATGGGTGGCTCGCCGTCCGATAGCAACCAGGCCCGAGTCGACGGCGCGTCGTGTTCCACGCGCGCCTCAAAGAGCCGTCAGCAAAGAAGACGGGGCCCCATAGGGTCAGTGCCTGCTAGGGTTGCGGAATTTGTTCGAAAGAGTCACCGCGGCCCTGGAACGCAAAGGGCACAAGCAGGAACACGGGTGGGTTTTAGTCAGTAAGAGTCTGACACTCCCTTCCGCTCCGCCCAGAGCGGGAGAAGTCATTTGATGATTTCCCATCCAAAAAAAAAAAAAAAAAAAAAGGTATGTACAACTACATTTTCCAGACTTCTTAATTCATCAGAACTATTTGATTATGAATCTTGTCCAGCTAAGGCTAGGGGCCATTTTCCAAAACGCAAACTCCAACTCCGTCGGAGCATCAAAAAGCCAATAAAGCATGTGAAGTTTTCGTGCTCGAGAGATGAGGAAGCAAAATGCGTAAAGGCGTGTTCACGCATTTCGCTTAAACTTAAAAGTTAAAACGCATTTGCTTAAAACTTTTAAGTTTTAAGCTCTCATTGACGTTTTCGTGTTCATGTTAGAGTTGAAGATCGAGTTGAGTTGGAGATACTTTTTGGAATAATGGGCCTAGCAGGTCTGTTTTTGCTGTACCTACATATGGGAAGGTTCAGTAGATACTTTTTTTTTTCAAAGTAAACAAGTTACAGATCTTACGGTGACTTAAAGGTGTTATGTGATAGTGGCGGTGTCGTTTTTATTTTCTTTTAAAAGTAAAAAACCAAGTTCCTTTAGTTATTAATTGATATCATTATTTTTCCTATTATTTGAATGTTATGTATTGTAAGTTTTTGTTAAAAGAAAATGAGCTATTTATAAAGCGAGTATTTTCCAAGTCTTTTGAAGCATGTGGGCAATTTATAATGGGCACACGTGACCTTTTATGTATGCCAGCTATTTTTAATCGATGTAATTAGAAGCATAATTCAAAATGTGCTTTAGTTGGTCGGGGACGAAGTCATTATCAGATAATAACGAATCGTTTACTAAGGGCCTACGCACACAGCGCGAAACGAGAGAGATACGAACGCTACTTATGCAAAAGCACGCCACAACACAAATCTATTTAAGCTCGCACGTTGTATACGTATTTACAATATTTCTATTACGATAAATTGTTCAGCTAAATTTTGTTGCTTTAGCCCAGGTGAAGGCATATCTGCATATTTATGAAACCACGGAAGCCTCCTTAAGGGGAGCGTCTCGTTTTAAAAATGGCGGAAAATGTTCCGTTTTTTTACCCCCGCAAGTTTTTAACAAGATCCACCTTATTTATGCTGTACTAGGGCGGGTATCTGAAAAGATTTATTGTGGGGAAGCGTGACGGATCGAACAACTTCCAGCGAATACGTTTTGGCTGAATTTAAATTGGCTCCTTTACGTATTTGTGTACTTTTTCGATAATGCCGCGCCTTACTTGTTGTGTACATGAAAATGCAATAAAACTTCGCACAAAAAGAAAACTGTCGCTGAAAAAGTCTCTAGCAGTGGCTTGCTTATGAATTATTAAATAGCGGGCAAGTAACTTGACTTAAGACAGAAGCGATTTAGTTTTGTTGCGTTAAATATAGTTGTAAGTTCAATTTGTTTTGAGTAAATTCTCCTTTGTCCCTTATTCAGCTTTAGTGGCGTCTTCCTTAGCGTTTTCTTGGGTATGTGCCAAGGTTTGCTTCGGTCAAGAGAGCTCATGTGCTCATTAAACAAGCCGCCGACTAGTTCCTTTCATCTGTGATATTAGGAGCCTTCGGTTGCACACAAAACGTCTGCCTTTTAACTACTGAGGTTATCAATGTAGATGACATAATGGTTTCTTTGCTTTTAACAACCGAATGAAAGAGCCGCTGTATAAAGGTGGTACCTATATACAGTCACAGTAAAAATAGGTTGGTCTATTTTTGCTCCATGCATGATGTCAGTCCGAGTCACTATTGTCATAATGTCAATTTCACTGAATGACACTCAGTTGCTAATTAAAGTTGTCACTCATAATTAAATCAAACATAACAATCATAATTAAAGAGCTTTATATAACTGTATTTCACAAAGTGGCCAGTTCATTAAAAGGTTATAATTTTATTGATGTTCACTATAAGTCGTTGAAAGGATCATGCTTTTGTCCCATCACCTTTGTTTTCAAGTAAATAAATATGTTTATCGTTTTCTGTGCAGTACCTAGTCTGCTCAGTAATAATTGAGTTTAATCAAACGACATGAAGTATCCTTATTAAATAACGAAAATATTTTGTAAGCCGAGGAAGGTATAAAAGACTCAACTGTACCTTACAAATTGCTTTCATAAAAAGCTAATTCTTACTTAATAAATGAACATCAAACACCGTAACAAACAAATCATATTCTTCAAAGCACATAAGCGCCAGTAAATAGGTATCTACATAATTCTCCTATATATCAGGTTCATAACTTAATTAAAAATTACCTTATCATAGTAATGAAATCTTCTATCTTAACTGTATCAGAGGTATTCCATGGCAATTACCCACGGCTTTTATAAAACTTCAAACTTCTGAAATTGGTTGAATAGCATTCTAAGTTAGGAACCGCCTAGGGAATTAATGAAGTTAATTTAATCAAAATTATGTATTTATGTTTCGAATTAAGTTGTTAGGTAAATTCTAGTGGACCGGTACGACTCAGTACAGTACATTTTATTTATCGGTTAGGTACCTTGTTACTTAGGCATATCTTATCTGGTAAGTCGGTGGTTTCTGTTTGATCTCCCAGGTTAAATTTGGTATTACCGTGTGGTGAGGTCAAATTTGCTTTATAAGTACCTTCTGTTCCTACAAATCTATTTACATACTCAGAAACGCTATCGCTATCGCCTACTAAAATCATGAATAACACAGTTACTTTAAAGAATATCAGTTGAAAGCTAATATATATATATATATATATATATCACCCGAGAAAAACGTCAAAAAACTGTGACGCAAATTTTTTTTTCATTTAGCTATTGTTATAAAGCACAAGCTACAAACTACCTACTTACAAACCTATTATTCTTAGAAAACTATTTATATTTTCATCCCAGGAACTAGAGAAAGCTCAACAATATATTACTCAACCCTAGGGCATCGTCCTAGCATTCACTTCCTTACATGACATCCAATTTCTAAAATTAATTCAAGCCGTAAACACTAGAGTCTTATATCACGGTAATTAATTTAACAATTAAATGTCAGTCAATATGAGATTACACTCGAAGTTGCGTTTGATCTGTCACAATTTCTAAAGGCTCCTTATAAACTTGAGGCCAGATAAGACTGGCCTTAGAAACACCCACAGTTTCCTGTGTCGCCCAAGACTTGTGAAGGAGCAAGGGAGGGTGGGTAGCTTATTATGCATTGGTTCTGTATCTCAGTGCAAATCAGTCAGAGGTGGCACGAGGTCAGTGTTGATAAGAGAATGCGTTGACAACGCAATGTTGTTGTATGAATTGTTCTTAATTGCTGCTGTATCCGAGTGGATACGTTTGTGCAAACTGTTCCTGAATACGTTTACTGTTTTCGTTTGAAATAGCTAAGTGGGTGAGCTTAAAAAGTGCTGTGAGACTGATAACATTTGGACTATATTTTTTGGGATATATCTCGATGCTTCAGCGTTTTATTGAGGTATCAAGTAGTATGCTGTTGTTCTTAATAATTTTCCACAGCATGTTTTTTCCTAAGCTATAACTTCATATAATGTCAAAACATGTATTACCTAACTAGTATTATAGAACACAATATAGGCAGGCAATAAATATCTACCTAATTGAACAAATAAATATATTCAATTTAAGAATACCTACATCTACATAGGTAGGTGCTTCTAAATTCAAAACGCATAATGGCATCAATTACAAAACCCTAATGCCCGTTTCTCCAGATCCTAATCTCACGGAAATCTTAACTAGGTACAATCAATTAAATTTAAAAATACAACTCGATAACAAAATCGATTGTAAGATAACACATCGATTGTATTCTCATCGCTCATTAGAATGACTAATTTATAATGTAATCATTCTGGTAGACGCATGCATAATTAAAGTAAAGATTTATTGCTTAATAAACATGAGATTGTAATCATCTATCTATGAAATATTACCTACATTGGGCCTGAGTACAATACTGTACTTTGTTTAGTAAGTCCGTCATTTATTAAGATATAATTTTCTTAAATTTGCTTGAGGCGAAACGCTTGACGGCTGTCACCATGAACTTTGCTAAGAAAATTTATGTTCAAAAGTTGACAAAAACTCTTTTTTTTTAATTCTCCAGCATTGGAACCGTGTGTTTTAACAGGATACAAAGTAGCTTTTAGTCTAGCTTTGTAGCAGTAAAAATAATATTGTATCCGTACTTCAAGAGGTTTGCTTTTAAAAAAAGATAGCGAATTTTAAATATTAAAACTAAGATAAGCTTATAATTTAAACATTAAAAACACCAGACCTAGAAAAAAAAAAACAGAAAATGAAGGGATAAACATTATGCTTAATTTCTCATTAACTACATTATTATTAAACATTTCGGACATAAATAACTGTCTTCAGAATTCTTCAACATGTTTCCTTCACAGCACACTTTTATAAGAACAAAAAGACAACATACGTTCAAGTGAAACTTTACAAAAAGTACACACGTATATTATTGATTTCCAATGAAAGAAATTGCCACCGCAATTAACTGTAGTTAAGTTTGTAACGATCGCATCGAAAAAAACAAGGATTAATTAAAGAATAACAACAAAAGAGTTAAACAATTGCTTTGAGAACAAAGAAATGCTCATTAAAAGCACGGTAGCGGCTAACTAATTACAAACAACTAACTGAAAACTTAACTTTTAACTTGATAATGAACTGACTAGAATATATGTATAATATGGATATGCTATGGGTATTAAATTTAAAAAAAAGAATTGTAGACCAAATCCAAAAATGTTAGCAAATTGGTAAATTTCGGATTTTGTTTAGTTGGAAAAACAAAGTTAAATGTGTATCTATAAGATGTCAACGACGTTATTATACTGCAGAGTCGAAATGCATCAGTTTTCTTTCACTAGTTTAAGGCTGCTTCGGACAGTTTCGTTGCGACAGTGCGACAACGATATGACATCTCTCACAGTCTACAGATCTTTGTGAACCTTTTTTGAAGTGAGCCCTTAAATTGAAGCAACTTCTAGATTCCAATAAATTGAAATTAAACTCGAAAAACCAAAAGAGAGGAATTTATCCGAAAACTCAACAACTTAATAATGCTCCCATATATATGTAAGTTCATGAATGATCACTACTAGTACATGGTATAAAACAAAGTCGCTGTCCGCTGTCTGCCTGTCCCTATGTATGCTTAGATCTTTAAAACGGATTTTGTATGCGGTTTTATTTAATAGAGTAATTCAAGAGGAAAGTGTATGTGTATAATACATGCATAATATAATAGAGATTTAGTATCAGCATTGAATCCGTGAGAAGCCGGAGCGGGTCGCTAGTTTTATACTAACCAAATGCGTTTTTGGACTCGCCGCGATGCTATTTACTAGGCTTAAGTTAAGCTGTTTCGCTTTAAGAAAACTAATGATGCTAGCACCAGATCGTTGCATTTAAAATCGGGGAAATATATTCTGAAAACTGCTTGAGACACTGAATTTTTTGCTTGATAAAGAACTTTTTGTTTACATGTGATATGGAATCGGTAGGTATGTATCTAAATTGATACTGGTTTCACTATCGTGTTCGAAAACGGGTTTATCAGCTATAAAACTAGATTTTTTGCTAGTCTCAAATTAGCTATTGATCATGTCGTCTACAACTGTTCAGCTATCTTAATGTAACAGGATTCTTTAAGTTTTTTTTTCGCCTTTACGCCAACCTGTAGAGACCTAATTAACTATTAATTTATATCTACTTAGGTATAATAATTATGCTTAAACCCTCAGTATTTTTCTTATTCGTCATATCTACAAAATCATTCCCACCGTTGACAACAAAATCAGTTCGACATAAAAGTTCTTTATGTCCTCACTATAGAACAACTTTAACGAACACATCATTATTCAGTACCACAGTTTTATCAGCATCTACGTCAACAGAAACAAATCCTCGTTCAGCGTACCTACAGAATGCAACACATGTCACATGTTGTCGATATGCAAAGCGATTATGTATGAATTATGTAAAGTGCCAGCATCCCTGGATCCAGCTGCCACTGCTACCAGCACAATGAACACTGAACGATGTACCCACAACGCCGCCCTTTTGTATACCTCGCCTTAACATCCGATTATGACCAAAATGGTATCTCATTTTAATGCACCAGATATTTCTAGACTCTCTACCTCGCAATATGGCCGCTAATATTCAAATATAGAACTTACAAATGACATGTACAGCACGATGTTTTCATAAAACCAATTAATATGAACATCCGAACCCCCAGCGTTTAGAAATTTCATCTGGAATTTGAATTTTAATAATACATAACAATGGCCGTGTATTCATACGTCACATCAATGCTTGTTTCCACGGGCTGTATGTTCGCAATTTACGTCTCTCCCGGGAGACGAAGAGTAATGGCAGTGTAGGGAGAAAAAGTAAAAAAATCGCTACGACTCGGTCGACAAGTTCAGCCAATTATAACTGACAAGCGACGCAGGCGCGGCCGCTCGCTCAATTTCAAGCCTTCAAGCCACATACTTTAGTATTTCCCTACGAAACATGTTTTAGTTGTTATAATTATTGCTGAAACAAAGAGAAGAGGAAACATCAATTCAATTACTATTTTAACGAACGTTTCAACGAAATCGTGGAATTAATATTACAAATCCGATTCCAATTAATGAATGCTATATTACTGACTGATTTCAAGCGTCCTGTTTACAGTTTAACAGTCATCAATTTGTTAAAAAAAAAAAAAAAAAAAAATTTCTTGTTCCATTTTTAAATTCTATTATCTGCCTTCTACCTTCATTACAGGTACGTTCGAAAAGTTTAAAAGTGACACTGAATGAATCATGGCGTGCGATCCCTAAGAAATATTACACCCAAGCTGGCACCATAAAGCAAACGGCGTGGCAGAGGCGATACAACGATAGCGACACTGCGAGAACCGACAGACACCACAGAACTCGCCTTTCTGACGCTACAGGGTGTTGCCCTGCGCTTAACACCACCATTTAATTATATACTTGGGTACGCCCACTTAAACAACTCAAAACAATTACATCAAATACTACAAAAAAGTTCAAAGTTATACTCTAATTAAGGAAGACAATGGCACGTAAAATATTTAATAGACAAAAATAACTGCTTTGGCAACTATGCCAGTTGCGGCTACCAGTTTTCACATAATCAATTCAAAAAGTCTCGTTTTATGTACGAATAAACGTCTAAATTACAACGCGGCGCGAAACTTTTTGTGATTATATTTCTACAACTGTATAAAATAAAATATAACTGTGGTTAGTTATCGCGGGGTAATTACAGCGGCGTATATATTCGTGAATATAATCTTTAACGCGTCACGGAAAATGATAATAAAGTTCTAATTAGTACGATAAGAGTTTAATTGAGGGTCCGAAAGAAGTCCACGAACAGAGCCACCTGTGTGTGACTCCCACATATTTTACTCACCAACACAGGGACGTAATGAAGCAATTATATATCGATATTTTTATGCATAAAATACTTGGCGGATATCTGGTCGGGCCGCGTTGGAACGTTGGAAAATAAAACAAAGCAAGAGGTTATTGTTGGCGCGGGTAGGTGTGTGCCCGTCTCGGTTATCGAGCTTTTAACCCGACGCGCGACACGTCGCGACATCGACACGATTTATCGCCTCACTAGCCCACTACTCATTCGTATTTCCCCGACAGAATAAATTTCGAATATACAACCGAAATGATTGAACTCGAAGCTTCGACTTTTGTCTGCTGGCCGTTGTTTGGGGCGGTCACCGTGACTTATGAGAACCAGAGCAAGTGCACTGCTGGATCAGCGAATCTAGATCTGGCAAGCCATTTTAAGGTTTTTTGACAGCTGTTTGAAGTATTGATTTGCGATGCACAATTTATGCTTTCTCACGGCTTTCCTTACCCGCTGGGTGAGCAATAGCGTTCTGTTTTGTCGTTTTAGCATTTGCACATCACTATGAACTTTGGGGTTTCTGGGAAATGTTTAGGTTCCTGATTGTCACAGCATTTTATTCTACATTCAAGTAACAATTGTCTTATTCTTTCCTCTTATTTATATTCACTTTTCAGTGCAAATCTGTCACTGTTCACCCCGACGCGGCATGATAACGAGTTCGATATGGTTTATCTCCTGCTGAATGAAGACGTTGACTGAAATATTTACGCGTGTTACCACTTCACTAGCATGTGAACTAAGTTATCTTCAGAAGGTCTTTTACCTAGTCTTGTTTATATTTGTTAACAACAGCTTATGTAGAGCCAATTAAAATGTTTCAACCTTTATACATGCTTAGGTATTAAAATGGAATATTAGCGCATGATATTTGAATGTTTAGCATGCTTTGCTGAAACGTTTTCCTGGGACTAAAATATTCTGCTAAAAGTACCTACAATTTAATAGATTTTTTCTCTTTTCAAATTCTAGTGTCTTTAAATTAATTCTAGTTTAAATACAATTATAGGATAGTAAGTATATTGGATTATTCTTATCGATGCTAAAAAAATACCATATCATTTTATTATTTATTTATTTGAACTTTATGTACAATAGTGGTACCTACATGGGCGGACGTAATGCAACAAGAATAATAACTCGTATTTATTTGTACTTGAGTGATTTTCAAATTATTCTCTGTGGCCTAAATGTTAAAACCATAAACTAAAGTCCCACCAAGACCAACAATACATCACTGCAAACAAAAGAACATCAAACAAAAATCTTAACCCTAAACTGCCGAGCCTATACCTAATTCTTTAAAATAAACAAAAGTGCACGAGTGTGTGTGGCTTGGCCGAGTTTGTTCAACTCGGGCTAGTGCGGGGTTAACTCGTTGCCACCGATTTATGTGAAGAACTTTCAGCTCACGACTCCTTGCGACACTTGCTTCCTTTCCAAAGGCGATTGTTTCTTTCCAAAGAATTTTCTTTCTTTTTAATTATGCTTCAGTTGGTTTACCTGGTGGAAAGTTTATTTGGTGGGTAGGGGGAAATTTATTTCATGGGTTGATTCTTTTTGGGACTAATTTTGTCAGAAAAATAAAACTTATTTTGTGCAGTATAGCATTCAGTCTTTAAGATTATTTGGAAAATGATTTGCTAAATTATATTTGAATTATTAAGTTCTAAATATACCTGACCTGTTTATGATTGAAGGCTAAAAATTAAACTCGTTCATAACGAAGTCTAATTAAAATACTTATTGCGCATAATAAATAAAACATCTAAACAAACAAATTAATTAACTGACATGCAAACATTGTTTCGTTATAATAAATTATTTAAAAAAAAATCACGTTTAAACAGTTTAAAGGAATGCCAGAAAAGGCCAAATGAAAATCAACAGTAGGTTTTCACTTCATCACGCCCACGCAAAATGGCGAAATATTTATGTGTTACATTACATAAATATGGCTTTTTACTACTCAAACGACTCTTAACACACGCTAAATTTTGACGAAATATAAACTTGCTCCTTATATACGGCGTGAAAAAACTGTACTACTGCTTCAAAACTGTAAACTTCAGAACATTACACGTTGAAATGGTTATTTTTAAATGTGTTATTGTTATAAAACAACCATTTTATTACTTAATTAAACGTTATATTTATATGGTTTCTGCAAACGTTAACGATCTAAATCTATATTTCTTAGAAACAACGGCCGTGTTCACGGAATTTTCACAGTTTACTTATGTTAGAATTGGGCTTTAATCGTAACTAGGCAGTAAATAACACATTAATTTACACATTTACGCGGAGATTATTTCGAAAATTGCTGGTATGTAATAACTTGTTGGGGATTTATTTAGCATCATGGCCACATCACTAGATAAACCAGACGTTGAAAAAACATGTTCCAAATTAACACAAATAAAACATGACTTGATACCGAATTCTTGAACGAAAAAGTAAATGCTGTTGGAGGTCTAAAATACCGTACCACAACTTTGTTGCTCCTTTATTTATGTCCAGTGCTGTACAGCGTTAAGTTACTTATTTGTGTCTAGTGTCGAGTGCGAGTGTCGGACACTTGTGTCAGCGAGCTGACAATTAGCTGTGCGACATCTGACGAGGCAGGGCGTGCTCGTGAGCCACGAACGACACCGCTCTCATATTTATGTTCAGGCACCATCTGTTAAGTAATAGAATTCTTTATTGTGGGCCTGCTTTACATAGGTATGTACATACCTACATACTAAGCCATGTCTACTAAATTCTCCGACGAACAGGTACCGCAAATCTTTCTGCAATACATTACATTTAATCGACGTATAGGGTCATTATGATGCAGGAACAACTGCTTTAAGCACCAATAAAACCATAAAAGTCACGAGAAAAACAGCCAAAAAGTTTCCAAATGCTATCAAAATTCGTAGGTATACCACACTTCCATTCATTCCGTTCGCTGATAAGATGGGCCGAATAGTGGCTGGACATTTATCTTTAAGATTAATGAGCCAATTTTCTTAGTTGGCTATAAAAAGAATCGGTAGGCTGACCTCGCAAGCCATCACGACCACTTACGGGTTAACTTCGAGCAACGTGAACTTTGCATTCCGTTGCAAATATAATAAATAATAATTGACCCCTAGAATTGTTAGTAAAATATTGAACTAATAAATAACGTGAACTTGACGTTGACTGTATTCAAAATTTGTAAATCAGAGTTTGAATTCGTGACGTTTCTTATAGTTATAAAATATGTATGGCTCGTATAGTAAAACACGGAAAATAGTTAAACTCAGTTTTCAACCATAAATAAACTTATCTTGTTAACTGTCTTGATGAGTAATCACGTCCTTATAAATATGTAAATTAACGTCTGTTTTTAATGTAGCAAAAATTAAAACGCGCAAAAATGTCTGAAAATGCCGCTGTCCTTAAGGGACGTAGCTGCCGATAAATAAAATGGAAATTTTAAATTCAAAATAACAATTATAAGGACAAAATTCTTCCCCTATCCCTTGGGCGAGATATAAGGAAACAAATTGGATTAAACTGTCAAAGGTGAAATAAAAAACGCGAATATGCTTCTTCTTCCGCGATGTCTGTGCAACGTCAGCGTTCTCGAATGTACATTCAGTACTCACACAAAATTGGATATGCGAAAATCGTATTTTATCTCATGAAAATATTTAACAATACGGTTGAAAATGGTGTATAAAATATTTTTACATGTGTTAATGTCACACCACCGGCCGTAATCGTATTTGCATTTAAAACGGTAAGTAAACATAGAGTATTTTGTGAATGGACGAGCCCGTGTTTATGAGTCGTTTTATGACCTGTTAAGCGTAAGGATCTCTCGTAAAATAAATTGTTTAATGGCTACTCTCTAGCCATTTTTAGCTTTTTGTTGTTGTTTTTTCGTCAAATTAAACCTCCAAGAAATTTTGCAAATCCCTTGATGAGTGAGCTTTATACGAGGATATTTTTTTGCTCCTTTAATTGGGAAAACGTTGTTGTTAAACCAATTGTTTTTCTTTTATTTAAAAAATAAGTTGAAAAATTTTCAGTACATCTAAATCATAATATATTAAGTAACTGGAAAAATAAACAGAGCAACAGTGTATCAGCTTAAAAATCATTGACAACCCCCATTCTACACTCACAAATTATGTACAGTGGCCGCTTTGTTTTTGCCCACATAAATCCGCCGCGTACCGCGCGCTAACTTATTTTTGTTCGTAGGTACGCGCGATAGATGGATCCAATTCCAAATTATGTCTATCTTGGGAATTAACGGTGGGACGGGGATTCCAGTTTATCCAAAAAAAGTGCGGGGAGAGGGCGTGAAGTGGGGGGTTGGAAGGGGAACGGATGGAAGTTATTTTGGAATTATGATTCCGGATGCGTCCTGCGAGCGCCGCGTGTTTCACGGCTCGTTTCGAGTAATATCTGCCGGTTGCAAGCGTTTACGTTGCATTTGGACGCAATAACGTATTCGCGGATAAAGCTGTGTCTATGACTCAATGATGGCAAAATAAAATCTATTCACAGAACAGCATGATGTCCAAGAATAAATTATATTCCGTATACAGGTTTTAATTGGTATTTTTACGCGTTACAGGTGTGAAGTAAATGTTGTTCTGATCAAACCTTGACATACAATTACCCACTTTATCAATTCAACATACTCATACCATACTATCCACTTCATAAAAAAATATTTAAATTACAAGCTTCGACACACTCAATTTTAAAATGTACACCACAAACTCCGGACCTAATCCAATTCGCGTTTGGGCCGAAATTAAAACGTCTGGCCAAAAATGCGGGACGTGTGTTTTAATGGGGTGTCACCGGGGTTCTTAAGTATTCCACCGGCCCACCCTATAATACCCAGTCTCCTTAGTCTGCCACGTCCTCCCCTTGATATATTAGTCCCAGTTCGTCGTACATAATTTTGTAGAGGGTGGTACCTCCTCCACTCCCCCCGTAGCGAGTGAACCCACCGATCCTCACAATACCAAGGTTTTGTTTATTGGCGTATAATAAGTGTAAAAACTTAATGATGTCCGTCAATTCAACGGAGTGGATAAGTGTTTTGAATTGGCACGTTTGCTGTTCGTTCCAGAATGATTTTCTTAAAGACTCGGTCCGAATGGCCCGCAGTTGCAATTGTAGGGTTAGTGCATATTATCCTTTATTGCATTAACTGACTATAAAGGCGTACCTTTTTATCGGATTGCCTATAATAAGCTTAAGTGTCTATAAAGATATTGGAATGTCCAATATTATAAACGATCATTATTTATGGTGAGCTTTTTTAATATTGGAAAAATATAAATTACGTTAAAATGTGTTTTATTAGGTGACTGGGATGAATGTGGGACGTTGCAAACTGCTGAACATACAAGGTATAAGCGTTGTACGGTAGTTCAGCGATAATTTAGTGCGTCACTAGTGTTGTATCCACACCATGCGAGGCATTTGCATTATACTTTTTTTACTGTTTGTTGTTGCATCAAATTCACACATTATAAAAATATAAATATTATTTATTGCTATAAAAAATAATCCACCTACCGAAGTGGTTCTGTTTTACTTGGCTTCTATAAGAAACATTCCATCGAGAGCCGGTTTATTTATCTGCACTCAACAGCTTCTAACGGATAGATATATTTTGTCGATAGAATCTTTCGAGTCAGCTGTCATTTCCTTTCTGTAAACATTTTCAAATATGGAAGATTTTTGAGTTGTTTAAAACAAATGAAAGTTGTAAATTTGTTTCATGAGATTTTTTTTTTAAATTTTTACTTTTTATTTACCAAGGAGATGGTTTATGTTAACGTCAAAATAACTTACGTTTATTCTACATACCTAAGAGCAAATAAAATGTAAATAGCACCCTAAATAGATAGCCATAGGAGGTATCTTCTACCTTGTGCTAATACATAGCAAATATGTAGTAGATATGTAACGCACGCACGGCATTGCACAGTGTGGTAAAACCTAATTACGGCGACACAGGAGTGTCGTCAATCTACTGCGGTCACGTGTTCTTCAATATTGAGTTAGGTGCACAGTGAGCCAAACCAATAACGCTGGAAAAAATTAGGGGCGAAAAATATTGGCTGACAAATGAAAATTGATGCTCTATTGAACACTTTATGGGGCAACACGAGTCTCGAACCTCATTTTCGGAAGTAAAAACAAATAGAATGATATATAATAACTTTCGTATTGTTTTGTTTTTAAACGGGAGTCAGAAAATACATTCACGCGAAAACAACGCAAATTGAATACAACCGCAATATAAAAAACTTTGAAACAATTATGAAGTTTCAGTAATTTTGTTGTGTTAGTAAAGTTCGAAGTAACTTACTCGGCACAATGGGCGCCACATATTAGACGCAGTATTATATTAGTCCATTAGTTAAATTAAGTAAGATTTCTCTCCCTATCTTGGTAAGTTATTTATCATGCGTGTATCTACATTAGGGACTCGCGTTGCAATACATTGTGGTTAAGGCATTTAATTTTGTACTGCAGATAAATCTTAATTTTGCTAATGTGCATGACGTAACGAGTAATTGAGAATTGCGTTTAATCGAATTAGAAATACGTGTCATGATTTGTGTTTCGTCTTATGAAATCGTATGGAGTTGCAACATTATTTTGTATCTACGTAGGAATATCCTAACATGCTTAATATAACTAACTATTACTATGAATACACTTAAATAAAAAACTATTAACTAAGTTAAGCTAAAAATAGTCAAAAAATGGCGTCGAAAAGTTTCTCCGCATCGCTGGCCACTGGCGATGTACCCAAAAGGCTGGCAGAAGTTGTATGGCAATCCTTATCCTTTGTTCAAAGTAATAACCAGGCCTTGGGTGACGCGAAGTGTCAACTAAACGTCTTGACAAATCTTTTTTTTTAAGTATCTTTGTAGGAGATACATACATCGTATTGTTCTAGAGTGACTGTGAGACTTGTGAAGCCAAGTAGGTATTCAGTTGTGGGGCATTACCTTTACCAAGAAGCCTTAAACTTAAACAAAATACAAAAATATGGTTTTGTCTATCTCAAAATAAAAACTGCACCATAGCCCAACTTCCTAATTAATCCAAACTCCTATCGCGGTCCAAAATCTTGCAAATGCTAATATCAACGATACAGTTAAATGCTAAGTTTGTACTTGTACTATTGAGTCATTAGAAAACAATATAGCCTAAGCACTATAGATCACGGCCCACGCGACTTCACCACGACTCCTAGTTTGTTTATGGCGACCCTACACAGTACAAAATAATACAGATAATAGTCTCTGATGCTATGTTCTATGTCTATGGTGTGGAGGTAGATTGGAACACAAGATGGTGTGTATCATCTGTGGCGAAATTAATGGGAGTGGCGGTGACAATTCTTGTTTGTTGGTTTTACTACCATTATTTACTGAAGAATCGAACCATAAGAAAAGGTTTTTTTTTTTAAATAATGCTATGTAAATAATTTAGATACACATTACAAACTTGTACTTTGCAAAGAATGCACGAGAGACCAGTAATAAGACAAATAAATAAATAAATATGTATTATTATTCTGTCAGAATACAATCTGTTACATTTATTTTTAATATGACAGATTGTGAAAACCACTTTCCATACTGGATACATAAAAAGACAATTCTATAAATGCCTCTGTCATACAGACATGCATATTTGGCAGTTTGACATCAGTAAGTGCATTGTTTCTGTGACAAGGCTAACTTCAACGGTTGCGGTTGATTTTAAATACCAACATTGATAAACTTGCGATTATAATTAACATAATAATTAATTTTGATGAAAAAGGTTTAATGACTTGTGATAAAAATTTAATAATCTTTCATATAGATGAAATTAAAATATTGCAAAACCTGCCAGCAGCGCTCACCTACTGGTTTGTATCCCTTAACTAAAATAAAATTACCTTAAAAAGTACACGAGAAAATTAATTTATTCGGCAGAGCGGAAGGGAGTGTCAGACTCTTACTGACTAAAAACCATCCGTGTTTCTCCTAATTCCCTTTGCGTTCCAGGCCGCGGTGACTCTTTCGAACAAATTCTGCAACCCTAGCATATAAGCATGCTTAAGAAACTGATAATAATAAAACTTCCGTCTCTCCTTATTTTTATTTTTTTTTGGCTGCGAATTAACATGTTCTTTGAACATAACCACCATTACACACTAAGTTCAGTCAAGTAGTCCATATATATAAAACGTAAACATCTTCAGTTTGTTTACATTTGTCTAACTTGTTTACTCTACATTTCAGCATGTTAACATGGA
Organism: Hecatera dysodea; assembly: GCA_905332915.2. NCBI lineage: Eukaryota > Metazoa > Arthropoda > Insecta > Lepidoptera > Noctuidae > Hecatera > Hecatera dysodea. The sequence goes on along the minus strand of HG995298.1, from coordinate 13,473,560 downwards.
GATACTTCTATTAAAGACGGCGATGTGGGCAGAACAGTGCAGTAACAACCAAAATAATGGATGAAATGACTATCACGCTGCACAGAAAAATGAGATCAAAAGTTTTACAGTCAAAGTCGAAAGTAGAGTGGCACAATACACGACGGGCAAAGAACTAAATGTTGGATGGCATGATGAAATGTGACAGTTCATTATGCGGAAGATAATGGACGCCACAGCACACAGTGAGCAGTAAGTACTTATGTTATACGCACCTACACTTTAGGCGGAGTCGAGTGAGGAACGTGTTTTCTTGGAGCATGCGTGCATAAACCATCCAGGCATCCGATTAAATTATTTAACGTCTTTATTCCCCTGTGGTGCACGCAGGTTGCATGCCGGCACGCGGATGTTAAGATACATGGACTTAGCGTGTAGGCTACCTAATCTATATAAAGCCCTGGTACTTGAAGAGGTGAATATTCCGCTGGTTCTATTATTATAAATCGATTTTTAATGCGAAAATGCATTAAATTCCTATAATATTTAGAGCCCTATTGTGAATCTCACTTTTAAAATAAGTAGTCTTATAGATGGATGAATAACTATACATTTTTCCTTATCGGTTTCCATACAAACATTTAGTACTCGTGCGCGCAATAACTCCTTCGATCTTTTGAATTCATCGTAATCGGGGAAAAATGGCGCACAGCCAGCTGTCAGTGGATTTAATGTCGTCTACGAAACAGGATTTCAACAATACTGTTGTAGGCACGTTTTTAACTATGTCGGTATTTCTACTACAAAATTATAAAGAACGCTGTTCGATGTTTAAAACGTTTTATTGCCCATTTCTGCTCTGAAACATGAAAAAAGGTCCCAAAAACATAATTATGTCTACGCTAAATAGTTCGTAATTTATAGTTCTATAAGGAGGTCCTTGGAGAGGGACTTCCGTAAACGATTTGTTGACCTTGTCAATTGGGGTCTAGCACTCGGAACAAAACCGGAATATTCGGAAGGTCACATCCAACCATCTAAATGCCGCTGCCAAGGGCCATTTAAACGCCTATCACAGTGATTAATTTCGTAATTATTTTAGACTCAGTTATAAAGTCAGTTATTAAAGGACTAGTGCGATAAAGCGACTAAATTAACTAAAATCTGATAAATTCGTTAGTCTGATTAAAATTTATATTCAAATCTCGGAAGATTTAGAATGGTTCAAAGGCAATAAAGCATCGCCGAGCATTACGTTTAAGGCTTTAACTGTAGTATATTATTTAATATTAAAGATCTTAAGGTAAACGGGCGAAGTGCCTGCAGTTCCGCGATAAGGCAGCCCCGTCTCCCCCCGCCTCATACCCCGGATTTTGGGGGGAGGCAGACTTAAGAGGCGGCCATACTTCAAATTGCGTTTAACTTAGATAGCTAGTTTGATACATTGCCCCCATTATTGCATATCAAAGGGCTCTGATAAAATTGTGGCGATGATAAAGTCAGAGCTTTTTTATTGGGGTTCCTGATCTACATAGTTTAGATAAAGTACCGTGGAAAGCCTCTGTCGATTCTGCTTTAGATTTATACCTGAAACAAGCAGAGGAGATTTGTTAAAGATGTGTAGTGAATAAATGCTACTGTTGAACCTTGTCTACACTGATACATGGTTACAGATTTTATAGAAGTCTATGAATCAATAAAAATCATAAAAAATGTTTCGGTTCTGTCATTCATAAGTATCATTGGAAAATTGCAACAATGCGGAAATGATAACTCGTACAAAAGCACCAATCTGATGAAAGTCATCACCTCATAAAATGACAAAAAAAAACACGAATCACACGAAAATTTGATTACGATAAATAATGTACTGTACGGGAATTCGTAAATGAAGTATCACATGGAACACACACACGCATAAACCACGCACAGAACGAAATGCACACTCAGCTCTACATCACTAGCACGTAGACGCAAACATAGCGCGGGGATACAGCATCGATACGATATCGATAGATACGTATCGATAGCGGCAATAGATACTATTGTCACAGTTCAATTTAACAACGTACGCTCTCAGATTCCCTCGGATATCGCAAAGTCAGTCGAACTGAAGTTTTCGTGATTCGAATTTGTCTTTTACAGACTTATTTATATCGAGATAGTGCATGAGGTTTATTGCATTAGAATAACTTTTGTACGATCGTGATGTCTTTTATCTCCTTGTGTAACATAAAAACTTAAAAAGTTTGTAGAAATGTAAGCAGGGTAGGATATAAGCTTTCAACGTCTAGCTCCTTGCTAACATGTTCTAGTCCTTCCCGGCCCGTTCAGAGATCCAAAGGATAGATTATCGCCAGCTAATAATTCTCTCACGATTCAAAACTCACAATAGCCCGAGGCGAAACTGTATCGCTACAGATAGATTAAACATCGGAGCCCAAATGAACGCGCGATAATTTATCGGAGCAACCCCCGTGTGTATTAGCTGTATCCGACTAATGCCGGCTTTCGATATTCGGCGCTCGGTCGCGATTCGATATTTACGATCGAACGAGTCGCATTAGACTGTCCGCCCGTAGGTAAATTAGCACAGATGCTCGCCACTGTTACAGTGATTCATTCCAAATTGGCTTTTCAGCGGGGAAAAAACGGACCGAGCCAGCCACTGCGGTAGACGCTAGCTAGGGACTGCAGCTAAATAGCTTTTAAAAGAGTCTGCATTTTCCTTTTGAGCATCGAATGGACGCGAACATCTGTCGTTCAACTGTTCTTACAGGAAAATTGCTTGTCTGTTTTACAAGCTTATCCTGAATTTATGAATTGGTTTTTATGTTTCTTTTCGTCAATTAATTTCATTCTTTAACTCGATGCACAGGATTCACGAGTTGCCAATGTAAAAGAATTTCCCACCTAAATTAAAACAAGTTACGTAACAAAAACGCACTAAATAAAGGCGGTTCGCAATTAAACGTGGTGTAATGTGAAGGTTGGCCAAGATCGCTGGTAGCGGCAACGCCTCGCGATTCGTATCGGTCCGGAAAGGGCCGCCTTAACGCGTGCTAGACCACCAGATAAAGTATTACAGCGAAATTGTATGAGTTATACTGTGCGAAGTGCTTGTTTAAAATCGGACTGGTAATTTTATACGCTGAACGGTGCTAATGAAGGATGTTATTTGGTTGCAGATTGCAGTGAAGAGGGGAGTGGTTGCGATGTCCGACCGAGTTGTGAGTTGAAATATGGCGTTGTACGAATTAAACGCGTCGTCGTGTGAAAATGTGGAAGTTTTTTTAAATAACAGGTAGAGTAATCACATTCTGGTTAAAGGTCTCCTTTTAAAAAAGTCATGGATGGAGGCGGTTACCGCTACGTTTTTGATAAATAAAAGTAATACTCACGGAGCGCATTCCCACAATATTTGATAACAGCGAAGCCAACATTAAACATCAATCAACAACCGAAATGCACTCATAGCTTATTTTTAATGAACTGCAAACGATAGTCAGTGAAATACGCAAATGTTACATTCCCCAATAATGAACCGGCGATATTACCTTTAGTATAAATAATCCGTGCCAAAGGGTGGCTTCGATGCGATGCTACTGCAAATCAACCCCCACTCCCCCCACCGCGGGCTGTCGACGATAAATAAAATTCACGTTTTAACAATAAAATGCATTTTCCGCAAATGCTCCCGGTGAATTATTGTCCGGGCTTTACGAGCTTAAAATTATATGGGCACGTGAAATTTTCGATCTCGATAATGCATGGCCAGTGTACCGCCAACACTATTTTCGGTCGATACAATGAACGCGATTTTTAAATTACCGACCACTTACATCGATCAGTTTAATTTATTAATAAAATGCATTTGCTGCTGCACAATTTTGTTTAGTGTTTCTTACAATAACTTAGATTCGCAGTAAAGTAGATAGTTAGAAGCTACGAATACGTGTGTGCATTAGGAGGGTTGCATTTTTACATTTACAGACAAACCACAGCTCCCCAAACATGACTTACCCCAAAATAACACGTCACGTAGCCGCCATAAAAATACTTATAAAACATTTCCCGATGGAAAAAAAATACAATGTTTTATTCGCAACAAAAATACATCACACGACCGCTTGATGGAGAACCAATAGCGAGTGTCCCTCCGGCACAGATGGCGACACGGACGCGGAGATAGCAGAAAAATATGAATTGTAGCTTTCGATATTTGTCACTTGAATTACAACTCCCAGCGGACACCCAGAATGGTGGATTGTGGGACTACTCGCACCTCGTTTGCTGAATGATCTATTTTTTCGACTGGATTCGGCCAGTGACTCTCGTATAAAGCGCCGGTTCAATCACTCTTTGAGTAATGCGATCCACGTGCTGGTGGTACTAACGTCGATGATACATCCCATTTTCAAATACGATACGATTTTAGTATGCAAATAAACTTTCTGAATTAGGCACCCAAATTAATTTGAAATGTTACTATTGACGTAAGTGACGGAATTTCTCTTAGTCTTCAATGTTTACATTGATTTAATTTGATGTTGTGTATATAAGACCCTATAGATTTCTTTTAATGCTCATAAAATAAGATTGGAGTGACCACCGACTTTGGCGGCTAGCCTTAATGCGACAGAATCTTGAAAAATGATCCCCAACAAAGTCTCCTGATGCTATTACGAGTTGCCACCGTGCGGGAGCAATAAGTAAACAAGACTTGTAATAACGGCCAGTCACGCCAAGGAAACCAATTTGGGAGGTATTTGTAAATGTCAAATATGTTTGTGCGCACCTATTTATTGCGAGCATCCCTCACGTACGAGTAAATAACGGAGACACTGCGATAAAGTGAAAAGAGATACCCAAAAAGTGCGGAGAGCATCGCCTTAACTGCTTAACTGAGGATAGCCAATATGACCTTTATCTGCCTCGTTCGAAAGTTGAAATTTGATCGAAGAATTACAGCCCTAAGCCACTCCATGTTAAGGTTCCTGCGTGTACAAGTGGAAAACTCAGTGCGCCACGTGCGAATGATTCATGTTCGTCCCTTAATTAAAGAAGATTTTAATTGTATCGGATGTCTGTGAAAGCGAAAATAATGCACTCCTAAATTGGGGTTGGAATTCGGAAATTTATTTTTGTTAGCCCACCGAAGTATTGCTTTGCGTGTTTTACTTTGATACCGATTTTTGGACGTTGGAGCTTTACCAGCTTTTGCCTGGTAAACTTTTTCGACCAAATGTATGGGACACGGGAAAAATATACGCTAGATAGGCAGTTTGAAATACGGACACAGTTGTAGAAATAGTCGCTTTAGATCTATCTCATTTGACTAGATAACTAAACTGGCCTGTAGTTTGCTTACCGGCAGACAATCAACAATTTCGTCTTACAAAATTCGAAAGACCCTTAACTTGAGTAAATTCATTTTGCGTATATAAAGTCAAGCTGCCGCCGACTTAAAATATCTTTCTTAATTACAAAAGCCTTTGTTGAACGTATCTGATCTATGTAAGCAGTCGGGGCGAATGTTTTAAATAGCAACCCAACAAATAGGTTCCGGTTGAGCGAAATAAGCAAAACTCCTTAATGAAAGAATATCTGAAGGGTTGCCACTGTTTAGGAAAATAAAATAAGCGGAAAGCGATTTTCAACAAAACAAGATAGGAAAGAAGAAATAAGTAAGCTTAGGGTAAAGAGAATCAGATTTAACATCTGAGTGTGGATTAAATAAAATTGCTAAAATCGCAACCATTCCCAAAATTAAAACGAACGTAACCTGTTACCTCAATAATAACGTGAACACAAATAACCACTATTAGACATGGAACAGTCGATGTTCCCAACCATAAAATGATGACGGAAGCAGTGTAACGGCCCTGTAAGCTTGCCGCGTACTTCATCTGGTGAACAATGGAAAGGCCCCGTCCCACGAGCCCGCAGCGACACTGGATAAATTGCCCCGGGCCTTAACTCGCGCCCGCCCGCGGAAAATTGGGGAAAATCGATTTAAATATCTTAAATGTGATGGCTTATCTTGATCGCAGGAGCTCACCCGTGCTCACTGCAGCACTGCTATTGACATTATTTTGTGTAAAAATTTAAACCTTTTAAGCAAGAACTCGATATTTACTTTTCGCTTTTGTTAAATGGAAATTCTCGAATTTTATATTGAAATGTTCAGACACTTAAAATCCACATTCGAAATACATACATTAAAGCAAAAGAAACCTTTTGTGCTGATACATTTGATTAATTAAGTGCGAAATCGGAGCAAGATACGCTTTTAAAGTAAGCTCAAATAATCAAGAAATGCCAATTAAGAAGTGTAGCCCCTTTGAAAGGCAAAATCTAGATAGCTGGCCGGTCGGTCCAACAGAAACGAGGACTGATGTATCTCGACTTGCACGCGAAGTTAAGTAATTCTTAGTAGCCAAATGTAGCATAATATAAACGAAAAATATATAACGGACTATATAGTTATAGCAAAGACTTGTAACTCTTTAGAAACACTCAATCAAACATAAATCGTAGTGCCCATTTTGTAACCGAAGACCTCAAAGCAAAGTAAGCCTCCCGCTTAACTCAATCTAATAGAATCACCTCGGATTGCTTTCCGATATTTACTGTTTGATTTTTCCCCTCGTGTCGAGATTTGGGACGTTTACCCAAAAGAGGCGTGTACTGCGACGGTAATGGCCGGTAGGGTCGTGGTACATAACCTTTATAATTAACAATACGCCCTACACTCTATGAGGTGAGAGTTGATTATTTTACGAGTTCCGCTTTTTCCTTCCCTCTCATTCTCTTTACTGTATTTTCGTTAGCACTTGAGTGGATTAATTACTTTCGATGTAGCTCGGATGCCTCTCGGTATTTTATTAATACTTAAAAGAATTGCTTAAGGAAAGAAAGCAACATTAACTTTACAAAACAATAATAGCTTGGCATAAGTTTTATTTATTAAATTACACGAGATTGCCCAAGGAAATCCAAGTGAAAAAATAAATCAAATTATAATTCAACTGCGAAGCAAGTTTATTGAATTGATCATGCGCAAATATTTATCGATGGGGACGGAACAAGATAGGGTCAGAATTTATTGAAAACCAAGAGCAGTGGCATACATAGGTAGGCAAGTTACATAAATTGACATCGGCGGCAATCAGACAAATTGGCTCCATCCAAACCCCTCTCTAACCGAATTAATCTGATACGTAGGTTTTCTTAGACAAAGCCACTTAGACGGAGAATATAGAGGGCAGCAAGAGGGAACGAATAGACGCTGATGCGAATTGTATTATTTATTGTACATTCGCGAGACCCTGCAAAAAATAGTAACCTAATGAATACATGCCAAATATATGTACGTACGAGTATGCAATGGAGGGAGAATATATTGACATTCTTTGACCATTTTCGCAACAACTCGACAACGGTATCATGATATCTTTTTGTGTACTTTATTTCACTTAAAAATTCACTTCAGTAAACTTTTTGTTGTATAAAATACATCTGTATCGCCCCTTTAAACATGTGTGTACGTACGTGAATAAATATTCAACAAATCCACCTTTAAATAAACAGTATGGGGGAAATAACGTTTTGCCTCATTCTGAGTAAACGATGCTTAAGATATTTATTAGGGGATGAATTGAGTTTTTAGATATGGCAACGAATTTTTATCTCACTTCTGCTCGATATAAATAAAGCCACGATTTGTCCGTTCATTCCGAAGATTGTTGTGTCAGCATTTTTTCTTCTGTAATATTTATTAACTTTTCTATCTTGCAAATAGACAGGCCACTTTTAATATGGGTGGGAGAACGTGACTCCGTGACTTGCAGCTGAATAGATTCAAGTTGCAGTAAACATAGAAATTAGTTTGAATAAAGAAACACCAGCAGAGATTAAGGAGCTTAGAACAATTTGTTTATTCCTGATGTAAAATGGGGTTTGACTTTAAAAATGTTTGGAATTGCTATCTCCCCTTGTAGGCAACATTAATAACATCTGCTCAAGACGTTTAAATCCCACTTCTGGTGGAAAAACTGATTATCTAATTAGAAGAAAGCCTCTGCAAGAGTCTCCTAACAGAGGGCTAATCACAAATTAATGAGAGCTTGTAGCAGGGTGTCGCGGGGCGATGATAATTCCCCGCCCCGCTGCGTTAAGATCCTCATCAATTATGGCGAAGCCACCCCCGTGGCTTGAAGGTTGTGCACCCCTTTGTGATCTAGTCACTACGGCGATCGTGCTAGGTTTTGCACTATGAGGAATTTAATAGTGTCTAGATGTTTGAAAACTGTGGGCACTTAGGTGATGCTCCATCTAAGGTAGAATCTGCTGCAATAAGCATATGTATTTTAAATGTGTCAAACCAGTGTTATTGTGTAATCAGACTGATAGGTTATTTATTGCAGATTGTTACTAAATTAATTGAAACGTATTTTCCGACCTCATTAAATATACCTTGTGATTAATAATTATTTTATTTTATTTACAATGCATTAATATCAATTTATGTAGACGCTCCCGACTTGCGGTTAGAAAAGTTGTTAAGTTCATTATCATATCCTGAGTACCTACGTAAAAAAACATCAGCCATTATTGGAACATAAAAAGCTAAAATACATTATCGCACTGTCTAATTTATTAGTATAATTTCATCGAAGTAAAAGCCAACCCTTGCAATAACTAATGGCCCTTAGACAGTTGTTGTACCGACACCAAATGCTTCCGTTCTGAAACCACACTTGATTTGTTGTTCCGTCCGCTCAGGAGTTACTAGCTACCGATGTTTGAAACAGTCTAAGCCACCATATGCCACGGGTTCACACCCGAACTTTAAATTTAGAACAGTTTATTCCAGAGACACTAAACATTGACATAACACACATATACATATAAAAAATTATGTATATTTACAACCAAATTTGATGCTTATCGTTATATCAGTAAATTAATAGTGCTTCATATCAACACAGATATCGCGAAACAACAGGTTTTATTTAGCAGACTACAGTTTGAATGGGATCACCGTAAACGAAGCTCTTGTTGTTATGCCATGAATATAAATCGTGATAAATTCCTCGTGCGACGGAGGGGGCGGGGGGGGACGGTACGGCCTCAAGGGCTTTTTTCTTAAAAATAACTTTTGTCAGAGTAATTCGGAGGAGTCCCGGGATTTATGGAAAGGTGGTGTCACCCCAGTAATTAGTTTTTAACTAGTTGTGATAAGGGTCCGCTGTGCTTTATGCGCCCTCTGTAATAAGTTTAAACTAATGCTCGGATTTCTGGGATGAATTAAATCGTAACAGCTGCGGTCAAAAAACAAACAATGTCACGAAGAAATGTTTTAACTCAAAAACTTTCTTCAAAACAAAAGCATCCCAAGCAATTGTTCTGACATGTCACAATATTTTTATTGTTAGCATATTTCGCGCGTTTGCGGCCCGTCATACCTCTGGAATATGGGTATGATTTACGAACTAAAACAAGAAGGAAAAAAAAAAGAAAGTTCTTCCACGAAACTTCTTTTATTCTCGGAGAAAGTTGCGTAAAAACTGGAGGCGCTTAGAAAAAAGCAATTTTCTAGCTCAGGTGTGTAAGATGTTCTTTATCTAACTTTGCATCCGAACGGCTTTGTTTATGACGGCGTATTTTTTCGAAGTTTTGAACATTTTATTACGTTGTACCGTGAACTCGTACTTTGTGCCTTTTAAAAGGCCGCCAACGGTAGAACAATTGCTGTTTTGTCAACTATGTTTCTTAAAAAACTGGACCCGCTACCTGTAGCGGTATTACAAAAAGCATAGACAAATATCACCGTTACTATTAGCTTTTAATACAAAAGCAAGTTTGTACAATCAGTAACAAAAGTTTGTATAATAAGCCAGAGAAAGCCACATCGCCTTTTTAATGGACACGGAAAATATAATTTGAAATACTCTTTATAGCTCTCATAATGTAGCCAAGTGGGCCAAAAAATGGTTGTCACCGTCTGGCGTAGTACATTAGCATGAAGAGTGTGAGGCGAGGAGGCTTTATCAGGAGGGCCTTTCCTGAGGGAGGGCCAAATAATGCGATATTGCTCGTTTGTGCGAGGCCCTATTTATCTATTAAAAAACGTGAGATTTACGGGCCAGTATAGGAAACTTTGGGAAGTTTTTATGTTGTTCCTCCGCTCTCGTAGCTAATATAAGAGATTGATGCGTGTTATTTTAGCTTTGTTTGGGTGTATATTAGCTGGTTTATTTTGATGTTTAGTGAGCTTTTTATTGCATTATTTTGGCAATAAAACTCTTAATGTTCCCTGCATAGATTAAGTATTTATTTACTATCATAATATTGGCCTACTATCTTGCAAGTTGAGATAATGTTTCGACTTGAAGGTTCGCTCTATGACCTACATTAACTGCAAATTATATATCCGCGGATTGATAACGCGTATTCCGCATCTAAAACATTATTGCTCTACCGATTCATTTACAGTACCTATCATCTTGTTTGGTCACGACTTGAGTCTTTCGAGCTAAATGAATAATAATTAAAATATGCAATACATCCTGCTACCTTATTGGACTAACGAGGTATTTGCGCATATTTCGAGATAGCTACGAGTACGTTTGAGTGGCGTGGCGTCAGTAGCGTGGCATCTTTTAGGCCGGGGGTGCACGGTGAGTCGTGACTCTCGTGACTGAGCGCCAATCTGACATCACGAGAGCTTGTGTAACACGTCTTTATGAACGGCGAAATGGAGCTGTTTTTAATAAGGCGATTATTTATACCCTATATCGGCATAATATAAGTTTTCAATATAAGCAATCCAAACCAATGCAATATCACTACATAGTATAAAACAAAGTCGCTTTCTCGGTCTATATATACCCATATGTATACTTAAATCTTTAAAACTACGCAACGGATTTTGATGCGGTTTTTTTTAATAGATAGAGTGATTGGAGAGGAAGGTTTATATGTATAATACATGCATATTACAGTAGAGGAAACATTAGTATCTACACTGCACCCGTGCGAAGCCGGGTCGCTAGTTATACATACAATCATATTTGCGAAAGTATCTAGGTATTGTGTTTTGTTACGATTTCACGCCAAAGCGGCTGATCGATATTGATGTTTTTTTTTTAATAAAAAATACGTATATCGACATTTTTCTAGAAACTTCTCATCCAGGACAGGTAGCTAGTATTACTTCCAAATGCGCGGACTGAGGGCACAGTAAAAATATGGAATTCCATATTTCTACTGTGCTGAGGGTAAGTAGTTATAGTACCTACCTTTTTTAACTTGATTTTTAGTACCTATTTTATTTACGATAAACTACTTACTTTTTATTAAAGTGACCTATCCAACAAACTAATACATTATCTAAGTATTGCAAACGTTAGATCGAGTCGGTGTTACCCTTTATCTAATATATTACATATCTGGTATCTATACTATAATTTATTACTTCACCATGCTTCATGAAGAGGAACCGTTGAGTTATCACTTATACTTACTTATGTATAACATATACATACTAAAGTAGGTACATATATCTCTGTAGGTACAGTCACAGTAAACATATGTTCGTCAGAATATTTAACTTGCTCCGTTCTCAATAGAATCTGTTTGTGTATTGTCATAATGTCACTGACAAAGACTGGCACTCGGTTACTAACTAATAATTGCTTTACTAAAAAATAAATAAATTAGATTTGATTATCTAGTGATAGAAGTACATAAAACCTTAAGCTGGTATTATGTACCCTGAATAGAAAATTAAAAATCTTGAAAACTGAGGAAGGTATAAACGACTCGACTGTACATACGAGAACGGGCCATTTCACAGACAGAAAAATGACTTGATAAATGTGTCTAAAAAATAGTGCAATGCAAAAGTCTTGTAATAGTAATTTATAATATCCTGAACAACATTTCTAACGTTGCAATTGATTTATGTACAAACATCTGCTAGCGGTTTTATCCACATTAAATTTTATTCTAAGGGAACTAACTAACAAAACAGATTGTATCCTACGTCCTGCCTACTCCAGGAATTAGCCTACCGGTGAGCCAAATTTTATCCAAATCTGTTAAGTCGTTAAGGCGATATTGATTGGCAAATATATATGTACGTCGACTTTTAAATTTAAGAGAACTGACTGGTGCTCAGTCCCAGAAATTACTTGATAAAACGTGGTGTAATGCAGCATAATTCTTGTCCTAATAATACATTATGGATAATATTTCTGTACAACATTTCTACTGTTGCAAAGCGTCAACAATTCTCAACGCTGTCATGTGCCCAATAGACTGGCGGCGTTGCCGCGTTAAATGGCAATGCTTAGCCTCTGGCCAAAGCACAAGCCGGCTCTTGGGTCACGAGAAGTGTCAACCAGCCGTTAGGATTTTTTGATGCTATATTTTAGTTCATTAAAATATATTGAAAAATAAAGTGATATTCGAATAGATAGAGACAAAAATTTGTTTTTTCATGTTAACTTAAATCGGTTTTATTTTGACGAGTCAAAAAGCAGCAATTATTTAATCACAAAAAAAAAACTGAATAGGATAATAAGTTGTCCGGGCTTAAGTTCAGCTAAATTTACTGGCCTGTTCGGCTTTCCACTTTTAAGGCCTGGACACCCTAGTTTCAACTACAAACTATACACTTTACTACTCTAATGTGTATCCATGAATGACTAGGTCAGGACGGTACAAGCATGATTATAATAAATAAATAAAATAGTTTTAAACACTGATAGAAGTAAAGAATTGTATTTAATTTCTTTGAAAAATCCATATTGGCACATATACCAAAAGATTATACAGAGTAGATTTAACCAAAAAATTTAACCACACCGACTTTTGATACAGTCCCAAATATACTGACGCATCCCAATACTAAATAGGTATGTATATGATGTATGTTTATTATCAACAGCGAATATTGGCTGGAAACACAGTGCTAAATTCGAAGCCCGACATCCGATAGTGTGGCATTATCTGCTATTATTTGTCACTGGGTGAACAATGCGAGCTCTGAACATACATATCGGCTATCTTACAACAATTTGTCAACAATTATAATAATGGTGTGCAAAAAAGTTCATAAAGAGCCATAATAGGGTATTTTACTGTAAAAATCTAATTAGTCCGTCTGATAGATTTACAAAAAATATTGGACACGTATTTTTTCTTTTTTCACGTAAACAAAAAATTAAGACGATACAGTGCGTTGAAAACTCACGTGACGTCACTTCGCTGGTAAAAATTGTAGCAACGTAGTGACGTCACGTGAGTTTTCAACGCACTGTATCGTCTTCATTTTTTGTTTACGTGAAAAAAGAAAAAATACGTGTCCAATATTTTTTGTTAATCTATCAGACGGACTAATTAGATTTTTACAGTAAAATACCCTATTACCGGGTCAAATGTTGAGTTGGTGAAATAAAAACGATAGATCCGAATGTGCCGCTGTGTTTACTCAGTGATTGTGTAATTAAACGCAACAATGTTTCATGATGTAGAAATGTTTTTAAATAGACAAGCAGATAATTTATTGAGGCAGGCTGGTCACTGGCAGATTATATTTTAACTTGCCAACTTTTAAAATAAAAGCATAGTTTTATACAAAATTAAGATAGAGTAATTAAGTAAATTATTAATAAAACCTGCTCGATTCCTCAGCATAGTGCAGAATCAAAACTGGGTTTTGAAACTTGAGTCCCTAAGAGGATTGAAAACAAGACTATTTGCACCATTTTTTTCAAATTCTTGTCACTTTTTATTTTATTTCATGTGGTAGACTGTAGTCAGATAAAGTTTAAGTTAGCATGGTTGTACGTAGTATTATAGATAACAGTTTTATAGAATTTCGTTTCCCATAACATTTTCTATATACGAAGAATACCTACATTGAAAAAATACATTGAAGAAACGCAGATTTATAAAATTATTGATTCCCCCGTCGATTATTACATTTTTGTTGATATAAAATACCATGGAAAAATATACCGAACAAACAGTATGCCTTAAAAAAAATACTACTGAGTTTGTTAAATAAAAAACCTGATTATAAAATTAATTTAATTGTTTTCCCGTGAAACACGTTTCATCAAATGTTAAAACAATAATTATATTCGAAATAAAATGGAAAGAACAAATATTATATGAAACATTTGCTGCGAAACGAATTTCAATGAAATTTCTGTCTGCGAAGCAAGGGAACACCGCCCAAGCATACTCTTAAGCCTTTACAAGCAATATAAACACCCAAAATACCCCACCCACCTAAAAAACGTATACAAAACCAAAAACGCTTTATAAACGCGGCATAGTTTATATCAGCTGACAGATGTTACACTTACCAAGAGCTACTGTACCCCACGGAACCCAATAAATAATAACACACTGAGTTAAGACCACCTAGCGAGGAAACTGAGCTTGTTTACGGGACTACCCCACCAGTATTGTGGCCACCTACGCTATATATTTTGCTTAGCAAATTACTCGCTTCGCTCAGGGTGTCTAATAACCCTTTAATGAAGGAAGAGCTGTGATGTTTAATGTTGTTTCTGCTTTATTAGGGAGATTTTTGCTGGAGGTAATTGCTGGGTTTTAAGTTGAGAAGTTGTGTGCAATTTTGAGGGTTAAGTTTTGTTTTTTTTTTGCATGGTTAGTAGCATGTTCCACACTTTTATTGTGTGTAGAACTGAGGTGTGAAAATGTCTAGTCTGTATTTTTTTTATAGCAATAGGAGGGAGGGAGGGAGGGTCTTCAAATCAAGAGGGAATAATTTACTTCTAGGGTGCTATACCTTCAATGAAGGAAGAGTTCTGGTTTTAAAATGCTGTTTCTACTTTAGGAGATTTTAGTGAAGCTATCGCTGGTTTGAAGTTGAGAAGCTGTCGATTTTGAAGATTAGGTTTTATTGTTCGAACGGTTAGTAGTAGGTATGTTCCACATTTTTATTGTAACTGAGGCGTGAAAACGTCTAGTCTGTATTTTTTGATAGCTATCGGTAATCTGTGGGTCTACAAATCAAGAGGGAATAGTTTACTTCTAGCTAAGCTAAACCTTCAATGAAGGAAGAGCTCTGTTTTTATATAGTAGCGTTTTAAAATGCGATTTCTGCTTTATTAGCGAGATTTTTGTATGAGGTAATTTCTGGATTGTGTTCAATATTTGCATGGTTAGTAGTTTGTTCCACACTTTCATTTTGTGAAGAAACTGACTGAGGTGTCAAAATGTCTGGAGCCTCTAATTCCTTCTTGCCTGAGGATCTGTAAATCAAGAAGGAATAGTTTACTCCTAGCCAAGCTAACCTTTTAGTGAAGGAAGCTCTCTGAGTAAAACTAGTGTAAATAGTCCGTTTGTTTTTAAAACTTTAAATTTCATTAAACTCTTATTATACTTATAGGTACTGTCCGGAAATTGGATATAAGAAACCGATTGCACTAATACAGCGTGACCAAAATTGATAAAGTCAAAATTTCCATACGTGAAAGAATGCTTCCTTTCCTAAAGAAAAATAATTCAAACTTTTTTTTATTCACGCCATATCCATACACTTCCTGCATTACTTACTATTTTATTCTAAGACGGCGTAATTAGTATATTACCTGTAACAAAAAAGCACATACGTTAGAAAACAGTAATGAGTAATAATCTAATAGAAACGCAAAAACGCAAATCACTATTTCACCATACTCCATACAAACGGACATAATAACATGCTTTGCCACTGCTCACTTCACGTGAATTAAACGATTCTTCGTCTTACAAATCTAATAGAAAACGCCCCTTTAATACTATAATAGTAGATAATTATCACATTTAAATAATATAACGCAAATTAATTCATACAAGAGCACGCGACTCGGCCACTCCATTCACAAAACTAAGAACTGTCCGTAATAGCTCATTTGAATACAATCTTGATAGTTATCGGCGTATAGACAACACTAGAACATTGTTATTATATAGTTCACTGAGTCTGAACGACCATACACAATTACACACGAACACTCAATTATATAATTGCATTAGGACACTTCATTCTCAGCCATAGACATCTAATGGTTATGACAGTTTGAATGCGTGCTAAGTCATTACAGGCATTCAGTCGTGGACTTTCGAAATGGGGTCAAGGAGATCTAAAAACGGATTCATTCCACTTAAATATAAGCAGTCAACACTTTTAAATCTCTTTAAAAGGAATTTTATTTAAAAAAAAAGTATTTTAACTGTGCATAACAATAAAATTATACATTTATATTGTAGTAGGTATGTGAGCGTCACGCACACATAAAGTTCGAACTTTGGCACACTACCATAAATCAAGGGGCGTTATACGCCATGTTTCACGAGCCCCATCCTTCTCTTTCACTCTACCACCATTCTTTATATCGCTGTCCCGTTCCGGCATCAAGCAGGAGCTTTGAGGGGTTCAGGGGAGGGGGGCAGATGTCTAGTCGTGACGTATTACTCGGCTGGCGGTCGGTCGGGTCAGTCGTTAGTTAGTAACGTTAAGTTTAATTGCTTAATTTTGTGCTTTATACTGGATTAAATAAAAATTATGAATGGGACTGATTTTACTATACACTCGTAGAGGGCGGAAACATCGACTAATGAAGTACCTGATAGGAATATCGATATCGACATAAGCGCTAATTACTTACAAACCACGCCACACTATAATGTATGCCGAGTAGGTTCCAATGCAAATCGCAAGTTCGATTCTAGAATAGACAATGTGACCAGAAGTTTATAGGACCACCCACACATCTGCAATGCATGTGTTTGATATGTAGCACGATTCCAATTTATAGGAAAAATATGAAAATAGAAATTTCTTCGTTAGAATTGCATTGTAGACGATGGAACTTGTAATGATATTGTTTAAAGTGACTGGGAACATTTTGAATTGTAAAAACTATAGCTTTGCAGCGTAATAGGTAGTGAGAATATAGTAGCTGGTATTGGATAGATTTAGTGCCAATAAGATTTATTATGCCTACACATCTCAGCCATACATCACGGTGGATCTCTGCAATAGATCTGTGTTGTCCAAGCTAATACGTGATCAGAATGCTAGTGATGCGCTTAAACTATAATTTCACATAGTTACATATCTACACTTTTGTATAATTTGTTATAGAATTTCATTGTTAAATGAAATACGTGATCACTTCTAAATTTATATCATTTCTCAGACTACATACATACATTAAATGTATATTTACGGCCGAACCCAATAACCGATCTATCACATACTGGAGATAGAAAAACAAATGAAACAACAGAAAAATTATATAGGTTTTCTGTTGTTTCATTTGTTTTTCTATCTCCAGTATGTGATAGATCGGTTATTGGGTTCGGCCGTTAGTGAAGTGACCTTAGTGTCCTTAGTGGAACATAGGTTTCATTTTTTCAAATTAGGCAATTTCCCCAATTGGGAACATGTGAATCTCAGATTCCAACTGTATCTCAGGATGACACCTCTCCTGCCGATCGTGTTCTTCGCCTTTATTGCTATGTTCTTATTTGTATCGACTAATTCGTCGGCCGTTAAAAGTATAGCGGCCTTGTTGGACATCTCATTGGTCGGCAATAAATATGGCGTTATCTCTCGATATCGACCGCGGGCCGCACTTCGCTCCACGCGACCTACCCCCCCGCTCTAATGAATTACACAATGAACTCTCATCTAAATACAGAAAAAAGCTTTTAAAGGCACATATCAAAAATGCCCACAAAAGCCTACTAAGACAGGACTTCCAGATTTATAGCACTCCCTTTGTTAAATCACGTAATCTCCACGTGGAGCCGCGGTATAAATGGAGGTAAATGAAAATAAATGTAGTTCCTCATTCTGCTGCTTGCCTATTTACATTGTGCCCAAACATAAATCTGGCTCTGTTTAATGGTAATCTATTTTAAAAATTACCTGTTAAATCACATCAGGACAGATAACACATTGTTTGGGGTATGTGGTTTAGAAAAAATGTTTGTCGGCCGACACGGCTGAGATTTGTTACCTTCAGGGTGGCATTCACATCATCGGTCCACCCATATATTATGTGGTACACGGCTCGGAATACATTAAACAGGTATCAAATATTGATCCCGAAAATCATTTTAAACAATCCCTTAAAATTAAAATGTATTATTATTTATTTAGTCACAGTTTTATGACCGTTTGTGACAAATTCTACCGTCTTAAATCATAATGATATCGCTAGTGCGTGGGCGAGTATCGAATTTAAATGAATGATTATTTATCGGCCATGGTTCGGACATCGATACGTGGTGTCCGCGCGGATCGTGTCGGGTCGGGCCATAGGGCCATTTTCGGCAGTTTCCGGGTATCTGTTCTGTAGCTACGCTTATCCAACTAATTTATATGCATGACGAGCTTTACAGCTAACTACGTTACAACAAAATGCGTAGATTTGAAGATAAATATAGGTACTATCCATAATATTTAAATTTTATTCAGTCTATTATCCAAAGGCGTTCACCCGTGCGCACGAAAGTATTGAATTAATGAAATTCCTGAGAGCAGCAGTCAACGCTACAGATTGCGAGACTAGTTTATAAAACAACAGAAACGATCCGGCAAAATAATAAAAATAATAATTAGTGATGCGACTTCCCGCGGTCTCGGCGAACGTCGTAAGTTTCGCCTACATACGCGAGAGGCGTCATGCTAACGTAATAAGAAATAAGAGATGAATAAAAAGAACTGGCCCGGGGCGATATATCACCGCCAGATCTGACCGAAAGATGCTGATGTAGGGAACTTGTGACAGCAAAACGCTGGGATCTTTGCTATACTTGCAAAGATTTTGCCAGTTCATCTGTCGCTTTGTTTTTAAACGAAAATCCAAAGACGAATATTTATTTTTATCTTGGACGATATCTTTGATACCAGTGGGAAAGTGATATAAACAGTCTTTCTCTTTACCATCTCACTTAATACCAACTGCTAGATCCCTATTACTTATTCCCTCTACGAGATCGTTGTATATTACTAGCGATATTGTATATATCGTAAAACATGCAATAGTTCGGTCATTTATTCGGTTTATCGATACGTGACGTAGCAATTAGCACATCACTAGACAAAGCGCTCTCGGGTGCGAGCCTACAAATCATACAGATACCATCTTCTACAAATTTGAATCGGATCTTATTTATGATTTGCCTTTTTCACGGCTATGTTTTGGGGAAAACTCGAATATAAATCACTGATAAATGGTTATTGGGTTTCGTACCTAATTCGAACTTTGTTACCGCCTACCGTACTCCGATACACAAACAATTTATATTTATAATTACCTGTTGTTGTTGTATCTTATCAGAAAAATATAGAAACCAATTGGTGCAATGAAAAAAATCTAACTAAATTTTCCCACGGTATCGTTTTCATTATTCGCAACAACATAATAATCATAACAAAAGCATGTACAAACAACGTACTTGGTTAAACAGCAATCGCATAAACAAACCCCAACAATAAAGCCAAATAAACGCTCGAGCACGCCATCCAATCGCACCTTGAATCGCACATAAAAGCCCATGAACACCGGTAGAATTGAATACAACGCTGCTCAACAGGAGCATCCAAATATTGCATTCCCAACCGTACTCGGTCGGGTAATATCGAGCACGAGAGTAGACTTCGTTAGTGCCCATAAAATCGTTTACGAGCTGCCGAAGAACCCTCTTCAATAAACGTGCCATAAAAGTTCGGTTATTCGACGCTAGATGGCGACACTAGTGGCCGCTTGAAACAGTTGCAACGATTTTACTGCCATCTATGGAGCTTTTTAAGCGTTTAAGGTCGGTGAGCGAGCGAGACAAGGCATTTCGTCTCTCTTCCACGGGATTATGCTGAAGTTCGCCGGTTACGGAATGGGTCAAGCGTGAAGCGACTTTTTATATTATGTTTTATATACGACACGGAGGTGTACGGTTGGTTGGCGCGGATGGTTCTGTTTATAGCAATGAAAATAAATAAATAAAACACTTTTAGATCGGTGCTTTTAATTAAATTGACTACATTTTTCCGCGACATTGAGTGTTTTCTTACAAAATCGTGAATGAAAACAACTGGAAGCTATAAAAATGGTGGCTGAACAGGTGCCTAAAGATAATTGCTAAATTATTCAAGCACGTAGGTAATTAATTAGTCATAAATGTCACTTATAGTTGCGGTGACGTCACAGTAGTTAAGCAACACGGGGTAAAGCCTCGAAGGTTTAAATTTCGAAGAGCGCGGACGCAGTTCGTGTGATGAACGGTTTCACGCGCATTACGCCCGCCGGCCAGTAATAGGGTTGCCAACGTTCATAAAAACTGTCGTATTAACCTTTTTAGACGATGCTCGCGAAGAAATCGTTTGCCACATATAGGAATCACAAGGCATTTGTTGAGGACTATATGGTCCATATTCCAAAACTTTAACTCACACGTTCTGGAATATGGGTCTTGTTTTTTATTTAAACCAGCTATGTTTATCAAAATAAACATTTGACCTGAGTTACTTTAATTTACGAAATGCACGAGTGTTTGTAACAAGAGTAAATGTAATTCTCCTTATGACGGCCCTATCATTCACGTCGGTGGTCTCATTAGATGACGCCCTTATTGTGTTTTTTCTTTACATAAATTATAAGTCATGTGCAGCGAAGCACGTCATGGAATTCACGGCGTAGACTGCTAAACGTTGCTAAACTATGGGCTAGAACGAGGAGAAAATGGTGCTAAATCATACCCATACTATAAGCCCAGTATAATGTTAAGTGAAAGATAATTTCAGCTATCTAGGCCCTACGTGGCATTTCTCTAGTTAAAGCTTATATTAGCTGGAAAATTGTAGTCAGTTATTCTATTACAATTTTATTAGGAAACGAGGTAAACGCGGCATGGCCCTAAGTGCTGTACGTTGGCCTTAAGTGTAATAATAAAATTATAGGCTGAAAGAAAATGTTGTTTTGTTGTTGTTGTTTTCAAAGAAATGTCTAACACTTCCTGATGGCTAAGAAACATTATTAGGTTATGATATGATGGAGTTTTATTTACTAAAAAAGGGAAAAAATTGTACATTAATTAAAAAATACCGAGGCAGACAATTTCAGTAGTTATTTATACTTAAATACTTTTGGTTCAATCAAACTACAAATAATTTGTACGTATTTTCGTTTATTTTCTGAGTTCATTTAAAGGCGTATGATGTAAACATTAATAAAATACGAAGATTCTAAATCGTTAAGTTATAGACAAGAACTAAATCAACACAAACTTGGTTCACAAAATAAATCTCAATAAAATTGATCTCATCTTAAATAACATCATCTTGGGACCAAGATCGGTAACGGTAGAGTCAGCAACATTGGTCATTAAAAAACAGATTATTAAATAACTTCTAATTTCTGCGACTTCGCTGCAATGACGTACCTTACAGGAACTATATATTCTCTGAGATAAAATTAGTCGATGACATTCAACTATATTGTCATTTTTCATCGATATGTTATTATCGGTTTAGAAAATTCGGGGTTTACTTCCTACTAAGAAAAGTTTCCCGCTTCGTTTTCTGAAAAATATCTTTAATGAACAACATTTAGCAATAGAACAACTTATAAACTAGTATAAAGCAACTACATTAATTTTGACGGTAAAAGTAATAGTAGGTTTGTTTATTAAACTTGGAATATCTAAGAAATCTGTTAAAACGCGCCAAGTTTACAAAGTTACATAGTTCATAAGTTAGGTAGGTAAACGAATGCAAGAAAATAAAACAACAATTAATTGACATTCATAATTTATTAATCATTCAAAGAGTTTATAAACTGTTTATTGCGACTATCATAAGCGTTTATGGCTACAATAATTGGCACTTACTCCATCAACTTGCACAGTAAATTATGCATATTTCTTTATAATGTCAACAATAGATTTATAACAAAATATTAATAACTAACAATAATAATCGATCATTCTACAAAACCATATAAGGTAATATCGATTAACGCTAGTCAACAATAATTCTCATATTAATAAAAGATACAATGATAATAGCAAATTTAAAAGTCTAAAAGAGTCATTTATCTTTAAGTTTGTTGAGCAATAGTATTGACACTTCTGCCAATCTATACATAAATTATTATTCTATGATCATAATTCTTTATGCGGACGGTACAGTCTAAAACGGGTTTCTTGGTATGTTTTATGTTATACCTACTAACACTGAACGGTCTGTCGTTTTGTCCGAATATTTCGGTTATGTGGAATATGCTTGATTAGGAACTGTCGTTGTGGATATTAACCGTAGAAACAGGTCATAGTGAGAGTCATCATTTACTGGATTAAATAATTAATCTCGTTATGATCTGGCTGCCACGAGCTTTTCCTAGTGTACTAAAATATTGTCATTTAATTACTGGTTAATTTATGTACTTAGTGAATAGTGACGCCTGGCCATGGTAAACTTTTGACCTTTCCGTTACTTTCACAATTCCCTTTTGCAGTTTAAATTTGATAACAGACAAAGCTGTGAGTTTTAACTAGCAACATAAATCATGAATGCCGGCTGAAGAATTTACGAACTGACAAGATGTTCATATTTTAAAGAAACTCCCCCAGGCCTTGTTCGACAAATTATTAATTTTACAATTATAATGAGGGTCCGGGGGGTACCAAAAACTTGTATTTTAAAGTTTTAAGAGACTATGTTGGAATAAGCATTTAAGTACCTACTAAACATTCGTTCCATACCTAGGTACCTACCGTAAATTAAATGAGACTGATAGATCCCCTTATGGATAAGGTCTCTTATTTCTTTATTGTACAACAACAACTTTTATAAAATTACTTACAATGATTAAAAACTTCGTACATAAAGGCGAACTTACTAATTAAATTTTTTTTTCATTTTAATTATATGTTTTAAGCAACTCACGAAGTCATAACCCTAAATACAGCCTACCAGCAAAACAAAATAAGAACCTATTGTAATAATTATACCTAAAAACTTAAGACGTGCCTAATATTAATTTATCACTTGAGAAATTCGGTCTGGTAGGCAGCCGCTCCACGTAACATACCTACTGTTATTTATCTGAATCCGGTTTGACTGGAAGCCGACCCCAATAAAGTTGGGAAAAGGCTAGGCAGATGATGACTTGAGAAAATTCGCTAAAACAACGAACTCAATGCCACCTTTACAAAATAAATTGAAAGTAAATTATGGCAATTCGATCGCTCACCGAACCATATGCAGCGGCTATAAATAACATAATGAGTTCTATTAGCGGCCATCTTTAAAATGCAGTTTGGCGTTTGAGCTTGTGCAGTTTGCGCTTTCAAGTTTAACTTTGTTGGACTAAATAAAATGGCGTACCTACATGATAACTTGTCTGATGTTGTTGATTTAATTCAGACCTTGGTTTATTTATTTAGCTTGTTATAGGGATATTTTATTACACATTGTATAGTACCGTTTTTGTGGAGGCCAGATAAGCAGTAAAATAATGGTAGGTACCTAAGTATGCAGCTGAATCCGATTTGTCTTCAAGCCGACACCAATATACTCGTAGTTGGCAAAGGCAAGACAGATGATGATGATATGTAGGTAATATGAGTTTTGAATATTAACGCCTTTAAACCATGAACCTTAGTACCAGAAATGCAAATTTTGCTGAATATTTTTGTTTCAAAAAACCTACGTACCTACCTACGTACACGTCCGTGCATTTTAACACACCACGCCAGGATAAAGTATTTAATCCGTTTAAAGATAAAAAGAAAAATTAAAAGGCTCACGTTAAAAAATCCGAACAACAAAGGCTCATATCTGCGGTATCTACACGCGAACAGACAGACGGACAGACAATGAAATTTTGCACAATTATCAAGATTACGATCGGGAACAGATATGCGGCAAGCCCTAACTACGTAGTCAGTTACATACTTATGCGATGATTTACAAGTGCACCGTTTTCATTGAGTGCTTATAGTTTCCCGCTTCGTCTTCTTTGGGTTAAGTAGGCAGAACGTATCAACGCATTATTATGAAATTTCCACAGTTAGTGTTTGAGTGAAGCTAGGAGTTGTAGCAACATTAGTAGTGACAATTATTGAATTAAGTCGGTTTAGATAGTGATCGTAGTAAGTACCAAGCAAGTAATTCTGATTCGCAAGTGTACAAAGCTATTGTTTCTGTTTTTTTTTTTACTAAATTTGAATCAAGCTTGTATACTACATTTAGCTGGAACTAATTTAGTGTTTCTTATCAACACAATGTTAGGATTTATTTTTTTATTTTTCATAATTGATTCAAGTCTGTTTAAGATATTTTACAATATAAGGTTATATACCAAGCAGTGTAATTTTATCGACCCTCAGTCAATTTCCCTGTCTCAAATGTTCAATTGTAACAGATTCTGATTACCATTGACTTTACATTATTAGGGTGTAGGCTGAGGACCCAAATGAAGTAATGGTTAGCCTCCTTTAATGTACTAACGACATTATGCAATGCAAATCATTTTCAACTATAATTTTGCTTGTATACCCACACTGAAGGGTAAGCAGGGCCTTGTTATACAAATATCACCTAAGGCGGTATTAGGCTTCCATTCATATAATAAGAGGCCAATTATATGTCACGATTCTAAGGGACTGAAATAGGTACACTTTGCTCAGGAATCGAATACAAGCCCATCTTACGCTTTATGATTCCTTCCACTACACTTAAAAGGTGTTCATTTAATACTTAGTTAATGAACGTTAGTTTAATGAAACGCGCTCTATAATTTACTGTATTAGAACATTTTCTTACACATTGAAGGGAAATGGGTGTGCGCTTGCATAATAAGGCATTATCGCCACATATGGGCTTTGATTAGCCCACCTTACCTTGTACTTTAATAACTTCTAGTGTAAAATAATAATTTTACCTAGGTACTGATTTTATTGTTGCTCATAAAATTGCCCATACATTATTTTACGGTGCAACATTTAGGTCAGTCTGTTTTCTACTTAAAACTTTTTGCACAATAACCGGCCAGTGCATGTAGTACCCGATTAAATAGTGATAATCGACCCGTAATAACCCCAATTTATTTGATATTAAACTCTATTGTTTAAAAGATACAGCGTAATTCAAAGTTGTTGAGAATTTTCATAAAAACGCCTTGAGTATCGTGGCGGTGGTCCGATGGGACGCGCGATGCCTGCCTCACAGGGCGTCCACTGGCTTGTAACTCATAATACATTGTTATTTATTGAAAATTAATTGTGTGAAAACACCACGCGAACTATCTCTCTATCGAACCCACCACGTGGAGAATAATAGCTTCGCAGCCGCGGCTAGCGTGCAATGAAAACAATTCAACTTTACAATACTAATCTTACACATCATCGCTTATTGGTTTTCTTATACTAAAAACGTTTAAGAACAACGTAACCTCAAGATATTCTACCACACATTCATCTTCCCGGTAATAACAACCGCCAATTTTATTCTTCCATCCGTATAGCGAAATATCGGGGAGATGAGAATCCGATATCCGATTATTCCGCAAATTCCCCGGTTAAGAAAGGCCTTAACACATCAAATCCCTAAATACCAAACTAAACCGATTCCCTAACACCTTAAAGTCCATACTTCAATAAATAACGTTCTGATTTATGAAAATTTATCATACACTTGAGGTTTAATTTTGAAATGATCTCCTCGCGATGCTAAAGGATATGATCCGCGCCTCAATGACAACGGAAATGAGACCTTGTGTTTCATAGAATACATTAAAAACTAGTTTGTGCGATGTGGCGAAGAAGACATTTTTCAATACATAGTTGGAAGTGTGTCTGCGTATTGTTTTGATAAGCTGCAGAACGGGTTTGCGAGATTTATTGCTGGTATGATTTAATGCGAATAAACTACTCGCCTTGCGCTCGTTGTATTGATGAATGCTCTATTTTTAGTGCAGTCACCTATATTCTAAGTGGTGCTTAAAATATCCATCACATTTTGATAAAGAAAATAAACAAATAATTGGCGTGGATAAGTTATTGCGCATTACGCCCGCCGCACTTCTTGCGGATTTTCATTGAAATTAACAGGTGATCCGCGGCTCCCCTTGCTAGACTGATTTGAATAAAATTAGGTTTCGTGCACTTATTCAGCGCCGCCTTAAGAATGAAGGAGGATAATCGCTGCGTTACATCCGCTGGGGCATGACTCAGTAATTATTGTAAGTCCTCAATTAAATTATAATAGCGGGCTGTGTTGGGCATACGTTATTTGTAGATTGGCAGCCCTGTCGCTCGGGGGCCAATGGGAACGTTGTAATGCGGCGCCTGCGCATGGTCGCCCGCTGAGCTTTACAGTTCAAACAACATAAGAAATATTATACGAGGAAATAATTTGCTTATTTTTCCTTATCAGACGATCTTAACAAGTAAAAGTAAGCTAAGTAGGTAACTACATTAAAAAAACTTCATGATCAAAAAGCATAACGAATGGTGTAAATAGGTGCTAACATAGTATCATAAATGGTTGTTTATCGGCTGGCCTAGAAAGCTTTGCGTTATGGTAGTCATCAAAGAAAGATTCAATTTGAAAATTTCATATCGAAATATGGTTCACGAAACTCGATTACCAAAAACGACGTAAACAATTTGGGTTACCGTAGCAGCGGATCAAATCTATTACCGTATGCAAGTAAGTATTGAAGAACCAAGAACCGAATGTTGGAATTGGAAGCAAATTGTTCGATCTACATTGCTCGGTAATAAATCATGTTCAGTTAGTGGATATTTGCGTGTCGCAACTGTTAAATTTATTGCGATGACAAGGTCGGACTTCGGAACGGTAGGTACATGAAGTGCCCAAGGCCTTCCGCTAAGTTTTAAGGCTCGTTCAATGTTATGTTTAATAGTAATTTAGATTGGTCGTTTAATTTGGCCAGCTGTGTAACGCGGGCTCGCGTATTATAAAATTTGACCACGTACATATAGGATGTTATGTTAGGTTAGGTCTACGAAATATTCTGCCATTTATGCAGCGCAAGTATTTATTTATACAGAGCCGTCTTTATACTTAAAACTAGCTTCTGCCCGCGAATTCCTCCGCAAACCTCCCCATTTTGAAACATTCTTCGTTGCTGCTCCGCTCCTATTGATCGGAGCATGATGATATATAGCCCATCCTTCGATAAATGGGTTATCTAACACTGAAATATAATTTTCAAATAGGTCCAGTAGTTCCTGAGATTAGCGCGTTCAAACAAACAAACTCTTCAGCTTTATTATGCGAAATTGTCTACTAACTTCAATCAAAGTTCAAAAGTCATTTACTCAAACCAGGCTGAGAGCCAGCAAACAGTGCTAGCTCTCAGCTTATTTTGAATATCGAATCGTTTTAGCTGGGAAGAAGATCCACAATACTTCAACACCAGACATAAATACCTTTATTAAGAAAGCCTCGTCAATCTTACTACCTACATGTAGGTACTAACCAACCACCAATTACCAAACAACTTGGTTTCTACTCGTGATGAATTTTAAACTACTAGTATAGCTACAGTACACACCTGTACCTATACGCAAGTAAAAATGTCCTACTAAAGATACCAGTTCGCAGTAATATGTAAGGTACAATTAACATGGTGGTTGTAAATCAACTACGGAAATGCCAGAGCAATTACTGATCGATCGCCTGTTAGATTCTCGTGTTTGTGAATGGAAAAATAGAATTCCTTTGGCACTTTTGTTGTGATTGTTTTTGCATTTAATTTTGTAAAAAGGAATCTGCGATGGTGACTATTTAAAGAGTCTGAATGTTGGGATATTTATCAATCAGTCCTCAACGGCTGAACGGATCTGGCTGAAACTTGAAACACGGGTAGATCCATGGATTAGGACTAAGGATATTTTTTTATCCCGGAGCTAAACATCTTACTATAACATCCAATTGTGTTAAAACCTACATTTACGAATAAATTTGATTTGATTTCCCGTCTATCTCGAGGTAGCAGCTGTGATAAGCAGCCAGGCGATTAAAACACCGTTTTTCATAGTCTCGCTTTTTTGCTAACATCCTACGTCTGGCACCATTTTCTACTAAATAAACCTGATACTTAAAGATAAAATATAATAACTCACGATAATAACCCTTTAACCGACGCTATATTAGCCGTTTTGGGCACTTTGCTCGGTGGTATAGTCCCAATACACGCTATATGACTGATAACTCTATCTATTTGATACATTACCATCAAAATAATAATGGAAGTCCATTTGCTGGACTAAAATAGGTTTCGCGATTTGAGATCAAAGAGCAGTTGGCAGTAAGTAAATGGTCAAGGCATCAAGTTTGTAAATTGCATCTAATCTTGAATATAGGAACCTAAATCTTAGATGGGCTATCGAGTTTAGGAAATAGTATTCATAATGCAACTTTGTAGATCAACGTTGAGGAACCTCCCAGAGGTAACTTTTTCTGCAATCTTCAGACTAAAGAGTCGTAAACTCCCAGTTTCAAGCTTTAAAAAAATCCTAATTGATAAAACTACGCGGTATTATACCGGTGACGCATGACAGGTTGGACCGTACTGCCACTACACACGCACCCCTGTATAAAGACATAAACATCGACCCTCACTATCTAAGCGAACGTAAAATTTGGTAAAATATTCATCCTCTTCTATGAGCCAGCCTGAATTGCTCTACTTCCTTTGCTTGGGTGTCGACAGCAAACTGTCAGATGTCATTATGGTTTCTTGTCATTGTTGCACGTTTTCTTTATTCTATTGATTGAATTTGTAATAGGTACATCTATCTACGTGATATAGGTCAATGGCCTATCTGTCAATTAACATAAAACAATGAGACACGTAAATGAGGCCGTAGACAAAGTTTTAAGAACCTGAAATGTCTTTGTAATTACAACAATTTTCTGTCAAAAGGTGTTCAGAGTCGCGGTAAGGAGGGACATTTGACAACCTTATAAGTAAACTTGTTCATGAACGACAGGTGAATATTCAATTATTATTTTCGTGCAAAAAGTTATTCGGCAATAGAAAAAAGTAATTTGAATTCGACTGATCAAGTTTTGAATCACATCCTAGTTGTTGTAAGAAATAACAAATCATCAGAGTGAAAAAAAATTGTTTCATTTCTAGACTGCTACTGGTATATTTTTTGTGAAAGATCTGCAATCAGCATTATGGACTAATTGGTTGTTCGCAATCATGGCTCGGTTAATTGATTTTAATTCGAGACTTGCTTGTATTGCATGAATGTCAATCCCGCTTTATTAAGTAGTTGTCATCAGTCTACTTATGATCGTAAAACTGATTTTATTAACGCTTTTGTTTTTTCTAAGTTTAACTCGACGTTTCTATTTAACTTCAAATAACTGAAAATACTTTCATCACAAATTATTGAGAGAAAAAAATGTAAAGAAAAAATCCACACATTTCTAATACTCGATTCAATAAAGGTTTTCTAATACTAACGATCTACATCTAAATAAAACACAAGAACACAAAATTTTTTATTGAAGAATATTGTAGACATAGTCACATAAACACAGTCTTAGTTATAATGTAAGCAACACATTATAATGTTATTGCTAAATCTAAAAATATATCTCTATAACATTACACAGATTTTTTGCCTTTATTACTCTAGCTAGGTACATTGGTTCGGTTACAACTTCATTTTCAGTTCGGAAATAACATTTATAATTAATTTAAGTTATGACTTATACATTAAGTATCTGAAATTATTCAAAATACTGTGTTAGCACATAGACAACTTGAGTGATTCACGATTCCTTTAATCTCGTGTCAGGTAAACTTAGTATAAGTAAGAAATCAAGATGCATTATACAATTTTGTTACCTTTTGTTAGATAATGGAGATGAAATTTTTCACAATGTTTGTATTTTACGTCTAACAATAAACGAGGCAGTGTCTCGTGGCCTGTGGGAAACTCAACAACTGCCGTGAAACATGCTTCATATTATCTTTCTCTGTCTAGACACATTTAATATTGAGTATTACCTAGTGTCTCCCTCGAACAGGAAATGTTACAATAACCCGGTCCATTTAAACTGTTGACTTTTCAATAACATAATGAGTTGTGTAACAGCAATTATTACAGAAAATAAGTGCAATTAATGTCAAAAGGTTGAAATGCAGATTCAATCATTATTGTATAATTTTAAAGACTTATTAACATCTTATTAAGTCGCGTTTAGCGATAATGACATAAATACAGAGGGGAAAAAATGCTAAAAATTAAAAATATACAGAAGAAATCTACTTATAGAACAATACAAGAAAACGTTCTAAAATAGTATCTGAATGTAGGTACAACTTACGAATGATAATCAGAAGTTTAAATTTACATTTCAAATGCGTTTATATCGCTTAAATTGTCATAATCAATCATGCGGCAGTCGACACTAGGGTGACAATAAACAATAGTTTTAACATAGTGGCTGAATGCACCCGGACGCTATGCTTTGAGCAGTAGGAGAGCTGTAAACAGAATGTAGCC
Source organism: Hecatera dysodea (assembly GCA_905332915.2). Taxonomy (NCBI): domain Eukaryota; kingdom Metazoa; phylum Arthropoda; class Insecta; order Lepidoptera; family Noctuidae; genus Hecatera; species Hecatera dysodea. The sequence continues at coordinate 13,442,984 of HG995298.1, read as the reverse complement.
AGCCCGCCATTACTCATGGGCGGTAGGGTCACCACACTCACCGCGCCGGGAAAACAGAGCGAGGAAAATTCGAGTTTTTTTCTTCTTAATTTTGCTATTCCAACAATCAAGCTATACGCATTCCATAAGTGCATACATAGTTTCACGTAGGTTTGTTATCTACCTACCGATCTTTCACTATTTTACTAAACTTCATTAGTCTTGCCTTTTCCTAATGCCCTATGTTTGAGTGGGTTGACTTTCTTTCTAACGGCATGCTTTGTTTTTATTTTTCTTCAAAATTTGATTTAGAAATTTATAAGTAGGTAATTAAGTTAAAACATTAAAAATTAACTAAGTTATTTGTTTTATCGCTACTTTTATGTACAAACTTTGCCATCCCTACAGTACGGTATCCGAGCTGCGAATACTGTAGCAGAATCAGTAGGATCCGATCTTAAAATTATACGTAACAATACAGTCTGCTATAAAAGTTTTTAATTCAATGTCTATTTTTTATTTTGTTGTCTAATTTAATACTTACTTGACGTAAGTATTTTACAGCACAAGTACCATCTACCGGGTATATATAGAAAAAGTTAATTAAGACCAGTTATTTTATTTAATTGTAATTTAAGTTCCACGCATTAAGAAATTAAGATGGCAATCTCAGAGCTATAATTCAAAACTATTACGACACAATTCTTTTATTGTGTTCATGACATAGAGAGCAACCAACATTTTTCTAAAAAGCGGGAAAATAATATTTCTATCTACACTTTATCACATCGTTGTTTTATATAACTTTTCATAAACACAAGAAAATCGTGACAACACTGTATAATTTTCAATCAAACAAACCACCTAATTGAAACTGTTGTCACACGATGAATAACAACACAATTACTGGAAACATGAAACTACTTTTTCTTCACAACACATTGTTCTAATTACGTGTTTTACTCTAGATTTTTTTCTTATACTGTTTATGTTTATAAACAGCCAGTTATCGAGCGTAAAAACACCTGGATATGATGGAATATCGCGCAATAACTCGTCATATCCCGTAGCCTGGTGCTCACGCGGGTAATTTTTATTGGGGCCTTGAACTTGTACACAATTTGGTCGGTCGATATTACAGACACAGTCGGCTTTGCCACCGCGGAGATGAGTCGTAGTTACATTTATATGGAGTGATATCATTCTTATAGTGGCACTATTAAATGATGTAGTCGTATGGATTGAGAGAAGATTTTTGTTGTTTGACATGTCTGTGAATTTTTTGTAGGACAATATTTTTACACGCACTGTAAATATACCTATATAATATGGCTCTAACTAGATCTTTATTTAAACATTAAATATATAACATTTAAATTAAAAGTTTCTTTAGGTATTACCTTAATTATCTGTTTTTATCAAAGTTCTAATTATTGCTTTAAAATATGTCTGGGAATGTTAATTTGTTGACTGCAAATAAATTAATAATGTAACAGGCAGATATGTATATCAGTGACAATAATTGCTTACTTACTGTGTAATAGAGCGGAAAGGCGGAATTTTGAATAATTGATTAAGAAATACAGAAAAACTGCATTGCTACCTTTTGAATGCAGACGTCACTGAAGTGTTTTTTCTTTTGATTTTTACGGTAGGTATCATGCTTTCGAAAAGGGAATGATTGGATTTTCGTGTAACAATGTAATGACGGATAATCAGCTGTTGTGCAAGCAGTGCGGTATCGAGGCCCTCCGGACCTAACGGGTACAGGCTTCAAGCTTTCACACAGACCTGCTATACCCGACTGACAAACTATTATTTATTTATTCACCCGTATCAGATCCGTTCTAAACAATAAACTGCTCGCATTCTGTTAAATTTACATACGTAATTACAAATGTTATTACAGCAATAAAGTTTTAAGAAGTTGATTATAAAACTATCAAATTAAAAATAGTGCTTCCGTGCGAATGGAATGAGAGTAATAAAATTCGGTAACTATTCTTAAAAATGATAATATTCAAGATAATAATCTATGGCTTCATTAACGCTGTATGTACATGGTAACAAGGGACTATAAAGCCTGTGCGTGACACCACACAAGTTTCAACAATAGTAAAAACTTATTACGTCCTTAAGCAGGAATTTAATAGCTCACAGCCGTAGAACAGAAAGGTATGGATTTTTTAACCTTCAAAAAACTACTGCCGAGTCAGACACATAAATCAATGTTTTTGCGGATTGTTAGGTATTGCTTGCGGTTTGAAATGTAATATCAAAAATTTATAAAGTATGTGTGTATCTCACGATTTGATCTCTTATGTTTTGCTGAAAACTCCTCGAGTCTATGAGCGCTTGGTAACTCGGAAAAAATACTGTAGGAGGCAAGTAACAGGTTGTTAACCGTCTAGCTTCTTCATAGTCAATTTAACTTCTATACATTTATCCGATCAATCAAAAACCTAATCAGCTATCACTATGTATTTTCCAACCATTCATCTGCATAAAGGATGTTGTTAATTTCGATAGAAATTCTTAAAATAATTTTCGATCGAGTATACGGTAAAGGCTGCCTCTGCCACAATGGCAAATTACTGATCTTTGACATCGGCAGGAACAATGGGAGACGCAACCGATTTATGACGTGGCGGGACTGTCGCAGATTCAATAATCTTGCGCGCACGCACCACGGCCCACGTTCAAGTGACGTACCAAGTAATGTACGGGTAATTTATTATAATTTACATGCGGGTTAAATACAGGTTGGTCGGCTAAAATTGCCAGCAGTTTAAGGTTAGCTAGGGTTTTGAAGATCAAGGTCGAGAAATTGCTTTGATTACCTACACGAGATGCAAAAGACCTCGGCCTGATACGGTGATTAAATAATAAATTAAGTATTTTGTATTCCAAGTGAAGTAACTAACCCAGGTTATAAAAAAAAAACTTTGCTTCATTTATAAAATGCCAATTTAATAACTACTTTAAAAATAACTAATTAAATAATAATAATTTCGTGAATTTTAACTTATTTCTCGGTAAGTCACAATTATAACTTTCAGCACCTCGTCTATTCTTTTTTTACGTGCAAAGAGAACGACGTGCGGCTCATAAATCGCTGCCACATATAAAGTGACGCAATACAAACGCTAATTAAGTAATACGATTCCTGTAATTGCATTTCATAGATGTAGGTAACTCGGTAACCGTGTAGCTCTGAGATTTTTCCCGACATCTAATTAGAGGTTTAATTATCTTTGATGGTATTTAGAAACAAGAATCTACAAACAGGATGTCAGACAATATTTGTCATTTAAGTGAATGCTCTATTATTTTACTTTTATGATGTTAAGATATAAAAATTAACTAAAAGGAGGTCCAGTGAGCGCCTTAATGTTTTCCGGTTTCGTCGTGAGAGTCGTTACAATGTCGTGTCGCCGCCATCCAAGTTCTAATAGTTTGTTTCTTTATTACTGTACACACAACCATTTAAACACCCTGTAATTAATCTGATTTATGTTTAAATTAAAAATTTTAGAGCTTCATTATATATTTTTTTTAAGTTTTCGCAAACAAACTTGGCTGCTTGTAATTAAATAATTAAACTAACTTGTTTATTTTTTTGGCGGCATATTGAGCGCGTTCGTTATTTATTTTTGTTTCTTAATTATCGCTATGCGATTCGATAATTTACATAGGTCTGTAATAAAACTGACTAGTTTATACATTTTTTAGAAAAAAAAATGTTTTCAGTTTTTACAACAGTGTACACATCTATAAAAATATGACGACGCAACAAAATAACAGGGGTCAGTGGAGGAAGCTCGGCGGAAACGTAACAAAATACAGAGAGGATGGCGAGAGATTTACACACCCTGTATCAAGTGGTTTACAAGTGTGCTGTTTTATGGGACGCCTAATAGATGTTTCTTTGGACAAGTTGGCAAAACGATGAGGAAAAATTATATCAGAGACTTTATCTGAGTAAGTAGATGATTGTGATTTAAGCACTCAAACTGTTATCGGTAGAAGTGAAAATGACTTAGGGATAAGTTAGAGAAGACTTCATTTTCCTCGAACGATGAGAAAATAGACCCGAGTGGCGAGAATTAATAGACAGTTTTCGAAAACGAACAAAAAACTACGTTTCGCTTAACCCATAAATAATAAGAATTACGAGACGTTTGGTAATTTTAAAAACATAACGGACCTAAGTTCCACGAACAGTTTTATTGTTAACCTTCACATAATAATAGTTTTAAAGGATCCCATTCATTAACAACAATCACCTGTGACCATAAAGTGATGCAACGTTTTTTGAACCATAAAAGTCATAAAACAGTTGTAATTCAACGGTAAACGAAACAATAGTTCTATACCTGCTGAACCTTTTTAAAGTTCGAGACATTTTTATTTTTACAACTCAATTGCACAAGACGGAGGTGAAAAAAAAATCTAAGAAAAAAGATACAGGAGCAGATGTTTTAGGAAAAATAATCACTTATCTCGATGTAAATTGTCCAATAACTTAACTTAATTTTCCCCTACACTTAATTGCGAGCGATATTATCCTGTTTACGTCTTAACGATAAATTTTTCCACCCCAAATTTTCTCACCTAGCGAGTTTACTATAGAGATTTACTGGAAGCTAATCCGACCAGCTGTAGTGACGTAATCAAACAGCTGATGCTATAAAATACGTTGTAAACAGAACCGCAATAAAAAGGGACCGAGAGACGGCGACACACGCGCGTCGCGACTAACGCACACTAAACCCACGTTATAAATATTTTGAACATGCTGTATATATTTTTGGAACGGGATACATCTACATTCTTTTTTCAAAAAATTGTAACTGAACTAGGTCAGGTTAAGTTTTTTTTTCAGCATGGAGTGGAGTACCATTTGCCAACCAGTACGAAAATACTAGCATCAAAGAAACCAAATTGTAGCACAGCTTACACAGCGATTCGCGTGTGAATAATTCATCATAAAATGATTTATGACACGATATAAATCTTTTATGGCAGAACAAAATACGGAATAACGTACAAAGTAGGTTCTATTTATAGAATCGGCTGTTACTGACCGTGGATACCCTACATTATTTTTTAAGACATCTAGGTAGCAATAGAAAATGTCTTAAAATTTTTCTTTCTTTGAAATAAACATTTCGTACCGAACGCGCCTTAATTCTAAATTGGCAATTCAATTAAAAAATGTAACAATTTGTCGAAACGCAAAAAAAAAATCGGTTCGCGTCGCGGTATCGCTCCGCCTCGGTGGCCGGTGGAGCTAAAGCTAACCCATAAAATGTTCTTGGTTACTGCGTTCCGTTCACAATGTGACGTTTTATACAGAGTCGGGCAGGTGTGAACATTATCTTAATTCAAGTGCTACCGAACCGATCGAGCTGTGCTCCGAACTTAACGTACTAAATTGAAAGGAAGATTTTTTAAAACGAAACCGATATTTTGCGAGATTTTTTAAGGAAATTCGTGCCTTCGGTACAAGGAAATTTACATATAGTGTAATTTGTAACGTTCCGTTTTTGTTGTTAGTATGCGAAAAATAAAAGGTGCAACAGTTTTCATCAGATATTAGTTTTGTGTTTATTAACCTGTTTAAAAACCATAGCATAGTCACAACCATAGAAATATATATCTATGGTCACAACTGAAAAGCTATTATCTTATTCTTTTACAATTGTTAGTAGCTTTGGCCGGTCTGAACTACTAAAAAAGTTTAAACAATACCTAAAAAGAAGGGTGATAATCAGCACGAGTCTAATATAATTACATATTTAATTTAGCGTTGCCTTAAAGAGCTAATTTAAACCTGTGAAGTAGACAAATATACCCCTTAACAGTCTAAGTATTAAGAATATATTGCTAATTTATTAAAATGAGCGGAATCAATTCTACTTAATTGAAATGGAAGTATTTGTTTTGCTAAAAGCCTATTTCTTGTTTATGAAAAGGAAGAAGCAAAAGGTGATTTGCCATAATCATATTTTAATTTTTGTTCCTTAATTAACCAATTTATTAAATAGGTAGCTGAATATTAATTTACATCACTTACTACGGTAATTTTACGATTATTTGTCCAACATTAACAATATCCTGCAATGTCCTATCGACCATTCTTTGAAGTTGAAAAACCAAAAAAATATTCGTACTAATTAATACCGTATCATTAAAGATTAGCATAATGAGATCATAAAGGAAATAAAGCGTGAAGATACTTATCTTTTACATATAAAACTTATTGGTTGGATTTTATATATCAATGATAATATCAAGAATTTAAAACACAAGTAAAACCTTATTTAGTTCTTACTAAGTAGAGCTTCTTTTAGAGCGTTTCAATCTTCCTAATTTTAGTCCTGTAACTTTTATATTTTTGTCAAAGATTTTTAGTTTCAATTAAAATATTATAGGCAGAACATACTCCAGCTTAATAATTAGCTACTTTTAAATTCTTGATGATAGTATTATGGTGATATGATGATAATGAGCTACTTTTAGAACAGACCTACCTAACAAAACTTTATTTTATCTGCAAAATATTTTTTTTTTCACAAACGTAACATTCAGTTTTTTGTAGCACAACATATTTAAAAGCCAGTATCTATTCTTACCCAATCTACAACGACAAAACAAAGAAAATGCCCACTTTCCATACTTCCTAGCCCCCAAAACAAGACTTCCTAACACCTAATTGTCCGAGCAGAGAAGTAAAGTTGGGAGTGAAAATTAGTGAGTTGTCTGCGAGTTAGTTTCAGTTTCAGCAGGGTCACCGGGCCAGGCGGAAGGGCGAGGTCAACACCCCCGCCGCCCTGGATACTGAGCACTGAAAGATGGTAGAATTGTGTTTCTGGGATTTGTGGGAAATCTGGTAGAGGAAAACTGGAAACTATTTTATTTGTTGTGATTTTTTTCTGTGGTTATGGAATCTAGTCTACACGGACATCTGTTAGTGAAGAAGTTTGGAAAGGAGTTTGTTAAAGAAGTTCAAATAAATATGTGATAGGTACTATATAATATATATTATGTACTGATGTACATCACATTTTTATTTGAACTTCTAACTATGTATTACTATTCTTACTAGTAACGACAGATTTTGATACCTTTAATGATCTAGTAGCAACCAACTACATCGTTAAAAATGGAGACCAGGAATTAAGGATACCGACGGAAATAATTTTCATAATAACTAGTTTTACTTTTCTGAGATTTTGTAAATAAGTTTATATAGCAATTTTGAAATCGTAGCTTTGCTATGTTTGATATGAATGTCTGAATATGTGTACGGAATTTTAGTATTTACCATTTTTAGCTGAAGAGGTATTTTTCAACGCAAGTTCTCAAGTGAAATATTTTACTTGTGACTTTGTAAGTAAGATTTTACTCTAATTAATAAGGAATTTAGGTCTAGTTTGTAATGTTACACCTAAGAAATAGTTACCGTTTCTATGCTAGCAAGAAATATACTCCGTTTATGGATATCAGTCACGCCTTAAGTATTGGACAAACACCTTAAACATGCCTACCTATAATTCCGAAATATTGGCAAAAAATACAACAAAATTGAATTAAATAGCAAGTTTTATGGAGTGCTGTTTTAATTAATGTTTCAGGCCTTTATCAGAAATGCAGGCAAGATGTTAAAATAATTGCAGAAAATACTGTCGTGACTTACAACATAACACGTCATGAGGAAGAAAATTGCCTCTATGAAACTTTAAATTATTCATGGAACAATTACCGTTGACTTAATTGAAAATTAATTTGTATTATTATTAAAGGAGCATAGCGAGGGCGACACCACAGTTTTGCATTTATGCTAGTGCAGGTTTTTGTTTGCGCCACTTATTCAAGGAGAGCTAAGTGTTTGGTTTTACTTGTTTGAGAGCACATATTTTCGCGGCGGCTCCGTGCGCTCGCATTCATAATATGCATTCGGTGTTTGACCTCTTAAAATTACTTACTGACACATTTTAGGCACCATAAATACTACAATGCTCATACAATCGACGATAAATTATTCACAACGCCACGTCTTCTTATAAACTAAACAATAAGGTCGAAGATTATTTTCGTAATTTTAAACGCATTAAAAAAGTCCATTTAGCAAACAGTCCGCGATTTCATTTTCCGTTGTAAACATGACGGCGAGCCGTATAATGTTTATGTATCTCGAGTGCAGAAGGAAATTCTCATCTAAATTCTGCGCGTGCGCCGATGATTCCAACATTCGTGCGTTGACAGTGAAATACATCTCGCGTCTCATGCGTGTGAAAAAGTAAAAGCAAATTGTATGATAGCAGAAGTGCAACACAACACTTGGAAATATCACTGAGGGTTAACTGAGAACAATCACTGGCCCACATAGTCTGTGTCGGGAGTACCGGGCGGTTCACAGGTAGCGGTACATGATCGTTGAAGGATGACGGCTGCCAATGGGCGATGCGTAAATTACCGATACGTGTGTCGCATCGCATCGCATGCTCAATACACTTTGATGTAACTCCGCCGACAAATTGAGCTGTGGTAGGTCATGGCGCTTTACAATTCAGATTGCATATCAGTCACTCACTACACTATATCGCACGGCCACTGTAACGCACGCCCGCGTTACCACTCATGGCTTAACGTCTGTCGCACACGAAAAACAACGCTGCACTAAAACATATAATCAAAGGATACCGCCTCAGATACGGAAAGGTGGATATCTTAATTTCCTAGTCCTTCGAGTTACTAAATTATAATTTATGATTGTGTTTTTGGCCGCTGACTATGGTAAAAAAGCGGCCTTCTATAATAGAAACGTCGTTTTTTTTTTCACCCGCATGTAACGTTTAACCGTTGAGCTTTCGATACGTATCGGACCTTAGCCTGGCCATTTTGGTATGAGGAAGAGCTGTGAAAAACATCGTTATATCTTTCTTCAAATTATATTTTGTATGAAATAATATTTTATGAGGTTGAAGATAAATTATTTTTTTAAAACAATGACATTCGAAAGTGTGTGAATGCTAGAGCCAAGAGCATGCTGCTCATTAAAGAGAAATTACTTAATTTGAATATTCTATCCTTGTAATAATTTAATTAAATTCATATCTTTTTTGTTCTCTTCTACTATCTACGTTGCTTGTTTTCTACAACAAAAACTACTTTCTACAAGACGTCGGATACTCTGCTAATTAAAGTTTCAAATCAGCACTGCGGTATAGAAAACAATAAAATTGGAGTAACAGACCGAGACGGATATATTTCACCGCGTGTGTCCTACGACTGGAAGGGTTTATTAGTTAAGTATGTGGTGGGGCCCATACATCATGGGGACCGGCGCCGGCGCAAGCTTTCCGTTCGATTCCCGCCGTGAATATTTCAATTTCATATCATAATGACTTCAATACTACTCTTTCTTAATGTTAACAACATAAAATTCATTCTTAATTCATCGATGATTAAATTGTAGTAAAACATTTTGCTATAGTGTTAAAATATCAAAAGGTTACCGACTTTCACCGACTTTAGGCGATAAAACACCAACAACGGTCACTTCTATAAAGTTTTATAGTTGTATAATTATTGAGATTCCTACTGGAATGGTGTGATAAACTTTATTGGTCGTTAGAATGAGAGCCGAAACAAATCCGTGAGTGGCGAGACGAATCGCGTAGATTTGTTACGGACAGTAATATAACCTGTGATTGACCAACGATAATTAAAAAGTAGCGAGAGTGCAATAAATGTGAGGTGAGCGCACCTATTCATGTCCCACTTAATGTAACATATATATTTTAGTGTTCTCAGACTAAGCAATTACCAGAATAATGTGTTTTCAAGCCAATTGATACAGATTGGTATTATAGTAGACGATAAACGTCTACCGCTACCGATGTGTAACTTTGAAGTCGTTTACCCGATTGATATGAAATAATGATTGCCTATTCTTATTGATCTTTATAAACAGTCAATTAGTGTCAATCATATATGCAGTTAGCGTAAGTTACACCTACAAACAATTGTCTGATAACACAGAATGGCTGTTTTATGTGAGAATCATAATGGAAGCACGATTAACCGACTTAGTTTAAAAGAAGACACATTGTTCTGTAAAACGCTAGTTTCGGCACGAAGCCCTCTATGTCAGGGAAATAAGTTTAAAATATTAAACACGATCCCTGATTTCCTAAATGGAGCTTTATCCCACACACTTAAGGTTCACGGGAGGTTTCAGGTCGAAAGGCAACGAGAGTCCTTGCTTATGAAAAATGTACTTTTAGAATAAGGTAATAAAAATTAAATTTGAATGTTTATTGAGATTTTTAGTATCGAATGAAAGGCGAATGCAGCTCAGTTATTTATACCGAGTATATGTTACCATGCACTGTTTATGTGAAATTAAATATGGTTTAATAGTTTACTAAGAACGGGTTAGCGTTGCAAAAATTAAACGATGCAGTTTCGCTTAGCCGGATGTGGTGTGCTTGTATAATCAATATTGATACTGGGGTACTTCGGGGCAAATTAAATTTATAATTGTGTTAGCTATCGTTTTTTAATCGAAAATAACCTGCCGTCTATGTAAATGTAGTGTCACAGACTTGGATCACTGACTCATATTCTCACAAAATGATTGCATTGCTCATTTCATTTCGATTTACAACGAAATCGATATATATCTGCATCTGTCTTAATATTCAAATACCGCGTGGTAGGGCACCTCAGTGTTGTATATCGTGCAACAATTAATTGCCGACCAGACATCAACTCCTTTCGGACGGCTATCCATGCGAAGCGAAGCGATAATACTCATGAATAACTACCAGATACCAACGCTTTTTTTACTGCTAAACGACGCAAATAGCTCAACAGATAATGTAATTAATTGCCCTATTTAATCCAATCAGAAGTTAGTAAACGTTTTCGCTAAAGAGAAATTATGAACACTTCAAATAATGCAGAAAGTCCATCTAAAGATTAAAATCATATGCGGTAGTCACGAATGTGTAAAAAATGTTGGAACTTTTTGTTCTCTTATTCTCGACATGTTTCTAGGTTTCATTTATCAGTATAGGATTAAAACGCGTCTGTATGCGGTATCTTTTAACTTGGTAAACAGTATCTAAACTATTGTTCCATTAAAGATACAACCAATTTTAAAAAGGTAATTATATTATAAAATATGATCCTTATTTATTTAAATACTTATTTTAATTACACTATTGTAGATAATATCGTACACGAGCTTGTTAGGTAATTGATTAGGTAAGTGAATAATTTGCCAATTGAACTCTAACAGAATGTTCGAAAATGTGATGAAATTTTTTATGAAGATTTAAGCGCATTAGGATATGTGTTCTATCTGAAGTTTTATCGCATAGCGAAGGAACGCATCCGACTTTCTGTGGAGGACCAGAGTAATGTAACGTTCCCAGCAAGCGATCGACCGCCCGATCAACGTGTAATAATACATTTTTACATACTACGAGCAAAGAAAATAAATTATACACGTACGGTCAAAACTCATGTTGGCATTATATGACAATTTGACGTCGGGAAAAAAGTTCCGAGTATCCTAACAAGCTTGCACCAGAACAAAAGAATAACTAAATTTATATGCAGTAAATTATAACATTTTTCGAGCCTGTTTCATTACTTCCTACTTCAAAAGATTATCTATTACGATAAGATAAGAATTTAAAACAGAATTACAGTATACAATAATGGAGAATTTAAACTGACTAAAATATGAAAACACTTTTTACGACTTAACGGCAGTAAGACTAAGATTTAACGTAAACCCTAAAGTTTTCAGTAGACAAAGAGGCGTATGTAAGAATAAATGTCTAACTATGGGGTCGATTGAACAGATTGCGGTACAAAACGGCAACTATAGGATGCAGCCCCGTGATTTTCAATGTAATGCATAATAACCTACGCCAGGTCACGCCGTTTATGAGCACTAGCGAACTGGGGATACTTTAGAACTACCTCTAACCACTTTTGGGTGCCTATGTAGTACTATGTACTGTGTTAAACAAGTTTGGTCGACTTTATGTAGGTCCGCGTATTCGGCAATGGAAACACTGAGCCACTACTTATTATTTTGATTACCTCCGCTTATAGGCCGGTGGTTTTTTACCACATCAATTATGTGAGGTAAAGAAATAAGTATTATCATAATTTGGTAGCGTTTCCTGCAGCTTAAGAATAGCAAGTCAATTTGGTCGTTTTTGTCAAGTGACGATAACGAGCTATCTTACCCTAGTATAAAACTGTAATGCCAATGCCGTTCTAATTTCACAATATTCTGTTAGAAATACATGTGAGCTTCTTACACGTTGCTAGACATAAGGAGAGACACTGTTCGAAAGTTCGAGACACGTTTTATTTTAGCTTCATATTGACTAATTTATCTAATTTTGTCTTGCAGAACTTCCAAGAAGATGTCCGTGAGTTCGTTCCGACGATTCCACAAAAAGAAAGTCCACACCACGAAGCAGTTGGGATTCATATTTATCACTTCACAGCTGCGCACCTATGATCGATCTTATCCAAGATGGCGGGCGGCGCGCCGCGCGAACAGGCGGGAAACAAGCGCATGCACACCTCCTCCGCCATAACGGACCCGTCAAACTTCCGACACATTTGAAATTAGAACACTTTATTCTTCTTTTGAACGATTCGAACGCAAAATACGTGCTGACTCGCGGACGGTTTGCGTTGCACTAAATTAACAAAAAACTGTTATAACGTATTCAAAACTTGAAACCCATAAAACATATCTCCCCCATTATTAGTTTATGGCTTGCGACTGTTACGGGGCCTATTATGCTGTTATTTTTCTGTGTATTGGTGTTTGTTTTGGCTGTATAGCGGTCTCAGTAACCAATGTGGGGTACCACTACAGAATGTTTCTATTGAGTAGATGCCTGTTATCCGTTTTTAAGTGACTCTATTATCATTCTTGTCCCATCCAGTCTTTGTGTTCCGTTGTATTTGTTTAACGGAGACTGTTGAGATTTAATTCTTGACTGTAATAATTTGAACTAATTGTTTCTCTATTAGGTTTCGGGATAGGCGCTGTAAGCAGTTATATTAAAAACTAAGTTTTGCTCACGATTTCGTACACTCAAATTCGATTTTTTCCCCATTCCTGTATACCCGCCTCTTTCCACCTATAGCCTTCCTCATGAACGTGATTATCATTTATTATACAAAAAGTATTTTCCAAATCAGGCTGATTTGGAAAACACTTTTTAGTTTCAGAGATTAGCGCGTTCAAACAAACAAACTTTTCAGCTTTATTATATTAGTATTATTAGTATATAGATGGTACCCCAGAATCTATACTAATATTATAAAGCTGAAGAGTTTGTTTGTTTGTTTGTTTGAACGCGCTAATCTCAGGAACTACTGGTCCGATTTGAAAAAATCTTTCAGTGTTAGATAGCCCATTTATCGAGGAAGGCTATAGGCTATATTTTATCCCCATATTCCCACGGGAACGGGAACTACGCGGGTGAAACCGCGAGCCGCTGCTAGTACCAAAATAAATTATAAAATCAAAAATGCCTTTTTTAAAATAATTTACCGTCTAATAATAATTATTAAAAAAAAAACAAGGCAGAAACAAGAACAGAATAAATAGGATGACCTACATATATATTAACACAACTATAACAAAAGTTTAGTTTTTTCAAGGCACAGGGGCTTTACTGAATATTGCTGCGGTACAAATTCAAGGAGCGAAGTAGAGCCACTTTCGTAGCGTATCACCGATCGGATGCACACTCACGAGTTCCCATCACTACGTTACGATACAAACTTATAATATTATGTAGTTATGTCCCTTGTGCATCGAATTCCAATTAATTTCATCGACTTTTCTAAGAACATATTTAATATTCGCTATTGTTTTGAATAATTACTCATGTTATTGACATTCATTGTTTTGCTTTTGCAACTATCGAGTGGTCAATTGTTTTTTTTTTTTTTGTTGCGTAAAGAATAATGATGACAGGATTTTATATTAATTATAGTTTATCTTATTTTTTTCTATTTCCTTTCCTTATTTAAGATTTTATTTTGGAAGGCAAACGATTGAATCTGATTAAAAAACTTAGCCACCTTTTTCTAAAGGTATGGAACAGTTTATATTAATACACAAACAAGTTCAAAATCGAAATCAAGCGTGTAACTACAGAATACTTTGCAAGTATGTAACTTGTGATTACAATACCTCATTTCCCTTTAATAAAGGTGCATTTAAAATCATTCGGTGCCCTCGGCAATATTCAGTCGCCAATTTGGGAACTTGTTTAGAAATTATAGGTTCAACTCGTGGCTTGAGGTTAGGTTGAGTTTTAAACCTCACTGCACACTGTACTGAAAAATAAGCAGCTAAAGAATGAAAATAAAACCAGCAATATTAGGCGTGTGTTAAAAGACTGGGTTCTGTAGCAATATTTATTATTTCTAATACTCGATTTTTTTAACCGAATTCTAAAAAAGGAGGAGGTTCTCAATTCGGATTTTTGTATTTTTTTTTTTTCAATTATAATTCAATGTGAGCGCCCAAAAATTATTGAAGCACTTGAGTTTTATTGATTATTTTTTAATATTAATTCCAGTTTCTATTAATAGTAAAAGAAACGACGTTATGATTACTGGGCAAAGCCAATATTAACGTTAATTATTTTAATATGACTATTAGCACAGATTGACCATTAGTAAATCAGTTTCTGTGGGTATATGTATTAAGATTAAATATTTAACTGTCCGGTTATTAAATAATCGGTATATACGACAAGCATTTACTGGAGTTTACCGAGGTAACTATTACTTTGCTTGTTTATAATTTTATTTGCTTATTGCCTTTGAATGCACTCAGTTATTTGATATCAGTCAACTGCTTGTTATGTCTTAGTAGTACTTGGCAGTGTATACTTATTTACTTAGTTACCTGCAGTTAACCTGTAATGCAGGTTAAACTTGAGCAATATTCTAGATCTAAATGGACTGGCACTATTCTGATGAGGTTTGATAAAAAATTAAGTTTATAAATGAATGTCCATACCTATTAATATGATCGTTGTTGAAGTCTCTAGAATTGAATAAGAATAAATTAGGTGGAATAATTTGTTGACTATTTTAAATTATTTTTATTTTGTACAGGAAAGCTTTTGTATTCAGCATAGACACGTGACATTTTTTCACGAAGCAACACAGGTCGGCGGATCGTGTTCGCCGGACAGCGGACAGAGACAGGCCGGACAAGCCCGAACTTTTCATACAACCCACGTCCAACAAGCGTCCTTGTATTGTTTCGCGGGCCGTGTTGCGTGAACACCGAGTGAAATATGGCCGACAGTTCGACTACTTATTTTTGTTTTATTTTTTTAGCCCGTGTTACTTAATTTTATCAAGTCGCATGAGTTATGAGAGGCGGGACCACACGCGTTGCGTTAATTACGCGTTAGTAATGTACAGGTGACTCGCTCCACGCTGCGGCCGTGATTGATTCGAATTTCGAACACAAAAATCGGATACGATCCCTGAATCTAACCAGTTATTAAATGCAGCATTCCAAATTGAATTTAGAGTTGGAACGTCTCTATTTTAAATCATACCTCCAATTAGTAGTTAGAAGAATGATTCTAATAAGTCGTAACAGGAATTTTATTCTGTGTTAGTTATTGGTGGGTAATAAATACATAAGCGCGCGGGTTCTTTAGCAAATCAGTAAAGTTTTCGTCAGTCGGTGATTAGATGTCGAAATTATCTAGTCTTGGGCTTTCATCTTAAGAATTGTACGCATAATCGAGTGGTCATTTGTCGAGTGGTCAGTGGCACTCCTTTTTTTTTTTTTTTTTTTTTTTTTTTTGGATGGGAAATCATCAAATGACCCCTCCCGCCCTGGGTGGAGCGGTAGGGAGTGTCAGACTTTTACTGACTAAAACCCACCCGTGATCCTTCTTGTGCCCTATGCGTTCCAGGGCCGCGGTAACTCTTTCGAACAAATTCCGCAACCCTAGCAGGCACCGACCCTATGGGGCCCCGTCCTCGGTGCTGACGGCTCCTTGTGACGCGCGTGGAACACAACACGTCGTCGACTCAACCTGGTATCGGACGGCGAGCCACCCACGCTCACCGTCCCCAGGCATCAGCCACTGCGCGATAGCACAGCGGCCGACTTGTCTCTGGAGGGGGCCGAAATGGGACCATTACTGGCACTCCATCTCAGCACCCTCCCGAGTGTTGGGAGTCGCAGCACCCGCAGCAGAAGCGGCAGTGGCGGCGACAGAAGCCGCGGCGGCGGCAGAGGCGGCGGTGGCGGCGGACCTCTTGCCCCTGGTCGGGGCGGGTGGCGCGCAGGCCCTTCCCCCAGCCCAGTGCTCGGCCGGCTTGCCAACAGCCGCACATGCACTGCAGTGCGGCGTGGCCTCGCACGAGCCGGCCTTATGACCGGGCTGACCACAGCGGAAACAGAGTCCGCTGCGGTCGACCTCCGAGGGGCACATAGCTCCCGTGTGGTTACCCACATGGCAGCGGTAGCACCTCAAAGGTCTGGGTTCCAGCAGTTTTACCCGCGCAGACACCCATCCCACCAAGAGCCTTCGGCCCTCCGACACAGTTCTGGCCGCCGTCACGGGGCAGCTCACCACAAGGGTTTGCATACCCGTGTTGTCAGGCCGGAGGGTGCCCGCCTTGACAAGCTCGGCAGAGCACCCCCCAGTCCTGGCGACGGCGGCCACAACTTCCTCCTCCGTCACGGAGTCATCCAGGCCCACTATGCGCATGTCGATGCGCTTAGTCGGCCTGGACACCCGGACCTCGTCCGCGGGTAGGACCGCCCTCAGCCTTTCGGCCAGGGCGTCCGCGAACGGGCCACTCTCCGTTCCGGCGAGCTCGAGCTTGCGGGCACCGGTTAAGGTCCTCCTGACCCCGATGCCCCCGCTGATGCCCAGCTCTTGGAGGCTCACCGCCTCCTTCGCCCGCTTCAGTACGGCGAGATACGTCACGCCCCTCTGTTCCGCTTCCGGCTGCAGTGTGAGCACTACAGCCGCGGATTTCGGGGCGCGAAGCCTCGCCGCAATGGCGTTGGCTTTCCGCCGCTGCCTCCTCGCCTTGTTTTTGGCCGCTTTCGCGGCCCGCCGTTTCTGGCCAGCAACCTGCCACTCGGCCTCGGCCGCAGGAGGGTCCGAGGGTGGGGGTGGGGGCGGCTGCGGCACCACTGGCGCCGCAGCCTTAGCCGCTCCTCCAGCCTTCCTCCTCCCCCTCTTCGCCGGGGCCGCCTTGGTCTTCGCCGGCGTCGCAGTCGCCGGCGTCACAGGCGCTGGCGCGGCTGCTCCCTTGGCCTTCGCCGCCTGGCCGGACGTTGCAGGGCCGGCAGCCACCGCGGCTGCGTAAGAGGCCGCCTTCTGCTGACCCGGGGCCCTCTGAGTCGCCGCCGTTGGGGGCCGCCGGACCATGTCCTCCAGGGTGGAGAACTGCCTCCGGAAGGGAGCCAGCTCCTGCCGCACCAGGTTCCGCATCTGGCTCAGCACTAGGCTCCCCTCCAGCGGCGCCGGACTCAGCACCCCCTGCGGCTCCTCGGAGGCCGCTCTGGCCATCCCCGCCAGGTCCTTCCGGAGCGACTCATTCTCCCGAACGAGTCGCTCCGTAACGGCCGCGAGGCGGGCGACCTCCGCCCGAAGCTCTGTCGTCTCCCTTGAGGGAGACGCGCCAACGTTGGCCGCCGCTGCCGCCAGGATGGAGGCTTTGGCCGCGCTGATGGCTTCCTTCTTAGAGGACTGCTTCCTCTTGAAGGCCACAGCGCGGATCGCGGCCTCCACGACCTCCGCAAACTTGGCCCTCTGCTGCTCTGAAGAGGCAGGTACCTCCACCGGGGGCTCCGAGTCATCGGAGTCGAGAGGAGGCGGAAGGGTAGAGGGAGCCCTGCGACCGCTCCCTCCAGGGCGACGCCCCTCCTCCACCAACCTCCCGGCCCGGCGCTCCACCTCCCGGGTAGAGGGAGCCAGCCCCCTCCCCGCCTCACAGCCCCTGCCCCGCCTAGCGGTGGGGATCTTGCGGGCGGAGGCAAACTCGCCCTCGGAGGTCGAGTCTCCATCTTCCTCCCGCCTGGGCCGCTTGCGGAAGAACTTTTCGTTCTCCACAGCAGCCCTTTCTCCTCCGTCTACAGAGCCCGCCGAGCTGACCGTTAACAGGTCAGGCGCAGAGCCGGAATCCGACTCCGCACCTCCCCGGCGCTCAGGCGAACCCTCCGCTACATTCTCGAATGCCATCAGCTCCTTGAAGGATGCGGATTCGGATGACGATTCGGAGCCTCCTCGGCTCATGTTGCCACTGGCAAGCGGAACACAATTGGTGCCCCCCCCAGAATACGGTGGGGCAGACGCTCTTGCGAGCGTGGCGGATTCCCCAACGGCTGAGCCGCTGGAACCGCCCTGGGGTAGTACGATTGCCTCTTGTGTTTTCATACTTTGTTCCTTTTAGAGGGTATGGTCCCTTGCTCCTCCGCCCTTTCTCCCTCACAGGGCCTCTCCTCCCACCCGCTCACTGCCTTCACAGCCACGTCTGATGAGCAGACGCGTACCAGAAGGCAGCGAGCGGGATTCCTCGCGTGTGTGTCTCTCTTGGTCTGATCCCTCACTTGCGACCTTCCGGCATGAGTGGCTCTACCGGGAAAGCTCGCAAGATCATTGAGACGCTCAAGCCCCACCACGACGACAACGTGGAGACACATTCGGTGGGGGTCAGTGGCACTCCTCAAGTTAATAATAATGCGCCCAAACTAGATCGGGCCATTGACCTGGGCCGGCGCGGGCGCGCCGTGCACTCCCGCCATAATTTGGAGCGCTAAAATGCTACTGAAGACGATTTACCAAGATCGTGAGCTTCATCATTTAGTATTTTTATCGTTATCATAAAATATAATGTTAGTGAAAATTGTGATGTTAAAAAATTGATTTCTATGTAATTAAAGTCTGATAGATCTATTATTTTAAGTGATCGGGAATGATGTTTTGTTAGATACAATATATTACTACTTCTGTTCATTTATGACATGGTGAAATTGTTATGAAATGTTTTATAATTATGTAAAGCGTTCACGATGATTTTTATTTTTAAAAATGATGAAAGTAGATATTTTTTAAAATATATTGAGAGCAAAAATTAAATTCACGATTAATAAGCTTAGGTAAATTGAATTTAAAAAGTAAATCGGTAGCAAGTTTGAGTGAGCTAGAACAAGTTAGAGCTAGAAATAGAACAAGAACGAGCCTTGTACGTGATTGTAGTAATTTACAGTTCAAACGCCCAATGTTAGCAACCATTTAGTGATCCATTCACCTATTGTATTAGACTTGCGATTTTTGAACGCAAAATAGGCGGTTTAACTTTTAAGATTTAATGATTAATTGAATAAGTAATATAAAATTTGTGTTTAAAAAATATTTTCTATTTATTGATTTATTGGCATCAGGACTTTAATTATGAATGTGAAGCATTTATTTTACTAAGTAAATTAACTTTAAAAATGTTGAAATAAATTATGATGTGAGAATCACTCATACTCGATGAGTTTAATCTTATAAAATTTCACGTATTTTATGGTTTTTATAACACGAATGACTCTATAATGCATGTAACTACAATTTATATCACATAAACGCCATAAAATGGCACATTAAACTACAATATCTATCAAATAATTGAAATATATAAGGCAGTAAATAAAATAAAACCAGCCATAAAACTCGGCTCAAATGAACTCTGTCGCTACATTTATTTATTTTTTATTGTCACAAATTAGTATTTTAATGAAGATTCCAAGAGTTGATGGCAACAATAAAGTTATGAATGGCACTAAAATCTGTCTTGACTAATAAGGTGCTAACGAGGGTCGTTCGTTTTATGTGCGTTTTATTGACACTTGAGACGAGTTGTCGGCTTGTCAGCCCTACCTGCCACCGCTCTTATTGGTTTCCTACGAGACGTGAATGGGAATTTCCGATTTCGAGGCCCACTCCAATCGGATAGCGGCATTTTAGAGCTTACGCTAAGAGATTGTCAGTGCATGAATGTTTCAAATTTTTATTACATATTATTGAGCAATTATAGAGTTGTTATAGTGCTGTCTGAAGTTAAAAGTTTTTTGTAAATCAACGATGATCGGGATCGGGATCGGATCTGTTATTGTTTTGTTTCTAATAAAATTATAATTAGTGGATAACTAACCTGCTATAGCCATCCAAGGGTAGAAGGTGTGGTTGGTGGGCTGGTGCTGTACGGGCTGTGTGGCTGCGGTGGCGGCGCCGGGCAGCGCGCACTGCTGGCCCCAGGGCAGCGCCCGGCCTGGGCTGGAGGACTCGCTGTACCGCGCCTCAGGGGTGCAGGCGGCCGGCCTCACCAGGGCCCCTAATCCAGAGCCCCAAGCCTCTTTGCCTCCATAGCCATTTTGTTGCTCTCCTCCTGGCTTAGAACAGTCTGCCTTTGCGTATTGCTGCTCTCCAGCGTACAGTTTACAAGCGGCTGCCACTGACGCATCGTAGGGCGAGTCCTGGGGTCTCGGCTGGTGCAGGGCGTGCGGCTGGGCATATGTTAGCCCCAGCGGGAACCCGCGATACTGGTCTCCGCCACCACCACCCTGGTGCACCCCGTGCGCCCCGTAAAAACCACCCTGCTCGAAATAGGAGTTCATTCTGATCAGTCACCGACACTAACGTCACTCAGTTAGGGAACACTTATGTCATCGCGGCCCCACGCGCCGTGATAACGCGACCTCCGCCAATGTCACTCCAAATACGGACAATGTAATTTAATTTTATTAATTTTATTGCCTCTTAAACGTCACTCGAGCGTCATAATGGGCTTCGTTGGCGATAAAGGCCAGTTGACGTGTGTTTACTTTTTACGATTATTTTACGACTTGGGAGCGCGTGCCGCGGGTTTTACGACTTTTTAAGCGGTTGTATGCGGCGCCGGCTCGTCTCACAGTGCTCGCACAAGTGGCGGGTGTTGTGATTTTTTGTCTTAAAATTTTCAGTTCGCGATATGTGTGAGACGAAGACGCGTGTGTCGCGAGCGAAGTTTGTCGTCGCGTGTGGCGGGAGCGCGCGACTGTGTGCCGTGTGCGACCGGCGCGGCTCGGCTCACGCAATCTACTGAGAGCGGGCCACGCGCGCCGCCCCGCGCGCGGCGCCGATCGCAACACCGACGATTGTTCCGTCCCCTTTTCGCTAATGACTATAAATATTATCAGTTACGCTCTCTTTTCCCTTTCTTATCACTCCTGAAGCACGTGGGTCTGCAACCTAGAGTCATATTCAGACTAGCCCAGATTTTCAGGTCGCTCTACCAACTACGAGAGGACATGCGAGTATGGTCTACAACCAAACTTCGTAAGTAAACAAACGCATCAACCAGCAACCTTCAGCCGAAAAACATAAATCATAAAGTGCCATCCCATGACAGTAGTGCAACAACGGTACAACTCAAGTTGTCGGCCCACGCAATACAATAAATAAAAAAAAAGCATCGACAAAACCCCAATAATGAGTATAACTGAAAAGTTAAGCCGCAAAAGTCGTAAACTCATAAACGTACAATTAGTGAAACGGGCGAGTAAAGAAAAGATTTTACAACCACTCCTCGACCGTGCCACAATGAGCGCGCAGTATCGTAACAAGGTGCTGAATAGAGTGAGAAGTCGTAAAGATGATTATTATTTCTTCTACTACCTGTTTTTACGAGTGATGTTGCTGTTACGCTTGCTCGTGCGTGAGTTGCATAGGGGGGAGCGAGACAGGAGGTTAGGAGCGGAACGCTTATCGCGGGGCCGGAGCTGCAGGTAGTATGTCTGTCTCGCTCGGGCGCAGTGTGGCGCGTGCAGTGGAAGGCGCACTATCGAAGGGTAAACAATAGCGCATTATCGCAAGCACTCAGTTCGCGCGTCCAAATGAAGTCATCAAACGAATGAATGGCTGTGGTAGTGCGCTGTGCGGCCTACCCAGAGACACGCTCGCATTTTTATTGCACTCACCTCTTTAAACAAATATTTATCGATAAAAAGGACGGGAGCGGACTCTGTGAGGCGATTTTTTGTGAGTACGTGTAATTGGTCAATTTAGGACCCAAGATACCGACACGTCCTAGACGATGCAATTTTATATAGAACTAGATTACAGGTAGCATTCAAGTTTTTGTATCCAGATGAACTAATAAAGAGATAAAAATATCATATTGATAAATTCTTGGAAATCTCCAGTTTTTCATCTGGAGTTTGTTCTCCAAGTAATAGGTAAGTAGATCGGTGAGAAATCATCTAGACGCCATCCTAAAAGCTATGTTGTAGAGAGCCCATAGACAATCAACTCAATCAGCATTTTATTTATGGTTACAAGCTAAGTGGAGGGGGGGGATTAACTTAAAAAAGTGTGCTGATAAAATCCTAATTGGTTTTGGTAAATTGTACTCTATGTAAAAAAAGAAAAACTAGAAAAGATACCTACGTACCTGAACTATCTATTAGTTAGTTGACTGTCTCTAGACTACCTGCAACAAAAAGTTCAAGTTTTTTTTTCCATCAAACTCAGTTAAGGTAGACTTTCAAATAAAACATGACGTTCTTTCAGTTGATCAAAATGACTAATTATCGGTAAAAAAAAAAATGGAAGCCAGAAGCTACCAACACTAATGATCAAAAGGTTGGTTCTGTACAAAAAAGGGTCTATCCTGTATTTGGAAAAACAAATGGCCCTTAACAAGTCTTCTCATTTCGGAATACTTAAAAGCCCATTGCTCTTTTGAGAAGCCATTGCATAGGTGAACCCGTGACGAATCTTTCTTGGGGTGAGAAATGGTTTTGTTAGAACTAACTATCATATACATGGAGTGGACGCCGCTTTAGCTTGTAATTTGGAGAATTTAAAGTTGCAGCGGAACTTGGAAAACTTTAGTTTGACAAGAGTTCCAATTCTACTCATTTTCAAACAACGTTGGCATTCGTAGGTAACTCAGTCAGAATCTGTCAAAAATTTAGGAAAAAAATGAATTTATTTGGCAGGTTGTACATGCAAACGTTGCTTAAAAATTTGTAGAATTAACTCTAAGTTCTCACTCTAAAATAGAGCTTGACAGACAGGTGACTTCGAACGACCAATTTAGAAGACAGAAGAACATCTATCAGCGATAACGTTCATATGTCATTCCAGTATAATTCAGTAAAAAATATTTTGGACTGTTGATCAACGTCATGTCTTAACTATGTACAATTATGCCTTAGTTACGTAGGTAGGTACATAAAGGAGCCATTCTCAGACTACCTTGCTCGAGCCCAACGTATCTAGACATTGACTGCATTTTTATTCGTAATAGCCACACACGAAAATCACTCTTGTTTTTTGCAGTTCAAGTCTTGCTTGCTACTGAACTACATATATTTGAAGTATGTATACCTACTTATGATTGCCAACGCGACGTGTTGCCTAGATACTCAATTATGGAGGCCATACAGGCAGTCTCTCTTTGTAAAATACTTATTGGTATTGATTGTCCATCCCAACATGGTTGGGAAAAGGCTGAGCTACAGAAAAAGGTTTCCAGACATATAGAAAACAAAAGCCTCCTGAGTCTTTTATTTATTTACTAGCTGCTGCCCGCGACTTCGTCCCCGTGGAATCCCCGATTTTAAAACATTCTTTATCGCTGCTCCGCTCCTATTGGCTTAAGCGTGATGATATATAGCCTAAAGCCTTCCTCGATAAATGGTCTATTCAACCCAAAAAGAATTTTTCAATTCGAACCAGTAGTTCCTGAGATTAGCGCGTTCAAACAAACAAACAAACTCTTCAGCTTTATAATATTAGTATAGATTTATCGTCGACATTGCATAGGTACATATAAGATTATCTTAACACTATACATAACTTATTCTAGTGATGCAACACTTACAGACCACTACAACACTGTCGTACCTATTAAACTTTGCAAGAAAAGGTGTAAACAAGAGATTCGAATTATCAATATGTATAACTAACAAAAGTAGGTACATCGTAAAATATGATTCAATTAAAATGAAATAGAAACAATGTTACCAGCCTATCTGGTTTTTATTGACGCAATGATTTAATATTTCAAGGATGCCTGCATTTATTTCACATATGTATCTACTCGTACCTACATTAGAAAAGTCTGTACCTACCTAGTTTCAAAGACAATGCGTATTAAATGTAGAAAACTTGTAGGTTTCTGATATTTTTTAGAGAAAATGATAAACTTAATTTTATTGAAAATTGTACCTATGGTTACACGACTACAACATCTAGATGTTTTAGTCATGTTAAGAGGATGAATGAAAGGCAACTCACGAATGGTTGACATACACCTACATGGATGACGGGAGATGAATCACTGGAAGGGGCCCGGACGTCCTAGAAGGTCATATACAAATCTTACTGGTGATGTTCTTTAGAAAGGCCAGGTACGTACCTAGGATAGGATCTACTCGAAAAACACGAACGTGTATCAAATAATCATCGTAAACGAAACAAAGGGAGTATGCAAAGTTATGTAGCAGCTTCAGTTCTGCAGTTTCTGCCTTCTCCCACGGGAAAAAGGCGAGAGCTTATGTATGTTTCAACACCCTGGGGGCGCCACTCACCACACTTTGGTGAGCAGATTCGTCCTGCGATAAATGTAGCCAACTGGATGAAGCTCCTACAACACAAGTTATGGACTACGTAGCAAAGGATGTAAATGACATCAACCATTTAGATTTGATTTTCATAGCATACCTACAGCTTGGATTCGCTTTGATCGAAAGAAATTTAATGAAGATTTTCACATGCGGCCAAACTTTTTCTAAGTATCTTGTTTGAATATCTCATCAACTTCCGAAGATCGATCTGATGCTCTAGGCAGTGTCATTCAATCGGTGAAAACGTAGTCAAAAAGGCAAAATGTTTGGGACTGACAAAAATTCGGTAGCGCATGTCATCCATTTTTGTTTTTTCTACAATTACAAATGGACTTTATCGGGTTTTGTTTTTTGTAGGAAATCATCATATAACTTCGGCCGCTCTGGGCCTCAAGTCTGCTATTACAATAGTGTTAGAATGGTCTATCATTGATTTCATAATGGTTGATTTTTACAAGTTCAATCTACCTACTAATATAAAAGCGTCACTATGACTTTTCAATGGTCAATTGGTCAACCACTGACACTCCATTGAAAGAAATGGCATAGAATGGTAATCTCGTACATAATGGAATCTTGTACAAAAAGTACTGGACTGTCTTGGAATGGTAATCTTGTACATATGGTGTACATAATAAAGAGTATTCTATTCTATTCTATTCTATAATGGACAAATGAATCACAGACGTATGCAGTAATCTGCTAAAATTTTGACAGCTCCTTTGATCAGTGACCTATCATTAGAACGTCATTGTGTAGTCATTATCAAAAAGTATTACGAGACCATTGACTGACCAATGATCGACCATTTTGTAATTTAGCAGATTACGAACTTTTAGCAAAATGACAATGGAATTGTGTTGGAAAGACATGTTAAAAATGGAAAAGCAGCCCAAGAGTGCCTCAGCTTCTGTTTTACCGACTTATACCTTAGAGTAACCGCAAACCTACAGTAAAAACAACCTGTACGAGTTTCGATAGTTTCATGAAACTAAGTAATTTATTTTAGTAGGTATCTAAACAATTATCAAAAAGTACTGTAAGAAAGACAGCGTTCATATTTTGATACAAGTTTCACATTATTTGGGTATTTTGGAAGGCATCATTCTCTATTAATATCTAGTTTAAGTCTTTTGGAAGCCATTATACTCCTTTAATTTAGCCTTCAAACTTGGAAGCCCTATTCAGACTATTAGGCTCAAAGTGCCATTTAAAACTCATAACTTTCAATGTAGCTTTGGGCTCACAATAGCTCATAAACAATTATTGAAATACCACTCCTTAATGGGCATCCTAAAGAGAATGTTATCCAAAGAAAGGTCGCAACCTATTGGTTAGGTTGTTTCACAATTTAATTGATAGATGCCATAAGTTAAATGAAGTCATAGGAACTTAATTCATATATATGTACTTTTACCTCGTAGCATTGTCTACGAAATAATGGCTACAGTTTGTACTGTTCTTTTAAACATGGCAGATGCACAAATAAGGCAATGTAGATATAGGTATCTATCCCTGATCAAACAAACTGACCTATGCCAATACAAGACCTACGGGTACCCGCATATGCCAGGGTTACGGGATTTGCTCGAAAGAGGCACCGCGGCCCTGAAACGCAAAGGGCACTAGAAGGATCGCGGATGGGTTTTGGTCAGTAAGAGTCTGGCAGTCCCTTTCGCTCCGCCCAGAGCACAAAGAGAGCCATCGGTGGTTCATCAAATAACGTTGATGAACCACCGATGGCTACGTTGAAAAATCCTTACTACGAAACCTCGTAGATTCGTAGCTCGTAGTAGCTACGAATATTTCAATCACCGTAGCACTCTCAATGGAGTATGTGGAGCGATAACTGAAGTAACTCAATTTTTGAAAATTGCTTGTTATAATAGGTTGATTATTGGTTGTCTACATTACGAGTTACAGTATGTATGTACATATAGGTAAATAAAATCCATATTAGTAAGTGCTAAGGTCGGAATCTTATATACCCACAAAGTTACGTTATACGAAGGAGTTTACGAAGTAAGATCATGTTTAAAATGTGTAGAATCATTTAGGATCGCCAATTAACACCTTACGTGTATGGTTCTCAAACACGGGTAGGTGTGGTTTAAAGTTACTAATGAGCATTGCTTGAACTTAATAATAATTTATAAAAGCAACTTTTGTCTTGATATTTTATAGGCAACGAGAAAAGAGAGTAAATTGCAAAGAATGATACTATGTTCTAAGTACGATTTTTATGATGTTTACTTATGATAGTTCTACTAACGTAGTTAGATACAAATTTTGAAACGAATCTAAGAATCAAGAAACGTTTGCAATTTAACACATATGTCCGTTAATGGCAACTCATAGCCAATAAACAAGAACACCTTGGGTCCTTTCAAAGTACATTTGACGAAGTCGATTGAATGATTGTCGAATAGTCAAAAATGTATTGGATTGACATTCGCTATCAAAATGTCAAGATTCAAGTTTTAGTTTGACATTTCGAAAATCACCATCGTCGATTTGTATAAAGCCACTTTTCGAAAATCGCTTTCCTATAAGTAAAGCAAACGTTTCAATCACTTGACTCTTAACGCCTTGGATATATAGACTGGCTACGAAGTATATGTGTATATCTATATTCTTTATGTATGTAATATCGTCTGTATCTACTTATTTCTCAAAGAGACCGACATAAGTGTGTGTAGGTATAGTAAACCCACATTTTGTATTACAAGACGGTTTTGATTTTCTTGTTGGGAAACCATCAAATGACTTCTCCCGCTCTGGGCGGAGCAGAAGGGAGTGTCAGACTCTTACTGACTAAAACCCACCCGTGATCATTATTGTGCCATTTAGGTTCCAGGGCCGCGGTGACTCTTTCGAACAAATTCCGCAACCTCCTAAGGCACTGACCCTACGGGGCCCGGTCTTCTTTGCTGACAGCTCTTTGAGATAGCTACAAACACTTCACCCGACCCAAGTATTGAATCATAGACTTCACAATGAAAATTAAAGAGGTTCTTTGAAACCTCTGGACCAGCCTATCACATTTCCACTTTCACAGTTTTCCTAAAAAGTTAGGTACAACCATCGACAGCAGCTCGACAAATTGCAAAGCTTTTTAATTACCGTCAGCCGACGACAAACTTTTATAAAAAAACGTAGGTATCTGTACTGTTTAGACATTAACTTCGTAACGAATTTCTGTGAAGCAGTATTGCAATACTGGGGCGTTGCTGGCATTCCTTGAGGAGCTGGGATGGATCGAATGAAAAATATTTGTCGCACCCGTCCGCAAATAAGCGCTTGGACGTGGAGTTGCTGTTGCGGTCACCAGCCCTACTTACCTGCATACATACCTACTTACATAACATATTATGTAGTATATACAACGGGCTTCCTAATTCAACCCAACTCTTTAATCAAATTTCCTTCAGTACAGCAAGTCTTGTCTAACACATTCATCCAATAAGATTTCACATAGACTTCCGTCCAATAAGACTGCAAATAATTCCAACAAGCCATCGATCTCATAAGCTGGTTCGAATTTATTACCTTTCAGGAGCTTTAGTAGTATTTAATACTGTGTAATTACCTCACTACGGCCAAATGGGCGGAACAGAAACCCATGAAGCTTCAACAATGTACGGACAACAAAAGAGTTTGGTATGCGGGTAAAAAAAGCTCTTTGAACTGCTTGGGAGATATTCGTCGCTGCTGCTAGGTACTACATGAGCCTACTTCTAACTTGTTAAATATAAGATATAACCTTACACTAGTTATTTCTTAAGGCTGTTATTCTTTAGCCGAGAGCGATAGAAATAATTAATATTATTTCTCTCGCTTGTGACTAAATAATAACAGCCGCACGGGTCGATCTTCAAGGTTAAGCAACGCTTGCCAAGGTTGGTCTGTGGATGTCCATCTGAACATACCGAGTGCTTCGGAAAGCAAGTTAAGCCGTTGGTCCCGGCTGTCATTTGTAGATCTTTGGCAGTCGTTACGGATTGTCAGAAGCCAGTAAATCTAACTCCAGTCATGCCATGAAGTACCGTGTTCCCCAGTTAATGGGATTTGGAGGTCTGGTAGGCAGTCATTCCACGTTAAATACTGGTATTCAGCTGAAACCGGTATGACTAGAAGCCGACCCCAATATAGTTGGAAAAAGACTAGGCAGATGATGATAATAATTAATGTTATTTTAGTAAGAAGATCTTAGTGAGCATATAAACGTTTATATTTTTGTGGATTTTTTACACTAGATGGCGCTACCAATTTGTCACTAACGTTCTATGGGAATAATTCATGAAATTAAATCCTAGTGGCCATTTAAATGTATGTAGATAAGAGATATGAAGATAACCGTTACTTAGGGACATTTAAATGGCTGCCCGCATATAGAATATTATCAGTATTCCTTTTACAGAGTGTAAGGAAATTACCTGATATACAGAGATGATTAGAGTTTTATCAATATGCATGCTTACCAATTATATCTCTGCCTGTGTACTTATAGGTAGGTTAGTCGTCACACATCCTTAAGCCAGATTCCCTCGCCCTATATATTTTTTAACCACTATCTGTGCAACCACTCTATTTTGTTGACTGTACAATTGCAGTAAAAGGCCGTTTCACCGCTAACAATATTGAATATTGCAAAGTGTCTGATAATCTAGTGTTCTTGCAACTTATGCAATTTTAACTTACCTATAACTTGGGATCATATTGTTTATTTCTATTAAAGGTTTGCTTAAGGCGGTGTTTATAGAAGGTATAGATTTTTGAAGGATAGTTATGTTAACGCGAAGTCATGACGTGTTCCTTGAAGGAAAAGGATTGGTTTTATTTTTACGATTAATAGGTTTTCCTTTGATTACTTAGGTACTATTTTACTTAATGCTAAGCGATGTTGGTAGTCGCCTAGAACTAGGTACTCTACATTTAACACCCCGGAAATGGTTTTTGTTTTAGCTAGGTATGTGTAACCTAATCTAACACTTAGGCTCATATTCCAAAACGTAAACTCCAACTCCTGCCAGGGTTGCGAAATTGTTCGAAACAGTCACCGCGGCCCTGGAACGTAAAGGACATTAGAAGGGACACGGATGGGTATTAGTCAGTAAGAGTCTGACACTCTGCTGCTCACCGCTCTGCCTAGAGCGGAAGGAATCATTTGGTGATTTCCCATTAAAAAAAAATCACTCCAAATCAACTCGAACTCGAAAACTATCGGAGCATAACAGTCAATAAAACTTGTCATAAATTGAAGTTTTCATGCACGAGAGTTGAGCAAGTAAATGCGTAAACACGCTTGATCAGCTAAATTATTACGAGATATATCTATGGCTAAACTTCATCATTCGAGCACGAACACTTCAATTTACCTACTTATAACATCAATTAGACAAGCTTTCATTGAGATTTTCGTGCTCATGTTGGAGTTGGAGATCAAGTTAAGTAGAAATTTTCGTTTTGGAATACCTTTGGGCTATAAAATCTAGTAGATATGTAGGTAAATCTTGAGCTATCCTTGATAGATTGCAATCTTGAACGATTTCACAGGCAATAATTCCATAATAATAACTCTTGGAGGTCTGATTGATTGCTATGTTTATGGGTAAGCAGTGCTGCTACTACTTACACATTTTAACAACACCTAAGGTTACCTATCGTTCTTTAGAAAACTTCGTGAAACAACTACCTAATTTTTATTTGTCAGTTTGAAACCCAGTCATTAAAAATCGTAGAGGCAGGTGAAACAAGAAGTTATTTATGGACTTAACTTCTTTATAAGATCTTCTTATCCCCATGAAATAGATAAAGTGTCATCACCAACCGCTTTATTACCCACTCAATAATCTTATCCACCATCCATACAAATCCTCTTAAACCTACAAAAAAATCTACGAACTCGAAAAAGCCAGGAAGCAGTCTAAAAATAAATAAAAATAACCATTTGGGGAAGCCACTACAGGCTACAGTAGTTCACGTTATCACAACAAACGAAAAAAACACATCTCATTCACATTCAGCGACAGATGTGATGATATTCGCATGGCGGGCGGCGCGGGCGCAGAGCACGCGTGCGCGCGCGCCTCGTAAACACGATTTTTACAACCACTCGAATGCTCGTAAACGTCACGTGAATTGCGCCGTTTGTAGAACTCCCAGTAAACACCGCTCAGATTATTTCGTATACGCCTCCGGGGCTAAACCTCGATATAAATTGGTAACTTTATTGACGCAGCCAGCGAACGCACGTGGATTGTTATTATGCCGGTTCTTTAGACGTTTATTGAACCATTATTGACTTGTTTAAAGTATCACCCGTTTAATAGAGATAAAGGAGTCGTTGATAGTTTATGTCTTTATCGTGTGAGGATATAACGACGATCGGCGATTTGCTCGCTTCCTCAGCGTCTCGGAGTCTGGTTTGACTCGATTGCGGGCGTTTTATGACTGTAATTTTCCTTTTTATTGACCCGCTTATTGATGATCATAGGATTGATAACAATCGATTTTGTATAATGGATTTATAATTTATAGTTGCCTTATTTGTTTATTAGCAATATATATATGGCCTGGTAATTAAATATCGGTAGCGAAGTGTCGACGGTTAAAATAGCCGTTTTGGAAACAACATTATAAATATCAGATTTTGGCTCGATGCATAATTTTATGATTACTCGAAGACAAGTTCGAATAGGAAATCTATAAGAATCAATAATAGAATGCTAATAATCAAGATTGAATGGGCTCGTGGAGACAAGTTTATTACGGGAGCACGTCTGCGCGATAGTTCCGCCATCTATCATCACAAGTGAAAACCTGAACCCTACTAACATAGACTCTAACTTACGCGCAGTTTGTCACGTGTGTAAGGAATTTAACTGTTTTCAGTGCCCTATTCTATAAATATATTTTTAAAGGTCAATAATTTTGAATAAAAAGGTTTTAAACGGAGGTTAATTAAGTGCCATCTATTGTCACCCTTGCGCGACCTCTACGGAAGCTTACAGAGCTTTGGAATCACTCCGATGGATAGGTAACAGAAAAGGTCAGCAGACGATAAAATTATAAAAATAACTTTATAATGCAAACAAAAGTGAAATTATATCAAACTATGAAAACACCAAAGTTATGTAGACGTAAGATGCAAAACACGCTATAAATACTTCTCATTAAAATGTTATCACACCAAATGAGTCAATTTAAACAAACAAATGTCTAGCTGCTATTTATAACGTAATGATTTAGTTTTATGTTCCTATAATGTTACATAATACTCATCTCCGTATGAAAAAGCGACATAACTGCCAATAGAATAGCGATAACATGAACATAAAAGCGAATTTTATTGCTTTATTCATCATTCAGCTATATAAATTCATCAAGACACTTGTTAATCGTAAAATAAATCTTATTACACAGTAAAATGATGTTTAAATTGACGACAAGCGTTTTATTTTCGTCATAACAATAAAATTTATTTTTACGAGCGCTGGGCTAGTGCGGTTGTGTTTAGCGCCACCTAGCAGTAAGTCGCGGGACTACGTCGTCACGGCACTTAGTTGACGTCACTTCATGGCGAGAGCTTTTACGATGCGTACAACTCTTCAATGAATGGAGGTGTCGTAAATGTGGATTTGGCGGTTTGTTTAAGTACGATCTTGTAGGCACTTCTATACTACACTACGTGGGTTGGATAACCCTACTATAATGCGGTGATACGATGGTTTTCAGTGGATATTTTCAACTGATTACCTACCGGCCTTTCCTGCTGATGCTTATTTATGTTGAAATTAGTGGCTGTCTACTTATCTTTGATGATGAGTCATGGTCATGGATCCAAAAATAGTGAACCAGCAACATTAAAATACCTACTTATCAATTTTTTTATGATTAATCAAATGAAAAGGTCGAAACAAAATTAGTTTTATGTTGATAATGTTAGACCTTGAAACACTAAGTAGGTACCTACCTACTTAGGTATTATGAACTGATATAATGAGTAATAAAATAAATCAAAGTGCTATTAAAAATTTCAAGAATACGGGTCAACTATAAAATACCTACCTCTAATTACCACAAAAATAATAAACAAAAGAAATATAACACAAGAATACAGCAAGTTATAAAATTCTAACATTATAAAAGTCGGCCTACATTTTCGCCACGATAGAAGACTAGTTCCTACACCCAACACCACCCGAATGAAATCCGATGCACACACACACAAATGTCCCCACGCACTTTCCGGCCACATTAAAACTAAACTAACTTTGCATAATTGTCTCATTCACGCACGTGCATTCGTAACGGCGCGACGACGATGCTATCTCTGTCGCACGTGATCGTCAAAATGGCCTCCAAACGAGATATTTTGAAGGAACGCCGCCAACTTTTGTTACTGTAATGGGCGGAGCGTGCATGCACAGGGGCGCATTCAGTTGACTCATCTTCTTGGCGAGTGATGACAATTTTCAAGTAGATTTTTCAATTACTGATAAAATTGTTTGGCTTTTATTAATCATTTGAGAAAAGTTATTGATTAGCTATTAAGGCTTTTTATTTATTAGTCAGTTCCGGGATGAATTAGAAACATTAACATCTGCTAAAATTCGAGCTGTCTATTTAAACTACTTGAAGAAAAAAAAACTTTAAAATAATTTGTTTTATTTTCGTAGAAAGGTAAAAATTAACTTAAAATAAAATGCCAGGAGATTGCTCTCAGCTTTCCAAACGTACCTTTTTTGCGCTTAACAAAACATAGTCTAAAAAGGCAGCGCGCTTAAGCCAGAGTACCATCTACTTATATAGACGCGATTGTGAATACCCACTTATGAACATACCGAACGGTCCATTATGATCCGACGGACCATCTAGCGCCACGTTAATAAGTCTTTCTTTTATTTTGATAAAATGGCGATTGCACTCTCATATAGGCATGGTAAAAAATAATAAAATAAAATAAATGGCCGCCCCCACAGCCACATCATTTGTAATCATTATCAATTATAGCTTACGGTCCCTGTCGAAGCGGTGAGTCTTTAGTCCAGATTTTCGTGCTAGGCCCTAGGCGCTTAACTCCACCCGACAATATATCAATAGAACTGGAGTAGGTACACAATAAATACTCTAACAAACTCGTGATATCAATAGCACAGGATCCAGTTCCACCCAACCCTTGTGCTAGAATGGAAATAGCTTGTGCAGTCCAGTACAGGTTACCTTGCAATGCGGTGAAAGGATCTGGCACGAAGGAATATTTGATGACATGATTCCTTCATTAAGTACAGGTACCAACCAGGCCGGGTTGTAATGGCCGGTTACCACAATTGTGGTTAATTTCCTAGATGACATGGCACAGCATACTTTGGAGAGGTATTCAGCTGACTGCAATTGCATTGCCTAGGCAGTCTTAAAAGCTTTTTCAATATTGTGTAATAGTAAATTACTGCTTACGAGTTCGAAAGAATTGTATAAACAGGTCAGGTAAGAAGCTTACAACTTCGTCAATTAAGTGCGAATTAGAGTTAAAAGCATTTTTTTCTTATCGTAAAATAACCGAACCTTCTAAACTACATGTATACTTAGCAAACAAAAAAAAAACATTATTTGAAAATCGGAAATTGTGGTTAAAATTGCCATTAGTATTGAATTCGAGAGGGGCAGTTCCCGTTTTTTTTAACATTCCCATTTCAACTGCAGAACTCCTTTTGTTTACCTATATTTTCACAAGTTTTTGATGTTGACTATCGCCGAGATCAAAGTTAGGTTACTCACATATTGCGTCTAGAGATTGAAAGTTTTATTTCAATTTTTATTTAAGTATTTCAAAGTTTTATTAAAGGAATTTTCCTTCAGATTCTATTTAGATTGTAGGTATTTATTCAGATTGTATTTTTTTTAAATTGGGTTTGTACTTATGAAAATCACAATACTGACTAAAGTCGAACACGTGTCATCAAAACATAAAATCATACAAAAAAAAAAATAATCTCCCCAAGGTTACTCAAATTCGTCCCTGGATACAGGAATTTGGATATGGCGACTGATGCGCTGTTCGACGAACGACCAAAATGATTTTATCTCATATGAAATGTGTTATTTCGCTGTTAAATCGTAAGGAAAATAGTGCATAGTGTTAAAATATAGTGCTACAATGACTGTGTTTAATTGTTAAGTGGTTAATATTACAATTAATCGATTAAATCGTTAAAATATCGAATGTGTTTGTATCGTCCGCCATTACGCTCTCTGGCGACGCGTCTCCGTTCGTCGAGATCGATAGCCATATATCTGTCTCATTCACTCTTACGGTAATAAAATGTAAGTGCGAAGCGATTCGAGTTTTGTGACTGCTATAAAATAATTTAAAATTAATTTTTAATAGGTTGTAAAGGAGTAATTGGATACAATTTTGATGAAAAGTATGAAATTTTCTTTTAATGTCTGGTCATGGTAATAAAATTGTAACAACCTTTTTCACACCTTGGTAGGTGCCTACCTACTTGACTGCTGCATTTATTTGGGTTTTATGGCGCTGTTATTTATTTTTTTGATCTTATTACTTACAGCTATAATATTTTATTTATTTATTTATTTATTTAAACTTTATGTACAATAGTGGTACATGGGCGGACTTAATGCAACAAGGCATTCTCTACCAGTCAACCTTTTGGTTAAAAAGACAACACTGTGGTAGGTGTACAACAAATAAATAAAATACAAAATATATTGAGTGGGAAAGAAATTACAAAATAATAAATATACTTATATAATATGTATATATGCATGTGTATATATATATATAATACTAATAAAATACTTACATATATGCTAAAATAATAAACTAATAAATATGATATTTTATAATATTGTTTTATGTATAAGAGAACTTATAATAATTATGACGAAGACCAAACTATGAATGACAGGCTTTTAAGTAGTGTTTACGGATTTTTTCTTGTTAAATTGTTTTTCATTGAAAATTTATAGGCCGAGATAAGGAAATAAATTGAAAGAACATTAAAGAAAGCCAGTCTGTTATTAACTTATTACTTAGGTAGGTACTTATGTGCTAAATCTTTAGTGTTGCAATTTTGTAAAATACAGAAATTAGGTAAGTAGGTAGGTACCTATTCAAAAGGCTTACCTACCAAATAAAATCACTTAAAGCTGAAGAATAACAAGCGTTCGCAGATGCAGACAAGCACATCAGCAGGGTTATTCTGTAGATTGACATCTTACCGCGAAAACACAACTGAAATGAACTGACAGTCAGTAGCTCTCGGTAAAATGACAGTTCACTTCACGTTCTCCTCACCTAGGTACTTACCTACTTTTGTATGGTGGCATTTTAACAAACCAGACTGGCACCTATACGAAACTAGGTAAAGTTAAGAAAAAATATTAAAAAGTAAAGAAATTAAAGTGGTACCTAAGTAGGTACCTAACCACTGCCTATTATTTTTAGGGAAATGTTTGTTGTTAATCTATAGCCAATTGTTTATTTTTAAGTTAAAAATGTACCCTATTGTTGTGCAGGTACCTAATTACCTACCAAAGTACTTACCAACAATTAATTAACTTAAAATACAAAATACATACCAAAACAAAATCTCTCCAAAGCCGGCTCTACCTTGACATAAAATAAACTATACCAGCTGGCCACCACACTACATAGCTCATATATATGTAGGTAAGTACCTACCTACTAATCAGGCAACACCGGATGCTTATTTAGCCAATCAAGGCCGATCTTGGCCCCAGTCCAAATCCATAACCGATCCTGCCAACGAAAAACATGAGCCATAACCGACATACCTAATTAATTTTCCGCAAAGAATACACATTTCCCAATTACTTTAGGCACCAATCAAAATGATTTCTTAGTTAAAACAGGACAAACCAAACATATTCAGGCATACTGCAACCAAATTAAAAATTGATTGGGCTATTTAAATTCAGAATCACGCTTGTACCTACTCCGACGGAAAACTAATTTTGCCGTTACACGTACCGAACCATTTTAAAAAGAGCTCTATTTCCCAACAAATTGCTTAAGAGTTGTTGAAAGCGTATGTGTCTACATAATTTTTCTTAGTTGTCTTGAAGATTAAACGTTAGATTTACAATTGATATATTTGTCCGTTTCTATTTATATGGTGCGACCAACATGAGCGTTGGATTAAGTGGCTGAAGATTAAAAACTTACCCACGCGTTTGTAATAGAATTATTATAATGGTGTTTGTATCGAGTGGTTGTGAGTTATATTGGTGGTATTATTACCAACAGACCTGGGTGTATATTCACAGATATCGTATTTATTTTGGTGATGAAAATGTGTTGGTTTTAGACTTTTTATTTGTTTTGTATTTTATTTGGTTATTCAATTCGTCATGAAAATATCAAAACTTTGCCAATTTCTATAAAGTTAGCCTAGGTCAGATGGCAACATCACATTGAGGCATTCAAGGTTACCCAATCGTACCTACCTACATTTTTACCTAGGTTGGTAAATATGAAACAACTACAAATGACCCAGCTGTGTCCTCAATAGTAGGTAGGTACCCTAAAAATGCTTAATGAAGCGGATTGAAGTCCATATAGCTATTTTTTTATTTATTTTTTTGTGAAAAGGATTTGCTCTTGACTCTAGTCTAGGTCACAGGTGACAGAGACAAAGTCTACGATGGAATGAGCTTACCCAGAAGAAGCCTGTGCGTTCGGAAACACTGACACAGGCATAGAGTTCCAGTTCCCTATTTCTAGTACCTAGCTTTTTTGTTTTTTCTGGATGAGAAATCATAAAATTATGACTTCTTCCGCTCTGGGCGGAGCGGAAGGGAGTCAGACTTAGGTACCTACTGACTAGGTAAATCCCACCCGTGTTCCTTCTATAGCCTTTTGCGTTCCAGGGCCGCGGTAACCCTTTCGAACAAATTCCGCAACCCTAGCAGACACTGACCCTACGGGGCCCAGTTTTCGTTGCTGATGATGATCTACCTAGATTACAGACACCTAGGTAATTAGTTTTCAGGTTTTATCTACAGGTTCCAAGCCTTTATTTTCTCACAAGTTTTCCATTCTATGAAGTTATTTAGCCAAAGGTTAAAATAGCCTTAAGTGTCTGCCTTGGCATTTAAGTCTTGTGACTCAATGCTATATATATATGTAATCCCATCGTCTATTTATTAAAGTCTAATTGCAATTCACACTAGAGCTTAACAGATCTTCGTCCTGAAATGCATGAGATTAAGTCTTGGCTGTAATTTGAAGGCCGCAGCTGTTTCTGCGATAAAAGAAGATTCGATTTTTGAAAGGATAGAAGAACTTAGAAGATGCAATAGAAAAGCTTCTCTTTGTAATGTAGGTACACCATAAAAGATACATGAAGGAAATATTAGGTACCTACATAAGGAGACACTGTGGCCGGCATTATAGCTAAAAGCGATTTGTTAAAAACAACTTTTGGAGGGATTTAAAAAGAAGAAGGAAAGTCGTCCGGCTTCATAAGCATTACTTCTTCTGCGATCGCAATTAGCACTGAAAATAGCCAACACCTCAACCAAACAGACCTTACAATCCGAAATCAATCAGCATACAATGTAATGGTACCCCAAAAAAGCTCGGCTCTATTCGGGTGTCATCGTATCGGCTCGCGCCGTTCGTTCGTCGTCGCCGGCCGGGCGGCGCAACCCCGGACATAAAACGTAAATAAAAATATAAATATTTCGACGGATATCGGCAGCACGTGCGCCGGCGCCGCCGCACTATGGGACCAACCGGTATTTTCCATCTCAAAAATCAATAACTCTGTTGGTTTGTGATTTTTCTCCTTGAAATTTTTTTCACGTATTTTTGAATATTTAGGCAATAAAATAAACCAAACATCATCATTTTAAGTGTTATATATTTCTCGTAAAAAAATGACAAAAATAAAGTTATACGAAATTTCATACAAAAAATTATACAGTTACATTAAAATAGCAATAAAAGTTACAATTTTGCTTAAAATAAGTTTAAAATTAAATTATTATTATTAAACAAATAGTTACATGATCAAAAAAAATATATTATTACATTCATCGCTTCTTCTATTCATCACTTTCTATTTCCAACAACTCTCCTATAGGCACAACTGCATAATGCTCTATTATTTTAGCACCATGTATAAGTACTTTATGGACCGAAGATGGCATGTAGTACCAGTTATGTTTGCTTACATATAATTGCGCGGTTATCAGTGTATACTGGCCGAATTTTTCTGCGTTTATTATAGGGAAACTCGATGACATAGTTTGAAGAATTACCTACATATAATCTTTTGATTAATTATTTATCAATTCCGGTTATCTCTGCAGAACATTGGTAATTTTGGAAAAATCTCCTTGCCGTATTTCCGTCATTGCTATTACCGGAACCTTGACGTGGTTTATCGATATGCAAACCAAGCACTTCTCGGAAACGTTTTTGAACATATTCTTTCTTGTCTTTTTTCAGTTGCTTGTGTTTTGGAGTTATTGCAGATAGTGATCTGCAATAACTCCACAAACAATTACACATACAATTTAGGACAATTTAAATACTCTCTATTACTGTATTAACGTCAGTTTCCGATAGTTGAAAGTTGTCCAACAAATATTTTTTAAGGTCTGAAGTACTTTTCCCTCTTATTATTTGATCACAAAGATCGCGTCGAACACAAACAAATTCACTCATTGTTAGATAATATAATGTTTTTTGTCTGTTAATTGTTATTGAAAGAAGTATCTGAAGACTTTGATGAATAGTACGGTGAAAACACGGGTATATAAAGGACCAATATTTTGGTGCCTTGTGCAAAAACCATGGGACAATTGATTATGACAGTTCTCATCGAAATAATGTAATCAGTAGTGATTGTAATTAATTACCACAACAGATAAATAGAACTTCCGCAGCAATATACCTAGTTTATCATACTTGTGGTTAAGGCGATCACCGCAAATAAAAGTGTCATGGGAAGATTCTTTCAAATATAATAGTAGTCTATTAATTTGTTAATGTATGCTTCTATCATAGAAATGAAAAAAAAAACAAGATAGTCATTTTTGGGGATTTTTTATTTTCGCCCGATTGACATTATTGCTTTTAAATCACCATTGGCGCAAAAAACGCGCAAGTTTTTTTTTAATCCTCATATTACTGTATAGGTAAGCTTTCTAATACAATGATTTTCTTGACACCGGCAGCTTTCGGCAACAAGGAAAACTCCAATTGAAAAAACCAAAGACGAAATTTTCTATACTTCACTAAAAAAATATTAAAAAATAAAACAAAAACATATTTTTACAAAAACCGAACGTGGTTACAAAGTGTAAATTCTAAGCTATCTAACGATGTATAACACTAATATACTTCCTTGGAAAACTTCCGAATAATTTTGTGTTGAACTTCCTTAACGGTAATTTAATTGGCATGAAAATATTTATGCCCAATGTTTGAGGTTCATTTTATAAACCTAAAACTAAGTTATAAAATTATTTTGTTATTTATTCGTAACTTCCATCCTTTAAGAGTATAAAATCATAAAGAAATTACGAATTTACGACTTTCGTCAAAACCATTTTTGAGATGGAAAATACTGTTTGGTCCCATAGTGCGCCGCCGCGCCGCTGTAGTTTAACATTCAACTCCTGCGCATTGTTTGTTTTCACACTCGATAGCCAGTACGATCGCGTGAGCGTTTTATTGAGTGATGTCTATGATGGAATGTCGTTTGTGATGTAATCGATTCTCAAGGCTGTTTGAAATACACCACTTTATTAGCATAAGTGAGCATGCATGCAATGAATAGTTTTCCACGTGCAAATTGACTGGTTCCTGGAGACAGAGTGCGTGCTGCTGCTGGCCAATTAAAATACATTCATCATTCAACGATCAGCTGATGTAATTGTTTGCAAATACGTGAGGATTGTAAGCGTCGTGGCTGCATGGTAATTGTGACGAAGGTTCAATGTCAATTTCTGTATGCTTAGAATGTATGAGTCAGATCAGAACTGAGGTAGTACCTAAGTAGTCTCTAAGTTTTTCTTGGTCCTACTGAATTTGGTATTTGGCTTGAATCTTTTGTATATGGGTACGTGGTACGGTTAACAAATTATGGTTCAGGTCTCAGGGTGGCATTCAGAAACGTCCTAACGTTGTACCATATCGGTTGCTTCTAAACATCTCCTAAAAAGAGTGTGGCGCATGTTGTTAATCCTGCTCTAACCATGCAAATTACCTACTAAGAGTCCTCAGATTTCTAGCAATCATCAGACAGAAATGGCAAACCAAAGGAATGGCAACGTTCTTTAACAAACTATATCAGATATGATAGGAACAAACATTCCGTCGCCAATTCAGGCAGAAATATACCGTGAAACAGAGAGCAGGGTAAAATAAAAAGCAGTCGGTTTTTCCATGCAACACCATTTAGGTACATAGAAACTTGTACCATCCCACTCTTATTTGAATGTGTTTTACATACACTAGCACGATATCGGGAACACCAATGGTACAGGAATAAAGTAGATAGGTGTCTTCAGAGCCGGTACAATGGAACGCTGCCTCCCGATAATTTTCCATAAGACCAGCTTAGTTTATAACCCTTAGTATGCTATAGGTTACTTGCCTTTGTATACCTACCATGAAAATTAATATCAGTTTCCTTATTCTAATTCCTGTGATTTATTCGTATCGCGCCTACAATTTATTTGGTTTGAATAAATAAGTAGATTTATTCGAATTGATTGTGTTAGACCATTGTTTGCTGGCTTGTTTCCCCGGCATTCAATTGTTTGGTTTTTGGTTATTGTATCGTTGTCGTAGAGAAATTAATTTTGGTTCGTGTATTGAATTGTTAATGTATATTGTTAATAAATTCATGCGGTTGAACGGGCTTCTATTGAATTTCCTAACTTACACATTCCTGCATACAAAAGTAAATAATGGCTTGAAGGTGGCAGTTACTCAAAAACTTTTCCCAGATAAACTTTGTCCATAATGTAGCCGAGATATTTATTAGCTTTATGGTAAAGTTCTTCTGAAAAACAACTGCAGGATCGTTATACCTAAATAGTTAGGTGGGTATATACCTACTATCTAGGTGATAATAAAGTTAAGAATTAGGTACCTTATTTATGATTATTATATAGGTCTGACACTCCCTTCCACTTCGCCCAGAGCGCAAGAAGTCATTTGATGATTTCCTATCCATAAAAAAGGACGGCAGCCTAAAAATAACTGCGATGATAATTAGGTTCTTATCTTATTATTATTGAAATTGATGATGAAGCTTATTTTATTAAAATAGATAGGCCGAATACCTAAATCTATACTAATATAATAAAAAGGAAAGATTTGTATTTTTGTATGTAACGAATAAACTCAAAAATGATTGGACTGATTTCAAAATTTCTTTCACCATTAGAAAGCTACATTCACCTTGAGTAACATAGGCTATATTTTATCCCCGTATTCCCACGGGAACGGGAACTACGCGGGTGAAACCGCGGGGCGCTGCTAGTATGCAATAATTCGCTTGAAAATTCCAAAAAAAAAGAACAGCACTAGGTATTCTTTGTTACTATCGGTATAAGTAGGTAGGTACCGACAATTGACTAGAAAGTAGAAGGTGGAGAAACCTATCTAAGTATACCTACCGACCGA
Organism: Hecatera dysodea; assembly: GCA_905332915.2. Taxonomy (NCBI): domain Eukaryota; kingdom Metazoa; phylum Arthropoda; class Insecta; order Lepidoptera; family Noctuidae; genus Hecatera; species Hecatera dysodea. The sequence goes on along the minus strand of HG995298.1, from coordinate 13,400,592 downwards.
GGAACAAAAAAGACGGTTCGGAGTCCGGGACAAGGCAGTCGGCGCCCGTCGCGTCGTCTGAAAATACCCGCACCCACCCTTCATGAGGTTGGTTTACATGGCGATGGGTATTATCGCCAATTTTTTTTACTGAAATTTTGTTTGATATTGTGCGTAGTACTATAGATAATGTGGTTATTAGACATTTTGGAAAGGCGAAATGTAGACTTGTAGAGATAGGTAATAAGAAAAATCAGGAGCCACTTCAAAGAATAATTGCGCGGAACAAAATATTCTGGCTCGCGGATTCATTTGAGATTGTCGTGAAAAAAGTTTTTATTTTCTTATTTATTTTTCATTTATACAAAAGAATACAATTTATAAAATCTTTTGTTACGTTGTGTTATGTTGGTTCTAGGATTTATGTGTAAAAAGGTAACAAAAAAACTCACTTTCGTATTTATACCTACATACCTATTAGTAAGGATACTAAAATAACTAGGTACCTACAGAGTTTTACCCAATTTTCTTTAGTTATTAGAATAATATGGTAACTTCAAATCACAAAGCCACTGATTAAACAATAAAACTGTGGTGTTTGTTTGCTTGCTGGGTGTTAACAATATAAGGTACAGAGAGTTCCTATTCCTAATATAGTAATATTGCATTTATTTTAGAAGTACTACCTACCTACATAAGTTTAGCTATTTACCTAAAGCTTCCTCTCTCTTACATACATTTATTTATTTTGCTGTGCCCGACAGGGTCCATAATGATCACACCTACTTACTTTTTAATTAACTTACCACCTAAGTACCTACACATTGTGGAATGCAAATAAAGATTTAAAAAAATTACACAATTATTTTTTCAAGGCAAATTATTTTTAAATTAATTCTTATTGTTAGGTAGTTAACTTTACAATAAAACGAAGATATGTTTTGATATCAATAAAAATAACAACCTTAAAAATATTTATTTTTAAACAATTAAAAGCCAAGAAAATCCTTAAAATATTGCATTTAGCCTCAGTACACAAATCCACACGCCACAAAGATAAATCTACCAATCAAACATACAACAGATAAGAGATCTAACCCACAACCAATATTTGAACACCATATTTTTAATTTCTAAACTTGGCTCCGTATGGCCTACACACAATGCGCGCGTTCCCAATCGCGCGCGACAAAAAAGTCGGCCATTTTGTCTACGTGTGAGCCGACCCGGCCCCTCCCGCCACCGTGGAGGGGGGCGCTGTACAAAGACTTCCTATAACTTGATACACGTGCCATACGAAAACAGCCCGTATTGTTGGGCATCAAGGGTTATAGTAAGTGTCTGTTTGTACAAGATGGGGCAGTATACGGGCTGTTTATGTAGCCAAAACTGCCGCTTCATACAGCGACGGCGTCACAGCCATCACTTTCATTATTATTGGGCGATTCACGGCGTTTACCCGGCACTCGCCGAGAATCTCTGTTCCGTTGTTCAATTAAAATCTAGGCAATTGTTATTTTGATTGTTTCCGTTTTTGATGTAGGTAGGTATTGTGTTTTCTTTTTTTGCATGCAAGCGTGGGAATTTGATTTTTGCGTAATATTGCTTGAATCGATACTGAAAAACCGAGAAGACTACAAAATTAAATGGCTATTAGAGTAGATTGATGTTACAGCAGCAATTTATAATGTTTAAGTAGAAAGCGCGATGTCGGGATCTATAATTTTTTTTTTTAAACAAAATCCTTTATTTCTGCTATTTTTTATCAACAAAATTGATGCGGCTTTATATTTTACACATGTTGTCCCCTAGTGCCACCGTATTACGATCGAAACTTACACAGCGGCCCGTTCCGCAGACCCCATTTTGGTTTTTGGCGAAAGCCAAACATTTGGTCCATTTACACTCTTAATAGCCCATCCTTATTAAATTTATACTGCATACTGTTAAAATTTCAGTTGTTTAATTACACGGAATTTTGGCCCAGGGAAACCGTAATGGGCGCAGTGTGCGGACGCAGCGAAATTAGGTGGTTAGACCAACAGGGTATATCATTCCGTGTTTAGGACGAGTTATATTGTCGGTATCCGCTTTCCAACCCGGATAGACTCCCACATATTTGCGCGAAATGTGCTTATTAACAGCTTTCGACGATCAGCTGATGTTCTCGCGACATCTGTTTAAAGATCTTCTAACAAATTCGAGAGTGTCTAAATACCAGACTTAACTGTTATAACTATATTCCTGCCCCTCAAACAGCTGATAACCCTTGTTGAGACATTCAGCGTTTTATGTTATGAGTGTGTCGTAAAATAAAAGTGCATCAACGGGCCTCCCGTTTGCATTGTCCGCGATTAAAAACCGACCGACTACAGGTCTGTGTAGTTCCACTCACCCGCCGCATTCAAACGCGCCTCTTTAATATAGCCGCTTTACCAGGGTTCCTTTACGATTATTTAGTCGTAAAAATCAAAGTTATAGGCTATTTACACCCGTAACTGTATGTTAATCTTTGTTTTACGAGTGTGCGGTGGCTTATTATTTAATCGTTAATCACTTAACACTTGAGGTTCGTGTATGGCCGGTTTTATACCCCGTAATCTTGATTCTTGAAGAGATTACTCTACATTGTACTGGATTTATTTCGTGTCAGCTATTTTAAAACGCCTAGAGGAATTTATCGCGAAGTAAAGCAAGTACCGAGCTATGATTCATACTACGGTTACGCTCTTGGATTAAATTAAGCATGCAAATTTTATTTGGGTTATGATAACGCTATTGTTTCTCATATAAAGCGACTTTCTTGATTGATTTCTGGAATGACAATTTGGATTCGTATTATCATGCAACTTTTTTGTCCCGGGGTTTTTCGGCTACGCGACGTACAATGCTTTAGAAAGGAGGAAGCGCCTATCCATAATTTTCGTGACAAGCATATGTATATGCGTTAGGTGAACATTGGTTTTTAGTGAGTCCGTATGTTTTGCACACACTTCTGTATGGAATTAACTTCTATTGAACAAATTACTAGGCTAGATATAAGTATAATCAATTGCCTGCTAATTTATTGGCTGGTTTTAAAGTGGTATCGTATTTCTACCGAATTTTGGGTAGATTCGGACTTTTGACTTTACCAAGACCAGAAAGAGTCTAATAAGGCCTGTCTATTATTAAATGTCTTCATTGCTTAATTATTAATATTTGTTAGTTTCCACGAATTTCGATCACCTATAACGTAATCAATTATTAGGTACTGTAAATATTAAATGTACATAAATGTGCATAGTTACTGACTCAGATCAGACTGTTTGTCTGATCTGAGGTTACTGACATAGAGATATTGAACTTTGCACCTGGACATGTCTAAGACAAGATACCTAATCACTAAAACGCTTTAACGACGGGCAATTTTATTAAGTGACAAAGGTGGTAGAAATCAACCGACATTGTTCCCATAATTTGCGCACTGGAATCTCATTGGAACAGAGACATTAAACACGGGTGTCAGGACCTCAGACAATATTCTACACATCGTTCAGTGTCTTATAAATCTACTTATGTCCCAACACATAAAACAGCCTACAGCATAGCCCATCCTGATGTAATCTGAACCTTATACTCTCCATGAAAGGTTTTGTTTCAAGGAGCGTGCTTTAATACATATTTGAATGTGTTCGAACAATGTTTTAAATGTCTTTGAATTAACTGCGCGGACGCATCTGATTGCATCGCAATTTGCGTTGTTATTTCTCGAAGGGAGAGTGACTTATTGATAGTACGTTTATATTTTTTGATTACGTACCTACGTGTTTAATATTTTACTTTATTTTTTTAATGCTGTAAATCTTGAATTGTTTTGCTAATTGACGGGCGGAGAGAAATATCTAGACACGCCATATTTTTTTCTTGAAAGTAATAAGCAGTTAGGTAAAAGATACACCTGTCACTTATAAAGATTTTCTTCACTTGTAGTTACTTATCGCTTGTCGAGACTAGGAGCTATAAAATAGTTTCTTTTTTAAACACAGCGTTATTTATTTAGTTACCTAACTAACCAATGTTATCAGCATAGCATTTCATGAAATTTAAAAACCGTTTATAGATTAGCAATTTTATCAGACCCACGGCAAATTAAATGAACGATAATTCGATTATAAACGAGAAATAAATTTACTAGGCATTTAATTAGGATTGGTACTGGATAGTGGTTAATTTTGCCATAAACGGAATATGACTTATCTAAATTGGCTTGCTAATCAATACGTTTATCCGTAAAGATTATGATTATAATTTTAACGTGGTCGATTTACTGAATAAATGTTTACATAGACTTATAGACTATGTTGTTCTAGGTGCAGTTAATGAATATTGATACTTCGGTTACATAAAACCGTTTCATACATCTTAAATTGTGTACCTATTGCCTACATTGTATGGCTATTTAAAGCAACCTTTTTATGAGGCTCACTTAATACTTGTCTTAACTTTTAGGCCATGTCACCTTTGATCTATATTTATCATATAAAATGTTGCAGACTTACCTGAACTCAACTGTGAACTGTATAGGTCTATGTGCTTGCCTGCGCTTTCAATGGAAATATTCCTGAAACACCAAGGAAGTCCAAGCCACTATCAAACCCCATAACTCCGAGTAGGGCAAGGTGTACTAAACAAAACAGGTACTCCTAAACTATCGTTGCTACAGCCTACAGCTTACATAGATGCGAGACACAAGAACAAGGGAAAAGCTCCAGTTTCCGCGTCGCAATACCCTTGGGCCTTGTAGCTTTATCGAGGCTTGTCGTGGAGGAACATCCTTTTACAGCGCCCATAAGTCCAGCCTACTGCCCAGCACCATATTGTAGATGGGGATGGATAAAGGAATGTTCGCATTCTGATTTATACAACGCTAATTGTCTGGTTTTGTGTTTCAGGTTATTTGGTGCAGATTGTTTTGTAGGTAATTTTATCTTTCTAGCGTATCCGCCTTGTTATTTATTGACAGATAAATTGGAACGTAAAGGGACTTGTTTATCGATTGTTGAAGTTTGAAGGTTCTTGTAGACAATTCTGTGAAGGAAATTAATTCTGTCATCATTATAAAAACTAAAAAATAACGAAACGATACACGCCACTGAATAATTCAAAGCCAAACGCGATACGATATCTAAGCACTTAATTCGATAAACGGACGCTCCCCACTTTGTAATTCCCATATAAATTAAAAAGAAAAAAAAAACAAGAGACATACAACATACGAAAAATTCGAATGACGAATCAAAACAAAGTCCTGGCGGTTATTTAAGTAACTGAATAAATCGGCTCACATTTCGGTCACGTCCCAAGCGAGTCGTGACAGAGTATACATCACGGTGAGATAAAGGCCCTTCGTATCGTTGCTGTGCCCACTCACGGTTCGGCTTTGAAAAAAAAAACGGAGAATATGCTCTTTAGCACTTAGCGTGATTCAATACTGTGTTTTGTTGTTCTCTAGGTCTTGGATTTTCTATTGTTGTTGGGACTTGAGAAAATAGAAACATAAGCACTGAGACCCAGTAGAGCAAAAATAAAAACACAAAGCAACGGTCTTAAATCAAAATTATTGCTCAGCCGTGCCATGTTTATTTCTTTATTTTGACCTATACGCAAACAATTTCAAAGTCACACACAACATATATTTGGATTATCACATCAAGAACACTTCCACAAGTGAAAATATTGAAAAAGTTGCCCTCTTGGATACAACTCAAAGAATTCAAGGGCTGCTGTCGTTTTAAAAGAGTAAAATGAAAACTACTTAATACCACTCAGTGTGTGAATAAATACTATGTGCATTGGTAATTTTGAATACCATGAAATTATATGCTTGAACCATGCAAAGCTTTCAAAAGCATAATGAGGCTTAATGCAATGTTTTGATCATTATATGTAGCCGCTTTAATGATTGCGAGTTGTAAAGAGGAAGAAAAAGTTTCATGTTAAACATACACGTTTGTTGAGAGCATATATTACACAAGTATGCCTATTTGTAAGTATTTACATATCCATTTAAAACACGTCACGAAATGTATGTTTTTTCTTTGGAAATCCTATAAATCTTCGGTCAATCAATATTCATGAGTAATGGTAATGTGAAACATGTGACTTCTGCATTAAAATATCATGGAAATACTGGTAGTTGGAAAATCAAATTAAATAGAGGCTGTCAATCGGTTTAACCGGTTTCGGAACTGAAGTATGGAAATACCCTTGACTTTTTATTTGAATAAGATATTGATGATCGTTGAGACTTAGATAAGCATAGAAAATTGAACAAAAAAGAAAGATAACCTTTAAAAGACTTTTTAAACTTGACCTATTGGCTGGTCAAAATGGCGAGAAGGATATAATAATATGATATGTTTTTTGCGTTAACCGCTGATACAAAAACCAATTAGCATCTAAACATTCGAAGCAAGACAAGGCTATAATTCATCCTCCAGCCATTACCTACATAAGGTCCAAAATCAGATACCACACTCCACAGAAATGCATGGCAGAAACATACACTTTATACAAACTGCACAGCCAATTATCGCACCCAATAACGCTAACTATTCTTAGGCCATCATCAGTCATGCACGCACACGATCAGATATTCGCGCCACAGAATAAATAAGACTAGGCAAAAAGGGGTTCTGCAAACAAGAATAAGTTGGCAATAATTTATTCAAGAGTGAGTTATGTAGTATTAAGTTTATGTGGGCGGCGGGGGTGCGGGGGCCGCTATCTTCTGGCAGACACGAGGGCCTGACTTATGGAGGGACTGACTAAAGACCTCTACTAAGGGTTGCCTGAGGATTTATATTGGAGGTTATTTACGTGTGTGATATGATTGGAAGAATACCGGTTTCGTGGTACCGTTGAAGATAAAATGTGAAGGTGATTCGCGGCTGAATTTATGTTAGGTTGACGCCTAAATATATTTCGACCTTGATCAAACAAAAACCAGAAACCTAGTTGTTTTGGCTCTTTGACGGGCAATTGAAATGACATGGGGGGATGAATGGTCAATGTTCATCCACTTTTATAACCTAGGCATGCATTTTGTTTTAATTGTTAAAAATGCTTTTGTGACCTTTAATATGAGCCGATGGTGCAGCTGAAAAACCCGTGACCTAAGGGACCCCCGTTTTCAAAATTAATTTATTTTCTTTACAGACAGACCGACAGACAGCCGAGTGATAAGAGTTCCGCTTTTGCATAGAGAGATGCGGAACCCTAAAAACTTGAAATACCCATTTTTGTGTACCTATCAAAATCCGCTTAACAAAATCACGAACGACAATTCTTCGTGATACCATAGTAAAACAGTCACTAAACGCGGCTGATTCTCAAACTTTCATTGGAATGCAGATGTTCGCTTCTTTGATTTAGCTTTTCCACTTCGCTTGTTGGATAATTCATGCTCAATGAATAAACGAGCATTTGTTGCGAGGTACAAAAACGGCTGGAAAAACTGTGTGAATTTGTAGGTGAGTCTATTATTTTTTACACAGTGGCAAGAAAATTAATTTCTTGTTCTGGTTGAATTATTGGTGAAGGATTGAAGAAATATGGAATGTTTGCAGTCATTCAGAAATATTGTGGTATGCATATTTTGTTGAGAGGTGTGTAAAAGGGGCTTTAATTCATGTTTAAGGAAACAGGTAGGTACATTTTGCTGAGAAAACTTATTGAGATCGAAGTGAAAACCAAAATTCGAAAATAATTGTCTTTTTCATTTATATGCTAAGGTAAAACCTGTAAGTTACATCTTATTTAATAAGCAGCAATAACCCTGAGACTAAATCATTAAAGAACAACAACATACATATACTTCAAAGATTAAAAAAAAAAATCGGGTAACTTCAGCAACCTCTATCGGGCCTAGACGTTCACGTTTTATTCCTAAAGAAAAATTATGACACAAGGACGAGATCATAGACAGGTATGAGGTAAGTACCTACTACATAAAATAAAACATACTTATGCACGTTTGGAAACCGCTGCTACCATCCAGCATTGCACCCCGAGCCCAGCAAATGCCATGCTGCACAACTACTAAAGAAACGCAGACTTATTGCACGACAGGACGGACGGCGAAACGGAGATATTATATAAAGACTGTGTTGCGTTTGTTTTATGTTTATATTGAAGGCTTTAACTAACGAGTGAACTTTGTATTTTCAGGGGCGTTCTTTAGCAGAATTTTTGGAGGTTAAAGGTGATGAAAGGTTTATGCGTAAATCAAACCCATCATTTTTGAGATTAAAGTATAAGCAGAACGTAATAAACAACTACATAATTATTTTTTTTGACGACTTGAATTACTTATTATTTTTTAAATCGTTCCTTTTTATCGGAGAATGTACATATTTAAAATGGTCATTTGACAACTTTTAAACAGACTTTTTTTCTTTAAATAAAACTGTCAGATAAGTTTAATTTCAATAATAAATCTGACATCGAAAAATTAGGATTAAAAAGGGATGGTACTTTATACTCCCTCTCTCTCGGACTCGTTATAATATACAGTATGAAAACATTATTTCCCGAAAAACTAATTTTCTTGAAAATCTCAAGCAGAGTCAAGACTGGTTGCTAGTACAATAATATTTGTGTGCCTTTAGATCAATATTAAATACATTAAACGTTCATTTAGTTATAGGCGTTCGATATAAGTGGGTAGTATTTTTGTTCGAGAGCCGATTCAATTTTGTTGAGCAATGTAATTGAGCACTTATGGCTTCGGGCTTTGGCTTCAATTATGGAAGTCTTTTTGGACTTTTTATGAGCTCCTTAAAAATAAGTTTTTGTGTGTCGATTTGCGAGCCGAATTCTCTGTGGTTATTAAGTATGTATTTTTTTAACTATAACGACGCACAAAAAAAAACTACATAAACTACTCATCTAGATACTTAGTATTTGCAAAACCAAAACGCGTCAAAACCAAATAAGTCAGAAAAAAATGTACTTGAGTTGATTTAAAATTCCTAGTTCGGAAACCAAGTTTTAATTACAGTTAAATCATTTAGTCTTTAAATAAATCGAATCATTAAACAATAAACTACTGTTTATTTTGTCTTTCCTTGTTTTGAGGAAAGGTTTTTTCTTTGCCCGGGTTTCCCTCATGTATCCCAAGCCACAGCAGATGGTAAGGGGTTATTTAATAGCATTCGAAGGTAGGCTTACAACCTGCCATTATTTATATGTGTACCTTTAGGATCTTGAAACTGACACGGTGATATTTATGATAGAGCTTGCAAATGTTGCTGACATTAAATATGTCACATATGCTTCGTTTACCTACCTCAGTAAAATGCTTTTTTTACCATCGCTCCAATACTGAACAAATTGCTGAGATATTACTTTGTACAGTTCTAGTTTTTAGATTTTAATTGTTGCAAATAAATGTATTCTTGTATTATTATACGTTGGTCTTTCATACATGTTAGACTGCTAACGAAACCTAACAAGTATAATGCGTAAAATAACTGTTATACCTAATAAATACAATGATCGAAAAGATCACGATATTTCTCGGTAACATAAATAGAGCTACATTTCCAATGAAAACAGGCGTGTTCTTAAGTAAGGCCTATAGCTGACGTAATTAATTAAAGACTACGTAGAATTTGACTAACGGATTTATAAAAAAAATAATTTGACCACATAAGCAACATTATAGGTACATATGTATATAAACACATAAATCAGTTATTAAAAAGCCTGTACAATTTGGAAATACTTACATTTAAGATTTTTTTTCTAAAGATAAAATCATAATTTACTAGTTAGCAACGTCTATCGACTTACTAATGTATAATTAATAACGATTTTTCCTATCAAAAGCAGAAAAAAACTTGTTTCGTGGGTAGTATCCTAAACTGATACAGACATAAATATTGCATTAGTGAATATATAAACAACATATATATTTATATACAAAATTCCGTTTTAAAAAGCTATATTTTTTCTATTTAATTTGTTTGCGGTAGGTGGGCGTTTATGGTTAAAAGATTACTAAATTGATAAATAATATAAAATTATCAAGGCATACAATGCCTTGTCATATAATTCTACATTTATACAAACGGATATTGTCCCATAAATGGTAAATCGCTGCTATAATAAGGTAGGAATTGTTCTCACGACTAGCGACCATTTGAACTGCACTTAGAACCTAATAAATAACGTAACAGTTACCCATATATCCCATTGAAAATAGAGGTTTTACAAAGGAAACGTGGTCTAAGACTGCAAGACTAAAACACCATGAAAGTTATACTGAAGAAGCATAACTTCATTGAGTAAATGAACTGAATAAACTCGTTTATCTTACCTTAGACGTTGGACACTTATCAGGGCACTCACAAGCACTAATTAACTTAGTCCCAGTTAAATTTAATCTTAACTATAAACTCACTAATCTTGTTTAGCTGTAATTCGATTATCTCTCATAGATATCTGAAGGCAAGCGTGCACAAGAAGGATTTTTTCAAGACTAAATGGCTGACAACAAACTGGCCCTAACACAATAGCCTCAAACGTATATTTAACTTCGATAAAACAAAACAAAAACTAAGCTAACAAAACGGTTCAGCCTTTTGTAGAGAACGCGTTCGCGGAACCCTGTTGTTACGAAAAAATAACAAATAAAACAACGTTTTTGTTAAAAAATGTAACCCTTACAGCAACAAAGAAGTCAAAGAACCATTTTTTGGGCCCCAAATGGGTTAACTGTGTGACGCAACCTTGAAAGAGAGTGTAATAAAAATTTATATTCAGAAAAAAAAAGTACTGAAAGTAGGTACCTTTCTCTAATATATTGCGAATAATATCGTAAGGATCCCGCAATGTTTGGCCTTGTCCGTACCGATTTTATTGCACCGTAAACCACTAAAAAGTACCTTGTTAGAGTAACATTGACAATGTACAAAGGTGTTCCGGGCCATTAGGCTTGTTACGAAACAAAGGTATCTAGATAATTACACCTTCGGAGCTTTTTTAGAAGAAAGTCTTTCTCCCATTGTTGTTTTTGCGTAAAATTGCGCAAAATTATTAATTGTTATGAATGTTTTGTCACGCGCAATTTAGCAGGTGATGGGGACAATAACGACATTTTTCTATTCGACAAAGAAATTTTGATTTTTGTGCTCGATGTTTTCAGTTTGTTTCTTACCTTTGCTGTATAAGTGCGTGATTTGTGTTGTTCAGTATAAACAAAAAGTAAAAATTCCACTCATCGTGTCTTCTCACCAAATTATTTTTTCATCATAACAAGGTAAGTTTTTTCAAACCACCAATTTAAAAATTAATATTCAACCGTCGTTATTTAGGCGGACGTATTAGTCTTCGCTACTAGAGGTGCCAGTTCATAATTCACTGGCAATATATAGATAGTAGATACATTTGCATATCTAGGAGCGGGCACGTACTGGTCGAGCCACAAAGCCGCCTAATGGAGCGACAATCGGCGCCACATTTCATAATTATCGTCTATTTTGACTGGACAATATCGGAAGCTTACAGGCCGCTCGTACTGCGGACGGTAGATTAGATACTGTTACTGGCCGGTACTGTTACAATGGTCATCGTATGTATTTAGATTGAGATTGTTGTTGATTATTTACAGGGAATGTTGGTATTCTATATTTTCGATTTGAGACATTGTGTGAAAATGCGATAGGTACCTTATTTTCAGTATCTGAATCGTTATTAAGAAATCATGCTGTCTTTCTACCAATTGGTCTTTCTCACTCAGGTACTTTTTGAGTAAAAGTATAAAAATGCAAAAGTATAAAATATGCTTCGATTACGTTTGGGCTGATTTATTATTCCACTCAAAAATTTATAACGGAAATAATTCTTATCATTTTGTAAAAAGTACCTAATGGTGGTATGTAACATTAAAATTCGGTGAATTATTATAATTACTTGCACATAGGTATTTTAAAAATGACCTACGTGGTAAATTAATGTATTAAACATACTACCCATACCATGCTATGAAATCTGTGCCAACATTTTTAATAGTATCAAAAGCATTAACAATACTGGAAACATCAGGAGCCATCATTATCGCGCGTTTGTTCGACGTATCAGGATCACAATGCTGCTGCCAAATGCGACCGGACTTATGATAGCCCACTTTTAATGCACCATCCTCTGACGCTAATGACCCTAATGGGCTACGGTGCTGAAATAGGGTTGGATGGTTTCCGGGTTGCTGTGGGTGCTATAGTTTAGTTTGTAGTGGTTTGATCTTCTTTTGTCATAGAACTCTGTAGAAATAACTACAGAGAGGGAGTCCCAAAGGTCAAATTTAAAATTCGAATACCTGCTTACATACCCCGTTGAAAATCACCGTTGATGTTATTTTGTTTCATAATGAGTATTTTAGGAAATATCGCTATCGTTGTTTCTAATTGGCGTGTGAACTAAAAAAAAAGATCAGGCCGTATTATGTAATAGAGGTGCGCCTATCTATGTGACCAAAACTGTTTTATTTTTTATCGAATCTATTACTACTAAGTAGCTATTTAAAGATACTATAACATGTTACACAAAAATTTAATCACCTTAATTAAAATCCAATTCCGTGCACTATAGCACTTAGAAGACACAAAATATACCTACGCACATAGATATTTAAATATACGCTTCGGCATTTCGGGTCGGCTCATTACACTTAATTGTAGGGCCATTCGCGGACGGCCATTAGGCCCTGATGGGTGGTCCCAGGCCAAAATAGCTGCACTAATGTACGGACAAAAAGTTAGGTTAGGAAGTATTTAGTGAGTAAAAAATTAAAACACCATCTTACTAGGTCGAATAGGCGAAGTAGGTGGTAAAATAACAATTAGATTTCGTGTTCGGAATATACCTAATGGTTTTAGTTAATTTTAGTGTTTATTGTGGACTAAAATCGGCGGTAGAAGGGGTTGAATAAGATCTTGTGAAAACGTTCCATATTTTTTTTTTTGAGATTTTTCTAGCTATCTTGGGGCCGATTTCTGCAATTGCAAGTTCGTTTTCTAAATGAATGAAATAATTGACCACAATTTATTTTTATCAAACCAGCCATATGGACAAAAAAAAAATGTGTGGACTGGGTAATACTGGGAATATATATTCCCAGTATTACCCAGTCCACACTTTGAAACAATGGTTCATAAACATTTCAACTTATACCTACACTTTAAAAGGAAAACAATTTCTCGCTTACTTTGCGTTCAAACGACTAGGGAAATATGTGCAGGCATAATAGATAAGCCTTTACAGAAAGTCGCCTTAACAGCTTTTGTTTCCGAGAAAATATACATTTTTCATACATGCCCGAGGGCGGTGTGATGGAAAATTGCCTGTAATACATGAGATACAACGGTCATAATTGTTTGAATTACAATATTAAAGACTGAAGAGCGCACGTGTAGGGAAAATTGATCCCTTTTAGAGCAAATTACGGCAATTTATAAGATATCCTGTGCTGTGCTGTGGTGTTCCCGTTGGACCAATTTTGTTTAAGGGATGTAGCTTTTAGATCTGAAGAAGTCCGGTCTTTGTAAGTCATTCGATATTAGGTAATTTATTATTGGTACTTAGCCCAAATAGATGATGCATTTTCTTATAAATATTTTCTTTTTTAATAGATAATGGATTTCCTCATACTGAGATCTTTTTTTAAATCATGGATTACATAAATCCGAATTAAATAGGTAAGTAATTGTCCGGTTAATTTAATCACGGGCCTACGACCTATGGGTTTCAACTAAATAAAAAAAGTACAGACATTACGGTTGTTCACATCATTTTATTTAGTTACATAGGTTTGTATGTGAAAGTTGGTATAATATAAACTCTGGAGATTGACTTAATTTATTTGTCGCATCTAGTGTCCACGTAATCCCAATTGTCATACTCGTTTGTCCTTTTTTGCCTTCTGTTACGCTATGACAAAAAACCTTCTTCGTTGTGAGGTCATCTAGTTGGGACAACCCAACGAGATCGTCGACCTGGACGAAAATATCCTCATCAGATGTCCAGTAAGGTCACAACGCATCATGTCCTTAGCTATCAGTCAAGGTCCATCCGAGAGACATGACCACTTGACCAGCCCACGACCACTTTACAACGGCCTTCTTAACAAGCTCGAATTTATTGGTCAACTGCGATTACTACCAAGAACGAGGAACGTAGCAAATTGCCACAATCCTAAGAGGCAAGAGTGTCGGGACAATACATATTAATTCCATGCTAAGAGTTACTTAGTAATTAATATTGATAATTTCGTATAAGCTCGCACTGTTAATCTTCCACGTGCAGATAGCGTTTGGTAAATAATATCGTTTGCGTGTTCACGAATCGTATCATACCGATATATCGGCGAACACACTGTAAGCTATTGTTCTGTTACTAAAACCAATCGGGAGTTTATTTACAAACGTACGAACGCAACGGAGGCGAAATTAAAACCTGCCACGGTATCACAATTGGCAATAACCAATCTCTTATCCGTACATATCTCTATAGACCTTTTAACATAAACGAAGCGCGGCCGCGGGCGGCGAACTAATCTCCATAACTTTAATCCTTTAACCCTCGCAGTGCCAGGAATCCAATCAAACAGTACAAGCACCCCCGCCTCCCCCGCTCGAGCGCACCCTACCCCGCACACCCCACCTCGCCCCTCCCGCGTCTCGCCTACGCAGCCTGTCCCGAGTAATTATCAAAGCTTTAATGACGTCATAAATCGAGTGTATAATCTAATCTGGAAAAGCCCCGGGCTCCAGCGCGCGGCTTAATGGTGTGAAAGCTACCTTATCTCCCGCCATGTGTGAATAGAGCTTTATACGCGGCCGCCTGAAAGCTCGCGCCGGGAAACTTTGGAAAAATATGTCGTAGAACATTCCAGATAAGAATGTGGGACGTGGAACGCTTTCAAGTTTAATAGAAAATCGAACATTATCGTAAAGGAGATGTCTTTGCTAACAAATTCTTTGGAAGTGTATCTTGTACAGTATGTAGTAGTTAAGTACGGACGGTAAGAGGATTATAATGCTACGCACACACTACCGAGCGACATAACCACACTATCAATATCAATATTTGGTTCTAGCTTCAAAATCATTCGACAATTAGTATATACCGTTTTAGAACAACATTTAGAGTCACTGAAGAAAAATTCTGTTAGAAATGTCGAAAATGTGGTCGTTATAACAGTCTCGATTTTATCGAAAACAATGAAACACGCATAAAACAACTAATTGCGTTAATCTAATTACAAATTCATCACGACTTCGCAATAAGTTTTAATTAACTTTCCTTTTCGTGACGGGGTTTTTCAGAAAGCAGATTTTTTGTAAATTTTTATGAATTCGTCCGGAATTAAACTTTTAACGATTCAGTTTAATACTTCCTAACGATATGCTCTCGGTGTTGGATCGCGATTTCATAGACAAAGGTTAATCTCACTGTATCGAATTGTTGATTGCACATAATGGTCGGGGCCAGACTGTGAGTGCCGCCGGTGTTCCGACACTATTATTGAATTACACGCCAAATTCATTCTAACGCCTTTTTAAGATATTATAAAACTGCGTACACTTTTATAGCCTTCGATTCGACATAGAGCTTCAGACTAACCATCAACACTGGACTAAATACAACCTACTCCTCGATTCTCGATTTAAAATGTCAAGATTTTTTGTCTGTTCACCTTCTACAGAATGGGAATGTCCCTGGTATGATTTGTTTAAACCGTTTGTGCGACGATTCGATTTTAACTAGCCAACGATTGCGGTGAATCGATTTGTTGTTTCTCACGTTTTTGTTTCGTTAACGTTTCGTGTAATTGATTTATTATCTGTAATAGTTTTTATATCTGATTTTTTAATCGATTTCTTTGGCTGATCACGGAATTTTGTGAAATTTTTGGTCAGTCAAAATTCCTAGAAAAAAAATCCGTTTAATATTTCGCACACGTTTTATTCCACAGCTTCAGGGCAAAATTTCGAATTGCTACTTGAAAAGAAATCGTTGTACACAAATTATAAGCTGCGAAATATAGATAAAAGTTAATGAGAAGAGTTGGTATAATTTTATTTGTTCGACGGCTTTTCCACTATCAACCGCGTACGCCTTAATAATCTATGCTCATAAGCACACCATACGGCCATTATCCTAAAATTCGTCTCTCACAGCGATCCCCCGCCTCGCTGCTTAATGAACGAATAAATAAATTGAGCCCTTCTTGTAAACAGCTAACGTGATACTCTTAAGGGCCCCACTGTACGGGGTAAGTGGATTTCTGTGTTGTACCGAATCTGTATGTACTATGTGTGTACATAACGTGGGCTCTGCGAAATTGCTTGCTACGAAATTTCAAGTTTTATTCCGATACACGTTGCGCTATATCTTCTGAGCGAGATCGCTTCTTTTACTGAGCGCAGACGAGAGAGTTCAATGGATTACAAAATAAATGTTAAATAATTCTCTGTGTCTACAAAGCCGTTGTTGTAGATAGGCTCAGGTATAAATCTATTCTTGTTTGGGCATAGTGCGTGCAGTATTGGAAGGAAACCAACTAATAAGTCACGTAAAGGAATTAACTGTGGGGAAAACGAGCTCGGTCGTGCGTTCAGCGGCTGTTAAATTTAGTCAAATTATTTATTAAACAATCATAAATATATATCTGATGTTGTGTTGATAAGGGTTTTAATCGGTTTATGTTTTAGAATAATGTTTAATGGGTGCGGAAGGGACGGTGTTTGTAAAATGTTGTGTAGGGGATGATGAAAAATGTGTATTGCATGTGTAAATAAATATTAAATGAATGTCGCTAGGTACAAGCATGCAGTTAAATACCTAGTATTTAAGGTGAAATAGTTTAACATAAAGAATAACGTACCTATGTCGTTTCAAAATATAGAGTGCGTGATTCGGTGATTCGGTGATTACAGTGCAGTGATGTGCTGCAGTGTTAAACATTAAATAATAAAACACCATTTTCGGACACTCGTACAAAAAACTCGACGAAATTATACCTAGCCACAAAGAAACATACAAAACACACACTAGATCATACAAAAGCCATTAAATTAATTATCAAAAACGCTAGGTAACATCGACAACATGACTTTCGCCTCCGAAATCGCTTATCCGTTCCAACATTCAGCCGTCCATACATTACACTGAGTTATTATTTTGTGCGTCGTATTTAATATCGTAGCCCACAAATAACTGCGATAACGCACACCGTGTGGACCTACCTTAAAACGTTGAGAAACAAAGTGTTATTCAAGGCTGGTTGTGGTTATATTCGTCTCCCGTTTGCTGGGTGTACCGTGTTCAATGTTTTGGCATTGACTCTGCTCATGTGCTATCAAAATATATATAACTAAACAGTAACTGACTCACTGACATAGTGATCTATCAACGCACAACCCAAACCACTGAATGGATCGGGCTGAAATTTGGCATGCAGGTAGATGTTATGACGTAGGCATCCGCTAAAAAAGGATTTTGATTAATTTTACCCCAAGTGGATAAAATAGGGGATGAAAGTTTGTATGAAACTTTGTCAATTTTAAACCAATCGGGCTGAGAGTTTCAAAATCAGGGGTAAAGTAACTATTCCACGCGGACGAAGTCGCGGGCAGAAGCTAGTAGTGTAATAAACATGGCCATACTCACGTTTGGGGTTCTTTTTAATTTTACAGAATAGATATTGGCAGTGGTTGTAATGGCCGTAAGGTTCGATTTACGAGGTTAAGCAATGCTTGCCAAGGTTGGTCCATAGACGGGTGACCGCCGATTACGAACCGAAACCCTTCCTCGGAAAACACGTTATTCTGTTGGTCCCTGTTATCATTTGTAGATACTCGTATTTGACAGCCGTATCGGATAGTCAGATGACCAGAAAATGTGATATCAGTCTATTGAAAGCTTACTGGGTAATGAAGGTCAGGTCAAACAGTCGGTTCAAGTAAAATATTGGTAGGTACATATTCAGCTGCATGCTTCCCTCAGCTTAGTTGATAATTAGCTAGGCAGACAGATATTGGCGGTTGTAGTCACAATTTTGCCAATAGAATTCCCAATAACAATATTTATGATACCTACTAATTTGATCTAAATGGATTATTATTAAAAGCTAAGAAGAGCATATAGTTATTTACCTTAGACTAACTAGGAGCTTAATATCGAAGTAAATAAGCCCTAGTACACGAACGAAGACATAAGTAGTCCTTCCGTAAACCATCGGTCAGTAAATAAACAAGAGTACTTGAGCGCACCGAAACACGATAATGCAATAGTAGGGGTCACTGTCTTAATGGAGCCCAAAGCTTAGATTACGTAAGCCAACCAATATAAACAAGGCTTGGTTACCGAGATAACGTGAGCCGCGGTATTTAGTCATCTATTTAAAGAAAGAACACCATTAATTTCGGTGGGGAATTATTTACTGAGCTAAGTAGGCACGGAACGGGTTCCTTGTAAAACGATAAATCCGGTCGAAAGCCCCAAATAAATCTCATTGGTACGCGATAAGAATCAATGTCTCACGCGACTTATTTATTTATTTAAACCTTAGCATAGGTATAATACGAAACCCGGAAGAGTGGGTGTCGACGAACTCGATATTTTCGATGCTTTCTCTTTTCAGAAATAAATCGACGCGCCCCAAACTTTTTCCGATTATGAAAGAATCGAGAATCGAGATTTTCGATTCTCGAATATCGATTCCAGCATCGATTTCGTGACGCAAGTGAATACGGTGGTAAAAGCATTTATTGGACGTGAAAATTATCGCTTCAGTTTTACACACGCGTAAATCTGATTTATCGTGAGTTATCTTAACCACGGTCGACGTGACTTACGGCGAGCCCACATATAAAACGCGTATGTCCTCCCTCAGAGGTTCAAGACGAAAATATAGCCGTGAAATTATGTACGAGTAATCTGCGCAATTGAAACAGTATAAGACCGTTTGTCACTGAGATATCAATTTATTGAGAAATTTATGGGGATGTAGGTACCAAGTTTTGCAATCCATGCGCAATCCAACTGTATTTCTCGTTGTCATAACGACAGCGAAAAATACAGATTTTTTAATATAGACGCCTAATAAAGATCATCGGTTACATGGATAAAAAAACCTGAATTCCAACGAAGAGACAACTCACAACCGTGCCATTTAAAAAAAGAAAGAAAGAAAGAAAGAAAACTCGTTTATTCCGCCATAGATGACGCACAAAAAAAAAAATACACAAACTTAAAAACAAACCGAAAATAACATCTCAATTCAAACTAAAAACAATGTCAGGACCGGGCACGACTACCACGAGTCTCTGGTCACACCACAGACAAAACAGAACACATTTAAAATTCTGTCTATGGCGTGACACCCGGCACCGACATTGACAGCAGTGACAACATAATAACAAACAAATAAAAGTAGACTGTTTACTTACTGTCCACCTGAAAATATATGTATATGAATCTAGTTTGTGCGTCGCATCTAAGCAGGAATCGGTTGTTGCTCAGCATATGCCGCGATTCTGGACAAGTCCAACAATCAACGACGCTGATTTTCAGCAACCACCGTTCGTGTGACATTTTGACGTCTCCCCAAGTGTTCAAACATGTAGTCTATATAAACAACTTGTAGTACATAACTACATAAATAAGTCAGGTAGTAGGTGGTAGTCATAAGTAGGGCTGAAACCAAATGAATTGGTACAATAGGCAAAAAGATGAAGAAGGCGCCACGGTGAGATCTGCTTTCTATCTCTCATATATGAGATGATCACGGAAATCACTCCACAACGCCGAGCAGTATAACATGACAGCACATACTGGAGACATTAACGTCAGTGTCTACCCACGTGTATAATTTATGTCTAGCCTGGGTCCAGGTGCTGCTAAAGTTCTAATTATAACTAAGCTAAATAGGGCTACGTAGTATGTATCTAGATATACGACCTATTTTAGTCTGAATGTAGGGCTGTAGAAAAATATAAGGGAAAATCATCAATTAGTATAAATGGGCTACTGATTGACTAAGACGCTTTGAATCATCAAGTTTGGAAGGTGTCTTAAAAAATGTGCATAAAGTTTCCGCCGCGTTCTGACACACTCCTGAGTTGCAGGACGATTGTCAGCCACCGTAGGCACGGGCCTGCGGACGGCGACCGTTGGTTGGCTCGCCGCCCGATAACAACCAGACACGGCTCGACGACGCGTTGCGTTGTGTTCCACGCGCGCCGCAAAGATATGTCAGCATAGAAGACGGGTCCTCTATGGTCAGTGCCTACTAGGGTTGCGGAATTTGTTCGAAAGAGTCATCGCGGCCCTGTTATGCAAAGGACATTTGGAGGAACACAAATGGGTTTCCACTCCGTCCAGGACGGAAAAATCATTAATCATTTATACTCCTCAACAAAAAAAATAGATTACATAATAAATCTGAGGGGTTAGTCCTTTTTTAAAAGGAAAATCTTCTAATTTCCCTATATTTCCACAAGATTTTAAAATTGATTTTCGCTGTGAGGACATTGAAACCAGAACTGGCCTTTTCTGATCTGTAATTTTAAGTAAATATGACATATACTATTTATATACATAAGTAATACCATGTCTAAATTATGATACGAGTTGCAAGGGCATCAGCTGTTTCAACTTTGAAATGGCTGATGCTCTTTATTTCAGTTCAATTTATTAATTTGCCAGTAGGCTTATTAGTACCTAACCGGGAACCGCGCTACCACACAGCCAGTAGACATAATTTCCTTCATCATTTTATTTCAGCAAAACTATTTTAATATTTATCTAAAATTACCTACGTACAAATTAACTGACTAGATGTAAATATCTTTGAGTGAGTGCTCATAATGTAGACTAATATGGGCTATAAAGACAGTTTATGTGTTTGTTTCTTTGTTCCGATGTCTAATCCGAGGAAGCAGTTACTTTAACCGACTTTTGTTTGTTATATATTTTATGTGGAAAGTTCGTTTAAGTTGGTGACAAATGATAGGGTAAAAAAACAGCGGATGGACTGAAATAAAACTGTCTTTAAAGCAGTGAAGTTGATAACCGGCGATTGGGCTAGTTGATTTCAGAATGAGACTAATGAAAATATATTTTTAAGGCAGTTAATTAAATTGAAGTTTTAGTGATTTGTTTTTCAAACTGTTTTAAAAGATTATGCTTAGTAAAACCTCAGAGGATACTCGTACCCACCGTCATATTGTAACCTTAGAGAAAACAATAACTATAAAGTTACCTGTGTTTCCCAAACAGTTTTTATTCCGAAAATCGCTACAAAAATTAGGTAGGTAAAAGCAAATAATCAATTTTGTTTGTATTAAAATACAGTAGCCACACAATCGTTTATGTCCCAATGCACATTACGAAGTCGACATGCGGCGACGAACCCGTGGAAACCGGAACTACTACAAGGGATCTGTGGTAAGTATAGAAGTCGACAAAAGTTTTCAACATCATCCTTACTAATACTATAAATATGAAAGTGAGTTTTTTTGTTAGTTACGCTTAAATGGCTGAACTGATTTTGTTTAATTTTGGTACAGAAACAGATTGCAAAAATAAAACTTAAACGGGAGCGAAGCCGCGGGAAAAAACTAGTTTATTAGGTTTATTTAAGGGCTGATTTTACATTAAAAGTCTGGTGACTTTCAGTCCGAAAAATATTGTAGTTAAACAGTTTTTTCCATTGAAAATATCTCAGGTTGTAATAAATATCATTTTAAAAATCAACCTTATATAAATGGTCAAGAACATATTTATCACAAAATAGCTAATATGATGTTCATGTGTTTTTTGCCGTGACTGAAGAAGACTATTTATTAACTCTAAATTATGTAAGTTTTGATTACAGAGGTAGTATCTTATTCTATGTCAATGTCATTATGATGCAAAAAAACAACAAAGCTGTTGTAGGTTAATACGAAACGTCATCAGTTCGAAACAAGAAAGAGATAAAAATACAGAATGTTGATATAAAAGAAGGGGAAGTCAATGAATTATGACAGTTCGTGTGCGAGCGGGACAGATATACTAGTTGTAAATTGTTGTTTCTTTCTTTAGTAAGAAAAATTAATGGTTGTAGTAGCTACTTTTCTTTAATTAATATATTAATATTAAAACTACAACCAGAATGGAAATTTGTTGAACAAATAATAAGGTGTTGGAAAATACACACTATCCGTCAGGTATTGAGGATTGGTCACAACAAAAATATCGACCAATCACGAAACGGCACTCAGTGACGTCATTCAACACAGCTCGTGCCCTCACGTTTAAGTGGTTTATTTTTACCTGCGACATTTGATTTATACCCAACATACACGATTTAAGAGAATACCTACCACCAAGCCACGAATATTATTTCCAAACATTTCTCAACGTAAAAATGTATGCATATATAAATAAATTATAACTGTGCTTTTGACATGGAAAACTTATAAATAAATCGGAAATTTCATCATTTAAACGTGCTTTAGACTTGAAACTTGTTCAGAAACGAATTGTGGAACATATTTTTTCATTTACTGACAAGTTCCAATAAATTATCATTGCATTTTGCAATTTGCAACATGCAATAGATGCCATGACTTGTACCTGAATTATAAATAATATTTTCCGTAATAATTATAACCTCGCATAAATCGTGTTTATAGATTTGCGCTATTTTCTTTGAATCGATATTCTTTGATTAGGTTTGTGCATAACATCTGCAATAAGTACATATACATATTCATAGATAGAAAAATAGATTATAATTACACCAAAAATAGTTTTACAATTCTGTGACAAAAATTATATGGGTACAATGGCGGCCTTATCGCTGACTTTTATATCTTCAGAGAACCTTTGGATGAACCAAAAAACTCAAAATGAAATCAACAATAAATCAGTTTCCGAAAGCTTGGTAATACTTTTGAACAGTCTTGATTATCTTTCAAATGGTACCTACGTCTTCCATTTAACAAATGAATAATTATCTAAAATAACCACCTAAAAATGAACGGCCAGAAATAAAATTGCAGCCAGTATTTAAAGGAAAGGAACGCAGAAATTTCAAACGAATCAGAAATGTATTCAAGATTCTAATTTCGAAAATGTATTCTAATTTCGAATATCCGTATTACGTAAGCCGTGTGTTGTCGAATGTACTCGGTTTCATAACCGAAATGGCGTTCAACGACCCCAAGCCGGGGAGTGTGTCGGTTGGTCGAGGCCATTGAGAGCGTTTATCATAGCGATATAGTTCATAAAACTTATTATTTGTTGCTGACAACACTACGGCTCGAAGATATCGTCGGATAAAGATTTTTTTTGGGAGTGAGTTGCTGTGATTTTTATTGTTGATCATATTTTATTTAGCGAATTGACTTGGCGGAAATACTTTAAATTGGGCATCACGATTTTCGCTAAAAAGCTCATACTTGCTGAATGATTAGTACCTGAACTGAAACTCATCGCAACGACTTTTCCAAGCATCTATTTTGTATACTTTATAAAATTCAATTCAGCATAAACAACCTAGTTTTAATTTTATCCATTTTTCAGTAAGGCATTAGCATAAATATTTAAATTAATTCAAGTAAAAACTATCAAAAACACCATTACATTCTTTAAATATTTCATTCCGTGCAAATTTTCATTCATGCAATCTATAAGACCATCAGAATGCAAATAAACATTCGCTCAATAGTGTTCAACTGCTTAGTGAACGAATTTTCCTCCGATTTCAATCAGTGGGAACGTTTGCTTTGGTAAACAGTTTTGACTCACTGAGGCAATTCACGGCTCCACTAGACTCGCACTTACACGCGAGCTCAGTGTGTTACCCGGCTGCGCCAATTTTAAACGCTACCCGATTAGAAATAAAGATGGTTCTTGCTTGATGATAATGAACACACTCGTGCCCATGTGCACACATCGCGTGTCACAATTTAAACGAAGACATTCCATATTCTTTATTTGGCTATATATTTTTTTAATGTCGCCAGTGTTGGATACTTGGCCTTTTGCCATTGTGACGGTGCGTGAGGTGAGATGCATGCGGGGCGGGGGATGGGCGTTACGAATGGAAATCAATACTAACTGCACACTACTCCACTGCTGCATTGCTCCAATATAAATCAGCCCCTCTGCCCGGCACCCCGTTGCTTGCCAAACTGGCGTCTATTCAAATTCAAGTTTTATTTCTTGGAGCAAAGACTCGAATCTTGAGTGTCGTTTTTCTAAGAACGGTCGCAAATCTATTAGAAATAATGTAGCTATAAGTATTCTTTGACATTTTGTGGATATTTATTAGCGTTTTGGTTTATTATACCTACGGGTAGATAGGTATGCTGAAATACATGGTTAATTATTTTAAAATTGTAATGAGTTTTTCCCTGCAAACAGACCGGTTGCTGGTACAATCGAGATAAATAAGAAACCACAACATCTGCTAATGCAGGTTTTCCAGCTGCACCTTGTTATTGATAACCATTCGCTTCCAAGGAGTATTTATTGCATTTTCATTGTCTGCGTTTCGTACATCGTAAATATTGACGTAACAGTCTTAAAAATGGTGTGGTCTGTCTTGTTAAAGGCTTGTGCTTATTTTTTTGTAATTTTATAAATATGTAATAGTGGTCTCCGACTCATGAAAGCAGCCATATGGTGTTGTGCTTCCCAACTACTTCATGTTTCAAAAGATAAAAAAAAGGAAAAGTTGCTTCCCAAAAATGATCATAGGTTTCCTTTTTAGCGACCTAAAGGACCTTTATAACAGAGGTAGTACTATGGAGAATGTTCCTTGATACAAATTATCTTCTTGTAATAGACAGCAAAATTACTGTCTCCATCTAACCACGCAACAAATGATATGATTTTCACTCATAATAGGAAGTCACCGCAAGTCGACCGCGTCAACGCGCCGCACAGCGGTAGAAGATACAAAACTTTTAACAGTTATGTACTTACCTTTTTATATTTATAATGTGATTTTCAGGTTTTTGTTAACTTCAAACAATACCAAAAGTTGCCTCAAACCTTACCTTTTAACAAAACTGACACGTAAAAATATCCTGCTCACTCAGAACCTTGAAACACATTCCTTTCAACTTTCTTCAATTCTTCACAAGTGCGTTCCCTAAAGATTGACCACTTATCTTCAGTAAACAGATACAACAATATACTTTCCGATGTACCTAAGTATCTAACCGGGTGTAGGGTTACCCGGCCTAGTACACACAGGCGGACAGATAAGGAACAAGCCCCGCTCACGGCCAGTCTTAACTCTCCTCTCCTTTATTTATTACGCGCTACGTGCCCGCAAGCGAGCGATCCTTATACCAACACATTTTTACTATCTACCAACTAATTGCCAAGCGATTTAAAATCTTAATCCAACGCTTTTACAAGCAGGGGTAGAATATTCGGTGTAAAATGAATGTTGCTAAGTAGTTCTAATTGATAACGCGCACTGTATCTGGTATTGTCATGATTTAAAAGCGTCTTTGGAATTCGATTCGCGATTTATTTGCGGACCGTGGCTTACGTTCTGTACTAAGCTTTATTTACTACGCTTAATGCAATGATGACGTATGTACACTCGGAGTATTTGATTTGTTGGGCTTTTGCCGCCTATATTAATCATTCGTCGATTGATTAAGTGCCTGTAACGTATGATAGTGTAAATAAATTGAGGTATACAACATGCAATACATTTGTAAGTAATATAATTTCTAATCTAAAACAATGAACGTTGATTTATCGTTATTATTATCGGTTCGTAAATAACTAGTGAGTGTACAAGCAGATACGTATTGAGCTGTTGCACACATCTGCAGTAATTTATTTATACCTAAACAGAATGCACCTAATGCAAAACATAATGGTTTCTAGTGCCTTCTATACTTTATCTCAACAATAAATACATAAATCAATTTATTAACCAGTACCGAATTTGTATGGAACGGGCATAATAAGATAATTAGGCACACAGCGGTAAAATTACTATTGCCCGAGCAACCTAGATAGGTTGCTCGGGCAATAGTAATTTTTATTATCTTAATTAATTAATTAATTTAATTATTATTAATTTTTTTTATTTATTAGCAGATGCTAATAAATAAAAACCTGACCCTTTTTTTTTTTTTTTTGGATGGGAAATCATCAAATGACCCCTCCCGCCCTGGGTGGAGCGGTAGGGAGTGTCAGACTTTTACTGACTAAAACCCACCCGTGCTCCTCCATGTGCCCTTTGCGTTCCAGGGCCGCGGTAACTCTTTCGAACAAATTCCGCAACCAAACGTGATTAGTTTAAAAACTGATAAGCATCATCGAGGTATTAAAAATATTCAATTATAATCAATTTAAAAAATGTAAGTATCCCCGATCTCCAGTCTAGTCACTCAGTTACTAATTTAGTAATTTGTTAAATTCATTTAAGTACCTACAGCAGATTTTCAGTAACATCGATTTACTCTGAATAGCCAAGAGTCCAAAAAAATATATCCTAAAATCATGCGCACCCTACCTTTCTCCTTTCCAGCTACGGTGACCACATCGACTCGCAAATATAAAGACAGGCAGCGCACCACAGATAATTTATTTACGTTCGTAACAGCCGCCATATTTAAAATTCATACCATGCAAATTAGTCAAGTCCGATGCTAAAGCAATTACCCAAGCTTTGGGCCGTAAATCGAAAAATGTTTTATGTGCCAGCAACAAGTTAAGAAATAAATAAAACTGGAATCGCCGGTTTTAGCTTACCTGGCGCTTGCATCCTTTTCTTTCGTTGCCTCTTTTGTAAGAGTGCGTAAGAGATGAAGGATAAGACGAATTACCCGTTCGGAAACCAGTTTATCATCGGGATCCGAAATTGTTGTTTTTTGCGAACGTGGTAGGCGTCGATCGCTGCGTTTATTGTGTTCTTCGAATTTTGAGGACTCGGAATTAATGCGGTTCGGTTTCATACCTACTTGTAAGAATTACCTGCCTGATATTAGTATTATTAACGGAGATTTTTTATGCTTCCAAATTACGGAGTGGCGTCTCCAAGAAGGTACACACTTGGTTGGTGTTAATTTTCCGCTGATTGCAAAGACAAACTTGCATTTGCACATAAATTGGTTTCTTTTCGTTTTATCTTTAAAAGATTTTCTTAAGCTTAAACTGCAGTCTCAAAACCTTAGCTCCAACGAACTATGCTTAACTTTAAAAGCCACGAAGATTAAACAGTTGGTTGGTAAAGTTTTAAATAATGGAGTTGGCGTGGCTGTTGGGCATAGCGTGCCATCAGGCGGCTACTTGCTGCTATAAAGCAGGCGCAAGTGCGATTTACAATCGTTCAAAAGTTCGCCCGGCCGCTCCGAACAAATTAGAGCTTTTTAATAAACGCCTACGGTGCTAAGCTTTGAATTAAAAAGCTATAGAATGAGCTTGTTTTTTTCCGAATATATTGGATTTTAAACGGCTTTTACAATGGCACGCGTTGTGGTACTAAATGATACCATACCTAAGTGAATCATTGTGCCAATTTGACCCCATTTAATAAACATTTTAGTTTAATGACGATTTTTCTGATCAAAAGAAGGTCGGGATTTTGAAAATTTGTTACTAAAAGAAAGAAAATGTTTATTTAGGCCTCGCACAAAACAAAGGCCAAACCTAAACTAAACAGGCCAAAAAAGGTCACTGGATGGAAAACGGGACTGGATTCTGAGAAATATAAGGCCTCTAGGAATCGGTAGCGTCAATATGTGCAATTAAGATGGAATGACAGTTCATTGTACGCTCTTTTCAACTTAGTATTCTTGGTGATAATTTAACAGATAGACTAACTGGTGTGCGGGGATCCTCTGCATGTGAGATGGAATAGGCTAGCAACATATGACCAGCAGTGGGCGTATATTCCCATTTCTTTTCCTGATGTGAAATCATCAAATAACTATATTCCCTGCATTGCTTTCAGGTAGATACTGATCATCGTAGCAATCACTTAAAACTCAGTACCCCAAGGATTTCGCAAAACAATGCCTTCACGCGAAGCCGCGGGCTACCCACACTTTTACTTAACAATGAAAATTAATGTTAAGTAGCTCGAATGCCTTGAACTTTAGCTGAGATTACCGATGTACATACAAGTGGGTACCCGGTTAATGTATGTCCAATCAGCGGTAACAAGATAAGTAGCCATTATTCTGAACAGGCTTTCTCTTATTATAAACCTACTGGCTTGATGTTCCCATGAAAGGGCTTTGAGTACAGTTAACTTGATAATATGAACTTTAAGGACGGTACAGGGTCCGGTTGAGTGATGATAGAATTAATGATGAGACTTCATTTTGTTTTTGTTGGTATCAATTTTAAGATTTTGAGACAAATGACCAAAACTCTTCTTCTTTGTCCCTTTGAAAAGATGAATAATGTACATAGATTATATATTCCTACATAACCTTCCCCACACCTCTCCTTCTCCTAACCTACATTAATTGCAAATAAATGGACTTGGACTAATAAGTTAGTACTACAAACACCACAGATGCCACGATTGGCACTTCAGATTTCGGACACTGTATCAGAACAAAACTATTCTAATTTTGGTTCGAACACCTTTTCAGTTTTCCCTGTTGTAACAATGACCCTGTATTACAAAGGGGTACGTTTCATTGCAAAAAATGTTAGGTAAACGGTAGAATTGTAGAAATAAAAGCCACATTAATGATAGTATCAAAATAATAGGGCCGATAAGAAACAATTAGCTTCACAAAACGTATATAAAATTCCTACTTTACAAAGTCCGATACGTTATAGTATCCCAAAAAACAACAAATTCTACGGCGTATATTACTTGCTAACACTGCGGGCCCAATAAATTGTATGTTTTTGCAGCAATTTACAGGACTTCATGTGCTACCAGCTGCTGGAAAATTAGCCAATTAATATGGCGGACGTGACTTCCGATGACAGTAAATAAAAACCATTCGAAATATCCAGACGTATACTAGAATTTATTGTCATGTTGATAATGAACTTTGCAGACAAGAATAACTTCTTCAGTGCTGCTAAGTACCGTTTTTTGCTACATAGTTTATCAGAAGAAACTAAAGGATTGCTTGATAATAAGACTGCAGTACTAAACTCACAAGCATATTGAATATCAATAAAATAGGTATGAGTTTTGTAAAGAATAACCAAGAGTTTTTTTTTATCAGGAATGCTTAGGCACTGTTCCACACGTTAGGCCAAGCAATGTTGGTGCAAAAGAAAAATGTTTTGCTATAGTATATAGGTATCATCTTGCTACATTATTTATGAGTTATCCTTCCTTACCCGTTTTACCTGTAAATAAAATAAAAACAAGGTAAGCAAATAAATGACAAAAGAAAAACATTAATTAATTTATTTTCTAACAATCCATGTTCTTTGTACAGCAGCAAACCATTTGACCTGGAAACTGAAGCTTTAATTCTAAACCAACCGATAAAGTTAGACGCCAAAACGGGAAATCTATTGATAACAAACTCAATAAATTTGATCGACTAAAGTGTATTTTCGTAAATTATTAATCACGACACAAACGGAAAGTGAATTTTATGTAATAAGCACCTATACTAGCTAGAAGGTACTTATATATTTCGTAAATAAAAACTCATCGGCATTTGTACTTTCGACTCACATAGACAAACTGTCAAGCGTGGCATTTTATAATAGGTTAAAACAATGGACAATAAGTAATTATGGGTTTGGTAGTAAAATATAGTGACAATAATGAATTTATGTACAAATCACCGGGATGCCAACAAGTCGGGGTCCATGTACGGACGTGCTTAAGTAATTATGAGCAGTTGTTTTTTTGTCCAAGGTGACTAAATACTATAGGTAAGCTGATGCTTTTTACGTTTGTACGTAATGCGAAGATAGCGAGAAGCTGGTTTCGCTTGAACTTACCTTTTAAAATCGTGTCCCGATTTTTTTGGCCCAAAGTGTTTATTTTTATTTTTTCCACGATTCAGGGCCGTTTTGTGTATTTTGTATTTGGAGTAAAGCACACGTTAACCCCCACTTTTATCGCAAAAAATTTACAAGTTTTTAGGCTACATTAGTTTGTCAGGAATCGAGGCTTATCTTTGATTTTATTAGGTGTTAAGACATGCCGTGAACATTTCACAGCTTCACATTTCAGACTTCTACACAAAAACAAAATAAATTTAATTTTAAAACTCGGGCTTTTGTAAAAAGTTTCTTTATTTTTCACTTTTTAGTGGTACACCCCCCACCTAAATCACATTGGTGTAAACAAAAAACAAACATGCGATTTCAGCAATCCCGAAAGATTTGCTATCATTTATTGAAGAGTTCCATTTCCTATCATCTCTGTTCTTTATCAGATCTTCACCAAACTAGAAAGGGACCACGGCCACGTTGAAATTCTAAGATGCTCTTCCAAACCATCGTAAACAATTTTATTTTTTAATTTTACATCGACAAGAGGGAATGAGAACATCATCAATGTAAACTAAGCCTCGCATTATTAGGGATAACTGAAATACTAGTCGTCAGATCGCAATCAAATTTAAATGGGATCACAAGAGAACCACCAACCAGCTTTCGAATATAAAAGCCAGCTTAAGAATCATCAAAATCGGTACACCCAATACAAAGTTATGAGGTGACAAACAAAAAAAATACCGTCGAATTGAGCACCTCCTCCTTTTTTGGAAGTCGGAAAAGTTACAATCCCGGTTGGCCTCGAATTTCGCTGCACTGCTTTGCTGCCTGTGATTGTAAGTAGACTAAGCTCCGAGGTACTGGGGCACTTTGTTTTTCAATTAAGATATGGAGTGATAAGTAAAGAAAAGCTGTTAGCGCAATCTTTAACGACAGTATCCATTTTCTTCGGAGTAAATTCCAGGACCTTTTAAGTGATCTGATTAGCACCCTACTGGGCTAAGAAATGCGGCGTTAGTAAAAGTAGACTATTCTATAGGAAAGACAATGCCATGGCATATCAAAATTCATAAAGCAATCAAACTAGATAAATCTGACACTAAAGATATGTGTAAGTAAGTGAACACTGACAATATTTTTGTCGTGGTGATCAACTATTCAGTCCGGGAGAATTTTGTTACTAGGTAATTATGAGGGATGAACGGTACCAAGTTTTACTATTAAAAAAACTATTATAAAAAAGGAACCTGCTGTTCGGTATATTTAAGTTTGCATCGTTACATAAAAGAGTAGAGAACTAATCGCACTTTTCATGATTTCAGGCTCAGACAAATAGTGAAAGTTTTTCATATTAATGAATACTTCTATGCGTTAAAAGAATGTCAATCTCAATCTCATGATTATTAAAAGGAAAATATATTTTAGAACTTCAATGTTGTATTTTTAATTTCCCAGCGCAAAACTGTTACGTTCTCGTTCCATAAGGTTTGGTTAACCAGTGAATCAATGGGCGCAGACACGCTATCGGCATTTCTCGAATGTTTCCACTTCTTTTGAAACGGCCGCTTCAAGTTTCAACTTTATCTTACTTAACGGGAAACCGGTACCGCTTTTTACAAACTTTTTTAAGTACGGAGCCAAGAAATCAGCGTGATAAATTGACTATTTCTATATAATTGATCAAGTTGATTCTGGAGCTTGTTAACTATTTGGTCATACGTTGTTATACGAATAAATCGATTTATAATTGCTAATCAGTTTGACATGCAATATTTGGATATATTTTCACAGAAGATATAGTGCTCAGTTTAGTGTTTTGTGTTCTCCAAATGAAAACTAAAGTGCTAGACAGCAAATTTTGGCTCCAGGAAAAAAGCACACAGACATAATAAACGGTGTTCCAAAAGTGCGTGGACTTATTTAAGGGTGATGTTGGGTAGCTGATAAACATGAATAAAAAATAGCTAAACAAAAAAAACACGTTTTTCAAAAATATGGACCACTAAAGATGACTGAAACGTTGCGAACAAATGACTTTCCAAACAGTTTGTTACAGTTATCGGCATTTACTTGCGTTCAATCACAAATTTGATGTCACGAACTGCATCTGAATTCGATTGATTTATTTTTTACTCTTAGTACCTATCTAAGCCTTGTTAACACCATTCGTCTCATCACTGAAGAGAATAACACCCACAAACATGTGATTACTTTCAAAGGTCTATTAAGAAACCACCATATCTACGTGGGTGTCAACAATTGCCCATAAAGATTCATCAGATCGGATCGGATTGCATTGGCAGCTAACTGTACTGCCTGATACGATCCTGCTCCTATCAATACGGTTTTCGAGAAGTACAGTCATCAGCTTTAATACCTCACACTTAAACTAAATTTTAAAGCTGTTGTATGAGTATTATTTTGACGAAAGACCTTGTTTCATAAGAGTTTGGGTTCGAAAAAATTAAGTATGTTTCACCGTAATATTGTATCAATTCTTCAGGCGTAAATCCTTTTAGATTTTTGCATAACTGTCACATATTTATTCTCCTGACTGTACATAAAACAGTAGGACTATACCGCCCACTCCTGAGCTATTGTTCCTTAAACGTTCTGCTCATCGCCCTTTCCATAGCTCCATGGAAAGATTTATTATTTCGAAAGCTCTACTGACAATTTTCGAGCCCGATAAGGCTACTCCAACAGTTTAAGTAGGCTTTTGCTGGGTCACAGTTCTCGTGAAAATACACAGTCGTCAATTCAGATGAAAGCGACAAGATAGCCTGCAAAATTCTAATCGGTATATTAAAAACAGCATAATGCTTTTGAGTGTTTGAGTGTGCTGTTGAGTAATTTAATGTTCAATACAGTTTTAAAGAAGTTCACTGAAGTTGATTTATAATAGATAACATACGAGTAAATAACTACTTTTCTTAGTCTTTCTTTTCCTAGTCCTTCGAGCCGGATACAACACAATTTCTTTAAGTTTTTACACTTCGCAGCTCAATTAAGATTGTACGTATGTTATTAAAATAATATTTGCCACCGTAACAAATATGAATATCGATGTACATTAATTAAAACCGTTTATCAAGGTAAGAAATTATCACTGAATATCATGAAATCGTGATCCAATCGGGTAATTTGAAAGTACCCAAAACTGTTGTAATAATGATATTATGCTTCGCTAAATACATGCGTTAAGATGGCATAGGATTTGCATGTTTTATAGCTTTTGACCTAATACTAAACCTAGATCAGTCATCATCATCTGCTTAGCCTTTTCCCAACTATATTGAAGTCGGCTACCAGTCAAACCAGATTCAGCTGAACACCAGTAGTTTACGTTAAGCGGCTGTCTACCAGACCCATTAACTGGGGAACACGGTACTTCTTGGCAAGAGTGGTGTCAGATTTTCTAGCTTTTGACAATCACAATAAAAAGATTTTTGCGGGCTATTCTGGTGCATTACCCTTAAAGATTAACTTCACTATGTTTTAACTGACCGTAGACGATTACAATTTCTTGGTTTTCATCAGTGATTTGAATACCTTTTATCGTGTGAAAGTCTCCTTGAAAAAGGTGGTAATCGTGTGGTTCCGTACACCAGTGATTATAGTTAAAAGCCATGAAGGAATTAGGGTACAGTAGTGATTAGTTAAATTCGATACGTTGTGCGTTGGTGTGTTGTAAATGTTATTATGTTTAATTAAGTAATTATTTTAATTAAAACAGGTCATTTGTACCAATGTACGTATATTATGTCATAAATAGTTTACATGAGTAGGTACTCGTAGAAATGAATGGTTACGTAAGGTTTAGAAACTGGTTCTAGTTCAAGTTATTACGCGTGTTTTTTTTAAAACATGACTAGCGGGCGTACCATGACGTCTTAAAACGTGAGTCTTCCGAGCGAGAAAAAGGGATGGAGCTATATAGGGTATATAACTCTATCCCTTTTTCTCGCTCGGAAGACTCACGTTTTAACACCTCATGGTACGCCCGCTGGCTCTATTACTTAGACGCTACAGATACTGCCAATCTTGAAGGTACCTTAAATATCCAAAGATGGAGGAAAGAAGAATTCTAGGAGGACTAATGTACCTATACCAGGTGAAACAAGAATATGTACTCATTTTAATTAAGGCATGACCATCCACGTTTGTGTTTCATTTAACATTAAATAAAAAGGCTAGTTATAAATATCAGATAAAATTGTTTGTTTTTTATTTTATTGAAGACTAGAAGCGCCCCGCGTTGTTCCCGTTCCCGTGGCAATACGGGGATAAATATATAGCCTATGACGCTTCACAATAACGTAGCTTTCTACTGGTGAAATAATTTTGAAAATCGGTTCAGTAGATTCAGAGATTACCCCTTACAACGTCAAAAACTCACAAACGTTACCTCTTTATAATATTAGTATAGATTAATCTATACTAATATTATAAAGCTGAAGATTTTGTTTGTTTGTTTGTTTGTTTGTTTGAACGCGCTAATCTCAGGAACTACTGGTCCGATTTGAAAAAATCTTTCAGTGTTAGATAGCCCATTTATCGAGGAAGGCTATAGGCTATATTTTATCCCCATATTCCCACGGGAACGGGAACTACGCGGGTGAAACCGCGAGGCGCTGCTAGTCTTTAATAATTTGATATTTGAAGAATTTGAACGAAACAAAGTAACCAACTGTCATTTGTTAAATTGATTATTCAAACAATACATACATAAATAATAAAGCAATTAATATCCAATCAGTTACTTAGTAAACACATTCCTTTAAACATGTAAGTATCGTAACATACACTTAACTACCTAATGCAGTGACTGCGTCTGCTTAATTACGCAAATTAATACAATAGGTAGGTACCTTGTAACATGACATAGTGACAATTAGCACTGCATGCAATTAATTTGCTTTTAGTATTCGATTAACTAATTAATTAAACACGTACCTGAGGTTACTGGCTTGAGTGGTGGGGCATGTTTTAATTTCAATGATTCAACCTTATTTTCATTAACTCATTATTTCCATTAAACATATTAATATACAAAGGTAATTGTGAAAAAAAGTTTATAATACGTACTTTGTTCTGTTTCTGGTTAATATGTTTTTGTGACGATATTTTTAAAATGACAAAACCTAAAAACATATTTTAAATAATTGTGCTGCAAAACAATGTAATTTTGAACTTTAATCAAATCTCAAAGCTAACACACAAAAACTGAACACCATATACATCACATTTATAAATCTACGACTCCAATATCATCAGGTACCTGACATTTATTACTAATCCACCGTTAACGTACCATAAAACGGTTAAACCGCGGTTTAAAATAATCATCCGTCATAAAACCAGGGTTTTTATAACCTCATTAACTAATAGACGGTTAATTTAACACTCGTCAATGATTCAATCGGTCCAAATCAGTATTCGTAATGAAATAGTTTTCACTTTTATTTACATACCAATTGAATCGATAAAAGTGAAATGATTATTGGAATTGAAATTCAAATACTTAAACTTATGTATACAGGTCATAGAAGGTACAGGTCTTATGGTGTTGATAAAACAGCATTCCAAACTAGAGACGACTGTCAGTCCAATCAGTACTGCAGTGCTATTTATTTATTAATCTTTCCGTGAGAACTTTACCTCGGTGGAGAGAGCTTGATGCGAGCAATCATCTCCTAGTATCATGTGGCATGGTAGCTTACTTAAATTAAGTTGTCACGGCGAGATTTTTCCAGGGCCCTAAGTCTGCTATTTTTTATAACTTCGTCATTTCAACACTTTCATCATTACAACATTTAGCCAAAAGTTCGTACTCTGCTAAATTCATAATGGTCGATCTTTGGTCGGTCAATGGTCTGGTAATACTTTTTGATAACTGAGCTATTAAAAGCAATGACTGCACAATGACGTTCTAATGGTAGGTCAATGATTAAAGAAACTGTCAAAATTTTAGCAGATTACCGCCTACGTCTGTCAGTCATTTGTCATTAAGTATGAGATTACCATTCTATGACCCTTCTTTCAATGGAGTGTTAGTGGTTGACTTTTGGAAAGTCATAATCATGCTTTTATATTAGTAGATTACCAAACTTGTCAAAATCAACCACTATGAAATCAATGATAGACCATTCTGACACTATTGTCATAGCAGACTTGAGGCCCTGAACAGCTCGTATGAGTCGAGAGACCATTGTCATTTCTAAAATAATGTCAAATTAAACAGTTACTTTTTGCTCTACTATTTCGGAAAAACCGGAATGGTGTCATGTTATGTTTGATAAAGGCTAAGTAAATTCTCCGGATCTGACATATCACAGAACGACTGCACCTACATTATCATAGAGATCGTTGTACTTCATAATGCAGCACCAGATTAAAAAAGCTTCTACAACTGTTGCAATATAGAATGGAGATCATCGGGCAGCCATTGTAGCTTGCTGAGCTGGCTTTTTAGCATCGCATTCATCATTTGTAGCTCGCACAACTCATGAGGCACAAGAAGTCGAGTCAACAATATCGATTTTAGTTTAATTGCTTGGTGCAAGAGCTTGAACAATGTAACATTTTATCCTAGAAAAAGTTATACGTCCAGAATAAAGATTTGACCCCGTGACAGCATCCGTCATCCGTGCATGACATTTCCGTAGCATGTCAATACTTTTGAACTTTGAAAATCGTTATCACTGTTAGAATGTTAGTTTTTCTAGAGCTCAATTTCTTCTTCAAATGATTTCATTATGAGAAAGATTATTTTCAACTAAAAGAAACTTAGGTATCATTATTACCATTACTATAGTCACTAAAAGCCATTCGTTATCGATTAAAATATCCCGATAGCGCGTAAGTAATCGCTACTTCATCGCCTTCGGTCATATTAAATTACAATTTCCTTCAGATGACACTTGCAATTTGTATCCGAAGATAAACATCAGCCTCTATTGAAATAACCACGGAAATTACCGCTACTACTTACGCATTTCACTTTAGAAAAGGTATTCTTTAGAAATTATGAATATACGAGTAATAAGCTGCTCAGGAATGTGTGTTTTTTTGTAAAAGAGCTAACCAACGATTGCCAAGATTGATTTTGCGGATGACTGCATAGCATACTGAGCCTCCGTGCCTCGGAAAACACGTTCCGTGGTTGGTTTCGGCTGTCATTTGTAAAACTTTGACTGTCCTTACAGATGGTCAGAAGGTAATAATTTGTTATCAGTCTTACCAAGGAATAGCATGTCACCCAGTTACTGAACAGCGGAGGTCAGACAGCCAATCGCTCCATTTGAAATACTGGTACGCAGCTGTATTCGGCTAGAATGCAGGCTAACCCTCCCACCCCAGCGATATATGTATAACGTGGGTGTGTTTTTTTAAGCCATATCAAGACGATTGACAGTTGACTTCTAATCCACTTTCCAATAGCAGTATTCAAATATGCTTATTTAGAACAGACACCTACGACATACTTTAGCCACAAACGATGGCATTTTAGAAGTTGTTTACGAATTCCATTGCAAGAATTTCCGGAAAAATATTTTAGGCAATCACAGCTAAGGTAAAGGGATCCAAACGACACGATGAGGCTTATACGAAAATTATTCATGGGTGTCTGCAGCCGCGAAAGCCTCTCGCCATGACGCCGGATAAACTCTCGGATGAATACATTTAAATAGTAAATGCGACACTACGTTGGATTTACAACAGTATAATGCAGCGGGGTACATAAGTCCCATTACTCATGGATATAACTCGTACTGTTATAAATATACACTGACATGCTTTAGAGTCCCGTCGGCCGTTACTCTGGGAGTACAAAAGGGTTTGTTAGTAGAACCTATGAAGTATGGCTTTCATGTTTGCCCACGCGCGCACGAATAGAAGCCAGCTATTGTGTAGTACGCAGTACCCAGCTAATCTTAGATATGGCGGTAATGCCTATCTAGACTGCTATGGGTAGACAAGTAAAGTGGGTGTGCGCTGTGCATTGTAGAGGTGTGGCTACTTGCTTTTGTGAGAGAAAATAGAACAGGCTAGTCTTGTTGTCGCTAGAAACATTGGAACTAGTGCAATTTCATCAACAAAACAAGCTGTAATATCGTCTAACATACTGATTCCTCTGTCCGACCTACATTCATTACCATTTCAGAATTAATCGTAGGCACGTGGGTCCCTTAATTTCACCTCCATCTTTTTAATATGCGCGACCTACACCAATGCGCTAAATTATTCAAGCCCGGATGCCAAATTGTCACACATGCATTAGATATTATACTAGCTACTTACTATACTCTCTCAACATAACCTTCATTTGGCAACAAACGCGAGATTGACGCCATTAAGAATATGAATCATTGCTTTTGGCAGCCAAACCTCATTATGCGAACCGCTTCGAATATTTCACATTTAACGCTTTTTACAATGTATTGGAGTGCAGTAAGATCGAAAGTTGTGACATCGAATTGTGTTGACCCCGTTGGCTTACATAACGTTGGAGTCTTTTGATGTTTCTGATTAAATCAATAGTCCGGTTATGCCTGATAGGGCTGTAACCAGGAATTGTATGTTAATGTGAAGGCTCTCTCTGTACAGTAGCGTCCTGAATATTTTTTGCTATAATGTTTTTCGAATCGATGGGTTTCGAGTATGCAACTGAAGTAATTGACACACCCAACTGATATAACTTGATCTTATCTTGGAAAAATGACAGATCTCTCTTCTGTTGCTAACTGCCGGAAACATGACGATCTTACCACACTTTGAAGCTACCTATACACATGCGCATATGTATCCATCCTGTGCTTCTCAAAATACATCAAGGAAAATGACACATAGTTTAATTTAATTCAACTAAAAATAGAAAAAGCAAGTACTCGTAATAAACACGTTGTCGTCACTGAAATCAAAGGCATTATGACCATGAAACGCAAACTGAACATTTCAGAGCCATAATAATGAAAGCAAATCACTCTAACGACGCACTTCTGGGCGAAATGACTGAGAACTACGTTTATATAGTCGTCCTTCAGTAAGAAACATTAATGAGGGGTTATATTGTGGTATAAGGGTGGTTGCAGAAGACCGAATTTTATAAATGCGATAGTCTGGCTACTAAGCTATTTTATTCAAACTCTAAAATCAGTGCTTATTCTCCTTTTTTTAACTTAAAACTGTTGTACCTTCCACTTCTAATTCAATCCTTTCGCAACCATCACTAAAATTTGATTAAGAAAAAAATATTTATTAATTGCTTCATTAGTAATTAATCAATCTGGTAGGACCTATCTGCCATCATTATTAGCGAAATATTAATATCATAATCACCAGAATGCATGCTTCTAATTAAATGAATATCTAATTATGGACTTTCCCTAATTAATATAATTTTAACCAGCCGTAAAACAAGGAATGTGACATAAAAAAATGACGCACTTCTGGGCGAAATGACTGAGAACTACGTTTATATAGTCGTCCTTCAGTAAGAAACATTAATGAGGGGTTATATTGTGGTATAAGGGTGGTTGCAGAAGACCGAATTTTATAAATGCGATAGTCTGGCTACTAAGCTATTTTATTCAAACTCTAAAATCAGTGCTTATTCTCCTTTTTTTAACTTAAAACTGTTGTACCTTCCACTTCTAATTCAATCCTTTCGCAACCATCACTAAAATTTGATTAAGAAAAAAATATTTATTAATTGCTTCATTAGTAATCAATCAATCTGGTAGGACCTATCTGCCATCATTATTAGCGAAATATTAATATCATAATCACCAGAATGCATGCTTCTAATTAAATGAATATCTAATTATGGACTTTCCCTAATTAATATAATTTTAACCAGCCGTAAAACAAGGAATGTGACATAAAAAAATGAAGCAAATTGTCGGCCAGAAGCTCTGATCTCGCAATTATAAGTTTATATGTTAAATCGGTAAACTTAAAATGGTGAATATCAATGCTCCATTGAAGTGTCTATCGTCGGTTTGTTTGGCAAAGGAACAGAAATGAGATCATTTTGTAATTAAAGTCAGAGGAGCCCTTTGATCTGGACACCTTAAATGTTCATGAATGTATGACATTCATGCGTTCAA
Organism: Hecatera dysodea; assembly: GCA_905332915.2. NCBI lineage: Eukaryota > Metazoa > Arthropoda > Insecta > Lepidoptera > Noctuidae > Hecatera > Hecatera dysodea. The sequence continues at coordinate 13,360,498 of HG995298.1, read as the reverse complement.
CATACCCCTCTTGAAACTTTGACGTGAGGCATGGACGAAAGCGGGCTGAGTATAGCGCCCGGTAGAACCCCGCCTACAACTGTAGCGCTAGTTGTGTAGGCAACAATGGTCAAAAATGTTTCTAATTCAGTGCTTTTAAAGCTACGTCCGTATTGAAATACGTAGGTACGTGAAATACGGACGTAGCTTTCTAGTAGTAGTAGTAGGCCACTGGGCACCGAATGATTGTATCTGAATGTGTTTATGATGTGTGAAATTGGTATCCTGTAAAGCTAGTCTGAAGGACGGTCGTGTAGATGTGCTTTTATGTTTTAATTGGTAATCATGGATCAAAATAATTACAGACTTGTATCAAATTAAACTCATAATTGAAAACATGACGAATCGGGAGATTTATTAATATTTTAATGATCGAAGGCAAAAAGGCACTTAATTTTCTCTTCCACTACCTTTCGCGTGGGTGAGTAGTGACCCCTCTAGTTTTTTTTTAAATGGGCTACAATAAAGAATGCTATTCGATTAAGGACAGTTTCAATGAGTCGAGTTTTAAAATAAAAATAAAATAAAAATGACGGGTGCAGATTTAGCAGTGCGGAAACAAGAATTTGTATTGCACCAATCCAAAATAAGTTAGTATAGGGAAATAATTATAATGAATGATGGTCTACGCTAAGTAAGCACTTAGCGGAAGAAGAGCAGGAAGAGATCAAAACAACAGAATTTAATCAAATTTGGATGTTTTCATCTCTTCCTGCATTAACATTTCCGCTAACCCTTCCATCTTGTACCACACGCCTCCTTGCAAATGAAACTTGTGGAATTTATATGAGCTCTGTACGGGCACGTGTTTTGCGTTTATTTTGACGTTTCCTCGCGAGCAACGTTCCACTTGCAATTAGTCCTCACATCAATGAATAACTACGACTGTTATTTGCCTTCATTTACCTTTATGTGTCTCTGATTTTCATTCTCCTTCGATAATTGAGTTTTTAGTTACGCCTTTTAAAAGTTTATGCCGTGAATAATATTAAAACTGTTATATCCTGGAGGTATATTAGTCTTTCTTAAAAGAAGAAAAATGTCAAATAAAGTGTGCACGTATATATCATTGGACACGCATTTTTTGTTATTTCAAATCATAAAAAAATAGTAAGATAAACCGCATCACAGTTCTAGAGTGTGGATTAGTGACGTCACGACGCTAGTAAAAATTGAAGCTCGTAGTGACGTCACGCGAATTTTAAAGCACTGTATGCAATATTTTTTAGAAATCTATCCGGCGGACGAATTATATTTTTTCAGTCAAATCCCCAGTTGCCAGATTTGCAAAGTCATACTTTTTATTTCTTGTTATTTTTTCTACTAAAGAGCAGAAGCTTCCATTTTAAAGAAAAGAGTTGAGTAAAAGTGGCTCTCTCCCTGTTGGTGAGAGTTGTTCATAGTGGGTAACCAATTAACAGTTTATTTAATTATTTTATAAACAAAATTTTTGTTTTTCAAAACCCCTCAGGTGACTTTGTTTTGAGAAGAGAAAGAAAATGAATAACGCGGGGCTATGATCTATCATATTTAAACCTATCAGAAACACTCACAGAGATTTTATTTACTCAGTATGTACCTAATCGCAGTGTAGGTGCATGTGTGTAGTCTGGAGGTCGATCATCTCAGAGTGAGTCAGCTGTCTATGCATCTTGCGTGCTTGCCAGTACCAGACTGTACATAGTAGGAACATGCAGGCATAATATTGAGCGAAACAGCTGTGTGACGAGTTTAATTTCTAACAGTTATCTAAATAGTCTGTTACGTAATTTGTAAATCGTAATAATTTTAAAGAGTCGTTTTTCTTACAGTAAATAACATTAAGTGTTTGACGAAGAAAACTTCAAAATTTTGCCAGAATTCTTCTTTTTTTTGTAAAAACTAAGATAAAAAGTGGGTAAATTTTCAACGATGACCTGTTACTTGAATTTTTAACTAGGCAACACGATTTTGTATATAGGTAACACGATTTTGTATCTAGGCAACACGATTTCCGTTGGTGACACTGTTCGTCAGGCTTTCGAGCTTTTAAGTACCCGTAAAAGATCTACGTATAAACCTATAACTGATAGCCAGGAACAGCGGCTTAGCTTGAATTTTTCACGCTCAAGCCTCAAATTAATTGAGTAACATTTCAGAATCTATAGTAACTATTTCAGAGGCACATATATACTTATCTAACACAGCAACCAAAATGGACCCCAATAATTCAAGCAACCTGTAAGTCAGGGCTAACCCTACGTTTGCATAGTCAAGCTAGTTAGAATGGATGTCACGTACAGGAACATGACCCATGTGGTCAACTGATGTGGAAAATGACCATTTTAACTACCACCGGCCTATGTGTACTGGCTTTATCTGCCACATCTAACCTTGAAGATGGTAGCACACCGCGAACGTGAGAAAATTCTTAGATTTTTTCTGTTGTAATTTTTGTGGTATTTCCGACTTTAAGTGTGGCGTGGAAGATTCAATTTTGATTGAAGGCGGAACTATGATTTATTGTGATAAAATTTTCTAGTGTAAACACGGTAGAAATAAAGTCATTATAATTTAGATTGTGTAAAATCTTGCTTGGATTTGTTTTAGATGTCGTGTAAGTTGTTACGTTTTAGTTTTTGCATTACGAATACTTTTTGGCCTTACCTACTCCAGCTGGCGTTAATAGGGCCCTGGATATATTAAAACTTCATTTTATTCCATATTTTATACCCTTCAAGGGACATTAATATCAAAATATTAATGGCAAAAATATAATGGTAAAATTTTAGGCATGGAGTTGGCATCTAGTTTTAACTTCGGCGCCACCATTGAGTACAAAGCCCAAACTGCGGCCAAAAAGCTGGGTATCCTAAATAGAGTGAAGCGATACTTTACGCCCGGACAGCTTTTAATGCTTTACAAAGCACAGGTCCGGTCCTGCATGGAGTGTTGTAGCCACCTTTGGGATGGCTCAGCTAAATACCAACTTGCCGCACTTGACTCGGTGGAACGCAGAACGCAGAGGTAAATGCCAAGCTTCACAGCCTGGGTCATCGCCGTAAGGTCTCCTGCTTGTCAGTCTTCTACAGATTGTACTTCGGCGAGTGTGCCCATGAATTCCACGACCTCATACCACCGGCCCCCTTTTACCATAGGACATCTAGACGCACTGTAGGTTACCATCCCTACCTTGTAGCTATTCCACCAATTCGCAAGTCATCAGCAATCATCTTTTATAATGCGCACAGCAAAGGAGTGGAACTCTCTACCTGCATCTGAGTTTCCGAACGCATTCAACCCTAATCTCTTCAAAGATAGAGTGAACAGGCTTCTTCTGGGTAAGCTCATTCCAACGTAAACTTTGTCTCTGTCACCTGTGACCTAGACTAGAGTCAAGAGCAAATCCATTTCGCAATCATAAAAAAAAAGAATTTGCAATTCTTAAAAAATTAACTCTTTAAACTAACTAGATTTTCCTCATACTCTATAACCATGTTTCTCTATAATCATTTGACATAAAATTATGATACATAAAAACATAAATTAAAGAACAGGGACTAATAATTTCTAATTTGCGCATAGGCCAACACTCCACAGTGATCTGCCGTAATAAACTGGATTATTATAACAAATAAACCTGTAATTAATCACTCTGAGTTATTGAGGACAAACGCCTTTCTAGCCATATCATTGTACTTGTTATTGGATTGATACTAGTTTTTTTTACTTTAGAAATTGATTAGTGGTCGTTATTTTTGTCGTGGTGAAGAATTATTGTTTTAGTTGCTTCATTATCTAGTAAATTGAGTTTGAATTTAAAGTTATTACCTACGCCTACTGCTATGTCGTTTGAAAAAAGTGAGTTAATTGCGACAGATATCTTTGCATTATAAAACATAGGTTTCTTATAATTAGAAGTCAAATCTAAAAGAGAAGAAGTGGTCCTTCGAGCCGGATTAACCGTCAAATTCTTCAAATTAAAAAAAAAACACTCATTTGAACGCATCTCCAAATAAAAACTATGCTCCTAAATTGTTCTAACTGGCAATTATATAAAGGGTCACAACAAAATGTAAGGGCTGTCTAATCTAAAATAGTCCAAACTATACATAAACATGCTAATAATGCATAATATAATTTAACGCACTCGTTACTCTGACGCGACAACCCATAATTTTCAATTTGTGTCCACGGCCCCCTTAAATATTGCGATGTGCATCAGAATCAGTTTCTAGCAATAACTTTAACTAGACGTTACATCACTTTGCGTCATGCATTTGTGTAGATGAGGTACTCTCTATCTAAATAGATCTTTGATCATAAGTTTGGACTAGTGTTTTGGCAGAGTAATCGTGTTGGTTGTAGTGCTATAACCATGACTTTTATCACTAGTCGAAATGTATTCATGACTTTTGTAGATGATAAAATAAACGATCGAATCAAAGTCAAGTTAAGAATGGCACAGACGAAAAGAAAAAAAAAACAGGGTAAGTCAATGGCATGCTGATAGGTGGTCAGGAGTATAGTATAGGAGCATTAACTGAACAAACTAATTTCAGGTCAGCTGCACTTTCCTAGAATGCAAACGATGACCAAAAAAAAGTCTCGCAAACTCTTGCAGTAGAAATGGGATGGCAAGCATGCCTAGAGATAGACAACATGAAATCAATGGAAGGGTATCAGGATGAAGAGTTGAAGATATTGTAGATTTGACAGCAAAGATCTACTAGGCACTTGAACTAAATAAAGACAATGCAGAGCAGACACACGGGATAGTGAAGAGAAGGGCTACAAAAATATGTCATACATAATGAAACAACAGAATAATATAAAATAATAATAAGCTACGGTGCACACAGTTCACTTATTGAACAAAAGCGAACAGATCGTGAAAGAAACACCATCCTGCGCTTCATAACAAAAGTATTATATCTCGGGGAAAAAAACAGCCGGGCTAAAGTGGGAGTGGGCTGGCCATGTCGCACAAATGTACCCGGAGAGGTGGGCGAAGTTCGTCACTCACTGGACGCCTGAGACAGGACGTCACCGTAAATTTCGACCGTGGCGAAGGTGGTGTGACGATTTCATCATGTTTGCTGGAAGAACTTGGCCAGAGATTACCCAAGACAGAGATTTGGACGGAGAAAGGAGGCATAGATGAGTTCAACAGAGCAAGAAGGTTTAACAAATTATTGGACCATGAACTTAATGTACAAAATAATTATTCACAAGTAGTAATTTACTGTCACGAGCACTGAAATGAAAAACATGGACTCGTTTTATATATTTAATTACATATATAGGGCTTTGTACTGGCCGTTTTAAGACCTGTGTTTAATTAAAAAGATAACATGATGAAAGTCTGTCTATTTTTTACATATACATAATGTATGTACTCATTTTTGTAACGACCATGTTATTATAATAAGACAGTCCTATTATTACAGTTATGTTCTGCTTTACTTTTGGCGAACAGAGCATGACATGTCTTCATACTGGTAAAATAATCTAAAATGATTCAACATTCTAGGATTAAAAAATAAAGTTTATAAGCCATCCCTTTCTTCTGCCATCCTTCCGAATTCCATTCGTCCTCATGTTTTTCTCACGACTCAGAAGATATTGTCAACCTAACGCAATTTTGAAGTTTAGCATCTACTAGTCATCAGGGACTAACACTATGATATTGACCGATAAAAAGTTAGAACTTCTGTTTTTTTTTAAATATTCATTGCCACCACAGATTCTCAATTTCACACCTATCCCAAATTGATTTCCAAAAATAGCGAAGTTTTTTTTAAATATTTGCCGCAACTGCAGAAACTCAATTAAAAGTAATATCTGTATAAAAGAGAAATTCCAGTGAGTTGAAATCTATTAATTTCATATTAAAATCGCTATTTTTATGTTCTAATGGTTGCCACTAGAAGCATATACAGGGTAGTAAAAATAAACGCTAGAGCTAGGTAATACCTAGTTCACACTAGCGAATGACTAACGGTTACGGTTACTGTTATTTCCCGCTGTATACAAATATAATGGTCACGAACGCCAAACCGAAAGATTTTGACTTGTTTTCTATTATTTTTTATCTCCCAAGAGACTTTGAAAAAATATTTGATAGGTTCGGGGAGATAACTGCGCTTACTTATATTACGTTTGTATTATACACTACACAGGTGTACCTACTCGACGAAATAGTTTTAATTCGATAGTATAATTAATGGGTATGATGTTGTCAATTAATATTCGTTGCTCACTGAGTCTCGTTGAAAGAAAATTAATGGGTAAAGAAAGGTAACCTATTAGTAGATAAGTAATTTTTAATTTTCTTCGGAAAATCTCAACAAGTTACTGTGTTGGTAATCCAATATATATACACACCTCTTTTTGAGTACACACATAAAGATTAACACCAGTTTTTCTACCTATACAGTCTCCAATCAGATACAGAAAACTAATCAACCTGTGCCCAAAGGCGCGGCGCGGGCGCCGGTCTGTCGCGCTACTCCCAACGTTGTGGCCACCGCCTTACAATACAACTTGTTAAATTATAACTTACTATTGATACTATCAATTTCAATTTATACACCAACTGTTTTATTAATCTAACCGTCACTAATCAATTGATTGATTTCACAGCCGATTCGAAAGCGTCGTTACTACGTACTAACTATTTTATATGTATTTTAGAATTCTCCGTTATTTTTTTGAGTTGTATTCCAATCGGTTGTAGATAACGGTATTATGCTATGGGTTTTTAATGATCACTAATGCGTTTTTATTGCTTTTATAGCGCAAAAATTAGCGCTAAAGTGTAATAAATAACGATATTTTATTTATTTCATATGCTAATCTTTTGTTACGAAAATTGAATTTAGTGTTTGGTCGGTATTTTGCAAATTGTTATTTCTAGTAGCGCTGTCCTAATTGGACAAACAATAGCTACTAGAAATAACAATGTGCTAATGGTATAATTATAGCGTCTTAAAATAAAACGGATAGCTATAAAGTTTTGTTTTACGAAGTTTTTACTTCTATCATAAGTAGGTAGAACATTAATATATACTTCTCTTCCGGTGTCACATTTACAGGAAGATAAAGAGAAAGAATTTATTTTCACATTGGTACTTAAGCATGCACTACCCCCTAGACCTATTACAGGGTGAAATATAGAAATAGAACCCTCTGTCATGGCGATAGGTACATATTTATGTCACAATACACATGATATCAAATTGCTCCAAGAAAATTCTCCATTCCTCCTCCATATGAATTCCGTTAAAATACACCTAACATCCAATTTGCTAATTCCGCTTTTGGCAACAAACTCCGTCCAAGTACCTACAGACGTAGAGGTAGGTAATCCTAGTATCAACCTAGGTAATTAACAAAACTTTTCTTATTACGTACTTAAGCTATATCTACTTAAGTTTAAGACTCTTAAGTTTAATTAAAGTTCTCCCTGTAGCGCAACGCAATTACTCGGCCCGTGTAAATGCAAATAAGTTTGTAACACCCTGATGTTTATACTGGCCACTGCGACCAATGGGCGTGTTCCAGCTAAAGACACAGTGTTGAAATCCTTTGACGTTTAAGTGGGTGCTAACGCCCACGATGGCACGGTGGCATTTGGCTGGGCTCTGTGCCGAAAAGGTACCGATTTTGGGCTCTCCGCAAACTTGTTGTAACTTATTGCGGATGTCCGTAAGTTTAACCGCAATACTGAAGCTTCAGAAGTTCCCCCGCCGCTGTTTAGAGTTTTGGTTACGAAGTTTTCAGACTTGACAAGTACTAAGGTTTCATATCTAAATCATAAGGTTTGTTTTGTCACAGTGTGCGGGTATACAAGCTTGTATAGTTAATTTGGAACTTCGAAACGGTACCACAATTTTAAACAATTCTCAAACAGAACTTGCTTCATAAGGTGTCGTTCATTGAATTACTTTACTTCGTAGAAAAACTCAAGCATTAACACTTCCATACATTAATAATAGCAAGATAAAAATATATGAAATATTTCTCAACAAAAACCTCAAGTAATGATCCTGGCGGTTCCTCGCACCTTCTCATTTATAATTACGATCATGGGATGTGACGCGAATGGCACAGTTAAAATTAATTGCAATTTTTTCGAAATGTCAACGTCATTAATTTTCTTTAATTTATCATTGGAAGGACTACAGGATGGGGCGCAGTGAAAGCTATCAAAAGATATGTATGATACAACATATTATAGGACCTACTCTGAAATTATGACAGCTATCTACAAAATAAATAAATACCAATACATATAAAGTAATAATGTATTTCAAGTATGCCTGCAACGTTTAATTGCATTGCATAGCAGGTTTTTTTTTTAATTCAAAGCATGCGATAGTAAATAGCATAAAAATTCTTAGAATGTCTCGATGCATTGCGCTGTTGGCAAAGCTCTTATAGATGACAACCGTGAAAGACCTACATACCGAGAGAAAATACTGCAGATACAAGCACATAGGTTATGTTATGTGTGGCTTAGTTTTCAATATTTTCTATAGTAGCGACAGTTCTAAAGCAGGACATAATCACTTTGAAACCTAAAGCTATTAAGGTAGCTTATAGGAGAGGCAAGGGTGTTGTAAGACAACTTTCAAACAGAATTTTATTTTCGTTTCTGAAATTTAAAACATTAAGTTTCAGTATTTTTCTTGGGACAGGAAAGTATATGCAAAGAAATGTATGTACTCTGAAGACCGTATTATTAGGTTTCCGTATCCGAAGGGGTCACAAATGGAATCTTCCGTCCGACTGTCTAATAGAAGTTTAGTCTGCATCTCATCAACCGTAATAGGATCTTCAGACGGTTAAAATTTTAACAGAGTTGGTATTACTATTACCGCTGCAACAACAAAATAAAATGTAAAGAACGAATCATCTAATCGGACTGCTCTGTGAAAACATATGCGTGGTCATACATAAAAAATGCATACATATTGACTTTAGCTTTGTAAACAAAGTTGTTCATCATATATTTTGATTTATGGACGTGATTTTTCGTTTATGATACGGAAAGCCTTGGTCGGGCCACCACTTGGTCGGGTTTTTATTTAGCTTCGTACTCGCTTCAAACTCGCTTAGCCTCCGATGTCAGCTCATGTTTACCACAGATGATTTATTGCACTTCTGATCCATGAGTCCTTGTCTTGCTTCTGACTATTATACCTAAATACCAGTTTTTCTTTGTATCACCCATGTGCAATTTATACTTGTCCTTATAAAGCGAATTGATATTTACGCTGTAGGTCCATAGACTCATGTATTTTTCAACCGATAAATTATTGGGTGGTTAAAAATACATTGCGAGACTTGAGTTGAATTGTAATAGGCTAGGAATCGCTTTATACTTATTAATTTGGCTATTTTAATTCTACAGATATTGCTGTTGAATTTTCAGAAAATACGTGCTCAATGCAATAAATGGCTACTTTCATGAACTCAAACTGGAGGCAGTTTTCAGGGATCCTCGCAGACATTTTAAATAAGACTGACTGATGCCCGCCACGTCACATTCCAAAATAACCTTTGGGTATTCGTATTAGCAGATACTTCCGTTGCAAAACAAACCTAAATACCAAATGTTAGCTTTCTTGACTGTGTGCTGAAAGCTAATCAGTTAGGACGAGTGATTCTATATAGATTTCGTGACGTCTCATTTACAGCACAGACAAAAAATTAAATGATATAGCTGATCCTATTGAACCCATATAAATAAGGTATAAACTGGCAATCGACTGAATTTACAGTAATGGCCCAACAATAAACAATATTAACGCCAACATTACCCAGTATGTACAGACAGGTGTACCAAAACACCCTTGCCCATATGTACTGTTTATTTCTGGACGATACTTCAAAAAGACAAAGAGTACGGTATGATTAATCAAGCCAGTTCATCGGCCTCAAGGCGAGACTGATCAAAAACTCGTACTTTAAACGGCGACTGAGCAATATAACATTGGACTGTGGAGACTCGAGATATCGCATCGAAGCCCCGTTTGAGCTCGTTACACACCACTAGGTTAGCTCACGATTTATTTACAATTGTAGGCGAGTAGAGTTACGGCTTGAGGATTTAGTTTGAGACAATTATCTTGCTGTCGATACTGCAGTGAAGTACGATTGTTGTGGCTGAGAAATTGGGAAATAGACGATTGTAGATCATGTTTGTATTGTGAGTTTGTTAGTTAGTGTTTGTAGTTAATACAATAATGATTTTTGTGCTAGTAGCCCTTGCTAATAGCACAAAAAATTCACAATGGGAATATTTTGGCTGACAAACGACAATGATTTAAAAATATCTTTAGTAAGTTATATTCAATAAAAAAATATACATTTCAAAACTAGGATGACAAAACAAACACTACACACTACCCGACCCATTCCAAACGTCATCGTCTACAACTCATAAATAAATTAACACTACAGGTAGATGCATCGGTGGCCATCCCAACTGGCTCGATCAAACGAGGCATCACTGCACCCGATTCGTTCCATATTTCAATTCGCGCATCACACGTTATTGCCTTCAGGAAAAATATAGAATGCAACACTCGTAAACTCTTTGGAACGCGTTGCTTGCGGAACGTATCAACTCTTCTGTGACGTTCATTAGCAGTCTGGCTGTAAACAATCCCGGTGATATAGAAGAGATTTATTCCCGGGATTCATTTAGCCGGCTGATGCATGTCATTAGTTATGGTAGTTAGCTGTGATGGGTATGCGCGCATTACTTGTTTTCGTAATTGAATGAGGAAGGCCTAGTGTTATGTTCGGGCTGTGAAGACGTTTATCAACGGGAGTGTAATGCGATAGTTTGAGTTAATTTTTGCGGTAATTTTGTACAATTATTTGGCTGAAGCATGCACTCCTTATGGTTGTTAGTATCCATCCAATGACTTAGTATATATCTCAATGTTATTTAAGGCATTCTTGTAGAAACTTTCCCTTAATAATATAAGTTATGAGCTATGTTGACATTTCTGTATTATTTATGAGTACTTACGTACAATGCCATTGAACTTTCACAACTAATTATACCTACTTTTCACTACAATTCTTGTTGTGTAACTACCAGTGATCATTAGCGTAATTATATACCAAAGAGAAAATTATGTCCCGATGTCCGTAGATTTTTATATGTTGGGAAAGATAAGAGTGATTTATTCCATATATTTACATGACTTAAAGCCTTTATCTTTTTATACGTAGGTCTGATGTATTTATGTACTTAAAACTTCGTTGGTTGCAGTGCAATAAATATGATGATAAGATATTTCTTTGAGTTGAAAGCAAAGTGACCGTCACTCTGCTACTGCTTTGAATATACTTTAATCTCAAATCAAACGTACGCACGTATTCTAAACTTAATCTGTCAAAAGAATGTGATGATTACTCAAGTCTATGTAATTTATGTAATTATTATGTATATTTTCTTTACGTTTCTTCCTTACCGCCTTGATATTGGCAATTTAATTTGATTTTTTTTTGCGAAAGCGATGATGTGGTTGATGATAGGGCAGACTTGCCTAGAAGTATAACCTATTCAGTTTTGAGATAACAGCAAGTATTTTTGGATAACTTCACTATTAAATTTCTCTTTAGACAGTCAGCAATCGATGAGACCAAACAGGCCTTCCGTCTAAAGTGCAGACACTTAATAATAACCGCTGATTAAAGCAGAGGTCAATCAGATCAAATGTCTGCTGAACCAATTATAACCTTAACCTCAGTAAACATTGCAGATACACCTCTGAGAACCTCCTCCTAGTTGTATTAGATAGGCGTAACCTAGCAACGCAAACACTCGTGATTGCGAAGTAAAATACCCTGTGTTGATTTAAGTAATTTTAACCTTGCGTATTTTTTAAATTTCATTCTGTTTATTACCATCTAAAAAGTAACGAATAGTTTTTAAAAATATTTTGCGATTAAAATAAAATCTGTAGAACAAGAGTAATGGTGCATTCAAGTGATATGAAGAGATATGTATGTTTGTGATATAAACCACCGCTGGGAGTCTGACGCCCAGCAAATGCTGAGATGGTAACCCTTTCGGTATAGGCACGCTCAGCACAATTTTAATCTTCATCATTGTTATGTTTTACTAGTTGCCTGCGGGCGGACCCGCACCGCGTGAATGCCCAAAAATATCCCAAGGGAACATACCCCGGGAGAAAAAGTATTCTATGTGTTATTCCAGACTATAATCTACCTCTGTGTCAAATTTCATCTAGATCCATTCAGTAGATTTTGCGTGAAAGAGTAACAAACATCCATACTTACAAACTTTCGCGTTTATATTATTATTAGGATTATTGTTATTTTTTACTTTGCATTTTGTTGCTGTTGTGTTGTGTCTGTGTGAGGGTATCCCGTAGCTATCCACATATGTAAATGAATAAAATAAAAGTCGTAAAGAGCTGTTATTTCTAAAGTTTTTCCAAATTAAAAGCCCATGAAAGATAAAACGTTCTAATAAAATTTGGGTAACAGACAAGACCGATCCAAACTGTACCAAAACGCATCATGAGAGAATCTGCTTGACTGATCTTGTACTCGTACTACGTACATATATTGGTCTGTGGTCGCTCAGACCAAGCAAAGTTAGTAGCTAGGTACTGGAACGTCATTGGTAACAAAAACAGTGGTGACGCAATTTTGCTGAGTACACAGTCTCAGCGTTACGATCATAGTCAAAAATGTGGCTGTCAATTTCCATGAGAAAAGGGTTAGGAGTGATGGATGAAACATCATTGACACGTTTTAGGTATATTGTTTTCTATGAAAGAGAGTTTGAAACAAAGATCGTAGAGAGACATCGTCGCTAGTGACATAAACACTCGCCCCCGTTTTATTTATAATAATTTGATTATTCGAAGAATGCTCAGTTCAGAGGGCAATAAATCGTCAATTCTCATACACTGAACATATTGAGGCCGGCCAGTTTCATTCTGCAAATTGAATGCGCGAACGTTGCCAATTTACGATCGTGCCGCCATCTACCGGCCGGCGTATTTTTAATTATTTGATCAGGCAACACTGATAAATCAACTGCTGTAATTGGCCGGCCAGTGTTGCCCTTTAATTAGTTTATTTCATTTCGCACACGCCCTATAGTAATTAGTTCATGAATTTTAATTCAAATGCTTTCTTATAGGCGTTAAATGATTTAAGAGGTAGTTTGGTAATGTGCGTAGAGAATTCTTTATGCTGTTTGTAAAGGAAATGGTTTACATAATATGTGTATTTATATAAACTTTTAAATGGCTGTAGGTATCGTTTATCGTTCAAGATAAAAACATGAAAAAAAAAGAATAAATATGGAATTAATCCATGTTGGTACGAGTATGTGCAAACAATAAATCTCAATGATAAAATCTACCAATTCTTTTTTCCTGCCGCGCTGGCGTAACCTTCACCAAGATTTATTTCGTACTTGAACACATTTATATGAGATGGTGGTAAAAATATTATGTTCTCGGTGGCTTGAAAAGTAAAACGGGGTTTTTACAAAGGAAGAAATTTTTAACTGCGATTACGAATTTCATCACAAAATAAAGAAATACCTACTTAAAGACGACTACTAATGCCGTGATATTTCGATAGCACACGTCAACAATACATTTTTGATAATCGCTAATCGCTAATCGCTATCGCTAATAGAACTTCACCTGCCTAAAGCCTCGCCTCTTGTAGCTGCTTAACAGAAATAAAATCACATATGTAGTTATTACATATTTCACTCACACAAATTACTGCAATAGATGATAAATTCGTATTAATGATCGAAACAGTTTCACGTAAAACAACAATAATTCATTTTCGTTCATTGATCGTAACAAAACCGTGGATTATCGCAATTCGTTCGTTTAACATAATCGATTTTCTTTCTTCGATGGTCTAATCGATTTATTTGCATTTTCACACGAGCATTGGCACCTTATTAGACTGACTGCATAAGAATTATGTACACTGTTGAAATTTTCTTAAGCATATAAACGTTGGTATATAAGTAGTTATTATTTTCTAGCAATAATTACTGTTGTAACGTGACTTGTATCGATGTAACTTCGTTTTGTTTCGTACGATTAATTGGAATAATTTATTTTGTTCTGTTTGACTATTAGGTATAATTATTATATAGCAGAAATTGAGAATTTTCTTTGATACTTTTAAATAATTAAGAAAAAGTTTTAAAATTAAGTAGGAGTTAGATTATTGTTTTGGCTACTATGAATAAAAGTCAAATAAACGTGAGATCATTTCCGTTAATTTATACAAACAGCTAGAAGTGTGTCAATAAAATGTACAATTTATAGCTATTGAAATCATAAATCTTTAAATAAACAATTTTCATAAGGAAACCGTTTGTTTTCTCGGAAAATATCTACCTACATCAATATGGTGGACAAGGTCTAAACCTACCTACGTAGGTACTCAATCATGAATGTGGGTGCGATTGATTAATAGCATTAAAGAAATAAATTGTGGACCAATTTACTGGTCAACGGACAACCTAAAACAGGAAAATTGTAGACTTTATTGCTCTTATTCCGTTTTCAAACTGTTGCAACGACTGCTAGCAACACAATCACGGCTTGCTAATCCTGGCATTTATCACGGATACGTAGACCAGCACAGTATGGCAGTAACCAATGGTTTCTCGGTCGTATATCAAAAGTCGTGGCTTATAGATAGCTGGGGATCTATGACGGCGATAGGGCCGCGATAGGAGGCGAGGATCGGGCGCACGTTGACGTTTTTACGGCGAGAGCTATCGCGGGCCGTAAATAGTCGGACTCGGGATACCGCATTCGACAGCGTTCGACTGCGTTCGACGGCGCGGCGTTCCGCATTCAAACTCATCAGTGTTTCATGCATTTTCATGAACGTTATTGATGTAAAACTAAATTGGATTTTTTTGTATATTGCCAGCCAGTGTTGATTCTGAAACAATCGGACCTTTTTTTATTAAAATGGCCAGTAAAATCAAGCTCGTATATTTCGGCTAGCTTTCGTGGACATCGAGCAGGAACAATTATCCTGGATAAATGTTAGTAAATCAACGGTGGTAATTAAGTAGGGGATTGGGCGGGTTACCTAATTCAGCCGCATACAAGACGACCGCTGAGCAAATTTCTCAGCACAATGTGTGCCAGAAAATGACGGCGCCATCGAGATCGGCCTAGAAAGAGTTGGCGAGATGACTTGGCAACGAACTTTGAGGACTGGTTTGATGAAGCATGAGAGGAGAGTACCTACCTACTTGGAATTACATAGGGCAGGCCTTTACCCAGCAGTGGGACACTCGGAGATAATGTCACTTTCTGTCAGTGAAATATTTTTCGTTATCGGATCAGTACGTACTTTCCAGAGATAACCTTTTACAAACATAAACAAGCAATATTAATTTAGAAGCTTATATTAAAGATAGGTGGTCTAGGTAAGTGTAGTCACGTATGAATTTAAATATTTGACTATAAGCTATTCCTTGAATTGATTAAGTACCCACTTAGCGCCCTATTGTGTACTTCTGAGTCACAGTAATTGTCACTTCTTCATTGTATCGTTTTCCCGGCCTAGGACTCCACTTTCTACGAAACAGTCGTGTCTTTATTAACATTTACATATTAAATCGGTTTGTTTATTCATGTGTTCCTGGATTTAGGTGGAATAGTCTGTCGTTGTTAGGGAGAAATTAACTCTGGGTTCTTCAAACTTCTGGTAATGTATTGGTCGATGAACTTTTAGTTTTCTATGTTTCAGTCAACAAAAGTTTTGATCTTTTGGGAACCAAAAGAAGGCCATAGACGAATGTTTAATGACACAGAAGGATAACAAGATTATAGTCAGACTTTTGGCTGTTTTTTTTCTGTGTTCTGTCTGTGTGTTTAGTGTGCTAGTTTGTGGGTATAGCTTAGAGTAGGTACTGGTAGGAAGTATCTTAAAATGTCAGCATAGTAGTCGGGAACGGATAGGACCAGTACCTGCCTAGGCTGCGGGGTTTGTTCGAAAGAGTCACCGCGGCCCTGGAACGCAAATAGCATTTGGAGAAACACGGAAGGATTTAGTCAATAAGAGTCTGACACTCCCTTTCGCTCCGCCCAGAACGGAAAAAGTAATTTGATGATTTCCCATCCATAAAAAAAGGAAGTATAGAATTTGAGACAATATAGATAAAGAGGTGGTATCTAGTCACCAATACTGGAAGCAATCGGTTGAACTAGAGGCTGTATCTGTGGCCGCGTTGTTCTTCTGAACTAGGATTCCTACAAAACGGATCTTCATGCGGTTTTCACAAAAATTTCGAGAATTAATTCTGGATTTCGAAAGCTTAAAACAATATTAAGATTAAGCTAAAATTTTCCCTCAAATAAGTCTTCGGCAAGCTATAAAAAACAGTGATAAGAGGAGCGACGAGTGAATTTATAAAATAAAAAAACACGATAAAGCAAGAATGGCATAATTTAAAAATAATATCTAGTTATCCGCAAGTGATGTGTTATTAATTTAACCACGCTGTAGTATAATTATGGCATAGAACTCGCGAACAGCTCAATTAATGATCTTGATTGCGCATACGTTTTATTTATGCTTCCTTCATTCTGTGCGGAGCTGCGATATTGGATAGCTGTTTATATTCAATGGGATTTTTTTAAAGCCACGAAGTTTGAATTTATCAAAGTTTTAATTGCTAAGCACATCTTATTTCTGTTCTTCATAATCAACCTTTGGGCCAATTGTACCTATTATTTTTTAAGCAACGTTCTCATTCGCATCTGGTAAAAAACATACCTATGCGGATTGTGACTGAGACATTCTTATTTATAAAAAACAAAATCTAACCTAAGGCTTAGTTTAGAAATATTGATTAGTAGGTAGGTATATATAGGGTAGGGTGTAGGTGGGTATTCAAACTCTACAAAGATTTATATTTTAGCTAACCTGAATGATTTATATATCTACTAATATTATAAAGAGGAAAGATTTGATCGTTTGTTTGTATTGAATAGGCTCCAAAACTACTGAACCGATTTGATTAATTCTTTCACTGTTGGGAAGCTACACTATCCCCGGGTGACATAGGCTATATGTTATCCATATTCCCACGGGAACAGGAACTATTCGGGTGAATCCACGGGGCGCTGCTAGTTATAAATAAATCCCACTGCGTTTATTAACAGGTCGATTTTTGCCTAGAAAAATAAGTATAAATAAGTAAAATAAGTACTAGGTAATCTATGTATAAAAGAGAGAATCACTGTGTGCGTGGATACCTTTTTCTACACAAATGTAGAGAATCCTCAACTTGGAAAATGTTAGCGGTTACGGATCTCTCAGTATTTGAGAACTTGAGGTCAATAATAGTTACACTTTTATTTCAGAAAAGGTATTCGGGTTTTTGAAATTTTTATGCGGGTGAAATCGAATCTCACATGGATGTTCAGACAGAACATAACATACCTATAAAAATGAGAACAGTTAAGATATTTTTTTAATTGATCAAAACTTTAATCTTTTTGTTGATAACAGCACTAACGGTTCTCCAACGGGTTCTGCATATTTGATTGGTACAGAACCCGTTGATGAATTTCAATATTTATGTAGAATATTGAAATACCTCATGCAGTGATCTCATATCTTAGCAAGGCACGTTCAGCTTCATGTGTAAATCGAATACTAATATTATTACAATTAACATCTGTAAACTTGAAATACAAAGCAGGTACAGTTGCCGACAAAAATTGATGAGATCAATTTAAATATATTGACACAAACTGAATCGATAATCTGGTTTTACCATTTGGTATAACAGCAAAGTGTTCATTATTTAACTTTTTTTTATGACTTCAATTGAATATTTCACTCTAAGTTAAAATTTCATTGACTTTTGTTGCTGGCTGTACCACCTAATTCAGTACAAGTAGTACATCGCTGAAGTGAGCACTTGAAGATATGAATTATTCAGATGACCTTCCTTCAGTTTATTTTACATGTATTGTATAAATTGTTTCTTCATTTTGGGATGAGTTTGGATTACATAGACGGTAAAAATAGTTTTTTAGCATAATAATTAAAGCTAAAGTTAATGCATATGACTCATTTTCATACCTGCTGAACTTTACAGAATACTTAACTTTAGATAACTGGACAAATGGTTGACTAGAAAATACAAATATTTTTTATTTGTTGAACATAGTAGATAAAATAAGGGGTAAGTAAAATGTCGGTAAAATTTGAAGATTATCCCATTACGGCAATGTATTTTATCTTGTAGGTACTTACAGGCCTTCAATAATACAAGCATAGCAGGTACGAAGAACTTTCAAAACACTGGTATGTCCACACCTAACTATTTATACAAAATTACTTCTGAATTCCCCATCATAATTTTATTTCGGGCATTGGTTGTCAACCAAATACAGGATTTATTATAAAAAAAGCTTTCTAAAAAAAGGACTGATACAGAAAACGGCGTTTTCGTGAGAGGGGACTTAATAATATATTTGTTTAAAATGGTTTGGTAGATTTCGTTTCTTTTCTGTCACTTCTTATTCTATTTTCACAGTTAGCATACTATTTTGGGAAATTTCTAGATAAACTTCAGAGATATTTTTTTTCATGCATATTTCCTATTAGTTAGTTTCCTTTACCTATTAGGTGTCAAAAAATATACCAAGAGATATTTTTCGACCTTCGCGCAAAACTCTTGGGAGAAAAAGCATACTATGTGTTATTCCAGACTATAATTTACATCTTTTTCAAATTTCATCAAGATCCATTCAGTAGATTTTGCGTGGAAGAGTAAAAACATCCATCCATCCGTACTTACAAACTTTCGTGTTTATAATATTAGTAGGATTGACCCCAAATTCCTGACAAAATTGACTGTTCATTGAAAAATAACCCTGTATATCAACAAAATGTATTTCATGTAATCGACCACATGCGCTGCTAAAAACACGCTAGCAGTTTGGTCTTGTGTGGTCCTATGTGACTCACAACCAAATTAGTAGACTATTTGAAAATATACTGCACTAGACCTAATCTGCATTTCGTTTGTATGCTCTTAGCTGATCTGTAATGTTTAACAGACGTATTATAATGACTAAAATCGGAACGCCATGAACCGTCGACTGAATAACAAAACAAATGTGCCAACGATTTTGTATGTAGCGCTTATAAGCAAGTTAAGCTGACTGTGTGACTGTATCTGCTTGCAGTGCATTGTCATATTTAACATGTCGAAAATATTCAAGTAGAAGTAGGTCCGGTGATCTACTAGAGAAATAACAAAATGAAATTTATGATTGAATGACAATAATAAAGCCAGGCAAATATTTAGGAAGTTGGCTTTGGAAATGCTGCGAGGTAGTATAAAGAAATATAATAAACAATACTACAATTATAAAAACAAAATAATATGTAGTTTTCAAGTAAATTCTTGACACTAAGATTAAAATGGCTGTAAGACCGTGCATACACATACATAAAGCAGTTTTATTTGTACCATCTTTCTCTTCCCCCGCCGCGTGCCCGTGACACTGTAGGGTAACAACAAAGTGTCAAATGGCCCGGAAATATCGTAACCTCTCCCAGCCAGACATTTCGTTCCTTCTCGCTGGTCACACTCATTATCTGCCATTCCAAATGCTTCTTTGTTGGTTTAAGTAACTTTATTTAGTCTCCGTAAGTGTACGATCGGCTCTCCTACACTGATACAACCATTTAAAGATTAACCAATGACGGAAACCTGTATTTTTTCCCGCTGTTTATCTAAAAGCATAAATAACAACCATTTTTGCCGCTGTTTTACATAATAGCTAATAAATAAACCAAAATATATTGCTTTAAATAATAATATTTACATAAACATTTTAGTTGGATTTTATTGCGTCATCATGCGGGTAGGTGCGTAGATAAGATGACAACTAAGAGCCAAATTGAAGATTAAAATCGTAAATTCATTATCTTTATTATGTACGAACAGTATTAGTTACAACGTGGGTGTTTTATTAATTTTAATAACCACAGTTTTCTCTGACAAAAAAATAATAATAGTGACGGTTCTTGATTATTGAAATGGTAATGTAATGTGTCGTACAGAACATAAGTATGTCATCGAAAGTTGGGAATAAAATAAATAATATATGATAGTATCATAAATAATTCCCTTCGTTTCCGACGGTGCGCTTCGCATCCGGTAGGGAGGAACCCCACCCGAGCCGTCGCCATTTTAGATTTGAATTTGAAATGTCATTATTGTTATAGAGAGATGATAAACAATGATCCGTAATGTCTCTTTGGAGTACCGAAATATTGATGTTTATCGTAACTATGACTTTGTTTACACATACTATTGCTTAATAAGTGATGTTTTTATTTTTGTGGGAAACGTTCCATACGTTTTGTTATGTTTACTTGTAGTGTTATTGTTTGAATTTTGTTACTGCAGATATAGTGTTTGTTTACTGTGGGAATATTTCCTGCTTTTCTTATAGGTACATATGTACATATTATTATTTTAAACTTTACTTAGGTATGACTACTTAAAAACACTGAAACTTAGTAGTTGTCTTTATTCAGGACAGAAATATTTATGTATGTTTACCGACGAATCTACACATACTTCGAATCTTAATAGGTACGTTTTTAAACAAAATTAATTACGTTTTTACAACACTAAATTACTAATTGAAAACCTATATTTTTGGCAACATATTTAGTTATTTTAATTAAAATAAAAAAACATCATTTTCAAGCCTAATCGCAACGAAATTAATCTTACTCTTGTCAAAAACGACATGCGTGGGTAAGCTCCCACATCACTGAAAATTATGGACAACCTACTGACCGACATAACGAGACCTACCGTCCCCTCTCCTACGCTATTTTGATTTCAGTAAAAGGGGTGAATCGGTTATGATTCAGAGGTCACGATGAAGTGGACATAAAGTGCACTTATAAGTGGAGAAGAGTAGTGTTGATTAAATTAAACAGAAGGATTTATGTGGTCACCAATTTAGCAATGATGTGAAATGGCGATTGCATAGGGGCGTTGTGTACAAGTTAAGTGGTATATGAGTGTTAATGGTCGTGTTTCTAACAGTTCTAACGGCCATTTTTGTAAAGGGGATGTATTTTTTAATTAGATAAACTATAAATATTAATTTTGTTAATGAATAATGGTTGTGTGAGAAAATCTGTTTAATTAAGCATCTATTAATAGAAGTTGGCTGTTTGCCTAGTTTTTTTATTTATTTTTTTGGTTTATAGGAATTCTGAATTAACATAACAGTGGCCGTACTACGAAGTGCCAATGCTATCATGATTCAGTGTGAGGGAAAGGGATAGTGCTATTCGTCTTTTTTAACTCCGTCTCTCTCTGACACAGGAATCATGATGGATTTAAGACGTCATGGTAGGGCTGCTGACCATTCATATTTGTGATTGAGACGTAAGGCTTTGTATCACCGATAGATACATGATGGACATCGATGCCATATTTACAAAACGTTTTGCGAGTACTTATACGTACCTACTTTCATTGAGCGTAAGTACAGCTACCTAGTGGAATTCCCAAGCAAGTCAGTGTTTCCGAATAGCTACAATCTGGAAATCTTTAAGTCAAGAGTAAATATAATGCCTTCTAGGTATTCGGAAAGCGTGCTCCTTCATCGATCATATATCGAGGACATATATTTGAGGTACTGTCACATACCTAACTCAATTTACCCTCCGATTTGCCAATTGGATTTAAAAACTGGACGTGGATACAAAACAATTTTTTTTCCCCAATTTTTTTTTCAATTAAGTTTATTATCTACCTACTAAATAAACGTAATATTAAAATTAGTACACACATAACATCCACGTCATCCAAATACACACAGGGGGTTAAATTTGGGTAAAATCATTTTATATTCATTTAAATATCACACTAAAACACTTAAAATGGCATGAAGGTGATTATATAACCGCTGAAATTAATTTTACGACGTTATTACAGTACCGGTGCTGCCATCTCTTAGTGCTTATATGAACTACGTAGGTTCGAAGGCTTCTACGTTATCAAAGTGATTGGAAACACGAACCTTTTATTCCCGTGGCGCTGAAACGCGGTGGAGATTTTGGGTACTAAAAGCTCTTAAAGAAAATTTCGTGAAAAGATTGTTGAACGCACTTTAGAATTCGACAGTTGTTTGGATATATTATATAAAAAGTTTTATTTCAGTAATATAACATTAAAAGTTATTTTCTACTACATAAATACTTACCTAGACTATACCTAATAAGATTTAAAAAAGAAAAGGAAAATTTTAAAGTTACGTAGATATAATATCTATGAGGCAGAGCCCATATTCCAAAAGGTAAACTCCAACTCAACTTGAACTTCAACCGGAGCATCAAAATGTCAATAAAGTTTGTCATACATTGATATTTTCATGCTCAAGAGATGAGCGATCAAATGCGTAAATGCGCTTGCTCTGCTAAAACTCATCTCTCGAGCATGAAAACTTCAATTTTTTTATTTGTTATTTCTAATTAATATTAATTTTTAGGTAATGTTAATTAGAAAATATTGTTTTTGAGGTCACGTTGGAGTGGGAGTTCGAGTTGAGTTGTAGTTTACGTTTTGGAATGCTAAGCCAACTTAAAGGCTAGAAACACTTTAATTTTATAAAGTGAATTTCACCTATGAAACTGAACGCAATCAGAAGGTCTGTTCTCGTACCTACTTTAAAACGTTCAAATTCAAGTCGCAATTAAAAAAATACTAATAATAATCTTTCTTTATTAAAAATCTTTTTACATAATATACCTATACCTACAGATTAATAGCCACAAGTAATCTT
The DNA here is from genome assembly GCA_905332915.2 of Hecatera dysodea. Classification (NCBI taxonomy): domain Eukaryota; kingdom Metazoa; phylum Arthropoda; class Insecta; order Lepidoptera; family Noctuidae; genus Hecatera; species Hecatera dysodea. The sequence continues at coordinate 13,337,579 of HG995298.1, read as the reverse complement.
AAATAAATAATTATGGTAGTATCCAAATAATAACTATTTGTATAACTAAATTATCAATATTTCAGGACTTATGGTAAATGTATTTTAAACCTACAATTATGTATAATTAGCGACTTTCCTGAGCTAGGTTTATAAAACCTATGTTTTAGGTCATAACTTAACAAGACTAATTATTATGCATGACTACAAAAATTATTAATGATTAAACGAACTTACCTGTAAGCGAAGTTCGATCATAATTATACGAAGCGCTTCGTCCGAAGAGATTATAACACAATGTAGTAACACATAAGTGACACCACTCAGACACTGTAGTTGAGAGTACCTACCTACTCATTTTTTTTTTTTTTTTTTGCGGGTATATCTTCTTCTGCTTTCTTAATAGTCCGCTTGGAATCTCTTGTCATTTAGTTTAGAGAATAAGCGTTATTTGATATTTCCTGAAGAGAAATAAGGGCTAGCGTAAGCGTGGGAGGGAGGGACCTAATCTCTTCGGACGAAGCGCTTCGTATAATTATGATCGAACTTCGCTTACAGGTAAGTTCGTTTAATCATTAATTATACTAACGCTTCGTCCTCGAGATTATAACACAATGTAGATTTTGAGAGTTGCCTTCTGGAAATATTAACAACGCAATGTTATAATTTTAGAAACATTTATTCTGGTAACAATGTTTTCAAATAACAAAAAAGAATCAAATCTTAATTTATAAAGATTTCGGTAATTAATGATTAACACAAATACAGTTCTATGATTATTAATTAATCTGAAAAATGAATTAATTCTAATTTTGTGCATGAGTACAATTTATTCTTAGTGAATAAGTTGCAACAGCGACAATTATTGAGGAATCTATTGATTGATTATTGACCTTGCTAAGGAACATTCATCTGAATCAGTGATAGTGCGATTATAAAATCTAGCAAACGTCTCAGAACTACCGCTCCAGCCGGCAGTCCTGTGAATTTCGTCGATACTGACTCCGAGGGCATGCGCACGCGAAGTGGCTGCGTGACGCGTGCTGTGCGCCGAGAACATTGACACATCTAACCCACTATCGCTTAAAGTGCATTTAATCCAGCGGCTAAGTGTTTGCGGACTTACAGAGTTGTGTGGCTTTTTTGGATTAATAAAAAGGGTGCCAGATTTACGAAGATCTTTTGTTTTATTTACGTAAAACACTAGCGTGTTAGCGGGGCATATTTCTACACTTTCATTAAAAAAGGGTAAAGTTAATAGGGGTTGTTTAGACCCTACTCGAGAAGTTTTTATCAAATCGGGAATTTTTATAATAATTTTGGATGGCATTATATTGATATTTTCTATACAAATTTTCGACAGAGTTTGAACCCTATGAGCCGTGGTAAGGGCTAGTAATGTTGCACATTTTTTAGAAATTTCTACAAGTGACAGTTGTTCATTTGGGTATTTCGACCGTAAAAAATTTAGCACACAGTTAGTATCCCACGTTACATTATATTTCGGCTTAGGTGGTCGTAGGCGAAAAACACCTTTAAAAAATCTGTGAATTCGATCGTCTTTAGAAATATTTGGGCCCAAAATCAGTGATAAAGCTGATCGATATGAATTTAAGCTTCCATATTTACTACCTTTGTTAAAATTTTGCGTAAGAAAGTATATTACTGATGGAACCGAGGCCTTATAGTAATTGATACCTTTTTCTATGCAAAAACACCACCATTTTTTTAGACATACGTCATATTGCTTCATCGAGTTATCTGATAAAGAAGCCATCATGATATTTATCGAGGAAGGCGGCAGGCATCGTCGTGAAAACGCCTCCCGGATAACACCCCGGCAACCAGGGTAAGCGTCAGGTGCACCTGCCGGTTGCTGGAATGAGATATTAAGAGATTTTCATTAGGGGTAAATATAATTGGGTCTGATATAAGCAGGGACCTATATAAGGGATACCACGGCTGTGTGGGCCATAAGGGAGCAATAAAAATTCCTTGAGCTTTGTCATTAATTATTTTCCTTAGACTTTTTAAAATAACAGAGAAAGGGGGAAAAGCATAAAAATAATATAAACCCCAATCAATTGTAAATGAGTTTATCGCGTATGCGTCCGGATCTTTATGCCAGGAAACGTATTTCGCACATTTTTTGTTGATGCGGCTGGCAAACAAATCTATATCGGGCTGCCCAAATTTACACTTAAGAGTTTTAAAAGCCCCCTCTGACAACTCCCATTCTATGTCTGGGTGATTACGACGCGACTCGGCGTCCGCGATGCTGTTATCACAAGATCGTATGTAGGACGCGAATATATAAAGTTTTCGTTCTTCACACCACTTCCAAATCTCCCTTGACATATCGGTTAAGTGGGGAAATTGAACCCCGCCCATGCGATTGATGTATGCTATAGCAGTCGAATTGTCTATACGAAGTAGTACCTGACAGTCGTATAAATCCTTAGCAAAAAGTTTTAGAGCGATGAAAGCGGCTAATAATTCTAAGTAATTTATGTGCTTATCGCGTTCGCTATTTGACCACTGACCACTTGCATTTTCACCATCACAGGACGCGCCCCATCCCGTTGTTGAGGCGTCAGAAAATATTTCGATGCAATAGTTGTCGTCTCTAATACGGTGCTTCGAATTATCAATAACCTTTAACCACCAATGAAAATCAGGCAGTAATGAATCAGGGAGAATCATTTGTTTTTCATAATTTTCATTGCCCCGAAGATTCAAGAATTTGCAACGCTCGAATTGTTTAATGTGTACCCATCCATATTCCACAGCTGGGCAGGCAGACACTAAAATACCTACTAATTGTGCGAAGTTTCTAATTTTGCATTGTCTCATGGTAATAAATTTACGGATTTCGTTTTTTATACGCGCTTTTTTATCTATGGGTAAACTTATCTCTAAATTGGATGAATTTATAAGTACTCCTAAGAATTTACACAAAGTAGACGGATACATACTGCTTTTATCATCATTGATAATAAAGCCTAAGGAACAAAGTAGTTTCTTTGTGATTGCAAGATTTGTTTTGCAATTTTCGTAGGTATCCGCTAATAATAAAAAATCGTCTAGGTAGAGGGTAGATAGAAAACCCGTGGACCGCAACAATTTCACAACCGGTTTCATTATTTTTGTAAACAAGTATGGAGCTGTATTCAAACCGAATGGCAAGGCATTGAATTCGAATAATTGACTATTAAAAGAGAATCTAAGATATTTACGGGAATCTTCATGAATTTTGATAGCAAAATAAGCGTCTTTTAAGTCTAAGGTCGTCATATAGCAGCCCTTAGTAACGAGTTTTATAGCGGTTCTTAGGTCCTCTAATTTAAAATGGTGTGTATTAATAAACTTGTTTAAATGTTTGAGGTTTAATATAAACCTCATTTTCCCATTTGGTTTAGGAGTAAGGAACACGCTGGATACGAATTGGCCTGGGCACGGGTCACATTTCGATATAGCTCCTATATCTAGTAGGCTACTGATTGCATCTGAAAAATAAGTAAACTCAGAAATCGAATAACTTTGCTCTGCAGGTACTTCCTTCTGGAATACCTGAGAGGAAAATGTAAGTTTATATCCGTCGATCCACGACAGTATTGATTGATCACTCGTTATAAGCGACCATTGTTTGTAAAAGTATGACAAACGACCGGCGTACTTAACTGGGTCTAGTAGCGGCGGTGCGGCTGATGTTGTGGCGGCAACTTCTTCAATGAGCTGGCGGGCGGTGGCGGCTGCCGCGTTGACGCAGGCGCACGGCTCCTCGGCGCGGCTGCCAGCGGCCTGCGCGGCGCTGGAGCAGGAGCTCGTCGGTTTAAATGCCTCTGAGGCATTGGATTGTTTGGTCGATGGCCTTTGTTGACGGCATCGGGCTTCAGTTCTGTACCTGACTTTGCTACGGCTTTAGCCGATTTTATTGTCTCCGATAAATTTTCGCCGAATAAAAACTCATCTATTTTGGTTCCACCTAAGGCATCCTTCATGTCCCTTTTTAGCGCAGATAAAATAAAGTTTCTGCGAGTAATTGAGTCGTAGTGTTGGATATCGCAAAGGATTCGCGTAGCGTCCATAAGCTTGGGTAGTAACTCGTTGTTTTTTGAAATGAGTTGAGTTGTGATTACTTGGCCCAAGCAGGAGATAGCACTCGCCATCTGATCCTGTTTGACGACTATGGCCTTATCACGCTTCGATGCGGCTTCGGGTATTGCAGCTTTCAGCTCAGCGTTCAACGCCGGGGCCGCAATACAACGACAGTTTGATGGGACCAAGTATTTAGCTACTAATGCTTTTCTATAATCCTTGTCGAGACCCTCTGTAGCGATGTGCAGGAAGCGTTTAGTTACTTCTTTATGTAACTCTGGTCCATACTTAACAGATGTCGACGGGTCTTCCCCCAGGATGATCATCGTATCCTGGTCTAGGTCCGCGTCGATGATTTCATCTGACGCTTCTTGTGAGGTACTAGGCTTGTCCAGCAAAGCAGGGTCGGTTAATACGACCGGATCCTGTGATACCACGGGATCAACTGAAGTAACTGGATTAACTAAGTCATCTGGAATCGCGGTAGTCTCCTCGGATGGATTATTGACCTCTGGAGAGTCTTGTAACCAATCATCCGGCCCAATACCAGTGTGTTCTAAAAAGAAACACGGAGTAGGAGTAATTGCGATTTAAGATCATTATTTTCTTAAAAAACGAAGCATGATATTTTTTTTTTGTCAATCGTGGGTAACACTACTTATAAAGTTTAACGGTAAAATAAATTTGCATATAATTTATTCTTGATGAACAAAATTTAAGAATATCGAAAGTAACCGACGTTTGTCGAGTGAGTAGGTATAACATAATTGCTTTTATAATTAATCCTTGCATTGGGACAGCCCACAGACAGCCCGGAGTGCAAGATTTTGTTAAATGTAAATACATTTAAGCAACAGGATTGTTCAGATTGAGTATCGGTAGTAAAGTTTGTGCGTCGGAAAACCCATAGGTAGCCCGGAGTGCAAAACTTAATTTTTAACGTAAAAACGTTATTGGAATACTCGTTAGGACCACATGCTAGGTAACATACCTGTTTGTTCATATGATGGACACGCCATCGGAGGCGTTGAGTCTTGCGAGGGTGGATATAAACGCCGTAATCTGCGTTCATATTTGCGTAACTTTTTCGTTAGATGTTCGTAATCCACAACACTCGTTCTTTTCGGCATGATATTTACTGCACAGTATACTTAATAAAATGTTAAGCGTGTTGAGCGGCTGAACACTAAAATGTGAAAGACAAGAGATTCCAAGCGGACTATTAAGAAAGCAGAAGAAGATATACCCGCAAAAAAAAAAAAAAAAAATGAGTAGGTAGGTACTCTCAACTACAGTGTCTGAGTGGTGTCACTTATGTGTTACTACATTGTGTTATAATCTCGAGGACGAAGCGTTAGTATAATTATGGTGCATGAATACAAAAAGTATAGAATAACAAGTTACGAATTAAACCTTACAATCATACCAGAACTTCCAATAGTGTCTCTGTGTCTGTATAATTGAGTCTTAATAGATACTCTCATATCAATGTACAAAATTATGTATAAAATAAAATTAGAGGTTTTGTGAAAGTTTGCGTCTGCGATGAGAATGCAAGAAAAGAGAATTGCTACTCAAAAAGATCCAAATTAATTAAACAAAACAAAGGTTTAAACACAAAATCGAGGCAAGTACACATTACTATGCTCAAACGTAAATAGTAAGTCGGGATACCTACTAATTTATAGAGATGTCCCCGGTATAAACCGCAAATGAGAATCGTATATCCCACATCCACTATCCTAGTATCCCTAAGTGAGTGGTACATTCGATAAGAGTCACCCTTGGGTTAGCCCGTGGACAGGGCTCCCGATAAGTTTCGATTTAATACGTTAAAAGGTGCCCTTAATGGGGTAATTCCCATTCGTTATGGGGTACCGTCGAACCGTATTTCGAGAAGCAAACGTATTAGATTCAGAAACGATTTTAATAAAACATTGAGTTGTAGGAGACGGAGACGTGGAGACTTCCACAAGTTTGATGTTTTGTGGTTTGATATGATGGAGCTGTTTTCATTTTTATTACGCAATTGCCCATGAAACTGTAATTGGGGTAAATTCATTTAGAGGGGTTGTTCCTTACAAGTTGGGTACGTAAGTAGTAGTAGTAGTAAGTCCCCTCTTTGAGAAGTGGTTGGAGAGAAGCCACGGTACCCTTACCACGCCAGTGTTGTCACGTCCGGATGTCAACGCTGTGTGGATCGCCCGGAGGACACAGTGGAGTAGGTATATGGCCCTGCTTGAGCGGAGCAACGCCGTGTCCTCGTCAACACGATCGGCGGCGGCGAACTCTCGCTTCCGGCCTTGGTTCAATCCATCGTCCGGAGCAAGGAGGCATGGGCAGTGGTCACCTCCTTCTGTGAAGCAGTAGTGCCAGCGAAGGTGGACGTAAACCACGCGAGGGAGATCGCAACCTTACGCCCCAGCCGTCGGAACAGAAGAAGACGCTCCGTGCGTCGGGAAACGTAGGGCGATACCGTAGGCGCAGGCCTGCGGGTGGCGAGCTATGGGTGGCTCGCCGTCCGATAACAACCAGGCCCTGGCCGACCACACGTCGTGTTCCACGCGCGCCTCAAAGAGATGCCAGCAAAGAAGACGGGGCCCCATAGGGTCAGTGCCTGCTAGGGTTGCGGAATTTGTTCGAAAGAGTCACCGCGGCCCTGGAACGCAACTGACACTCCCTTCAGTTAAGAATTTTTACTATCTGTTGTTCTTCAGAACTATTAAGATGAACCTTGCTAACCGATTTATTTGAAAATAATATCATAAAGAACAATATCTTACAACAGAAAGAAATAAGAAAAGATTTGTGTTCACAACATTTTTGTAGGTCTATTTATTATTAGGCGAGTTTTATCAACGACACAATAATGTGATAAACTCAATAAAATATAGCCTAAAAAAACATAAAATTATGAATGACGTTGTATAAAATTTAATTTAAAACTCGAATAAAAATTAAAAAGCTATTCGCGACAGGTAATTTACATAAAAAATCAAATATTAAAACTGTTAATGTACTAAAAGAACAATTAAATCTCACACTATGTGACATTTATGTTTGTCTGCATGAACTCAAAAGACCTCGTGAATTTATTGTTATCTTTGGTCCATTTTTAATCCAAATACCTACTGTATGTTTCAAAAACTTTTTTGCCATATAGAGGAAAATCTGTAGTCTGATCTTTTTGTTTAAAGTTGATAAATAAATATGTGGCAATGTTATAAAATACTGAAATGATGACAAAAATATTGCAAAAACGAAAACTGCCCAAGTATTATTCCGAAAACGAAGACTGCTAGAATTCAGAGGCACGGTAACTTTATAGCTGATACCTTCGCCTGAGATCCTGGTAGCAGTTTTTGTATTACCAAATATAAAATTACAAGACTGTTCTCAATACTCACGATGTGAAATGGTAATAAGTCCAAGAGTAATTTGTGGGTAGGTACTATTTCACATCATTTTGATTAGGTACTTATACTTCTTAAAACCCTATGGTACAAACTTGGTTTTGTAAAGAATTATTTGCTGAGTGAATCTGAAGCCCCGCTGGTCATAGAGTGCGACAAATGATATGTTTAGAAGCATGTTATGTTTATTCTGTAGACGCTTAGCACAAGAATAGCCATTGCCTGAGTAAAAAATATATGATTATGTTTAGTCCGTCAGTTAAATTATAGAAAAATATTGGACACGTATTTTTTCCTTTATCAAATCTATAAAAACTGACGAAGATAAAAAGCATCAGGAGTGGGAGCGTGTGACGTCACGGCCCGGTAAAAATTGTAGCGAGTAGTGACGTCACACGAGTTTTTTACGCACTGTATCGTCTTCATTTTTTGTTTATGTGAAAAAAGAAAAAATACGCGTCCAATATTTTTTAGAAATCTATCAGACGGACTAATCAGATTTTTTTAGTCAGCTACCCTATTGTTTGATGAGGCTCAGGAAAAGACTACTGGGAAGGGATTCAGGGTAGGTCTTTGTCAAGCAGTGACATAGTATAGGCAGAATGAAAAATAAAAAGTAAACTAAACTTTAAATTCTGTTACCCACATAATATGCACATAAATGCTTTCATTCGGTTCATCGTAAAATGTGCTCATTCACTTGGAGATTAAAATATCTCTGGGAAATAAAACTACAAAGTTATCACGCATTCTTCCTTAACTATTTAAATGATTTAAATAATAATTCATTTCACGCCTTAGATAACTAAATAAGAAAATATAATTAACATAAAATAGTAAAAACATACGGTATGCGAAAGTAACGGACTCATTAAGAAATTCATACAACTTAATTTTCTATTCTTCAACCGAGCCGCTATTTTTTATACTGTGTCGTCATAAAAATGTTTTAATGGACATAATACAAAGCATATTATACAAACATTCTTTAAAGTTAATTTTCACAGAAATGCTTCACATATTGTTTTCAAAAAGACTACATATACCTAAGCATGCCTATGAAAAAATGTTACTGCAATATTATACTGATCTTGTATGTGTTTAAGTATAAGCGGTAAAATTAAAGGGAATTTGATACGGTACAGGTTAATAAATAACAAAAAGTGCAGTTAAATTAATGAGTAGTTAAGTAGGCCTATGGCCTTTGGCTGTGGGTTGGGTAAGCAGTTTGTACCTTTCATCTTACACAGGACTACTTTCCTTTTGCAGAAACTACAATAGTTAGTTTAGAAAATAAATAATGAGGTACATAGTTTAGACTGCTTTTTGTGAGTAGTTTATTGCCTTGTGTGCTACAGGATGTTCCAGAAGTGCGTGGTCATATCTAAGGGTGTTGTTCTGTATCTGCTATACATACATATATGTATATGTAAACTAAAATATAACAAAACAAAAAAAAAACTTTTTTGACCGATTTTCAGAAAACGAATAATTATTTAAAGGTTTCAAACAAATCACATTCCAAGCAGTTTCGTGCAGTTGATGGCATTAATTATAGTTCAATCATAGATTTGATGCCACCACCTGCTTCAGTCTGTTTGAAAAGTGTTTTTTTTTTAATTTTTATTGTAATTTTTTTTTTGAAAATTTCAATATTTTTTTGGTGTTGATATATTTTATTTAGTGTATAGCATAATTATGTAGGAAGCGACTAATCAGAAACAAATAGTTCAATAGCAACCTAAATATCATACTGGCTGTATAAGGCCTACACCAAAAACGCCACAACGCCGGTCCTGTGAAGCACAATCATGAAACAAAAAAAAACCACTGAAAAACAAATTAAATTAAAAAAGTGATTATTATTATAGTTTATTATTATTTTCAAGCTATTTAAATATAGGAATTGGCCTAACAACAAACTAACGACAACCATAAACATAGCATAGAAACATTCTTGAGTGGGAGGCTTTTTAAGATATATACTTAACCAAGAAGAAAACCTCAAAGTTCCTACACCACCTCACCTACATTCTAGAAGGTAAGTAATCACTGTAACATCAAGCAATCTGAAGCTCTAATAGAGGTGTACTTTTTTTTTTTTTTTTTTTTTTCTGGATGGGAAATCATCAATTGACTTCTCCCGCTCTGGGCGGAGCGGAAGGGAGTGTCAGACTCTTACTGACTAAAACCCACCCGTGATCCTTCTTGTGCCCTTTGCGTTCCAGGGCTGCGGTGACTCTTTCGAACAAAATCCGCAACCCTAGCAGGCACTGACCCTATGCGGCCCCGTCTACGTTGCTGACGGCTCTTTGAGGCGCGCGTGGAACACGACGCGCCGTCGACTCGGGCCTGGTTACTATCGGACGGCGAGCCACCCATAGCTCGCCATCCGCAGGCCCGCGCCTACGGTGGCCGGGAATCGCCCTGCGTTTCCCGACGCCCGGGGCGTCTTCTTCTGTTGCGGCGGCTGGGGCGTGAGGTTTCCCTCTCACGCACGCGTTCCGCCTCCTCCTTTGCTAGCATTACTGCTTCGCAGAAGGAGGCGACCGCTTCCCATGCCTCCTCGCTCCGGACCATGGCTTGAACCAGGGCCGGACGCGAGAGGTTGCCGCCGCCGATCGCCTCGACGAGGACACGGCGGTGCTCCGCCCAAGCAGGGCAGACCTCCACCGTATGCTCCACCGTGTCCTCCGGGCGATCCACACAGTGATGACACCCGGACGCGTCCTCCCGCTGGATCCGACACAGGTACCTCCCGAAACAGCCGTGTCCGGTAAGCACCTGCGTCAGGCGGAAGGTGAGGACGCCGTGACGTCTCTCCAGCCACGCCTCAAAGAGGGGACTTATCGCCGCAATAGTGGCGTGCCCAGCACTGGGTTGCGATAGTCGCTGTCTCCAAACCTCCGTGAGATCCCGCCGGAGCTCCGTCCGCTGCGCAGCAATTTGCCGCGGCAGCAGAGTTTCACCCCGGCTTAGCGCCTCCACGCGCAACGCGTAGACGTGCGCGAGGGCTCTCGCCTCCAGATCCCACGGCAGCAATCCGGCAAGGAGATTCGCCGCCTCGCCAGAGACCGTGCGGTATCCACGGACTAGCCGAATGGCCATGACCCTCTGGGCCGAGACCAGGTGGCGCGCTGGCAGTCGCCTTAGCGACAGCGCCCACACTGGGGCCCCGTAAAGGGCCATGGACCGCACGATCCCCGCGTACAGCCTCCGGCAGGAGGCGTTTGGACCCCCTAGATTGGGCAAGAGCCGCTTGAAGGCAGCCCCGGCCCGCCCCAGTTTGGGGGCCAAACGTCGGAAATGCTCCGCGAAGTTCCACCGGCTATCGAGGACGAGGCCCAGGTACCTCATCGTTGACCCGACGCCGATGTGAACCCCTCCTACCGTTACCTGGGGTCCCGGTGGTGGCCGGTTCCGAGAGCCATGAAAGCACATGGCCTCGGACTTGTGCAGGGCCACCTCGAGACCCAGTTGCCGGATTCTGTCAACGACTACCGCAACCCCGCGTGTCATCAACTCAGCCGCCGCCTGGTGCGACCCCCCTTGCGCCAGAACCAGCGTGTCGTCAGCGTAGCAGACTACGCTGACGCCGCGAGGGAGGTCGGCGCGCAGCACCCAGTCGTAGCCGATGTTCCACAGGGGCGGCCCCAGAACCGAACCCTGTGGAACACCGCACGACATCTCTCGCCGGTTCCACTCTCCCCGGTGACCGGGGTAGATGACGGCTCTGTCCGTCAGGTAGTCCTCAACCACGCGACGGAGGTAGGTTGGCACCCGGTGATACCGGAGTGCCTCCCTGATGCAACTCCAGGGCAGGGAATTAAAGGCGTTGGCGATGTCAAGGGACACCGCCACGACCACCCCACCCCGGGAAATCGCCTCCCCCGTCGTGAGGGCTCTTACGCGCATGATGGCGTCCACCGTCGAGCGCCCTGTGCGGAAACCAAACTGGTTCTCCGCCAGGTCCGGCCCAACTCTCACCAAGTGCTTGACGAGGCGGTTTGCAATTACTCTTTCAAAGAGCTTGCCCACCTCGTCAAGCAGCACGATGGGCCGGTATGCGGACGGAGAGTCCGCAGGGCGCCCTGGCTTCCCAATGAGGACCAGTTTCCCCGTCTTCCAGCGACGTGGGAACTGGCCCCTCTCCATGCACGCGCTTAGGAGCCCACGTAGTCGAGGCCCGAGAGCCTCCGAGGCCAGGACCCATGCTTTCCCAGGTAAGCCATCGGGTCCCGGGGCGGTGTTTCTGGCCTTGAGCCTATTAACCGCCGCTCTCAGGTCTACCTCGGTCACCTCCGGAGTATCGTCGTCGTCGGTGTGGTCCGAATCGGCTACCGCGGGTGGCGGAGCCATGGGCGGGGGAGCATGGTCCCCTCGCAACGGGAACAGAGCGCTCACCACGTCCTCCACTAGCTGGGGCCGGAGACTCTGCGTCAACGGGGGGGCCCAGGTGCGGAGTTTGTTCCGCACCATTTTGTAGGGCCTTCCCCACGGGTCCCCGTCCAGAGACTCCAGCAAATCTCTGCGAGCCAGATCCCTGGCCCGCAAGATCCCCGCTTGGAGGGCGGTCTTCGCCGCTCTGTACTCCTCGTACAGCTCCGCCTCCCTGGCCTGCAATAGAGGTGTACTGCACCTAATCTTAACGACTAAACATGTCAACTTTACGGCCAAACGATTGGTTAACGGCATATAAACTGAACGTAGACGCTCCTCTAGTATGGTTGTTAACGTTTTTAAAATGGTCACCAAACGATACACTGTTAAGTTAATTGCATTGTTAGGTTGCTGTGGGAAATGTGCATTTTTCAAAGATAATAAGAGAGCCTAGATAAAGTGACATTCTATCAGCTCTAGCTCATATTTTCCCACGATTATTGGGGCTTTTTATCAACTGTCGAAAAGACAAAAATGTATGAGTTTGACGTGAACTGTCGCGTCCTTAATCCCGAAATTAGAAGAAATTTTGTTATTTTAATAATCACTATCACCGATAGAATGACCATAAAATAAAATAACGGCCGCACTAGTCGTTCTTCAAGGTAAAGCAACGCTTGCCTGGTCGGCCTGTGAATGACTGATCATCTTAAAGTACCTATTGAGACTCCTTTGTGCCTTGGAAAGTATGTTTAAGCCGTTGGTCCCGTGTCTTAACAGTCTAAGAATTTGCTACTCATTGGCTGGATGTCATTTTGGTTGCCGATTGAACGGCGGCCTTCAGTGAAAAGGCGTACAATTAAATGACTGATAAAGCCAGTTGACTGCGACATATATATTTTCTAAGCATTACAATTTGATTCACGTGTTAGTGAAGTTTTGCGTTCGGAGTCGTTTCATACTTGATTTTCATATCTATCCTACCACATATTCACACAGTTTTATGTAAGTTATGTATAATAAATATTTTATGGCTAAGCAAAGTAGGCAGGCAATAATAAATCAATAATTCTACCTACTTAACTAGTAGACCTATGCGCAATAAATATCAAATAAAATAAAGTGAAAGTTGCTATACGGCTTTAAAATAACAAGATAAAGTTCAAAATTACAATAAACGTTGAATAGATTTTAAAGAAATATTGACTTTATAAATATCTTTTAAAACGACTGTTAGAAACTTTCCAGACGTTAAATTATATTTTCTAAGTTATTAATTCTTTATTGTATCAATTTAAAAGTTTATTTCCAGTCGAAAATGGCGTGGACATGATTTTTTTTATAATCTAATTTATGAAAAAAAAGAATGGTGCTTAAATTATTATAAATCAGGGGTTGAGTGTTTGCTAAGAACTAAGTAGGTAGGTTTTAAAGTAAAAAGACCATTTGGTGAAAAGACAGACATCAATCAAAAATAATGTTTTTTTTTAAATCTGAATTACTGGAACACAAGATGTTAAGTTTGTTTTTTAAACACCCACAGCAACATGTGGTTTTAACATTTTCGGGGTGGAGAACCTACAGCAACATGTGGTTTTAACATTTTCGGGGTGGAGAAGCAAAGTTTCACCTCGAATCACCATAATTATATCGGTCCTTGCCCCGTTGTCTTCTTCCATTCCGTCTTCAACTGTCATGCTTCATCTCATTCTATTTTTAAATTTCAGTCACTACGGCCAGTATTATTCTTTATCTTGTTTATATAACCACCAAGAATGCATCAGCTCCATTCACACACAATGCAAGTACGTAAAAAATAATTTTAATAAAACACAAATTAATTTGCGTAGATATAAAAGCGACCGCTCGCGCCGTTTACATTTGCGACAGCGTATTTTAATTAGCTATACACGAAAATGCTTTGAAACGGAGACGGTCCCTGTGTGGGCCCCGTTTAGAACAAAATTATAATAGCAATAACATACTCTTGCGTTCGCCATGTTAGTTTACACACAATGTTTGTTTTGTTAATAATGCGCCTCTCTAATTAGAAATTAAAAGTTAAAAAGCTTGTTCGTGTATTGTCTGGAGCGAAAAGTTCGTAATGTTGAATATTCTGTTGCTTTAGAGTTGGAATAAAATTTGTAAGCCTACATTGTAAAATGTTTAACCGTTTCTGATATTAAAGTTTCAGAAAAAAATTGCTACGTGACCGAAACTCGCGTAATAAATGGTCATTAAAGATTTCGTTCCAGAACACTTGACAACCCTAATTAGGACTGAAATCTAATAAAAGATAACTCGAAAGTCATAGCGAAAGCCGCATTCATAAGGAAAACTTCACCCATTAAAATTCCTCTAACGAGTGAGAACCATCCAGTTTAATAAATACAGGCCCCTTCTAATTTTCCTCGGAGAGATTTAAACGGCATAAATTTTGCACACTGAAAAGAAACTCTGCGAAAGAAGTGCTTGTACATTTTTACGATGGCGAATCTCATTCGCCTCTTACAACGGCGAGTTGTCTCTCCTTTAAATTAAATTTTCACTCCTAATTTGAAAGTATAATGTCATTTTACTAGAATTCCGTTATTAAAACTTTTAAATCATTCGGAAGTTTCCTTTTGTGAACGCCTGAGGGTGGGTACTCGTGATTTTTTAATCAAAATGGGATCATTTCTAGTGATTTTTTACGACTGCGCCATCCCGCCGGCATCAAATTGTCATTAACCACTTGCGTATCCGATATTGCTTTTCTTTTAGAAGTGCTGCGATTTTATGGAATATTTAATTCCGACCCTTCGTCTTGTGCAAGTTTTATGTGAGACGTGCGTACGCGACTGTAACGGATTCCAGGAGTCACGTGTTGCAGCTTCCCTTTTACTGTCTTGTTCAACATTAATGTTTCTATGTGTTGACAAATATTCAATGTCAAAAATATTTAAAAAAAATTACTTCAGAAATCATTTGAGCAATGAAAATTATAAAGGCTCTGAAGTTAACCATAAATATTTAAAAAAATAATACCCAATGTGAACAGACAAACAAAACGGCCAATTCAAAGATACAAACATCTGTAGGTACAGTAAATGACAAAAAGTCATCAACACCATTTTCATCCTTATTCTAAACTCAATAGACATCCTAGTAAGTACCCTACTTCTGTCCAACATCTGCTTTAAAAACAGTAAAGGGTTGACAGCTGTCAGTCGGTTGTAAATTCTGTCTCGTCGAATCGTCAGAATGGTCAATAAAATTGTCTGGAGTCCTTGACATAGAGACACAGTGCAGACGAGGTTTTATAGTCCATAAACATTTTACTAGCACGGCCTTGGGTAGGGTCTGCAGTGAGGTCGTTGCACCCAGCTTTACCGCTATTTTGGTCCCCGTATTTGGTTATGACAAGATGGGGACGAATTGTTGGCAACGACGTGTTAGTCATGTCTATTAATGGTGCGTTTATTAGGCACATATGTAAGTGTATTTGTACACTGTTCGCGTATAATTACGTCATGGCACTATGAAGTTTTTACACAATTTGAAAGAGTATTCACACGGGCTGTAGATTTAACGTATTTTTAAGAAGCAATTTGCATTTGCATTGCAGTCGCAAACTTTTAGAAACACCTTTAATTTACCTACATTTTCACAAATTTTTGACATTAATTGTCACTGAGATTATATTGCCACTTGAATTTGAACGCTTTGTAAGCTAAGGAGTGGAGAAAATTATTATTGATTTTTACCTTTTGCGACTGACAACCAAATTCTAACGTTCTTTAATCATACGGAAAATGCGCCTCTGCCCGTTTTCCATATAAAAGGCTGGATACCGATAGGTATAGGTTCTTGAGTGTAAGAAAAATTGATATAATATATTATTGTAACACCCAGTGCGCAAGCTGCAAACGGATTTATTGGCAACGTCCGTTTGAAGTCGGCTATTTGAAACATTTATTTTTCAATGTAAGAGAGTAACAATTTTTTTACCTTCTTTATTGGCAATCCGTTAACTTTTTTACTTTAAAGACCAATATATTACCTGCTAGGTGTTTATAAAAAGTGTACAGAAGATCCTTTGTTTACATTCTTAAAGATTACTTTCCTAGAATTTTAAAAGCATTTGCGTCAAAATAATGGTCGGGCAGAAACAAAAGTCTTTTGTGTTTTCAATGGAAGGGTTGTTTTTCTTTCGAAAGTAAAAAAGGGTTTGAGGAGTGACTTTGTTACCCTTTCTTTGTTTATTGTTCTTTTTACGACGATATATTGCACAAAATGGCGTTTTGTGCAATATTTTTTTAATTTCCTTGGTTCCTTTGTCCGGTGTTGACCACGAGTCTTTTGAAGAAGTCTTTAAAAAACATACTTGTGTTGTGAGACTAGAACTCCTTTCAAAGAATATTGAGATTGTTATGAGTGTAATATCGAACGCTATATACGTCTGACGTGATTTTGTGTTGTTAACTGTGTTTTAGTTGGGTTCTTAAAATGTTTGAGTGCAATTTTCTTTCGATTGTAGTTTATTTGATATAATATTTGCCGGCGAAAGTGCTTAAATAATCAAATATTTTCAAGCATCAGTTATTTGTGTGCAAGTGTTTCAAAGGTTATTATATAACTACACGACCCTTTTGAAGGCCTTTAGAAATTGTAAACCACTTAAGAAAAACAACAAAGTCATTCGAACACAATTTTCTCTTAAACAATTTTAAACAAAAAATCCATAAACATAAACCAAACGGAACAATATCATCACATCTAAATTTAAAAATCCAATCTCGGCGTGGAATCAGACTCGAGTCCCGACATTCCTTCTTTTTATCCTCCGAGTTTCTTATCCTACACGACATAAATCGCATCGACCCGTATAACTCTCTGCGACCATTATAAAGATAAACAACTTAATATAGGAATAATAATAAACAAGACGCAGCCAAGCCGCTCCGACTTAGTTAGATCCCCGTACACACCGTTCATAATTTTATTTATTCACGAAACCGTAAATATCTGTAGGAATAATTCCGAAGGCTCTTTGCGGGGATTAAGGGAGCGATGCGGCCCTGAGAAAATTATATTCGGCCATAACAGTTATCATGCATCACCTGGAGGAAGCTTAATGTGCCTTTTCGCAATCTCGAGGGCGGCGCGGGAGACGCCGAGCGCAAATTACTTTTTCGAAGTATTTACATGTAAATAGAGCTGCTGTTGCGAAGTTTGCGGTGTTGTATGGCGCTTCCGACTCTGTGTTTGTTGGCTTTACTTACGTATGCTCTGAATTAACGTGTGATAGCAGATTAGTTTGTCTTTGAACGGTCTCAATGCCCTGGGGCGTGGAATTGGCGCGAGCGTTTGAATTGTGTTCAAGATCGATTCGCATTTGTTTAATTTCGGCCTGTCTTGATAATTTCACATAACTGTAGGCAATACATGATATGAATCTCTTAGCTGAAATTCAAAAAGTAACCGTCGTTAAACCTAAAATATTCATACCTTTATTCCACATTCATATCCGAATAAATCTGTCCCTTCCACTCAACATACAGGATAACCCGAAAATTTGCAATTCACCGAAAACTCTTTAAGGTGATATCGTTTAAAAAGCACGCCCTATACATAAAGCGTGTATAATTATCATCCATTCTACTTATAAACTTTCATAACGGCCTATACGTCGACTTAACCTCTACTTTCGGGGTTGAACCCCCCCTGATGCCTGTTGGGGACCACCCCGGGGTAGAACCCTCCCTCGCCTTATAATGGGCGTCTAAGAAAAACGGGTGCACGCTTCAGAATAGAAAATGCTCGTTTGGAAACGGCTTCGGTGGAAAGCTAGCGATTTATTTGTGTTACGGGATACGCTCGGAAAATATCCGAGAGCGGATTTTTAATGGCGCCATTGTTTCTATTTTAAACGTGGCGTGCGAATGGAATACTTAAGTTTGAGACGGCTGTTTGTGAGGTTTTGTAAGAAACTGCAGTTTTGGAATATTGGTATGAAGATATCTGAATAGTCGGTCACACACGGTACACATCTAGCTTGTTATTAAGAATTTTACAATAACTGTCAATATTTTGGAATAATGACCTTAACAACTTATATTTTCTGTTTAATCGTTTGGTTAATTTATTATTATTTACTCAGACACTTATGATAATTATGAAGTACCTATTAAAATCTTTTGACACCTTAGGGTTAAAGTGATTAAATACAAAGCTTAGTCACAAAAGACTAAAATCACAATAGATTATTTTACTTGCTTGACATATAATGTTCTAGCATATTGTCTAACTTAAATAAACCTACAAAAATATCATATTACAGTGCAAAAAGTTATAACTACGTCTTATGCTCATAAATGTCATTAATATGAAAGCTAAGCGCGGGGCTCACTGGTGCCTATCTCGCGATTCCACGCGCTCTGCCTTTTTACACCACATTATAAGCCCCAATATTAGCTCAGTATTTCACTTATAATTTGCTCTCTGACAGTAAGGGCGCGCGTGTGCTGTCGCAGGTGCGCTGCAAATGGGACTGTGTGCACTAAGCCTTACTTTCGCTGATTCATTCCGAAAATATTATTACGGAGATAAAAAATCGTGTTAAAGGCAATGATGTGTTCGTTGTTGAACCTAATCAACCTATTGTAGTGACGATGAATACTATCATTACTCAATATTATGTCTTTATAAATTGAGTCATTAATTAGTTTTAATTATCTACCTACTTCAAATATAACACGATGCCGTCTTAAATTATAGTTTTTAAAACAACTAAAAATAACAAAATTCAAAAGATACGTAATCAGTGAGACGTCATTTTTTATCTCCGGAAGAGATAAAAATGTCTAAAAATAATGAACTAATAACATACCCGAAGCTTTCGGGCTAAGGCAAAATATATTAGTAGGCAAGTAACACATCGTTCCGGCGGTATAATGAACATGGCTCCCTCTAGCGGGGGCCATTCATCAACCCCCTTGCACCCGCACCCCCCAAGCTCCTCTGAACTGAGATCCCCTCAAAAAAGCCCCCTCTCCCCCCGCCCGCTTAGAATGTTTCCAATTCATCACGAGACCCCGCCCTTGACAACTCTATATGAGAATGCCGCGGTCGGAAAGACCCGTACCGCCGCCCCTTGTAGCTAACCAACAAACCCGATCAGGTACTTTTAGACCGCGCCGGTCTCAAAGTCCCTGACCGTGTGTAAAAAGAATTGTTTGAAAAAGCGCTCACGGACTTACAGATTGTCGAGTGTATTTTCTTATAGTATCAACTCGCTTGTGTGGCGGCCATTACAAATAAATTTCTCCATACCTTTATTTTCTAACACAGATTCGATGTCGTTTCGTCGCGTTTTATTGTTAGAAATGGTATAATAGCTATGTATACACGTCGTGAATTTTAATTAACGAAGTTACATTTGCGTTTCTATTGAATTTCGATGATCGTGACTGGTTTTTTCTATACTAATTAAAAAATGTTCTATCGGACGTCGACCTACATTTTCTAAGATTTCTTTAGTATTTTGATTAAATAAGCTAATAAATGTAGGCTGTCTCGCTCAATAATCTTGAATCCGAGTTTTCAACAGTTAGATAACTTTTACCTGAAATATTAATATACCGGTTTTGACAGCTTTTGCATAAAAATATGTCACGCTATATTTTATATTTCATGTAAAAATTTACTGACTGTAAAAAACAGCCCGTAGACTCGGAAAGTAGTCAGTTAAATATAAATGCTTGATAAGCTATTAAGTTCCATTTTTATATATTTCAGAATGTTCCTGGTTCTTTGTAGACAACATGCCTGGAACACCAAATCTGATTATTAAATGAAGAAAAAGGAGAAGAATCAAGACAAACAGAAGAAGACATAAAGAGAAGATGTAGCTAATGATGGTAATAAAGAGTTAAATTGACATAATACTTATTCCCAACATAATAGGTAGTCTAACATTCTCATTAGCCTAATATCTAAAAAAATATTGCATTGATTTAAGTTATGAGTTACAAAGGAGACTTGACTTATTTTAAGGAAGTGATTATAAAACATATATCGTTACGGTGTGAACATTGTCTTAATAATGTTATTTATATAATTATGTCAAATGACAATGGTAACATCATATCGGTGTTTGTTCTAAGAACACTTTGACGAATCTTTTTCTATAATGTAATATTACGGAAACCTAGATTTTGAATTAAGTTTAATATTTCTAACAAACTTTAAATATAAAAAACCGGCCAAGAGCGAGTCGGACTAGTGCAGGAAGGGTTCCGCACCATTACCTATCTATAAAAAGGCCAAAAAAATAATGTTTGTTGTACGGGAGCCCCCTTAAATGTTTATTTTATTCTGTTTTTAGTATTTATTTTCACAGATTATGTATTTCATTTCAACAGAAATACATAATCTGTGAAAATGTCAACTATCTAACTACATATAACGGTTCATGACACATAGCCTGGTGACAGACGGACGGACACAGAGTCTTAGTAATAGGGTCCCGTTTTACCCTTTGGGTCCGGAACCCTAAAAATGACTTGTAAATACCTTCAATTTACCCAGAATATACTAGATATAAACCAATATACATGCTAAGTCAGGCTCAACGCTCGACAGTAGCAGTTTAATTGCTTGGCACATTAAACGCGTATAAATTAGTATTCATTGCCGGCCATTGAGCTCAACTATGTAGCGTACCTATATATTTGTATAGATAGGTGGTATCTACGGTGGTTTAGACAATTATAGGGCGGAATATTCATTGGAATTGTTTGGTGGTGTTTTTGTTGACGGTTAAAATAGATAGAAATATCTGTGGCTTATTTACAATATCTCTAAATAGTTAGATATACTAGCAGTAGGTAAACCGATACTTTTGACCTAATTAACGTCTGCATAAGGTTCAAAGTACAGGTGGATGAGCTGTTGGGACATTAGTAACTGAACCACTATATTCTGAAAATTAGCCGTGGCCTTGAACAGAAGTTTTTGGAATATTAGATAGAGTAATATCCTGCTGAGTATGATATTTGTTTTTTCTTATGTAAGAAGATGAAAATTGATATGATAGACTGACAAAAAAATTAAGCATTATATTAGTTCAAGCAAAAACTATTCAATAAGCATCATGAAGGATTTTAGTTCTGAATTATTATTTTAGAGTTAGATTTAGCAAACTCCTTGACACAAAATCCAGAGTGTTACGAAATGAATCTTAATGACTGTTGTCTAAATTTAAAATCATACAACACCTAACCCACCTAAATAATTGTCCATTAACTTCATAATAAATACATAGGTATACAATAAGAACATTCAACGTTACCTATGTTCTATCTAATTAATCCTAATGGGTTCTAAGAAAGAATTTAAATACTAGGATTGTAAATACTTCGTTTCTTCTATGGCCTATCCACAAGAACCGTGCATGACTTTTAGCATGCCTAAAAAGTAAGCTATGGGACTCAGAGATAGTAAAGTTCTTATATTCAAAATAAATTGTAAGAATTTATCTATAACAGTTATGCAGTCACTATCTATACCTATAATTATAAAAAGATATATAAAGATTATAATTATATAAAGATATAATTTTGACAAATAGTTTTAGCACATTTTAATGTCCAAACAAAAAACTTTTTAAAATAAAATAAAAGTTTTATTGAAAACACAGTCCCCGAGTATTTTTCGAACCGTTATTTATCCTGAAAACCTGTCAAAATGTGGCATAAACCTAGGATTTGACCAAGGTTTGACTAATTTTTAATTCAAATTACTCATTTCAGAACCTGCCCAAAGAGATTATCAGGAAAATAAACGCGGAGGAATTTTTCGACGCCATCTTTTGACTATTTTTTATTTTTCGTTAGTTAAGAGTTTTCTCTATAAATGTATCTTATATCTATAAAGTAACTTTATGGAAAATAAAACAAAAGAAAATCTCAAAAAATAATGTGGTGCGATTGAGCGAGAGCCGACGGGAGACGATCGAATTGTCCCTACTTACAACTAAACTTTGTCGTATGTGAACTGTATAGAGAATTGGCACAATTTGTGGCCAAATGTGTTTGAAACGGTTAAATTGAAGAAATGGTGTTGATAAAAGAGATTAGGTAGATAGAACTGGTCTCCAAGAGGACCTGGGTCTTTTTTACAAAGGTAAAATGAAATAAAATCTGATTCGCATAAATAGAAAGGACAGTTTACTAAGATAACCTGCTGGTTGAATGGCGATTTTTATTGTAGTATTAGTATTTTAATTTTTATTAAGAGAATTCGATTCCGAAGAGGCACCTAATGAAGATTTGAATGGATCATAATTTATTCATTCGTACGGACTAAGACATTGTAAAAATCTTTATAATTAAAGATAAACACAAGTATCCTGATTACAAGTTACCGCTATTAATCATTAACGTGTCTGCAATTAAAAATGCATCTTAGGATGTATTTCCATGAGATGTTATGAAGTACGAATAAAACAAATAGCCAATTCATTCAACAACTAAACATCACAAACAATAAGCATTAACAAATAAAAAAAAAACGTCTACGAAAACGCTTTAAATGTCACAGAAAGTAGCAGTTTCTTTAACAACCAACGTTATCGGTCATAAAACGTAATCTTTTACTCCAATCTTGAATTAACACGTATTAAACAAGCCATCAAATCAAAAACAGACGATTCTATTCTATAAAATACTGTATTATTATTATATGTTACTATTTACATAGTAAAAAAACTTGAAGTGTAGTGAAACAACGTTTTTATATCTCTTGAAACGGGTTTGGAGTCTATTTCGGATGGCGTACGCCTACTTGGTTCAGAAATAAAACGGGCCATTACAAATCGTTTCCAAAACACTTTCAGTAATGAGTACGATCGTAAGTTCAACCAGTAAATTACATGAATGCTATCTCCGATTGTTTGGTCCAAGAGGTGAGACGTAGAGGGCAGGTGAAGGCGGGAGAGGGGGGTTCTATAAATAATGAATTAGTTTTTTGATGAAAATAGTAATAGAAATTGTGTAATCTTTTGTGAATAATACAATTTTTGAAACTAATTTAATTATTTAGTACCTAGTTTCCAACTTATTATTTCAATTGTTTGGTTATATTGTAGAAGTAATTGTTCCATATAAAATATCGGCAACGTAGTTGGGAAAAGGCTCGGTAGATTTATTGGTTATATCAAATATTGAAACACTAGACTTTACTTAGACTGCGCAGTAGTGTCACAAATTCTTCTGTGGTAGTAATGATCTTTAATAAAGATAACAAGTCATGGTCAGAGTATTACAAATAAATATTCGCAGGTTTTCAGATTCCATGTGTCTGCCGCCATACAAAATTTCCTCATAAGGAAAATTTTACTTAATTGTCAAATTAAGTAAAATTTTATGTGTATGTGGTGAACTCTATTTTTTACGGTTAATAAATGCCAATTCGCAACCTTAGTAATCTAAATAAATGATTTATGATTTTGGTTCATATCAACTGAATTTTACCAATTATTTTTCTGAATTAAACGACTATTATTTTTGTCGGATCATAAAACTATGATTTTTATCAACTAATATGCAAATACTTTAATTAAGCCATCTTTAAAATCGTTTTCCGCTCAACCCTTCCACCAACATGCAAGAACAGCACCAGTGCGGGACTAGTTTATTCGCAATAAAGAAAGTGGAATCCCGGGTTGCTCTCCAATTACCGGGATATACGCGGCAATCCCGGTGACGTGTGGCCTAGTCCCGGGTACGGCCCAGCAATTATACATATTGCCAGCATTGCCGACCCCGTTCCGATATATCGCCAACGTGGCACGACTCGAAAAACTATGGATTTGTTTTTATTCGTACATAGTGCTTTTATTTAGGCATTGCCGCTGAATTACGTGTAGCAATATCTTGGGAACTGCCGAACTCTCAAAAGGCTGTAGATACCTTTTCTAAATATTACGTAAATCTACAAATGATTACTATTTTTCTGACAAAGTTTTCTATCTTAACATAAATTAGTATGCAGTTTTATTATTTATTTTATAAGGAAAAGTTGTACAATACCGCAAGGTTATAACACAAGGATAAAGCCTGAGTTATACCCATTGAATGATACATTTTAATATGATTTAATTCTATGAATAACGATGCCTGTCATTTCTGTAGATAAGTTACTAATCTAATCTTGATTTAAAGTCAGTTTTCCTAATCAAGAACATTTTAAATTCATTGCTGTAATAAATAAATGTGGATTGCAATTTTAATCTTTTAACGATTTTAACCATTTAGATACATAACTTTGATTTGTTTTTAAATCTTTACAGGCTTAGGTACATGTATTATTTCAAAAGGATATTCATAGTTGATCTTTTCGTTAAAAATTTTCTTTATCAGATTTACGTGGAACAATTCGGAGTATTATTAGATTATACGGAAACCGAATGAAAATCAATCTATTCTCGCCCACAAATGTCTTCAGGGCAATACCGATAGTCGTTTATTTCCCGGATCGTCATTCCGTACGCACGGGCTCTTAACCCCCCGACGGCTGTGCGGGACTGCCAGGCCCCCGACGGTACCCGCGGGACGCATACACTAGTTTTTCCAAGCATATCTTATTGCTCTTTTGTTGATACCCAGGGCCGTTAGTTTCATCGCCCGGGGTTCACGGGCCGAGTCCTGTCTTTGTAGGATTTTGTCACTCAGAGATAAAATGTGGAGTTATGTCATTTTGAAATGTTATTTCGTAACTTTGTTTGTGGTTGCAGTATAAAAGTAAATGAGAATTTGCAATGAAATCTAAACCTTCAAACAAACAACTAAATGAATGAATGCATGAATGGTAATTTTCATAAATTAACAATAGCTTAAGCGAAGCTCCAGATCAGCATTAAAACAATTCTGCGCCATTCCGCCTGAGAGGGGGTTTTGGAAAGGATTAAAACATGCAAATCAAACAAATACCTATTCCGTCGTTGGGGATGGCCCCTACGAACTGCGACCCTTCCCGTCTTATTTATTCATCCGAGTTGGAAAAAAATGTTGTTTTGTTTACTCCCCATTCCGCGGGGGAGGTCAGAAATACGCTCCAAAAGCAAGTCTTCCGATTTATTATGTAACACAAGGAGATATTTTTGCTTGTTTTGTTACTATAAATCTAACTACATAATGAAATGGTACGCACCATTTTCGCTAGTTCGCGAAACTTTGCTCTTGCGATCCATATTTTGAGAGTAACAAAATGTTATGTGAAAAAAAATTTAACCCTTTCATGCCCGTTGAAGCATAATGTTGGAACAGTTTTGATTACACATTTGTTCACTAAAATGGTTTGAAATATTCAAAACTACTATAACGTAACGAGGTAACAATTGTATTAAAGTGCCAACTCGTACAATTTTATTGAGAGTCATGATGAAATTAATTGTGTTAATTACTAGTCCATATACGGGCATAACACGGAGTGTTAGCGGGGAAACTATGAATAAAAATAAATATTAAATAGTTGTGTTGTTTATTTTACTGCGTGGAAATTTAATGTGTTGAGTCCCCGTCGGTAAACATGGATTTAACTCATGGCGTTATGTCTACTTTTATACTAAGAATGAAAATGCTGAAAGAATATATTTTAGTTGGAACAGATATATATCGAGTATTTGTGGAACTATTTCAGTTGCCCTAAAGGAAGCGAAATGTCGATTTATGTTTTAGTACCAATATCTTTTTAGGAAGTTTCTTTAGGGAACGTTTCGATGGGGTCAATAGTCTGATAGACGTTTGAAAGTTCAACTGAAACATTATGTTAAAAATGGTGCAAGTTTTTAATCCTTATTTCACGGATTGATGTAAAAGTGTATTTTTAAAGGATAAAATGAACAAAGGATTGTTTTCAATCTTTTCCAATTCTCGAAGTAAATCCTGAAGTATTCAGTAACCCAACAGTGCTAGGCGGCACAGCGAGATAAAACGGCTTTCTCAGCTTATCCAAACTCCGGTTTCGTCTCCAATGCTATCACCCCTTGCACCGGTTCCCAACATATCCTAGAGTAAAACCTCCCAACTTACGTAACAAAACAGAGGTACCAAATCTGAAACAACATCTATTGTTACTATTCTAATATAAAATTAAATTCCGAGCCGTTCATTCCCCGTAAGGAACGTTTCTTATTTAATTTTCTTTGAAAGAACATTTTTGAGCGTCGCTGGCTTCTTTTATTCCACCCCAACGCTACCCTTTTTAAGGGGATTTCTTTATGTTGTGAGAGCTCATTCATAGCGTCCATCAAGACGATTCCAGGCATCGTTACGGTCTCGGCAAATGTACCGAAATCATCGCTTCACTGCCGAACGCCGGTCGGTGCGGCGTACGGACATATTGTACCTACCTACCAACCTAGTAGATATTGTAATCAGTAGATAGTAGGGTATATTTGATTCAATTTGGACTTTCGGTTCCGGAATGAAATCACTGAGTAACTTGTACGGGATGTTTGTACAACTCCGGGTTGATTTTGTGCGAATTCTTTTTGTAAGTTCCAAAGGAAATATGTTTTAGTTTTGTTCGTGAATTTTATTTGTGTCATCGTAGTCGTTCCAAGTTAATAATATAGTGTACCGCACAGCCAAAACTTCTTACAGTTCTACACGATATCATATAACTTGGTTTTATTTCTACAACAAAGAACACTGTTACTAACACTTACCTAAATATAATATCTAAGTTATGCAAAAGACATTGCAAACGTAAGAACGTAGAACTAACATTATAAAAGTGCAAAAGTATGCATCAGAAAGCTTTTTAATAATTTAAATTCGAATATTCCGAGTCGCAAAGTAGAAACGTTCCGCCAGAGTTTGTGGACATTTTGCGGGTAGAAATTTTGTTTTAATAAAGGCCCTATTGCGACCACCGCAGCCGTCGCTACGTTGATATTACAGACGACGAACACCCACTAATGTCCTCTTTTCATATTACGCTGAAGCATTATTATGTGCTTAGGGTTGACAATCTCTGGCTTATGCCGTGTCTGAGATCAAAGTAAGGAATTATGCTTGAGTAGAATACTTGTGCTTGTTTAAACATTTAGGATTTTTGTATTTTTCTTCTTTGGACCGTAGTTTAGCTTCAGCGATTTTTATTATGGTTAAACTTTCTTAGCTTCAAAAGATCTTTCAGTTACCTACAGGTTCTCTTAATTAAGACTTTTAAAATACATAAGGATAAGAACATTAACTGCAACCGCACATAACGAAACATTGAGTCAACCCTCGTAAATGAGGCGTACAAACAAAATAATGTAGTGCGGGTCCACAGGTCCCAATGACCACCGCGTGCTGCCCGTAGAGAACGGCAATTAAGATTGGCGACTCCCTACGTAGTTAATCCGAAAATACGTGCGTTGGGTGTTTATTGACTGCCGTCGGCATTTACAGGTTGGTTTGTTTTGAGGAGAAAAATGAGGGTCCATATTGTTTAGAGAGTTAAAATGGCAACGCAAGGTAGCCCCTACGCATTAAACGCACATTATTATTATTTATGGTGCTTTAATCCTGTTCCATATACATGGGAATAATCTGCAAGTACTTTACTTTGAAAAGCTTAGTTAACCTCTTTTTAGCACCGCTTCCTTAAAGTTTAACAGCAATTACAAATTCTAATCGTATAAAAGATCTTAATTCTAAAGCTAGCTTAATCAACTCCGAATCGCTAAGAACCTTAAAAGCGAAAAAACTTCAAGAAGTAATTACCTATTTAAAAAGTTAACAAGTAGAACTCAGTTGAAATCGTGAGTACCTAATAAGGGGCATAGAGTAGAGGCTTCGGTCCGGCACGTCGGCTTTATGGACCGTTAGTGCTACTGAAATCAATAAAAGTACCGGAATGTACCGCACATGCGCGTAGAGGCACCCAGTGCCACTGACTCAGCTACATTCATTTTATAGCCACTTGTATTTGTGTCTATGGCCATTTTGTACTCTTTACTGTTGACGGAGTAAAAAAGAAGGGAAAAATTAATTGGCGCGGGTCGTAAATACCGTCAGAGGTAGCGTGGGGTTACTTTGTTCGATAATTGAATGTTTTAATAACTTTTATGCGCATGTTTTTGTCGTTTAATCTCTTCAATCTATTTAGGTAAACATCAAAACATACATTCTTCCAGTAGAGTACAAGAGCTGATTACGTCAACGCACTGTAGTATCCTCGATAAACCATCATGAAAGGTTAATGGCTTACGGCAGTTAGTCCATGTTAGTTTTGGGGACGACGTTATGGGACTATAGATTACCATAACCCTCTCCGTAGTAAACACATCGAACACTTCATTCTAAACTTGACTCTATTGTAGGGTAAAAGTAAATGAAGGGATTCTAATGTAAAAATAATGTCTGAAATTACGATAAATAAGAAAATACCATCTCGGTGAATTTATTTTCTTAAGGAGACACGAGCACCATACGTACTGTGAATGTCACTTTGGTATTATTAATAACTGTCCATAAGAGGCTGTACCTATAATGTATTCTTAATAAATTTTAAATGCCACAAAAAATATTAAGGGAATTTAGCATTTATTTTTCAGGCAACAAGGCTGAACCGATAGGCAAATGTAAGTTAGTATTGGAAAATTATTTGGAGAATCTTTTTATTTATTGCACGGATAGAACGACCGGTAAGCAAGAATAGATGGGGCTTCAAGCTGTGACTAATGGATGCTGCTTTCATACGATCTTGTATAAGTTAACATTAGTTTGAATTTATCGCACAATGAAGATATCTCAGCTCCGCCCACCGAAACCGATTAATTGGGTGTTTTATCTTATAAAAACTTCGGTGTTCGGAATATACTGATCGAATAATTTATTATTAAACATTTCGATGAACTTTACATGTTAATAAAGATATCTTTTTTCATCCGTTTTTAGACCGAACCGTAATAATTATAAATTAGTCGAACGCTATTAAAATGGAGTTTAAAAACACTCTACCGATTTGGAATCATAAAATCCTTTCACTAAAACATATCAGTCGCCGTAACGAGAAGGATAAATCACTGCTGTGGGAAAATTTACGAACTCAAAGATTTACAACGAACATTTTACGAGATTTTTATGAACTGTCCGACCATCAAATACGTTTTATTATTAAATCACTATTCGTTAACAATTTCCCGGGCATCAGCCATCAACGACAAAGCTGATATGGCATTTAACGGCACGACAATTAATTAAAAAGGCATAAACGCCACTTTTATACACGGAGAGCCTATAAAGACTAACTTTTATGCGTCGTAAACGCGATTGCCTGACCCTGTCGACTTCGATACCGCGGCTTTTGAGGGGTTCCCGATGTGTCGGAGGATCTCAGGAATGTAAACACCGGAAATGTTATTTGAGACGTAAATGTATTACTTGGAGAATATAGATCAGTGATCATTTTATTTATGATTTTTTTTATTTAATGGCGTTTAAAGTGGTTGTTTGAGACGTAAATAAGTGGGTAAGTTAGTAAAAAAGCAATTTATATATCTAAAAATTTGCGAGCTATTTTAATAATTTCCTTTGACCCAAATACCCGCCGATTTCAGACTCCATTAATAAGAAATAAAAAAAGAATTCCTTACGTATTCAATAGCAACACAAGCCTCCTAGTTTGAAAAGGAGTCGTGTCTATGAAAGCAGGACACGTCGACCAGGCCATAACATTAAATCACGAAGATACTAAGAAGAGC
Organism: Hecatera dysodea; assembly: GCA_905332915.2. NCBI lineage: Eukaryota > Metazoa > Arthropoda > Insecta > Lepidoptera > Noctuidae > Hecatera > Hecatera dysodea. The sequence continues at coordinate 13,307,969 of HG995298.1, read as the reverse complement.
GCAAACATCACATAAAAGCCATTCCGATCAAAGGCTGAATGTCTCAGGAGTCGAATAAAGGAGATTTATCTGCCTCCCCCAAAGGAAACTCCGAATGAAAATTGTGAGATTTTTTAAATAAACCATTAGAGAAAAAGTTCCGGGCCATTTGAGGCGGTTTATTGTGCCACTATCAGCGGCGCCATTGTTGACTGCAACGTAGCCACCGATACGTGGATGTAGCTGACACAGAAGTGACTTGGGAGAAGGTGTTATGTCATGGATTGTGGCCATAACTTTTTCAATGGAAATATTTAGTAGATCTTGAGTAGAATCGGAAATGAAAGCAGAGCGAGCCGCAGTGTTAACAGCATTAAACTGTTTGCAGTTACGTAGATTTTTGCATAAAACATGTGTGGTCATTTTATCCTTTTTGAAAGTTTAGTTTGGTAATAATTGAACAGTGCTCAAATTCAAATCGAAATATCAGCGACAATCAAAGTCAATAACTTGTTATAATGTAGAAAAAATTAGCATTATTTATTGACAGTTTGCAACTGCGCTGTGAAAACTTTAATGAACCGTTTAAAAAAAAGAAGGAGGTTCTTAAGGAGGCGCAAATATTTTTTATGACGTCTGTTAGACAAGCTTTCACTCATCTTTTCTAACTAATGTCACCAATGAGACTGAACGTGGTTAAACAATCTAAATTTCATTATTAGTAAAATTGGCCTTAATTATGGAAAGTTTTTAAAAAAATCTTAAACCTGTAAATTGTTGTCCCTATTTATTTGTGAATGTTAGATCCTGTCAATTAATTTAATTTACACAATGTGTGATAAAATACTTAATTACTTAATAACGTGACTATTCTGTGTAATTTGACATTTTATGTTGATTTATGACCTTGATTATCGTGCAACACGCTCTCTCGTAGTCAACGAGGGAAATTATGACGTTAATAAAGTAAATTAAGTTTTCGAGTACTAAATTAGTATGAAAATATTTTGAACAGACTACATCCAACCTACTTGTAATCTGTCGTAAATTATACTTGGTAATATTTATCATAATTCGAGAAATAATCATGTTGAACAAAGATGAACAATCTTTGCATCCTTCAATCTTTGGTTTGTTGGAAGAAACACTATTTACAATCTTTAACACTGCAACTTCTGATAGAGAGGATCAACAGTGGCGGCCACAAGAAAAGCGCTGGGTTAATGAAGCTCGAAGAGTCACCGAATTGAGTTAAGCTCAATCCATGGTCCGGAGCGAGGAGGCATGGGAAGCGGGCGCCTCCTTCTGCGAAGCAGTAATGAATGAATGCGTGCAAGAAAGAGAAACCTCACGTTCCAGCCGCCGCAACAGAAGAAGACGCCCCGGGCGTCGGGAAACGCAGGGCGATTCCCGGCCACCGTAGGCGCGGATGCGAGCTGCAGATGGCAAGCTATGGGTGGCTCGCCGTCCGATAGCAACCAGGTCCGAGTCGACGGCACGTCATGTTCCACGCGCGCCTAAAAAAGCTGTCGTGGGTTTTAGTCACTTTACTGACTAAAACCCACGACAGCTTTTTTAGGCGGAGTGGAAGGGAGTGTCAGACTCTTAAGTCTGACACTCCCTTCCGCTCCGCCCAGAGTGGGAGAAGTCATTTGACGATTTCCCATCCAAAAAAAAAGCGTATTAGTTAGGTTAAAGAATTAAGAACAGTCCTCAGCAAAGGAACTTTTTGAAGCAAATCTTCAGGCTCTTCTAGTGACTCCATTCCCATACATCTTTGTATTTGACTCTAGTCGAGATTTGCCTCCAAGTTATGTCTCTAAAATGGAGTGTTTGTAACCATTAATTTTTATAACCAACCGCATCCTTTGATCTCTTACACGATATGTAAGTTGCTTTTTAAGAAAATTATAAAACTGATAAAAATTGTAATTAAAAAAATTAACACTTCTAATTTAAGAAATATTATTATGTAAATGAGTGTCGTTATATATTTAACTGTTTCCTAGGGATGAAATATTAGATCGTACTGACTGATAATATTCTAATTGTGGTATCTAGTGTTATAATGAAGTGATAAACATGTAAACTGAACGGTACTGTTATGTGTTATTCACCTTTGCCTATTATAGCGACTTTAAGTAGGCTCTTTACCATTGTTATTTTGTTTGTAAGTACTTCTATTAAATTAATGAGTTTTACGATTTTATGTTAACTAGAAGATGAACGGCTAATGTAATTTAATTAATTTTTAAACACACAGTTATGCCACAACATAGGCACTTCGTTTTTACTGCCGAATACTTTTTGTTTATTACAAAAATGAAAGTTGCAAATCGATACAGCATTTTGAAGATCGTTCCAAACATTCATACAGACGAATAAAATATTTTTTTTTTTCATATAAAAGACAAAGACAATACGTAGAATTGGCACAAAAGGGACATATTTTATCGGGAGCCCGTTAATGATCAGCATTATTTTAGTAAAATGTTTCATGAAAACTGCGGTATCGCTGCAATTTAAATAATGATCACGAATAAAGACTTTATGTGCAATTACTTTTGTTTTTTCAATAGCGAGCTGACAATTACGAGTGATAAGAAGAATGAAAATATATGGTTAGCAGTATTATTCTGTTAGAGAAGTCATTATATCTATGGCAAAATCGTAGTAAGTGTACTTGTACAACATGTGAGTGAAATAGCTAGTGACGATGTTACAGAATAGTCTTTTGCTGATTCATTATTATGATTCCTTTGTTTTGTACAGTATTCTTTTTCACATAAACGAAAACTCATGTGACGTCACTACGTGGTTCAATTTTTACCACGGCGTGACGTCATAAGCCCCCACTCCTGACCTTTGTTGCTTTGTATCTTCGTCAACTTTTATAGATTTGCAAAAAGCAAATAAAACGTGTCCAATATTTTTCAATAATCTAACCGACGACGGACTAAATAGAATCATATTTTACTCAGGAGACATCCCTAATAGGGATACTTCAATCGGCGTTGATCTGTGTGATATGCCTAAGCCCTACTATGAGGTGCCATGAACCCCTAAAATCTGCTGTGAAAAAGAAATACTGAAAAAACCCAGGACCTCAGATGCTTTGTGCCAAGAGTCAAAAACCAAATAAAAACGATTTTCCAACAAACATAAAAACTACCTTAATGCTACGAAACGTTATTTTTCGTTACAACAGATTTATTTTGCGAGGGTAGTCGTATTTATTTGTGGAAGCAGTCAGTCAGGGGTAGCGGGTGCGCTGGGGGCAAATGGCAAACAGAGGAAACGGATCTGGCGAACTTTCCCGCGCAACCGGCGAAAGGGAGACCGGGCATCCTGTGCTGATGGGATAACTGTGTATTTTGGGGGCAAAGGACCAGTACTCTTTTTTTGTTAGTTGATGTATTTTTGTAAGTATGTAGGAGTAATCGTTTTATTGGTGTAACTGGGATTGATCTTTAGAAAATCTTATTATTTCTTTGTATTGAAGTAACTTCGTTTCATAATAAAATGTAAGTAAAAATGTAAGTGCTTACTACACACAAGTATTATCATTTGTTTTACCACTATATCCAATGGTTCGCATTTTTTTTAAACTTGTGTTAACTTTATGAGCCTCATGTCCGACCAAACTTTATGCGATAGTGAGTTTGACTGAATCTATTTTTATCAGTTTTGGAACAGAGATAAATGGGACCTGAAGTTTTTTTCTGTGAAAATCTTTAATAATACGAGCGAAGCCGCGGAAAAAAGATATGCCAGTAATAAAAGCTTACCTATAAGAACAGTTTCTTATATAAACAGAGGTCCTACTAACTCTAGTAAGGTCAGCTAAAAGAAAAACAATGTCCACCCCATCCTGACATATTTATATGCATTAATACCGCTTTATGTCCGTGAGATAAGCATAAATCTCAGAGGATGCTACCTACCCCTACACTTTATTGTTATTCCTACAGTTTATTTATGAAAGACTCCAAGTTATCGTAAAAATATAAACATTTCTGCTCTACTTTCGTCTTTGTGATTACATTTTTAGTTGGAAATGTATGTTGGGTACATATAGTATTAACAATATAGCAATTAAGGTTTACTAGAAAAATTCAGTTTCTGTTTTTATTTTTTCAGCTCCATCGGTCAACCGTTCTGCGAGCAAATTCCTCTACACTTAATCAGCCTTTTAATGTTCCCACTGCTGGGACACAGGCCTCCTCTCTAGGAGAGGGAATGGGCCGTAATCCACCAAGAGGGCCCAGTGCGGGTTGGTAAAAAAAATCCTCTCAAATTCCTCTGCCCACTGCCATTCAAGTTAGGTGTTCATCGGGCTATGTCAGTTGCCTTGCTTCTTCTACGCATCTTTTCACTTCTGATTTGATACTAAAATGGGTACCTGGGCGACTGGTCCCACTTCTGATGAGGCTCTCCAAAATTGTTATGAATTTACATGATGTCAGCCATTATAAAATTGTGTCTTAAACTACCAAAGCCCACACTGTTAGTAACAATGGTTCACGTGATTTTAGTGGCCATTCAAACACAATCTTTGTTATGAAAAAATAAGTCAGGTCGACCGCTCTCTTAAAGTAATCGACATTTTAAGACAACTAGAAAAGAAGGCAAAGAAGAAGAAAAGAAGGCTATAAAACAAAGATAAAAATAAAAATTCATTATTCCATGCATGCATTTCACATGTATTCTCCGTATTCGCTTAAAGAGAAAAGAATTTTATTATGAGAAATTGGAAAAAATGAGATAATCAACGCCTTTGCACATTATTTATGATAATGGTCGCAAGAAAGTAATGATATGGAGTTTTCTTGAGATATTTTTTTTTCACAATTTTCAGCTATAAATGTCTTATATGAAGACTACATAAACTATGTAATTTGGCTCTAGACAGAGTGACATCTTTCAGCGAAAACAATTGTGAAAAGTCCAAATCTTTGGCCACATGACATTTTGATAGCACATATTAATTCCATGCATTTTGTTCAGTCATTTTTGTTGATAGACCATCACTTCGTGTATACTTTCGAGTTCTATTTTATCGAGTTCTCTATCTTTTCGAAACAAAGATTTCTTTTGAGCGCCAAAACCTCGACCCTAAATGTTTTCTCATCTCTCAACCGCGGTATGAGTACAGAAACCAGTGAAATTAATATAACAAGCTCTAAAACCTATAAAACACATGCTTGCCGGGATGTTTTAAACATTTATTGAAGATATAAGGAAAGCAATTTTGATGGTGGAATGGTACAACTGTAACGTTTTGGTACATTACTTTAGGATACGGGTGGATAGATGCTCTATATAGCGCGGGATGATTGTTTTTATTTTTATTTGTAGGATTTGTATTTTTATTTAGTAGTGCTCACTATCAATCATGCTCATGGGGTGGATGGTTTCAGATGTCGATTTAGGTAAAGTTTGGAAAAATCGACATAATTTTTGTTAGATTTGATTATTGGCTATCGATTGCTCTATTAATATGATAGTTTTCTATTCTGGATGAATGTAGTTGTCTAAATATATATACTCTTAAAAATCTTATTTTATTACTTTTGTCTGGTACTATAAAAATAATATTTAAACAAATAGTTTTAGTCCTTTAAGGATCATCCGTTTTATATTGCACTTTAATTTGCGAGGAATGAAACTTATTTTCTTTGTAGTACAAATTCTGCATACGAACTGCTATTTTGCTAGCCTACGCTTAAATAGAGCAGCCACCAACCCATACCAACTCTTCTAGCAACACGGTCTCCTAAGGGAGGCTGAAGTAAAATATGAATTCGGCGCGTCTCGGCTGTTTCGTACACACGCCACTTGTTTATCTTTTAAGGGAGACTTCTCATTTCACACAACTGCTATGATTGCTATATAATCGCCAATATACCCTGACCCCCTTCATCGTCAAGAAAAAGTACGAAAGAAAACAAAAAAAGGGGTCACGCAACAATGGTTGCAGCGTTAGGCATTTTCATAATGGCGTCGCAGGAATGAAAGCAGATTTTCGGCAACTGATTATGAGTGCTAATACGTTTTGTTATGTTTATAGATTGTTTGTACAGTTTTTTTGTTTGGTTATTACTTTATTGGGGTATTCTATATCTTTAATGGGAAATACTTTAAAATAGAGTCAAGTTAAAATACCTGAAATAAACCCAACTCGACGATCAGACCGCACATAATTTTGCTCAGTCGGAAATAAGGATCCCGTGTCCTTATTTCCAACTGAGCACAATTTATTTCTGGCTGACCACGATATATTAAAAAAAAATGTAGTATATTAAGAAAGAGTGTTCGTCTTCCTTTTCTTAGATAGTATGTCTATTTAAGAGAAAGAAGACAAAAATTCTTTAAACAAAACATCCTACTTAAAGCAATACAAAATGCTGTATCAAAAGCAGGATATAAAAAACTCAAAATACAAACACCACATTCCAAGGCCCCAAAATAGAACTCCTCCTTTTAGACCACCGATATCTCCGAGACACACTAAGGCCAGTTCTAAGTCAATGGAACCTTTGATCTAAGAGAAGGAAGAACAACAGTTTTTAACACAAAACGTAGTAGTACTAGATGCTGCAACAGAAGCATGGCATAAAAATACGCAAAGCACAAACACCACATTCCAAGGCCCCAAATAGAACTCCTACTTTTAGCCAACCGCTGTGTCCTAGACACACTAAAAACCACTTCTGACTCAATGGCCCATTTTATCTAAGAGAAAGAAGAACAACAGTTTTGACAAAAAACGTAGTAGTACTAGATGCTGCAACAGAAGCAGTGCTTAAAAATAATCAAAGCACAAACACCACATTCCAAGGCCCCAAATAGAACTCCTACTTTAAGATCACCGCTGTCTCCTAGATACACTAAAGACCACTTCTAAGTTAATGGAACATTTGATCTAAGATAAGGAAGAACAACAATTTTTGACACAAAACGTAGTAGTACTAGATGCTGTATCAGAAGGTTCTCTATTGTATTACCTAACTTTTTTATCCATAATTTAAAGAGCCATAACCTTTTTTGTCCTAATCATCATTTGTCCGAATGATAACTTACCCGAACTTAATATCACCTAATATCTCATGCCATAAAATTAAAATCTCTAAATATAATATGTCCTAAACCCGTTTGTCATAAATATTACAATCAATAATATACAAAATGTATAAAACCGTTTTCAATAAAAGTTATAAGTCCTAAATTCAAATTACAAATAAACAAATACTTAATATTCTTAGAACGTATAACAAAGCAATTGCTATGAGCTTCTTTCATTTGTTATAATTAAAAATATTTGATGATGCATTATATTTTTTTATTATATATTACGTAAATAAATCTATACTAATATTATAAAGCTGAAGAGTTTGTTTGTTTGAACGCGCTAATCTCAGGAACTACTGGTTCGAATTGAAAAATTCTTTTTGGGTTGAATAGACCATTTATCGAGGAAGGCTTTAGGCTATATATCATCACGCTTAAGCCAATAGGAGCGGAGCAGCGATAAAGAATGTTTTAAAATCGGGGATTCCACGGGGACGAAGTCGCGGGCAGCAGCTAGTATATTATACATGTAGGTACTTAATAAAGCAGTTTATTGTGAACATTTGTGGTTTTTGTAAGCAAGCAAGCATGCAGCATGCAAGGAGTCATGCAGCATGCAAGGAGTCATGCAGCATGCAAGCAAGCATGCAGCATGCAAACAAGCAAGCAGCATGCAAGCAAGCAGCATGCAAGCAAGCAGCATGAAAGCAAGCAGCATGCAAGCAAGCAGCATGAAAACAAGCAGCATGCAAGCAAGCAGCATGCAAGTAAGCAGCATGCAAGCAAGCAGCATACAAGCAAGCAGCATGCAGGTAAGCATGCAGCATGCAAGCAAGCACGCAACATGCAGCAGGCATGGTTTCTGTCACGGCTCCGGCGCTGCGGGGCTCCGGCGGTCCCACGCGAGTTTATCGTCGCAGATGGGTTTAACGCTCACCACCGCAGCTTCGGCTTGCTGGCCGGCTTCGCCGGCCAACCTCAGCCGCGGCAGCGAGTGTTACAACCACCTGCTCCTCAACTCGCGGGCCGCCTCGCCCCTCCGCGCCTACGCGATTTTAAATTACACTCTAGGGGTAGGGCAGACAAGACTACGTGGAGTCGGATTTGCAGCGATTCGTTTCTGTCACTAAAACCTATTTTTAGCAAATGTTTTAAGATTAAAATATTTATTATAAATGAACATTCGGAATAATACACATTATTCAACACAATACTTAGGACATATGACTTTAGGGCATCTAAAATTAGGAGATTGAATTATTATAGTACTCGATATTATGACAGAATACTTTTAGAACTAAAGATAATTATGCTAACCAAAATTTCGGGGTTTTGAACATTATGGTTATTGTAGTTTATAGCAAACGTGTTATGGATAATGATTTTCGGACAAACAATTTTATGAGAAGTAAGGGAGTACCGTATCAGAAGCATGGCATAAAAATACGCAAAGCACAAATACCACATTCCAAGGCCCCAAATAGAACTCCTACTTTAAGATCACCGCTGTCTCCTAGACACACTAAAGGCCAGCTCTAAGTCAACGGAACATTTGATCTAAGAGAAAGAAGAAGAACAGTTTTTAACACAAAACGTAGTAGTACTAGATGCTGTATCAGAAGCATGGCATAAAAATACTCAAAGCACAAATACCACATTCCAAGGCCCCAAATAGAACTCCTACTTTTAGCCAACCGCTGTGTCCTAGACACACTAAAGGCCACTTCTGACTCAATGGCACATTTTATCTAAGAGAAAGAAGAAGAACAGTTTTTAATACAAAACGTAGTAGTACTAGATGCTGTATCAGAAGCATGGCATAAAAATACTCAAAGCACAAATACCACATTCCAAGGCCCCAAATAGAACTCCTACTTTTAGCCAACCGCTGTGTCCTAGACACACTAAAGGCCACTTCTGACTCAATGGCCCATTTTATCTAAGAGAAAGAAGAACAACAGTTTTGACAAAAAACGTAGTAGTACTAGATGCTGCAACAGAAGCAGTGCTTAAAAATAATCAAAGCACAAACACCACATTCCAAGGCCCCAAATAGAACTCCTACTTTTAGACAACCGCTTTGTCCTAGACACATTAAAGGCCACTTCTGACGCAATAGCCCATTTTATCTAAGAGAAAGAAGAACAACAGTTTTGACAAAAAACGTAGTAGCACTAGATGCTGCAACAGAAGCAGTGCTTAAAAATAATCAAAGCACAAACACCACATTCCAAGGCCCCAAATAGAACTCCTACTTTAAGATCACCGCTGTCTTCTAGACACACTAAAACCCACTTCTGACTCAACGGCATATTTTATCTAAGAGAAAGAAGAAGAACAGTTTTTAACACAAAATGTATTAGTACTAGATGCTGCAACAGAAGCATGGCATAAAAATACGCAAAGCACAAATACCACATTCCAAGGCCCCAAAATAGAACTCCTCTTTTTAGACCACCGCTATCTCCTAGACAATAACACACTAAATCCCGTTGCAAGCGACATTGTCAAACTAAATTAAAAAGCACGTCATAACAAGTGTGGTCGAGTCTTACTTTATGTGTGTGTTTGCATGTTCTGGCAAAGTGTCAAAGTATTTTTGGCTCGCGAAACACTTCATGAATGCAGTTGGTATTGCCGTTCGATATGTGTTACGATTATGAAGATTTTGGCTTTGTGTTTCAGTCACAAATAACGTTATTTAGTAAAACAACACCTAAAGTTATTTTAATTAAAGTTGCAGCTAAGCGAATATACTGATCTATTTATTGTATCCAATGTACTGGGGCGCTGTTACAGCTACATAATTGAATAATGACCTAGGTTCGCTTAACATCTAGGGTGTAATACAAAAAAGAAAGAAAAAAGTAATCACCACCAGTAAGAAACTGACAAACTGCAGAGCTGTGCAGAGCGCTCTATTACAGACTTGTTAAACAAGGAACGAGCATTAATCACAATCACATTAATCACCACTTTTCTAGCTAAAATCTACTGACCGATTTCTTCACGTTTTCATTATGAAAATATGTATCCGGTTTCTTTATCTATTTTCCTATAAAATAAATTCTACTTTTTCAGTTCATCAAGGATAAATTTCATGACCATAGTAGTGTTGTAAAGGAACCTAAAAAGGACCAAATTGTGTGTTTGTACCAATAAAACCAAACCACCACCGTAGTTTGTAAGTGTTACGAACCTATTTGGTACAGCCTATTTCTCTAAAACTGTGCTTTTTGTTACAGATTTCTGAAAAAAAAAAGGCTTCAAACGTTCATTCTACACTAAAAGCTAGAAGTTGTAGTACACCAACTTAAAGTACCTCTCAATTACCAAACCAGACCGAATAAACAAAAAACCAGAAGAAATAACACCGACAAAATTGAAAACAAGCCATTGTTATGTTATACGGAGGTTCTACGAGAAAAAGGCAATCTACATGGAGGGTTCGTAGCGGACGGCTCGAGATGAGGAAATAAGAATTCATCCTTTCTCGCCCCGGGCGGAGAGGGGGTCGGGGGGCGGAAAGACGGACGACGCCATTCCAAAAACCCATTATACGAGCACCAGAGCTGTTTTCTATCTCAGAAAGGAACCCGTACCACTCCCCCCGCACCTCCTCTTTACACCCCTTCGCCCCATCTTCAGGGATCCTCAACTTTGTTTATGAAAATTACCCATTAAAGTGGCTATGAAAGTAACGCTTTTGCCACTCCCGAAATTAATAAGGAAATTGATATAGATTATTTTTAGGTCGCATTTGTGCTCGTATTCAAGCCGATCGATAGGTACTCATTGTTTTGCGTGCGAATATTTAAGTTGGAATTGCTTGTTCATATTTTTTTTTTTGTTTTAGAATTGTGAATGAGCTAAAATCATATTTGACTTAATTTTACACTGTTCTATTTTTTGCTGTCCTTTGTTTAATGTTACATGAACAATTTGAAACTGTTTTGAATAGCTAAGTAGGTACTCATACTTATACAGAGAACATAAAATATGAGTGAAACTGACTAACTTAGTGTAACTTGCAGTACTAGTCGTTATAGTCATTGCAGGTATAATAATAACAAAATAATAGCGAAGTACTCATAGAAGTTTTGTGAGTATGATTTCCATAATATGTCATTTAGTACATCTTGACTCGATTGTTATATTCTCTATAGTATCTATTTTATTACTATTTGTAAGATTCAACATTTATTTTATAGTTTGTAATAAATTAAATGAACATGCACTTAAAGTAAAATATAATCTTAATTAAGCGAGAGTAAAAATATCGCATAAACTTCAGGAAAGTCGAGAAAAGTTCCCCAACCGTCTTCAGATTAAAAATAAAGATCACTAAAACGATTTATGGTTCTCACTCTCACCCTAGATTTATAACGCTATTAGAAATTAAATTAAAAAACAAAATTATTACACTTGAACCAAAATTTAAATACGCATTACTGTTCTCCCCTCTTTATTGGGAAGTCTACCGCTTTCTTCGAGCTTTTGTGTTTGGTATCTCTGTTGCGCTTAGGGACGTACTTGGTGTTAGAAAGGGATGAAAAATAAGCTTGGTTGCGACTCGTTGCTCGATATAAAGAAAGATTATCCGAAGCCCCTAAGGAAGTTTGAAATTGCTATTGTAGCGAAAAGGATTATATGTTAGTGCTACGCCGTAGCGGGTCTACGGCGCGCGGCGGGGGCCGGATTCAGGAGATTGTATGCCGAACTTTTATGTTTGTGTATTGGTTTCATTTATATCGCGTGATGCTATGTTGAGTATAGGTTGGTGTGTTGATGGTTTAAGTTACTTTAGGTAGTTGTTGATGACATAGAAATGTGAGGAGACTATTTGGTATGCCATTGACAAAAACTTTATCGGCAATTTGCGTTTCAATACAACTTCACATAAAAGCTATTAAATCAGCATTATTCAGTCTACTACCATATTTTCACACACTCAAAAAACCAACACCATAACAGGCCATATCACACCACCATACTCATATAATTAAAACAATCCATTTGCAATTTTAAACGTAAAATAAACAATGTGATATCTACAAAGCTGGCAGCAGCGTTGAAGCGGATTAATCCGGTTTAAATCCGGGTAAATACGCCCGGATCCGGTTACCCGGGCATGGCGCCGGCGATACGCTGCGCCCGAGCCGGGCGGTGTTAATCCCTATTTTAAATTCTGATAAAGCCGCACCTGTTATTCGTAGGTACTTTAATAGTAGGTATTGTTGGATTTAGAGCTACGAATTTGTGGGTATAGCTAGTAGGTATATCTGGGCACCTAATGCTGAATAATTATGTAAATGAGTGAAAAGGAGGTCCTCTTTTTCGGACCCACAATGACTATGAGCTTGTCAGGAGCACCGTCAAATGTAGGTTACGTTGGAGGATTTTTCTTTGTTAATCTTTTACTTGCCCGGGGCAAGTGAAAAGGTATTTGATTGTTTCTATAGTATATTTATCATGAAGATGTTACTACCAAAAACGTCAATAGAGTTCAGTGTTTAGTTTCGATTCCGAGCAAACATCGAAAATTCGATACAAATTACATTTTTATCACCCAAAAAGCCGTTCAAAGTAATCACTAAAATATTTCGAAGGAAACGGCTGAGAGGACCATTAGCAAATGCCTTCGCATCGCAAAGACACAAATAGTTTCCGAGCCCACTGAATTATTTCGCTAACTTTCCTTACTCTGCGCTAGCTTACTTAGCTACTTACTTACTAAAGCAACCAATACATAAGTTATGTTGGTCCTTACTCCCTGGTCCTTTAGTTCCATTATCAGTGTTGATATAACATTATAAATTCAGATATCTCGAGCCATCACCATTACGAATTCGAAACGGGAGGGTCGCACGTACGCATAATCCGGCGAGCATAACGGGATCGAAAATGATACATAAATTGTTGAGACGGACTATACAGACGATTAAGCCCATTAACATGGTGCACGGGTCACGGGTACCCGGGTACCCGGGGACCGTCCAATCAGGCAACCCTTTCACGCTACCGCCAATGTAGCTTGGTCCTGTTTGTTTGTTTTTCTGAGCTACTGAAAGGTTTGGTCATGTTGATGTGGGAGTGATTTGGCGTTTTGTTTTGAGGACTATTTTGCCACTGTCTCACTGTTTTAAACAAAAGAGCTATCATGAAATTTTTGCCGGCACTTTTTAACTGAAAACGTGTACTTAGTTATGTAGATGGTCGAACATTTTAATAAATGTTTAAAAAAGCCATACGAGTTTTTCATTATTGTTTCTTTTACACAAGTTCTCAAATAAAGCCTGTGCGGTCTGTGTCCTATTTCACCAACCTACTTACTCCACCTAATACGGAATAGAAAGTCCATCCTCGTAGCAGCGATCGTTAAAAAGCTCGCGGCTCCCAATAAAGCGGTCGTCGTGTATCAGGATTCATGATGGCCCGCTCCCATACGCCCCCACTCAGATATACGGTAACGAGCGTACCACAATACCATACGCAATAAATACGCCGCGTACTAACATACGCGTTGCACGCTTACATACGCGCCGGGCCGCGTACCAGCGGCGTTTCTATTGTTTATGTCGTATTAAATTGTTGAAATGTTGCCCAGTTATTACCGAAAACGTATTCCGGTACGTATTGCAAGTTGTAGGCGTGAGTTGTTGAGTCGTTCCGCTGTTATTGTTGTTAGTTTTGGGTTATGATTTGATGCCAATTGCTTTGTATTGGCTATTGGGTACGTGAGAAATGGAGCCGCTAAAAATTGGCTTGAATCGTTTTGTACCATACATAACGAACCTATTGTTTGTCATCAGGAATTGAGGAAATTATGAACTCATCTAAATGATATATCAATAATACATATGTTGATGAAGATAACATTAAAATAAAGGCAAATAAGAGATTGTAGTTTAGTTTAGATTAGTGAGGCTAAGGCCCATGTTCCAAAATCTCAATGGAAGCTTGTCCATTTGACGTTATAAATTGAAGTTGCTCGGGAGACGAGGTTTAGCTGCGCAAGCGCGTTAACGCATAAGCTTGCTCATATCTTTAAAAGTCTTTATAGACAGTTTGATACTCCGAAAAAGTTGAATTGGGAATTCAAGTTGAGTTAATTTTTTTTACGTTTTGCAATATGGGCCTATGCAAAACTACAATGTCCTGTGTTCAGCAATAATGACTTGATTGAATGTCTCCTTCATCATTTTGCTATATAAAACTCAGTTTTTAGTGTTTTATAATTCGAAGATTTACTACAAAAAATATCTAGAATGTAAATTTTAAATAAGGTACCTTCGGCGATATCATTACCTTTCATCAAAAAAACTTTTTACAAAAAAATACAACCGACTTCCACAAAAAATCAAAAAAGTACAAAATAACTTTGATTTCGGAACTCGGTGTTTGTGGTTCCTTTTTCATTTTTTGAACACCGACTTCCGAAAGCAAAGTTATTTTGTACTTTTTTGATTTTTTGTGGAAGTCGGTTGTATTTTTTTGTAAAAAGTTTTTTATTTTTCACTTTTTAGTGGTACCTAAACCCCCTCCCCTCCCCCATCTAAACGAACCAATCACATTGGTGTAAAAAAAACGTACTGCTTCTTTGCAGAGTAAACTAAGAGGTCGTCAATGTAGGTAAATTAGATATTTCTTTTTAGATTTTTCGAAAACTGCTTGGTCGATTTCGATAAAATTTTCATGGGACCATTTGGGAAGTACACCCTTTCGAACAAAAAAAGAATTTTTCAAATCGGTTGAAAAGCGACGGAGTTATGCGCGAACAAACATAAAAAAAAAAAAAAAAAATACAAACATCCGAATTGAGAACCTCCTCCTTTTTTAGAAGTCGGTTAACAAATTAAATTAGTCGAAAGTCCATGATAACCAATCTCCAATTAAGACAAGACTTATAAAATAGCCACAGTATTTAATAAAATACCTTTTATTTTCAGATCCACCTGTGACCAAGCAGATGTGTTCAACTACAAAAAATGAAAATAAAAACTCATTAAATAAGCTAAAAGCTTTCAGTTCATTAGCAGATTATTTCGCGTCGCGTGACATTTGTACGTAAATCGTAGCATGCGTGATACACTTTTGAAATTATGTTCATTAAAATACTTCCAAGATATATGACTTTATTTATTTTTTCCTACGTCTGGCTGTATATTTTGGATTTTATGGGCATTATTGGTGAGTGAACCCCCTAAATGTTTTTAGCCATGTAAGTGCATAGTTACCGAACAAAGATTATTTTTAAACTAATTAAAATTGTAACAGGCATTGTTTAATATTTTATGTTACATGTATGACCGTTTGATTTGAATCAAATCACAAATGAATTTATAATCAAAATGCTATTTCATTGTGCAAATACTTAGAATGAATAAATAATAATACCAGTCTGTTATTGTCCTATTAAATATTAGGAACAAGTATCTTATCAGACAAAGAAGGCACAGGCATTAATCACAATTTCACGCTCGTCGTCGTTCACCTTCACGGGTCATACAGGCGTCATGACACTACTCCTCGCATTTAGAACGTCCTATGAATGTGCAGAAACTATAGATGGCAGCACAGACATGTCAATGCCAAGTATATTTTACGACTAGCTGCTGCCCGCGACAACGTCCCCGTGGAATCCCCGATTTTAAAACATTCTTTATCGCTGCTCCGCTCCTATTGGCCTAAGCGTGATGATATATAGCCTAAAGCCTTCCTCGATAAATGGTCTATTCAACCCAAAAAGAATTTTTCAATTCGAACCAGTAGTTCCTGAGATGAGCGCGTTCAAACAAACAAACAAACAAACTCTTCAGCTTTATAATATTAGTATAGATTTGTTAATATCAATCTTAAATCACCAGCCGCCCGTAGCAAGTGTGCTCGTACGAGTCTACTTTTTTCACAATGTTTTCCTTCACAGATTTCAATATATGTCCAAAAACTTATAATAAGAAAACATTAGAATAATTTCAAACATAGCTTATCCTTGTGGCAAACACTAAAACCAGCCATTTCCTTGCAAAATCCATGGACAACTTCACAATTCCATATAGCAAAATCCTTCAAGATTGTTCAAAACAAACATAGCAAGGTTTTACAACGTGATATCTTAGAGGAAGTAAACAAGACGGGAAGGCGCGCGGATTATGGATAAAGCTATATAAGGCTATATAAAGCTATACCGATAACCGAGATCGGATGCAGAGGCACCTTATTTCAATAACAACGACTATTTTCAAAGGGACCTTATGCATATATTTATTTTAGCACATACCTTTACTACGGATACTGGTTAGGTTGAGGTAAGTTTCGGTGCGTCTGTATTACCTACTTGTAAAGTTAAGTTTAGTATGAAAAGGATGACATTTTTGCTCTCTGTTAAATATAATATTTTGGCATAATGTGTGGCATTTATACTTTTGCACGACACTGTTTATTATAAAGATGCTTATTGAAATTTTCCGAATGAAATGACAGTAAGGGTTTTATTTAGCTTCAGACTTAGAGTCTTCAGTAGTATATGAGTTGGCAGAAATAGTTAAATTCATTACCTACATAATTATGAAAACTACTATGATAAAAATTTAAAACAAAAACCTTCCTCACTGTGAGAGAATAGGACCTTTACCATAAAATCAGGTCCTTGAAAACGTAATTTCTCGTCACACAGTCAACCTTAGTACAAAACATGTTCATGAAACAAACATAAAAATATAACATTACTCAACACGGCTATAAAAGTCAAACGAACGCCTCCTCGGAATAATTTTACAGTGTACAAGTAAAAACATTTACATGTATAATATGTCGTGTATGAGAGTTATTGTAACGGGTTCATAGGTAACATGGATTAGCTCATTAGACATAGATACATATATTGTATTTCTATGGCTGCGAACGAGAAGTACACACTGTATTTGAAAAGATAAAAATTGTGTTAGAAGAAAAATACACAAAGGTCATACATATACCAGTCTATTTAAAATTATGTTTAGTAGTATTTACTTTGACTCGATAATAGGATTAAGTTAGTATGAAAAGATTAAAAGTTCAAAATTTGACCCGCTGAACTGTGGTAGTTATAGTTACCCACTAGTTTACAGGATATTGAAGTCAAGTAGGACAAAAACAAAATTAAGCTAAAAGCATCGATATTAACATTTGTTTTATGTGCTTTGAGAACCAGAATTTTATGTAATTAAAACGGTTCTCTATTGTATTACCTAACTTTTTTATCCATAATTTAAAAAGCCATAACTTTTTTTGTCCTAATCATCATTTGTCCGAATGATAACTTACCCGAACTTAATATCACCTAATATCTCATGCCATAAAATTAAAATCTCTAAATATAATATGTCCTAAACCCGTTTGTCATAAATATTACAATCAATAATATACAAAATATATAAAACCGTTTTCAATAAAAGTTATAAGTCCTAAATTCAAATTACAAATAAACAAATAATATTCTTAGAACGTATAACAAAGCAATTGCTATGAGCTTCTCTCATTTGTTATAATTAAAAATATTTGATGATGCATTATATTTTTTTATTATATATTACGTAAATAAATATATTATACATGTACTTAATAAAGCAGTTGATTGTGAACATTTGTGGTTTTTGTAAGCAAGCAAGCATGCAGCATGCAAGGAGTCACGCAGCATGCAAGTAAGCATGCAGCATGCAAGTAAGCATGCAGCATGCAAGGAGTTATGCAGCATGCAAGCAAGCATGCAGCATGCAAGTAAGCATGCAGCATGCAAGGAGTCATGCAGCATGCAAGCAAGCATGCAGCATGAAAGGAGTCACGCAGCATGCAAGCAAGCATGCAGCATGCAAGGAGTCATGCAGCATGCAAGCAAGCATGCAGCATGCAAGGAGTCATGCAGCATGCAAGCAAGCATGCAGCATGCAAGGAGTCATGCAGCATGCAAGCAAGCATGCAGCATGCAAGGAGTCATGCAGCATGCAAGCAAGCATGCAGCATGCAAGGAGGCATGCAGCATGCAAGCAAGCATGCAGCATGCAAGGAGTCATGCAGCATGCAAGCAAGCATGCAGCATGCAAGGAGTCATGCAGCATGCAAGCAAGCATGCAGCATGCAAGGAGTCATGCAGCATGCGAGCAAGCATGCAGCATGCAAAAAAGCAAGCAGCATGCAAACAAGCAGCATGAAAGCAAGCAGCATGCAAGCAAGCACGCAACATGCAGCAGGCATGGTTTCTGTCACGGCTCCGGCGCTGCGGGGCTCCGGCGGTCCCACGCGAGTTTATCGTCGCAGATGGGTTTAACGCTCACCACCGCAGCTTCGGCTTGCTGGCCGGCTTCGCCGGCCAACCTCAGCCGCGGCGGCGAGTGTTACAACCACCTGCTCCTCAACTCGCGGGCCGCCTCGCCCCTCCGCGCCTACGCGATTTTAAATTACACTCTAGGGGTAGGGCAGACAAGACTACGTGGAGTCGGATTTACAGCGATTCGTTTCTGTCACTAAAACCTATTTTTAGCAAATGTTTTAAGATTAAAATATTTATTATAAATGAACATTCGGAATAATACACATTATTCAACACAATACTTAGGACATATGACTTTAGGGCATCTAAAATTAGGAGATTGAATTATTATAGTACTCGATATTATGACAGAATACTTTTAGAAGTAAAGATAATTATGCTAACCAAAATTTCGGGGTTTTGAACATTATGGTTATTGTAGTTTATAGCAAACGTGTTATGGATAATGATTTTCGGACAAACAATTTTATGTGAAGTAAGGGAGTACCAATTAAAACTTACATGTTTTACTAGATACCAAAGTGCCAATTCTACCTACTATTCGCATGTCAGTCGGAAGCTATCGAAAAAGCCCTCATTTTCAATTCAGCTATGATGATATTCAAAATAGAATTTATTGTCGCTTTAGTTTAGGCATATATTCCATATTAACTCTGAAGTAAGCTCGCCTTTGTCCATGCAGTTTATTATGTATAATCTATACTAATATTATAAAGAGGAAAGATTTGTATTTTTGTATGTAACGAATAAACTCAAAAACTACTGGACCGATTTCAAAAATCCTTTCACCATTAGAAAGCTACATTCACCCTGAGTAACATAGGCTATTAATTTTATCTCCATATTCCTACGGGAACGGGAACTACGGGGGTAAAACCGTGGTGCGCTGCTAGTATAATATAAGTTGTTTTGGTGTACAATAAAGAATTAAGATTCTGGCTAACTCTACTAATTATTTAGAAACGTTATTTCGCATGTCAGTCGCAATCTGTCAAAAATGTATGGAAATCAAGGTTTTATTGACAGATTGCGACTCAAACAATAGTAGATTTGGTTCTCGGAACATGGGTTATATGCCTAGACAAAGCGACACTAATAAATCCAATTTTACCAACAAAAATAAATAAAAGAAAATCAGAAGAGCATTCTAAAATCAAACATTAAAAGACTGTCATTATTCAAAAGCTTGCGTCTACGGACATTTTTATTCCCATGTCCCATGAATTGAATCGATCCATGTTGATGCACGTAACGCCATCTATTAGGTGGTTACATAAACTAGGGGACGTTTTACGAACTCTTGGCACGCTACACTCTTTGTTTGGGTTTTATACTGAGTGTTATGTATTACGGATATAATTAAAGTTGTTTTGATTACTCTATTGTTGCTATTATGTGTTGTTTTGAGTTGTTAGTCAAATAAAATTTATGAGTATATATAGTGTTAGCCTACATGTGTATGTTAGTTAGTATAAATAAAACTATGGCTTATGGATAATAGAGATAAGGTGGTGATTACATTGTTTAAGTCGGTGATAGCTAAGTTGCTCTTTCTACACATACTTTTTTACAATTGATGGGCACCTGATTGATCACAACCTCCTTTAATGTATGAAAACTTAATGTTTCAAGTAAATAAGTACATTTCAGATAAGATATTTGTTTCTTCAAATCTTAGATTTTATTTTTGGTGAAGAACTAAGTCCTACTCGAACTCTAACATGAGCACGGAAACGTCAATAAAAGCTTGTCTAATTGACTTTATAAATTGATTATTTCGTGCTGGAGAGATGAGTTTTAGCTGAGCAAGCACGTGTACGCATTTGCTTGCTCATCTCTTGAGCATGAAAACTCCAATTTATGATAAGCTTGATTGACAGTTTCATGCTTCGATGGAGTTGAAGTTCAAGTTGAGTTGAAATTTATGCTTCGGAATATATGTCAAGTGAATTGATTATTTTACTTATTCGATACTTTGATTATAAACCTCACTCACAGACTAAATAATTTGATCGAGATGATGGATGATGACGATGTCCTATATGAAACATCAAATTTTTAGTCAAAACGTGTGGCTTGACGATTTGACGTTTTGCTACCGTCACGAAGATTTCATAGGCATTCGTTCATTAGGTGTGAAATAAAACGGCCACACGTTTTGACTAAAATGTAGAATTGGTAAAGTTAGGGCGCATAGATCAAAAAACTTGACTCTACATGAGATCTGACTACTATTTCATATATTTTGAGTAAGGTGTAGTATAGAGCTTGTAGGTTTAGAGCATGCAGTCTTTAGAGCTTGTACTTTATACGAGATCCTGATTCTTCAGAGAGAGAGAGTCTTGGCAACATTTTTACATGAAAATGTTTTGGTGGGTTGTTTATTTTCTAACAGTTCTATTATAATTTGTATCTATCTAAACCTACCCTTGTCCAACCCACCTACACAGTTAAAACATAACAACAGCAAAACAAACAGGCCCCGCGCAGGCGGCGACCATGCGTGAAACTACCCTCGCGCCGTTGAACACGGACATCTCTGTACACTGCTATACACAGCTAGCTGCTTTATGTCGGGATGTAGGCTATCTGTAGAAGCATAGGTCCTTTGATAGTTTTCTAGAGGAGGTTTAGAAAACATAATGTGTAAAATAAAATACATTTGATTACAAATACAAGGCATCTAAAACAAAGTAATCGTTCTAATGGCCATGGCTCGGCGAAATGTCACATGGTCCATTTAATTATGTACTTTTGACAATCGTTATCGCTGATTTCTATCAACGATATCAAAGGCCACGTTTCTACCTGCAATTAGCTCGTATGTATAGAGTTTAGGATCATGGTTTTTAGGGGTAACACACACAACAGCTTTGAATTAACACAGATACCTATCTCACTAGTTTTAGCCTTGTTTTTACTCGGATCTAGGATTAGCATGAGCAAAGCCGTAAGATCATGCATTCTAGCTTTTCCTAACTTGATCACTAAAACGTAGATTTTTTACCAACGTGTTTGCTTTGCAATATATTGTCTAGCATAACATTTACCTTTTAAATTATATGACTATTAATTTTCCTTTTGACAGTCAAGCCAAGTTAATTGAATAGTTGTTAACAAATTTGAATCCAGAACTGGACGTAGATTATAGCTGCTTATGTGAGTAAAAGCAAGGTGATGGTAGGGTAAAACCAGGATAGTGGCCCCAGGGCTGTAATAGCATCGATTTTAATTACTCTATTTTCAACTACCAATAAGTTGGCCACGTTGCATGTGTCAATGCAACAAGGTTACATGGAAGGGCTAGTTGGGACCAAAGTTTTTTCGGGACTACAGTTCTTTTTCGACGGGCATCTATCCTAAATGTAATTTAAATGGTCAACATGACACAAAATGTAGAGGTTCGCAAAAATCACAAATATCTGGAAATATCGAAGATCATGTTTTGTACTTTCTTTTATGAATTTGAAGATAATAATCCGAAGTAGGTACTCTTTCACATTATAAAGTATTTTGCTTTTTGTATTGAGAGATATAAAATAATTTCAAAAATTCTGGCAACTATCCGACTTTTATCCTATGAGCAAAAGTCGAGCAAGGTCCATAAACCTAACTACGCGTATGCTAAGGCAAATTATGTAAACGGATTCACACAGGATGTTAGAATACCAACTCTATGGCCTGAATTCCCTAAAGAAAATGAGTTATGATCAAATCTGAACAAAACTGTTTTAACCGCCTGTGTTATCGAAGCAGAACACGATTAACGTGGTTTCCACACCGATGATCCCCGTCGCAAATACGAGTAGTGTGCATTTTTATACGTATTTTATATATTTTATGTCTTTTCAAAACATCCGTATTCTAGTGCTATATTTTTAAGGACCGTGGCGAAAAAAGGCGTTAGGACCAAAATTTAAAATCCCCTTTACTTTTCAAATTCTGTAATGCGTTCTCCCATCAAGCTTGTGTCCACCCCTTCGCTGGACCATATAACAAATAAACTGGCTACATCGCAAAAGTTATTACTTCATACCGAAGGGATATCCACTGGGGAAATCCAACAGATCCAAACATTTGCATGACTGACCCTATGCCCGTTAATACCACCATTGAAATAATATTTGCATCTAATTGTCAGCCATTGTTGTATCATGGGAATGGACGTATATGGTGAATGGTCTCTTATGTATTTATACAATGGTCGATACATAGAACAGATGAATATTACAGCGTGGGTCGTAATTGGTTTATAGTTGAAAGTTATTGAAATGTCATGTCCAGTTCGGTTACGGCTGTCCGTATGAATTGCGTTTGAAATTATAATATTTGATTCGATATGAAATTGTTGGTACCTAAGCTTGTTTTGAAGGCTGCATATTGATATTGTGGTTTATACATGGACTTGACGAGGTAAATTAAATCATGAAACGTGATCAAGACTTGTGTAATTTTGCAATAGAAAGGACTAAAGCTGTTCTAATAATATCAAGACTTATTACTTACAGACGCTGCTAATCTTACACTTAAAAGTTGCTAAACGTACATAAATGCGATATCAGAAAAGTATTTGACCATAATGTCTCCATTAGGGCCGTTAAAAGCCTGTATCAAAAGCCGAGTATTGCCAGTTCAAAAACTTAAAAGTCCATTAGGAACCATTAACGAAAATAAAATACATCAAGGACTAATTGAGAACATTTCCAATAACGTAACAAAATCGAGAACGAAATTAAAAACACATAGTGGAGGAGGGGCGAGGGGGGTTGGCGGTGGAAACGCGTAAGTTCCGTTTTCCGCGGCATTGGGTACAATTTGAAATATTTTAGTGCTGTTGTAACGACTCGATGGTACTGTGAGGGCACTTATATATCTCTTTTATCTTTTGTTGGCTTGCCCCTCGCCCTCTGAGGATAAGTTTCCAAAAGGGGATGTTTTTTTTAATGTTTAATACAGTGGACTGCGGGCAGTAGGATTAGATTGTAGTTGTAAGATGATGGGACTGATTTTATTGTGGGAACTTTGCTGACAATCTGTTTCTGATTTTCAATAAGTTTAGGAAACTCTTATACTATAGCATAGAAAGCCGTTATAAAAACCTATTAGAATAAGAGTTTTTTTTTTGCAGATGATTTTATTTTTTACCATGATTGTTATACATTGAACTATTGACTAATTAACATAGTGGTATGGAAGAAGAAGACATGAAGTATCGAGCCTAAAAAGATTGCTATGAGAGTAGGATAGGATGAAGATCAATTACCATGTGATTATGAAAAAAATGGATGACTAAATTCAAGCCAAATCAGTCGATTATAATTTATCCCACCGCAGTGTACAAAACAAGACATTCTAACAAGAGTCCAATAACTAAACAAACACACCCATACATTCTAACTATTTTAACACCGAACCAGTCCTCGTATACCACGGTGCCGCCCGTACATAACAGCTGAACGACGACATAAAGCTAATCCCACAACTGCATAAATCTTAGCCGTAAGATGGCTAAATCAACTGGCTATCTCGCCTCGGATCTCTGTAGGATGCTGGTTTATTGTACCGGCTTGCCCGTACCTACAACTGTTTTGATTCGTCTTATCTCTTTTGTTTTTAGTTACGGACTATTTTAAGGGTGTATTATTGTGTGTTGGGGACTTTGCGGGCTTCTAAAAGATGTGATAACAATAGATTGTGCTTTTACTAAAAGATGGCGGAACTTCTGACAACTGATTTTGCAGAGAGGTTAGGTGTTTAACCTTTCTGGCATATAAATAGTCTCGAAATCTTCACTACAGAGTAAACGGTAGGCAGATAATACCTAAATATATTACCTTATTAGCGAATAGTTAGATGAAGTTGCTTCATCAACATCATAGTGATATTCAAGTGTTAATTCGAGTATTTATTTTCTACACCACGAAAAGCTTCGAATACCTTAGAGTGTGTGTTCTTAAGGTGAATAGCATTAGACCTTTCACCCGTATTATCGTCACCGTCCATCATAACCGGTGCTCAGCTATTAAACGTGCATTTGTTCAAGTTATTAACTTGTCGTAATATTACTTTATTGCACACAACTGGTTTCTCTAGTGTATTCCTTATTTTACTGCTAATATATTCATTGTAACGAATGACTTTCCCATCGTATTAAAAGGCATTATATAAATAACTAAACAAAACGGGGTCTAGTCCTCCACGAATAACTTACGTTGGGCCAAACAATAATTCAGGCAGAAAAACAAAATATGACTACACGTTTTTTTTTTCGGTAACGTCTTGATTAAGTGTGGACCACCTGCCTGGACCTTCCTTTGGGACTCAATAAATAAGTCCAAGAATATATTAATGGCGACATAAAGATTATGTTGAAATTAAAGTGCGCCCTCTATGGCCGTTTATTTGTAATAAATCCGACGGATTACTTCAAACGCTTTGTTTCTGCCGAAACTATGTTTAAAAATGACGTTTTTGGAAATGTGCCTTTTTTGTACAATATATTGTAAAGTTGTCAGGCAAGTTGTTTCAATATTTTGTCGATTGAGTCATCGTAAGAATTTTTGTGATGAAGTAAATATAGTCTTTATGTGGAAGTATGTTAAGATGATTTAATAAAGTCATTGAAGAAGAAACGGGTCACGATGAGCTGAAAATGAAAAGGTTTGCGTGAAAATAATTATGTTTGAAGATGATGCAACTCGCAGATGGATGTATTCATTTGAAAAACTCATCAAGTTATCATGCAATTGTTTTCAAGGTAATTTTAATCTTTTATCACGAAGACAAATAATATTTTCAGTCATTTAAACCGTTGCCATTTCTCCCATCATACTCACGTAAATTTTATTAACTGTGTGTTTATACGAACCAAGCTCAAAAATCTCATAAAACAACTTAAATTTTTAAACGTTTTTTGTTCACCTTCGAATTTGAAGTGAACCATTTCACCGTAACAAAAAAAAAAGAATCGAAATTCCATTCCATTTTGTCGGCTGTAACAAAAGAAATGCGAATCCATAATGAACGTACAGAATCGCATTTCACACACAAAAAAAAGATAGTTATTTCGCTACATTGTGGTCCACATTATATGTCATCGAAGTCTCAATACACTTCAGGTAAATACAGAAATAGCAGTAGGGTCTTCCCTTCGCATTTAAATCATCCTAGACACATTTCTGCTTATATCTAATCGCAAATTTATTGTTCTGGGGCACGGAGTGGTACGAATTAACAATGAACAAACTATTATTACATATAGAGATATATTCGAATGGTAAATCATGGCGGCATTGTGCTCGGGAACATGAGCACTTTTATGGGTACCATGAGTGATAATGAAGCGGTTTCCACTACCACATAATGGTTTGAATGTCGCGTAAATTGATTTTTATATTTTGTTTGACGTTAATGATTGACATGAGAGTTCGTTCCGCTCAGAAAATCCCCTTGACGCTTTTACGATTTGAATGACGTGTTCAGTGATAAATTAACGGTGTTGTGGTGTATTTGGGCGATTTTATGAGTCATTTGGTGATACTAAATGTCCATATGTTCTATAATGTATTAAGTTGCCTGAGGCGAAGTGCTACTGGATTTGGAAATCGTGTCGGTTATTTCTTTTTTTGGGATTTTATTGAATTGAATAAATATGTTGTGGTTCTTATGTCTATACCTAAAGTTATTGAACAGATTGTTATATTCATAGAAGTCAAAACAAATACCAAAGTAGTATATTTTATTTATGTACTACTTAAATCTACAGGAATTGCGTCATGCTGAGATATGTTTACGTAAATTCCCAATATCTTGTCTTCAATTAATTCAATTTTGGGAAATTGTCTCTTAAAATGCTCTTAGACGTAGTAAAATTATGTTTTTTTGAACTAACTGGCGTGCCTCTATTTTGTTTTTAAATAACACCTCATTTTTTACCCGATTACGGCAAAGCCAAACTTCAAAATAATCATTACCCTTCCTGGGTAATGATTATTTTGAAGTCGGTTAAAAACATTGCTTTTGTTTCTGCTGCTTTGAAATTCAAATTCCAGAGTACATATAAATATAAATAAAAGTATAATAGAATCTCAGAGACATTAAACATTTTAATGAAGCAAATTCGTATTCTTGTTAACTTTAATCAATTTATCGTTCAAGAAGACTATCAATTTATGGAAATGACATTTTAACCCTGAAGTATTTGGCTGTTATCCAAATTCTTTTTACTAAAGTAACCAGGTAAAAATACCGAGGCATATCATTTGTTTGAACGGAAAAAACCGTAGGTACTTCAAATTGTTCTACCTCTGTTTCAAGTTATCATTAAGTTTTTTAATCATTAATACTCATTATTTAGTTTTATTTTTATTTAAATTAGTACATTGATTCTTTGTTGCTTTCTTAAAAGTTCAATGCAAAATTGAATTTCAAGGCTACCAAACAACAAAAACAAAGCCTTAAAATGCCTTCAAACGATCTGCTTTCTATTTTACAACATTCCTTACATTTACAATTCAAAAACATGCAACATTGTAAGGCTTCCGTTCCGTGCGAGTGTAGCGTCCTGCTCGAAGGCTTCGCGGGCAAAACATCAGTCTTTCGGCGGGCGGCGCCCAAACCCACCCGAGCACTGCCATTGGCCCGCTATTCCCCGCCCAGAAACACCTACAATTATATTTATAATGCACACGCTGAAATAATTTACATTTCAGCTGAATTTGCTACCATTGGGGGTAATTGAAAATTTGTAGTATTGACCCTGCATGGCCTACGATGGGATTGGAAAATTTAAGTGATTAGTTTTGTGAGTTTCCTCCATTATTTTGGAGACTTTTTCCTGTGTTTCTGTATGCGACTTTAATAGGGTATTTTATACTATAGAAATAAAAGTTTATGGGTATTAAGGTAAAATAGATTTTGGTACAGCTTCTTCAAGTAGAATACCTCTTGCCTTGTGTGTCCGATACGATTCAATGAGACAACTTTCTTATAAGAATTCTTAACAAGGTGAAGATGATTATTTTAACTATTTATTTGCACATGACATTTAGAAATATCATATTTATTTTTGTATGTAAACAAAAGTTTTTCTTTTAAACTTGGTTCACTGCATTGTAGTTCTATTTAGTTTATATTACGAGAATATAGTATACCATCACAATCATACACAAATATGACAGAAATTAATCGATAATTATATCAGAATCCACACAGAAGATAATTATTACAAGTCAAGTTATTGAAAGCAATGCAAGTTATTAATAATAAGGTAGCAATTTAACCAAGTTAGCTCCGTAGAACAAGTAAGTTTTTGGTAAGTATTTAAAAAATCAGACCATTGCTTAAGAATCACTGGGCTGTATTATTGAGATGATGGCTAAAAAGCCTTTTATTTCGAACCTATGATCAGCACTGGACTACCTATATACCAAAATTATCATGATACCAAAGTAATATTAATGCAAAATATTTAAATCCTTAATTATCAACTAGATTTTAAAAATTATAACCCAATTATAACATCCGAGAATGTGATAACTGAACGATAAGGTCTAATTAATAGTCATTAATGAAGCTCTGTGTTGTATTTTATGTGTTTTGATATTTATCTGTCCAGTTTTTATACGTTATTATGATTTTGTAATTATAATAACTTCCGGATGATTAGGGAACAGTGTTAATTTTAAGTGGGTGAGTTTGTAATTTTCTCTATACCTAACTTTAATTAAACTTATTCAATTTTTTTTTACAAGTCAAAATGGTTAGGTTTATTCATATTTTGTAATATGTGGGTAGAATCGCAGCTTTAAGAATTGTATTACATAAGAAATAAATAAATAAAGAAACAAGCAAAGTTTGTTTATCTTGCAAATTTAGATTTTCAGGAGCTACATAATTGTAAAATCTTGGCGATATAAATAAGTTTGACATAGCATGAATGATATCTATAGGCAGCTATCCTTCATCAATTGTATCTATTAAGCTGGCATGGTTAATGTGAAAACCAGGAACGCATGTGGAACCCAGCAGTCAATTTCTTCACTATCCGTTTCAATAAACAATTCCAGCGTTTAAATTACTCATCTATCTAGATGACATAATTAAGCTCGATACAACCTAACGAATAAATTTGCTGTAATTACAGACACACAACATACCACGTTAATATAACTTCTGATACACCCGCCATTAATTGGCGAGCATCCCCGGCATATTAGATACAAAAGCAATAAAGACAAACAAAAAGAAAACACGTACATAGTAGGAGAGGCTTAATTAAGTAAAGATAATCCAATAACTTTGAGCACGCCAGTACTAGGTAAGTTGGTAAAGACCGGTTGAAATGCCACAGCGTCGATAAACACAGCATTCAATACTAATAAACCACTAGAGGTTTAATTGGCTCCACGATATAGATTTTAATTGGTCGTAAATTGCGACCGCCCCTTAACAGCCACTGTTTGTACGTGCGCCGCACAAATCTTTGGGTTAAAGCTGTGTGTACACTTATGGAGTGTTGCTGGTATTTCTGTTGGAGCTTGCCAATAGACATTTGTTCTTGACTGAATTGTGTCTTGTCAAGTTAAAGGACACTGCTGACTGCCAGGGTTGCGGAATTTGTTCGATAAAGTCATCGCGGCCCTGGAACGCAAAGGGCATAGGGATGAACACGGATTGGTTTTAGTCAGTAAGAGTCTGTGACACTCTCTTCCGCTCTGGGCAGAGCGGAAAACAACATTTGACGATCCAAACCTTAAGTTAAAAAAAAAATACGGTGGTAACTACTAGTCTGTAAATTTTGCTGAATGGACTGCGTTTTCCTGTTTAAAAATCAAGTCTCTTATTTTTGTTCCAACATTGTTTGTAAATGTGTATGACAAATAAACATGTTTTTTTTTCTTTCTGTAACGGATACTAGATTAAGCTTACTTATGTATTTCTCAGTTTTAATTTAGTTTGAGATTGTACTAAATTAAGCTGTACGTTTATTGACTTTAATTAAATTGCGTTGGATAGTAGAGGCTGTTGCTTATAGCTTCCTATTACCTAACTGCAACAAACTAAGGTTGTAAACTCTACGTATTTAGTTGGATTTGACTCCTAACTAACATTGACGTTATTTGCAATAACTACCTAATTGAAAAATCGAAACCCAAAATATGTCTCCTCAAAAATTTTACCTGTGATTCCTAGTTTAGAGAAAAAATAAACTTACCTTATGAATACGATTAGTAGATTCATAATAGGGTATTTTACTGTAAAAATCTAATTAGTCCGTCTGATAGATTTACAAAAAATATTGGACACGTATTTTTTCTTTTTTCACGTAAACTAAAAATGAAGACGATACAGTGCGTTGAAAACTGTCGTGACGTCACGTCGCTGGTAGAATTTGTAGCAACGTAGTGACGTCACGTGAGTTTTCATCGCACTATATCGTCTTCATTTTTTGTTTACGTGAAAAAATAAAAAATACGTGTCCAATATTTTTTGTAAATCTATCAGACGGACTAATTAGATTTTTACAGTAAAATACCCTATTGGAATGGAGTCGCAGAAAACATTGACAATTGCATTCTCTATCGATCAATTTATAAATGAGTTCTTTATTGTGAAAAGATTCTGCTATTCCCTGTTTTAATATATCATATGATTATATAATTTTTAGAAGTTTTTATTGAACTTTCAATAAAATTATTGAATGTTCAACTTGCAAAATTTCACCAAAACCAACTTCTAATTTTAGTAGGTGGTTTAGGTCAAATCATGCAAGTAGAATTGGAACCATTTCTGTCATGCTACACAGTTCAAATTTTACGTGCTGCTGCAGTTCCGGTAGTACAAATTTAACGAAAACTAAGACCTGATTCTTCATCAAAGCTTGGCTCCAGATGAAGCAACTCTGCAGCAATAGAAAGCTAGCCACAAACATTCCTAGTTCTTAGCGCGTTAAAATAAATGCTCTTTTCTTCAAAATGTTTTTACTATTCATGTATTTTAGATTTTAGGCAGATATTCAGCTATTCAGCACAACAACCCATTCAACCATGGGAGCAGATAAAAAACCACAAGTGTACAACATCTTTAAAACAAAGATTTTTCCACAACCAGCAGACTTATGGCGGACGCAGGACATGCTATCTTACGCATTCGTCTTCCATTGCTTTAATGGACTTATCAGGTAAGTATGTCATTGGATAATGATGTTATATTCGTCGTACAGTGTTTATTTATTTGCCTCATTTGCGACTTCTGTTTTGTATAAGGACCTTAACCTGATTTATGCAATGTAGCCAAGTAACTAATGACTTATTTGTGTTAAAGGTGGTGACGAATACATTTCGAGGAACCAAGGATTTCTTTTGCATTTTCCATAAGGACTTGTTTTAGACTTTTTTATTAATATAAGTGAGTGAATTATACTCTATTCAGGACATTTCTGTAACTCACGCGATGAAGTTATTCATACTGTTTTTTAATAAATACCTACTTATTATGGTTTAACTTATTAGATTTTTGATTAATGCTGGTTAAAACTGTAAAGTTTATTTGTTCTTATAAGATACATAACTAAGGGATATTATCAACACTTGCTCAGAAATTGACTATGTAGGTAAGGTACAAATATTAAAAATGTGAAAGTCTGTTTCAATGTTTATTAAACAATATGCATGAACAATGAATCGTCACACTAATGTAAATGGCTGCTTACATATAAGTAGGATAACATCAGAACTTCACGCTTAAATTTTAAACAATTCTCAATTGCTGTACAACATATCAACAGTCACCACATCTAGGAAACGCTCTACTTTACCAATAGGATTCTTCGTCACTATGTCAGGCTATTTGCCAGTAATAATAATCGTTTTTCTAACGATGCACTCCCAGAGTCTTAGGCCCAAATTCTAAAAACTAAACTCCAACTCAACTCGAACTTCAACTTCAACATGAGCATGGAAACTTTAATGAAAGCTAGGCAAGCTTTCAATTGAAGTTTTTGTACTCGTGAGAAGCAAACGCGCCTGCTCAGCTAAAACTCATCTCTCGAGCTCGAAAACTTCAATTTGTGACGTCAATTAGACAAGCTTTCATTGACGTTTTCGTGCTCATGTTGGAGTTTACGTTTTGGAATCCATATTCCAATCTCATTTCATTCATTGTTGCTGAGATCGGTAATGTGACACTGTAGGTACTGAGGTATGGACTTTAGTACAGTGTGACATTACTTACCGTTCTCAGAAAATGAATGAAATTTAAAGTACAATAACATCTTTCACTATCAATTTCCCCTGACTCCTAGAAATCTAACAAAAAATATTTCCTCAATATTTTGACACGGAACAAGAACATTACCCTGATTTAATGTTCTGATATGCAACAAACACCTACAGATTGTATCTCCCTGCTCGTCCAAAAACAAAACAAGTGGATATATGCACGCCTCGCCCATAAAGGGGTAGCTAGCAACGATTTAATCAACCGATAAAAATTGTCGAGAGACTCCGCTAGATGGCGGGGTAAGATAAAGCTGGCTCCTAGCTACATATACATAAGTCGTTGTACCGTACAATACAAACATAATAATATGCTTTTTTGTATGTTGGTACAATATTATACGCATTGCACGCAATAACAGCGGTATCTACATATAAATGGCGTATCTACATAATTATCTAACGGTGAGTAGAATATGGGGACCGGAAAAAGATCAAAAATGTTGTTTGGTGATGTTTTGAAATGATTAATTTTTGGTAAATTTTAACAGCAGCATGGGCATCGGGAGGGGATGCAAGGAGGTACACTTACACCCTTCTGGCCTGCCATTTTGAAAATGTAACATACGAAAACATTAAGACATAAACAATATATATATTTGACAAGCGGATTATAGTAAAACAGAGTCTAACAAATCCCAGGCGACGTAGGTACTCCGAGCTCTCTTCATTCGACCTTGCACCTATCTTCTTTAGTTCTATCTATGATGGGCAAAACAAAACTCATCTTATTCGAGGCGGGGTTTTGAAGATGCACCTCCTGAAAATCTACCTATTTATAGAAGAACAGGCTTTTGTCCTGGTGTAAGACATACCAAGCTAGCAAAAACTTTAGTTTATCCTACTTTCTCATAGTAAACAAAGCAGGAAATCAAGATGAGGTTTGAGTATGTTGTAGATATTAAGCGTCTTTAAGAAGGTAGGTACAGCGGAGTGACATCTGCAAAGAAGCTTTGTAAAAGTGGCCCTATATAACTAAAATCGCATGCCTTTTGTTATATAAAGGCTCAAAATCGATCAGTAAAAAGCATGGTTACCGATTCGGATGTTTTTTGTTTATTTCGAAAAAGTTAATGAATCTATTCTAATTACTTAATCATTAGTATAAAAAGGAAAGACTATTTGTTTCCTTGTTTGTACCGGTCCCGAACTTTCGGAGCATATTGCTCCGAAAGTTCGGGACCGATTTTAAAAAAAACGGAGAGCTGCATTATCAGCGATTGAGATAGGCTATAAAATATTCCTGTATTCCCGCGGGAACGAGAACTACGCGGGTTAAACCGCTGGGCACACACTACGCTGAAACCAAACTTAGCAAAAGTGGTCAACTGTTCAGTAGGTACTTAAGTAGGTATACCTATTACATAGGTATGTTTCAATGCATTATGAAAGGGAGAGCTATATTGAGATAGAGAGGGAGAGAATGTATGAATGATTTAATTGACTCAATATGGCTAAATTGAGACAATTAAATTATTGAAAATAACCAAAAAGTTTCCAAACCCCTTTATCTCTTAGACAATCTTGAAGTTATTAGTGTATTGATTGAAGTTTTATGTTGTGCTGGGGACTTTTTGCACCATTTCTTCTTCCCAGTCAAAACAAGAATGTGGTGACGGAGTGGCTTTAAAGTGCTGATTGTCAGTCTGACAAGAGTAGGTAGGTATTTATTATGAAGGGCTGATTTTTTTTTACTTACAAATTATAAAAATGGCTGTTTGACATATTTTCTACAAAATCTATCATATTGCCATTTTGATTTCTCATGTAAAAGTTATATGTAGTAAGAGGGAGTTTTTTGATCCGTACCTATATACATTGGTTAAACATTTTGGGCTCGTTAAATTGCGTTTGTTGGCCTACTTTTAATTATTAAAAAAATGTTTATTACTTAGGTACCTATACATATTTATTTGACCATTGTTCAAAATAAATATTGATCGGAAAACGCACAATACCTACCAAGATTTAGGTGCTCATAATTTGATTGAGTCAGGCGTTACTTTGCGGAAATCCATTTTTAATTTTAAATTGAAAACAATATATCTACTTAGTTTTAATTTCCGCGAATATTAGTGGGTTGCAGGTGGCGGGAGGGAGGTGCATACCTGCAACCCACTAATATTCACGGAAATTAAAATTAGATATATTGTTTTCAATTTAAAATTGCTCATAATTTGTTAACCAATGTGTAACTTATTATTATCTGACTATTGAAGATCGAGTCTAAGAAGATACCTAGTTAATTAACTGAATTAGGTAAGTGTTCAATGAACCTGCCTTCATTACAGATCTTAGGAAGAAATAAAATCCAGGTTTGTGGAATTTGTACGAAACAGTCACCACGGCTCTGGAACGCAAAGGGCATTAAGAGGAACACGGATAGGTTTTAATCAGTAAGAGTCTCCCTTCTGCTCCGCCCATAGCGGAAGAAGTCTTTTAATCCATCCTTAAAAAAAGGAAGAAATAAAATACAGCTTGATAGATAATTCCCCACCTGCTGTTCTGTACAGATATTACTCTTGTCATGTAGATAGATACCATACTGCATTGGTTTATCACCTGCCAACTAGGTACCTACAAAAACTGAGGCAAAAACTAAAGGCGTGGACAACTGTTGATACGGGAGAAAAAAAAACTTGATTTATATAAGTACCCAGATTTATAAATATTCATTCCGTTGTCTGTTTAATTGTCAAAGGTTTTTATCTGTATAGTGAATGACAGATTTATCAATCTTAAGAATTTGTAATACTTAGGTCTAGCGTTATTGATCGCATAGGTAGGTATGCTTAAGTTTTATAATTTCAATTAAGTAAGAAATTGCTTGTTTAACGTTGTCGAGCAGACGAGTTTTTAAACATAACTGTTGGTAGCAGGTACGTATCGAGCAATAGACATGTTTTTTTTTTTTAATTCCTTTTTTTCTTACAAGAATAACTGTGCGATTTTAAGAGTTATGTGGAGAACTTATTTGCCGTTGCTGAATAGTTACTGGGACATAAAATTAGTTACGCAATTGGGATACTGTTTTGTAACCTTCAGAGACTACAGATAAAATAAAATAGTCAGATACCTAGGTAAAGAAAAATGACGGTTGGTTTCTGTTGGGTTTCTTTCTAATTTCAAGTTTAACTAGATTCTAATGCCCTCAATGATGGGTGTAACTAAGTTTAATGACAATTTCCTCCATCTTGTTAATAAACACATGGGACAATTACTTTTTATAAGCCCCGTAATAGCTTTATTCTACTAAAACGATTTAATTTTCACTCCAAATCACCATTTAAACTAAAAAATAGAAGCTTAGCGATAAGACAATTTGAATGAATATCGCCTAGAGGCATTTTTAGAGATCTCTTTGATTGGCTATTTAGATAAAAATATAGGCCTGCCTATATAAAACCACACTTAAGGAAATAAATAGGTGTTAGAATAAATTGTCGTTTACCTTAATGTCTTGTTATCGGCGTTCGTATCTTGAAAATGGCTGACGTTTTAATCTGAAACAATAAATGAAACAAAATTTAAACGTGTTATTTTATTTTACAACAAAATGACCTACAATTTATTTACACGAAGTGTTCATATAACAACGTAGGTAAATAAAAAAATGTTTGGAGTTTTTTGTCTTGCAGGCAATTGCATGGCGGTTTCTTTGAAAGGTGTAAGTTGTAAACACCATTGCGTTGGTCATAAAACCCTTCCGTTTGAAACAATATTAGCCTCAAAGAACCGTTTTAATTTGTCAGAAACTATTTCTAAAATTTTTATTTAGTTTAGTTTTGACTTTTAAAGTGAGTGTTTTTGGAAGTTTTGTGATGTGGAACATGGATAAATTAATTTATGGTAGTGTTAAAAGTTTGATTATAAAACAAATATTTTTAAGTGTGGGTGTAGTACCTATAGCGTGCAACAGTGAAATTACCAACAAGAATAATAAAAAACTGCCAAAAATAAAATTCATTACGATGGGTGAAGAATTAGCAGTAAAGTTGTGAGTAGTAAGAAAAATCATATTTTACAACATTTATTTTACTAGAAACCCCATCGTATTCTAGCATATTGCTATTTTTTATAACAAAAAGAAAAGAAAATATCACAACGTTACTAAAATATAAAACAGCACCATCTATTGGCAAAAGTAAAATTTACATTGACCATGTTAACCACTCAACCAAAACTTTTTAAACGCCTGCCATCTATGGACATACGCGCGCATTATTTGCATTCGCAGCAACCTTACTGCATTCGCTGCATGCTTAGTAGTGTCTCAAAAATACGCAAGAGGCTGATAGTGTTGCTAAGCTAGGTACAGGATAGTTGCTGTTTAAAGTACTGCGGTATTTACTTTTACAATTTTCATGCTTATGTGGTAGATTTTCGTAACATGACTGCCGAGTATTGTTTTACTGCCTTTTTCAGCATTGATGTTGTTTGCTGCTTAAAATTTAGGCTACATATTCTAATTCAAAGACAGAGGAAGGTAGAATATCAGTCATAATTTTATTATGTGAAAGTTATCCATAAGTAAGTACCTACCTAGTTATAACGTAGGCTAGCAGTATAAACTTTATGATGAAAACTTTAGATTTTATGCTATTTGGCTCACTCTAAAAACGAAGGCGGATATTTCAAGGATGAGGTAAAGATAACGATCAATCTTCCTCAAAGATGGGCAATTAAAAAAAGATAAAACTGGTATTGTCACACCAATCGTCAGCAAAAAAGTCGCCCAATAGATAACAAAATTGATGCTTTGCTTACATTGATGCAATAAAATAGTTACGACGTGTTGAATAATCGTTTCCAGTTTGAGTGACCATAAATTTGTGTATTTTTAAAGTTACGCTTTTTGGAGTCAATAAAAATTTAACGACTACGAGGGTGCACGAATAAAATGGTTACGCATTGTACAGTAGTTTGTGGCTATTTTTTGTCTTATTTGTGCGCATAGTTAATTACTGTAGCTAATAAACAAGCCAATTGGCGTTCAGAAACTTGTTCCTCTACTCAATAAAATGTTTTGGCAATTTATTCAGCTTTTACGAAATCTTTCGAGGATCTTGCCAAGTCATGTTTGTTCTTCGAGCTCTGTAGGTACTTCCTATACCTTATTTTTCACGTATTGTAATCTCGTGACCTCATTTGACTGGTTACATAAACAACCCATTACACATTTTACTACCCTCGAGTGAGTTATGGTACTTACGCAATTCGGCACGCGCCCATAAATAGACAAACGCCAAGAAGTTATTCCTAACGTTCCTAAAAGTAATCTATCTCGAGGCCTCACCGCAATATCGGTTTCTGAACGATTAACAGAGGGCGTGCGTGCCCTTCGCTTTTACGACATACTTTTACGACGTCGTAAACTCGGCCGTATAATGCCTATAATCTTTTTCCGCGAGGCTCCGCCCTCTGCTGATAGATGGCGCTAAACACAAAACTCCAAATCACTGTCACCGAACCAAATGTTAAAGTTTTATTGTGTGTTTCGCTAATGTGGTGTGAAATTAATAGGTAATAATGCTTTTATGGGTGCTTGTGAGCTTTATAGGGGCATAAAGTCCTGGCAGGTGAATGTAGTACCCAAAGTATTTGTTTTAAGTTGACCGCAGGTGTGTTGTGCTATATTTTGATGGCATTTATAACTTTGTGGCATTATAAAAACGAACAAGACTTGTGTTTAGATAATAGTGAATGCTTTTATGGCACCTTGAGCACGTTTTTATGGCTACATTTTGCACTAGAAATATTGTATGTTTCGTATTCTGAGGAGAAACCGTTCGATACGAATCTACTTAGGTATTTCGTTAGACATATCGTTGGGAGTAGGTTAAAACTTTTGTAGGTATCATCTGCAATGTCTCATATAATTTTGAATACTGCTATATGAACTGTAAAGTTTCTTGCAATAGAAAATTAAGGCATGGAAATTTTCCTACGCCCTTGTTCGCAATGAATAGGCCGGAGAGCCTCCCTACGCAAATGTAGCAATTCGCAGTTTATACACTATGTTGTATAATTATAACAATTTCGCAAATAGTTGAAAAGGACAATATCCAAGGCAACTGCGCACTAACTGAAATAAACATAAACTCTAAGGACTGTGTTTAAACATTTAGAGTGTACCATTCATAGGTACCTAGGTATGTATCTACGTATCTCAAGTAGGTAAACATGGAAAAGGGGTGCTTAAAGAAAATGGTGAGAGAAGAAAGACTTTCTCTATTGATAATATCTACTGAGTCCTCTGAAATGAAAAAAATCTGCTAAGATTCTTCTAATTATGAGTCTAATAACTGAAAAAGATATCTAGATATCCAGGGTAGGCTGCTCTAAGTGCACTCATCCGATAAGAGTACGCAATGCCAATAGATATGAAGTTGTTTATGATACGCGGCTAACTTCAGTGTTATTTGAAGCAAGCAACTGAAAAGTGTTTGTGCGTAAAAGAAGTAGGAGGATGTACTTATTTTTAAACATTTTCTTCCTGTTTCGTAAACATTTTTAGTATTTTGGAAGTAGGTATGTTTTCGAAGGCTCGACTGGTAGTAGGTAAGTTATACACCCAGGGGTTACAGCGAGAGCGATTCCGGTCGAATTTTAATGGGTTTTCACTTCGTTCTCTTGCAAAATTGTGAATATCTGTAATATTTACCACCGGTCTATACCGACCACAAAACAAGTAGCAAAGAAATAACTTAAAAGTATTGCGAAATCAACTTTTAAGGGGGCTAGAAAAAGCTCGATATCCTATAGTACCTAACCAGGCCCAGGTCGACGACGGCGCGTCGTGTTCCACGCGCGCCTCAAAGAGATGTCAGCAAAAAAGACGGGGCCCCATAGAGTCAGTGCCTGCTATGCTAGGGTTGCGGAATTTGTTAGAAAGAGTAACCGCGGCCCTGGAATGCACTAGGTGGAACACAGTTGGGTTTTAGTCAGTAAGAGTCTGACACTCCCTTCTGCTCCGCCCAGAGCGGGAGAAATCATTTGATGAATTACCAACCAGAAAAAAAACAAAAACAAAAAAAGGGGCTAGAAAATCATTCCGTGCTCCGTACCCAAAAGGAAACTGTGGAAACGTCCACCATAGTTTAGAGTGAAGTTGGACTCCCCAAAAGAAGAGGATAGGGAACGTACACGGCGTAGACTATGCCACCTAGTGTTGCAAATCTGAAACTTTTACATTGTAAATATTTGACCAGTGCTGCCACCTATATTTCATGCACCCTCCGTTTAGGAGAACGTGCACGAAGTAGACTGTGCCATCTAGCGTTGGAAATTCGAAACTTATTTATACATGTAAGTAAAATATACTTGACATTGATATATCTGTGCTGCCATCTATAGTTCCTGCACGTTCCCTATAGGACGTTCTAAATGCGAGTAGTGTCATGACGCCTGTATGACCCGTTAAGGTGAACATATTTTTATTGGTGGTCCACTAAAAATAGTGTGGACACGAAATTATGAGATAATTGTACCTGCGTTCCTTTACAACTTCTTTTTTTTTTCTCGATAGACTTTTAAGTATGTCTGTCTGATTAATGTCACCAACAATAGATAGGTACTATGCACATGCGTAGTATCTATTGTTGGTGACATTAATCTATGAAGAAGTCATAAGGGCATGTGGTGCAAGAAGAAAGAACAGTACCTAATCAAAAACAAATCAATTCAATTTAATTTATGATTCAAGTTACCATGACTCATTTGTAAGTAAAAAAATATTCTTTGTTAGTAAAGTCAGTCCCATTATATTATACATCCTAAAAACGAATTCCTGTATAATATTATAATGTAAGTACATACACAGCGTAGCAGCGATTCACGTACGGACAGTCCAGCTTGCTCGGAATTAGAGAGAAAATGCTGCCATTTATTCAAGTCTAAATAGCACAGAATCCAACTTTGAATCAATGTCTCGTAGTCTGAACGCAACTTTATGTAGATCCTCTCGCTGGGTCCTCTGCACAAGTGCTATTACAATACATTCTCTCAAACTCACGCCTATTATTCTGACATATAACTTACCGTCTAGACTAAAACTATTTATCTATTACCCTCAATTACCTTTACTATCCGACCTCTCTATCCGACACGAAGAAAATGAAAGGGACCAAACGACTAGGGTGGTACACGGAATCCTTCCGATTTTCCATACAATTGAATAAAAGACGTTACGGTGTGTCGACGTCACGGTAGGATTTTTATCGATATATCGAATCGGATGTTATCCGAGTTCGATGCCTGACTCGATCGAGTGGCAAGTTTAAAATTCATAACATATCTAACTGAAAGTTTCTGTGCACTTTACGCGTAGTTTTTCGATGTAAACATACATATATTTTGTGGAGTTTATTTCGATACATAGTGGGTGTGCTGACGTCGGTTTTCAGGGTCTTATTAAATGGGGGTGATGTAGTCTGTCTGTATTCCCGGATTTCCTCTTCTGAGTAAGGAGTGATAATTTGTGTTACATCAGAAGTGACCACTGCAACAAGCATGAACCGATGCTGGTTCAGTTAAACATAATTGTCAGCTTTTCCTACTTAAAAATGGTGAAACGGCCAACCTTGTATTTTTTCCTTATACTCGTAAAAGAAAAACTAGACTAGGAACAAGTTGTCATGTTCAAAAAAACCATGAGATAATGGTAAATCAAACATTTAGTTCTTAGCGTGTAAGGCCCTTTCTTTGATTTTGTCTTTTTTATGAAAAATTAAGGAATTCCTCAAGAACTTTTTACAATAATAATAACACTGGTAAAAAAAAAACACTTTTTGTGTGCTACAAGAAAACTTTTAACAAACTATGTTTAGAATAATTTTAAAGTAACATAAAACTGAAATTAGAATTATGTATTTAGAGACGCACAGTTTTCTTGCAATGTGATTTTGAAGTAGAGCTTTGAGGTGGAAACTGAAGTTTTCAAGTGGTTTTAGAACAGGCATATTATCAATTTAAAGAATTTGTTGTGTAGCAGATGGCACCTCAGGATACCCAACTATCTTTTTATTCAAAAAATGCTAAATTAAAACTCACATATTTGTATTTTATAAATATATTTCACCATCAATCTCAAGAAACTTGGCAGAATCATTTGAATACTTTTCCACATTACCTATATAAGAAGAAAAAAACGTAGTTAGCTGGAAAAACCGCTATTCAATTGAAAAAAAAATGGACTGACTAGCTAAAGGGAAAATGATGTTCCTGGTAGTATAGTTGTTACAGGAAAACTAGACGTGATCAAAATAAAATAAATATTATGGTAGGTAAATAGAAATTAGTACGCACATTCCTTGTGGTAAAATTTTGCTGATCTGTGTAATTAATAATTATATTATTAGGTACCTTAATATCTGAAATGTCTTCAGCATTTACATCACTTCATATTTTTAATACCAACAGTTTAGCGAGAGTTTAGAGAGTTTCAAAGGACACACCGAGAATTCGAGAGTAATTTCAACAAGTGCACGCTAGAGACCACTATGCAGCGGACAACGGGAATTATGTACTGGACTTAGTCCAAAACATTGCATAGTAACACTATTTAATGCTACGCTACTTTGAAACTTATTCTGAAGACAAATGGAGCCGATTTTGGCTTGAAAATGTATTCTGGTTCGGATATAAAGGGAAATTTTAGTGAAAATACTTCAGTATAGTAAGTACCTACCTAAAGAAACTTGAATACATTTAGGTATGTGGAAGAAAATGTTCAGGAAAATGTTTGAGTTTGTAAACTAAGACAGAATAATTGTAAGTATAGGAACACTTTCGTGGTGTGATGGTTATGTGTGGAATTAAAGTGGAATTAATATCTGGAGATCTGGGGCCTAAGTCTGCTATTTTTATAAATTTGTCATTCCAACACGATTCCATTGTCATTTTGCTAAAAGTTCGTAATCTGCTAAATTCATAATGGTCGATCACTGGTCGGTCAATGGTCTCGTAATAGTTTTTGATAACTGAGCTATTAAAAGCAATGACTGCACAATGACGTTCTAATGGTAAGTCACTGATTAAAGGAACTGTCAAATTTTAGCAGACTACCGCATACGTCTGTAATTCATTTGTCATTATGTACGAGATTACCATTCTATGCCATTTCTTTCAATGGAGTGTCAGTGGTTGACCACTGGAAAGTCATAGTAACGCTATTTTATTAGTAGATTACCAAACTTGTAAAAATTAACCATTATGAGATCAATGTTAGACCATTCTGACACTATTGTAATAGCAGACTCAGGGCCCAGGAGTGTTTCCAGATAGCTATACAACCTGGCAGTCTTAAGTCAATTGTGAATTGGTTACTTTTAGGCAAGCTTGGTCCATCGGCGACCACATAATCGCTTATTATTATGTGAGATAGTGGTCAAACGCAAACCGATCAAAATTAAAGAAAATAGCCTGCAAACAGTATTCCATTAATATGGAAGTACTTAACTAACTGAATAACTTAATAACAATATACTTTTGATAAAATAGCCCTCCAAAAATACTATACTCAAAATGTTATCCTAAAGGATATTGGAGAAAATGTTGGCTTTAACTTTAAACTAATTTGATTCAGACATAAAGGAATCTTAGTAAAAAGGTTTCAGCATATATACTGCGTCCATTTGAGATGCGTAAGTAACTAACCAAAGAACATAACTGTACAATGTAACAACATAGTCTTTCTAAATTAATACACACACTCAGAAACGAACACACAACCCAAATACACTCACAACAATTCCGTCAAGTTGTTAAATTTCAAACAGTATCCATGTTTTCGCACACACATATCGTAAAATTTTATTAAAATTAAAACAACAAAAAGCGGTTGATAGCGAGTCTGTTAGCTGAAGCCCACGGGAGGTACGTAGCGAAATTTTCAGTAATGGCTGCCAAACGCCCCCCGACGTCGTTCGCTAGCGGTATTTGCATTATCGCGGTATTAATACCCCGTGTATGTAGCTGTAGCACCATAGAGTTTTTGTTGTGGTTATTGATATGGGATTATATTTTAAGAATAAAGTAATATGTGATAAAACTGGGAAGTATGGCTAAAGAGATGAAAGGCGTATGGGATGAAACTGGGACAAATGGTAGTCGACAGGGAAGAAGATAGGTAGCCCTAAAGGTGACTCCGGGTTCTGAAATGGTGATAATAATTGTGAGGGGGAATTATCGTAAGATAATTTGGGGTTAATTAATATCAATTTCCGTGTCTTTTGCTCTGAGTAACTACTTAATAACTAATATGGATTAGTCTGTAAAGAAATCATTTAGAACTGGAATCGACGTCGGATCACGCATGATTTGAATTTTCCCTTTTTTAAGTTTAGATATCCAAATTTTATATGATTCATTAAGAATTTTCAGCGGTGTGTGAGAAAAAGAATTGCTTCTTCGATCTCTACACAGTTAGTTTATCCCTTTTTTTGCTTTGATTACGCATCACTGTAATATGAATTCTCAATATAGTATGGTTGCAGTTTATGGCTATTAGAGCTAAAATTATTATGCAAGAACTCTACCTGAGTAATCTCATGCATTACTTGAAGGCACTCTTTCGTAAAGGCGTCAATTAGGCACAAAAGACAAACAATTGTAAGTATCCAATGATTTGGTGCGTGACAATGGCAAAACACTGGATAGCATGAATTTTTCCATGGAAGATGGGAAGGCAGGGACACAAATGTCGATAGGTACTCTTGCGCCATCTCATCTGCATAGTTCATCGTGTTGTGTTGTGCTGACGCTGCCACTGCGGAAGACCTAAGCGGTGTAAATATACTAACCATATTACCAAGCGTCGCCATTCAAAGTGGCAATGCTGCCAGTCTCTTGAGCATATTACCAACTGAGGACAGCGTTAAGGACGAAAGAAAAAAATTTACAAAAAAAGAAAAAAAATTACAAAAATAATAAAATAAAACATCAAAATGTTTTATTTTATTATTTTTGTAAAATTCTTTTATTTGTTGATATTAATAATTAATGTTAACTAAAAATTTCATTAATTGTAAGTGAAAAGAAGTACCTATTTAGTATTTCATCATTTTTAACTGATCAGTTAGAAGTAAAGTACTTGTTCGTTTAAGATTCCAACATGGAGGTTGTTTTATGGTAAATATTTTACTTCCATAGATTCTAATGAGTTTTGTCATCCAGACTTATAGTCCAGTAAAAGACACACAGATCTATGAGCACAATTAAAGAAACATAATTATGAGAGATTTTGTAAGCATTTTTCAGTGTCCAAGTCCATTTTGTCATATAGAGTTTTGTTGTAAAATGGTGCTATGGTAAACATAAGCAAGTGGAAGACAAGATATTCATTAATTATATGGAGACGACTGCGTCTGAAACGCCTTAGTAGTATGCTTTAACTATTCCTGTTATCCCAGTAGAACAATGGATGCCTATAGAATTCGTGTACATTTATACTTTTGAAAAGCTTAGTAGACATATTCATACGAGTACATATTTGAAACAAGGTTTAAATGCTAACTAAGAAGCACATTTAAAATGAATCATTCGTCATTCATTACAAATTAACAGAGTAA
Organism: Hecatera dysodea; assembly: GCA_905332915.2. NCBI lineage: Eukaryota > Metazoa > Arthropoda > Insecta > Lepidoptera > Noctuidae > Hecatera > Hecatera dysodea. Next base: position 13,263,765 of record HG995298.1, on the reverse strand, counting down.
TAGCATTTTTGCTCAAAAATTGACCTACTCCTGTACGCCTGGATAAATGTTAGTGTACTTTATCGAGAGGAAAGTTTTTAAAATGAATTTAGATCAGTGAATGTCTATAAGGGAGACAAATAGGTAGAGGAAGACAGGGAAGGCCAACAAAAGGTGCATACATTGTTTAAACGATGACACTTCTTGAAAAAAAGTATTAATAGGGTAGTGACTCTATAATAGAGAGCTCGGGAGAAGCAGGTTTGTTGCGCCGACACTGGGAAAACCATGTTCCAAACCAAATTATTCAAATCTGTTCTGCTATTCAGCAATGATTGATGCATACATACACAGCTTTTCAAATTCATAAGTATAAAATCACAAAGAAAGCCGCAGAAAATTATAAGCAAGTAAAATAGTCTACTTTTTTTCGACATAAGACGGAACGGAAAAGCGAAATATCGTTCGTAACAATATCTTACGTTTTCATACTGTATTCCGGAGCTTATCCATTCAGTCCATTTAAGTCGATCAAGCCAACAATGGCTACGGCCAGACAAAGAGAGCTGGCCACGGAATTTTCAAACGATTTAATTCAGCGGAAAAACCCTTACTGATATTTTTTTCCAATTAGAGAGATCCTTAGAAGAAAGGAATCGAATTAAGCGCTGATAGCGGCTTTTATGTAAGACCTACACGTTTGTAATATGTTTAAGTAAAGATAGTAATTAGTTAGAGTTGTTATTATTGTCTACTTGAAGTAATGGGTTGCGCTTTAAAGTAACTTTGTTGCTAATTAGTATAAATGTCTGAGATCTTAAGCTAAAGTACCACATTTAAGTAAAACAATTAGCCGTTACCGTTAATACGCAATGGATTTCAAAAGCCAATCATTAAAGAGTTTCTTCAATTAACATCCAGGTGTAGATTCTCGCTGTTTGCTTTGTGTTTATCAATACCTAATCTTATTAGGTATTCATGCATAACTAACAACAGAAAGGAGGTATCTCAAACAATTAATTTCCCTAAATTTCATTAGCAACTCTTCCAATTTGCATTCAAAATGTGCGATCACGTACCTAGGTGCCTACACAAATACCTTCACCAGCAGACTAAAGAACCGTCCGAAAGCGCCATTATTTTAATACCCTTATCAAAAAACAAGGCACATTACAAAATGGCCGCCATTTTCATGAGTTTGCGCGGGAAAACGCTCGTGAGCCAGCCTGGAAAATTATAACAAAAGGCATCTACCGCTATCTTTCTAATTATAGTAAATCACCTTGCTACGGGCGAGATAAGACTGTACACATTCTATTTACAAATGTCGTATGAGTTCGGGGAAAGTCGTAACTTAATACATTTCGGTTTTGCGCGAGACGTTTCGTGGGGTGCTAGAGAAGAACGGTGTAAGCGACGGAAAATTTGAAGGGAGTTGAGACATTTGTTTCGGAGAAGAATTGCTTGTATTTAGGACGGCGAAATGGCGTTTGTTTGGCGTACGTAGGATTGTTATACGACGTTTCGTTGTTGAGTGGTGAACTCGTTCGATGAACGGACCCTCGTCTAGTACAATCGTATCGAAAAGTATCACATATTGTATTCCGCAGCGATAACTTTCGAGTTGGAAAAATCGACAAGCAAAATAAAACAGGTGACTTAAATGTAGTTGAGTTATTTTCTTGCAAGTTTCTGTTTGTTTGAAAGTAGTATAGTTTTATTTAGAAATAGGGGCGAAATGATGTTGTTTGAAAACTTTGAAGCTTTTTCCTAAGCTTAAGGAAACATTTTAACGTAAACTGACAAAATAAACTTGAACGCCGCTTCAGATTATTTTTGATATTGATTGAATAAACTTGAAGACTTTACACTAGACAAGATATTAGTGGTAATATGTATTTTTCTTTTCACTAGCTAACTAACAGCAACTTGCATCAGAAAAATAATTTGAATAGGGAAACAAAAAAGAAGCCGTAATGATTTTCCCATGAACTGTCCCATTGTTATGTTAGTACACAGGGATGTGAAGCGATGCACCGCACCCCCACAATTACAACCCCACCTGTTTATACTCTTGCACCCCACACATACATACATACAACTGCAAACCAGCATAGAATGACCCACCTCACTCCCTGATCCTCCAACAAAATCAGACCATACAGGAGAATGAAGGCATTCTGTCACAGGTCTAGTTTACTGGGGTAGACGGGAGGTGGTTGCTAAAAGGTGTCTTCACTGACACGAGTTACTTGCCTGTAATGCATTCTCGTTCGACTTGTAACAGAGACTTTCTCTATTTCTTATAAGAGACTTATCACTTTCTATTGTTATTGGAAATGTTTTATAAAATAGACGGGTCAGTTGTAATTTGTATCAGTTGCTGGTGATTATTTTGGTTTGGTTCTGTGATACCACTAGGTACAGTTTAAAACTTATCTAGACTCGTAGAACCTTTAATATTGTGAAATGTGTTACTTACTTGGTCTAGGTCTCTTATTTTGGTTTATTTGAAACTAGCTGCTGCCCGCGACTTCGTCCCCGTGAAATCCCCGATTTTAAAACATTCTTTATCGCTGCTCCGCTCCTATTGGCTTAAGCGTGATGATATATAGCCTAAAGCCTTCCTCGATAAATGGTCTATTCAACCCAAAAAGAATTTTTCAATTCGAACCAGTAGTTCCTGAGATTAGCGCGTTCAAACAAACAAACAAACAAACTCTTCAGCTTGATAATATTAGTATAGATGGGTTTCCTGACGTTCAGGGTTTTTTTAATATACCTGTAATGTAAAGTCCCAACTCTGTTTTGCTGATATCTTTTCAACATTGTTTCTTGTTCTGTTATGTGGTGTATTTTTAACGTAGCCAAATACTAAATTAACCCCATACCAGCTATTCACGATGATATCATCATAACTGCATAGCTTCCAGTGACTCGCGCTAGTAGAGCGTTGAATATTTCTTAAGCAATATCGGGTATTCCACAATTCAGATACTGAATTGAGACCAAGACTTAGTCACAGTCCTTTATTTTGTAATCCATCGCGTTGTGCACGGACTTGACACTCAATTTCAACTGAGTCATACAAAATGATTGCAGTGCAATAAAGTTGGGAAATAACGATCGAAACAATATCGGTTGTTTGATGATTTGTTACAATATTATATGAGACGGCAATAATTCTTGGTGCGAATCGCTGACTAATTTGAAAGCCTATGCGGAATTAAACAACTATAGTTACATACTACGGCAGTAATTCATGTCGAGTTAGTTTATGGCTACAAGCTATAGTTAGAACACAATTTGACTCCAAGTAGATTTTAAATCGAATTAAAATCTGCACTTATCGTTAAACTGATCTTACCTCATCGAAAGCCAGATTTAAACTGACCAGTCATAAAACTACTTATAAGTGAAAGAAATGAGTTTTATTGAATTCCTTATTTGAATTTCTCGTGACAAGTGACTCGCCCGAGAACTGGAATGCTCCAAACGCTGTCGGAGCCGCACAAAGCGAGTGGCACAACAAAAACGAGCTGGTTAGTCGTAACTCGCGTTGGATAGTTAAGTGTACGAATAACGTCCTATATTGCGCCCGCGGCTTCGTACCGCCATACACCACGTAATACGATCCAATTAAATTGCTACGAATTTATGTGTGTACACTACGCGCCCTGAGGTGTCCTTAATTTCGTTTGTTTTAATAAACGTCGGAGTAATGCGAGTTAGAAACGCTTTGTAATCGATACAACGCTGTTTCGAATGGTTACAGATTGGAGCGGAGTTGTCGGATTTATAAAATGGGAATGCTTGTCGGAATGTTTTCATTTTAGGTGCCAACGATTTAAAAGCCTATTGAACTCGATTGTAAATTGAAAATTTAGTACAGTATTTTTCATAGTCAATTTATTTCTGTTACAAAGAAGTACAGAGAAGCGATATAAAAGGAAACCCACGCACATAACCTTTCATATTTCCTCTTTATTTCAATGAAGTTAACTCTAGCCGACAGTGCATAAAATTGCTAGGAGTCCTCAAATTATTACAACCATCTCAATAGGAAAAGGACAATTCGACCGTTTCTTTCAATATTCCTGTATTTTCCCTCGGAAAACGTAATCGACCGAGGACAGTAATATTACATTTTGTTATATAATAACGATTTTCCTTCCCAATGGCAATTCGTCGTTATTGGACGTAAAGTAAGAACGAACGGTAGCTTCAGTCGAAACGAACATAGGTAATAATAATATAGTTATTGTTATACCTTCCCTTAACCTAAGCCTTGTATCAGGAGCGCCGATTTCGTGCAGTCACATCAAACGTTTCGAGTTTTACGACTTCCATTGCGTGCGTACAACGGGCAGACGCGATTAAACTGCGAACAATGAGTTCAATAGATGGCTATTGCAGCTATGCGGTGAATGGGCGCCCCATTCGGGGAACGAGAGGTAGGATTGTACACTCCGACCTGGCTTCTATCTGCAAAATCAATGTGGCCATTAGCAAGTTTTCGCGCAGTCGCAAAACGTTCACGGAGCGCTACCGGTCAGAAGTTACAGCCATTTGGACCGACTTTCCATGCAGATGCTACTGTTTTAAAACGACGAATATACCTACTAACTTTTTTATCCACAACATATTGATACTGAATGAAAAAGTGTTTTTGGGTGTTTATCAATTTTATCGGTATAAATGTCACATACTAAATTTTGCATAATCTGATGATATCAATAATAACCTACGTTATTATTATTGGTATCATCAGATTATGCAAAATTAAAGTAAGTACCTGCTACGCATGATTCGACGATAAAAATGCTAATACTTGTTACAACAGAGTATAATAATAGGAATCTCTGTTTTTTGTTTCCCAAAATATGTGGAAAGTTTGTTTCCTTGTGCTCACTGCACTGCATTGTGTAGTTGATTTTACTGCATCATATTTTTATGTACTAACCGTACTTTTGTTTTGTTCTATGAATAAAAAACAAATACAGTTAGCTCTGCATCATTAGTAATATAAGAATTAGCACATAAAGACACTTCGTGTGTATTTTCTTTCATACGTGCTTTGTTCTTATAGGTAGGTTAGCACTTTTACTTTAAAGAGTCTCTTCGGTAGCTTGAAAACCATATCATAATCACTCTCAACAATATTGTTTTTTTTTTTTGCAGGCAAACATATATTTGTATTCTAGAATATAAGGAGTGGGTTTGAATATACACTCGCGAGCAATAAACTGGAATCACTTTATCGCGCGTTGCTCAAAACATTTTTTACAATTTATTTTTAATTAACTATGGATTGTAGTTTTTTATTTGAAGGATAATTTTGTAAGCTATCAAATATTTTTTAATAATTATGATTTAATAACACCAGTGATTTTACAACAAGGAATGAGCGTAATAAGTTTTAATTATTGCAAAATCATATTTATTTTGTTTGGATCACGTCTAATTTTTGTGCTAGAACTACTACCAGGAACATCATTTTCCTTTTACATTGTTAGTTAAGATTTTTTATTTTTGAATGCAGTACCTGTTTTTTCCATTTTACTAAGTTTTTATTCTTATTATGTAATGTGGAAAAAGTATTCAAATAATTCTGACAAGTTTCTTTACAATTATGGTGAAAGTATTTTTACAACACAAAAAAGAAATTCTGCATAATCTGTTTACAAATAAGTGGGTTTTATTTTGACATATTTTTATATCAAAGGATAGTTGAGTATCCTGATGTGCCATCTGCTACACACCCAATCCTTTAAGTTGATAATGTGCCTATAGATACTAGAACCACCTGAAAACTTCAGTTTTCGCCTGAAAGCTCCACTTCAAAATCATATTACAGGAAAACTGTGCGTCTCAAAATAATTCCAATTTCAGTTCTATGACACTTAAATATTAGCACTTAAAATTTAAAAAAATATTTTTTAGAGTTAAAAAAAAGTATTTTTTTTTATTAACCAGTGAAATTTAAAATTAATTTTATTTTCGGCCTAAATGTAGGGAATTTGATTGAATAAGATCGAAGTTGTGTCGCGTAAAAAAAACAGCTCTTATTTGAGTGCAAAGTATCAACGTAATTTGATTTTTTTTGTTAGTTTCATATAGGGATTTTATAAGAACTGAAAGTGTTGTATGATCTTTAGAGTTTACCAGTAAGTAAAGGTACGTTAATCTCTCTCTAAACCATATCATTGCCAGTTGGATTAATTTATGTAGTTATAACAGTTTCTAAATGTCCCATAGCTGAAAATAACAATAGTTAGAAATCGAACGTAGAGAATGAATTTGGGTCTTTGTGTAAATTATTTGGCAAAGATAATATGTAGTGAAAAATAGGACTTAGTGTTTTTAAATACCGACATGAGAAATTATTTCATTACACAGTCCTACTATCATCTTACAAATTCAAACTCATTCATTCGGCTCAAACGTGTTTTAAAGTACTGAATACTGATCTAACTTATATCTTTATAGTTAGTAGTATACAGTAACTACGTCGGGGAGTTCCTCCATGCTTCAGCGAGGGATGTGAACCGATAAACGATGCCCCAATCGATATTGCACGACGCTTTCACGCTTTGCCTCAGTGTTCGCACTACCTACTTTTGAGTTAGCGCTTAATTTTTTGTGTTTTCATACTATAGTAGCTATTTATACTTATACTAGATTCAAGATTCAAGATTCAAAGCATTTATTTCAATTAAACCTTTACAGGCACTTTTGAATTGTCAAGTCGAAAGAGGTGAAGCTATCTGCACGTTCCAAAGCGTAGATCTCTATGGAGAAGAACGTGCAAGAAACTCCACGGACACTCTTTTAAATCATGTTCTGTATTACATAACCTTGGTAACTAACCTACATAACCTAGCTATTTATACTTATTTATAGAGGAGCTTGTGGCTAAATTATAACAGCCGCACGGGTCGATCTTCTAGGTTATGCAACGCTTGCCGAGGTTGCTCTGTGGATGGGTGACCATCTTAACATAACGAGATTTCTCCGTGCCTCGGAAAGCACGTTTTAAGCCGTTGGTCTCGGCTGTCATTTGGAGATCTTTGGCAGTCGTTACGGATTGTCAGACGCCAGAAAATCTGACACCAGTCTTGCTAAGAAGTACCGTGTTCCCCAGTTAATGGGTTGTGGAGGTGTGGTAGGCAGCCGCTTCACGTAAAATACTGGTATTCAGCTGAATCTGGCTTGACTGGGAGCCGACCCCAATGTAGTTGGGAAAAGGCTAGGCAGATGAGTAGCTATTTATACTTACAGTGCATGTCTGGATAAATGAGGAGTGTTAATATATGTAGAGATGATAAATCTTTCTGAAAATGTTGAAGGGTAGATGAAACGGTGAAACCCAAAAACTATCGCTTACGGTGTGAGGTGTAAAACCAGGGGCATTGGTTGAGTTAGATTTCGTATGGTAACTGTGACGGCCGTCGATGATTTCTCATTGGGATTTTTCCTGCAAAATAATAGAGCAAGTTGGGTTCACTAAGCGGTACCTTTCCTGTGTCTTGATTGGAGAAATAGATTATTTATCTATCATGCAGCAACACAAACTCTTCTCTTCGGGAACACTTCTTTCATAATCACTCAAAAGGTTTTTTCTTAAAGTAAAACAATTTATATTAGTTGTTAGTATATATTAGTAAGTCCTAATACAAGGAACAACCATGCAACTCTAAAACCAAAAGCCAAACGTGCCACTAAACCAGATTCGTCATTAAACTATATCTGTTATTCGAGTGACTTGCATTTGTCTTTATTAAACGACCACTGAACAGCGGCAAAAAATATCTCAACGTTAGTACCACTAAGTACTATGTTGAAAGTATTATTTTTCATAGTCTTTTATTAGCAAAAAGTAAAAAATACTTGACCGAAAATACCCAGATGCTAGGACATAAAAAGTGACTTCTCGAAGATAGGATATGTTTTTATAAGGGCAGTGGGTGGTAGCAGCTACCTGTTCCGAAAAAAGCTATCTATCCATCATTGTGGTCGTTGATTCTCATATTAAGGAAGCTACGACCTATTTATTGGAGTCAAGCGTGCTTCATTAACTACATCATCGCTTTATATCAGGCGAAACTGTGTAGATGTGTAGTTTTACCTAATAACTTACTCAGAAAAGGTACATACCTAGTATTAAGTGACCTTTAGCATAATATTCCAGCGTCAAACTAGCTGCAAAAATAGAATTTCTATTCAACGAACGTACTTCCATACGTAGTTTAGAAACATGAGTAGAAAGCATTCAGCGCGATCGATGTTTTCAAGTTCAGCAATGAGACAACGCTTCGCTCTAAACCATTTTATACTCAAATCGTCACGTATAATGTCGACGATATCAATTCAAAAACCTTTCCACCACTCATCTGTGAAATGATTCTGTCACTTCCAATAATAAAACTAAGTATACACAAAGAAATTAAGACAGAGGAACGGAGGAAATTTTCTCATTAACAAAATTGCCCGGGGTTAACGTTATTAACGGGAAATAAAAATAATGGGCAGCGTTCCGGGCAGAATGTGGATTATCTAATAAGGAACGTTAAAGATAATACTGAGAATTTGTGCAACACAATATAAGGAAGGAAGGAAATGTGTCGAGTTCGTGTCCAATTGTGCATAATTCTCTGTCCTATATTTGTAGATGGTTGGACTTATGTTGATATCTCTATTTCTTCTTTATTCTCTTGATTTCAAGACATTTTCAGCAGTGATTGTTTGTAGGTTTATATTGTAAGTGCTACCATTACTCGAAAAGGGTCTGAGAATTCTTAACAGATCTGTGCGTAGTAGGTAGGTAGGTAGGTGCCTTTTTTGATATGATTAAATGCTTACTATTGTCAGCTTGTAAACAGATACACTATGTTTCTGGAGCAGTAACAGCCATTGATTTTCTTCTATACATGCTGATTCCTGTCTAAATTAATTTCTGCGATATTTCGATCGAGACTGAATGAAGTGCTTGTTCAGAAATTGTGTAACAAAAAAATTCAGTTCATTTACCATAATTTTAGATAACGTTTTAAACTAAGTATTTCCTAAATTCAATCAAGAGTTGTGCCGTCGTGTTCCTAGATAAATCCAAACCAATCTAAAGTTTTCAAAAAATCTTTATAGGTAACGTTTCACTATAGGTTAGGTAGTACCTATAGTGAAACGAAACAATTTTCTCAATAGAATAAAAACAGAAAAGGGAATAAAATAAAAGGATGGAGTTTTCTATCGCATCCGGAATAGTTTGCAAGCGGATCGCAGTCGCCATGTTCAATTCAGATGGGCACCTACTACGTATCGCGTGTAGCCGTGCTTGAAAGGATCAATTTGCAATCAAAGGCTCATTTTATTTTACGATGCGTCGTAAATATTAATTTGATTTTACGAAATATTTTACAGTCTTTAAAATTATTACTAATCGATATTCGAAAGCACTAATTAAAGTTTATGTAGAAGCTGTATCCAAACGCAATAAAAACCGCACAGGTGGCCAATTTTTTGTATGTGTTCTGATTTTTTGGCTACTATAAAATCTGTTTGATAGCAATAGGAATATAAAGGTGGAATGGGTGATACGTAGTGGGTGAGTCTGATGCAGGGTGGAAGCGTTAGACCATGAAATTGGCCCGGTCTATGCCATCAGAGCAACGCATCGGCGTTTAATCGTCAACCAGTGGATGGGATTTCAGCCATTCTCATATATAACCGAATTTAATACATAGGTTGTAACTGCACGTATATATAAAGTTTAAATTAAAATATATTGTATAAGTTTTGTGACCTTTTAAGCAATAAACAACTTTAACTATAAGCAAAAGTCTGTGTGCTTTATACTTACTGCTTATTATCATTAACTCAAGATTGTAAAACAGTTAACTCGTTTAAGACCAATCAATCAGCATTTGAATAATATTTGTTCATATACACGAACTTAGAATTACTTTAAGTGAACGTTTAGTATTACCGGTTCCCCTTGTTATAGGTACTTAAGCTACAATACCTTCGAACAAGTTCACTCCCTACATTGTGTTACAATGTTACTACTTCACTCGACAATTTTCCATTGCTATCGATCGATCTATTGCGAATAAGGAATCTAAATTCCCATAAAAGTTAATCTAATAGCAACTGAATTTGTTTTGGTAGTAACTTGCTATTTAAGCGAGCTTTAATAGCCATTTGAATTTGCTAGGATCGCTCTAACAGATATTAGGCGCCATAAATGTAATGTCAAAGATAGCACTCGAAAAAAACTATCAACAAAAACTATTAAGGCAAAGTATCAGATGAAAGGTCGCTGTAAAAAATTGTTTAGTCTGTTAAGTCCACAATCGCTTGCAATTCGGTGCGCTTGCCAGTACTTTTTGTATTAAAATAAGAGTGGCGTGGTAAGCGATTTTCGGTCCAGCGCGGATCGGTCCCACCTATTGTGAATTCTGTAGGTCTGAAATTTATTTGACAGCCCCAGTGTCTGTGGAGAATGGAAAATGGCGGAATGGCAGAATACATTATGGACATAACTCATGGTTTGTTTTTGGCGGGGATCCGACAAACGTTATTGGTATTTAGGGCCATTTAACTATTAGGGGTAATGTTTTTTTTCTTCCTTATTGATAATATATGAGACAGAGAGTGTTGTAGCCGACTGTGCGCTTGTTAGTTACGGTGGGAAATTAATATTGTTTTAAGTGGTGCGACTTGAGATTAGACTCCGAAGATATCACAGAGGAAGAGGTTGGTTGGAAAAAAGTAAATAGTAATAGTTTTGAGATAATACTAGCAAACAAGCTTGTCTTTTGTAGCTTATTTTTATTTATTTATCAGGAACAATTTACATTGTATTTGATACATTATTTTAATAATTATACAATTCTAAAACTTAATATGCATTGTAGGGGAAAAATAGAAGAAGAAAAAAAAAATGAAAACATGATACGTGCTTAAAACAAAAATAATACAAATATTAACAAAATAGAAAATTAGAAATAATATTTAATTATAATTCGTCCAAAGAGTACAAGTTTATCTTTAAGAGAGATGCTTTGAGCTTTGTCTTAAAAGAGCTAGTGTACAACAAATCTTTTAAATCCACTGGCAGTGTACTAAATATTTGTACAGCTTGGTAATGAGGGCTATGCTTAGCAATGTTATTATTAGATACAATTACATTTTTAAAGTCCTTTCTACGAGTATTTTCCCTAGCTAATTTATCGTCTTCAGACTAGACTATTCATGTACATATTTTTTTTAAATTAACTAACAATACTAGTACGTATAGGCTGGGCAATGTTAGGATATTTATTCGCTGAAAGTGATATCGACAGCTTTCTCTTTGTGAGATTCTTACAATTGTACGTATTGCTTTGTTTTGGAGTATGAAGGCTCGCTGAGAATAGTAACGTTAGCTTTTCTCCCAAAATTAGATACCTACAATATTGAAGTTTGGATTCGACAAGACAATAATATACCATCTTTAACTCGTCCACATTTATTTCGCCTCTCAAGTTCCTTAACGCAAAACATGCAGATGGTATAATGAATTATATAGGTGCTAATTCTTTTTTCCAATTCAGCAAATCATCTAGATAGATCCCAAAAATTTGACATCTCTCACTAATTCTATCTTTTCATTGTTAAAAGTTATATCCATATTATCTTTATTGCCTGTCGGGGTTCAAAACAACATGATGTTTGTTTTTGTTATATTTATTATAAATCTATTTGCATTGAACCAGCTGAAATACTGCCAATGTAGAATTGATCACGTCTGTCAGTTCACTAATACTTTTTGCTTCTATGTGTGTGTGTGTGTGTGTCATCAGCGTAGACTATAAAATTAATGTCTGGTATGTTTTTTTTTATATAATTTATCAAATCATTGGTGAAAATAATAAAAGGAATTGGACCCAATATGGAACCCTGCAATACGCCAGTTGTAATATTAATCATGGATGATTGGTATGTTTTTCGTTGTCCGTTTTATTCTATAGTGCTGGTTTCTACATACATTTTCTTGTCTTGTTGGCTGTGACACCATAATGTGCACCAAATGCGAATATAAATCAAGAAAAATCCATACTATTTAAATTCAGCCATTCAAGCTTATTAAAGAGTTTTTTATATTATTTATAAAAATAAGTGGTGGTTTTTAAGTCTAGGTTATTAACGGGATTTCTGTTTTGGTATTACCTATGGCGATGATATTTTGTGGTTACTTCAAAGATTTATCTATAAATCTCTAAACTGCCATATCCAGGAATTCTCATGATGTAACGTTTGATTTTGATCCATACCGCAGCTATTTGTGAGATTGACAAAGGAATTTAGAAATAAAGTTTGTAACAGACAATCTTTTAGATTCTGTGGACATTGGAAATAGCATGAAACTAAAATCTGGTGTCTTATTTCATAAGACAAATCCGTACTGAGTACGTACAAACAGAAAATTGGGATAGGAAAGATCTTTTTTTTGTAGATGATCAAAAATTATACCAGTTGATTTATGGAAACCATGTTTTTAAAATCATTATTTATAATATAACTAACTATAATTACATAATGCACTTAAATAAAATACTCCTTACCTAATATAAAAAAAAATGTCAAAAGATGGCGTCGAAAAATTCATCCGCATCGCTGGCCACTAGTAATATATACCCAAAAGGCTGGCAGCATTGCCACGCCGTATAGCAATGCTTGTCCTTTGTCCAAGGTAAAAGCCAGCCCGTATTAGTTATTCATTCTTTTCATAGTTTGTTTAGAGATAAACTAAACTGAACTTTGATTTTCTTAATAGATTATCTTCTTACTTTCACTTTTTATTTTATTACGCATGTTACTTACTTAGGCGCTTTACAAACTCGAGAACTAGGTAGGTTAACTGTATGCTTTCGTAATTTCTTTTTCTGAAGTTGAATGAATTTAGCTAGTGTTGTGGCATCCGAGTACCAAGTTATTATCAGCTAAATAAACTCAATATAACATACATGGGAGTAAGACTGGGCCCAAAATGGAGATTATTGTGATTTTTGACACCCTTGTACCCACAAGGGTGTCAAAAATCACAATAATCTCTCAAAATAATTTATTTCAAAATTATGCAACTATTCATCTTGTTATCATTCATCGTACCTACACAACAATAAGGAAGTATTTTGATGTGATCCCAAACGTAGCGCACTATGTCAAAAGCCTGGTTTCAATTAACGAAAACTTGAAAAGGATTTAGCACTTTCAGTAAATTTGAATTTACGAATATTCCATTACTATGAAATAAATCAAACTACAAAAACGGTACAGCATTTGGAGCATGGTAATTCAACTTTTACAAACCCTGACATCAAAATCTGCTGATTGGGTGTTCTGTCTGGTTTTACAGATTCTCTGTTATTATTTTCAGGTCGCTCTTTTACGTCGTTTTAGTCTTCTATTATCTTTGGATTCCAAGAACTAAGTTATTTCTTAGTATCTATAAATATTATGTACTTATTCATTCAGTCTCGTGAGTAAAAGTCGTTGAGAGCAATGTATTTAAGTATCCTCAAAGAGATGTCAGCAAAGAAATAGGGTCAGTGCTGCTAGGGTTGCGGAATTTGTTCGAAGGAGTCACCGCGGCTTTGGAGCGCAAAGTGTTTTAAGAGGGACAAGGGCGGCTTTTAGTCAGTGAGAGTCTGAAACTCCCTTCCACTCCGCCCAGGGCGGAAGAAGTCACTTGATGATTTCCCATCCAGAAAAAAATATCTTTTAACCTTTTTACGAACTCTCTGACTGAACGCTTCGAAAAGTTCTAGCATTTGCTCTCCAACTACTATTTGTTCCTACAAATTTTGTAACTTCTGTAAATTTACGAACCCATACCTAGTCAAGTTTTCGTTTCAGCGTTTGGAGCGACATCGCGATCTTCTTATCTCAAACGTACAATGATATTTTTGGAATATTCCATGTCTTGTTAGCTGGTGTACTAACCGATGTAAATTTCTAAGAAGGCACTCTATACTGTCAATTTATTTAATTATGTAGATTTAAAACAACTTAGCACGATCCCTGTGGCAGCATACCTATCAATGAGGACGTATTGAGGCCAATCAAGAAGGATTGGATTACCAAGGCCTGTAAGTGTCAGTCACGGAGCTATAGTACTTGTCGTACGTGCTATAGTATCTTTGCTTCCCTATATACTAATATTGTATTCTCTTATATTCCCAAGCTTTCATTTTTTTATTTTTTTTAATGGCATTACCATTAATTTAAGAGTAATGTTGGTGCTTCCGCGCTTTTGCAGTACATCGGGGATGTTCGCGGAGTATGGCATGTCCGATTTTTACGCAATTATGCGCACTCCAATAGCATCCTTGACGCGGCGAGTGCGCGATAGCTCCAACGGCTTGGCGGCGACTGTGGCCAGCAGGGTAGGTAGCCCAATGATGTGGCACTGGATGACGACACAACATGCGTCATTCAACTATTTTAAATAGCACCTTTTTTGTATGAATTTTATATACTTTTTTTCTGATTGTTTGTGTGTTTGTGATGTTGGGTGTTTGAGCTATGGACTCTGGTCTGAAAATAAATGTATTATTATTACATAAACTGGGATAGGTGCTATTTTGAAAAAAAAAAAAAGAGATATTGCATTTTGTAATATTTGTATTATTTATAAATATCGGTCATAGAATTACATGTCTACTTTAAAATGTTTTTACGTATTTCATGTTTGTAATTTAATTTCATAATTCATTAGTATCAAAAGCCTAGTAGGAGGGTTTCTAAACAACAACAAAATCAAAAAGCCATACTTTTATTAACTCTTTATTCTCTTGAATTTTTGAAATTAATATTACAATATTGAATGCGGGCTTCATATACAATCACCCAACTATTTGCTTATATAACACGACACAGTCACGTTGAATCGTACCATTAGCTCACACTTGACCACGTTAACTTAGACAACCAGTGTACTCAATGACAGTTCAAGTTATATCAGACGTGAAGCAATTTCCAATCAATCCAATGTAATCAGACCTTTTCGTAACAGTCGCGTACGAATCACAACCATGTCGAAAAGACCAAAGAATCTTGAACTCTGCACACAATAGTGCTTTAAAGGTATCCGATGTCCCATAACATGGTCAAATTGCTCAGGCATACGACACATCTCAATACATAAATACATAACATAAAACAAAAAAATAATATAAACAAAAAATAATGCGCCACATAAAACATTCACGACTATTTACAGTTACTTAACTTTAAGACGATTTTAATAACTATATTCAAAAATATAGATATAGGTACATAGATACATAGCTACATTTATATTAAAGATAAAAATTGATCGTTTCATTAGGATAATAATAATAACTAATAAACGGAAGTCTTGTAATCATAAAGTTAAAAGAACAAAGATAATGGAAATACTATAACTTGGACAACGCAACAAAGATCGAAATTAACAAAACGTACGATAAAACGAAGTAAAAGTTGACAAATTTGGAATAAAACTGGGGGAAAACGTGATAACCTAAGGTGAAAAGTTATTTTAATTAATATTAATATTGATATATAATGTTCGGTTAGGTATATTAATACCTACAGTCTACAAAACACTAGCAATATGGCAAGACAGCATTATGGATGGAGGACATATATAATCTATTTAGCAAATTGCTCATTGTTTCACCGTGAATTACAGTTGTTTACGAGACAGAAACAATAAAGTGTACCTGACATAAATCATCGGACGTACATATCTACACACGAATATCGTTACTATGTTACAAGATTTACCTATTGTTAAACACGAAACTTAATTGATAGTTAAGAGGAAGATGCTTGGCTTTACGAAATCTGTCGCCTATTTGCACAGTCCCAAACAATAATCGAAAACCGATAAAACAACTATCTTAGTTCACAAATGCAGTAATAACAATTTAACTCGTATACACACAGCGTGTGGTTATGAAAGTTCAACAGTTTCAGATTGTAGTGTGTACGTCCCTTTACAAAGAAGCTTTTACCATTCACCTTCCAAAAGACCATCTACGAACAATACTAAATAATTTTAAGCGTTTTTTTTTTAATTCAATTACTAACCATCGGATTTACGCTTATTTTATTACAAGTGTCTACGATATTTTTAATAACCTATGCGTTTTATAATTTATAAAGCCTACTTAAATCGAAGTTACTTAAGTACATTTTGTTCGATTTTTCATTCTCGATTTTTTTTTATATATATTTAAAAATAAGATGGGATAAAGTTATATTACTAACGACAACCTTATTATGTACGTAATCTTAGGGGACTACGGATTTAATGAAATAATGTGGGTGGAAGTTATTGCACTTGTACTAGGGTAAATTTAATGGAAATCAATGTTAAATCTCATATTCTAACTACGTATCCATTGCTTTACGTGCACGACATTCAAAAGTTATAGCAGTCACAAACGATCAATGTAAAAGTCGTCGGACTATAGTGTGACATTATATTTTTTATATTCAGCCTGCTATATTTTTTATATTTTTGCTAATTTCCTACAGAATTATACTTTTTGCAACAGTAGCAAGATATTGTATGTTTTAATATGATATTTTATCACCATTTTAATGTTACAACTGTCCATGTTGACACAGGTTGTAAATGAATTGAGTAAACTCGTTTTCGTCTCAATGACATTCATTTTGAAATTGTGACCCGTAGTTTAATTTATTTTAATTTTTAAACGTGAAAAGACAATACGAGTCTTCATGTTTTTATATCTACCGACGACTTAAATCTTTTCTAATGATATCACGACATTAAATTTTCATTTTGCCTTTACACAGAGCTTTACAGATATACATATTTTTTTCCGAATAACACAGTGGACAGATATTGAGAGGGTGATTTTATAAAAATGAAGCGAAGATTCCAATTTTAATACAGTACATCTATTAATTTATTTTTTTAATTCTACCCTGACATTAATTTACGTATAATGGTGACTATCAAGACTAAGTTTTTAAAATTCTAATTTTTTGCTCAGTTATTACGTATAGAGTTGACGAACGAAGAATTTAAAAACTGGTTTTGAACGCGGAACAAATATTTCAATGTACGTGTTAATAAATTATTTTAATGATGTATTTTGGCACAACGTGGAATTGAAAGCGAATATGGTGTGTGTGGAATAATTTGAAACCAGCCATGTTTAAAAAGCTCGCATTTTCGCGAAAAAACCGCGTATATTTTTGAGTTTCATCCGAGCTCCATTTAGTAATACCGTTTGTAGGCTTTTTATGTATGAAATTACTGAGCAGGAAAATTCAAATGTGCACATGGCTACGTAAAATTGCAGGAAACATAATTTCGCCACCGTTTCTTACTCGAAACACGGTGCTTTTAACTTTCGTTGAAAAAAAAGGAACTAAAAGACATTGACATTTCGCCTGATAAAGTGCGACCACTGCTTACATTGGTTTATGTTGTAGGTACCTAGTCTTAGCAATACTTCATACAAAGTCGAACCTATTTACCTATGTATAATACACTTAAACTACTCAACTTTTAATATTACGTGTAAAATTTATATTTAGTCACATTATTGTAATTTATTATATGTATCATCGTTACGTATATAATTTTGAACATCAGATGACTCGGGATGTATGGACAACACGCCGTATGCAGTACCGATCCATAATCTTGTTCGTTTTGTTCGTTTGCTATTTATTTCATGGACATGGTATTTTCAATTAGAATTATCAAAAAATACCGTCTACATTTAAATATTCATAATTATTGGAGACGAAAAATATAAAACACAACGCTCGTCACGACGAAGACCTATTTGAAATTGTACTTCCATACGTATTTTGTTATAAATATACATTTTAAGTTCTTATGGAATTAGCTATGCAGGTATTTTAATATTTGTCGATAATTTTATACTATCGAAATCAATGAACCAAACCAAACAACAATTTGTGGACTTAAACTACCGAAGTGAATCACAATCTGGTCAAAAAGAAAATAAAGAAGTAACTCTTTTCAAATCAACTGATAAAATACAACAAATTTTACAATCATAAAAAAAAAATGTGACCATCAAAACATAACCAGTCCGCTGTTAGCGGACAAATAATAAAATATACATCAAAATGTACATAATATAATATCTATTAATAAAAAATATAACATAATGGATTAAGAGTAAGTGGTAGCAATAAATACTATGAGATTCACAGATTTAAAATCTTAACTAACAATACCGAAGTTCACTCGGGCTCCTATTTAAACCTTAGAGCGATTCTAACACGTTTTTGTATATTTTAGTAAAATATTATTGCAATACAAGGTGTGGTTATGGCAACAAAATAAATGCTTAAAGCACATCACCAGCCTGGCCACCCAGCGAACGACACCGAGGCAAGTCCTTCGCACTAAAGGAACATTATTACATAAACCGGGAGCCGCTCTCCATAACGAGGGGGCTCCAACGCGAAAACATAAAACTAGTGGATACGAATCGACTAACGCCCGCAGGTCCGTATGGACGTAACACTTCCTCTCACACTATATGATACAGAATCAGTCAAGATTTCCTATACGGCGTCGCGGACACCTTACGTAGGGACCTTGTTCACTTTGAGTAGGTCGTTGGAGCCCTTGTCGATGGGCATCTTCATCGGGTCGTGATGGTGGGTCACGTGGTGGCCGTGGTGCTGGTTCTCCAGCTTGGCCTGCTTCTCTTGCTGCTGCTGCTTCATCCTCTCCTGCTCCTCTCTGTCTCGGCGCGCCTGCTCGTTGATCTCCTTCACGGCTCGCAGCTCCTTCTTTAACTTCATGCGTCGATTCTGGAACCATATTTTGATCTGTCGCTCTGTGAGGCAGAGCGCGTGCGCGATCTCTATCCTGCGTCGGCGTGTCAGATAGTGGTTGAAGTGGAATTCCTTTTCTAGTTCTAGCGTTTGGAACCTCGTGTACGTCTGTCGGCCCCGCCTTCGAGGACATCCGTTTGGTCCTGGAAACAAAGAGAAAAACATTATTAGATATTCAGTTTTATAACAAATTAATAATACATTGCGGTATAAAAACAACGTTAATCTGAAATAAATTATAAATAACGGTTAAATTGGACTTTTTAAAATCGATTTATAGCATCATATATCACATTCCAACAGCTTCGATTCGCAAAGGCTTCGAGAGAAACCATTAAATTTCACTTTTATACCATTTTAGATTTTAATGGCTCATTAATATTTTATAGCGCAGTAAAGTTAATTTTAGAGTTATCCGCTACTGAGACCAACCTCGAAGGAAATTAATCAAATAGCGGCGAAGGAGCAGCCCTCACGGGTATCGGTGGAGACGGGTTCTGCTGGCATCCCGTAAGCTCGAGCTTACAATAAGAATAAGTAAAACAATATCGTCAAGAAGCAAAAAAGTAACGGAAAGGGTTAGAGGCAAACGGTCCGCGAACAATAGTGTCCTTTCTAAAAAGAAATCGCTACAAAAAGTAAGGGATGCGTAAAGAAGGGTTGCGCAACTTTCTAATGCTTTGTAAGGTGTCCCTTTATTTTGTTCCTGTAGAAGACGTTTTCTTAGAAATCGTGAAAGTTTACCCTTTAGCGTCGTAAAAATCTCGTACGTAACACTTTTGAGATTTTAACGGTTCATTTAACTTTAATTATAATACCTTAGAATTCACGAACGGCGAATTCTCATTGAGTATAGGCGTCGTAAAGTCGTGTATACATAGACAGGTAAATACCAAGTTCCACAAAACGATCGGGTCTCAAGACTGGTTTTCGAGTCAGCCAATAAATAAGGTAAGATAAATAGCCTTCCCACCGTGTATAAAATTGATAGCGGACCAACAGTGTCTCGGAATTCTCGGCCGTGTAGGCTGTCCTTAGTTACCTGATCGCTTTCAAAGAATACAGATACGATGCAGCTAATGGGTTATTTTAATTGGTGTAAAAACACTTTAAATAGTTGCGCGTTGAATTAAGTGAGGCGATCTAAAAATGTAACTTAATTAAGTAATTATTCTAGAATATATCTATCATTCTTAGACTTTGTTTGAGTGTGCCTTGATTATTGTTCAGTTTTAATTACATTGAAGAAAATCGATTCATTTGTTTCTTTTCTCGCGCACAGTTTCATTCCCACATTATAATTTTCTGTAAAGCGTTTTCCATAACCTATTTAAAATGCATATAATTAAGTTTGTTGTAGTTCTTTAATTCCTATAACGATAACATCAGTATTTCCTTAATTATACACAAACGAATCGTTTAATTAAAATGTAAATTTCCAATTGATTCGTAGTAAGCTTGAATGAAAGTAATTGCCTTTTAAATGTTTAATACCTTACGAGGGCACGAAGTAAACCAATATTTTATGTAACAATGTGAATTTATGTTCAATGATAAAAAAAAAACTTTAAATTATTTAATTCCACATTTTCATTTTGCTCATTACAAAGTAAATAAAAATATTCAGCAACTAAATAAATCAAGTGACTCGCCAGAAAGTCTGATACCACGTTTACATGCGCTATAAATTACCGAAACTGCATTTTTACGGCCGCAATAACATTTATGGTTCGTGCTTATTTCAACAAAAACTTAAAAACTGTTTAAAATGTCATAAACAGACAATGGAATAATTATACAAGTGTGGTTAGACGACAAAGACAGATAATGCTTGTGAGATAGAGCGAGATAGCGCTACACATTCTAATTTTAAAAAGCAAAGATGGAACCCAAAATACAATACACGTATCCCAATAATGCGATTACAGTGAAAGGTCGTAAGTGATGTCCTTTGACGCGTCAAAGGAACCTTCTGCTTAATGGGGTAGAGTCCAAAATCAGATATCAGGAGGGTGAGTATGGCCGTTTTTGTCGGGGTCGGTGATATGTTAGGCAGGTTCACCCTTCGTACGGTCGCCATGACAACGAACGTTAAGGCACCTCCCGTCAGCTGGCTTCCATTATTCTCTACAGTATTGTTGTCGCGAAGAGGTTTGACTATCGCGTCGTATTGTACCTGTAAGAGCTCATCTTTTTTAATGGGAACTTGGGAACCACCGAATGTTCCCATGATTTGAGATAACAATCACATCGAATACTGCACAAGATATAGTACGTCAACCTCATTTGCATTGTTTTTCTGTAATTGGCTGCTGATCTGATAACTCTATTTTGGAATAAAATGGATATTCTTAATGTTTTGTTTGTGGCTCTTGATAATAAATTGTCGGTACCTAATCTTGAGATTAGAAAAAGAGGATCGTGAGTTAAAAAGACACTGGCTTGGACTCGATATATCTCGGAGAGCGAGGTAAAGCATTAATTAGAGCCGTACATTGTGGGCCGACACCAGCGCGGACAATAAACATACTGCGACATGACCCGGCTCTTACCCTGCCTTTTTTCTTCGAAATAAATCTCACGGAATGCAGCTTATTTATTATTTTATTTAACTTGCCCGCCTTTGTACAAACCTGTTTCATGTATTTGATTAATGCCCACCCGTCGGATCGGGATATTAAAGGTCTGATTGTGAATTATAACAGAATTTTTGTCCAGTAAGAGGGTTATTTATGGAACGAGTAAGCCTTGGTCAGGGTCTCAGATTTGTGGAAGTCATACAGATAAGGGAAAGAGAGGGGAGAGAACACGCTCTGAGGGACGCGTTATGTTACCGAGCTGCTTGATGCGTTAATGCGACACGAAATTATGCTTATAGCGCGTTTGATTGATGCAAGTATGTGTAAATAATTTGGAGATAAAACTGGATCATATAATTAAAAGCTGGCCATAAAGCCGACTGTAAAAGAAATCGATAGCATTATTAAGTATAGCTTATATCAATTAAACGGGCATTAAAAGCTTTAAGGGCTGTAGCGGCGTGTCGGCGACACCGCACTTTATTGGCTCATAATTCGCGAATCGTCGTAAACTCTCGTGTGCGTTCGGGACGCCATCTTAAAATAGTTCGTGTTCGAAATTCAAATGTAGACTCTCTCCTATTGTTACCGGATCGATGTTTGACGTTTTGTAGTGTTGTGATGTGCAGTTTCCTGCGCTTTAAGCGCTTAAGTTCTAGACGCGGAGTGCTGTTTTGAATACAATGCGAAATCTTCCTTTGATCTAATTGTAGTTGAGGAAGTGTTTTGGTCTTATTTCGTCATGAGTAATAAGTAGGTAGGTATAATAAAGTAAATTATCATTTTTATCCTCATAACAACATACAGTACAATTACACTAAAAATATCGTTCAAATGATGTTTACCTAAAGTTTAACGACCAAATTAAAACAACGTTTCCATATCGCATGATAAAATTACTTTAAATAATAACGCGTGACAATCGATTTTCCTGCATCTATTGTTAGTATCGATACCGTAACCGAGTAACGATATAATTGATGCTTTTCTTACAATTATAGTATCGATCCTATGACGAAATGATTAGATGGCACGCACTATTGTAGTAGAGAGACAAAATTATCTTAACGCATTTAAAACTTGTTTTGTTTCGGTATAATTACTATGGAGGTCCAATGTAAGAGATCCGTTAGTTTTCAAGCAATTAATTTAACCTGCTACGATATAAATTAGAATAGGAGCGTTTAATTTGTGTTAACAGGCGCCTATTGACACCATTCTCAATTAATTAGGTAAGTACGTAATTTATAGACTTTGATTTAAATAATGAAATGTTTACTGTTTACGTTCGATGTTTTGTGTAATAAAATGAACAACATAAAACAAAGCTCTAAGTGATTTATATCTTTAGTAATGCGAATGTTGAGTGCAACTACCCATGGTACTTGGTCGTGTCGGAAAGAACTATTTTTGCTCATTGTGAGTGACCGTTAAATCATCACAATGTTATTCTGTGTCCCGCGTAGGACATTGCCTTTAGCGTAGGGCTGGCCAACTCTTTATAAGGTTATTCAAAAACATCGCTAAATAACATGACCAGAATTTTAAACGTCTCCTACTTAAGTAGATAATATCGGTGATTCTTTGGTTTTTAACTGTTATAAATTACTAGCTTCTGTCCGCGACTTCGTCCCCGTGGAATCCCCGATTTTAAAACATTCTTTATCGCTGCTCCGCTCCTATTGGCTTAAGCGTGATGATATATAGCCTAAAGCCTTCCTCGATAAATGGTCTATTCAACCCAAAAAGAATTTTTCAATTCGAACCAGTAGTTCCTGAGATTAGCGCGTTCAAACAAACAAACAAACAAACTCTTCAGCTTTATAATATTAGTATAGATTCAAAAACATCGCTAAATAACACGACCAGAATTTTAAACGTCTCCTACTTAAGTAGATAATATCGGTGATTCTTTGGTTTTTAACTGTTATAAATTATGTGATATAAATGCTATATTATGCTTGGCATGTGTCTCAAAGTCGTGGACAGGTTATCGTGACCACTATCTCGAAACGAGATGAGAAACTGTGCCCTTTGCCCCGGCACCTACATACCTGAGTTTTCGAGTAAATTTTCCATCGTCAATGTTGGACAAACAAAAAGTTTATTACCGAAGTAAAATAATTTTATGTAAATGTATATAGAGGTAGGTATAATACTTGAGTTGTGTCTAGTCAAGTTGAGTAGCGTATTATTGAAGGAAGGAAAACAACAGAGGGGGAAGTTGAAGACATATTTTCCATATCTTTGACTCTACGAAACTTTGCCTTTGACAAAATATCATAAGTTTTTGGTGGATAAGATAAAGCCCAAAACTGAGGGAACTGTTGCGTTACAAAATTTTCGGTGAAAGCTTATGAAGTAACATAGAATTACCTATTGGAACTGTTTGTAACATTAAGTTATGTAAACATACAATAAATAAAAAGTGTGTAGTGTCAAAGTGAAATAACTGACGCAGTAAATGAAGGAAAGCATGTTGACGTGACACTTTTTAATCTTACATAATAAATTGCAAAGTCATTTCCTTTCCTAACCGAGCTTTTTATCAACAATTACGGTTTCTGTTCATATGAAAATTCGAAATAGCTATAAGCGTAACATATTTCTTTCGAAACAGTACCTAATTATCTTTATTTTTGACACCGGAAGTAATTAATATTATTATTCAGTTAAGTTTCAAATATTCCTTTTAATGATAAAATATCGATATTTTCTGTTACACGACATCCCTACGCCAGTTGCGCACACGCACAGTGGTTTGTTCAAGCGAAACGATCTTTGATCCAGGGGCGGCGCGCCTTCATGACGTCATCATTATTCATCCCGACTAACTGACTGTTAACTAAGTACTAAAAAACATGCATTATGTAGGTGTGTTATGTGTGTAGGGGAGATCTGATCATTTGATAAGCACACAATACGTGGAATTGGACTATTTAGAGCTTTAAACTAATATTTGATACGGCTTTGGGCATTCGATAAATGGTCACTTTGTATAGAATAATGGGCCGTTTACGAGTGTTGAATGCCTAACGCTTGAGATATATTAAGTATATTATTTTAAGAAACAAACTTAGAGTAGATATTCGACTATCAGCATGTCGAACAGTTACAATCAAAAAGTCTAAATTGCATGGGAGTTTCATACGCTACTTAAAGAAAAAGAGACCCTCAGCTAAAACGCCACTGAACAAAAAACCCATTAGGCGAAGATCAATAGGCACCGACAGATTGTTGATTACAATGGCGATCAGTTAATAAGCAAACAGTAGCCAATCATTGCTCATTTCATTAGGCACTCGATCGCCATGACATGACTGATTGAATGCTCATAATTACGGAACAATATTTTAATTGACTTATTTGTAAGAAGATAATTCATGCAAGGTTAATTGGAAACAGGAAACATATTTCAAGAAAATCTTCAGTAATGTTCTTAGATTTGTTTTCGGTATTGGAAACTTAAAAGGCATATAGGTAAATTAATCTACCAAAAAAAAAAAATGGTTTTGCCAATGGATGTAAGGATACTCCTTAATTAATCATTTGCTAATTAAATTCAAATGAGAAGCAAATAAGGATTCTTGGAACATCAATTAAATACGGCGATTAAACCTGTCGTCACTTTTGGCATGGAATCGATGAGTGGAACAAGTTCTAAGACTTAGTGCTCACCTGCTTGCAACAACTGACTAGGTACATAGTGTAAATATTGCGATAGGTGAACAACAGTTGGACACACACATAGTCAAACCGGCCACTATAGTCAAGCTGACCACTTTAACCACAACATATTTAGTTAAGGCCAAAAGGGTACAATTCGAAACGTGACGGAGTTAGTCTCTCTGTTGTCTTCACATTGGTTTCTTCCGATGTTTAAAGCAGGTCCGTCAGTATATATATAATAATTCATTAGTTAGCTTTGTATATGTGTAATATTCTATTGTATTCTAAAGATTTTCTGTTAACCTTTTACTGAAGGCACGTGGAAATTTCTAAATGCCGCGAAGTTTTAGGTATAAGTTATACCTATAAAGAAACTTATCATTGGTACCCAAGCGAAGGGAAAATGTTGCGAAATAAAATTGATGGTGAATGTTCGAGGAGAAGTAGCTAAGACAAGCGATCAACACTTCAGAATGACCATGCAGGTATGCATGTTAGCAAATAAAATAAATGCAAGAACACTAAGTACCGTGTAGATACAATATTGTTATTTTGCAACCAATCAGGTACCTACCTGTCAGGCAGGTAGGCACGTATTTGCATAATTATAAAGGTTGAATTACTTAGATAATGTATTCATTTGCAACAATGTAAGGAACTAAGGATACAGAGACTAATAAAATATAGGACGTGGTATAACGTTTTCCCTGCGTGTAGTTCTACACTTTGATGTCTTGAAATATTATAATAATTGTAGGTATAAGTGTTTTTGGCAGATCTTAAGTGAGGTCGTGTATTAGAAGTATTCTATTTAGCAAGCTTAGAATGACAGCAGAATGGTGTAACATTCGTAATTCTATGGTTTGCGAGTTATCTATGGTTTATGAGTTTACGAATTAAACGTAGATTTATCAAATATTTATCTGAGATTAACTGTAAGTAATACAACTATTTGATATACCTACATATGCAAAAATGCCCGAATGGAAACTTGTTAAACAAAAAACAACGTTCGTGTATCTTAATG
The DNA here is from genome assembly GCA_905332915.2 of Hecatera dysodea. NCBI lineage: Eukaryota > Metazoa > Arthropoda > Insecta > Lepidoptera > Noctuidae > Hecatera > Hecatera dysodea. The sequence continues at coordinate 13,237,623 of HG995298.1, read as the reverse complement.
AATAGGTGATATAATTTCAGCCATAAAGTGTCCATAATAACAATAGGCTAAGACCAATTAATAATAACAAAGTAAAAAAAAGAACTTATTGCGCAATCTGTGGTCAATGAAATCCTCTGTGTGCCAGGAGCCTTATCTTAGTACCTACCTACGGCTTACTCATAGGTACATAGTTTAAAATTAAAATAGAAATAACGTCATATGTACGTTGTTCGTTTTATTTACGACCTGAGTTTGACGACTGTTTTACTGAAAATTGCTTCATTTATCTTGATGACTACCCTAGTTATTTGTGACTACGTAGGTGCTGTTTCTCGACTGCGGAAATGTCCAAAAGGAGAGTAATGTTTTGAAAGGTGGTAGAATTTAGTTTAGAAAAGAGTTAAATTATTGCAAAACGTTCAATTGGTTTGATCGAGGAAAGTCGGAAAATCTGTTGAAAAAGTGCAAGAGCTTAGTAGATTTTTAGTGAGGCTGAAAAATAATGTTACAATGGCTAATTCATACTCGGTTCCCTAATTTTATAAGTCAGTAGGTTATACCTACTGACATATAAAATTCAAGATAGTAAATAGTATCCGTTAGTTTACTGTTACTCACGACTTAGTTGACACATAAAATATTTCACTCGAGCATAAGATAATTAAATATTTTACGAGTTTACCGTATTCAATGATAATGCGCTGAGAAGCCGAATGCATTCAATGCATACGCAATTCATGTTTGTTAATTACTTTTATCTACCAATCTTTATAAAGATAAAGCCAACATTACACAATGAAATTAGTATTTTATTATGTGCGTGGTCATTAAGAAATTATAAAAATACATTCTTGTATTTATATTAAAGTTGTGCTTATGCACTTTGTATGCGTCTATGCGTATGATGTTGAATAATTTATTTTCTTCTAAGAATTGTCGCTGTAGGTCGTGTTTAGTTATTCTTAAGGCTTCTGGAGAGTGTCTGCGAATGTCTTTGTCTGTTTGTCTATAAGGGATTGACTCGAAAATAGCTGCTTTGCCTGACGTGGAAACTACCGAATAATTTATAGACGACTCGTTAATCATTCAGCATGCATCGCTTTCGGAGCTATCAGTCTCGCATTTATCATAAGTTGCCAATATAAATGTCTGAGTCAGTTGCTACATATAAATCTATTTCAAATATACAACGCTACAGTTGCAACTTGTATTTGTGGCAAAGAATTGAAATGTTCTTGAATTGTTTTTTCTAGTAGGTATCTATACTTTCGGATTTTCTATCAACATTCCTATGAAACCTTGAATTCCTTCTTGATAACATTTTCTTTTCACTACGTAGTAAACGATGATCTCAAAAATATTTACAACATATGGGACCTATCGTAATCCCGATTCGCACATGACCGGTTCCTTATGTATTGAGTTGTCCCTTGAGGGCCATCACAAAATATAAGCAAGGGTTGCCAACGGCAAGATCGTAATTTTATACATAGCTTAGTAAGGAACACTTTTCAGCTTCAGCTTTTAGGAAAAACAACTTCTATACCGTTTGTACAGAGCTCAAAATTGATTGTAGATAGAAAAAGGTAAGAAGCATTGTATTCTATCTTCTTACGGATTAAATTTTACGATTAAGGCGAGGCTTTTGATTGAAAAAAGTTTTTGGAGCAGGCTCAAACATTTTTTGGGGAAAATAGTTTAAATGCTTCAGAAACCACACACACGAGGCTTAAAGCTTCATTTTAATTACGAATTTCAGTTAAGTCATTGCCATTATTTAACAAGCCAGAGAAAAATACTTCAGAACTGTTCTAGAATACTGTCCTAAAATACAAACGAACAGATTCAGATAAGTCCTCAGTAATTCCCTCAAACAACTCTGACCGCGAAAGCAACTCAACACAATCCTTTTTGGTCCAACAAGTCTCCTCAGAAGGTCAGTACACTACACGCACATATTGTATTGTATGCCCGAGTTAGCGCAGCTGCATCTTGCAAACACACAAACGAACTAACAGCCACATCCAACCTGATTTAAAGCAGGTCGATGCCCCTTGCTCTCTCCACTTAAGGACCTTCAGTCCCCACGATCAAGCCAGTTTGTCAAATACGCTTGAAGTAATGGTACTGTTAGTGATTTGTAGATTATGCCGTGCAGTTATCTAATTGAAGGCAATGTATGTGGATCGATTTATTGATATTAGTCGTTGAGTTTAGAACGGCAGGTTGCTTGAGTTATGTGAATGGGTTTATTGGTTTTGCTGCAACATTTGGCGCGAGCTGAAACATTTTTGAAGATATGACAGCTTCATAGATTTGAAGACAATCTATGAAACAGTAGAAGTGCTCACTTGTCGGCTTTCAGTGTAGTCGGATGCCGTTTACGACTAGTATTTTACTGTTATTTGACACTTGTCAATACTGGTGTCAGATTTTCTGGCTTCTAACCACCCGCAATGACTGTCAAAGTTCCACCATGATAGCCATGATCGACGGCTTAATATGCTTTCCGAGGCATGGAGGAGTTTCGGTATCTAAAATATGTGTACTGCTTATACGATATAAAATCGACCAATTTATCAAAGAAAAAGTTTCATCGTCTACTCGAACTTTTTCTCTCTATTTTCTCACAGAAATGAAGGTCGACCTATCTACCTACGACCTGCCCTATATATAATTCTTAGATCTCCCCGTCTGCCTACAGAATTCAGAAAGATCTATTTGATCGTCCTTACGTAATTGAATAAGAAGCTTCCGACTCGCTATCCTTTACCTACCTAGGAGTGTTACATAAGTCATGACGATACCTATGTATAGGCATGTGCAGTATCTTTCAACATTCAACTTCGAAGGTAAAATGTGTAGATATTTAATACTTGATAAGTTCATCGAATAAGGGCGTGCTTATATTGGTATTGAAGCACTTGTTAGAGTTTAGAAACGAACCATATTCCATATTCTGTGATTGGGTTTCGACAACATTGTCAAATGAGATAAAGTTATATTTAACAATACTACTATTATTCTACTCGTAATTTACGGTCGTTACAGAATCACGCAAATACAACTGAGTGAATATGGATAGATAGCTCACAATTTAGCGAATATTTAGAACACTTTTAGTCCTCGTTGGAATTCCATGCAAAATAAGTAGCGAGTACAGTTAGCAAACAATAAATTAATTTACATTTTCAAATTCTTCAACTGTTTTAAAACAGCCTCGTAAGAATATACCAAAGCTTTGAATACAATAGGTATGTTTTTCTATAGCTGAAAGATTTGCGCTAGCTTATATTTCAAATCCTGGACAAGCAAAATTATTCAGTGCACTTCATCATAAATATTCTTGATCGTTCGTTTGCCTTGCGGATATTACGGTGTTTTAGTATAAACTTTGTAGAAATAAGTATTTTAACTGTACACACTGCAAGTGATAATTACCTCTAGTTGGTATACTGTGATCGCGTTCCCTTTCGAAATAATTTGAGTGCTTTAAAATTAGCATTCAAGTATGCCCGTTATTTTGTATGTATAACAGTTTTTGGATTCCGCGGTAGTTAAATAAAATGGTCTATTATAATTTTATGTGTTGTTTTTTTGGAAATTAAATTAGAAACGGTCGCGCGGTCCCTAAATTCCTTTGCGGACTAATTATTTTATCTAATTTCTCAATAAGTTTTAGATAAACTGCTATTATATCAGCGAATGCCATTGTCGAAATGACAAAATATATGATGTTGATTATGTAACATTTTGACAGCTTTTGCCAGAGCGACACATCTTCACCACGGTACGCTACCGCTCAAAAAATGTCACTCGTCTTGAGCCGCTGATGTAACTGTTTTATTATAACGACGCATTAGGTAATAGCGCCATCGTTGAAGATACGTCGGAACTAGATTTGACAACTGTCAAATCGAAAGCGATAAGGCCGCCCATTGTGTCACCCGTAATAGCGCCATCGTTGAAGATACGTCGGAACTAGATTTGACAACTGTCAAATCGAAAGCGATAAGGCCGCCCATTGTGTCACCCTATGTAATGTTTTCTTCATCTATATTTTCTGTAACTTATATGGTGTACATAATAAAGAGTATTCTATTCTATTCTATTCTGTCAGTCTAGCGGAGCGTCGAGTCGATGGTTTGCACCGCCGTGTTGAGATGTCAGTTCTTGAGGTTGCTAGGCAACGAAAACAGCGAGCGCACCACGAACACGATGAATCGCTATTGTTCCGCCTGATTAATTATTTGCTTATTAAGGACATGGCTGACGCTGATGGTGACGGGCCTCCGTTTATAAATATAAACTATAATAATAAACTGTTTAGATATTGAAGTTGATATCCCTTAAAATGGGATATTATGAAAACAGCTCGAAAGTTGGGCAACGCGTTGAAAAGACAAGTGAGGAACGATTTAAAAGCGTTGTGTTAAGAGACACGACGTCCTACGCTAAACGCACGCTATTTCCAAAGCCGTAATTCTCTTAACGAATAAATAATTACAGACTTAAATGACTATATTTCATAGTTATAAATAATAAATAGCTACGGTATATAGCAATAGCAATTAAGTTAAAACGTAAATAACCAGTAATTACATTTTCACGTCTTCCTTAGTAGGTAAGTGACAATCAATTTCAATTTCCTTACAGTTTTCTTCATTACATACAGGTCATTTGAAACACATAAAAAGTGACATTATAAAGTCTAGATTAATATAGCAACTTTGTAATTAAATGTCCATAAAACATCACGTAAATATAAACATTAAAAACTGCAATAACTATAATCGTGAATGACTCAATTTTGTATAATAACGAACAGTGGATACTGTACACTTGAAGATTGCTAGTACACATAATAGTTATAAAACGCTATTTATTATACTCGGACCGTACATTGTGAACGTTATGACAGCCATTATTGAAATGGATGACTTTATTTGAGATAAATAGGTCAGCTGGTATCGCAATCGACATAATGTTCGATTTAATTAGCCTGAATGTTTCCATTATCAAGTTACCTATACATAATTGTACCTAGAGTGATATGTAAGCGAAGTATTTAAGGAAATGTTGATTCTATCAGCTGTTTGTTTTCGCGTGGTTTGTAGGGGACAGCAATGAAGGTCTCATAGATATTTATACATATATGAAGATGCTAAAGCTTGGATGGTTAGTAGCTATGTATGTACATATCTATGACACTCAGTGTGGTCTCTGGTTAGAAACAGTTGTATAGGGTTAACTGTTCATATGTAGGGAGAAGAAACTCATATATCTATGAGTTGATATTGATTATACGGGCGGAGAGTAATTACTCAGATTGATTTATTGCCCCATAAAATTCTGAAAATCGATATTAATATTGAACTTTTCATTAAATCTGTGTTTGTATCTGCGTACGAAAGTAATGTCGTAGAATTTGCTTATATTATACATGAACACTTTTTTGTATACCTACCAGTCTAAAAATATTTGTTTTCCGTAGGTCAAACAACATCTGCTACGCCGATCCGCTACGGAAATCGTAGAGGTCGCTACGGATTTTGCTACGCCATTGCTATCAATATCAATAATAAATTGCCTCCCTATATTTTAGCTAATGATAACTATAGAAACTATAACATTAGTTTATGTTATGAGATATAGTATTTAGCATCGATTACTCATAAAGTTTTATCTGCTGTTAGATATATTTCTATCATAAAACCAGTTTGCATTAGCCACTCACACAAGTTACCTATATATTTAATCGAGATCTCGACAATTATGTATTCAATCGATTATGTTCTATTTGGAGAGAGAAATCGCACTCGGTAGAAACGCTGCTGCGGTTAAACGTGTTGGCAAAGAAGATGGCCCCATCTATACTAATATTATAAAGAGGTAACGTTTGTGAGTTTGTGACGTTGTAATGGGTAATGTCTGGATATACTGAACCGATTTTCAAAATTATTTCACCAATAGAAAGCTACGTAATTGTGGAGCGTCATAGGCTATATTTTATCCCCGTATGCCACGGAAACGGGAACAACGCGGGTGAAACCGCGGGGCGTTGCTAGTCGTTGATAAATCCCGATCTTACAATGTGTTCAAACTGTGGCTTGTTTGCCGCTGCAGTCCAACTGCCTAGTGCATCAACCGCATTAATATGAATTGAAAAGTTGTAAATAAGTATGTCGCGGACATCTGCTTAACAGAATGGAAAAGTCAACATAAACTCTCAAGTATTTACGTACAGCATACCGATAGTTAATACTGATAAAATAATATATTTTTTTATAAGTAAACTAACTGTGGGAATAATTCTTTTACTTTAAATTATGGATTAAAGGGTAAACAGTAGGACAGCTGCTTACGTCTCGATTTACTGTTACAGTCAACCGTACATAAAAATTTATGGATTCACGAACACAATATTTTGTAATGCAGAGATATCTAAGGGATTAAAATGGTGAACACCCTTTTGTATAAATAGATTTGAAACTTTACTTATACCGACAGCTAATATGAAAGGGTATGATACTGGCCAGAAGTAAAAGTTGAACTAGACCACACTTAAAAGTAAACGTCCTTGAAAAGAACAAATAATTGCAAAAGTAGGATCAGCATCATCCATCACTGACCTACAGTTCTGATTAAAACCACTCAAATACTAGACCAGACTCGGTCTAAGATAAAATCTCCATAACATGCAATGTAAGTAGGTACTTACATTGTACAGCCAACAAAATAGATTGGTATGTAGGCTAGAAATAAACATCTTTACACTATGCAGTTAAATTAACGTAGCGTAACGTATACTTTACAACTATTTAACTGAATATTTAATTAAAGTCTTAGAACGAATGATTTCTACGTTTTGATAATCAGTGCATAAAATTTCTGTTGGTAAAAGTATTAAGCAGTTTGCATGCCTCTTTTGTTAACTCTACATAATTTGTATCAGCGAGTCACAGTTTAACAAGCTTCCTATTTAAGAGCGAGGGGAGCGCTTGCGCATGCTTTTGACAGAAAGTTATCTCAGAGACATAGATCATTGTCAGTGTCAGGCCATGAAGTGTTCTCAGTAGCCTTCCAAACTGGTTTGTATGTAAAAGAGTCACTCGTAACGTTTGCGGAATGGCCAATGAAGAACGCTTCTGGGGAACTCGAGCGCACGATTTTGAATATATTTCTTTTCGAGATTTTCGTGACTCACGTTAACTCACGTGTTTTAGTATTTGTTGTTTTTTTTTCGTAAACTAGATGTGCAGCTGTTTAAGTCAAACGATTCGTTTTGATTGCGTCCGGTGGTTTTATGATGAAAATCATGTGGTTGTTTAAATTTATTTTCGCGAAACTGTTTTTTTTCATTTTGATTACAACCGAAAGATAGAAGAAGTTTTAATAGACATTATGTTTTATTTATTTAGCGGTGTCAAATATCAAACAAAATGAAGTTAATAATTGATGTGCAAAACTTGTTTTGAATTTACAAAAACAATAACGACCTAGTGTTCCTATTAAATGATGAAATTATTCTTCCGTAGCTTCACACCATTCAGAAAACCAGTTCTCTAAAGACTAAAGTCATAATAAAATTAAACGCTCGTAGTTAAAGATAAAACTAAAAGCTATATAATTTAGTTAACACACTCACCCTTTCTAAACACTAACACAAGACACTTTGAATTACTTTCGAATGCAAGTTTATATAATTCAAGCAACTCACTAATTGCTGCGATGCCTCGCTCTAGACAAAAAACACCGCGACGGTGCTTGTGAGTGCAAGTTATAATTACATTGCTTCCAAACGCCAAATCCCACAGAACGTAATTATACAAAGTCTGCACAGCGCAGCCACCCACCTGACAAAAGTCAAAACTCCAACCGACACACAAACCATTCCATCCTCTATCTCTAAACACATAAGGGTCATTTCAGCTCTGTAAAACGTAATAGGGGAATTTTCAGCAAGGATTTCCCCCTTTTAAGCTAAGTCTGAAATATACGTTAGCGACACAAATAAAATAGGTGCAGTCTACCGCCCACCGCAATGTAGGGATTAATTCGTTCTGCCTCTGATGTTTTAATTAAGAACTTTTTGCATTCTTCCACTGCTGACTCAGGCGAGCAGGCGACCATGTCTCTGTTGCTATACTTACGCGAACAGTACATGTGTTCATACGAACTGTTTTATTTAATCCTAAGCCCCGAATGTTTGAAATACAAGTCCCGGAAACAATTGACTTACACTGCTTTAATTTTTTCGTCGTCATTATTTATATTAGGAGCCCACGTGTTAACACTATAACAGGATGTTTGAAACATGAAATTGCTTCGCTAAGTACATACTTCATTTCCTATTAGATATTATTTGTGAGTATTCGTGTTTGTAGATAAGCCGCTTGGTCGTAAGCACACTCGTGGCTAAGAAAACGTTATTTTGATAATTTATTAATGTCAAGTGGTCGTATATTCTCATCGCAAGAGGAGAGGGCGGTTTTATTTTTGAAAATGACTCCATCAGTCACAGATAACGTTCCAGAGGCGTCACAAAAAAACTGTAATGCTTCGTATTAAGTGTCGCGTACGGTTCCGAAGTAACTAAATATTGTTCAGCTCACTTCGCTGGATATTTCTGTGACATTATTGTCATTTAAATGAGCGAGAGTCGTAATTGATTTATGAACTAATAGCACTAGAAAACTATCTTGCTTTGTAGTAAGACCATTCTATGAGACAGTACAGCACAAAACAATCATCACTTCTCGTTAGACTCAACTTTTTTCCTTCATTTTAAAAGAACGAAATTATATATTTGTCATCAAATAATCATTGCATTCATAAAATATATTGTACTTTGGCAAAAAATATGATCAACAACTTCATATTTAATTGATTACAAACCAGTTCAAGACTTGCTGAAATCAGACTAATAAATTACCGGGTAAAGCAAAATGAAAATGAGAATTATTAACATAAAAATTACATGAATAGAACTCTTATACGGGGCAATAAGAAAAAACAAAAACGAGGAGCATACACAATAAACAAATGTGTTATAACCAATTACAGCTTTTACAACAGTGGTTTATTGTAATTAAAAATATTATCGTCGCATATATTAAGAAATATTAGCACTTAAATGCCATTGTACGTTGTAAAAATCCGAAAGAAGTTATGAATCACAGTGACGTTCGACGTAGGTAGCCTCCGTTTGTTCATACGACATTTTCCCGCGCTAACATCGTTTTTACGTCTCACGTTATTGAGCACAGAATACAACGGCAGAGACGTCCGAGCGCGCATTATTGTATTAGGTATATCGGTTGCACAATAAAAGAGCTTTTAAAAACATCGTGTGGTATCTCTGCGGCCATACAGACGCTCGTGTTACGCCTTGTTTTGAAAGCGCATAGACCGATTACGATTACGTTTCCAACGAAGTGTCGACTTCGGGTTACGTTTTATACCGTCATTTGAATCTCCCGCTCGGATGTTTGGTCCGAAACGCTCGTTCATTAGCATTTTATGACTGATACGACCGATAAAAGTGTAATAAGACGCATTCAGCGGGTCATATGATGTGATAGACGCCCGGCCGGCACGCTGGCACACTCTAGAGGAAGTTGGCACTACATTATGAGACCATAGTCATTCACTTCAACGCGTTCTGATTCACTAAATGAAACTTATTGTATTTTATGTTCCAGATGTACACATGATTTTGTTTGTTTTATGCTCTTCAAAGCTAATATCCGAGTCGTGTTCTCAACCGCAATGATTCATAAGCCGCTGTAAAATATTGCAGTATATTTCTTACCTGAAGCGGTCACAGTTATGGTTCGATTTCCAAAGCTTCAGCAAAGAAAGAAGCTGAACATTAAAAGCAAATAACTGAGCATATAAAATAATTCAGTGAGGTAAATAAACATGAAATTTAAATTGTAATAAAATCGTTCGCCACTTCACAGGGCGCATGTTGCATCGTAATTGCTTCATCGTCGCGTTTGAGAAACATACATAAATGAACCATTCATATGCTCCGAATATCATCTGATATCCGTTCATTCAGTTGGTAAGTATGAAGAGGTGTGTACGTGTATGTTGCTCGAGTCTCAAAATACCGGGAGCCCCTTTGAAGTGCTTCCAATGTTAATGTCAATGTCTATGCCAAAAATGTTCACAGCAAAGTTGAGGGAAATGGTCTGATAGTCGACACTTAGAGCTGATTAACAGATTAGCTTGTAGGTACAATTCGCAAAGTCAAGCCAGTTTTGGACAGGTGACAGTTTACGTGCGACAGCTGCCAGCGGGCCGATTGTCCACGCATCCGTCCTGAATGGCTCACACCCCCAGCTAGACGTCAAGTCAAACAGACCAGGGGCGCGGAAGATCGTAAAGTTTTTTAGAACGTCTCTCGACAAAACGCGAATCGTAAAAGTAATTGGAGCCCATTCATATTAATAGACATTTACGAGGTCTACACCATAAAACAGAGATTGTCATCACGACTTACGCAATATCAGTGCGAATAGGCGATCATGTCGTATTAATTCGTTTTGTTTGCTGAATAGTTTTTATTGGCATTAAATCATATACACCGGATATGTTTTTATGAATATTTAGTGGAGTTCGTTGAAATTGGCACGATTTCTATGAGTGTCTTTGAATGTCATAGAGAAGGGCGTCGATTATGTTATTAATCGCGTTTATTTTATATCGACACATCTGTCGCGTCGTATCGGACGTATACTTTACTGTTATGACATAGTATATATCTATGGCGCGAATCCCCGATCACAGATAAATAGAAAGGACATTAGGCTCGCAGCTGTCGCCTCCTCCTCACCTCCTTGGGGACTCTCGCAATTTTCCTACCCTTAGTTTAATTCGAATCCCGGAAGGTTTTCCTCCGAATATTTATTATTATATCTTTATTAACATTCGTGTTTCGTTTCGTCTCGTTTATTGCGAATAAGATTTGTGTTCCGGACTCGTTCAGTGAGCGTCAGAGTGATAGTTTTTATATGTTGTTTTATGCTCGAAAGCTAATAAAATATGCACCTGTCTAATAAATATCTGTGCGAACACGTCGCGATAACAGGGCTACACTCTCGCAGTTATAAATTATGTCAGTGGGTGGATAACTTGGATTTTAAGCCCGAATTTCCGAATGATTCAGTGTCAGTTTTTAAAATATGCATATTTTTTAAGGTTACAACGTTACGAAACGGATTTCTGAGCAATGTCAAACTGAAGGTGTTAAAGAATATGTAAATAAATGAGCTGGATTCTTCGAACTAATAGCAATGATAAAGTTTGTTTACAAAACGATGCTGTGACGGATCCTTTGAACGTTATCGCTGTTATCAGATAATCACAACAATAGTTGCATTATGAACACTTTTAGCAATTTTAGGAAACAGTAATTGGATACCTACTTACTAACAATTTTCTTAAGCTATGGGGTCACCTCTGCCTCCTATTACTATAAGTATTACCTATTAACATTCATGCGATTATATTTCAAGAATCGGAATCATACACCGGGGTTCGAATCGCGATACGTGTGCTTATCTTATAGGTAATCTAATTACGCCGTGAACCTGAGTGCCTACTAATATTTTATTCGAACCCTCTCCCGCTTGTTTATATCAGCTATATTTTAAGTCGAAACGCAATATCGTAACGTAATTTAAAACGAATTAGTTTACCCCTGCCGAGCTCCCAAATTTGAATACCGCATGGATGCTCGCGCCCCATCACATAGGTACGATACCTTTATAAAAACAAAGGGCGCACTGCTGTTATATTTTATAATTTCAACCCCACCCACCCTTGTCGAGAAGCGCGAATGTTTTTAAGAATAGACCCCCTAATGTACTGAATGTCTAGGTAGAAAGCTTTCGCACAAAAATGAGTGCCTTTATCAGCGGAGAAATTGTTGTTTCGTCTGATAGTATTGCGGAATACGACTATTTAATAGCTCTCCTCTTTGGAAGAGGAACAGTATTCTATCTGTTCAGGTCTCGAGCGTCTAGTTGATCAGAAATGGGCTCGTCTGTACTCACTTTAAGCCGTAAGTAGGCGTAAGTTTTGGGGAAGTGTGTAACATATCAGAGCCTATTTCACGGTACGTAGGTAACGTCTGCCGCGTGTGAAACGCTTCCAATTACAAAACTAAATCCGAAAACAAATTGCTTGTCGACCACATTATCCCCCAGTGGTTCACCCCTCGGTCAGTCTGGCCAAAAATGGCGGCTGCTGCTAATAACTCCCATTCGGACAGGGCGGAGCGAAGGGGTGTCATGGGGTTGCAAACATGCAAATTTAATTTGCTCGTATGCACCCAGGCGTCCGCCGCCGACTGAGCTCGTTAGCTTGTCTATTGTACACTTATTAATTCAACTGTATAATTTATGGCGACACAATTTTCAACGTCGGAACACAGTGCGTTGGGTGCATAAATTGTTTTAATTGAAAGTTAATGCGGGCGGAGATATAGTGGAGATATATCTTTACTGCTGGATTATCTACTGTTTTTAATTATGGATAAGGTTTGCTGTTTCTCTATTAGTAAACAAGTAGAATGTACCCACATACATACAACTTTAGTTTAGGCGACGAAATAATTTAGATATAATTCACAACACAAAATCTTTCGAAATAAGTAAGATTAAGCAGTAAATAAAACATTGTATTAAACCAACTTTCTATGATCGCTGAAATGTAGAAAAATAAAGAATAACGATCTCATATATAATATTAGAAGTTTAATTTCAAACTTTATTCGCAGAAGATATAGAGTCGAAATTCTTTCAGCACGTTCGTAGTGTTTTAAAGTTCGAACAAGTATATATCGTTAACGTGCTTCGAATGAATAATAAAATTTTACATAAAAGACTATTCAGATATATGGAATATTCAAACTAATGAACAATTGATTTCCATGAATGAGAAATGAAACGGCTCTGCGGTTCCCTTGCTATCAAATTTCATAGCGATGGAGAATTTCTCCAGCATCTAAGCTGTTGAAAGGCTCATGAGGCTAGCGTGTTATTTTCATAGGTACTTCGTAATAGTCAGTTTAAAGCGTTTTAATTAGGGGAGAGGTGTGTCAATAGTAACAGGGAGGCAATTGTAACATATGATGTTTCACGACATCTATTGATAAGTAGCGGTAGCTCTTGGTGGTATTCGAAGCTTTATTTGGTGTTGTAATACCGACCGAACTTGCAAGTAAAACAGTTCGCGCGTATGCTCTCAGTAGATGACAGTTTGAGATACAGCAAGTTGAGTAATTTTTTTTTTCGGCACAGGTTTTGTTATTTTTATTAAATAAAACAGTTTTACAACAGTTCAGTGGTAGTTTTCGGATAAGTTATCATCCAATCTATACGTAAAGGTATGTGAGTTGTTTAAATTTACCATAAATTTTTGTTAAATAAGTTTTCATTGCAAAATGGCGGGAGTGGTGTAAAAGTAACACAACAAGGAGAGGCAATTGTAACATGTTACATTTGACACTCTGCTTTTTCACATTACTTAATAATTATTTAATAGTACATTTTATTTTCAGAATTCTTACAAAATGGTTTATAAACGTCCTCGGAAGACATTGCGTGGCATTGTACCTCTAGAAAAATATACTGAAGGTTGTGAAATTGTAATTAAGCAAGGGTCAGAAGTGTAGCTACCAGCTTTGGCATGTGTCATGTGACTTTATCCAGGTATGTCCTTAAATACAAGCAGGATTATACAGTTAAAACTGGATATACCGCACATAATAAAGTATTTTCTACAGAACAGGAACTAGAATTATCGCAATAATGAAAGACTGCGAGTCTGCGAGAGAGTTTTAACTGTTTGTCGCAATGACTATTAGGGTTTTTTTTATTTTTTTAAGTCGTTTATGTTTTTTTAAAGTGTTAAGCGTGAACTGGTGACAAGACTTTGTCAGATTTATTGTTTTATTGTTAACAATTTCTGTATGTTACAATTGACTCTCATTGCTGTTACAATTGACTCTCTTGGTGCAGCAATTGTAACACTATTAGTTGATCTCATTAAGTGCCATTTTCTAGAATTTTGTTGTTCTTTTTATTATTTTCTGTATTGGATTTTATAATTAGATAACTAAACTATACTGTGACCAAAAATTATTGTGCTGTGATTTTTAATTAAAATATTATGGAGGATTGTTTTTTTTTTGTTACTATTGACACACCTCTCCCCTACAGAGTCGCTATTCCAAGGGTGTAATGTGCCCTTAAGCGCTAACGACGGAGCCTCCCTCATGTGCTTGTAAACTATGATAGGGCCACGTTCCACGCGTGTTGCCGCTTAAAAGGGCCAGTTACGTGTTTGTATTACTGTGTTAAACAGTCACAGTGTTTACCCAGTTAATTATAAGAGGCTATAATTTAACTGTTTATTAGTATTTAGTTCGTGGTTGAAAATAATTCTGTCCGTCATACATTTTTAATAGACACCGGATGCGTAAAGTCCCAGACGTGAAAAATATCGCTGTGCCGGTAAATAAAAGCAGCTCACGATCCAGTTTGTTTTTCTTGTCTACAACTCGTTTCGATGGAAAGCGTAGATAATACAGAAGGAACTTCAACGTTGATATTAATCACCCCATAAGATACCTCATTCCCGTCACGGTACTTATCTCGTTCATTCAAGTAGGTATCTCGTTATAAATCTTGAGTATTTAATGAACCAGAAAATATCTAAGCGCAATTAAGGGGCTTTAATAACTCAAGAACGCGCTTAATATTTCCCCCCTAAACCCCCAACCCTCCACCCTTGTTATAAGACGAGTGATTAAATCGCGCCTCTCACGCGTTCCAGCGACGCCGTCCGCCATTTGCAATGCCGCAATTATAATTAAAAATTAATCCAGATTCATGAAGTTTCATTAAAATTCTTCTTTGTAATTTTTTGGGTTCTAAATCAAGGCATTAATATGAATGAAAATGTGTTTAAGAATCTGTTTGGTTATGTAAAGTCTTGAAAGTACACAACCCACTTCTGAAGGCTGCGCCCGTTTTCTTTGGCTTATTTCTCCTATTTATTTGATGCCCAAAATATGCAAAAATGATAGAGAAATTCAAATTTCTGGAGTTGTTTAAGGCGCACCTTTACTTACATTTCGGGGTCGTGATATAAGGCCTTTAACGTAGAGTTGGAAGCACACATACGCACTTGGGTAAGCTGTTATGTTCTTAAAGCTACACGTGGGATTGCCCAACATACAGTTATGTTAATGTCGGACCTCCCTCACCGGGCCAAAAAAGATAGGATTGCAAATTTGCGGCGGACAATTTATGATGGCCGTATACACCCCTCGGAGCGTGCGGATAAAATAGACCTATTGGCATTTGGGTGAGCTAGGCGCGCTCGTTGTCGGCCAAAATGACCCTAAACATTTTATTTGGTAGCATCGCTATTCACGTAACGTGTCGGAATGGCTCCGACTAATCTTGAGCCACCATTTAGGGGTGATTCCGCGCGTTTTTCGAATAAATATGTCTGGAGATTACACGCGTTCGCATGGGACTTTAACGAGAGCGTGTAACATAAAATTATACGTTTTATTTTTGGTAGAAGCACCTTGCGTACGTAACGCATATTTTGCAAGAGAATAACAAGTGAATTAAGTCAAAAATATGGAAATGTTAACGTGTTACATAGCTAACTATTTTCAATTGTTAATATTAGTACACCATTTGGGTAGCTATGAGCCCCATCAGAATATTATCGGTATCTTCACAGCTAGGGTGGGCACTTAATACATAGATTTACATGCGTTTGCACCCCTAGGCTACATCACATTACACAGCCACAGGGTGCAAGAAATTATGCGTTCAGAGTACGCTCGGATCCCAATTTATTGGCAATCGATTAGCACCAGCCAGAGGGCTTTGTTTAATTGGAGTGCTACCGTGATTGGATTAACAGGCTCAATGGCATGCCCCTATTACTTCCTTAAGTAATGAACGAAAAAGGTAAGCAAACATTTCAGCCGGAAACATTCAACCAGCGCGTACGTAATGCGGTCTTTTTATCCCAAGTGCACTTTATTCCATGTGTTGTATCCGTAGATTTATTCACTTAAACAAATATAGTATATGGAGAAGAATAGGAACATATTGTGCTCACCACGTACACCCAAATAAGTAGTTATCTGTATTCCCACGTCGATATCTTCCCGAATGTAAATATGACACCCCATAAACTGAATGTTTTATCGGCTGCCACTACCATTCCAATTTATTCTGGTCATTTTTGTCTACTTCGAGGGTGACCAATTTTTAGGGGAGAATTTATGACTTTTATTATGACTTTTTTCGGACTAATACCACCTTGGAACTAGAGCCATGCGGCCAGCTTTCGATCGAACAAATAATGTTTACAGAAACCTGCTTCACTCATTGTGAACTGGACGTTATTGAATCGTTCGTATGAGTTTACTTTACGGGTCACTGCCCAAAGTTAATCAGTTAACATGCTGATTTACAATGTGACGAAGTCTTTCAAAAACTCCGACAAAAACCTTTTGTAAAAGGATTTGTAAAACCAAAATTAGTTAGGTATCATTGTACGAGGTTAAACAAGTAGCCTTCGTGTGAAACAATTATAATGCTTACTGCCTGTTTAAATGTTAAGTACTCATACATAAATGTTTTACATTAAGTGTCAAGCGACACGTTAAAGCGATAAATTTGTATCAGCTTTACAATTTATCAAGTAGATATAGATCGGTATCGTTCAGTAGTCGCCTTCCCGCATTGTAATCCGTTGTTTAGGACAGTGTGCGGCGCGAACTAACAAAATATTCTGATCTCGTAGCGAAGTAACGCCCTCAGCCGCCGGCCCCCGCTATTTATACCTCTGTTATTGGCACTTCTTCAATGTCAGACGCACCCTGCGCCTGTCCCCTGATCCCCTAAACCCCACGGATGCCCCTTCCTATCCCTCCAACATACATTACACAACACCACTCGAATGCTAAAGGCTGTATAAAATTATATCAATTGCATGGATTTTATTGTCAAATTACAATTTTAGATTCGGCACCTCGTACATCATATGCAGCGAAAGGGTTAGTATTCTAGTCCCCCTCGACTGTGTCCCCCAGCGACAAAGTAGCAGCCTCTACAGATACCGCCTCATTGAAATCTTGTCGTTCATAACGCAGATACATATCGTAATGTAAACATGGAATTTATCGCGACTCAGTATCCGGTCGGTGGATACTAAGAAACATGCTAAATAACCAGTAATTTAAAAAATGTATAGATATATCCCCTTAATTACGCTAAAGGGCTGGCCACTCATACTCGTAGGCATGCTTCATTGATGTATAAAATCGTTTACATTATCGATTATCAAACAGAGCGTATTTTAAGATTACAGATGGAAGCATCACTATTTATACCGGACGATTGAGCTGCAACACGCGTATCATGTTTGACTGCTCCTGATGAAAATACGTTGTGTTTGTATATGTACCTCACTAGTACAGCTATACTCATATTACTCATCCGTTTAATATAATGTGGGTTTTCTTTACTTTTCTGAGCACACATTCAAATAATTTTCATCTCCACTTAAGTAAATAGTTCGAGTTTTCGCAATACGTTACGAAAGCTTCAATGAGCTAGATTTAACTTTCTTGGCACATCAAGAAATGTCTTCTATCCCTACATTCAACAGAGCATATGAAATTTTTCTTCACAAGAAAAAAACAACATAAACGTATCTCTTAAAGTACCCAAGTTAAGTCTACCGGAAACTTATGTTAACTGCCACCATAAACTTATGTAATACAACTTATATAATGGATCCCATAGATATAAAAAGTAAAGATGTAGAGTACTCGTATATCGCGTACATCCGGACCAAATAAAATTTCCTTTAGATAAATAATAAGAATTACGAATAGGTAACAAGTCGTGGGTGGTAACCGCTTGTAATTAACAATTCTTGATTACAGTTTTCCAAGCCTCATTTCCATAAACCGTAGGCAATACGAGCGAGGCCTAGATTAAATCAATAATTCATGTTCGCAACATGAAAGCAACATGAGAATGACATCGCAGATGCCATATACCTAGATAAAGTCATTAAACTGTTTTAATTATTAATTCGAACGCACTAAGGCCTGGCCAGTTGGCCACGGGCGGCTGACCTCAAAAGGCAGGCGCGTCAAAAATCTCCGTATCGTACAATTAAGCTTCTCTACAATAAAATCACGTTTTAATTTCTTATTAGTGGCGATTAAATTACTTTAAACGTCGCCGTAATTGGTCGCAGCGAGCCAAAGTTGCTTATTCCAGGCAGGACGAGGCCAAGTGATTTTTCTTGTAAATAAACAACAAAAAAGTCGTAGGTATTCCTTTATTTAGTGAACAGGAATGTAAGGTTTTGGGTCACGAAATGTGGTTAATTATGACGGCATTTTTTATGCGTAACAAGCAAGTCAACTATTTGACGGTGTGAAAACGTCATAAAAGTTGTTGTATGTGGTTTCATAATACTTTAACATGCATATCGTGGCATCTGTTTGATTTTACTAAACTTTTGATATATTCACATAAATCAGAACAAAATGTTCGCATTAATTTTTATTAGCCTCTCTAGTTGGACGGAACAAGAAACAAAAAAAGAAGTAGATTTATTTATAGTCTGTACGGCGATGTAAAAATAATATGTCAGACAGCCATATTGTATGTTATAAAAGGATGAATGTCTATTGACTACCGAGCTTTGTGCTAGGGAAGATTTACTGAACTTTTATGTTGTAACAATAACTTCTGGTTTTATAAAATATATTTTATTGCGTGTACATTTTGAGTACCTAAGCAATGCACTGAAATAATCCCTTATAGTTTCAGGAGACACAATCTACTCATATACCCTACTTAGTCAAGCATAAAACGAAACAATAGCTTTACTGTGTAAGTAAAACGACCAAACTTAAAAGATCGATTCCACTCCCTGGTCCACCATCGCATCGTAAAGAAACAAAACAAGCTAACGATACGATCCGAACAATGCCGCCCGTACCGAGCTCGAGAACGAAGGTGTCGCCCCATTCTACAAAAGGCCTTACAAAGGTGAAACGTACCCCCACTCTCCCCACCATATATCAAGATCCCTATCTCAGATTTACGAAGCTCTCTGTGACCGCGATTTTATCTGTCAGATTAATGCGCTGGACTGCGGCCTATAACATTACCTGCTGTTTCTTTCTACACCTTATTTACTGTTCCAACACAACTTGTTGTAACTACAATTTTTGATGTTTGCTGATAACACGGCGTGGTTAACTACCCATTAATATTTATCAAGTATCTGATAATGAAGAAATTATTTAATTATCTAAGTATGATGCCATATATAGGTTTAGATTATAAATGGATTTTTAAACAGACAAGTTTTACATACGGTTGTATGACTGTAATGTGCTTTCAGATGTTGAACGAAATTATGCATGCTTAGGCTTTATGATTGTTTAAGCTTAGCACGTTTGCCGTATTAAGTATTCAATGAGGCCTTAAATATTCGAACACATTGTATGCCAACATCATCGGGCAGAGAATGTGCACCTATAAACCTTCGAGATCACATAATACTTATAGGAATGTTCGGGAGCTTAGAACATAATCGTAGTTTACATCTATTTTCCATAACCGTTCGAGCTTAGTGGCATGAAATGTCAGTAAATCACCTCCGGGCATGTCGCTCCGCTGGCTCGGCTTCCTTGTACGTGTGTAATGCGCGGCTCTGGTCAGCGAGCCAATTTGTTTTTATTGAGACTACCCTCGAGTTATGCAAACTGGTCGGAAACGCTGAGCCCGCTGTAAACAAACTTAAACGCGACTAATATACGCTGACCTCTGCGGAACTACGACGCATTACCAATAGGACGGAACAGCGCGGGTCAGTGCGACCCGGCGTTGCTGGCCAGGTCCACCTTTAATCTCGAAGCGAATGTTTTCACAAGCGTCTGCGTTTGGCCTCCGAGGCCGCGGTCAGGCGTGTGTAAACAATACTCTACGTTAATAGAGATATAAATTGTACGCATTCCATTTAATCCCTTTGAGAGCAATCGACGGCCATAGCGTTACGAAACCACGCGTTATCGGACGTAACAGACGTGACGCGAGACGTGCTACTACGTTGCTTTGTCGCCTACATGTGGATTTGCCGACTTTAGGCCGCGCTTATGTGTAACAAATGTCAGATCAAATTCTTCGGGTACTCCGCGCGATCCTAAACCAACATCTCGTTCATAGTAACGAGCATACAGTGCGCGATTTATTTGTAGCGCCATACGTAATAACGCTCATTCTGCACTCCGATGGAGTAGGAGTTCGAGTTGAATTGGAGTACGTTTGGGAATATGGGCCTGAGTAACGACAACTTCAATTTTGAAATAACCAATAAACTGTCTAGAACGTAACATTAGCATTAGTTGGTAGCTAAATTTCAAGTCATAGCAGACGAATAAAATAAATTCGCTGTAGCAAACTGGCGGACGACATCGCATCTATATTATTAGGTATGCTATCTATATTAGCATAACGTAGTTGGCATAGACGGAGCAAGCTAAAGCTTTCGGAAAGTTCGACGGACTGGTGCACAATGCCTCCGTTCACATTCTTGTAGCTATTGAGTCACGTCTGTGGCGTTATGTACTAATAACACGACGTAGAACGTACACAGCCCTATGTACAACTACGCAGAACATTGTTGTTCACTCCATGTTTTCGAATGAAAATTAGCTGTTACATACACATAAATAAATATGGAATACGTTATCTGATCTCAAGCTGAATAAATCAGTCATACAGACTACACGTATCATTAATTCAGCAGAGTAACGTATTATACATTTATAATATTTATTTATTTTGAGTTCCAGGTAAACGTGTTGACTGTTAAATATTTATGGGCAAACACTATTTATAATCCTGGCCTATAATTTTTTAACCTTGCTGATATACCTAACAGATTTGCGAATTTCGTTGCGAAATTCTAAGATACCTTTTGTTCGATAAGTTAATCGATAATGATTCCATCTATTAAGTAAGCGAATCACGTCTATTAAGTAGGTTCTAATAATATTCCCTCGTTGTTCGAATCTACACATCTTCGAAACTTGGCAATGGTCAGAAGATCGCTTGCATTCATTATTCATTTAGTTTCAGTTAATACATACTAACTAAAGCCATTTTCAATTAATCTGTTGCAAGAAAATGTTGGCTGTCGGACAAAATGGAGATATTTACATGACAATTCGTTTGTTTGTATAGACGGGAGTTATAGTGTGTTCATAGCATTATTCTGTATTGTGTGACTGTGCCAGTATTCATGATACTAGCAGTGAGATTAATAGGTTTACATCGAAGTAAGTTGGCAATAGTTTTACACATTAAATCAAGGATAATCTCATCTTTTCAACGGTTTATTTATTAAAGCAGCTTCTAAACAAATAACACATAGTTTGTTCCTTACTCAAAATCTTTGTTACTTAGCTCTATGTGAAAATAGGACCAAGTGGCTCACAATCTTTTCAAAGAAATATAAATCAAAACGGCTGGTTGATACTCTCCGTGACTCAAGAGCTGGATTTTGCTTTGGCCAGAGGGCTAGCATTGCCATTCAACGTGGCAATGCCGCCAGTCTCTTGGGCACATTACCAGCTGCCAGCGTTGAGGACTTATTTTATGCTATATTTTGGTTTGCTGTAAGTTATTTTTTAAAACAACATTACTTCAGTTCAGTATTAAAATGCTGCTGCCTATAATACAACCCTGCTATCCACATAATCAAGGTGATATTTGAGGTGATATTATCAGTAGAAAAAATATCTGGAGAAAGTATTGCAATTTTCTATTTGGGAAAACCCACTGTCTAGATCTTGTCCAGATAGTTTATGTACTAAAAAAAATAGAAAATTCATTCAGAGCATGTGGCTGTACCTACTTACGAGTACTGCACATACACAATAATGTTTGAATGCATTGCTTGCACCGAGTGCGAAATGTATTTATTTAGCGAAATTTAAACAAAACACGTTGATCGATAGGCTGCAAGCTAATAAAATATTAGTTTTATGCCAACAGGATACAGATTAAAATTGCAAAGTGACACCTTTAAATAAAAACATTATCGTATAAAATGAACTGAAGGCTTGAACTTTTGTGTAAAACGTTATCACATGCCTATCTAATGGATGCTTTAAATGCTGCATACCAGGCGTTTATAAGGAAGCGAGCTATTTATACAGAGTTTATAAGAGGAAGAAGACAAGGTCAGCAAAATGCCTTTGTATGGGTTTCATTCGCGTTCTAAGAATATTATTTATTCGTAGAATTAAAACGTTTTTTTTTTTAATGCGAAATGAGTTCTTCAAAACGTGTGCTGAAGCTGTACCGGCTTTTAAAACCCTTAATCAAGAGTCAAAATTCAAAACGGTAACATGCAGTCGTGATTTCCTCTTCCTATCAAAAAATTCCAAGAAACTTACAACAACCAAAAACGACATCGTACGTGGTCCGTTTGCAGTATTAATAAAATTATTAGTCCACTCCGTTTCCGCGAACCTAATGAAATATGAGGCTCAAGAAGTCAAGACTCAAGTACATTCAGCAGTGTTTATTTAATTTAAAAACCAGTTTCATTCATAAAGTGTAATAAAAAAATTGAATCTACGCTTTGTTTGTTTTCATAGTCAGATCAGACTATGAAAAGACTATCAATTTTGTAGGATAACAGTAACTAGTCGGAGGACGGCACGCGCACAATTAATATATCAAAATGTTCCTCGCAGCGGACTAAGTGGTGATTGAAACCGTACCAAAGTCTATCGAGTAATTTTCGAGATTATCCTGAACATACATACTGACAGACATACGGTTCGGGAACTGTTTTTTACGAGTGATGTTGAAGTGTAAGTGGTTTTACTGCTTTTATATAGCGTAAGACTGTATATATACCTCGATATAAGTTGACTTGTGTAAAAGATTTGTTAAACATATTTCTATAAATATGTTTATTAACGAAGGTAGTTCTAATGTTACATATTATTTAATATCAACAAAGTATGAATAAAACCATAAAGTATGAAATATTGAAGTTAATTGAAAAATAACCAAACTAACTTTGTAGACTGACAGCAGATTTACAATATTCAACCCATTCGCAGCCGTGTTTGGTCATGCGTACCATAATTAGTATTATGAATTTGAATATTCATATCTACGCGGTTCCAAGTCTAAAATTAATAGAATATCAATTATTTATCTAAACATACTGGACAGGACAGCGAGTATAAGCGGGTTTAAAATTTAAATGTTAGTATTGAAGTTATTTAGATTTACACCTACTCGAATTAAATGTATTAGATATTGAAAATGTCCTTGAATATTCGTTTAAATTCATTAGGCATGAGTAAAATATCATTTATACTTTACCAATCTTAATTTCAATATAAGATCTCAACGTCTCCAAACGAATTTATAAAATTCAACTTTAAAATTCTCTACTTCTCCCTTTATTTGTCCTTCACAGTCGATTGAGAAACCAAAACATTAATATTTATAGGCAAATATAAATACTAATGACCAAGTTATTAAGCCCATAAATTAATGGAATTAAAGCCATAGCGGTATTTAACTTGGTTACAGCGAGTCAGTGAAACATGTTTAGTAAATCAAGAGCTATGAATATGACAATTTGTACTCAAATGGGAGAGGTCAGAGAACTCTAAGTTTTCTGTACCAAAAATAGTACGTTACGCAATGTGTAGCGTCAACAGCATCAACAAATACAACCTTGGGTCGCGGAGTAGGCGCAAGCGCACAATTGTCTTGTTCGTCTAATGAATAGGCATTTGATACTGTGTGAGTAAGCGGAGCACGATGCGAACCATGTTCACGATATCACTACGACATTGGTGGAATTTATTGGACGAACTTGAAATAAAATTTTATTTACACAAACCTGATAAAAATATTAAAAATCCATTCTTTAAATATGTTTTGCTTTCAGAATTTAATGTAGTAAGCTATAATATTTTTTTGTTCGCTCAATGATGTATAATTTTAATTAAAGCGTTCCCTGATGCGTTTCACATGAATTACAACTATGATTCAAACAGATCGTTCCAACGACAAGATTGTATGCAGTAATTTATATTATTAATTTAAAAGCAGCTGACCTTTAGAACGCTTAAATATTATAGTCCTAAAAAAAGTAGTTAAACGACGAATAAAGCCACAAGAAAACATTATATCTTTTACATTATATCATAACTTGACGCCCTCTATCTTTTCACTGAGAACAAGTACAAAATAAGACATCTTAACGATAAAAAGCATGCCTTAAAATATCAACACAGTAGAGTCAGTGTGGAGATAACAGAATAAGGCATCGTGTACATTTCTACAATATTATGCATGTACAGAGTTAACTTATTTGGCGACGCGTCGCTTGAGTCGTGCTCGTGCATCTACGCATTCGCAATGCGCAACACGACAACGCGACTTGGTGGTCAAATAGACCATTATGGAAATTAATTTCCGTCTAAAATACTTTGGCGCCTACAAACCATAAACGTCCGCGGCTCATATTAAAATACTCATCTATAACGATCGCATCGAATTACTTCAGACGGAGTTATTATAGTGTTAAGTGCTGAGACGGTTACGATACAACTTTACTACGAGAGTTGATTGTAAATCAAATATTAGAAAAACTAAAACAATAAATCTTCGATTGGTTTTACCAAACGAGTTTACGTGAAGAAGATATTAAATAAATGGCGTGAATAAATCAATCGTTGTTTCCCAAACTCTTTACTTTTTTAATGACTGCGTCTGGCATACACAGATGTGGGACCAGCTGTTTCTATGACAGTCACGTTCACGAATCTGACAATGTGTTTGTAGTACACCACGCCACGGGCTTGGCTCGTTAAATTTTTATTGCCACAAGGTCGCCACTTTATGGTCAATTCTCAACAGTTATTGTTCGCGGACAAACTTTTTTTTACAACACTAGCGTCAATCACTTTATAACGGTGGAGTTACGATTGACAGTGATTAAGCCTTAATTGTTATGACGCCATAAAACTCCTTTTTATATACTTTGTAAGTGTTATGATTATCCATTTTTCACGTTGATACACTGTTTTTATTTTTATACTACCTACAGCTGATAAAATGTGTTGAGAGTGCACTTTCTCAATCGCATATGAACGTATGTAGGTATGTAAAATGAATTTCTAAAGTGATAGATTTATGCTTGAAGATGAAGATTATGCTCACGACTCTTTCAAGCATACAAGATAAATGCGTGCAAACGTCACGATTATGTTTATTGTGACAAGTTCGGGATCGGCCCTTACTTCTACTCTGTGAACACCGTATGATAACAAACGATGTTTTGACTACGATTTCGGCGATATCGACTTTCGTACACCAGCCGCAAAGCGTCCGTAATAAAGCAATTTGCGAGCGTGCCAACAAAACAATGGACCCCTTTCTAAGCTTGTTTTAAAAGCTTTCGACACCGTGATTTAAAACCCTTTGACTTATACCTTATTTGTAAACATCTTGTAAGCACAAAGGATTGCTGTTTACAACAAAAACGAGAATTTGCACAACCCTATTGCCGTGAACCCTTTGTTTAGATTTTCAATAAATTTGCAAAAAATGGTGAAAGTAGCATGTCTGTCGGTCCTGATTTTTATGGTTCCGTGAGTCGCATTATATGTAAAACCAAAACCGTGGAACGCGTCAGTGCAGTACTGATACAAGATAATATAATATTTTATAAACAAGAACAAAGTTCTGTATTATAATATTCCGTAGGCAAAAATGGTAAATCGTTTACAAAACACGCTCCGCTACAAGATTGCGTTTGAAGGACCGGGATGTTGCCATCAACTAAAAATTTATTGTTATAGTTATTAAAGATGGGGGATTTAAATGCTACTCGAGTGCTCCCGGCTTGCTTATTTATATACAACTTTTGGGAGGAAAATTCGCCCGCATTATAAATATGAAAGGAAAACGGCTAAGGGAAATAATTGTGCGGCTTATCTGTACGGAACAGAGTTGCCCAGAATTGAAGGTCCCTAGCCGTTTTTGTACCTTAATGTTCGGTTGCTAATATTGACCCACTATTAAAACTTTTGTTCTTGGAGAAAGTTTGTGTTTATTGCGAACCTTTTAAACCCTTTTCATCACTTTTTTGCGATAGAACAATAGATTTGCAATTGTTAGTGTTGTCAATAGTAAAAAACAAAATAACGGAGAGTTTTATCGCATAAAGAGCCGACTAAACAAAGGTGATATATGATGCAAAAGACAGGTAGCGTTTTAGGGTTAGTTGATGTACCTTTGATGTAAACGTTGTTTTGTTATTTTGGCCGAGCAAAATATGCAGACAGTGTTGTTATTTAAAAATAGTTCGTTCAACTTTAAAACCTTACCTAAATAGAAATGAAAATGCTTGACTTTAAAGTTTTTAGTCAATTAAAAAAGGTCTGATTGCAATAATTCCACAAAGCCATATCAAATGAATAATTGCAACATAATTTTACGAGAGCCTTCAAAGGATAGGTATTATAATGTGAATCATCGCACACACTCGACAAAACTGTTATGATGACCTGGCTAAACTATACATTGATGGTATTATATACGTTTGTGGGTATTTTTTTAATATGAACTGAAATATGTATAAAAACCCTATGTTGTGACTAGAGACAATAATGTTATGTCTATCACGCGACCCAGTTTCGAACAAAAATCCCATTACAAAAACCTCAAGCCTATATTTTTTACGGACACATTAATCAGCCAAACGATTAGAGACGACTTTGTTTTAATCAAAACAATTTAGTAGACAATTTCCACGATTTCTTACATTCTGCATTTAATTGTGTTACTATCACAAGTGGTTTTAAAAGTTAAGCCATTAAGGGTTATAAATATTTCAAGTTTCAGTTCCAAAATGGAGAATACAGAGGAGTTGAACAGCGATAAGCCATTAAAAGCGTTGTTTGGTCGAATGTGTGTTAAGATTCTTCAACTAAATATACTTAAAACTAAAAGAAAATAAATTTGAAACGATAAATACCATTAAACTCACCGCAGACGACCCGATCGAAGGGGCTCATCCAATCTGGAAATGGAAAATCTATTATCAATCGTATTGAAGGTCTTTGTTTCGGCCAGATCGCATGCGTCAAAACCCTATATTACACAAAAAAAAATACACACAAAACAAGTCGCTATTAAAATGTATACAGTACTTGACTTTTTTACTAAATAAAAAGACAAATATAAACTGTGTCAAGAATAATTTGCAAGAAATATTTCATAACGAAAAGTCTTCCTGTTTTGATGATGTTTGCAACGAAGTAGGTATATACGGTCTACGGAAGCAAAAATAAAAATATATAGATCAAAATTAGATATTTTCCTGGAAATATGACAATACAAACAACAAAAATAACAATGCGTAAAAACTCAATTTTCATTATTCATGTGTAAAACGAAATGGACGTAAGGTGGACAATTATATTATTTTCACCCTGTATTCACTACACAGGTTGATTCGTTATTTTTTTTTGTTTTTGTGTGTGTAGTGAAGCACATAAAACAGAACAATCCAAAAACCTTACAATGTACCTAAATGAGGAAAAACAGGTTTAATTGTTTAGTTCAATTGGTAAAGTGATCGTAAAATTTTTATAGTTAACCACATAGTAGATTTTCTCAGCGACACTGCTTATTTAGAGCAAGTATCAACGGATAGAACAATTGACTGTTAATTACATTTTTATCGTGAATCTAAATTACGAGTAAAACATTTTTAATTGCGCTTTATCAATTAAAGCTATTATTTAGTTTTTATTGAGCATTTCGTTTAACAATGTTAATTCAAATTAATGCCGCTGTGTGGAGAACTAGATAATTGCGAATAGTATCGTGATGAATCATGTTACTGATTTCTATAAATATGAGAGAACTACTTAAACATATTACGGATGATGTATTTAAAGAATAGACACTAAAACTTTAACAACCCATTAAAAACTACACTACAGGGTGTTCGTTTTATTTCATCGTACAAAACAGTCCAAATCTGCTTAAGCAAAAATGTTGAATATTCAAGTACAACATAATAAAACAGTACCTACTTAGGCATAGTCAGCACACTCACTGTTGAGGATGCGCTGTCGCAACGTAAATTAAATTCTTTATTAATTTTGTCTCATATTTTGTACTTAAGTAGATCCTATAAGTAATAAATCCAGAATATTGGTAACTTCATAGATATTCCTATTAAAAAAATCAAAATAGGATATTATTTTTATAGATTTTTATAGACCTATAATATTTTTTTTTCTGGTAGGTACTTATACAGTCCTATTAAAATTTTCTGGCATAGCATCAAAATACAAAAGTTATTACTGAACATGAAGCTCAATAAAAATGCTGTACAAAAAATATCATATTGCAAGCTACTAAAGATTTTTTTTTCGCTTTTGATGTGATGTTTCACAAACATATTTAATTAATGACTCACAAATAAATTAACTCCCAATTAAGTACGCATGTTGAGCTACTCCGGTTTTAGCAACGTTTAAATTTAACGAGTTTTACCTATCGGAAACATTTAAATTGTCTCGATTGAGTACAGTCGTTAATTACACCGCTAATGCATAAAAAAATCGATTATACGAATCGAAAGCCGTATATCGATACTCGAAAATTCACAACTCATTCGGAGATAACAACAGGCTTGCGTCGGAAACAGATCGAGAATTTAAAAATCGACTGTCGAAACTTTCGAAAGGCGGCGTAACCCTAAAATGGATAAGGTTAAGAGTTCTGTACCTATCAGTCCCATATTTCATTGGGGAAAGATAATGATGTTATTTTTCAAGTTTAACGTTTTTTATTGTTTTTTGGAAACCCTACAACAGAGTAACAGTCGTAAATATGCGCAAGTGAATCGGGATTCGTTGAAATAGGTATTAAAATCAACATAAATTGTTTTGACTAGTCAACAATTAATGTACCTACCTAAGTACCTACATAATAAAATAATAGTTTGTGTGAACAATACAGCATTAACAGTTTAATTAATAACGTGCTACAAATAGCAATCAATAATATAAAGGGCTTTTGATGGCATGTGAGTTCCGATTGCTCACGGTGCGCTCCGATTGGCTGTAAATGACGGCCATATTGGTTCGGCGCATGCGCTCTGCGTGCCGCACACATGTGACTGGCGCTCTTCTTTTCCGCGGTATACAATGTTTACGGTCAAGTGCGAGTTGTGTTCTAAGTTTAAAATGACTCGTAGAAATATTTTTTGTTTAGAAGTGATATTTGAGTTTTAATTTAAATGTTTTACTGAGTTTTTTTCTTTATAACTGTCACAACAATGTTTTAGCCGCATATATTTAGTTGTTTTTACATTCATTTAACGCTAGAACGCTGTTCTAGCGTTAAACACAAGAAACATTCAATCGCACTAAAGTTCATTCAAACTAACACTCGCGTAGTGTTTGAACGTAAAACGCTCTTATACTGTCAAATTGTTGTAGAATGTAGCGCGTTACGACGTATAACTGTCGGCTACTGACAAGCCCGCCATTTTAATTTCTCGTGCGCGCGCGCAAGCACCTGCCACGTTATTTTTGTCTTCCCGAGACGAATTTTCACCTACATCAGCCTGGACATTTTTATATACCAACATTGCCGACAAATCACAAAAATAGTCCATTGCTAAACAAAAACAAGATGATTATAGGCCATTTTATATAATTTCAGTGATCTACGAGGCTGTTATGACGTTCCATTGGCTTTGAAAACTTTTTTTTTTCGCATAACAACTGTATGCGTCAGTTGTGCCAAGAACGTCAGTGCGTTGCTAGATACAAAAATGTTTGATTCACACATATATATCTTATCTGTGTCGCGGTCTGAGTTATTAATACCTACGTGCGATTTTTTGGCATAATTATGATACAGTTTATCAAATTAAGTCACGCGCCATTTTTTTTTCGGAATAGCACTATAATTACTCTGGTTTTTGAAATAGTAGCAAAATGTTTGTTAGTAAGTTATTTTAATGAAGGTTGTACGCATTAGCCTGCCTAAGTTAGGAAATTATTAAATTGATTCTTTGAGTGACCAGTGGTTTTCATTTCTTCGACCACAGAACTCTAAAAATTAGCTACTTGCCTCATTATTTAAATACGTACGTAGGCAAATTAAATTTAGGTATGTAATGGCCCTAATTGATTTATTTAGAGACCATACTGTGTTAAATGAAGGTCAAAATACTATTGTATTGATAAAATCACCGTTAGTAAATATTTATAGGCTTATCAATATCAATTGGACAATATATTGACAGATGAATACAGTAGGATGGAATAAGATAATAGATTTAAATTAAAAAATGAATTAAAATAATAATAGGTACTATTTATACATTTTGGCGTAGGTACCCTAAATTCTCAATGTGACATTCATTAAGTGAATTTACGTAAACTGCTTTTATAATTAATAGGTTAATTTTTAACTTTACCTGTTTGACAGTCTGTATGTTGTTTTATATATTTTATATTATAAACCGATAAAGCAATAAAATTAATTTATTGATCCTTGATGTCGTAATTAGCATGATTTTAATTTTCTATAGTAGAATAATTTTGCTGAACTATTTTTGAATGATTTATTTATTAATTTAGCGTTTCCTTGTACCTACTCAATAGAATATTTTCTTGTTATATAAGGATTTGCTTGTTGAACAAATTGCTTGAATTTGAATGATTTATTAGGTATTAGATAACCATTGAAATTAAATAAAATAATTAACAAAGTCTAAACTCGTTTTGTGTAGACCAACAATTTTGTCATATTTTTTACATAGTAAACAGTCATAGGTATAACTTAGATTTGACTGTGATTATGTGGTGAACAGGCATTATGTTCTATGAAACATGTCTTTTTGTTATTTTTTGCAACTAATGCAGTGTTATTAAATATTAATCATCTTAAATTCAATTAAGAAATGTTTCGCCCAGATAGGCTACGCAAAAATAGCTTTACATCCGAATATAAGTTCAAAATGGTATATAATAACTACTTTTAAATATTATTTAATTGGTAGGTAGATAAGTGATCAAATTTTTAGAACCTCATCAATTATGTTTTCATATTTGTTTTAATAACTATTTTTTTCCCTAGTGTCTTCTATGGTGGTGGAAATTGGTCCTTTTCATTAAATCTATTATAATATACTTACCTAATCAAAAGTGACTTATTAAACACATATCTTTGGCTCTCTATATATCTCTCTCTCTTCCAAACTATCAAGTAAACATTACTCTGTTACACCGAATAAATTGTACCTATAGGTACCTACTTGGCTTTAATTTGCAGTTTTTTTTTTAAATCATAAACGCCTAACTACCGATTTAGGTAAGCTTAGGTTATGTTTATCTACCTATGCCCATCATACTTATAAATTTTACAATCATTCCGAAAAATCGATTAAATCATTTTTATCGTCCAATCGATTTGAATACGATATTTAACCCTCTAATAACCGCGGAAGATTGATTGCAAGGCAATAAAACCGCGTATAAAAATAATCGCGCCATTGTATGCAAAACGTACAGGCACTTTGGCTCAGTAATCGTTCGCCTTTTTTGTGTACTAAGTAGACCCCACAAGAGTTAATGCGTTTGTACTCTAAATTCATAGGTAAGTAGGTAGGTACTGACCATTCTGACATACTAGGTACTCGAATATTTTCGACGTAGTTTAGATTCTTTGAAGCTAGTTACAGAAATTGAAAATGGACTCTGCTACTTATCCGTCAAACATTTTAATGGGTACGCTTTCAGAAGCACTTAGAATAGGTATTTTTCTTTTAAATGTCAATTTTCCTATTAGCTTTATGTTTTTTAGAATAGGTTGTTACCTTAATTTATTATTATTGATGTTATGGATTGCTAAGCCGTTTTTAATTGACCAAATTTTAGCTGAAGCGTTAAACGCTAAAACGCTATGAGGTAACTCAGTAAATTAGCAGTTATTTGAAAAATTTCATTATACGTTTTAAGTACCTACTAACCCGTTTTAAAGCAATTGACCATTAAAACATTTTATAATGATTGCGAATTTGATTAAAATAATTCATTTATTAGGTAAAATTATTCATAAACATTATTTTAATAGCCTAAACAGTAATTAAAACGCTAGTAAAAATATTTTTAAAGTTAAAAATAAGCTTTAGGTATTAAATGAAGTTCTATGTAAGGTTTGTAAGTATTATATAGACCCGCCCATTGCCGACGGCGGAATGGGCGGTCCGAGTCGCGCGACCGACGGCCGAACGTAGCCGAGACAGAACCAAGCCAACCGAAGCGCGCGCGCAACATTTACGACCTATACTCATTGTTTTATGACCTGTTTATACCAAAAACACCCTTATACTTTCTTTAATTACCTTATTTATATTCAACAAAACAAATTACATGTGATCAGAATTTACTTTATGCTATTCACAACAAAACAGCTGCTGAAGTTTTATCCAAATTATTATGTACCCATAAAGGATACTTATTGTGATTCATCGACGATAAAAATAATAATGATCAATTTTATTGCGTTTATATTGCACTGTTTGAATTATTTTATTGTTATATAAGTGCTAAAATCGTATTAGAATGGGTTTAATTTACAAAAATAGGTAAATGCCTACTTCTAATTGGAATGAATAATAAAATAAATAATTGAAGGTAATTTTAAAGTTATATTAGGTATTTATATTTGTTTATGTAGAGTTAGTTGATATTAAAAAATAATAACAATCGGGGGCTGAAAACATATTAATCAAACGAACATTTTAATTGAAGAGCTACTTTAAATGTTACAAGCGAAACGAAAATATGCTGAATAAAATATTGCATTAAAAAAAAACAATTAATTAATTTATAAATTAACTTGTATTCAAGTCTAAAACAACACCTAGATATATACTAAACGAACACAATAAAGCCAATCTAATTGCAAACTATAAAACGGTCTGATAAGACTTCCGATAAGTATAAATAATTAAACTTATCTTGGGCTTTATAAGCAACACAAAAACTAATTCGTTACAATTGTTTCAGGACCGCGAACATCGCAAACTGTCATGCAGTGAAGGAGTAAAACATTTACCAGTGATGGACATCCAGGGGTACCGCGGTATGTCCGGCAGGGGCTGCGCAGAGCCTGGCTGCGAGCACGCTGCGCCCATGGCGTCCACGGTGGCGGCAGAAGCTGCTGAGGCCGCGGAAGCCGCTGCTTGATGGTAGAACTGAGCAGCGGCTGCCATGCTGGCCGATGCCGCTGACACCGCCGCCCCACCATTGTGCTGGCCCAGCGCGTAGTTTACCATCGGGTCTCCTCCCACAGCCGACGGGTAACGACAACTCTTGTCATCCGCCGCAGACAAACCACCGCCAGCAGAGAACGGCACGGAACCTCCGAACTGCTGGTGATGCGACACGTAGGGATACATCCTCGCCGGCGCTCCCGGCGACGCCGAGGACGAGGACGAGGACCGCTGCGGGCTGCCGGCGCCCGGCGAGCCTGCCCCCAGCGCGGCCGCTCCCAGCCCGCCAGACAGCGAACTTGACAGCGACGTCGACAGGGACGACGACAGCGACGATGACAGCGACGCCTCTATAGGCGACGCCCCAGCACCCGCGAACAAATTCTGGTGGTGGAACTGCTGGTGGTACTTCGGGAGCATGCTATCGATGATGAACTTGGAACTCATCGCTCGGCGGCGACGCGGCGCGCGACGATCGCCTCGCGGGAGATGCGTTTATCGCCGGCGATTCGGATCGATTCTCGCGCGTGCACCTCTACTATGGCCGCGGATCGTTTATGACCCGCGTATGAGGCTCTACGACTCCGAATTCCCCGTCTTGGCGAGCGTTACCGCTGCCGCGCGCCGCGCTCGAGACAGCGAAACAAGCCACGTGCGTGCAAGCGAGACGCAGCGACGTTCGGGGGCGACCCGCCAGAACCCTCTCCGTCTCATTAATTCCTACCTGCGTGGCTTATATTAGAAAGAGATAAAAGCTATTCGCTAACGACCATTCTGACGGCCATTGTTCGTAATGGCGCCGGGCGCCCCGCACCTCCGCACCGACCTCGTCTACACCAATAGTGATCCGGTGCAGAACATTCACCGCCAATCACAAACCATTCCGGCACTTCTAGCTGTCAAATTGAATGGCTTTAAACAGAATTGCAACATTACTTTTAATATTAAATGTATTTTTTTGTAATTATCTGGTACTAAATAAAATTTTTATTTTTTACAATTACTTCGCAAACTTGTAAAGTTTTGTTTGCTTTTACATTTATTTATTTTTTTGCCTTCAATATGTAATATTCTTCCTGAATGACTGTGGAAAACATGCTATAGTTTAATCCAGTAGAGATACATACACATAATATTTTTTAAGTGTAGTTAACAAACTTTAAAAAGTTTTGGTATTATTGATGTAAACAAACTACAAATAATTCATAATTTATATATACCTACCTATTTTAGTAAAAAAAAAAATTGCAGCACAAATTATTTCTGTTCGCAATGACTACAGGTGTTATGCAGTTAGTCTTTGCATTATACAACTTTTACTATTTATTATATTACTATCTAACCTACCTTTATTTTGAAAGTATTTCCGCCAATTGTTTTTTTAGCTATAGTAAAATAATTACAATATAGTTTATCAAAGTCGTAAAAGAGCGTTTGACTGACACAGCTGCAGTTTTAATATAACTTTTTTTTAAAAATAACTAAAACATAAATATAAAATTCAAAAACATGAATTGCTCTAAATTGCGTTACGCCGGCCACGTGGACGGACGAGTACTATCTATCTCGTTTCTTTGAATGTTCCTTTCTCCGTCACACGTTTCATTCATACGTATTGGTCGTAACTAAACGGAGCACATGTGCAATAACAAACTTTACGACTATTAAAATAAAACCGTTTATTGCCTGACAAGTTTATTTATTTGTTACAGTTTTGATTGTTAAACGTGTTTAGTGCATGGTTTTTATAGGCTCAAGTTGCCTTTTCAGCTTTATCAGGTCGGTGGTACGACTGTGAGGCAGTAGAACATTGCATAAGTATAGGTTTTATGTTGTTATTGTGATGTTTTCGCCGTAAACGTATGGAATGCATGATATGGCCAGTTAAAGCCGTTTATTTCGCGATATGAGCAATTTTTTTTTATTGATTTTTAATGAGGTTAATGACAGTTTAATGTATCGCTCTGTTGGAGGAAGCTCTTTAGACCGTTACATTTTGCATTTTGCGTAGATAAATTGTTTTGACAAGTAGATATAGGTTTTGTATTGCGTTGTTTGATGTAGGTACAAATGATCAAGTAGGTAGGTACCGAAATTAGCATCTTGTATGCAATATTTTTTATGACTGCGGATATAATTTTCTCAAAATAGAAGAGTTAAATATTGTAGTACGAAGCATATAAATATTGCAAAAAAGACAATAAATAAAATTGATAGATGACCTCATTTTCTTTGATGAAAAAATGAAATAAGGTCACTATAACTAGTTTGATTATTGTTTCCTTAAACATATTTATTGAAAATGTATAAACAAAGAAGTTTAGTTATGATACATAAAATATTATTTACATTTTCCAAGTTAATAAAGGACATGACGTGGCGGTTTCTATTTTTACCTTCGACTAAAGCGAAAACAGTAAAAAAAAACTTTTACATTATGATCATATCATCTTTATTAAAGGTTAAGTTATTTTTTAAGGGCCACTGCGCACAATCAGCTGAACTACGTCAATAGCACTGTTTTCATTTATTTTTTGGTCGAGCAACCTTAGAGCTCAATCAACAGACTGCATCCGTCAACGAAAAGATTTTGTTTTTTTTTTCTCTTTCAACATAATCAGGCATTTTATTTGTGATCCATCTTTGCAATGGGTGGCCTGATTTAATGTTATTGTGGAACTTTAATCGTAGGTAATCGTTCATATCAAATGAAAATCTATACTAATATTATAAAGCTGAAGAGTTTGTTTGTTTGTTTGTTTGAACGCGCTAATCTCAGGAACTACTGGTTCGAATTGAAAAATTATTTTTGAGTTGAATAGACCATTTATCGAGGAAGGCTTTAGGCTATATATCATCACGCTTAAGCCAATAGGAGCGGAGCAGCGATAAAGAATGTTTTGAAATCAGGGATTCCACGGGGACGAAGTCGCGGGCAGCAGCTAGTTATTAAATAAAATTGCAATTACATTACACATTACAATATGTACAGTCAATCACATTACAATATATTAAATTACATTTATACATATAAAGAGGTACAGCTACACATCATAATGACAGCTGGTCCTGTGCTTTTCTCATCCATCGGATTCCCTTGGCCTTTGTGTAGTAATCCGTCCAACTCCCTGGCTTTCGAACGTTCCAGTACGCGGTTGCCACCTTCCGACCTTATCATCCATCTGATCTGTGAGCAATGTGGCCTACCCATTGCATAAAGTGGCAGTGGGTGTGAGAGTGGGAAACCTACCTATGTCGTATTTTCGGGTTGAAGTATCTGCTTTGAAAGTATTGGTACAATAACTTATAAGAGTGACTTATTTATGGATGTGAAATCATCAAATGACTTCATCCGCTCTGGGAGTGGAAGGCAGTGTAAGACTCTTACTGACTAAAACCCACCCGTGTTCCTCCTAATGCCGTTTGCGTTCCAGGGCCGCCCTGTAAGGTGACTCTTTCGAACAAATTTCGCAAACCTGGCAATCATGTAGGTATAATAAGAGTAATCTACATTTGCGTAAACAATAGCGATCTACGTCATATTAGTTGTACCTACTCATTTAGTCACCTCTGCATAAAACAATTCTAGAAAATTAATTATTGGTTATTAAACTAAATCAATTAGCACTTCGGACCATAGTTTATATGATATTTTTAATGAAAAATAACTACAGGGTGTTCTAAAACTGTGTGGTCATATTTAATGGTGGTGTTCTATATTTGCTATAGGTACATCTGAGAAATAATATAAAAATAAATAAATATTGTTTTTAACCCGACTTCTAACTTTTTAATCAGTTTGATGCAGTTATTGAGATTATATACCTATGTATACAATTTGTGACTGAACTAAATTAACGCCACAAAATGTGATTTTATTGAGATTTATAGTCGTTTTTTGCAAATGGATTTTTGTAAATCTCATAAAATTAGGTCACGTCCTTTGGAAAAAAAAAGATAAACCTGGGTATATTTTAAATTTTAAAATTTGTTCTTACCTGTAAAGCACATACCTACAGAACACTTCCCTTAAATATGACAACGCATTTCTGGTACATCCTGTATACTGTGGACTAATCATACTGTTTCTCATTGGAAACTTTGGGCAACCAATAAGATTGTCCACTAAAGTGAATTCAAATAACGCACCCAATGAAGGGAAAGTACTGAGTTTAAAACTGTTCCTGCCCATGTCGATGCTCAACTTTATTCAAGGAAGTCGTCATCAAAATAAAAATGGAACTTCCTTCAACAATTTCGATCTTCTTTTTTCTTCAAGTTAAAAAGTAGGTACCTACCTACTTCGTCTAAATGGCAGAAAGTTGTTAACATATGACTGCATCCTTCTGTTACACCCTTTTTTTATGGAAAATCATCAAATGACTTCTCCCGCTCTGGGCGGAGCGGAAGGCAGTGTCAGACTCTTACTGACTAAAACCCACCCGTGATCTTTCTTGAGCCCTTTGCGTTCCAGGGTTGCAGTTACTCTTTTGAACAATTTCCGCAACCCTAGCATTCTGTTACACCCTGTGTATTGTGTCGTTATTAGAAAAAAATAATACTTATCAGTAGGTAAGCAAAGTACACTCATAGGAGATTTCAAATCTTTTTTAATTCAATTAAAAAAGTAAGAAAAATAGTTTATTCCTCAAATGACGCATCACTATGTGTTAATATACTCCCGCAAACAGGCGCGAAGTGACAATGCGACAAAACATTTTCATACGAGTAGTAATCGTCCTGTCTTTGTTTCTCTTGAATGTTGAACTAAATATTCGCAGAGATTATAAAGTTACAAAAGGTAATTTCTACTCAGCCTTTTCACAACATATTTGTGTTACTTATTTGTTGGGATCTTCATCCAGTCTGAATGGAAGCGGCTGGATGATGGCAACGGCTGATAGCGACTGCCTATCTGACCTGCATAACCCAGAAACTGGGTTACACGGTACCCCTGGACGGCACTGGTCTTTCTGGCTTTTGGCTATTCTTAATAGCTGTCAATGATCTACAAATGTCATCGAGCACTAACGGCTTAGCGTGCTTTCCGAGGCACGGAGGAAACTCTGTATTTAAAGGATGGTAACCCATCCATGGACAGACCTCGGAGATGATTACTTAACCCCGAAAGTTGAAGAAAAAATTTTACTATCGTGGCTAATATAATAACTGCCGCACTTATTTTAGCCACGAAGACTAAATAAATAACCGAAAATTCGCGTAAAATTTTACAAGAATTTTCGGTTATTTATTTAGTCTTCAGCAATTTCATTCTCATCCTGTTTACCACACATCAAAATTAGTCGAAATTCGAACAAGCAACTTCGTTGTATTCAAACAAAGTAGCTACCTACCAAGTCTTACACAAAGTACTTTGTAAAGAACTAGTTTAAGAGTTTGCACTTTTACGGAACAGTACCTCAAAAGGCACGTTCCCTAAAAAGACACGACAGCGTTGGTGCAATCACCCTTATTTTATAGATGTATCGGTGTCCGGGAACCTCTATATTGCAAGCCGCAAAGTCGCCGGTGGGCGGAGCGACGTCCATCGTAAAAGTGCTTCGAAGTCTTTGGAAAATTTACAACTATCGCTTGTGAGATTTAACGACCAGTTTATAGATCCAACGCTTTTAAATTCGATATAAACTTGCATTGTCTCAATGAAACAGCTATCAATGTGACAAATGTACCACTTATGCTGTATAGTGTCGTAATTATGGAGCATGTTTTATGTTAAACGGCTGTCAGTTTTTTACGGCGCTCCAGTTTAGTACTGGATCATTTTCAGCAAATTTTGCTGTCTTCAGGCCAATTTTCACTGCTTTTCGTAATTTTTTGTTAAAAATTTTTTTTTTCCTCTCAGCTCTTATCGTTATGAAATAAAGCTTTCTTCACCAACTTTTCTCCTGACAAAACTTCCGACTTATTGATTTCGAATAATCATCGAATAAAGTTTAGACGTAGGTATCTAATATAAACTGTCAAAATCTGACCTGAATAACTGAATAACTTGCTTTAAGCAAAATATGCACACGACAAATGAAAGGCGTTTACCGTAGAAATATAACACATCCATAGAATTATCAGTAGGAGTCTCAGTTTTGCAGTGGACTAACAATTGAAGGATTCCGTTTTCAATTGGAATCTAGTTAGCTTGCACTCACCCCTTAAGCAGTCATCGTCACCTGAAACAAAAAGAAAAACAGAACATAAATACATAGGTACCTACATAAATCCTTTAGGATGTTTTTGAAGACTTGCAGGGCAGAGACAAAAAAGGATATTGTATATTGAGGTAGTGATTGTCTAAATATCGAATGTTTGAAATGTACTTAGTGGCTCATATCAATCCCGTACGTTTTAGACTTTTTGTAAATCGGTACGATACTATTTTGTCTCAAGCTTTGCTTCGCTCGAGAAATTGCAGTGCGATTCTGGTAACTCTCTGTGTAAATTTAGGTGAAGCTGTCAATCCACAAAAGGGTTGTTTTTACACGACTACCCAAAAAAGGAGTCTTATGCTTTCAGGGTTCATGTATGTATGTTTGTGAGTTTCTTTATTCTACTATAACTTCTTAAGGGCTTAACCGATATCAATGTATGTGGGTATCGTTAGAAGTGTTGAATTTTTTGTTGAGCGGGTATCATAGGATATAATACAAATAAAATAAAAATAAAGAGGGGGAGCCATGGTTCACAAATAAAAAAAAAAAACAAAGGATTTTGTTGTCATGAAAATTAGACGACATATACTGTCATCATGTAAAGCTTGCAAAAAAGTATGATATTTATGTATATATCTTTTCATAGCAGTCGCGGAACGGTTCCTTGGAATAGATCTTTACAGGTCCCCCGACTGCAATGAAAACATTATTATTTATGTTGTTTTTAATTTTTTAGTTCACTTTTTGACATGGCGGGCGTGTTTTTTAAGCTTTTTAATTATTTGTTTTGGTGTGTCTATTTTGTCAACATCTCACTATGTAAGCTTAGGTGATGTCAGCATCAAATGAACTGTCACTCAATCTTATTTGTATGCATTGACAACTAACTTTATGTTTACATCACCTACGCTTGAGCGTAACCCATAAATCCGAACTTTTATAGTACATACATGTAAGTATGGATCAAACATTATCTTATACCATAAATCATATATTCGTCAGAGCTCACTAGAATATAATTTCAAATCAGTAGTAAAGTTTCTAGTTTTTATGGGAAAATAATTAGTTAGTTAGCTGACTAGAATTCTACCCATCGACACTGTTTATACTTACCGTTTCATTTCTTGGCTGTCTAAATATCATCCCATCACTTCTTCAGAATTGCTAAATAATATTAGAACAAAATGATAACATTTAGAAAATTCAAGAAAACTTTAAGCATCTTTACAGGAATTTCAATATAATATTGTGGTAATTTATCTATAGCCTTGTCAATTTCGGTGTGTTGAACCATAACCATCATTCATCCAAGATCCCTTATTCAATTTATCCA
Source organism: Hecatera dysodea (assembly GCA_905332915.2). Classification (NCBI taxonomy): domain Eukaryota; kingdom Metazoa; phylum Arthropoda; class Insecta; order Lepidoptera; family Noctuidae; genus Hecatera; species Hecatera dysodea. The sequence continues at coordinate 13,196,712 of HG995298.1, read as the reverse complement.
TAACAACATAATAAATAAGTAGTACCTAGGTATTTATTTATTTAGAACAAGCACACCAACATCACAGTCACAATTTAAATTATATAACATTTAAAATTGGTATTTCAGCAACCAGGCTAACAATGAAAAGCAACAAGATTTCTCTGAACCTCTTGTGTGTGTATATTCCTTCGAGACACAGAGTAGTTCAGATGTAGGTATGTATGTACATCAGGTAGTTCATTGTTGTGTAAAACAGCGCCTCTTGCCATCAAACGTAAAAGTTTGTCGAGTTTAGAATTAAGTTACAACTCTATTTAAGAATTCGATTAATTAAATTCAAAGAAAAAAACTTTACCGCCGAGGCTTAAGAAGCTCGACTTAAGAAGAAGATACTTTAGCAGTTTTAGCACACATCCACGCTTCAACCACTGTTAGCACATGAATCACACGTTTGTGTTTGCCAAGTGCTTATACATGTGAACGTTGGGAGATTTGATAAATGCATTTGACGTGGCTATCAATATACTGGCCCCAAACAATCTAAGGAGTTAATCATCGACTTGAAAAAAAGAAATGGGCCACTGGTTTAAACTCGTCAGTTCTGAACACTAATTGGCTGTCTCTGAATGCGTTCCGGTTTCTGTTCCGATTATTACTTTACACAAAGTCAATTACTGTTTTTTTCGTGTGGAAAATGATTGCCATAAGTTCAGCTGCGCTAAGGTAAATGAGGCATATAAGAACGTTGTCTGTCTATCCAAAATTTCTAATACGATAGAGTAGAATGCCTTAAAATTCTTTACAGGATCAAGAAGGAATACCCCAATTTCTTAGCTCGAAAACTAATAAGTACAAATCCCCATAAAAAGATAACGTACCCCGCGTACTAAAGGTTCTTAAGTAGCAATATTTATTTAGCTATTCGGCTCGTATCGTATACAAAAAGGGGGGGTAAGTAGGAAATTTTAATTTCACGTCTGAAGTTGGGCGGGGAGCGGAAATTTGTGTGGCATAATAAGTGAGATTGTTGCGAAATTTGCTACAAGAAAAAGAACGAGGGCTCCCATCGCAGCGCCGCGACGGCGAGATAGTGTGGATTTGCCGCGAGATGCTTAGGATTTTTTCCTCTCGTTTTGGAACAAACTTGATGAAAATTCCTCATGTCGTACACGAATTAACTCAAAACTTGGAAAAGGGTTGACTGTACTCATCGTAATAGACTTCTTACATTACAAGACCAAACACGAAATCGAGGAAAAAAATCGATTGCTGAACACCAATTTGTGCAATAAAAATTACGTTGTAAATGTAATGATCAGAATGTAACACACTTAGATATCGACTAAATTAGCAATACCTAGTATTGCTGATTCAACACCAGGTCCTTTAAAAACAAACAATATTGCCGTGTGATATGCTGATGAAAGAGTAGATATTACTGTATGATAAAAATATGTAGCTTTTCCTGAAATCAACACAATGTCAGCATTATACTAGACTTGATTTTAACGACCACTTATGAGACAAAAGGCAATAAAAAGCTCATTAAAATTTTCTTCATTACCTTATAGAGCTTGAACGCAGTTTTTACTACTTCTAATTCAATTACAAGTAGCAAATATGCAGAATACAAAATAATAGAATTATAATTTATTTTATGACTGTAGTCTGCTTTGATTGGTTGTGATGGGAAAGCTAGCAATTACCAGCCCGCCATTATAGGCTATGTGAAGAATATCGTTAATTTTCAGCATTTTCCATTTTATTATAGCGAAATCCATTACTGATACTATTACACTGAATCTTTAAAATAAAGTGCATTGCTTGAGATGTATGACTGATGTTTATTTATATATAAATACAACTAGCTTCTGCCCGCGACTTCGTCTGCGTGGTAAAGTTTCTAACCCCCCGATTTCGAAACATTCTTCATTGGTGCTCCGCTCCTATTGACCGTAGCGTGATGATATATCCCTTAAGCGTCTAGCCTTCCTCAATAAATGGGCTATCTAACACAGAAAGAATTTTTCAAATCGGTCTAGTAGTTCCTGAGATTAGCGCGTTCAAGTAAGCAAAAAAAACTCTTTAGCATTATACAAGACTAGCTGCTGCCCGCGACTTCGTCCCCGTGGAATCCCCGATTTTAAAACATTCTTTATCGCTGCTCCGGTCCTATTGGCTTAAGCGTGATGATATATAGCCTAAAACCTTTCTCGATAAATGGTCTATTCAACCCAAAAATAATTTTTCAATTCGAACCAGTAGCTCCTGAGATTAGCGCGTTCAAAAAAACAAACACAAACTCTTCAGCTTTATAATATTAGTATAGATAGGCCAACAAACTAAAGATACTAGATAGAAGGGGCAAAGTCTAAGCAGAACGAAGGCAAGGAAAGACTTTATAGATAAATAAAGAACTTTTTGCATTGCATTGAGATAAATTGACAACAACAAACAAGTAGGGAGACGCGATTTAATAAATTGGAAACATAAAGAAGCGCTTTTTCACAACGGAATCATTATGGCATTGGCACGTCATAGTAGGGCCAGAACAGCACTCTCGAAATATTTACCTATAGAATAGACGATATTCCTACAGAATCAGTTGACGGTATCACAATAAACTTGATGTCAACTCAAATGATTGATGTTTAATTTAAGAGTAGTATAAAGAAAGACAAAAACCTGATAGATACCGGAGGCCTTTACCCAGCAGTTGCCCAGCAGTCTAACAGTATTCAGACTGCATTGAGTTCTTAATTCCGGCTGCTACAACTATACTATCAAAAAACTAAATGTGCCACAGCCTTTATAAACTGAAAACCCGTCAAATATTCTCAACAAAAATAAAGGCACATCCACCTTAAACTCGCGGCATTCGGTGGGCGCACGTGTAAGTGGCAGCTTCAATATTTATGTGCAATTTTTCCAGCGGCGCCCCAACCCGCGCGGCTGCCGCACCCCCCCGCGCCGTGATAAAGGATGCAACGCGCGCCCCGCATCCCCACTGAAGCATCCCTGAATTGCGTAACAATGAACATCGTTTATAATAATTTTATTAATAGGAATTATTTTGTACAAGACTCGAATACGAAAACACGGCGTATTTGAATCTGAAAGGGTAAGAAATAAACTTGTATTTGAATTTGAATCCAACTCTCTCTCATCCACCTCAAGTCAAGAGTATGATGATTATTTCTAAGTAAGCGTGGTCCATCATCGCTTAGGTACCGTCAGGTGAAATAGTGGTCATACGCGAGCCAGTCAATCAATAAAAATAAAACTACATTTCAACGTTTTTCCCTAAAAAGATAAGATATCAATGCAAAAAAGATACTATTTCCCAACTAAAAGTTCTTAAGATAATTTCTAAGCAAAACCGGCTCATTCTAATTAAGTGTACCTAGGGGAGTTCGCAAAGGGCTTTGAACTCCTGCTCCTGCGTACCAATAAGTAGTAAAGTCCTATTTCTTTTTGTTACAGTAATTATTTCGGAGTAAAATGGGTACTTTTACCAATAATGCTACAGACTGTTACAAAAGAAATGAGAGGAGAAACAATGGGGTAACCTAACCAGTGACACAGATTTATTTTAGTAGTTGTAAAGGTATCCATGCATTGAAAAAAGAACTATGCATTTTTGATATCAGTGTCTTCGATGTACATATATGGTATTATTGAAGTCTACGTGTATTACAACGGTTATTATTTAACCAGCATTACCAGAGGACCAGAGGGGCAACTCTCGTACTTTAAAGAAGCTGCAAATTGTCGAAAACAATTCTAATTTTTCTACATTTTGACAAGTTATTGACGTTTAAGTTAGATTATATTACAAATTGAATTTCAACGCTTTTAAATCACGTGAATTAGCCTTCTGTTATCTAAGCGACAATCTTTAGGGTACATGGAATTGATCAGGCACGATAGTGCCATGACGTAGTTTTGCTTCTTAGTCAACTTTGTTGCACCATTTATCAGATTTCAAACACATAGGCTAATGTATTACGAACTGTTTAAAGTAAGATCTACTTACATATCTACGAAACTCGGAATTCTCCAACGGTTAAAGATTCCTATCAGTATCGTTTTCAACAACAACATATCGTTATAAAATAATGTAATATCATAACTGGCCGTTCGTGGATACTACAGAGAGTGTACAGTAATATTATTCAAATAAAAACAATTTCAATTTGGGAACAAATTGAAACAGAGAGCTGGCGGCGCGTTATTACATTTGGGCGGAGGTTAGCTGCGGTAGAGCGTGTAAAGTGCCTATAGAGCCTCCCGCCTCGCCCTCTCATAGCCTATAACACCAGCATCGGGGCTTTCCTCAAAAAGCCTCAAAGAACGCCTCAAATTCAGCGACTTTTCGCTCTCAATACTTTTACGGGACATTTAGAGGATTACGCTGAGTATGTACGTCATTTTTCCCTTTGTGTTCGGGAGGTGAGAAATATAGTTTTTGATAGACGCGCGTTCCGAACGTTCGGTAGTGTCATTTGGGGGTGTAAAAGGGAGGACAATGATAGAGGTATTTCTTATTTAGCGAAATATGCTATAAGGTGTTCGTATGTGCGCTTATAAAAGTGTCGTAGAGATCCATGGTCGACTCGAGTGCCCACACGATTCTATGCTTCAATAAGTATTATATTTTGTGTGGCATTCTTGTTATAATTGAATTAAAACTTTTTATTTTACTTTTCTTGAAGAATTAATACAAACGTATTCTAGTAGCAGTTGATTGCCGTCCCACGTAGGTTGTTTGTTAAATTAAAGTAGACGGTTAAGCGTAGTCTCTATAGACGATATTCCAGTAAACTGTAATTTACTGTAACACATTTTAACTGTGATCTTTGACCCAGCACTTAAATTTAACATGCGCCTTTGAGAAATACCGAACCACTTAGATTGTATTCACCCTTCACTTTTATATTGTATTGATACGTTCTAACTCAGATTAATTCCTAATGGAATAATAATTAGAAAAGTATACCATTTCAAATGAGTTCTGAGCTTCTGATATTCTAGTACGTATAAAGTACCTATAAGTTTGAAGATAGTTATCGTTACAGTTACCGGTCCTTATATTTTCTTTACCATTGTTGACTAAAAAAAGTTAAGGGTCTATAATACTACTAATAATACTACAGCCTTAATAGGTTATATGCCAAGACCGGATCGGTATCAAAAATTATTTATGTAAGAAAATAATTTAGGTAAGCACCTGTTATAAATCGTATAACCTTGAAATGACTAGTAAGCAATATAATGGCAATTGAAGTTGAATACAAACTGTTTTCGTAGTTTCGTAGCGCGTAGACCAATTGGCGTAGCCGTAGGCCCTCTACGAAATAATTATCTAATATATAAAATTCTCGTGTCACGGTGTTTGTGTTGAAACTCCTCCGAAATGGCTCGACCGATTTTCGTGAATCTTAGCGTGCATATCGGCTAGGGTAGCGAATCGGAAAACATCTATTTTTCAACCCCCTAAATGTTAAGGGTGGTCCACCCCGACTTTTTTTATTTTAAGTGGCAAAACGATGTTTGCCGGGTCAGCTAGTATATTATACAATTATGTGAGCGTCAGTGAGACCACCGAAATCTGATTGATTAAAATTATTTTTTGTTTGCACAGATTCCTACTGTTTTGTATTAACTGTAGGTGATTGATGCAGTTTTTTGTTGTTCCAATTATATAATATCTAACAAAAAAACATTTAAAGATTTTCTACTACCCGGTTATACTGGAAGCTGAACCCGACATAATATTATTTATTTTATTGTCTACTAACAGCGCCCTGCGGTTTCACTCGCGTTGTTCCTGTTCCCGTGACAATACTGGGATAAAATAGCCTCCACCAACCAACTCCACAATAACGTAGCTTTCTATTGGTGAAATAATTTTGAAAATCGGTTCAGTAGATCCAGAGATTACCCCTTACAACGTCACAAACTCACAAACGTTACCTCTTTATAATATTAGTACCTATAGATGTGCCTACACACAGGAAATCAGTAACAGATACGTTATAATTATGAGTATAAAAGAACTGCTTATTTCTAACGACATTTCTTCCAGTAGACCTGGGAAGGAAGATAAGATAAAGAAATGAAGAAGAGAAAGTGAAGCCTGAAACTAAAGTAACAATTAAAAATACGAATATATACTGATATAATAATACTTATTACTGTATATATACGAGTAAAATATCTTTTTTAACGCATATTTAAGAAGCATTTTTTTATGTAAGTGACCAATTCACCATAACTACTTAGTTCATAATGTTATTTTTATCATGTTAATTTTTCTATTAGGTCGTTGTTATTTTTTGCTACTATATTATTTATATTATTGCTACTTATATATTGAGCGGAAGTGAGCCCAAAAGAATGGCGGCATTGCCACGTTGTATGGCAATGCTTATCCTCTGTCCGAAGTCAGCCAGCTCTTGGGTCACGCGAAAAGTGTGTAAACATTTAGCAAGTTCTTTAAATAACGCAAGAGCACAAGTACGCCACGGTGGCATACTAGGTATAGTTAAAATGGCTTGGCAGAGTGATATGTCCACATGATTAGTGGAATTTTATTAATTGACTAGCTTTTTCCCGCGACTTTGTCCACGTGGAATAGTTACTTTACCCCGATTTTGAAACTCTCAGCCCGATAGGTTTAAAATTGGCAAAGTTTCATACAAACTTTGATCCCCTATTTCACCCCCTAGGGGGTGAATTTTCAAAAAAAAAATATTAGCGCATGCCTACGTCATAAAATCTACCTGCATGCCAAATTTCAGCCTGGTCCGTTCAGTGGTTTGGGCTGTGCGTTGATAGATCATTATGTCAGTCAGACACTTTTGAGTTATATATAGTAGGTACCTATTTAAATTTAAGCTTCCTCTACAGTACCAATACTATATACACAGGCAGAATATTAATTCTTCTACAAGGCTTTCGCTACTAGACAGGTGCAGACCAACGATTTTTAAACGCGATGTCATAATGGACTCCTAATCGCATCTTAAGTATCGCAAACAGCGATGGCCTTTCAAATCGTGATAACTTAAACGTTAAAGCAATTATCATCGCTGACTCCTGAACAAGAATTATCCTTATTATAACTATTTTCCGTATTTATAAACCTAACGCTTAACGTTTACATCCTAATTCGGATTAGCATGAATTAAAAAGTGATTAAGATTTTCTATTAATGATATGCTCGTCACAATTACGATTCACTTTCATAAAAAGTCTAATAAAATATTTTATTATAATCCATATTTTATGAATCGTAAACTTCTGCGTACCGTTGCCGAATTTCGCAAGAATAGTGCCATCTGTGATTTTGTTTGACAACTATTTTGGCAAGGTCAACACTCGAACTCCGAACCGTTGAACGATGACTCTTTTATTATTTTATTCGACTACTAATTTAATTTTTATAACGTTTTATATTGATTTTACGTGCTTGGAAACAAGTTTCGTATAAATAGATTAGGTAGTATTCAGTGAGAAGAAAGTGGCGCCATCTGTGAGAGGGATTGAGAACTGTTTGTGTAGAAGGGTTGAGATTGCAGTACAGGGTGCATATTGCGCCCTCTGAGATAAAAACGGTGGCTTGTGCAAACTTTTTAGCAACAATAGTGCTATTGTGTCGAGTTCTAATTTGCTTCTTTGATACCTGAATATGCAACAGGATTTGGTTTTAATCAAAAGTAGTTTCTTTCTTTATTCGCAACGTACCCACTTCATTTTTTTTTTTAATATCCACCTTTTGATATCAGAGTTTTAAATTATTGCAGTCATTATATAATGCCGAGAGGTCGTAATAATTAGTAGCTATCATCATCATCGTACTGACTTTGAGTCAAATCATTCACGTAAGAACCGTAACTCTACGTCACAGAGACGTACGAGGCTAAAAAACCTCGACATTCCTTCAGTTTTTAGTCAATCGCTTAATCAGAATCTAATACACGTTTACATAACCGAACAAGTTTACGCAAAACTCGTGGAGATCCGTATCGGTCGGGAATCATCGAGCCAACGGCCCGTAGCTCGTAACTAGGTAGATAGCGTAGGGTTGCCTGATGTTCAGGATTTTTCCGAAAAAATAACTCTTTCGAAAAAATCCCCGACCCTGGAACTCGAAAGGCCTTTGAAAGATAACAAGTGGGTTTTAGTCAGTAAGACTCATACATGCCTTTCCGCTCGACCCAGAGCAGGAAACGTAATTTGATGATTTCTACCCAAAAAAGTTCTTCCTGATAACCCGAGGGTATGTGTTGACACCTCGAATGATGAATGTTTTTGGTTCAAACTCTAGATAATGTAGAAAAATTGTGTTGAGCGGTAAAGAGTTCTATTGGTGGAATGAGAGATTTAGTATGAGTTAGAGTGTGTAATGAGTGTGTGGATAATTTTTTGAGTTAGAGTATAGGTCTAATCTGAGATAACGACGGTTCAACTTAGATAATTATAATTAACTAACGCTTCGCGTGGTACGTAAGGCGTGGTGTATGGTGGTAAATATATATGGCTTTGCGGCATTTGCTTTGATGTTCGAAGAAAATTCATGTTTGTACCCTGCATTTTAAATGGTGATATTTAATACTTAATATGTGAGTTTGTACCTATGTTTGTAAACACACCGACGAAGCAGGAGAAATTCCTAGTGTGGGACAACGTTTTATTGTAATAATAATAATTTAAGAGCTAAAAGTCAAGACATGATGTTACTTAGCCCGAATATGGGTGCAGTGATGAAGTTTCAATCTCATAGCACAGCTACCGCATGACGTCCAAGTTCGCTGAAATCCGTGCAAACACGTATAAAAGCAACCCTGCAAACGTTATACAAAGCTCATCTCCGTAAACGCCGGCCACGTATCGTATATTGTCTAAATAATGAATCCATTCTCACGTTGTTCCCTGATTTACGGCCGCACACAAAACCGCTATAAGACTACATAATGACACCTACCGCAGCCACTTATTTTTGGACCTTATACAATTTTTTTCACACGCGACTATTTAGAATTTTTATCACGTAAATTTTCCGCTTGAAAGGGAAATCCCTATTGTCATTCTGTACGCATGCCTCGTTTCCTCACGAACACGTGTTTGAATATATTTATATATTGCTTGTATATAGGGAAAGTATTTATTTCTGTCACGCAATTTCTTGAATTTTGAATTTTCATAGTTCGGTGTTCTTTGTTCTTGTGGGAAAGATACGAGTCGATACTGAGTCGATTAAAATGGAATTTATTGGACGTTGGCACGTTAAAAGGAGTTTGGAAACATAGAATTACTTTTAATGTAGCAGCGAGTAGGCAGGAACGAGGAGGCGTGTATAAAGTGATTGTATAATGGTAGCTGGCGTTTATTCTGTGTTCAAAATGGCCGATATCGGTTAGTTAATTGACGGTATTGGAATTTACTGAAATAGTATTTTAATATCCTTATCTACTGGTCTTTCATGTTTTGATTTAGAAAAATAAATAGTAGCTGGATACCTTCGTTGGATTGGTTTGCAACCCAAGGGACCTCGTAGACCTTTTCGACAAACTACTCCTAACACATCTTCTGTTTACCGCTGACATATGAGATATTTTGTACAATATAAAAAATCTTCATTTACATTAATATTATAAAGAGGAAAACTTTGTTTGTTTGTTTGGTTGTAATGAATAGGCTCAAAAACTACTGTGCCGATTTTAAAAATTCTTTCACCATTCGAAAGCTAAATTATCCACGAGTAACATAGGCTGTATTTTATCTCCATATTCCCACGGGAACGGGAACTACGGGGGTAAAACCGCAGGGTGCTGCTAGTTCATTTATATATTGAGACCTTAGGCTGTTATTGAAGGACAGCATCCGCTTCTTAATACTTTTAAGCAAGTATAGTCAGTCTAGCATTCTAGAATATGAAAATAAAGGTCTACAGGCTCAATGAATAATCCAGATTATATTATACTAGATTAATCTAAGATTTAAACAGATACTTGTGACCAAGACGGTATTTCTAGTTCTATATCTATGCGGTTGATCGAGGCTTAAACTAATAATCATGGAATGCAGTAATAACGGGTTTAATAAACAAATCTTCTGAATTAATTTTCTTACTGCACTAGTGTGTATACATTGTATGAGTAACTAGTAAGGTAAGTTATATTGATTTCAATTATATACAACTAAAATACACAGTACTGCATCGATGGACAATATGAATAATGAGTTGATTGTGACAATCCTGTAAGAAACTGCAAATTGAGTGTTTTTCGATCGATATTTTTGGTATCGGTACCTAGTAAATACCGGTATCAGTTTCGATACGTTATCGTTGTAAGAAAGATCATTTACGGATTTTATTGTTGTGCTATTGATAGTAGGATGGTCTCGTGCTTATCGTTTCTTAGGACCAAAAAGATAAAAAAAATCGTCAAGGCTTTGCCGGTATGGTTCTATGAAAGAATGACAGAACCACAGTATTACAAGGAAATATTGTTATACTGTGACATAACCATGTGTTTTATATTTTTTAATATTTTATTCACTGTTGTTACAAATAAATACCCAGCTAGTATGAATCGTTACATAGGTTACAATTACGTGATAAGAAGTCTAAATCTTGTACCCTTATTCCCCATTATCTGGAAATTAATATCGACATCTCACAGATTAACCGTGAGGCAAGTAATTTGATTGGCTGTTGAAAGCTCATATACCCAATCACAGCTAGATAAAATGCTACTGACGATTAGTCACTATCATTTTAAGATAATTTTCGTTCTAGAAGGTAGTCCTAAGTCCTTAAGTAGGTATGCCTATGGAAGCGCTCATAAAGTAGGAAACATAATTTGAAAACTGTATAATTAAATATCTGTGTAAAACGAGATAGGTGGGTGTAAACTAAATAAATAATTCAGTATAACATCCTACATAGGGACAACAGAGTTGCAAACGCTTACCGGCCTCGTAAACGGTGTACTTTACAAGGACTTAAGGGCACCTACATTTACATAATACCCTCATATAATTAGGTAGCAGCGTCCACATGTGCTACAAAAACACTTTAGGAAATTTTACTCTTACTAACCACATTTAGTACTAAAGTTGCCACATAAAAAATTATGGCCGACTTTTCATTTCATCAAGTCAAAATTATTTATCTCTTACGACGTGCCGTCAACTGCCTGTCAATTTATCGGCATACATATATCGTATACAACAGTATGACCCAGATTCGTCAAGACAAAACCATTCAAGCGAAACGAATGGAAACATCAATGAAAATCCCAGAAAATATGGTAACAATTCATTTCCGCGTCATGGCCGAACAATGTCGTCTGGATAAACTTAGGCATTATTGTTCACGACGCTGTTCCTTCATCAATTAGGGAATTTATATGCTGTTCAGACAAATAATCAAGATAAAAAATGTTTATGTGTCGTAATTCTGTATACTATAAGTTGCGTTGTTGGAGTTCGTTCGGGCTTGGCGATAGAGTCAGCCCGCGTCGCTCTGTCGAAGGCGACTGCGATACGTAATGCAGCCGTGTGTTTGTCACCCCTGTTTGCAGACGGGGGTTGCAGGGGTGGCGCATTATTGCAAACACCGTCTGTCCCCAAAGATGGTGCTACTGTTTTTGCACTAGACAAGCTAGTTCGTCTTTTGATACACAGATGGTGCTTTTATACAATTCGGTCGTCACAGTTTTGGTCCTGTTATTCTCGCTTTAGCTAGAAAAAATCTGGGATTTAATTTACCTATTAGTACATTATTCATCACGTATCGCTGTGCTATCTCGTACAAGTAAATACCGTATGAATAATTAAATGAGGGTTATTTATAATTTAATTACTAGCTTAATTTATGTGAGTCGTTAATTGCTAATCATGTAGTTATAGTGATAGACGCCTATCTTTATATGTTTGTAATAGAGGCTACTGGTATTAAATCTGCATCTATGTACCTTTAATTATGCCTTTGGCTATTTATTTATTAAATGTAGGTATTCAGTTATTAAAGATAATTATTTAGCCATCCTGAGATTCGCCATCATTCGTTTTTTCTTTGCAAATTATTTTATTTGACAATTTAAATAACTAGCAGCGGCTCGCGGTTTCACCCACATAGTTCCCGTTCCCGTGGGAATATAGGGATAATATATAGCCTATGTCACCCGGGGATAGTGTAGCTTCCAAACAGTGAAAGAATTTTTCAAATCGATTCAGTAGTTTCGGAGCCTATTCAATACAAACAAACAAACAAATCTTTCCTCTTTATAATAGTAGTATAGATATGGGAGGCTGACATCTAAAACATACAGATCAAGAACAGTACATTAGTCTGAAAGTCAATTACAGGTCTCCGCTTATAAAATACAGAAAAAAGGAAATTCTAAGTACATTTCACTAACGCCTATAATATACTCCTCATTTTAAAACTCTGTTACAAAACATTAGAATCTAAGCTAAGTTCTCCAACAGCCCGACAAAGTTCGAAACATTCACGCTTTAAGAAATTCTATTTTTGGCAGCCACCCATCCTACCTACTCCCAAAATAAATTACACAACCTTGAGAATTCTTTACCGTTGAACGCAACAGGTAAATGAACTGCAATATCTAAGCTTAAATCTCGGTTCCTCAGACAATAGTTGGAGACAAGGACTCCGTTGTTTTGGATTTATTGGCAAGCTAGGTGTTATAACTGTGCCTGTCTTGAAGAAAGGGTTACGTGGCTTCACAATAGTCCCATTGTCGGTGGCCGCCTCACAAGCACGCCTTATTGATGGTCCAGTGGTTAATTGCTGGTTAAAACAAACATGTAGCGCGACTGAGCGTGTTTGATTCTTGGGAACAAGAAAATTTTAAACTTTTTTTTTCAAGTACTAAAAGAAAAAGATTCAATTAATGAGATGTGAGGTAGATTATTAATAATATGATTTCATAGAATTTAAATATTAAGTAATTACAAAAAAACGCGATAGAAAATAATGTATGTGTGAATTTAATAGCCGCTCAGCCTGCAAGTTTAAGTTTTTTTTTTAAATCTCAGGCCCCATAAAATATCGCAAGAAAAATTACCAAGCTACCCACATTTTACAGGGAAAAATGCTAAGTGCATATTTTCAAACAAAAATAATAATAAGCACTTAATTATTGAACTTTCATCGCTTATGAGGGCTTAATCGTCAATAAATCAATATTATGGGCGATACATAAATTATTAACACTAAACTATTAATATCCTTGTATTATAATATAATAAAAAAGTACCTTTGGCAATTTATCGGCTTTTTATTTTATTAACGTAAATAAATGTCAATAATATAATATAGTTGTCATTGTTATTGGAAGAGATGGCGTCATCTATAACTAGCGGTGTATAACATTGTAATCTGCGATTTCTCATTATTATTCCTGATTGATATTTTATGTGTTATAAAACTAATATCTATTGCTTCAAAGTAAGCCGATGCAATAGGTTAATACCTGTATTTTATGTCGCGGATACCATTACGTTTTATAGAGTCAATAGGTACCTAATAAACTTCTATCCAAATGTGCTTAAACTGTAATTCCTCGATTGTTGGAACTAGTTTTAAATTACCTATAATAATGCTTTGTAATTGCATTTTCATTCCATCATCGAATGCAATCTTTTGAATTTAAAAACTTGGTGCGAACTAATTTTATATAGTTTTTAACTAATTTTGTACCTACCCTTTATTCATCGAATGCTTTGCAAATCACAAGTTTATGAATTTTTAATTGATTTTCCATAAAAGTCTAAAAAAAAACCTATCGCTTACACCTCTTTCCCGTAAGATTTTACTAGTAAGTATTGTTACCAATAAAATATTTACTATCACCAAATCCAGCCCTTCAAAAACGCAAAGACCGCGTAAAGTATCAAAATTACGCAACGTAGTATCTAACAATACATCAGTTTAGTTGTACAATGCAGGAAAATTGCACAACGTAGAACCATAAAACCATTACGGTATTACCCAACCCTTTGAGGTGTAATAAATATTTCTGTCAATGCCTTTCTGTTTCAGAAAAATCATCTAATTCGAAACCTTAATAGATTGTAATAAGGTTCAATTACGAAGGGGGTTGCGCTTTTACGTTAGAGCATTGTAAAACATAACTGTTAAGTAATTATTTGACAAAGGTGTGGTAAAAGTAATAATCACAGGCATTAGAGAGTTGAAAGAGGTGAATCTCTGCAGTGTAAGTTTAGTCGCAAAGCATTTTGCTCGGAGCATTATTTTGTAAAAATAAAGATGGAATCGTGTTGTAATCAAATATTCGTCCAAGAAAGTGTAAATTGTGTGAAATGTGTATTTTAAGCAATTTTAGTGCAGTGTGAAAATTATATACATTGATAGTAAATTGGTAGATTAATGGTAACAGGTAGGCGAAAACATTATTGAAACGGCCTATATCGTTGACTTATATAGATTTAAGCCACTGTAACATATTCACTTAAAAGGTACCCAAAATTCAGTAAGTTATCATAATTCAAAGCTTAAAAATCATAAAAGGAGCTATAACAAAAAAAAATACAAAAAGTAGATAACACCTTACGCATTTATATAACCTAAATTATTACCATAAATGTTTACTTCAGAGAACTTTTTATTTTTAACACTACAATTTCAATGATTCATTCATATTATCCGGAACTCAAAGTTCAAAATCAATCCGATAACCTGTGTTCCAAGGCGACGCCATTTTAAGGCTTCTCATCACTACACCGCGCGCCGGCGTTAGAAAGCTATCTTAATCAACTGAATAGCCATCGGAACAACCGGTACATCTCACAGGGAACCACTTCCTTCACCTCGGACTATATCAATTTTGTATGGCGCTTAGATACCAATAAAAGCATTATCTGAGGTTGCAACGCACTAAACTGTCCCATAAAACGTTTTATTGCCCATATATACACACATTAAACAGATATGTATTACAATAAATCATTATTAATGTACACTTTAAAACAAACGCGCCAAGGGTTTCGCTGAGTAAATAATTTTATGACATTTTACGACCTTGAAATTGTCTCACGGAGATTTTATAGCGACAATGAATCAAGACATGGCAAGTGAGTTAGGTTTCCTTTATTGTTTAAATCATCTTTACATTGTTGCTTATCAAATCAGAACCATAAATCTTCCTGTTACGAATGAGTGATTTGTGAATCAAAATGGCGTCTATTGCTATGCAGATTTAAATGTAAAAGAGCGCTAACTCTAGTAAGTAATCACGTAATTTTATAAAGAATTCCTAAAAATAACGCACATCTACGGGAAACCATTACAAATGATCAAGATCATCAAAACATTATTTTGAGCAGTATTACATTATGTGTATTTTCTATACTGTCTCATCAGATTCAAATTAAGTCGTCCTAACATAATATTGATGGCTGTGTTAATAGTCCACTTTAATCGACTTCCAGCACAAACGAGACCAGGACGCAGCAAAATTACTGGCAACAGCGCTCCATATGACGTAATTGTGGCAAAAAATAACTTGAAAGTGATTTAATTTTAGATGTGCGATGACCTATAAGTTTTTTTTTTCACTCTCCCAAGCGAAACATTGCATAAAGACGCTGAAATACAACTGAATGACAAGAAAATACTTCCAAAATTATTATAAAACGAGTGACAGTAAAAGTGACAGTACTTGTTTATGAAGATAAATTGCATTTTGTTGCCATTTATTTTAATTATCAGGCTATTATTTACAGGCTTGAAACATGATTTAATGTTAGACACATGTAAATAATTAGCTTGATAATGCCACGTCTGACCAACCACAACAAACGAAATTGATAGAAGATATATTTAACGGTTTGATTGATTTGCGACTGTTATAAATGATGCTTTAGCGCCATTCTCGGCTATCAGTGTGGCATAGGTCGCAGTATCGTCTACTTGGCATCCAACTTTTACTTAATAAATAGGTATACGTAGCTAAATTTTCTCGTTACTAGTTTTCCCATTCTCTCGGCGGAGGGTAGGTGGTGGAAACCAATTTAAACTTGGCGACTGACTGGTTAAAAAGCAAAAGTTCCTTTTGAACTTTCCCCGGCGTGCCGCTGCCGCTGGCGAGCCCTTTATTTTTACTTATTTTACAACTCCGGCCCTTTACGACCGTCCGCCATCATGCGAAACGCTCCGTACAGTTGGCAATCATATTTGGTTAGGTTAGACAATTTTTTGTTGCGCTCACCATTATGTAAAGTGAAATTTGATGAGCAGAAATGCCTGTTAGACAGATTTTTTGCTGCGGTCATACGTTTTAATTGGTCAATATTATACATTAAACATAGGTAGGTACTTAAAAACTCGTAAAAGCAGCCCCTTAAGAGTAATTAAACGATGTTTCTTATATTGTAAAGCGTTTTAAACGCGGAAAAAACTTTCGAGGCGCAATAGCTCCCAAGCATAAAGTGGCAATGAAAAAAATTATTGCTCTATAATTTCATTAAAAACCGTGTATGCTGACATTCATTAAGTACGTATAATTAATAATTACACGAAGTTTGAGGTTAGCGAACTCATAAACAAAAGTTTAATATGTTAACATTAATTATTGTGTAATGCAGCCGAATATACCTTACGCACACGTTTCGCAAAGCTTTTGCGAATATTAAGCTGTACCTAACACACTAATGTAGCGCTTTCACTGACTATCTCATTATATAGCTAAGAATCTTAAAGATCTACAACGAAAATGATCGAAGTTCCTACATAGTCTCAGCTACTTTGTCTATCGTTCTGTCCGTGTGTTGCTACTTCTTTACATATTAATTGCTGAGTGGATTTGAATGAACTTGGCACACGGGTTTTTATTTTTGGACGTGGTCACTCGCAGTTCAACACTCTAAGGTTGATTACTGCTTAACCGTCCGGTTAAGCAGTAATCAACCTTAGAGTATATCTTGTGGAGGCACACGGGAAGACAAGGAATACTTTATCCCGGTAATGTAATGTTCCTATGGAATAATTTTTGAAAACATAGATAACAAAGGCAAAATAATACAGTAAAGAAGACTGTATTTAACTAATTACAAGAACAGAGCGGAGGAAAAGGTTACGTACCTACTGCTTATTAATTATTCCTAGACATTGCATTCGCACGAGTTTCCTTAATTATGTAGGTAAACCATATCCTCAGTTAAACGAAACGTGTTTGCACTGATTTCTTATTCATCGTATATACCTAATCTTTTACTTTCTGAACTAAATATAGATGTTGGATGGTACTGAGAAACCAGAAGTTAAATATAAGGTCATAGTCTCATTTCTTAGCGTAAAAGTAAATCCAGATAAACATAGCTATTTGAAACTCCCTTGTCTGACGTCTATCTAGTGATCTGCTGGTGAAAGAAAGGCCTTGAAACTATCCAACGTCCGCACTGCACAAAATATCAAGTGATTTGGCGTAAACAAATCATAAGATCATAAAGTGATGAAAGCTGCTACTTAGGGTGATCAGCCAGATCTGTCTTTAATTCACATTATAATATGTATAGCATTCGAGTAGTAGCTTTTAGCCAAAAGCTGGTACTCGAATATATATCGGAATAAAATAACGACATGGCCCGTTCATGGAAGAATTCGGTCGGTGCTCGATTTCGATTTGGATGCTTGGCTTTCATGAATGGGTCTGACATGTAATTTTTTAACTTCTGTTTTGTATTATTTATTTTTTACCAATTGTTTTATATTTTTTATTTTTGTTTGTTTATTTGTACCTCTGTGTGTGTATGGATTATTACTATACTACTAACTATTTTTCTTTCTTCTTTCTTTCTTTACATGAAAAACTATCCTTTATCCTATTCTAGCTGATCTATTCTGTCAACGTCACTCTGAGTGTACGTACGTGGAGTCAGCATGAAGTAAAGTGTCACACCATCTTGTTTGTATGGATTGAAAGCTCTCATGTTCACTTCGCATAAGCTTTCACGGTGTGGTGTTTATAGAATCGTACTGCAGGATATGCT
This sequence comes from Hecatera dysodea, assembly GCA_905332915.2. NCBI lineage: Eukaryota > Metazoa > Arthropoda > Insecta > Lepidoptera > Noctuidae > Hecatera > Hecatera dysodea. Next base: position 13,178,682 of record HG995298.1, on the reverse strand, counting down.
TGAGCCGGGAACCAATGTTCATCCAATCTGTTCGGCCGTTAAGACATGAACAGGTAAAAATAAGAAATACAGAGTACGTATTTTTCATAGATGGATAAGGTTTACATCAAGCATATCTTTAGCATTGCTATGGTTGCGGAATTTGATCGAAAGAGCCACCGCGGCCCTGGAACACGAGTGGGTTTTAGTCAGTAAGAGTCTGACACTCCCTTCCACTCCGCCCAGAGCGGGAGAAGTCAAATAAATGTTTAGTAGAAGCGAACCCCTGTTTTCCAAGGACCTACAAGACAAAGACGACCGAGTAAAAAATTAAAATTCCCCTTAACTATTCGCCACTGACTAAGGGCAAGAAATACATGGAATAGCAACGTGATTAAAGAAAATTAGGAAAGTTTATAATTAGGACACACCATTGTATAGAAGCCATGGGCTACCGAATAATGATAATAAGCAACTTTAGACGTGGAGCGCGCTTCGCAAGAGCAATCATTACTTTACGGACCCCAAATTAATGAATGCAACAACTTTCAACACATTTCGCTGGAGCTAAAATGGATTCTGTACTGTTAAGGTATTTATAGAGTTAGTAGGTATTAGTATAAAAAAAGAAGTCTATCTTACGGACTAATTAGATTTTTTTAGGCAACTACCCTACTCACCCCTTTATAAGGTAAATAGAACATTGGGGATGTTAATAGAATCGGAGAGACTCTGAAACTTAATATTACTATCCGTAACACGTGCGGACTTTCTTTGTTATTAGGGAAGTCGGTGAACTTGTATAGATTTGTATTTCAATATCATGTAAATGTAGTTCCGACTTTGGAACTCGCTCTGGTACAGGTTTTGCTTAAAATTAGGCTTATCGGACTACTTCTGTAACTAAATTGCATGATATCTTAGACTGTTAAGTTGTCTTTCATGCTAAATCACCTTAGTTACTTGCATACAATTTGTTTCATTGTAATTTCTACGTAGTCCGTTTTTAATCTATGCTCTAAATAAATTGTATACTTATTTTTGTTTTTCACCACAATCAATGATAAAAAAGCCACAAAATACCAATCTACTGCGTGAATGAGTACCTACAATAAGTACAATCGATACATACATATAAAATGATTGACTGACTGATAACGCACAGCCTAAAGCCGCTGGTCGTGGAAAGCTGATATTCTGTAGCTTCTATGTTTAGTTTTATTCTTGTATATTACGCACTGAGAGAGGATTTATAAAAAATCTTGCGGAAACGTGAAAAAACAAGATATGCGCGTACCTACGAAGTCGCTGGCAAAAGCTAGTAGGTTCACCTTCTCAAATTCGTTTAGTGTTAGGTACTTTTCCCTATCCCAAATAAACACAGACAGAAAACTTAAAACTTAACCCATAAAAATATAAGTTATCGATACTTCGAACATTAATGAATATAATCCGCCTGAGTTTGCCACTACGAACCCTCCCTACAGTATGTACCTACCCCTAGGTACAGAGATACAACTCCTAGACACGATAAGCGTCCAACTTTCAATTACATTGAATGTAATTAAGTGTCGCGTTAGACGACTGGCTCCGACACTATTAAATTGCTAAACTTTGGACGTTTACTGAATCGAAGACATTTTTGTAAGTCGGATCCAGCACGAACAAGGATCGTGGAATGTCTGCTTTAGATCGGAATGTTAATTATGAAGTGGGATATTGTTTTGTTGCTTTTTCTTGATTTTTTGGGTGTTCTAATGTTTTAGAATATCTATCCAGTTTTTTTTGGTAGTCATTCTAACTTCTGTCTCTTGAATCTTTCTTTAAATCTTAACGTCTTAAAATATTCTAATGGTATAGAAATACACCTAATAACTTGCATATTTAGATTTATTAGTATTCATCATTAATTAATTCTATCGGGCTATTCCGTCTTTAATTTGTATAAACATTATATTTGGCACATAAAACTTTTATAGACGTATAAAGTGTATCAAAGTCAATAAACTCATCCATTATCGGTATTCATTATAATTAATCGAACTGGTTTCTGATTTAGTTGAAAAGTAATCAAATAACGTGTTGAGACATCTATCTTGCATGTGAAATAATATTAAATAGTAGTAGTCATATAATCGATTAGTTCTTAGGAAATCAATGGTACGATTATGTAAAATGGGAAATCTCTACTAGATCATGGATTGACATAAAACTCATTATTAGGTACCACAAAATTTCTCCACAAATGTTTGTCGAACAGAAATATATAATGTAGAGAAAACTATCATCAATTTATGCATGAACATAGCAACCATTGGTACGCACTAAAATGACGTAACAACGCATGCTTAAAATTAACATAAGTATTATCATTCGTTTCATAATTTTATATAACTCAACCAAAGGGATAAAGTACAAGGATAAGTAAATAAAAACGTATGTTGACAACAGCCAATGTCATCCGTAGAAACCAGAAAGTAATAAAAATATGATTAAGCAATTTTTTCATGCAATTTATTGCTTAATTACGTGTGTAATCCACATAAAAAGCGGTGTCTATAAGCCAAAAAACGTGCGTATGAGCTCAAAGTTTAATTAAGGTAGGTTATCAATACCTATGAGTTTATGTTACGTGAAAATGTGGGCTTTATTCGTCTGCCTTATATGATTCAGTATTACAGTTACAGAGACATGTTGACGACCTCTGTCGGCCGTCGTTAGGGACTAAATAGATTCCTTTATGGCAATATTCGATCATGTTTCCGGACTATTAATTAAGTAGTTAATTATAATACGTCTAGCTTTCTTTGGCGAAAACTGTTTATGATAATGTTCTAGAATTAAGTAGGTAAGAGTTTATTTATTATGGCGAATGCGCATATTTTGCTAGGGCGTGCGTTAGTTACAGAAACGAATGAATAGAAAAAGCTTAATTACAATAATACCATTAGAGAGCTTTTATAAAAGTCACGCAACATAAATGAATTCTCAACATTTAAATAGAACCATTTACCTACTTGAAAACTATCAGTTATGAGTGGTTTTTCACAGCTGTCTATGTCGTTTCTATCAATTGATTTCTATTACGGACGATCGTCGATTTGTTGAGGCAATTCCTTTATACGTAACGATCCGTTTTGATCGATCCGTGCTACGGAACGTTTTTTTAACCGTTTGATTGTTGAGGCGAAGTGATTTTCTTACAATTGAGAAATTATTCATGACCAAAGTAGCTTGAAGATCAGATTACATCGATGATATTGTTTATGTAATAAGTAATGAAGATAGGCAATTTCAAACTGGTAATAATTAGATCTTAGAATCTAATCTTTACATCGTCGATCCCACAGTACCTAAAGACGAAAGTCTTCAATCAGTGCGTCCGCGTGTCTCTGAGGAATCGCATCAGAAATGAGGTGATCCGTCAGAGAAACAGGGTCATCGATATAGCACACCGGATTAGTAAGCTGAAGTGGCAGTGGGCTGGCCATATTAGTCGTAGAACCGACAACCGTTGGGGTAACCGAATTCTAAAGCGGAGACCGCGTCTCGGCAAACGTAGTGTAGGACGTCCTCAGGCACGGTGGAGTAACGATTTGCGCAGGACGGCTGGCAGGAACTGGATGCGAGAAGCCGAAAATAGACCTAAGTGGCGTGCAATTGGAGAGGCCTATGTCCAGCAGTGAATAATAAGAAACAGCTTGTTCTTAAAAAAAACACATACCAAAATTCAGCTAAATTGGTTCAGTTGTTTAAGCGTGGATTCGAAACAGACAGACAGGCGAAAACAGTTACTTTTACATTATATATACATTATGTTAGTAGGTATGATGAATTAAAACACAAATTAACACGAAGGTTTTTAAGTTAATCAATTCACAAAACAGCTAATATCACATAAAACACACTTACTAACAAGTTCAGTGAACGCTTGCGTCATTATCAAGCAGTGTAATTATATCCTCGCACAATAGTTAGGAGTGAACACACATAAGGCGACTCACCCCTATTTAACTTCGACTAAGTTCGGAACTGTTGGCGCCATGTTGTTCTGACGGCATTTAAAATATGCTCACGGCAACTAGGGATGGGGTCGTTGTAAAAATAATTGGTAATCGATTTTAGAAGGTCGTGACTTTAAAGTTGCCTTAGATGGCGGAGTAAAATTTGAGTAAGTGTATTGTAAATCATAAAGGGCCGATTAATCAGTGGACTAGTAGTAACTTTTATCTGAAAAATTTAAATAGCGGTTTTACAGCTTTTGGCATAAATGTGAAACAGACATGTTTATTATTCCATTAAGAATTAACTGTAAATAGGTACGTTAAGATAAATATTTTAAGTTTTTATAGAAACGTCTGAATTTATTTATCTTCTTTTGAATTTTACTAGTTTGCCAAATCATGTCCGTCTTATTTTTGTTTCACTTGAATTTGCAAGATTGTAAAATAAAATATCCTGGGCTAGTTTAAGTCAGGAGTAAGTAGGTTACTTCAAGACAAGCGTGCTCATCGTCGATCATCGTTTTCCATCCGGTGAGATTGTGTTGAAATACGCGTCTCAACAATTATTTAAAAAAATAATCCTACCAGGTAAGTTGAAGAAGCTAACATGAAGTTTCTTGTTTTTCTTCTATAAAGGAAATTAGAAAATTGAATTGTTTGCCTTAATTATTTATCTTTATCTAATCGTTTAACTAATCCTAAACTTCGCACTAACGCTTCTGTCACAAAAATGAAGTTGTATAAAACATGAATAAAATTATATTCACTGCCTATTTAGACGACGGTAATATCAATAAAACTGACGGTTTTTTCTATTCGAATTTGATATTTGATACTGTAAGCATGCCATTCATCGCTAATTCATAGTATTAGCGTGATTTTAATTATTTTAACGATACTTGTTTTTTTTTTTCTATGTAATATTCAGGTTATCAAAGGTTAATGTCAATATGTTGATTTGTTTGAAATTAATTTAAAATAATTATCTACATTGACCAAATAATAATTTTGTTCAGACCACAAAAGATGTGGCGGAACGACTTGGATGTCTTAATTAGGAATTGACAAAAAGTGGCACAGAACCGGGAACTGTGAAAGGAATGGGAGCGGTCTAGCAGTGGAACTATTCGGGCTGAATAAAATAATTTAAATTGTAATAATGTTCTACTTTTATAAGAATTTATACTGAGATATATTCCACGTACAAGTTAAAGAACTACCGAACTCATTACAAGTGAAAAATATTGGAATTCCTAGAAACAAAGTAGCAATAAAATCGTATAATTCGAGTAGCACACGGCCATTCGATTACGCCCATCTCTACATAAAGCCTTAGTTACAAGTTACACTTACATGCAACATTGTGGACCCACCGTCATACGTTTTTCTAAATTATCTTTAGACTTTTCATAATTATGAAAAATATAGGTATGTCAATGTAAATGTTCGTTTACATAATAAACATTGGTTATTTAAATAAGGTCTAGTTACTTAATTAATGTACAAGATAAAACATACTGATAAATACTTGTATGCTGGGTACAGGCCTATAGCTGGTTTACTAATACTTTTTTATGTCATTCAAATTACTTTTTATACATTCTTTTTTTAAATTTAATTAACAGTCTGAATATATTTTGTTAAATTCATATACATATCTTATCGATGAATAAAAGAGTGAAGTGTGAAAATAAGGTTACTTTAAATGGGAACCTGTCATCCAACGGTACACCTGTCGCCTTTGGGTCCTTTTGAAATACTTGCTCAGACAACGGTACAGCTTGAGTTGTTGGTTGGTATAAACACAAAATCAAAAGTCGTTTATCAAAATGAAGCTGACAGCCAGCACTTTTTGATGGCCAAACTTTTACACAAAGACAGTCCCCCAAAGGCCCGCCTTTCCTTAGTTTTTTGGAAGGTTGCATTACCAGTCAGCTTTGAACTTTGATATAGTTCACTTAAGATACTCACAGAACACATCAAGCACAAGGCTAATAGTTCATCATCGATGGAAGTTTCCAGAGGCTCTACATAAAGTAACATCTTCATCAGCGATAACAGTTGTGGGAAGTTCAAAATGTATGTAATTGAAAAGCGCTATCGAAGTGTTACGCGGACAAATCCAAAAAAAAGCGTAGTAGTAGTAGGCCGCAAGGCCGCAGGTCATTTTTCCAGACAGCTTTCAATTTAACACAAATGTACCAAAATTCAAGCATCAGTCTCAGAATCGAAAGTATTCATCCGCATTCAAACAATAAACATTTACTACACTTATTACTCGAGCCTTCACATTTAACAGTTATGCATGAAAATTAATCACACGAAGTAATTAATGTTATGAACAACATTATTATTAAATATTACGAGGTTGTAAGCTTGTGTGTTTCTGAGTCGTGGGTTTAGCACGGGATATTTAAAGTTACGGTTTGCTGGTTCTAACAATAGGCTGGATTTCTTATACGGGCGGCGCATACTTGAGATACATTATGTACGCAATTATTAGTAACCAATGGCATGACTTTTCTCGAAGTACATAGGTTCGGAACAAATCTTTTCTGAATAGGGAGAATAGTTACCTAGTACCTACCGCATCCATATTAGTCTGTCTGACTGCCTGTTCGGGAGTATGATTCTTTGGAAGCATTTTCGGGTGAAAAGTTTACGCGTGAGAAGCCACATGCAGAAACTGGTTTACTCTATATACATACATACATATGTATTCGATACCCAAGGATACCTACTTAGAGCTACATATTTAGTATTTACAGAAACCTTTCTCTTATATTACATTGTATTTCTACTCCTCGAAACTACTTCACAGTTATTGTTTACAAAACACTTTGTTCCAATACCACTTCAAATTAATTTCATTACAAGAGAGAAATACAGTTTCAAATACATGACATACTTTAATGTAACTATATGAATACTAAAGATTAAATATTGGTACAATTTATAGAGAATATGGAAATCTTCGAGGGCAATACCCATGCAAATGCTTCTGTTCTAAGAGTTTATCAGTCTTTTTATTACTCTAGTACAGTAAGAATGAATGTATAACTAAGAATTTGGAGGAAAAACAAATAAATATCTGTAACGGACTACATTAAAGCGTACCATACACCTTCCAATTTATTGTTACGATTCCGTGGCTTTTTGTCACAAAAAATTGCTATGTGTAACGATATTTTCTGTTAGGAAACGTAGGTCGTCAAATTTCTAAGCGATATTGTAAGCAATAAATTGAAAGCCAAATGGCTAAAATGCCTTTTTCTTTCCTTTTGATAAGTCCAATGGTTTCGTGAAATTTCCTCGGTCAGTAAATTTTTAGCTAGCGCAAAAGGTTGAACATGTGTAGGTATAAACCAAAAACCCACTTACTTGGTAATGAGCTCTCCTTTTAATAGTTTCCTTAATGGAATTCGTGAACCTTTTTCTTGGGAAGTATTTTCGCTCTGTGGCCATGATTTTTCTTAGATGTGACTTGAAACTGTTCATAGGTACTGAGGTATTTTCTTAGATTGAGACACACGACGTTTTACTACGTAAACTATTTAAATGAACTGAAATGTTATTTCGAACACGTACAGCACACTGGTCCTTTAAAGACTGGTGACGGGTATTTTCTAATAAAAAATATGTTATTGTCTGGGAAGATTTGTGTGTCGCCTGTTAAATTTACGAGGCAATAAGGAAGTGTCGATTCTAGTCATATTTTGACGAAAGGGTTGAATGGCATATTGTGTGTATTTGTTGCTTTTTTGCTTTTGTCTACTCTTTTAACGTTTAAGTTCGTGTCTTATTGTTATGGAGCTATTGTTTCTGTTTTAGAAGTTTTATTATTTGTTTTTATAATTCTGAAGTGCTTTTTGTTGTGTCCTGTGATTTGAAAGACGGAATGTGTTTTGAAATGTTTCGTGTTTATACGCTGCGTTTTATTTTCAGTCGGGTTTATTTATTTGAAGTATGTTGAGTAGCTTGCTAAATATGGTCAGTCCATCCAGCGAGTCCACAAGCCTTGTGTATTTCATGATTTGTTCACTGCTTCTACAAAAAAAATCTTATTTCAAAACCCTAGAAAACTTAGAATGATGAACAAGTCAGTAGTAAGGCGGATGCAAAAAGGGAGGCATTTGTTGATTAATATAACAACTTAAATTAGTATACATTTATAGGTCGTCAGGTACAGCAAAGGCTAATAATGTCCCGTACACGTATTAACACTTTCAGGAAAATTGGATATTTAAACGAGTTTGTAGATAACGGCTCTATTCTTACACAGCCAGGTAGAAAATTATCTCTTTTTCTTTGGCATTCAAAGGTAAGAGTTTTTTTATATAACTTCTCGGAGTAACATACAATTTGGGTTCACAGTTTCTTTGTCCGGGACCAAATAAAGAGTATTATAGTTTGTCTCGTAATTGAGAGCAAGGTTCCTAGACGAAACCTGAAAAATTGTTTCCCATAAACTAAAGACAGAAACACCCCCAATAAACTATACGACTACTCTCTCCAGTTTTAGGTACCTAAACTGCCATCATAGTAATATTGGTAGAAATACCACGAATACCATAACCTTTATTTTAACGAATATTTATTTCATATTAAACCCTCGTTTCCGAAAAAAAAATGCTTCTTAACCGTTCACAGTCCATCACCTATATTTGACAAAGAACGTGTAACTGCTCTTTACGTCTCAATACTGCAGAATCAAAATCAGCAAAACAAGCAAGAATCTTGTCTCTAATCAGACACAATACCCAACACTCATATACCTATAAATGCAGTTCGTAAGTACCAAGTCAGACGGGCCCACGTTCATTGGCAGGGTACATCAGTGCATCCGCATTGCACGTTCAGGTCCATACATCGCTAATATACCGCATTCTGCCGTCCATCAGTCCATTACGGGTGATTGTGAACGCTGACTGCATTGATTAAGAAGGCCAGACAACCTTACAATGTTGTATGATAAATTGAACTTAGTTCTGCGAGGATCTGCCTTGTAGATTGGTTTTTATGTGCGGTAAGGAAGTTCGTGGTTTGAGTGGGTTTTGTATGTTTAAATAGGAAGGTTTCCAGTCTATAAGCCTACATTTCTAGGTAAGTGTTACGGTTCATCAGTTCGTCTCAGTAAAATCCGGTAGCTTACACGTTAACCTAAGATACGAGTTAAATTAATAAAATTAATGCACTATATACCTAAATAATTCTGTAAAGGAAGATTATAAGTATCTAAAACCTTATTACTTCTCTCTGAAAATCAACGCATATCTTTCTATAGAATAGTTCTCAAATCGGCTCATAACTAAATCGTATAATAATATCGTTACTTACTTGTGCACTTAACATAAGTAATATTACAATTTGTGTCACACTCATACAATCGATTATTTCATTGTAACTGATAATTTTCTGACACATGCTGTGTCCAATGACACTCAATGACAACCATAATTTTAAGATTCTTGGACTATATAATATATTCAGATATAAGTCCAATGGCCAAGTAAACAACAACTGTAAACCGTAAATTATTTTCCGAATCATACCAATAGTTTTCCCTAAGAAAAAATATCAAAACTAGAACAGCCTACCCATTAGATCGAATGTATACGACCCCAACGGTCTCAAAACGAACAACATAAAAACTATTTGTTTGTTATATACCACAGTATTTACTTCGAGAAACAATAACAAGGCCATAACTCCATCTAAAGCCATTATGTATGTTTCTAAAATGTAAAGTGGTACATCGATAAATCTATCAGTGCCCTGCAAAGATCCATCAAGTGGACACTTGATGGCTTCAGAACACCTGTGGCATTACATATAAAGGTAGTTTACATTGGTCCATACGATTATATTCAGACTATAATTATATTGTGTACTTGAACTCATGGTAGAGACCCCACAGTTTTGAAAAATGTCGGATTTTCCTCAATTAAGGAATCATACCACACACACTTTATTTATTAACACGCTGTCACGCATCTGTCTAGTTAAGGCTCTGAGCTCAAACAGTTCGTACAAAAAGATTCTTTGGATATATTTTCCATGAACTGGATATAGTCTAACATACAGTGCTACCATTTCAGGGCTTTAGAGCTTAAATGAGTTCACAGTCCGTCCAGGCTTTCGACTTTCTAGCATATTGATTACGCTCAAAACAAATACTGGACCCTAATAATCTGCAAGCCAGAAAACTCTGACTTGGAACTGTGTGGGTACCTTTTCGATGATTTGTATTCTGAATTTCTGAACCATTAAAATTACTATCTTCTTAGCGTTATCTCGGCTACTTTGCAATACCAAAATTATTTGTTGTTATATTTTACATTGATAACTACTTAGTAAAAAAGCCAATAATTAGCATGTCAATTAAGACTAACTGCCTTAATGGGCTTCGTGATATGAGGCATTTAGTTTTTTGTTATTTTTGCATTGGTGCCTCAATTAAGCTTGTCTGATAGGTATTTTTAATCTTATGCTAAACTGCGTTGGTCCTTCGAGTTATTGATAGTGATTTCAAATCGAAATAATGTTCGTATTTGAAAAATGTTTTAATATTGCTTGACATAATTTTTTCTAGTAGGTAATTTTGTATCATACGGTCTCAGCATTATTCTGTAAAAAAAAATTGACGTGAATATTTGGTGAAGTGTACTTATTTCAAATGAGCTGTTGATTCAAGGCTTCATGTGGACTGACAGTTCACTTTACGCTCGCTCCACCATTTCACAGCAACATTTTAAAAGAATAGTCGAAAAGCAGAACAAGTCGATTCATTTCAAAATAGGAACCTAACACAACTTTGTAGAGTCAACAAAAACGAATTAGAATATTATTTTTGATTGAAGACCATATTTCGCATGGCCACCCTACTTTGTCCATGTAGTACATTCACGTCACGTCGTACTGCACTTTACTGCAACATATTGGTATTTGTCCCGCACTCGGTGCGTTGGCGCCTTTGGGAAGCATCTATTTTGACGTAATCGCCCATACGCGATATATTTTATTAATGCACTGGATCAAGTTCTCACAGAGCGTTCGCTAACTTTATTGGAGCACGTTCTTGTATTGTGTTGGTCTTAATATGATTTGCTTGTTTGTATTGATGTAACAATATATGACAGCAATTGTTATTTAGTTTTTTTTACTGTATGTTATGGTCATTGAAACGTAGCTCTATTGTTTTCCTAATGTTCCATATAAAGAAAGTTGTAGGTGTTTAAACTGCCTATAGAAATCATTTCCTGCCATTACACACAGCCCAAAATTAAATCAGTAATCGAAATTATATTGGTGTTTCTTCCTTCAATTGTTTCTTGCTACTGTCACATATTTTATGAAACGACGATGGAAATAGCTTTTCACTGAAACAACAGCAAGAATAAAATGTTTTCACAAAAATGTTTTGAAAATATAAATGTTCGTGAGTCAGAATCTATTTTTCAGTCTAGCGTAAGTACTACTTATATTAAAGAATATGAGCGATTGACTGCCAAAATTCATTGATTAAAACCTAGTCTAGACAAAACAGTAGACGAAAATGAAGTTGTGTTGAAGTGGCTGGATCTGAAATGATTAGTTGGCAAAGATTCGATGGCCGTTAATTAAAGATTAAATTTTATTTATGAGCGATTATTTATTGCAATGGCTTCAATAACTTGGTTATTGTGAGAGTAGATTGAATTTATAAACACCACACATTTTTCATTATTTATTTTCAGTCTATTTAGAAATTACTTACCAGTAGTACTCAATAGTATCGGTGTTAAGAATATTTTAATGGTTTCTCCTGTTCTCACTGGTACTAAAGCAGGGAATTGGAGACCTAATGAATAAGTTCTCCAAAGTATGGTTGTAAGAGCAGCTTTCTTGATTTCAGCTCCCTTATTTCAGATTTTCTTTTTATTCGCATTCCATACAACTAACATTATTTTACACGATCTGTGTCATGTTGTTGCTTGCATCCACTTACCAGATGTACATTTTCGTGTCCAAACTTCCTGCTGCCGTGTCAAGATGTAACATAGAATGGGAACAAACGGATAGAAACAAAAAGGGTCGGTTTATTGTCTTTGCTTTTTTAGCTCTGGATCTTGACCTGATTTTTTAGTAGCTGTAGGGTTGGTTTTTTTTTCTACGTTAAATATTATTTAAGTATTGAAGAGTTTAATAAATTTCTCGCATAGAGATTCTTTTGGGAAAACAAATTCAGGCATAACTGAATTTGTGATGGTTCTTCTGAGCAGACTGTGTCTACAAGAACCTATTACAACGTAATGAATATCAATATCCATATAATTTTACAATAAAATTGAATTTCTAAACAAATACATACAGAATTACTAGGAACAATTAATATTCAAGTATTCAGCGAGTTTCCAGACAAACTTACACACTTTTATACATACAAAACGCGGGCTTATCCGTCGGCGGAAGCCCCCTCCCCGACCCCCTCGGGATCCGACTCTCATTGTGATGCAAATGTGTCCGCTGTCTGCCTCCAAATTACCCCTTCGGTCAAGCGAGAGTCGACCGATGACCAGGCATTAGAACCCTCCCTTTTAAAACAAAATCGGCCCCACACTTCTAGTTTTATACCACACGGCACACAATACTCGCCCGTAATTATGACGTATAAGGAACAAAATTGTTTGGGTCACCATCAATGGACAGTCACAAGCATATTTCATAGCAGATATAGTGTTATGAGAGTTGCTAATGTGGTAGTCCGTAGCGGAGGAATGGCGTAGCAATTGTGTGGACAATAATTAAGGGTAATGCGTAGCGTTAAGCATCGTAACGATACGGGTATAATGTCTTGCGATTTTGTTAATGACTGTCCTTTGATGATGCTGCGAGAACTGGCATATTAAGTATGTGTACTTATAGAAATTACATCATTTGAATTTCCCATAAAATTGTGTTACTCGTTAATTAATTCCAGATTCGTCAGATGCTCCAACGCGCTGAATATTTAATATAGCAATTAATATGCAATTTAAAAGATTTAATACGGAAATAAACTAATTTATTGAAGATAAACAAACTTATAGAATGGCTTTTGAATAGGCAATTTTAGAAAAGAAGCTATTTTTGACTAATTATAATTTTAAATTATAGCTGAGGCGTGGTTTATGTACAATCATTTTACATCGCCATTGGATATTTACATGTCATTAGAGGAATTGATTAAAATAGTTACGACAAATGCCTTAAGTGACTATTCGGTCAATTCGTGACAATATTTCATGGAGGTGACTGTTATCACAGATATTTTCAGCTGGCTTTCAAAGCACATTTTCACATCACATAATCCGCAGTATATACTGGTATCGCATTGAAGTATTCACACAAGTAATCGCTTGAAACCGGTACCAGTACTAACCTTTGAATACATTTTGCGGACACCTGAAATATTTTCTTTTGTGTCCATCTGGTCATTTTATCTCTTTTATAAAGTGTGAATTAGATGCGGCTTAGTGCTGGCTTTTATAAAATATTTAAATATGAATGAAGTATATGTAGATATAAGTACGTGATGTCTCTTGTTTTCTATTCACTACTGGTTCCTAGAATAGTGTGGAATTTAATTGTGGTGTACATTTACGTGTTTCAATGTAAAATATGGGGTGGTTATGGTGTTGAATAAAAGTAATTTTACGGGAATATATCGTGGCTACAAGAGTGGGATTAAAAATATTAATATTCATGAGACGCCGGCAGTTTTTCGAATTTTCTGTTTGAGTATTAATTATTCAAGTGTTTTGTGTATTATAAACGTAGAAACCATTATACCTTATTATGATGCAGATATTGAAATAGTTATTTGGTTCCAATTTTGGTTGTAATTTGCTGTTTCAGAATTTTCCGTCCAGATAAATAATTTACGTTGAAAAGTTTTCTTTTAAATAAAAAAAAAAACATTCCAAATTTACCCAGTTCAGATCGTAGTACGTTACCTAGGTACTACATAAAAGATAAAACAAAAACGGGGTGTTTAGTCCAGACGCCTTCCCTTGGGCACGCCGAACAACTCCAAGCTTCTTCGCAATTTCGCAAAACGCGATACACACCTCCATAATATTATAGGTACACATCTCTATATTACTCTCCAGTTTAGAATGACCCTCCTTCCCTTGATGGTACAGAGGATTACAGTGGCGGCTAAAGATCACGTTTAAATGGTCAAGTTAGGTTGGACGGAAATAACTAGACAGACTGAAACTAAATTAGAATATTCTCTAGAGCTTTAAACTTCCGCTAATTTAATATGTCTTGAAGTTATAAGTATGTAGGGGTAATGTTTCGCTTTGCAAATGTAGTTATATAGTGATTTTTCATGGTGTGTATGTCTGTCGATATACTTGTTCCTGGAGATTAGTTATGAGATATGAAGTAGCTGTTATACGAATTTGCTATGCTGAGTTGAACCTTAGCAGATTTTTTGCTGAACCATTTGAACGGCTAACACTCGATCGTGTGCGTACTTTTAAGTAGAAATTAAATTATCTAAAGATACCTAAGTCTTTGCTTATTTGTTTCCTCCAATCCATAATCAACTCCATTGAATTTGATATTAAGTACGTATAATCAAAATTCAAATAAATATAAAGGCCCAAGATAAAGCACATGGATACAGAAAAAAAAAGTTTACCTAATCACGTGTCCAATACTTTAACTTATTAAAATCTTTATACAGATGTGTATGACGTACCTAGATAATAGATTATAATAGACCTTCGTATATCAACGGATTAGATAAGAAATTCTACTTAAAATTGTCTTGTAAACTCATCCATTTTATAAATAGTGACCTCTCATGGCCGGTATATGCTGCACTAAAACATCAGAAATACATGAAATTCCATGAACTCAGAGAGGCCAAGATATAGTGGTTATTGGCATTCATTCTACAGACAAACTGCGGGCGGTATTTTGTAAGCAGGCCATATCGATTTATTTTATCCGAAACTGCCGCAATTATGACATTAATTCAGTTCATAAGAGCTATCAATGTTCATATAGAATGTTAGAATCAAATAACTTTATCCTAGTGCCGCGTGAACGAAAGTATATTCGGACGATATATTTTTTTTAGTTTTGTTTATACTGGAAACAGGTAAAGGTGATGATTGCCGAATAAGGCGGTGGTGCACACTCGGCCGAGCACAGATAAATTGTATGGAACATACGAACGGGCGCACACGTATCGCTTACCCGAGGGCACATAGGGATGTAGCCCCAGGCCTAGACCGTAATCGAACCAGTTATGTAGATGCATGTGCTACAAGTTCAACATTTAAACCTTTGAACATTCTATATTGGATGGGCAATTATTTTTGTGGTTTAATTCGCAGTCAGCTCGAAGATTATCATAGTAATTTTTAACATTATGCTTTTACCTTTCCGCTGGAAATACTATACGAGAATCCTTAGGGATGGCGTTTATTTTTATTTCTCTTTTAAAGGCAATATTAAAAGGAATTGAAGGTCTGAGTTCCATGGGACATTCTACACGTATATTGGGTAAAGTTAACGGCGTGTCACGTGGTTAAATGAACGATTGTCAGCTACTACTAAAGTCGCTAAATGCTTTTAAAATGTTCATTTATTTATTTGATATTTTATTCATTTGATTCTCGTGCGCAACACATATTTTCGTCTTGAAATGTACAGGAATGCCGACATTCTTTCTGAGAATATTGAAACGAGGATAAATTGTGGAAAACTGAATAAAGACATCAACGTAGATTATTACAACGCCCTGATTCTGAGCTGACTGTTCATTCATAATTTAGTATCTACATTAACTTTTCGCTGTTCCTAAGCCCAAGACGCGTCTCATTAAAAGGGTGATTAGCTCAGAATTTAACGGAAAAGGGCTGAATTTGTGGCGGACAGGGGCTCATTAACTGACAATCTCTTTAAATCACTTGTGGATCCTCCCGGTGGACCTCGGCAGGCTTATTACCGAGGGTGGCTCAGGAATGGCAGGAGGTATTAAGAAATTTTAGCTTTTGGGTTATATATAGGTGCTTACTGTCCTTAATGTACAGGTATAATATCCTCCTTTTACGGTAGATAATTTTCTAGCTACATTATTTTAAATTACTAGTGTCTCATTCTTGTTAGACATGAACTTTTATATGTATGAACTTTTTGAAGTAATTAGCAATAAATGTCTAATAAAACATATTTGTTGGCAATTAGCTAACCAAAAGAACGATAAAATAGCTAACCAATAGTAGCATGGCGGTGACTTTGGCATGCTCTTTTAGCAAATGATTAACCCAATGCATATACAGACAACCTTTAGCTTAATAGTACATAGCACTTCCATAAAACCCAATTTAGGAACATAAACTTTACTTTGTCCAATAGATATTCGTTTCTCATCAGCTTTAATCACTCATAAACGGACAACAAAGCGCGTTTATAATAGCTACACAGACTCAAAGTGCTACGCGAACACGGCTAATGATACCACGAACAATGTACTCTTTCGCCCCGCTATATTATTTTACGGCCTCGAATTTTATCTCGTTGCTTCAACACTGAAAATAAACGCAAAATATTTACATGTTATTTGCATTCGCTTAAACGGTTTCGTGTTCAATTTTCGACTTTATTGTTTAGTACATAATGATTATGACATAGTGTGTCGTGTTTGTTTTCGTACATGTGCTGTAAAGTATTACCGGCAAACATAGGGTTCCGTACTGTGTAATGTTGTGTGTGAGCGGGTTTTATGTTCTCCGTGTACGCTGCTTGCCACGTTTTGCAGCGAGCGACGTGTTAGTTGATTCTTTTTCTTAGTCCAACCGATTATTGCCTTTTCTTAACAAAAGCCTCTGGTACACAGTGAATTCGTAACCTATGTAGCTGTAGGTTTTTCTTGTTTTATGTGTTGTTATATTAAAATTCTCTGCTAAGTTTTCTAGAATTCTCTTTAGAACAAAAAGTTCCTTTGCTCAGACTGTTTGCTTATTCTTTGATGATTCGGAACGGAATTCTGCGTCCAACTTTTTTATTTGGTTCTTAATATAACTTCATTTCAATCTTATCTCCGAAATCATACAAATAAGTTACCGTGGTTGATTAAAACATGATCAAAATAGTTATTTGACACATCATTGAATGCATCAGTAAATGCCACAGCATTTACTGATGCATTCAATGATGTTGAGTCTATTTGTTGGTCCCTTTAAAAAGCACTAAACTCTAAACCGAGGGCGCATCCTACCCAATTTGTAACTGCTGTCTCTACCCATCATCAAGAACACCATTGACCTTCCCTTAACACGAGAGGACCACCTTCATCCCCTACGCACGTGAATACTAAGCATCTAATTTTGATTTTTCAACAAAGCCAACAAGAATCCGAGTTCTGATCGATCCGGCCCCCTTGGTTCCGGTCGAAGCTAAAACTCGCCGAACGTTTTTAAAATCCCCGACTCAAAACCGACCAGCGTATCCTAGGACCTCCGCCCCCAGCGGCCAACATAAAAACGTTACCAAAGACTACGCCGGATAAGTGTCAAACGGGATCATATTAAACTGGATACGTTATCTCCAGCAGGTAGCTGAAAGCTAATTGTGTATTCTTTCCTCGCTTCCAGCGTCCTTAATCTGGCCTGTTTGCCGTTTTCCCCCACCCCTTTTCAACCCCCCAAGCGCCGCGCCCCAACTAAGCGGAAAGTTTAAAAACACAAGTATTTATGCAGATTTTACGCACTTGTTCTTATTGTGCGAATTAGGTAGATTGCATGATAACGATGTCGCTGAAGTACGGGTCTTTAATTAAAACTCAAACGAATGGCGTGTATGCAACTGTTAATTTAATTAGAATCGTAGGTCGCTGCAAACATCGGGTAACTTGGTACTAAATTAAGTTTTATATTATTAGTTTCGAGCTGGTCTAACACTGTTGCAAGTTTCAATAAAGCTATTGAAAGGTTAAAAAGCACGACTACACGACGCTTGAATTTTCTACCTTGTTCTAACAAACAGTAATCGACACTCTCAGAGTTTACCTTTAACCGTTTATTAGTCAGCACCACGCTAGCTTTAAAAAAGCAAATACCAATACTAATGTCAATTATTGCAATTCTTTGTTGTGTAAATACTGTTTACCATTCCGTTTAAGTTAACTAAGTGTCGATTTAAGGGGGATTACACTCCATTCTTGCGCGCGTGAGATAACCGTAATTCGATGGCGTCTATTAACAAGTAAAATGAAGCACTGTCGGTACGTATACATAGATAATCTACCTCTATAGGTATGTTATAACGCTGCAAACCCGAACATAATGCGGTAGGACCCAATAACAGAGGCAGCGGTAGTGAGAAGGAAATTGCTTGGGAAAAATTTGCATTTTTATTGAAATTTCCACTCTTGGTCGCGGATGAAACTATGTCTCTAAATACGTACCTTAAGCTTTGTATAAGCGTGTCTGTACGTCTGTGTGACTCCGCGAGCCCGGCGTGTGAGTGCGGGGGACGTAGGGACGCTCTGCAGGCTCAACAGACTCTACCGGTAATTGTCGATACTGTTCTTAATTAATCCTTATCAAACCCACTATGACAATTACCGGATAATTGGAAAGCTATAAATTGATACTTTATGTTACTTTTATGGACGCTACCGATATCTGAATACCATGAATCTTCAATTATATACGGATAGAATATTCAAAGGTTTCTAATAATTATGAATGTATCTGAGACATTAGCATATGGATTTTTATTATTGCTTTATTACGATATCGATATGGGCGCGTCCCTACAGCGGACGGCAGACAATTGCTATACAAGTTCGTACCTATAGGTACGTAGTTGACTTTAGGGAAGGGATCATAATAGGAAATTTTCTCTGGCGAATATGCGCACAGTATCCGATACCCTTTTCACTTGTATTGTTTTTATTTTCCAACCCTAATGAAAGAACTTGCCTCGTCTGTATTGCAATTTCAATATATTGGCTTAGCAGCGTTCGATTCGCCACGTATTCCCTAGCTGTTTTTTCTTTTCGGATATAGTTTTGTCATAAAAACAGAATGTTTGGGAATAGATACAGACGACTCTAATGTATGTAGGTTAGACGTGTCTCCTTGTTATGACGCATAGCGAAAAAAATCCAGCCTTACTTTATATTTATTGAGAGCCCAAATTTCATGATTATGTCAAATAAAATATAACAAATTGGCGTAACGTTTTGGCACGCTTTTAAAATGAAAGTTCCAGATATGAATGCCCTTATTTTTCCGATTCATATCAAGGTAAAACCGCCGATGTGGGTAACGAAAACGACAGTTGTTTTAAAACAGTAACTTTGTTACGTCTTTCAGAGACGTTTTTCTTCAGTTAAAACAATATCCAATATGTTTTCAGTGCTCAGATCACTTTTCAAATTCGGATTTTATTGTTATGAGGTAGAATGCGTTACGTTCATACTCACCGTGACACAAATACCTATGACAGCCGAAAACCGATACCAATACAAGATTTATGTCCCGACAAACAAGGGCATGAAAAATAAACTTTTCGTTCATCAGCTGTAAATGTCTCCACAAATTGACCATAAATTTCTGCTCTATTAAAATTTATTGCCTTCAAACCGTTTATTGTAACATTACGTAACTTGGTAACCCTTCCATAGTAATAAAACAATGCAGGCAACACGGGCCATGCGAAAAAAATGATTCCAGGTTACATAACACCTGATATTTAAGGTCATATTTGCATGACAGACTCGGTTCGATTTTATGACACGGGGGGCAGTGTTTTACGATCTCTTATCGAATCAAAAATTTTCTCCAGGACAAACAAACGTGTAACTTCTATAAAGAGCTAATTTGAATTACAACCTATAGCACGATAGGATCACGAACGCACAATTTTGTTTGTTTTTGTTAACTGAAAGGCCTTATTGTTTTATTAATGTCATAAAATTATCGTTAATTATATAATTACGTGTGAACTTTGTAGATATTTACATTGGTAATAATGTTTGCTTATCTTTATTCTTGACGGTCGTTAAATTTTCTTGTTGCATATAAACTTTGTGTGAAGAAGACCGTAATCAAAGGATAATTAAGTAAACACTGTACGGAATGTCACAACGAGATCGCAACTATAACCGCCCTATGTTTTTCGAAATCATAGTTAATGCAATCACTTGATGTGAAATCCTTTGACAGTCGACACGTATCTTTCTTTTTATTCAAGATAAAGCAAACACCGCTTTGAGCAGATAAAGAGGAGAAATCGACCGCAACTATATAAAGGTTTGCGGCGATAAAAATACCGTGTTTATTTGCACGTCCTACATCAGCTCCCTTAACCTGGAAAACTGACTTAAACGCGCGTAGAGCGATATACAAAAATAAATCTCACATGGAAAGATATACGACCGATTTTCCAACGTAACACCTCATTCGATAATGATATTTTAAAACTTTCAGCAAGTTGAACTTACATTCCCCAGTATCAGTAAATTCGGATTCCAATCTTGAACAATTTTTTCCTAAATCGTGATTTAAAAACACTGCGAAGGTACATTCTTTAAAATCGAGTACCCGGGGTGAGTTTTATGCATTTTATTGTTTTAAGCCCAGGTGGTACATGTAACGTCAATTAAAAGTTAAAAGGATTAAGCGCTTAATACCGTTCAATATAAATATTTTCCTTTGTTTACGGCTTCAGATAAGGATGTTTATTATTTAATCGTTCTTCACTTTCAATTTTCTAATGCAGACTTATTTTCGTAGCTTGTTCGAGTTTGAGAACGAGTAAACACTACTAAATCTACAATACTTGCGTCTACGATGAGGATTTTCCGAAACTGATAGGTATAATATGTGAGACTCGTATAACATTCGAATGGGTTCGGTATTGATATTCGCCCTTTTCGCCCTTCATAAAAATGTGCATTGTAGTCTCGTAAAGTGATCCACTTTACTATTACGAATGCGTTTGTAGATAAAGGGAAGCACACACCGGGTTTGTTCATTCCGAGCGCCGACTGTTCGGGTGGGACAGAGATGAACCTATTCTGTAAAGCCGATGTTTCCACAGAGTCGCGTATATTAAACGCGCTACGACACCAGTCACGCCGCTTGAAATTTTCTATTAATTGGCATTCTTAGTGCTTTTTGTCGATGCCATTCTATGGGTTAACGTGATTTCGTATCAGTATTGTCATGTAAGTACAAGTTTATTTGACATTGTTATGATACATTTATATTTGTGAACGACGAAAGTCTACTTCAAAATAACGATTTGTTTTCGTAGAGTTAATCCTACACAGATATTAGTGGCGGCATCCAGCGGCTTGTTGTGTATGCGGTAGGTTAATATCTATCCAGATTATATGTATTATCATCGTCCGCTACTTTCCGGCCTGGATTTGATTATTCTCTAAATATAGTCTCATTTATTTTTATTCAGCAAATAAAAGCAATTCAAACATCGATAAAGGCCCGTTGAATTGGATGCGAAATGTATGCTAATGCTACCACCGACTTGGTATAATTGACGAAACTTCCTCCCGCGGTATCGTTCGATCATATAGATAGACGTTAACACGGCCGGTTATCAGCGGAGCTCGTACGAAATTCCAATAAAGAACACCATGAAAAATTCAATAGGTCGATAGCCGAAGAACGAAAGTGAAAAAAAAAACGAAAACAATAACGTACATTTAATCAGTATTCAGCGCGCGCTTGTGTCCACAGCTGGGATATTTGGCAAGGGGACAAATCCTGCGGTCGGCCGAGACGATATTTGGGAAGCCAGCGCTGCACCATCTCCGCCTGTTGACGCTCCTCGGATTTACAACACGATTAACGACGCACATTATGCAAGGCATCGGCGTCAGTGATCGCTCGACCAAAATAACCAGCACGAGTATTTTGAGTGTACACTGATTTATTGAGCTCTGCGATGCCACTGTGTAGGTATTGCTACGATCGCTCACCCAGTTTTGATACAATAACGGCCAACAAATGGCCAAATTAATAAAAAGTATTGCACACATAACAGTAACGTCTATATAAATAACAATCTCGTTTGTTATGCACTTAAAATTCGCTCGATCAATTGTGAGGATCGCAACTAATCATGACAATAAAGAGCCTTGTCCGCCGCCTCTATTGTCGTAAATAAACTCATTACTCGTAGCGGACGGCAACTCGGTCAAATACCTGTGTTTTAAATCAAATGCAATGTATTCGGGGGCGATTTGTTCGCCCGAAATGGTTCCTTTGTTGAGGCTAATAAATAATTTAGCGGTCGGGCGGACGATCCATGAATTCATACTCTGTTGAACTCCTGTAAATTTTCATTTGCAGTAGCAACACGATTGTGCACCCGATATTATTTATGAAGCGATTTTTAAGTGGGTAGTGACATCAAAATCACGATTAACGTTCCGTATAAACACATGACCATTGTTGGAATAAACACAAAACGTTATCTTGTTTAAAAGTTCATCAACACATGCATGTCTCTCGCACACAGTGAAAGGGTAAACCGCAAATGAAATAATCCAGCAAGATTATTATCAGCTCGATGTATTATTTATTTACCTTTATGTTGGTAGTTTAAGAAAACAAAGAGTGTATTACATTTAAAGTTCAATGTAAAGGCACATTCAATTACGGACAAAGAGTGTGTTTTAACATATATTTTTGTGAAAGAGCAAACGTCTCGTCCCGCCTCCCACGATTTGCATCCACGTGATGCTATCTGCGCTGTCGTATAAACTGCTTTTTATTCAGAACACACACCTATCGCTGTAAACACAAAAACTAAACTATCTATTTACAATACAATTGTTGTAAACTCGGCCGATAACGATCGGATTAGCTTTATGTATCAAACATAACACTATGTGCATTTTATCTATTTATTATGTAATATTTTCTATCGGAAACTTATCTTTTCTGTTAGTTGGGCGATAATTTTCTTCTTGTCAAATAACTTATCGATAAGCCCAAGTAACGCGCTGTCACTATTATGCGTTCAAAATAAATTCTCAACT
The DNA here is from genome assembly GCA_905332915.2 of Hecatera dysodea. Lineage (NCBI taxonomy): Eukaryota > Metazoa > Arthropoda > Insecta > Lepidoptera > Noctuidae > Hecatera > Hecatera dysodea. The sequence goes on along the minus strand of HG995298.1, from coordinate 13,155,642 downwards.
AGAAAACAAACCTTATCTACTAGTTTTTTAATTCTGTGTAAAATTTTACTCGCGCGCTAATAGAGTGCGACTAAAAGTCGGGGTAATATTTTTTATTAAAGCGAAATACTAGGTTAAACGTTCCAACGTGTAGATGTTGACTAGATAGTGTAGCAACCTACATGTACAGTTCGGCGACCCCGCAAGGCCGGAATCCGTCATCCGTGGGTCAAGGTCACGTCGCCTCATGTCACACGTCACACGAATATCTGCATCTGTGATCGTCTACATTGATACTCGGATCCAGTGATGCATTACTGTGCGAATGACGACTTTACTCCACTGTATTAAGGCCTATGTGGCCAGTGCATCGACCCCGCCACACTATATGGCTTCAAGATGTTACTTTCGTTGGTATTTTAGATGTTGATAAACTTAGGTGCGGTTATGTTATATTTCTTTACAAAATTACGTAATGTTTTGTTTAGTGGGTTCTTGAGCTTGACCGTGGAAAAAAGAAAAAGTAGGTTTGGCTTAACGGAAGTGTTAGATAAGTATCAAAACACGTAGTTGCTATAACAAATGGGGTTATTTTTAGCGCTGGTTATCATGTATTACGTAGACGCATGAAGAAGTAGGTTATCGCATTCTTTCACGCTTGAAAACGTTTCGGACATGACAACGTTGTGATTTTATTGCGTTAATACAGACATAAAATGTAATATTAAGTAGATTGTTTATCAAATAAGTTTGTGGTGGCTTAGCAACCAGTAACCACCGAGTCATCTAATCAATACTGAATACCTACGTCCACAGTACACACGGCGGGTGTTGATTCACCCACTTGACTCCCCATAACGGCATCCCATACAAGTTGTCGACGGGCTCGATCTCACAGATGGCTCAGATCCCCCTTAATGTGGGGACATCGCTTCTTTGTGTAACCTACCGTTATGTTATACCAAAAAGAGTGAATATACTTAATTATTTAACCTGGCGAGCGGGAGCGGAGATAAACTTTTTTTGCTGACCAATTTTTTTATCAAAGGGATCCCCATCTCTATGTTGTGTCTATGTTTTACCAAGTAGTTTTTTGCGTGCGGTACCTTCATATAAAAAACACAAAAATAATTCTACGGACGTAGATATCCACGTTTGTGAACCAGTTTTGTAAAAGCTGGCTATCTCCAAACGAGAATAAATTGATGAAGTAATTACTAAGTAATGCCATCAAATTTGATAACACTAATTGAAATGGCAAAACACTATTTTAATTGCATAAATAACTATTTAAATGGGTTAGAAAAATGTTCGTATATTAAGAAGCACTCATGCGATAAAAATATAAAGTTACCTACTAATAAAAAAGGGTAGGTAAGTCAGTAGAAGGCAGCCAACACAAACAACGTAGCCATACATAAATCGATTAAAACTTTTGACAGCCTGTGAGGCAGAACCTGATTATAATCATAAATTGGCGATTTTAAATAAAAATTATACGTACACCGGACCAATCCATGAACTAATCACATAAATATGGGGGAACAACAGATGGTGTGCCCCACGTCGCAGCCCCACCTACATTTTTATTGGAAATTTCATATTTTACAACAATAAATTTTAGAAAAGAGAATAAAAAGCGAGAAACAACCGTCGGCATCACAAAGAGGTGATATAGTTGTAAAGTCCAAGTGGTCAGGTGGTCCTTAATTATTTAAGATAAAAATATGATAGTACTTCATTAAGTTTGTTCGGGTGATTTTCTTTATAATAAATAATATCCAGGGACGCTTTATAATGAGTGCTACGATGACCTATGATAGCTACGTCAGTGTGCTACGAACGATGGATTAATTCGTTGAGATAGTTTACAATTATGTAGGAAATTCTTATATTTATTTTGGTGTAATGGTTGTTAATTGGGTAAATTAACAGTGTTAATGTTGGTCTGTTTAACTAAGTTGTTAAGTAGAGCATCTATGTTCTGTTTAGACTTTCTTTTGTGACTGCAAAAATTGGGTCTACGGCGTAGCACATGCGCCTAGACGTAGCAGTATTTAATCAAATTTTTTGGTCCTTATTGTAGTTTATGATCCTAATTATCGAAAAGGGAAATATATGAAGTACCTTCTTAAAGCTTTCTAGTATCAGTAAATGGTGCGTCTTTAAACAATAAACTTCTCAAGTGTCTAGCAACATCGGAATATTACTCGCTAAATAATAGTAACATATCTGTTGTCTATACTTACCACATACATAAAAAACAATTGCTATGATAAGTATAGGTAGATTGTTACCGGCAATAAACTTTCATTTCTGTCTACTCACCATTATAGTCAAGTCCAATATCTTACGTAGGTACAAGTTAAGCACCGCTGTACAGGCAGTTTGCAAGAGTACCTACATAAATTCCTTTCACTGGAAACCCTTTCTATGTTAGATGAAGTCAGACTACAATGTTGTTCATTCATTACCTATGCTTAGGTACACCGTTACATTTTAAGCTCTTTACGTACCTGAGAGAACTTACCTGCATCTGGCAACCAGGCCGTAAAAAGGCAAGAAGTACTGCTTACGCATACGACCCTTTTAAATAGAAAAAAATCTGTACATGTATGCAGAATGCATCTTTCATTTATTTTCTGAGACACTCGTTTAACTTGACTGCCTTTGTGTGAAGTTTTATTAAGAATTCCTTTTAGTTTTCAATGGCTACTTACATAAATATCTCTTAATTGTAAAATTTCACGTTGAAAGCCTATCCTAATACCTCGATGTAAATTCTACGTTACTACAGAAAACATCTCCTAATTTAACACTAGTCGAGTCGGGACGACAAAAATCAGCAGCCAATTAAAATCTCTCAACCTATCACTGTCGAGTCACTTGAATTTTAAATGTTCCCCCTTGCCCGATTAGGGTGCATCCTAAAAGCTTCTAAAGCGATAATTCACAACGCAAGAATGCGAGCCGACAAGGATAGGCGCGTGTACCAAGCTACAAAGTTACTAGTGCGGGTAGTGTGACGTGTGTGTCCGCGGTATAGTGTTTAGTATTCAGTGCGCGAATAGTCAAGAGATACTGGTTAGTGTGTAGTAATGGTGGAGTGTCATGGCGCGGTTGACGTCACTCAGCCAATGAGCGTGCAGCGCGACGCGACGGCAGCGCCACAAGATGGCCGCCGTCGGCCGACCGCCGCCGCTTTTGTTGTGTTTAGGCCTAACCATGAAAAGAAAATTCAAAATAATACTGAATTCGTAGACAAAGACGTGTCGGTATAGCTTTAAAAATTATTTTAAATTGTCTCGCTTATATTCAATTCGTGAAAACAGTCATTATTACAGAGAAAATAGTGTAAATTCAGTGATGTTTTGTTACTCATGGGTAAGTATTGTATATATTTTTTTTCGTTTTTCTTTACGTTTTTTCAACCGATAAACTTTTGTCCATTCTTTGACTACTTTTCTAATAAAATTAAATTACCTGCACCTTGTCTGGTCTCATAATATGAACGTTTTACCTATTTAACCAGTTTTTTTTCCAATTAGAATTGTTTTATCTTGATTCTTTTTTTGCAATATTATTCTATTTTTTTTTTTAGATTTGGATGACTACTGCTTAATTTATATAAATTTACATTGGTGCCCAGTAACTGGAATTTTCAATTTTGTCAATTAGGTATTATTGTTACCCAATAACCCTGCGTCTGCGTATATTTAATTTCCTAGTGTGCTATTTCTTGATTTGAATAATCAATAGTAGGGTATAAAACTATACCACTAGCTGTTATTTTAAACGCAAATTTATATGATACGGACGCCATTTATTTCAATCGCAGACTACATTCGATCATAATTATATCGTTAAAGACGCATAAACATATCGCCGACGTACATACATTCATATGCAAGTCGTATTGCAAAATTATTGACCAGTGTACATGACAATTAAATCATGTGAATTTATCGCATTCAGTGCCGGCTTACGAAACAACGTGGGGATCAAAGATATCCCTTTTTAATGCCATTAATATTAATACAAACTTGATTAGGAGCAACTGTGTTTATTCATCGCATATGGCGCGAAAAGCATATCGGTTTTGGGGAATATGCGCTGGCTGAATGTGCAAGTTATATCTAGAGCGATACAATAAGAAATATCTCGAGAATTAGATGCAGCGAAGTGTGAGTCACGGTACAAGAACTGCTCTGGCGACCTAGTAATTGTTATGTATTGTCAATTAACGTATCTCTGTTTATAAATGGATAATTGCAAACTTGTTATCCGATAATTAATGATAGAACCATTTCTGGGGCACTGCAATGGTAATGGGCCTTAGATTAAGTTGTACAAACAGCTGATTTGTAATTTACCTAAGGTAACAGGTGCCTGTGTAGGTACCGGTTTAATTACCTATGGTTGTTTAGGTAAATTCTTGCTGATTTATAGGTATTGGTCTTTACCAATAGAAATTAGCAAATCTACATATATATAATTTATTGTTAATTCTAACGCTTTCGCGTACATTTACTTAAACGGTGAACACATGTTCATTGATTTTGAGTACCATTCTATCTTCACCGCTAAACTAAGGCTGATAAATTCAACCACTTTTGCTATTCGTTTTGAGAACTTGTCCTGCACTACCGTGCCTCCAAACACAAAATACAGCCATTATTACTATTACAAAGCGTGGTATTCGCAAATAAATCTTAATTTTTTGTTGCAGGGGTCGTCTGGTATCTGGTCCCACCCCATATTTTTTCCATTTTCGACCCCACCCCCTGGTCGCTGGGGTTGAGGCCGTTTATTCATTCATTTGACCATCGACCGCGGAAGAGAACACTTTCAACTGGAAAAAATGGTAAAATTGAGCTTCTTATGTTTCATGATGATGTCGGGATGATCGTTTAGAGGTAACTGATCGGGGTAACTGGAGGAGAGATTTGCTGAGGCTTGAAAGGTAAGTAGGTACAGATTGTTTTATAAAAAGGTCCCTTAAATCGTCGTATTTTGTGTCATCTATGCTTCAGAGCATTATGTGTAGGTTCCTACTTAGATGTCTCTTACAATTGCAAGTGTGGAGTAGGTATTCTAAAATAATATTTTGATTACATAAACTGAAAACAAGTAGGTAAGGCCTACCTCCAAATTAGCCGAGGTGGTCTATAAGTACCTACTTGACAGAAACGGGTTAGGCTAGTTTTCAAAAGTTTGCAAGCCCAATTCTCTCAAAATGACCGCCATCTTCAATTGTAGTTTACATTTAGGTGTTTTTCAGAAATCCAATCAATTTCATCTAGAAGAATTTTCATGTAAGTACCTACTAACTAATTCATTGGTGTTCTTACCTACTGAAAGTCTACGCCCATCTCAAAGTAATGTTACTTCGAGATGGGCGTAGGTATCTACCTACTTATAGATAGATACCTAAGATAGGTCATTGTAACCTATACCTACAATTTAGGTCCCTAAATGGCCGTTAGGACGAAAAGGGCCCCTGCGACCCTGGTACGTATTTTAGACAACTTAATGGAGTCAGGAATTCTAGAGATTTAGGAAGGCCTTTTGTCTGAAAAGGCTCCACTAATTACAAAGCCAAGTAATTTAATAGAAAGTCTATTAAGTATCTTCCACTGGAGTTATTTTATCAGGAACGTATACTGGAGTTAGTAAAGAATTAATTTTAAAATTTTTAATTTACTTCGCAAGGACGAAAGTAGAAAAAAGATTTTTGTGTTATTTTTTTCTGCAATCTAGCTAACGATATACATAAAAATTCAGAGCCTAGATAAAGAAACTAATTTTCCGCTTTTCCTTAAAAAAATATCGGTTTGGAGACTAAATTCTTAAAATATAAAAGCGGTTTCGTGCTACGAACGTAGCAAACCGCGAGCGCCACCTGGTGCGATCAGTCGGAATTAGACGTAACGTGCTTTTTGAACGCTTTGGAGGATTACGTAGGTATTTAGGCGGTAGCCCATCACATTAGTGGCCTTATGATCCGGGGCTTAACCTAATCAATAAGAAAGTATTTGGATTGTTGGTTAGTTTTATGGATCTAAATAACTGTTTATTTATAATTCAAGGATTTTTTGGCGCGAGATATTTTCAGCTTTTCATAAAATGATGCTTATTGGTTACTGTGAGTTTTCATTATCCCACTGCTGGGCAAATGACTTTATATCTTCCAGCTTAGCAATCCGGACTAATGAATGATCTGTTTCTACACAGTATTTTAAATCGAGATAGAGGCACGCGAATTACAAAAACTTTCTTTTATTCAATACACGATAAGTAGGTAGTTAAAGTGTACCTACGTTTGGTTCTTCAATTAAATAATAGGTACTTACCTACCCACAGTCAACTAATCGATGCGGAACACCATTTTCGTTTGACCTGGCTACATGATCTAGATAGGACGTTCAGTTACCCACCTCCTCGCTTAGTCAGCAATATTTTATGGGTAACGGCTGCCTGGCTATCTAGGACGCCTAGTACCAAAATGGCTGAACGAAAATTCGATAGATAGAGAAATCGAATCACACTGATAGTGATTTAGATTATATAATGGATGCGTTAGAAAAATAGAGAAGAATCCATTAGTATCTATTAGGGAAGGTTCATATCTGACGGAACATGCGTCGCGTATTATCCGTATCCGTATATTAGAAGAGTAGGTAAGTACCTAGGTGAAAATAAATATGTACCTACTTACTTAAGTACCCATGTACTTAAGTCATTATTAATCATTATTAAAAATTAAAGTCTTCCTTTTATCCGTCCATTTTCTCAATCTGTTACATTTTTTGGCCAACTCATCAATGATGAGTTGATGACCTAAGAAGTGAGAAAAAGAAGAGGTTGAAGAATGATGAGTTCAATAACCTAAGAATAAAAGCATAATTTATGTTTATAAGAAAGGAAGTAGACAATGATACCTAATGACGTGTCGTGTAGGTTTATTGAAGTAAAACAATGGTACTTCAGCTACACAAACCTTAAACATATTGAGATAAGGGTGAGAAGATGATTAAATAGTTAAAAATACCTCTCTTATAAACATCAAGAAACTTATTCGTTCAAAACTTTGCAACTGTGAACATTTTATCTTATCATAATGATTACAACAAAAAAAATGCTGTAAATGTCAAATAATATTTATGAAAATTTTAAAAGCCATAAACTTTTATTTTATGGAACCGTTAGTTCCGGTTTTCAAAAGACATCGTAAAATTTCGAAATTAGGTCATTGCAGCAATCTATCTCGTTCAGTTTAAAAGATCTTGATTTTTATTTTATAGTGTGTGAAATATTATTCGAATTTGAAGTTTTTTTTTCTTTACTTTATTGGCCAAAAGAATCGGTTGACCTATGCGAATTCCAAGTTCAAGTTAGCATTTAGGTATACCTACTATTGTTTGCATGCTAGGGTTGCGGAATTTGTTCGAAAGAGTCACCGAGGCCCTGGAACGCAAAGGGCACTAGAAGGATCACGGGTGGGTTTTAGTCAGTAAGAGTCTGACACTCCCTTCCGCTCCGCTCAGAGCGGGAGAAGTCATTTCATGATTTCCCATCCAAAAAAAAAGGTATAGGTACTATTGATATTTTTCTAAGGTACAAAATACCTAATACCCCTTTTCTTCCAAAATGTTCCTAAATCAAGACCCTAAATGTGAAGGAATTCTAATAATAGAAATATGATTGAATTTAAATAAATGATGACACTACTTCTATAATAAAAGAACTTTGCACAAATTCACGTTTCTCTTAGTTAGGTACCTACCTAATTTACATGAGATTACAGCAGTCTGAAGTTTGGGTAGGTATTGCGGTTACCTGGAATTATACATGCCTAGTTACCGAGGAATCTGTGCTGTAATACAGGACAGTGAGTCTTTAAGGAAAAAAACGTTTAGGTATCAGGAGTTGTTCATAATCATGCGCAATATTTCTATGAAATACATATTTACAAGTACAGTAGAACAATATTTTTAATAAGTAGTACTCACTGAAAAATATGCTAAGTTACCTTTATGAGCATGGCATTCTCCCTTTACTGTGTAATGTAAAACGTCATACACTGGATAATGAACACTTACCAAGGGTTATTCATTTCCTCATAATAACGTAAAACAATGGACTTTAACTCTGCCTAGGTAAAAACATAATATGGATAACAAAAGATTCCAAAGCAAAATCGCAAACGTACTGCTATAAAAATTTCCTTCATAAATAACGACTAACGATTACTTGAATAGCTCGAGACTTGACGTTTTACTATTTTTTCATTACCGACCTAACCGGAGGCAATAGAGAAAGAAACGGCGCGTAAGTAATACACAACAATACGCAATCTCGTTTTTATATTTTCTATTTATAAAATTGCCAAAATCTACATTACCCACTTATTACGTTGCGACATAAAGCCGACCTATGTTAGTATTAAAAATCCCGAGCGCGCCGCAGCTCGCAGGGCGGAGGTAATCACCGGGAGAGCAGGAACAGGTGGCGCAGCCTGTCTGCTGGTTAATATCGACTTTTTTATCAGTACTCGTGCATACGGAATATTATAATAAGCCGCCGACGAGCCTCTATCTAAATAATATGGAAACATAAATACATATTCGTAATGTAAACGGTCGCGAAGCCTAAGCAAACTATCAAAAAACATTACGGGGTGCAAATAACAACGATCATGGCGTATGTAATGAAAATCTTGCATCGGCATTAGTCGTGGTGTGGTTCGGCGCGCGCCGAGCGGCGACTCGGCGAGGGCGGCAATCGATGGCGGGCCGGGACGCGCGCCCCGACGCCCAGACCGGCAGACGCCCGGAGACGCCGTCCCTGAACACACGCTCCTCCGACCGCGCAACCCCATCCGTCATCCTTCAATGTTTACTTATCGGACGACGCGAACAGCTGACCGACCGGACCGGTAAGTCACGTGCTTTATTCGTTCTTCTCCGCGCCGGCAACGACTCGCTTATCCCTTTCGCCCTCGTCTTTGCTTCAGTGCTATTTGCTGCATTTTGTGAATTTTATGTCGGTGCATAGAGAACCTTTCGTTTGTGCATTAGAATCAATAATGCAGGCCCGGTGTTATGTTGGCTCGTGTCGTAAATTACGAGTATAATACACCCTTACGCCCTTTCATGTTTTTCTATTCAATCCCCCGGCTGACACACACATAGAGACTCGGAATTCTTTAGTTATCTTTACGAGTGGTGGTCGAAGCTTGTCTTTTGTAATTTATCCTTTATGTGCAACAAAGGCCGGTGGACAAAAGGCCTTCGGCGTCAGCCGTGGCTGCCTCGGTGGATAGGTTGTAAAAAACAAAGAGACGCCTCGCTACCGGTTCGTAGGTTTGCGAAAATAATTTTTGCAAGCCAATCGCGTGTTTTCGCAAGTTCCTCGCGCTCTCATTGGTAGCGGACTACAATAGATTGTTTCGCGAGTCTATCGCAGGTTAAAGTTTTAAAACAATTTCGCATTTAAATATTTACGGTAGCGTATTTTTTTTACCATTTTACTCGGGCAGATACGAAGCGGAATTCATGTGCTATCAGTGTTTCCCTTTTCGGCTTGAAGACCCAGGCGTGTTGTAAATCGGTTGCTTTATTTTATAGATGGTGTTCCCTGAGGAGAGGCGGGGGTCCGGCATGGAGTTTCACTCGGTGAGCTTTTAAGATATTAAAGGGGCTTCGTGTGCGAACCGTCACATTTAAATAGTGAGCTAGTAGGGTTAACATTGGGTGGTGTAAGAGTCGACTTAATTATTAAATTTACATTCAATCTAAGAATTAGTTCTAGGCTAGTCTTACCATGGTCCACAGCATCCTTCACTGCCCAGATGAGAAGAGAAGAGAAGAGTACGCGTCGCCTTCTGTACGTATACTGAATGTATCCTGAGTGCCTCATTCTTTCCGGTATACCTTCAGTATACGTAACAGAAGATGACACTGGTCGACCGCTGAGAAGACACGAAGATATGAAGATTCTTGAACTTACATCTATTATTACATTGGCATTGCATTTCACATGTGTTTTTGTGTGTCACGATTTTATGTTCACAGATCACTAGAGCAGCTGCAAACGACTTCACAATAAAATAAATTTCATTTATGTTGTATAGAGCCAATTGTTTTATATAAAAGTACTGTACTGTTTTATTTAGATTTTCATAATTGTATCGAAGCCTCAGTAATCTTCATGAACATCGTATGTTGCATACAAACATCACGCAATACACACGTTATTTATTTTCATCTCGTCAATTAACATTTAATGTAAAAATGGCACGTAATTAGGTCAATATTATGATGATCTTTGTTTATATCACTCACGTGTTACTTTGATATAAATAATGACTATTTATGTAAACATCATGCAATAAATGACACTTCATGATCACCTATATGAAACTGTAAATGAGGTCTATTTAATTGTGTATTTCCTTATGTAATGTTTGATTGGTTTTCTTCAAACAAATAAATACATTATCAAACTATGTCTGAGTTTTATTTTACTGTATATTGATAGTGAATCAATCTCTATTAAAACAAAGTTAGATACACCTATCTTTCCTTTACAAATCTCACCATTATTAACAAGGCAACTTTTGACTTAGGCAAAGATCCAAGCAAAATTTAATCACACAATCTCTAACAGCTTAAACCTATTCAGACAAATTACACTGTAAAAGAATTATTGTAAAAATCACAATAAATTAGATTACATTCAAAATGACATAACACAAAGAAATAATAAATGTCATATACAAAGGCCAAAATACCCCGTATTGTTTCCTCTTCCGTATCTTCAAGCATTTTATTAACAATGGGTGTGCACTGTAGTTACATACACAAGCTAACTATGGAAGGTAGTAAGTTCTTAGTCATTTTAATTACTGTATTAGTAAGCTGGGTGGACATAACGGATGTGTGATTCCGGAATATCATGCAGGTATCTACTGGCCATAATATAATATACCACCAGTCTAGACATTGTAAATTACCTCTTTTCTATGAGTTATGGCTTATTACAGTTTTTTTCGGATGGACAGCAAATTTTCCTTATTTGCAATTGGTAAGTATGAATATATGATGTTAATAAATTGGAAAATGTATGGTGGAAAATGAATTTTCTTTGGTTTTTTATTTGGAAAAACTTAGGACAACATTTATGACTTCAGCCTGGGTCTTTTGTGCCAGCCAGCCTGTAGTAATGTGTATATATACATTACTACATTTTGCCCGCGAATTCGTTCGCCCGTATGGCATTTTCCTGTTTCCGTACAGCCTATAAATCTTCCTCATGAATGTAGCTATCATATACAAACTGAATTTTTCAATTCCGTCTGGTATCTCCAGAGGTACCAAACTCTTCAGCTTTGTCATATTCGTATAGATTGGAACGATTTGGTAATATTCGTAACTGCCGCTTATGATGTACTACTACCTATCTACTTTATGATCTCTGTACCTATAGGTATTAATTTAATATCTTACTTGCTTTTGCCAGTATAGAAACTTATTAGTAACAATAAATCATGATGATATTAGGGTTCCTGTTGTAAAACTAAAATGCTGTAACGGAGAAGTCAACATTTCGGCGAGTGTAAAAAAAATTACCAACGTAGGTAAGTATTGATGGAGACCATAAATAAGATAGAACTGTGTATGAGTTTTTACACAATAACCACCTGCCAATTGATTGTAAAATAAATAATTCGGAATAAGTTTGACCTTCAAATATTGTAAAGGCTGGAAAAGAAATCCTGGAAGAATTTCGTAGAGGCCTTTGCTCAGGAGTGGGACAGTATGAGCTACTAAAAAAAGGTGTGGAAATCCTGTAAAAAATATGACTCAACCTAAAAACCTAAAGCAGTATTGAGCCTCATAGATTAAGGAATAGATAAAAACTTTTGATAATGATTTCAATTACTATTTTCACCAAGTTGAATTTGGAAGCTAAATAAAAGAACCTCTCTTATATCTAACCAAGATTGAAAGATAGGTAATAAGAAAAAGTTGAAATATAGGGATAGAAATCTTTCTGTGAGCCTTGATACATTGTAAATGAAATGTACCTACATAGGTATCTATACTAATATTATAAAGAGGTAACGTTTGTGAGTTTGTGAGGTTGTGAGTTTTTGACGTAAAGGGTAATCTCTAGATCTACTGAACCGATTTTCAAAATAATTTCACCAATAGAAAGCTACGTTATTGTGGAGTGTCATACGCTATATATTATCCCCGAATTGCCACGGGAACGGGAACAACGCGGGTGAAACCGCGGGGCGCTGCTAGTGTAGTTATAAAATTGTTGAAAGGCTTATTATTTGACTCTGACCCTTTAGTTCTGAAGGTAAACAAGGTAAGAAAAAATCTTTTTAAATAAGTAAGTAGGTATTGATGTTTACTATATGCAGGTAGGAAGAATCTTAAAGAGATAGGTATATCCATGTGTACACCGGCTACTGCTACTGGTGATCTCTTGGTACCCAGTACCTACAGATACAAGATAAATATCATATTTATAGTCTACCGTCATTCAAATTAATACAAGGATCATCACTGAAAAGGAATGACTTAGGTATTTCTTAAGAAACAGAATGGTCTAATTGAAGTCATTAGGACTCAGTTTTCTTGGATAATAGTGTGATGTCATGCATGTGTTTCAAAGTTTTATTTTCAAACTATTTATCCTTTTGCATAGGCAAAAGTAAAATACTGGTATTCTGGCTACTGCTACTGGTGATCTACAGATCATCAGTAGGTAGTAGTAGTCGATGAATTGGAATACAAATAATAACAAGGAAAATCATAAGATTTTTCATACTAGATCAAAGGCGGCGGTGGCGTAGTCCATAAAATATTTTGATATAAGAAGTAGGTATGATGAACTAACATAGTTTGATAAGTCCTTTTCAGACATTTTCTATAAGTATTGACGTCATCGAGTTTACGTAATACCTAGGTATAGGTGCCAAAAAATCAAGTTTGGGGTCACATGTGTGACTTATGTAACTAGGCACGTGGTAACTGCTTAATACTACCTTCTTACCATGTTAACCCTTCCAATTTCGCCGGTCTTAGTACATTTTTACGATTCGGCTAAAGCGCCATCTATGCGATCATGGTCGAACTTTTTGGAAACGTAGCGCATTAGTAGAAGTTTTACCGCGCTGTGACATTGAAGATGTCAACATGAACTTTAGTTTTTTTTTTTTTGTTTGTTTGGTAGAGTTGAAGTTTATAATTAAAATAGTGTTGAAATATTGAATTGCTCTACTTAGGTAGAAATTAAGTATCTGTTAATCATTTAATTAGATACTTTGAATGTTCTGACGTAGAAAACTTTATTTATTTTGGATTTTTTGGAAATATTATTATTTAAAACTTTGTTGTATTATTGGTTTCTATTTAATATTCGAACACGTTACCAATGGGTTTGCGATCAACGAAGAGAAAACTGTAGGCAGGTAAAAAAGGCAAAAAGGACATTAATATGTCCGTACGAATATGAAAATGAAACTTTATTGATGATACAAATTTATTTTTTTTAAATAAATTACGTCAAAACAAGTATCATAAATGTAAAGAACCACTTTTTTAACATGAAAGCACCAAATGGCATTGTTAAACTCCTAAAAAAGATCGAAGGCCATGAGCTATTGTTTCAGGGGTGAAAGTTTTTTAAAACCCTTCCGCATTTAGAGGTACGAAACCAGGAAGAATAAGAACTGTAACAAAAAAGAGAAAGTCACTCCTAAGGTGAGGAAAAAAAATGTAACATTTGTACAATCGACCAATAGGGGAGCCGAAAATAGAACTTTCTAATTTGTTTTTGAAATTGCCCGAAGTTTTGAGTCATTTGCACGGTAGCTTCGGGAGATGAGATGTTATGAAGTTGTGGCATATTGTCGTATTTTGATGTAAAGTGAATCTAGTGCTTATTTTACCTGTATCCAAAATCATGTAGAAAGTTAGGTGGTTGATTTCGTAAAGTGTTCAGTGAAGTGAATTTTTGGCAATAATGTTAGTGGTTTTTTTAAACTGATGACAATTATGCATCATGTTTGCCTTTACGAGATAATGCGGCGAAGATTGTCGTATGAAGAAATCTGACGACAAACTTATTACACCCAACAATAACAATATCCTATCTAGCTACAAGTGAGTATAATACAATCATAGACGTAACCAAAATACGATCAGATCAATCTATTGTGTTGTAAATTAGGTACGAGATATTTGCTCTAAGATCGCGTATTTGATATAATCTATATACAATCCGTAGTTCGATGTAGGTCAGATTGGTTCAATATACTTATATCATTTACATTCTTGTTCGACCGAAGCTTTCCAACAAGACCGAGCTCACTTAACCGACAGCGCAAAGAAAATTTATGCTAACCCTACGAACACTGGCATCCAGCCATCGTCGCGCGAATACGACGATCGTCCAAATCCGGACCCAGCATCTGACTACTTAAAGAGTAAGCGAGATGACTGTAACTTTGATTGTGCGACTGCGAGTCCCCGGTATCGAGCGGCCCGTTGTCATGGCAACAGACAATGGTTTTTGGGTGCATAATATTTTAGGCTGCGTCAGGGTACGGGTTGGGGAGCGCGCGGGGAGGGGGTAGGTCGAGAGCGGCAGCCATCTTTAAATTATATTTCCAGTTTGGACGAACTCCTTCGATTCCAGCCCTACTTTTTCTCTCTATATAGAAGCGCGGTTGTGTAGAATATGCAGAATTGGGTTATGCTACGAGAATTTTTATCGTGTGTGTTCGAAATTAAAGCAAAATCTGGATACCTACAATAAACGATTTAAAAGTAAATTGTTTAACTAATAAATATTAATTGTTACATCTTTAATTAACATTTAACAAATATAAAATTATGCAGGTATTTGAATTGAATGCAGTAGGTAGGTAAGTAGGCATATTCTACTCACAACGGAAATTGTTGTCGAATTAACATGCAATTAAAATGGCTTCTAAATCGTTTAATTGTTTTGATTACCGCAATTAAAATAACTTACCTACTTGTAGTTCAAATTGATTGCTATTGTTTACATAATGAATATTTTTTTTGTTACAAACAAAAATATTGAACATTTTCTCACGCCATTTTATGTCATATTTTTATTCAGCTTCAATATATTTTATCTGCAATGTTCCGCTATACGCGCTCAATACGCTAAGAGGCTCCGCTGACGTCGTCTGCGGCTCGGATTCGTGTCGTAAAGCCTCCGATTAATGTCCTCCTCCGTCGGAGCCTCCCGCCACGATTAAGCGATATTCTCTCTTTACCTGCCCTTCAGTATTTCAGACGAAAAATGTTCGGTAGGTCGGTACGTATGTACGTTCTTTACCAGACGTTTGGGGAACCCTGTAATAGTGTGTTCGTGAAATTAGGTTCTTAATGAAGAAGATTTTTGTAAATGATTTCATTAGTTGGACTTGAAATGTAACTTAAGTGTAGGTATCCATGAAACATAGGTATAAAGTAGTTTAGTATGGTACTAGCTGCTGCCCGCGGTTTTGCCCGCGTAAATGTCGGAAATTATTCCAAGGGAACATAATTCCGGTATAAAAAGTATCTTATGTGTTATTCCAGACTATGATCTATATTTGTGCCAAATTTCATCAAGATCCATTCAGTAGTTTTGTCCATCCATTCATCCATACTTACAAACTTTCCCGTTTATAATATTAGCAAGATTGGCTTTATAATAAAAAAGAGATTTAAATTTAAATACCTACTAGAAATCTCCATTAGGTCAGAATAATGATTTTAAAACCATGGAAGTAGATAGCATTTCAGCTCGTTACCTGAAACAAAGCAAAACAAAACGTAAATAATCTCACACATTTAACAAACATTAGTCATCACTATCTGTGGACTTCCATTTAAAATATTCGATATCTGTCATCAACCCTTTTCAAACGTTCTGTGAAAGTACCTACTTGTGAGTTCCGTCCAATTTAAACGTATAACATAGCACATTTAAGGGTATCTCGTGTAGATAACTTATCGTAAAATAAAAGGAGTAGGGAAATGCATGGAGCGACTTCAGCCAGAGGGCTGAGTAAGGCGAGAGATACACTGACGCAAGACTTCACTACATCAGTACCTGGGCACAGAGCGACGTGTAAATCTTACTGTTTATTAGGCACTCGTTTCAAATCTCTGAAGCATAGCCTATATCGCCTGTATTTACGTTATATTTGGTTAGGCATCTCCTTATTATCAAGTTTTCGTTATCAGCTGACTGGTGCAGCACTCAGATGTCTAGACGGGGGTTCTTGGTTCGACGTCCGGACGAAAGGTCATCTCGAAATTGAAAAGAAAATACCCTTGAAACGCCGCGACATTTTGATTTCTTTGGCGGGCAAAGTGTAATTGAAAGCCTAAACGTTATTGCTTATTTGTCTGGTAAATGAGAGCTATCTTTTATTTATTCATGTAAGACTTTCTTTATCTTGGAAATATCAAAATTGAATTGCTTAATTTTGACGTTTAAGTCGCTTGAAGAGATTTTTGGAATAGAATTTGTTTATATTTTCTCCCTTCAATTCTTTGTGGCATTGGAGCTCTGAATTATTGCTCGCTCATGTGCGTACAAGAATGTAGGTATGCATCACGATAACGCGGTGGAATAACCTGTTCCGTGCGTCCTCCAGCGATAGGTAGCCACAGAGTACCTATTGGTGCACGTATGAATACGTGACTACGTTTTATTACAATCCGGTCGATGAAAATTTAAAACGCGGTTTAAAGCTTAGGGAAATAAGTTTCAGGAAAAAGCTTTTTATGACTAGGTTAGGTTATAATTCATTACTATAGGCATATATTAAGAGCTCATCTAATATAGTTGCTATTTCTTCAGTGGGTTAGTGATATTACTTTACATAATTTTTAATAAAAAAGAGAGAAAATTCTCTCCTTCCAATTTTCAGTGAATGCCTACCTACCTATCTGTAAAAATACTGTATTAAACTTATTTTTATATGAAACAAAATTAAAATAGAGCTACTTTTTCCATACTTACCTGCCAGTTGTCTACATTAAACTATAAAAACCGATAGGTATGACAATCGTATTCAAGTACCAACGCAGGCTCAAAGCCACGGTGATGTTACTGCGTACTATTGAATAGATACCGCATTCGAATCCGGATCGGTTTTATTACTTTTTAATTTACAATTAATTCAATTTTTAGTTGTAAAATTTTAATACCTAGTACACATTTGAATTTATAATAGAAAAGAAGCGACGATTTTGCTCTATAAACGGCCCTAAGTACTTTGAAGCTTAAGAATTACTGGTAATTTTCATTGCTCGGATCCTAGTTCTATTTAAAAGGAGCAGAAGACTGGATGACTGGACTTTGACCTTCGTTGAAGGCCAAGATACGGTACTTACCTAATCTTTACGTAGAATAGGACCGTGGTAGGTAATATAGAGGGTTTGGTCTCGCATCGTAGATACACATTCTTGTAGACATTAGGATTTGTCAGAAAAACATTCTGTTTCTTTTCGTTAGTTAGTAGTGAAGACATCTACCTAATTATATTTGGAGAATTATTTTTTGTATTAGGTACCAAATATTGTAAAACATTGATTTGAAAAGAGGAACTATGGAGTTTCTTGTCCGTTCTTCTCCATAAGAATCTACCTTTGCGAATGGACGCTAGAGTCACTTAATTATGATAATTTTATTGATGACGTTCAAAAGTGCCGTTATTGGCCTAATTGAAATAAACGTTTTGACTTTGACTTTGAAAACGTTTCTACCAACTCAAAAATTGTAGATTATAATCCTTATCTTCAAGAATAAAATCACACTTCAAACTACGAAGTAGAAAATTATTGTGTAAATATTACACGAACTTATATTTTAAATGTTCCCAGCCCGCCCAGTTTGCACTACTATCTCGGTCGTGAAATCACACATTTAAAGTTCTAAAGTGAAGGTTTAGTTCAAACTGAAGCACAAAGTCTTCAGATTATCTCGACCTAAGTGTTAAGACGAGCCTTGGGCCTGCAAAATATACCAGTATGATAAGGCTATGAGGCTTTGATAAAGCAGAGTAAGTATTACCACTTCAAATCTTTCCCTATGTAAATACGATAAAAAATCCATGTAGATAAGTAATTTATTCAGAGTGGGCCCTCCAACTGGTCTGCACGACCCCAGCTTGGAAAATATGTTCCGGATAATACGATTCTTAGGGATCAGTTTGGGACACCTGATACCCACAACGCCACCTTTTTCGGGGGACGTCAAGGGATTTTCTTAAATTTATAATACCTCCAATATTAAACCAATAGATTTCCCTGCAGCGCAGGAACGGACCGTTCCGTCCCCTTCAAGATGGAAGTGTCCCCGAAATCCGTATTTAATTATTCTATTTTATTACTGCCGGCTGTACTCCGCTAATGAATAACAAAAACGATTTATATAAAATATGCGTCCCACAGAATTATCTATAAAAAATTCGACGGTTTCTCGTAAATTACGCACTTTGATCTTCACGAGACCGGAAAACAAAAGCTACGCGTAAGATAGGGCAGTAGACGGTTATAAATATGCGACACTTAGACAAAACAAAATCTGTGCCAATGTTTAGGTGTTAACTGGCTGACTAAGGCTTATTAAATATTTAATATTCCATTTTGAATAAATTAGAACCATTAATCACGAAAAAAGAAACAAAATCTGTAGTACTTACTTGCTACGCCTGGCGTAGACCCTAGCTAATTAAAACCTAAATTAAAAAAAAAAAACAACAAAACACTGTCTACTATTTTTTAAACTTCGTAAGACCAAGTCTTCGGAAACAACAGACAAAGAGCCAGCTCATCCTTGACATTTAACACCTGTTTTCCTCCAATTCCGCATCACAATTATAGTTCGCCTTAACTTAATAAGCACGGTTCTGTGCCCCTAAGCCTACATTATCTAATTATGTTAATTTCAAAATAAAGTTATGCCACCGCACTTGTAAGGGATGATCTCTGTCCGTCCGTACCATAGAGTAAAGAAAAACCTCCGCAGCCGTTACTAGAAACTGTTTCGTCAGCATTTTCACATAAACAGTCAAGTTCTTTGAGTATCAGTTACAGTGAGTGTAACCGATACTCAAAGAACTTGACGTTCCGAGATAATTTCGAAGTCTTTAAAAGTTGCTCTTAATAATAGGTATGTTAGGCAGATTGTATTGGGATAGGACTGCCTCATAGGTATCTTACCTCTATAACCTGCTGGATACCGTGAAACCGTTCATGTATACGTTTCGGACTGGATAGTCAGTAGTAATTACGGGTGTAACTACTTTCAAAGGTCTACAAATGACAGCCAAACTAGAAGCTTGACGTGCTTTCTGAGGAACGGAGGGGCTCAAAATGTAATGGATGCAACCGTTGCTTACGCATGACGATCAACCCATATGAGTGTTAATATTAAGCCTGGAGCTTCTCCTAAATTCGGTGAATAGCAATATTATATAATATATATTTATTTTTACAAAATACAGCTATCTTTTAGTCAGTTAATACTATCAGTGGCACTTCTAGTTTCTGCGTGTTCCGTACTCTGTGGCCTTACAGTACGTCTGCCCAGTCGTGCCCATTTCCCGTGTGTTGCTTACAAAATTATTTTTAAGGGTAAGTGTTTGAGCGTGTTTCTGTTTGTGGTTCAAAATTAATTTTAAGGAATTGTTTCAGTAATTGAGTTGAGTTGTTGCTTTGTGTAATACTGAAGATTTGAATAAATTAAAATTATACCGGCTCTTGGTGTAAAACAAAATAAACGAGATGGTTTTTCAAAAGTTAATCAATGAAATTTTTGCTATTGATCTTCTGGACCTAACAGGGCACATAAAATAAAGGCAGCTGCCTAAAGATCTACTTGTAAGCCTTTTGACAGTTACGAAATTTTAAAATAGGTGTCTAAGTCGCCAATTTACGACTTTTATTTTCTTACCAACTTCGCAAAGGTATTATCACCTTACCCAACGGTTTGAATATGCCTACGTCATGTAACGTCAAATATAACCTGACTCAGTATTATCATTGTAAATTCCATATTCTCTCTATGCTAAAGAATAATAAAATATCATCAATATAACACATGTAAAACCTATGATATTGACACAAATAATCATAATTCAGGGATTTATACTGAATAAATGCAACATATAGGTGTGTCGCAACGATTGAGTCTGCCATTAACTTGCTTATAACACACAATAACGAATAAATAAATATCTAAATAAACCCATAAATATTGGTTTTTCATTAGCATTATCAGTAATAAGCTGAATTTATTGTAACGACTTAAACGGCTCGGCTTACCAGACTAGACTTAGGTAGCTAAGGCTCTTGCATTTAATTAGCTTTTCACATAGGCTGTATCATAAACTATGTACATAGCTATAATAGGTACGAAGATATTGATATTTACCAGTAGGACTATTTTATAGAAAAAACAAAACATATTTTTTGTTATTTAGTGATGGGTTTGCTCTTGACTCTAGTCTAAGGTCACAGCTGACAGAGACAAAGTCGACGATGGAATAAGCTTACTCAGAAAAAGCCTCTAACTTAGAAGAAGCCACTCTAACTTCGAAGAGATAAGGGTAAAATGCGTTCGGAAACACAGACGTAGACAGAGAGTTCCACTCCTTCTCCTAAATCATGGTCAAAATGTATGTTACAATTGAGTGTTTTACAAACGTCTTAAAATTATCCTCCTAAATAGTCCTATTTTTCATAAGAAACGTTTCGTCGTTGATAATAAAATAAATATTGATAGGTACACATACATCTTCAGGTTCTTAATCTAGAAGTCAGTGGAATCTTTATTATTGAGCGGAATGACATTTCGCTTCAAGCTCAGATCACAGACATTTTTACCGTGAGATTTTAACAAAGAAGACCGGCTGGTATCGATTCTTTATACTTTCATACACTATGAACTATAGAAAATTTGATCCTTCATTATATTGGTAGGACCGAGTTCTCCCTACCTCCCCTTAAGCGTTTAATTTCGTTCCCGTCTTTTTGGGAAGATAAAATCAATTGCTATCTTTATCTCAGTTCAACATCTATATACGCATTTGTATGTACATTATGTAAGTTTTTAAAATAATAACGTTTTGACAAGATTTATCTAAGGTCTGTTTTTCTATTTCCAAAATATGATAAATAAATAGACCCACTTAAAAGCAGTTATGTGAAATTATTTTTGCTATTCAATCTCGTCGCCTCCACCAAACGAATCTGGATGAAATTAAATTAATTAGTTACCTACCTAATTATTCACCATACATACCAACTTACCTATTTCTTCCGCTCTGGGCGGAGCGGAAGAGAGTGTTAGACTCTTACTGACCAAAGCCTCCGTATTCCTCCTATTGCCCTTTGCGTTCCAGGGCCGCGCTGACTCTTTCGAACAAATTTCGCAATAGAATACCTACCTACATAGACATGACTTTTACAAAATGGTTACTATGTAGACGCAGCAAATTAAAATAACGAATCGACTTCGTATTTCTATGTGAATGCCACCTGATGTCCACCATCTCTGAGTTCGTCCACTCTAGCCAGGTAGGTAGCTGTCCTGTCCACCTAATATGATTCGAAAGTCGCCCGTTACGGCTCTCATGGGAAAAAGCGGGGCCCGTTCTTGGGAGGGGAAAACAAGATGAAAACGGAGGAAGTCGTTGGTAAAACTTTTGTAACACACTCCCGTTGATTTCATGTAAAAGGGTTTTCTTTTTCTTAAAAAGCATGAAAACTTTTTGTTGAATACTTTTAAGATCACACGTTTAGAGGTCATTGTGGAAGAGTTTTGCTTGCAGTTTTTGTTCGTCTTTTGTCAATTATTGGCGTTGCCCAGAAAAAAACAGCTTTCACATTTCAAGGCGTTTTTTTTTGTCGCACATAGGTATCTGCCAGTTGTACATTTTGTTCGTTGAGTCATGACTAAAACTACACAAAGCGAGCCCAACCTTTATTTGTCTTCAATCTGAAAATGCTGAACGAATCTAATTTTTTATCTGTATTTCGAATATAGATTCGGATAAGTTATCTATTATATTGTTTTTCTTATTTTCTGCTAGCAGGTGCCTATCTGTAAAAAACTCATCTGAAATTCGAACATGTTCCGTTGCGAGGTTCCCTTGGGAAGTTTGAATTTGAGGGGTGAAATATTTCTGTCAAATATGAATAATGAAAATCGTGCAGTTGCCCTTTCCAATATTTTGCAACTATTTACCAAAACTAACTTAATTCACTTTCTTCAGAGAATATGTTTTTAGCATTTAAATATTATCTGCTGATCGCGTGTGCATTGAATTAATTATGGTTCATATTCTGCCAAAGAAATTAGAAAAGCCAAACCTACAAATGCAAAGGAGTCATAAACAGTTAATTTATTTTACTATTAATCTGCATAAATATTGCGTTGATCTAAAATGCAAACGTCCATCCGTTATGCAGTACAATGATTCTGTTTAACCAAAATGGTTAATTATGATTATGAACACGTTCTGTAAAGTAAAATACAGCGTGAACGAACGGAACCACCTCTTCAAACATTTAATTCACCACGAAACGCTCGAATCACCTTCCAAAAATTACAAACACTTTAAGTGTGAACGTATAGATAGGTACCTACATAAGTAGGAAATTAATTTATTTCACCCGTATACTTAGGTATGTGCGTAGAATACACGGATTGCTTGTATAAATCCGATGCTAACACGAAGTATTTCTTTTAAAATTGGAGCGTAAATCGTACTTCGCTTTAATAAATTGGTCGAGAACCCCAATTCTTGCCTTCAGCGTTGAAAACTTTGTTAGCGTGCTTTGAAACGCTGAGACAGATATTGTTATTAATTTATATCTTAACATCAAATTATCTGAAATATTCCAAAGAGTTTTTGTCATTCGGTGCTGTTTTAAAAATGGAAAACTGTGGAAACTGAATTGGATTCCTCGTTCGTACACGTGTGTTGTGTATGAAAGCTAGCGTTCAACAGTATGGAACATGTGTGTATAGGATAGTCGGGCGTCGCTCGTGAGCTCGTGGGTCTGCAGACTGTCTCATTCAAAATATAGCTGGGGAGCGCGAACCGAATATGAAACAGGGTAGCGTTAGAAAATAAACTTGTTGCCTAAGCTCACACGCTCTGTTCAGATATTAACTTTGAATCCTATCATGTATTTCGATTGCAACAAAATTTGATATTACCTATATATAGATGTATATAAGCATCATTGCAACTTTTGTTAATTTGCTATAAACCGTTTTACTAGACACTACACTGTAGCTAAAGAGGTTTCACAAAATGTAATTAGGTGTAGGTATATCTGCCTGATCCGACATGTTACGCTATTCATACCAATATTTATATTTATGGTGATAATTTGCCCTTTAAAATCCACCTCGCAATACGGCGGTATGAAATAAGGCAATGAATATTAAATTAAATGTCATACGTTGTAGACGGTGTTTGTGAAAGGGCAGACGTGTCGGATATTCGCTGTCGTCGGGAACGCCTCATAGCTTGAAAATGGCCGACATTGTTCGTATTTTACGTAGTTTTAGGTGAGCATTTAAGATATTTCGTATTTCGTAGCTATGACGCCGTAAGTTTCGAAAGGCCTTTAGCCTTTTAGGATTGTATAAAATTAATGAAATTATATTTTTAAACGTAGCGCTGTCGCAACAAAAATCCGAATTTAAATCTGCTACGTCGTAGCACGCATGTAAAATATAGTATTATTTCTATCACATATATTTTCCATATTTCAGTCGTAATAAAATGGCAGAATTATCTGTTTATATATTCGTGACAAATGCGGGTTTACACAAACGAATAGATGAAAGGCTACTTCCCGTTATGTCACATTCCCGATTGGACAACATGTCAAAAGTTTTAAAAACAACTGAACGCTAGTGGCGTTTGGTCAAGATTTTAATCTTCATACATTCATTCCCGATTCGTCAACATTTGAAAATGCCTATATTCTTTCCCGTTTGGTCAACATTTTGTTTGGAAAGTACAATCAGTAGCAAAAAGAAATGCCTCCGTTCATGTTCTATCTACTTACTAGCTTCCGCCCGCGACTTCGCTCGCGTCAAAAGTGTTTTGATTATCACTTTAAGTTTCCTCTAGATCAGTATTGAATTCGTGATACTAGCATATTGTTATCCCAGTGAGCTCTTTGTATTTTGTTAATAAATTAATTTCTATCTGCGACTTCGTCTGCGTGAACTTTAGAACTGGCTTCAGGAAGGCAAAACATAATTAAAGTTATCTCGTGGTTTCGCAATTCAGTAATTTCAGGTATTTGAGGCTGGAGCGTCATTTCTTCTTTTTGGTTTATTCTTTCTGGCTTTTTCCTCGACTCCTAAGGGTCATAGATTGATGGTTAAAAGTTATCCTAGCCCCAAGAAAAAAACAAGCAAAGTATCCTGGTAGTTTTTGAGATTTTAACACTTCTTCTTCTAGCCCCGGAAATATATCTTCATGATTCTGGTATCCTGGTAGTGTGTGAGTCTTTGCCGCTTACAAGTCCAGCCCCGAAAATACTTCGACATTTTTCTAGTCTCCTGGTAGTTGTATTGTAAATCTGTGGAAGTACAAAAAATTCAAGTGGTCACACTTGGATTTTTTGCACTTCCACAGTCTGATTCAATTTCAGTAAGGTTAGGACTATCGGTTTTCAAAGTTAAATAGATGAAAGCTGCACATGGAAATCAAAACTATTGCCACGGTACATACCTATGCACGTAACGTATATAATTTCAGATTTTACATATGCTAAGAAAACAATATACCAACCTTTGGGAAAGTTGGGTGATAAAAAGATTGTCAAAAAGAACTTGGTAACTTTTGTAGTTGACTGTACCGTACAAAGAACTAGTTTAAAAAAAGGGTGACGAATCGGGAATGAATGTATGAAGATTAAAATCTTGACCAAACGCCACTAGCGTTCAGTTGTTTTTAAAACTTTTGACATGTTGTCCAATCGGGAATGTGACATAACGGGAAGTAGCCGATGAAAGGCTACTTCCCGTTATGTCACATTCCCGATTGGACAACATGTCAAAAGTTTTAAAAACAACTGAACGCTAGTGGCGTTTGGTCAAGATTTTAATCTTCATACATTCATTCCCGATTCGTCAACATTTGAAAATGCCTATATTCTTTCCCGTTTGGTCAACATTTTGTTTGGAAAGTACAATCAGTAGCAAAAAGAAATGCCTCCGTTCATGTTCTATCTACTTACTAGCTTCCGCCCGCGACTTCGCTCGCGTCAAAAGTGTTTTGATTATCACTTTAAGTTTCCTCTAGATCAGTATTGAATTCGTGATACTAGCATATTGTTATCCCAGTGAGCTCTTTGTATTTTGTTAATAAATTAATTTCTATCTGCGACTTCGTCTGCGTGAACTTTAGAACTGGCTTCAGGAAGGCAAAACATAATTAAAGTTATCTCGTGGTTTCGCAATTCAGTAATTTCAGGTATTTGAGGCTGGAGCGTCATTTCTTCTTTTTGGTTTATTCTTTCTGGCTTTTTCCTCGACTCCTAAGGGTCATAGATTGATGTTAAAAAGTTATCCTAGCCCCAAGAAAAAAACAAGCAAAGTATCCTGGTAGTTTTTGAGATTTTAACACTTCTTCTTCTAGCCCCGGAAATATATCTTCATGATTCTGGTATCCTGGTAGTGTGTGAGTCTTTGCCGCTTACAAGTCCAGCCCCGAAAATACTTCGACATTTTTCTAGTCTCCTGGTAGTTGTATTGTAAATCTGTGGAAGTACAAAAAATTCAAGTGGTCACACTTGGATTTTTTGCACTTCCACAGTCTGATTCAATTTCAGTAAGGTTAGGACTATCGGTTTTCAAAGTTAAATAGATGAATGCTGCACATGGAAATCAAAACTATTGCCACGGTACATACCTATGCACGTAACGTATATAATTTCAGATTTTACATATGCTAAGAAAACAATATACCAACCTTTGGGAAAGTTGGGTGATAAAAAGATTGTCAAAAAGAACTTGGTAACTTTTGTAGTTGACTGTACCGTACAAAGAACTAGTTTAAAAAAAGGGTGACGAATCGGGAATGAATGTATGAAGATTAAAATCTTGACCAAACGCCACTAGCGTTCAGTTGTTTTTAAAACTTTTGACATGTTGTCCAATCGGGAATGTGACATAACGGGAAGTAGCCGATGAAAGGCTACTTCCCGTTATGTCACATTCCCGATTGGACAACATGTCAAAAGTTTTAAAAACAACTGAACGCTAGTGGCGTTTGGTCAAGATTTTAATCTTCATACATTCATTCCCGATTCGTCAACATTTGAAAATGCCTATATTCTTTCCCGTTTGGTCAACATTTTGTTTGGAAAGTACAATCAGTAGCAAAAAGAAATGCCTCCGTTCATGTTCTATCTACTTACTAGCTTCCGCCCGCGACTTCGCTCGCGTCAAAAGTGTTTTGATTATCACTTTAAGTTTCCTCTAGATCAGTATTGAATTCGTGATACTAGCATATTGTTATCCCAGTGAGCTCTTTGTATTTTGTTAATAAATTAATTTCTATCTGCGACTTCGTCTGCGTGAACTTTAGAACTGGCTTCAGGAAGGCAAAACATAATTAAAGTTATCTCGTGGTTTCGCAATTCAGTAATTTCAGGTATTTGAGGCTGGAGCGTCATTTCTTCTTTTTGGTTTATTCTTTCTGGCTTTTTCCTCGACTCCTAAGGGTCATAGATTGATGTTAAAAAGTTATCCTAGCCCCAAGAAAAAAACAAGCAAAGTATCCTGGTAGTTTTTGAGATTTTAACACTTCTTCTTCTAGCCCCGGAAATATATCTTCATGATTCTGGTATCCTGGTAGTGTGTGAGTCTTTGCCGCTTACAAGTCCAGCCCCGAAAATACTTCGACATTTTTCTAGTCTCCTGGTAGTTGTATTGTAAATCTGTGGAAGTACAAAAAATTCAAGTGGTCACACTTGGATTTTTTGCACTTCCACAGTCTGATTCAATTTCAGTAAGGTTAGGACTATCGGTTTTCAAAGTTAAATAGATGAAAGCTGCACATGGAAATCAAAACTATTGCCACGGTACATACCTATGCACGTAACGTATATAATTTCAGATTTTACATATGCTAAGAAAACAATATACCAACCTTTGGGAAAGTTGGGTGATAAAAAGATTGTCAAAAAGAACTTGGTAACTTTTGTAGTTGACTGTACCGTACAAAGAACTAGTTTAAAAAAAGGGTGACGAATCGGGAATGAATGTATGAAGATTAAAATCTTGACCAAACGCCACTAGCGTTCAGTTGTTTTTAAAACTTTTGACATGTTGTCCAATCGGGAATGTGACATAACGGGAAGTAGCCAGATGAAATAACTTGAATTTTAAGACAAGTTTGTAACGCCTACATAGTTAGATATTGAATAAAAGCTTCTACGTGGGTTGAATTACGTGAATTATGTGTAAGTTTTACATGCGGTTGTATTGTCATGCAGACTGGATTTATACCGTAATCATTGCTTATACTTTCATGTTTATTTAGAGGATTCAAACTTGCCTACACCTTTTCTGTTACGTCTAACATTATCAAATTTTGACTTAATTTATTAACGTTTCAATGAAAGTTCCTTCTACTGCGCTAGTTCTATATTTTGCTTCCTTTCCTGTTTTTAAATTAGGGTTGCTATTGTGTTAATCAGTTACAGACTATTAACTTCACAGTTAGTCTTATCATAATTATACCAAAATACATTTCTAACTGTGAAACTCTTCGCACTACTAGGTACTATGTATCCCTCCCCTTGAGAAACTTGGGACTTAGGATTTTCTCATAGATGTGTTGGTTAGGGTTGGGGGTTACTATAATGATATTAATTCGTAGCTAATTGCTGAGCATATTTCTGATATAATCCCTTAAACTTTGCTCTTTAAATCCATCAGATCTATTGAAAACATCTATTTGTACATAGACAACGATTTTGTATACACTAAGAGATATTTTGGGGCGGGAGGTATGACTACCTAAAATTGATAAATTTCGATTGATAAATCATATATTCCTTTCAGCAAGTTCCTTTTTTGTAGGCTGTACAATAACCTCTGCGATGGGTGGTACAGATAACAACTATCAACACAAATTGTAACCCCTTGTTCCATTCGCCAAATTGGGTGCATTTCTACGCGAAATTTTAACACGATGCCATTGTAAACAACCGGCCCCATTGTGTTAGCATGTGCTCTTCCATTTTGTTACACGACTGTCAAACAAAACGGAAATAACCACGCTACTAATACACAACCATACGGAATGAAAACAAAACATCTCATAATTTTCGTCAAGATTTACCACAAATTCCTCAAGAAAATGTCTCATTTGCATTACTTAAATGAAAAAGAAAACTATAAAATGTCATCTGTTAAGCGAAGATACTCTTTCAAATAAACATTAATGTCCAAATAGCCCACAAAAGTCGTAAAACTTACACATGGCACAGAATATGAACGGATTGACGAATTATAAATACACAGCTGACAAAGTCAAGGCTCGTAGGCTCAGCATTATCAGCGGCGAGGGAGGCGATGAACATATCACCTCCAGTGGCGATAAAAGTTTAACTTTAATGGCAATAAAATAAAGTTTAATTTACGATGTGATGTTGTTACTGTTAAGTTTTTTGTAAGTGGAAGCGCGATAGTAAGTAGCCAGTCCGCAGCACGGGCTGATGACAGCGAGACCACAACAATCGGTACGAAGAATAATCGCTACACGTTTTATAGGTCGTAATTGTTGTCATAAAATGGTAACAAAAGTTGTTTTTACGTTCGGCACGAGAGGCGTGTTTATCATCCCGTAGTAACTATACAGAATTACTCAATGATTATGGTGGGAAACCAACGCTTTACGACATTTTAATTGTTTTACTCGATTTTGAGGTGTTTCTCACGCGACTATTTGTGGCAGATCAAGTTGCGGAACTTTATCCGTACTATTTTTTCGCCGATTATGTTAATGTTCAGCTATAAAGTTTCCGTGAATGGCCATCTTTACATCGAGAAATACGAAACGTTCCATAAGCTCGCGTAGCGACCGTAAATGGGTAGATGCCTACCAAATTATGTTATTGAGGAAAATTAACCAATGCATTTTAATTTAACTTACCATATATGTGCCGTACATATAGACGAAATAATACGCAGAACGGATGGAGGGAATATATTAAAATATTTAATTAGGGTTCGAGCGAAACTGGCTTCGCGGGATGTCCCATCTGTTCGGGGATTTAACAATGCAGCATTTCTTTGAATGAATCGCGGCTGGCATAAAATCATCCTAATCAAAATTCAGATATTGTGTGTTCCGCGTACTTCTCAACTACGATTACTGTAAGTTGAAGTTCAATAATGGATTCGATTCGAGCGTGACTTCAAAAGATAATGGGACCGTACGTGCAGGTAACGAGCGCGCCGGGCGTTGCTTATGTAGGCAACGAGCTCCTTGTTTATTTAGTAACACATGGTAAGGGATATTTTCCGATTTGTAGGCGTAGTTCGACGTCCGTCCTCGGGCGCCAACTGACTCACCGACTGCGGCCGATTGTTCGACACTAAACGTCGATGGAATCGGTAACTCAAGCATTTTATGGCCGACTTAAATAATATATGGGGCGTTGCGTAATTTTCCTTTAGTTTCGCCTTATGCGAATGTTAGTGCAAATATTGGCTTTGGGCGTGGTCTGGAGCGCGATATCCAATATTGTAATAGTTGCGTACATCCGTAAATAAGGCTAGCTGTAAAGGCTGGCGCCACCGACGTTAACGTTCGCTCTCATTAAACGAGTGTTGTACGACGCTGAACGTAAATATTTTTGCTCGTTAATCTGGAGACTGCTCGGACGCGATTTGGCATTTTTTTACACTATAAACAATTCCGAATGGTCGTTAACAAGAAAGATGAGCTCTAACACTTTGGTTTATGGACAGTAAAGTCGTCGGCACGCGTGTGTTTGCACGACATTTGCTACTTGATAAATTCAGATTAACCGTAGTTAAGCTGGGCGGAAGAAATCACTGTTCGTGATCGTTGGACTTACAAATAAATTCTTGAACAGGTGGTGGTAGGAATTAGAAAGCTCACTTTTTATTAGTTTATAATTAGATGTAAGTGTAAAACGTAGACGTAGAGTTTGTGATGCGTGTCATTTTTCTTATAACATATATATCTTTAAGTGTCATAAAATAAGTGATTAAACGTTTATAAAATGTTATTGTTGCTTTAGCTAAACTCCGATTATTTACGTAAAATATACAAGGTTATAATAAATTTTTATTATTTAAATTACAATACCCATTTTTAATAAATTAACTTATGGCATACAAACAATACATATATAAAAAATAAGCTAAAATAAAGCTTAAGACCGTCGTATGCAGCACGCTGTAGCGAGGCAGAGGAAACAATCCCTTCGGTGCATTCGTGTCGATGACCGCACCGCTATCACGCCGCTTTTCATTTCTCATACATACTCGTATTTCACTGAATCCATTTACAAATCACTGATAAAATCTTAAAAATACAGTAAAGATATAAGTTACCTGATTATCATTTATTATTTCTTAATTCCCTAAATTCTGCCTCTTTTAATTTATACAAAACGTTTTTATTTCATATCTTCGCTACGCAATCTTATTTTGAGTCTAATTTCATTAGAATCGGTCTGACAGTTACGACCTTTGGGAGCGTTAATTGTAGGCGCCGTTATTTTTCATTAAAATCTACTTAAACGGGAATGGAATCGTTTGCGCAGAAGGTTTAAAATATCTAAAGGACGATGCGAAAGATTTCCAACCCACGCCTTTTAAAAATAGAACAATTCTTCGCTCATGCACTTGCATTATCTACCACTAAATCGATTCTCAACGTTTGTCGGATACGCTGTATTAGCCTATTTCCGAAAATTTCTCGTATCAACGCAGTGAGTCGTGTTTTTAAATCGAATATAATATCCGTGTGTGCATATCGAATATATCGAGAACTAACATCGGCGCGGCGAGCAGGTAGGGAGTCAGATAGCTTGGTTTATAAATAGGTAAAGAGCGTAAATAGAAGCGGTTGTATCGGCTTTGAGCCGCTACCAATCAATACGTGATATCGTTGCGATATTACGTCATAAATACCTCCGGTTTCCACCCGAAAAGAAGCCTTAACACGGAAAACTAAGGCACATTTTCCACTGAAAGTTTTCTACGTATTTGCTTCGTACCTACATACATTATAGACGGAAACGCACACACGACTATAGATATGTGTGTTGATAGTTAAAAGTTAAATACCAACATGTTTTCATGTTGTTGAATCTTTTCTTAATCAAACTAATGGAAATTGCCAGGTTTAAGAGTCAGTTAGTAATTTCTTTAGTTATAGTGCAGTCTTTATTGGGTTTAATAGAAGATGGAGGTAATTTGGTTCGAAACAAAATTAACTGTTTATACCATACCATTAGTGTATGATTTGGTAGAGCATTCATTTTTGTTCGTAAAAATGTGGAGCTACTGGAAATTAGTTAAATTAAAAAGTGTAGAAGTACAACAGGTGTATTTTAGATAGAATAAACCATTTACTTTGATCCCTCAGATATTTCAATCGAAGTTCCTAAGTAGAATTTCCCGGAATTTTCGCTCGCAGCAATGAGAGGCTAGGTCCTTCGTAATGACGTCATAAACGCCACGGACTAAATCTCATCCCGTTATATCTGTTTGATATCTTCGGCAGAGGGAATGAACAATATGTTGGCAATGTTTACTTTCCTTCTTTATATTACCTACTGAATGTTTGCGCTCACTGAGGCGAGGGCTGTTGATACGTCTAAGCGACGTAGTTTCTTACAAATATACCTACAAATTTACCTTATACAGGTAAGCCTTGCCAACTCATTTTCCTTGGAGGCATTGGACGGGAAATATTAGGTTTTATCTACCCTTTTCATATAATTTAAGCTTTGTAATTGGATTTGTTAAGCTTTGCTGATTAACATGGATTAATGCATTTCATAAGTAGGTAGAGATAGGCACCCACTTGCTGTGACTAGTTTCCTACTTATTTGACTACGAAACTTAGTTGACTACGTCTTGGACTTCTACGCCTTCGTCTAGTGTGGACTTATACGAAAAAAAATAATCGTGATTTTTTTAATTGCTTTAATTGATACCACCGTATCAATTAAAGCAATTAAATAAATTGTAAAATGATAGCTCATGGCCATACAGGACGCCTAATCATCGGCATTATTTTCCAAAACGAAATTACGATGGTGCTAAGGAAAAGGAATAGAAAAATATATACCTATTTAAGTTAAATAGTTCTAGATTAAATGTCTACTGCGTAGGTACATATACTAAAGTTACGTGTTCAGTTGAAATACCAGTGCCTTGGATCCGGGGTCGTTACGACCAAACTTTGAACGAACGGGTACCGTCTCTTAAATAAAATCTTAAAACTTTTATCTTTTACTTCGATAACGCACCTATTCCGAGGCGGAACTTCTATTACATTCGCCGTTCCACGATGCTTTGTGAGAAAAATGTAAAAAGATTCAAGGAGATCCGATAGCAGAGTTTGTCTTTTCAATATAAAATACGGGTAGCCGCCTCTTTTTCTTTTTTATTAAAAGTTTTGATACCTACTGCTTGTAAAACTGAAGTGTATCATTAAATAACGCAATTAATACACTATTATGCACGTACATTAACATTGGCATAGATAAAGTGATAAATAAATACGTCAATCTAGAATATATAAATCTAAACAAATAATAGTATCTTCAGTTTACACTTTAAAGATCATAAAATCTCGCCACGCGCTATATATTTTCATCATATATTTTTTGACCACGATCTTCGGGTGTTTTACTGCTCAAAGTTTCCACTATGTAATAATAATTAACTAATTGACTCGGTATCAGAAGTAGAGACCAATTCGATTCGATACCGAGTGGAAAAAATGTGCACGGGACTTACAATTCTTTTACGATCGAATTTTATAGCATTTTTATGTTTTTCCAATTGCTTTCGGTTGACAATCCGATCCGTGTAAATTCTAGCAAAATATGTGTGTGAAGAATCCGAAGCTATTAAAATGCAAATTGGAAATGAAATTTACTATATTATTATGTATAATAATGATGGCCGTAGGCTTTGACCGCATGAGGTAATTGATATACCATGACCACGCTGTAATCCCTTCATAAGCATTGCTGTATACGACTTTAAGTATTACGAATGAAAGGAATATAACTTCAGAATACTTTAGGTACAATAATTAAGACTAAAAATAATTGAAGGAATAGAAGTATTTGATATAACTAATAATAAGCAACTGAAACGCAAATTCCATCGCACGTTGTTCGAAGATAATGCATGAATAGTTGAGTGTATTCTTGTGAAGAGTCCAAAGTAAACACTGGATTCCGCTTTGTATACAAAGCCATAACCTCGATAATCGCAAGGAAATCAGCCATAATGACAGTGAAAATATGAGCGTTTCCTTATTGAAGATTACGCCAGCGAAAATGTAGATAAGGCTTACAGAATTTAGGTATTCAAGGAACAATGTCCCGACGACGGGACGGATTTAGGCGAAATTAAATCATTAGAAACATCTGCGCTCCTGGAACTAAGTGCCCGAACGACGGCAATAGGTGCGCACGGATTATATTGCCCGCCCTCTCCTTGATCCCCCGTTTTTAATTCCGTGTACCTACATGGATATCATTTATATTTTTACCTGCCAAACACACCAATATTTCATGTAAATCCAAGCCTCCATACTGATTAAACTCTCGAGGGGGTAATTCATTACGAACAAGGATAATCGAAGGATTAGTTACACGTGCCGACGTTGCTTTTGCTTAATATTTATTATACCCCACATTTTTCCCCACCCCGGGCATTTTTCTTAAAAATATTTATCCAATATATACAATCAGTGCCGCCTCATCACTTATGAAAAATCGTTTCTCTTCAGAGAGTCCTCTATAAAAAGCTCATTCCAAATTAAAATTAAGGTCTAGCGTAACTAAAGAAAAGAATCTTATATTTTGTCAAAACATTGCAATGTGAAATGTACTTTAATCCCGTGCATTTAAGAGAATTTTCTCTCGTACGCTGTAGCGTTTACGACCTATTTTAAATCGGTGGTTGTCAAAATAACTGGTTGTTTTTCAAGATCCATTTGTGTGGTGCCCCACGCTAGCTCTGAATTATAGATGTTAAAAGAATAACAAAACATGTCGATATTTTGGTCGCGTTAGATAAAGTGTTAATAGTAGTATAAAACCAGAACCGAACGTTTTTGTACGGAATAGGTAATAGGTTAACTGACTCTACTATGAGTTTTTGCTGAAATACCAAATGCGCACGACAATGGTTTGAAAACAGCTAATGTATGCACATGTTTTGATGGACAACTACGTAATCTGTTGTTGTTGATTATGTTGATACACATGCAGTTGAATTATGATCCTGGACAGTTCACGATCGTGTTATCTGTAGACTGGTAGAAAAAATCACTAACACGGAAAATATAGTTGACTAATTAGATAAATATTATATTTAATACTCTTTATCTGTAAATCGTACGGCCGAGAGAGTACGGTCGGTTGTCTATATACGAAGAAGCTCATTACAACGTTAGTATACTGGTCGGAGTACATAACACACCTCCATCGGGCGAGTCCATTAACATCAAGCGTTATTGAGGCCGTATCTCGAACCCCGAGCCACTCCGATAGCCCCACGTTCCATTAAAAGAAACCATAAAATTACATTATTATGTGTTAATAATTTCAAGTGAAAGAACGCCTTTTCGAGTTTCCCTAGTGACAAATTAAAAATTCATATTTATTCCGTGCTATAAATCTTTCATATACGTCGTACAATTAAAGATTTAGCACTGGAATATCGAGATGCGAAATTGAGTTTCGCCTTATCGAGTGTGAAAATGCTGTGCCGCCAGTAGCTTAATTTTGTGTTCGCGTGCAGTCCATTTCGTCATACTACGCTTGAGAAATATAAAAAGCGGTTTCACGGTTTATTTTTTAGGTTTTTCGAAACGGTTTTTATAATCTGATCATATGTTAACATGAGAGTCTTCTTTAATTCCTTAACGATTTTAATTTCGATTGTAAAATTTAAGTACTTGTTATTCTTTTGAAAGCCTCGGCACGGAGGTCGCGTTTCATCATATACCTACACAGTTACATGTGCCTTTCCAATCGGGGTGCAGCTAGATAAAAACAGCTATAGTATATTCCCGATAGTTCCTCCACGATTCAGATAAAAAATATGTTTCGAGGCGGAAGGCCGATGTAAATTTAGTCGGCGTATCTACCTGTGAAAGCCGAAAGGCGTTTACTTGGGATGTCTCATAAAATTAGTATCTAACTGCTTTGCGTATTATCAGACCTGTTTTGAGGCGAACCGAACTCACATGAAGCGCGTAGGTATTTTAGCAGATTAAGATTACATTTGACACATTATCAGCGTAGGTAAAAATACGCTGAATGCAAATAAACCTCCTCCTTTTTAGTAAAATATTGTCGTGATAATTTCTGAGTCGGTTCATTACCGCCGGTTCCCTATCGGATCATTTTAATTTAAACATTTTCTGCTCAAATTATAATATTAACCGTTTAAATAAGCTATCTGTGCTGTGAAGCCAGTAACTTAATTCTTTTTTTTTTAATTTGCTCTTTTGAGGCAAAAACCTCATTTAACTCCCGCGTATTTTTTTGATTTAAAAGGACCAGTTTATTAGAAGAAACTTATTTCGAGTGGTTACATGATCGCGTTGTTTCGGAAGCCAATAAGAAAACAAATATATTACACAAACAAACATTAATCTCTCGAATGTTTTGGCGAATCCTAAACATATCATTATACTTCTCTAGTTATTTTCGAAACGGGACCGATTTCCTAGAATAAAATATTATAACAGAGCATAAACTATCTGTTAAAGAAATAAAAAGCAAGACTCAACGTAAACACGCATCGGAACTAAGTTAAAAGTGGTTGAATCGCTCCATCAGTGCAGATCATTTGGTTTCGATATCGACAACTCATTCAAAAAGCACAGCACTTAATCCAATTAAGTAATTGGTGGCTACCGGAGTATTATCCCGAATGCTTATTGCGGCTAACGGGACGTGTAGGTACATTAAACATGATATCGCGTCTGCGAAATCGATACCCATTGCTCCCTAACCTACCCTGGGCGGCGGCGTGGACGTAAGTTATGCCGGCGAGGCCAATGTTTGTCCGCCAATCAAGTGTCGTATTTTACTGCTACAAGCCGACACTAACTTACCACAACGGGCACTGCCTCTTGGTTAATGAGACAGCATCGTTTTAGTGTCAAACATTACGCGGTACGGGAATAAAGGTACCGTATACAAGATATAATGGAGTATTGATGAAGGAAATGAATAAGAATGATGATTAAAAGTATTTTTGGATTTAAAATTTCGTTGTCTTTGTGGAACTGTGTGCTGCAAATTTAATTTAATTTGGGATGCTGAAAGAGTTTCAATATCAATATTTTTTTGTTGTTTATGATATTGAGGTTTTCTCAGTGGTATAGTTAACATGAAGATTAGTGTATATTAATCTATGGTTAAAAAGAAAATGAGTAAATAGCTTCTCAATAAAAATACAATTTTATTGACTACATA
The DNA here is from genome assembly GCA_905332915.2 of Hecatera dysodea. Lineage (NCBI taxonomy): Eukaryota > Metazoa > Arthropoda > Insecta > Lepidoptera > Noctuidae > Hecatera > Hecatera dysodea. The sequence goes on along the minus strand of HG995298.1, from coordinate 13,118,848 downwards.
AAAATAACACTTCTACGAAATATACTTCGCAGAAACAGATCGATAGATTTATTTATTTGTAAGTTAAAGTAATAAAATGAACGGGGAACACTCCACGGCATCTAATGAATGGCTCTCTGATTCGTGAACCGCGTTACACTTGAAATAAATAGAATCTATATAGCATTACGTGCCATGGTACGTATTATTGCCTTAAATCAATTGAAACATTTCAGTGTTATTAAACGATAATTTGAAACGGCGCCCGACAATAAGAAATTATACCGTTGATGTCATAAATATACTGTAGAAATGTCATAACATTTGTTACATTGAATTACTGACGATTTCTCTTCGTCTGATTGGTATATGAATATTTTGAGAATAAATATTCAATTACACACTGTTTATCTAATGGAATAAATATAAATTCGATGTTCATTTTATACATATTTGTACCTACTTACCCATCTAGGTGTGTTCAATAGAAAATGGCTTCTACTCTGAGAAGAGATGCCTACTCCACACGAATCTATTTAATGTCTACCTACACCCATTCTGTGGTAATGAGTTCAGAAGTTTCTCTTGTTAGCGACTTACGTGTATGTACCTTCACAAAACAGGGTTGCTTATACGGATGTAGACACAAAGGTACAAGGTCCTGTCTTAACATATCGAATAGTCCATAACGAAGGCTCTACGAGACATATACAGGCAAAACAAACAATAAATTCAATATACGTCATCGACTAAATAAAATACACCTACAATGTCTTGTTCGGGTACAATGTCGTACAAAAAGGACTATGTTTTAGTATTGTTATCGATAAAAAGAATAAAAAAACTCAAAAGAATTTTCAGTGAGAAAATAAATGCATAGAAAAATTCTTTCTTGTTATAGGAAAGGCGAGAGAGGGCGAGTTCGTCGCGTCTCCTACATATTTTATTGACTCGACGGGGACACACGCGAGGACGCTGCGCGATAGATCCGAAGATAGATAACTTATTAGGTAATGTAAGTGGGTTAATAATGTAGCTGATGGACTGTTATTAAGTTTTAATTGGATTGTTGACGCATAAATTAATATGAATCTTTAACTTTGTGTCCTTATTTCGAGTTGAAAAAGTAAAGTGTAGATATTGATTGGATAATCTTCGATTTATTTTAAATATAGTTATCAGGGTTTGAATCTCCTTACTGCTCATGTTACAACTATGTATCTCAACTTGAAATTTTCCTTTTTTCGGCTTGGTAGCTTAAATAAACTACAAATATTTTAAGATTTTAAAACATCCGCTCGTGTACCTACCTACCTAGTTTATGTATTTATTAAAATTCCACTAAATGTATTTAATTGTGGGGAAGAAATTGTTTTCTTTTTTTAATCAGCTGAATTAGTTTAATTTAAAAATTCACAATGTTAAGTACATACCTACAGGTAACCTAAAGTTAATACCAATATACAATGAAGCTAAAAAAATCACGAAATCATACACGTCGAATGGCAAAGCTGATTCTTTTTCCGAAGAAAAGCACTGCCCTTTTATCACATGAACAGTTGACAAGTTGTTTGCTGATGTCCGGAAAGATTTGATGAGCACTCAGTCTCTATGGGCCTAACGTTTCAACCCCAAAGGGCACAAAAAAAAAACTTAAACGACTACTGACCTGATTTCAGAAGCCATTGACTGCCAATAAAAAAAAAATCATAACCACAAACCACTCACCCATGCCCATAAAAAAAACAAAATACATTTCCCTACTTCAAAAGAAAACACAACGAAAACGGCTCATCAATCATTTCCTGACATCATACATCAATCAATGAGAAATAAAACACGACGTAAAAAGCGATATATCTCGCGACACATCCGTTCGTCGTCTCTCGTGTGCCACGCACCCACTTTATGTGGTATCAGTCCGTGCTGTATTCCCTAACTGCACTTCAGTTCCTGAACCGAGGTATACCTACACTGTAGGTACATGTATAGATAAAATGTATAGGAAGTATACGCGTATAGATACAATGTATAGAAAGCATACGTACGTGGAACGCACCTACTCGCATTCACGACACGTAACTTACGTTTTAGAAGATTTTTTCTTGAATTGGATGCGGTGCTCCTTCGCTCTTTCCACAGTTATGATATCTTATAAAAATGGTGTAATAATTATTACCAACGTTACTGCTTTGATTTGCTGATTGAGAGAAACCTTAACTCCTTTGTTTGTTAAATTATTTTCAAACACATGTTCAAGAATAGTACTTATGTTTTTAGGATTTTTTTTCTGTCTCTATACCTACTTTTTTATAAGTACCCTACATAGAGAAGAGATAATTAAGGAAGGAATTAATAATAAAATATCAACAAAAACACACCAACCCAGTTATTGGTAAGAATAATAAATGTCATAAAATAGCAAAATTTCTAACCACGATTTGTATCTACCTACAGATAAAGCCCCCTTCTATCTGTGTAGTTTTCGTAGATATTTCCTTTTGATTCCTAAAATTGGGTTGGCACCTATGGGAATTTGATGAGGTTAGTCGGAGGCTCCTGTGTTGTGTGGTCAAGATCTACGTTGATAAGACCCTCATTTCAGTTGGGTAAATAGTTGATACGGGTTCAAATACCTACCTACAGTTTCTACCTTTGTATTTTGTAGAGTAGCATTTGAATTGAAGTAGGTATGGAGTAGGTCCTATGTAAACTGTACTAAACATTTTGATAACTCTAAAATGATCAAATAAATAATTTGACACATCCTTTTAAAGAAATTACATAGTTAACATGATTTTAAAATTTAAAGCACAGCAATGATACACTGTGCCTGATTCATTATTACTTTATTTTAACAAATAATGCGTTTACGACGGCAAAAAGTTAGAAAAAATACCTGCAAAAAAAACAAGCTGTTATAGCCTTTATCGGGAAAAACTTATTGTTTTTTTAAGTAACATAATACCAAACACAAAAACTATTTATTTAAATTTTAAAAAGCCATAACTGAAATTTCTTTAGCCCACTATTTGAAATTACTCATTTGAACGATGTGGCCCAATAACTTGCTATATAGTATGTGCTAACTTACGTATCTATTCACATAAATATATCACAAGACCATTAGAGGACACAGACTAAATGGAAATTCCATCTCATTAAATATGTATTTTAGAAAATATATACAGTCCCCATTCGCTTCAGAACAAGCACAGAAAATGCTTATTTGCATAGATTATACCTTATTGGATCTAGTTTTCACTCCACCGAGCTATCCAAGTGTTGTCAAATATTTTAAAAGGAAGGACATAATATACACTGTTTATATTCCTGAAACTCATGTTTAATACTACGCCAAGGTGTTGTTTAATAAAATAAATAAGAAATTTAATTATGCCGCACACGGGCCGAACATTGCACACGTTTAAAAATAAAATTATTCGTTTAATTAGGGTGGCGTAGGTATAATGTTTTTTTACGGCTTAATGTTGGATTTATCAAGCAATGAATTCAGGAATAATTAAAAAGCTAAGATACTTATATATAGGCGTGCGCGTGTGCGTTGAGGTCAAGTTACATTATCTGTAAACTTGTGACTTTATTGTCGTTGTCAGTCCTCGGCGACGCGTTTTTTTAGAAAACGATAACGGAGCATAAATAACGCCCACTGGCTATTCAATTAAAACTTAATTATTACACTTAATCGATGAATAATATAAACATAACACTCCTATGCACGCGTACATTCCTGGGTCGTTATAAGGTTACTATATGTAGAAACAATGGCCTTTAAGCTTACGCTTTAATGTTGATCATAACATGTTATGTGTATTATTATCTCCATCATAACCGAATAAGGCAGGTGTTTGCTTTTTTGCTGACATTTGCCACGCATAAAAACGCATTTTATATATGAAACTGGCTATCCTCTAATAAACCTACTTTTTTTTTCTTTTTTTTTTTTGAATCCACACTTTTCATGATTTTTCTTACTTTTTTAAATATTTTTTTAACTTTAAATTTTGCATTGTTTTCAGGAAGACCTCGCACACAGCCTGCAAGACCTGCTAAGCCTGCTCCGGCCTGCATTACAATAAATTCTCTTTTATTTTAATTGCAAATGTACCAATCCACAATATTTTCATAATTTTATAGTAGGCTTGAGACCATGCCAAGTCATAGTTATCTTGCTCCTAAAACCCAGCCGCTATCGAGCCTCATAAAATTATGTAGAGTGGCCGAAGAGTCGCCACCCGTCCGTAATATCGTGAGATATCCAAATTTTGCCGCATTGCCATAGTGCTGGGGTAGTCAGGTTCGCCACTAACGCTTAGAGACCTGAGTTTTGGGGGCGAACTTTGAACGGTAGATTTTCAACGTTTGTGTCAAAATAGGCCCAAGAAAATAATAAGGTTAAATTAAATATACTTACACTGTATGCTAATGAGGAATTTTGGCATATTTTAAAATACTATAATTATGAAACTACATAATGAATAGATTTAAGCTGTTGATAGCCGTCTACCTATGTATAACGTATGTATTGGAAATTCAATTTAGTATTTTAGTCAGTACCATGAAAAGGTGGTTAGGCTACAAATTGCACATTTCCACTCCAGCTAATTTAATGTAAATGTATGTAAGGAAACACGGAGCCATAACGATTGCATCGCTTCCTGTGTCAGGTCATTAACCACTAATATTCTAAGAATTTTATCCTAATAAATTCCTTATTATTAGGTACTGTATTAAAGAATGAAACACAAAGATGTCTGTTTAAATCTTGTCGCATGTAATTTATTTCTGCCACTTTTGCGTGGACTTGTCTCAATTTATTTATTGTTGTTGGCAACACTACAAAGTGGGGAGATCATTTTGAGTACCTACGCGCGGCGGCAGCGCGGGAAGGTGCGTAGGTACAATTAAGAGTCTATTAGTACACATCTAGTTAACTTTGATGTATACTAAAAAACATTTTTTGTAAGTAAATTTACTTTTTAATGTTACAACTTGTAAGTAGTGTAAATTATAAGATGTTTTTTGTAGTTAATAAAGTTTGGTGTTTCCGGTTGTTTTATTATTTTTGCTACGACTTGTTCCTCTAGTAGAACACATTATTTTTTTTTTTTCAATATGAGAACGCAAGGATTTAAGTTGTTTTTTTTTTATAGTTCGATACAATTAGAACCTGATACTGAAGATTTTACAGCCTAAAACAATGATGTCTACCTATAGAAACAAAAACACTTGGAATTGTACTCTTAGGTTTAATCAAAATCATTAAAAAAAAGTCAGTAAGAGTCTGATATTCCGGGATTCCGCTCCGCCCAGAGCAGGAGAAGTAATTTGATGATTTCCCATAAAAAAGGTGTGTAAGCAATTTTACCTAGGTAATATCAAAATAGGAACACGTACGATGTCAAAACACTACAGTAAAGTAAATAAGTAATAGTTAACAAAGTACGAGTACATACACACGATAATAAGTAGATCACAGACTATATACAAACTTATTTACTGTTGCAATGGTAGAGCAATATTCGAAACTCGACAAAATCGGAGTTTAAATTGTTCGTTTTACGATTATTGCGTACTTCGATGGTAGGTATCTTTTGAATACAAATTTGCGACTTTGGGATATACACGCGAGCCACGATATGACGACTTCCTCAAGCGAGAACCTACCTTAACTTCTGTAAGGCAAGGTAAGATGTTGAATGAAAAAGCTGAAATTAAAACACACTTATTTCATACATAGGGTCGACTTTACACGATAGTACAGTCAGTAATATTTTAAGAGCAATATTGACAATTCAGCTGATGTTGTGCATAGTGCTTACATCGGTGGGTTTATGTCCATAGATACAAAACATCTCGTGTTATGCCCTCCGTGATAAGACACCACATTTTGTTATTGTTTACATGACAAGGAAAAAATTGTGGGACAGAAACACAAAATATTTCTTTATGTATACATAAGTAGGTGTATTAAAACCGTTTGTGTGACTAACTGTCAACGCAGAGACGGAACTATTATCATAAACAGCTAAAATATGGAAACCAGGTTTATTTTATTAAGTAACAGGAATATTGGAAATGTCAACTTTAAGAGGGTAATAGCAGGAGAACTTTGTGTGAAATATTTTCGAATTTAGTATGGTGTTCAGTAGCTACGCTCTTCTTTGAGCTCAGTCTTAGTCCTTAAGCTCTCGAAGTCATTCCGAGGAATTAACTCCAATCGTACCATTCGAACCTAACCTATCCGTTTCGGGGAGCCCTAAGATCCCTGTGCCCCATGTTCCGCTACTTGGCTAGGCCAGAAATTCCGTTAAATTGTAGAACCGTTCACTGATTGGTCGCTAACATGTCGTCAGTTTATGTCGGTTCTCAATTTCTTGGAATGACTTCGAAAGAATATTGACTATCACATTCTGATGCGTAAAAAAGTACCCATGTCAAATTTTCAGTTGACGATTTACCGAGAGTTTACAATCTTTCATGATATTTTATGATTTTACAATTATCCGATGACATATATAATTTGTACCCATGCAAAGCCAGGTTTGATCACTAGTATAAGATATACAGCTACTTTGGTTTCTGTAGGGAACTTTAAGGAAAAATTTCGTTACAAAACTTTTGATTAGACTGTATAAAATTTCTAGGTTAGGCGGGCTGAAGTGTCGAACAAACTTCTTTAATTTTTGGGCGAGGATTTGAACCTACGCTCGGAGATAGTAGATTAAAATTAGGAGGATTATTTAATATAACTTTAGAGATTGGGAAATACTTGTTTTAATTGAAATTTTTGGTAGCGTTTTGTTCTAAATTGTAAAATTAGAAAGGTACCTTTGTTTTGTTCTTGTTCTTAGGGAGAATAGTTTCATGAATATTTCATAAAACGAAGTTCGATAGAAAACTGAATAACTTATCTTTGAAAAGAAACCTAACCTAGTTTCCAAAGTTCAATTGAATCACAACCTAGTCTATTTAATGAAATCCCTTCTAAGGTCATATTTTAAGATAAAATACACACACAAACAAAACTTATCTTATAAAACATACTTTCATAAAGTGTTTTAGGAAGTGCATAAGAAACAAAAATGATAGGAATCCACCTAAAACTTTAGTAACACATATCTTAATAGATATTAATGCAATAAAATAATACGACCATGAACTTGATTTTTTATACCTACAGTAATAGCTTCGGTCAATGGTACAAGACCCATACAATGTTGCTATAAGCAATCGATTTCGTCATTCGAGATGTAAAAAATCGATTTACCGGACTAGAAGCGAGTATAATCGGATATAGAATCGTTTTATTGCCGATTGACTACCATATTGATGATTGTGTATTGATTTTTTATTTTTTGAGTTGCCACACCAAATATGGTAAGCACCTAGGTAACTATGGGAGGATTATGAGTAGAGTTGGATGCCTGTGGGATGCATGAATGAGAACGGTTCATCCTGAACATCAAAAGGACACTTGGTGTTGTATCTTTTAAATAATATAGGTATGGTAAGTTGTGTGGAATGGAACAAAAGTAAGTACCTATAGACACCTCGAATAATCTATACTAATATTATAAAGCTGAAGAGTTTGTTTGTTTGTTTGAACGCGCTAATCTCAGGAACTAAAGGTCCGATTTGAAAAAATCTTACAGTTTTAGATAGACCATTTATCAAGGAAGGCTATAGGCTATATATCATCACGCTAAGACCAATAGGAGCGGAGCAGTCATGAAAAATGTGACACAAACAAAGTTGTGCGGACAGCTAGTAGAGAATATAAAGATAACGTTAGCGTTAAAAAAGATAACGTTTCTAAATTTTGGATGAAATTATCATACTATTTAGTGGAAGTATTCCACAGTAGGTTAGATGTGGGTCAATTTCAGGTCACATAATTTTTTAATTAACAAAATGTCGATCGTACTCTCTCGGTTGATTATTCAACGGTCAATAACTTTTAGCTGAGAAAAAATAAAGGCAGTTTTAAAATATTTTGTTAAGTTAATTGTTAAGTTAACTAATCTAAAAACCGGCCAAGTGCGTGTCGGGCCACGCGCAATATAGGGTTCCGTAGTTGCCCCTAATAATGTGAACTTAATTAAAAACTGTTTTGGTTCTTTAATACTGTGACCAGTTTGAGTTCTAGGTAAACTCAAAAACTACTGGAACGATTTCAGAAATCCTTTCACCATTAGAAGGAATGCTACATTAAGTATCCCTTAGTAGGTAACACAAGCTAATTTGAAAAAAATGACAACGTGTGCGAAGCCGGGCCTGAAACTAATTTAAGAAAATTTTTGTACGGTCAATGAATTTACATTTATATGTTTGTGTTTTACGCTACTAACAACGTTGTCTCAGTTATTTTTAAAGTTTCCTTCTAATTGAGAAGGAAAATTTCCTTTATACTTCTCCGAGTACCTACATTTTTTTAGTTTATTTACTATTAGTCAGTAACTTGTAAAGCATTCTTAGCCGTGATAGTTTTGCTTTTAAATTCAGCATATTTCCTACTACCGTTAATTTTTTCACATTTCCAGAAGCAACCGTCTAGCCAGTAGAAGGGGCGGACACTGGACTCTAACGATTTTTTCTACTTTAGAAGTTCATATTTCACAAACGGATCCCTAAATCAGAAAATGATCTTTGGAGACTCGTAATATTTTGGAAAAACCTATCCAACGACAACCCACACTACGGGGTGGACGCGAAAAAAAACATCCCCACTTGACGTGTACCTATCATAAAAAAAAATATTTTCACGTTTTTATTTTACCATTTTGTTGGCATCATTAAAATATGCATTCATGCCGAATTACAGCTTTGTTGTAGTCCCCATAGTCTCTGAGCAAAACCGCGGACAGACAGACAGACGGACAGACCGAAACTATAAAGGTTCCTAGTTGACTACGGAACCCTAAAAAGGTAACAATAGAAGGTAGGTTGATTGGAAATAGCATCGAAATGTCTAGAAATTCGAAATCTAGAATTTCGGTAACTAACAAATTTAAATAGGAGAAAGTTTACCCACCAGTAGTTACAGGACCAGGACAAAGACAATCCAAAAATAATTATTATTTGAACCAAATAATAAATCCTACTTAATGAAATCTTTCAAACTCAAGGCAAAGCCTACTCAACTAAAAAACTAATATATATAGTTAACAGGTTTTCTATGAATATTAGTTTTTTTGTAGTGACGTTTGTTGGCAGATAGTAATTACCTACTAGTTAGTTAGTATAATTGTAGCTATCGTATAATTTATTGTACTTTTTAAGTGTTAACTACCCATATTAAAAATTCGATCTCGAAAGATTAAACGTTGCCTGACGGCTATATACTTAAATAGTTCAGAGAAATAGGTGTGTCAGAATTTTTTAGAGGAATTTAAACTTTTTTATTATTACAGTAAGGTGTTTTATAAGCAGGGTTTTTAACTATTATTTGTTGCACAATTTATCTACTAAAGAGAAGCACTATAAAACTCCATTAATTACCTTCATATATTATTATTAATGAGTAGGTAAAATCTAGATAATTTGTCTAAAATTGGAGTCTAAAATCAACGAGGGCTGTAGACAATTCAGTTTTTAGCTCTCGTTGGTTCTAGACACCAATTTGGGAACAGTGAAACAGCATGGGTGTATGAAAGGTTCTTTTGCTCTGCTTTCACAAATGTCTGTTTAGTATAACAAGCTTTTTTTTGAATGCATGAACATACAAGTAGTGGGTAAGTACCTTCATAAGTAACAGTTAGTACTGTGCACTAATGTAGGTACCTACAGCAAGTTAAGTTCAAAAAACAATTATTAAACAAAAACAATTAATAATTAAACAATTTTTTCAACACTTAAAGATCAGGTACCTATGTAAGTACATGTCAATAAATGACAGGGACTAACTCATGACATCGTCATCGGCAAAGTTGCCAGAGGCGAAAAAAATGTCTGTTTGTTATGAGATTTGTTTGAAAATTACAGCCTAAATAAATGGACGGGGAATAGTAATCAAAAGTTTTAACAAAACGGACTTTATAGTGTGCGTCTAATGATTCTGACCTTCGAAATATCTCTCAGGTAAATATAGGTTAAAGAGTCACCGCGGCCCTGGAACGCACAAGGAACACGGGTTTTAGTCAGTAAGAGTCTGACACTCCCTTCCACTCCGCCCAGAGCGGAAGAAGTCTTTTGATGATATCCCATAAAATAAATAAAGTATTATAATAAAATGTGAGAATCTGAGGCCCATATTCGATAACGTAAACTCCATCTCAAATCTAAAAACAGCCATTTATTATAAATTATCATTGAATAATAATTGAGGCTTACAACCTTCCCACTTATTTTTTTTAAAGTAGTTATTTTTAAAATAACATTAGTGATAACAAAATTTAATTTGTTATTAATTCAAAATCTTACACTCTCGACAGATTTATGAGATGTTGTCTAAAGAACCATTTTCTTGAAATTAATATTCATCAGTTTAATCATACCTAAATCACGATTAGTTTTAGTTAATCTGATTATGACTTTATCTAAGGAAGTGAAGCAAGGCCATTAAAAATTTAAAACTACCTATACCAATCTCTATTTATTTATTTTAAAAATAACTTTGTACAGACACGGAAATGAATTGTTGGGCAGATGGACTCAATTCGTTTAGAATATAGTGTCTTGATATCTATCTGCGGACGGTTAAGGGCTCTAGACAATGTGTCATTCTACCAACGAATGTGATAGTCTAAATGTCAAAATCTAAGGGACACCTGACATTTCGACGGCGTTTGACAATCACATACATTTTAGCTTTGGACACGCCACCGTTGACACAATGTCATTTGTCTAGAGCGTCTGTGGGTAAGTAGGTAGGTAGGTGCCTAGTGAATTTGCTAAACACACGGTTTTCGTGGTTATGATGTTCTACTTCCAATGTTTGTAAAGAGCAACCAATATCTCAAAATTGGACAAAGTCTGTACCAATACTGAATACATACCTATGTAGACATAAGTTGGTGAGAAGGTATTTTTATTAATTCAGATAACCATAAAACTCTACTTACAGTCTAAAACAGTGTTTACGAAATAAAGACAAACAATAAGTATTTTATACTATGAAACTAGCAGAATTTGAAAATCGGATCTATTTCAAGAAAACTGCTACTATATCCAGATTCCATCACAAACCCATTACTAACAGCTGACTCCCATAAGATTACACTAGATCGCCACGCCATCTAACGTAAAAGCGTCGAACTACGTAACAACTAACGCCATCTATGCAAACCGGGAGACAACTCCAACGCTCACTACTACAATGACGTGTGCCCCGTCACGTTCATTCGCATACGTAATGACAGAGATAAGGATACCTCCCAAGATGTCTTCTAAATTGCCTTTTAAATATTCCTCGCGCTGATTGGTCAGAGCAAGAGCGGGTAAACTGGTTTATTTGAGTTCCCGCCAATCCGCGTGAGGCGGGTGTTCGCTGAACGAACGGCCATGCTATTTTAGGTGGGGCTTGGCTAAAGTTCCTCCTTTATATTCCTGACGTATGCAGTCATTTGAGTTATGGGCGATGGCGTAGGACTACGTGTATTTATAAGAAATCTGCTGAATTTTCCTTTTCCCTGTTATATTTTTTTCAGGAAATAATGCTGAGCTACGTGACTGTTACAGTATACGTTGGCACCCATTCCATACCAATTGATATGCCGACGGCATCACAATAAATCCTGTTACACATAGTAAAATTGGAGAACCTATTCTTTTTTGCCGTACTAAATTATGTTATAGGTAAAATAAACATGCTCTTCCAACACAATAAAAATCTGAAAAAATGTTTTTCCATCTAACCACACAGTGGTTTCGATCATAAATATATCACTATGACCTATATCTTTCGAAAACGTCCCCTCTAAAAATAAATTACATGTAAACGAGATACCTATTGGACATAATATATTAGCAAACATTTTACCCAATATTGTTTTAAAAGCATCAGAAAACTAAGGAACAAATGTTAAAACAAGAAATAATAGCAATAAAGATAAGATTGTAAAAAAATGCCGCTGTAAAAATAACTGAATTCATAAAACTACTTTAGTAGGTACAGTTGCGTCCAGAATATGGTCCCGTAAAATACCTACTAATGTGAAGGAGCCGCTCATAAACATTTATTCTTGTACAGTCGCTAAAGAATATTGTTACGCTCATAAAAATTATTTCCTTGATCAAAGTCATTCCATCAAGCGGCAAGAAAAAAAGAAAAAGTTAATCTATTGAGGAAGTGTTTGTCAAAAAAAAAACATTTTTGGTAAAATTTCGTTGAGGCTTTATCAATTCACGCTTGAAAGCCCGTTGTGCGATGGGAACTTTCCTACTGGAATGGAGCGAAGCGCCACAACCCGCGCCATAAAACTGGAACTTGTGAATGAAACATCGAACCATAATTGGCACATTAAAACGTCGTCCATTGACAAAATTTTATTGACACATTGTAGGAAGGATAACACACAACAGGTGACCGTAGGTTTTTACGAGCAAACTCAAGCGCGTGCCACGCCATAAACTGCCGACGAAATCGTAAAATTGTAAGGAGCTGTTTAAATTGCCCTAATAGAACATTATAGTAGTCCCAATGACGTGTTTGGTTTTATGTGATTTCGTATAAGTAGGCGCCACCGTAAAATGAGATGACGTAGCTTTGAATCGCCAGTAAAATAGTCATTTGGGCCGTGCCTAGACAGACACATTCTAGACGGGCGCAGTTGAATTCAAAACAGTTTTACGATTCCGACACGTGTTTATCGTTAATCTTCATGCATTTATTGTGCCATTACTTGGTCATTAACCGATTTATTATCATAATATTCCATAAATTATGCGGTTGTGCAAAATGCTCTTGTAAAGACACTAATAAAATATTTTATTGTTTTTATGTAAAAGAAAATATACGACTTCAATAGTTGTTAGCTTTTTTAGTCAATCTGGTCTGAACATTTTACTCGAACCCGTAACTACTTACCTAGGTATTTAGTTATATTTATTTTTTTTACTTTTTAACAAGCCAAAAAAGATTGTCTTTTATTTATAACCAGAAATTTCTTGTCTAGCTAAAAACACTTTATAACTACGGACAAAACTTTGAATAAAATGGCCTGCCAATCTAAGACTTGTATTATCATTTGTGTTAGCGACTGTACCCGCGTTTTCCCGTTCCGTAAGTTAACTCAAACTACAAACGGGCTAAAGGGTAGGTACTTAACGTGTAACATAACCTACCAAAATTAGGTAGGTAGGCCCCAACATTTTCCTAACTAAGCACATTCTCTTTACCGGGCTGCCTTAGTTTGTGAAATGGGCTACCTCTTCAATTTAGGCACGTACCTAATGCTGGGATAGACCTCCATAATCCTTTGCAGATATTGTTGGGAATTCTTCTATGTAGGTACTTTTGCCCTGATGTTGTGAAGGGCCTTTTTGTACAAGGTTAATTCTGGGAAAGGCTGCCTTTGATAAAAGTTATTACAACATTCCTACAGAGTTTATTCAAATTTGAAGAGCTGAAGTTTCTTGTTTTATTTTGGATTACACAACTACAATTTTCTTTCAGGTTTTAATTAGACATAGAGTTTTGTTTTTAGAATGATAATGATGCTGAATTTATTACACAAAGAGCAAAAATAAATTCTTTCTCCTGAATGTGTTTTGGCCCCAGCTTGTACAGAACTTTCTAAAAAAATCTTGTGCTTGTCACTGGAGATGTCCTAGACTGTCCAATTTGTCCAATATGGTAGAGCACGGCCATTTTTTGGCCGCTCGATCCTTATCTTATTAACTTTATGCTGACGATGTTTCTCGACATTTTGTTCTCTTTGAATCAAATTAAATCGGGACTTACTTAGTGTGTAAGTGGCAAAGAACCTTTTAATTTGTGGAAACGCTTGGTACCTACATATTTTCTATAGATAGGTTTTGTAGAAATTGAACAAACATTAAAACGTGAGAAATTTAGTTACGATAAAGTAGGTAAAACCAGAGAAAAGTATTTCTAAACAATAAAAGACCAGCAATGTAATAGTTACATAAAGACCCAGATACTGTAATTGTCTCACTGTAAATTTAATGTAGGTACCTATTACCTGCTCAATTTTTTCTTGAATTTACAACGACGTCTTTTTTCTTCATTTCAAAGTTACTGGCAGGTTTTATTTATAACTTACCTCATTTTTTTTTCTTGGCTCATATTGAAGGCATCCGTTTATGTGTCATCCAAATTCTTTGTTAATCTGAAACAAGTTAAACAAAAGTTAGTAATCGACCTGCATTTGATACCAAAAATACCTAAGGGCAGGTAGGTTACCTGCAGCAGAACTGACTTAACTAATAAAAGAGTTATTATATTTTTTTCAATTAAAAAAAAATAATAATAAAAGTTTAGTATGTGCTAGACCATTATGGCGCACTCTTTGCCTACTCATGCACAACAAGATAGCTTATATTACCAAGTGTTTATACACCTGCCTAGTTTGTTTAGAGTTTATGCAACGAGATACATAGCTATCAAGAACTCAGTGTAAGTATTTATCGTTCTAGTTCAGCGGTCATAATGCAATAGCTTGTGAAAGATGCAGCGGTCTTGCAGACCGTAAAGCTAAGGCACCTCATCACCTGTTCACCGGAGTCTCGGGGCGAACCGTAAAACCCGTCTGCTTCTAGTCTACGGCATTTACGACCCGACCAATACCCGGATAAAAATAACCATCTCGCAAACGCTATTATTACAAATGATACACACTTTACGACGCGAATATTTACGTTTTTATTTCAAACGTTTATTGCCTGTTGTGCAACTTAATAGCGCACTTGAACTTCGCCGGGCTAGTGACATCGTTTGATCCAAATCGCGTTTTATTGTTTTACTCAATGGACGGACGAATTTTACGAGCGTGTCGTAATCTGTGACGCGATGTTATAACTCTGATGCGTACTACGATCTCGTGACTCATACGAATGCGCTAACTTTCCGTTTCTATGTATTAGCATTGCACGAGACTGTTTTAAATTTTTAATTGAACTAGTCGGGTCTGATTGATCCACGTTGTAATCGTTGCGGTTGAATTAGTGCTGGGAATTAGATATGCCGTTTAAACGTCAGCGCTTCTCGATTAACCGACGCTCGAAACGAAAAACGCAACGAGCTCTACCAAATTTTATTGCTTAATCGCTGAAGATCTCATTCTTCTTCGGTATCGAGTAACTAGGTAGGTATATCGAGTTGAATGTGCAAGGATCGCGAGTGTCGTTTCCTTATGTGAGGGCCACCCTTATTTACCTATTTACACACAAATTCTTTAGATCGAAATACGAAAGGTCGATAAGATAGGATCCTTCTCGCCTCACTTATCTTTCTTTAATAACATTGTTCCCAGAGGTGCCCTCGGATAAATGGAAGAAAAGGAAATAGTGTCAGGAGTCGGCGACCCGGAGCAGGAATTTGCATTACATTACCTATATTCATATTTCTTCGGAGGTAACCTTTTCTGGGGAAACAAATAATAGGTGGAGTGCATCTGGGGTCGCATTAAGGGACATCTTTTTATTCGCTTGGAGCTTTGGTAAATATTTTTGTTATTGCGTTATGCCTTCCCTCGCAGCGGGGACTATGTTTTTCGATCTTCGTCTTGTGTTCCGATAGAATATTGTGTAAGTGGCCGTGCATTATTGATAGTGGAAGTTTGCCTTCGCTTTTGACATAGTGCTCTTTGTGGATTAGGAATTCTGTTTCTGTAAAAAAGTTATATTGAAACAGTAGGTAGGTTTACATAAATAATTCTCCATAGGTACCTAAAGTAAAACTCTTATTTACCGTCCAAATACAAATCAGTAATGTGGGTAATATTCTTAAAGGCAATTTCATCAAGATTAAAAGATCGCAAAGTAATAAAGCGAGAAAAAAACAAATAAGCGCGGAGTTAAGGCGCTTACCCAAAGTTCATTTACTCGCCAAAAGCCGTGCAACCTTCTCACGGCTCAAAAATAACATCGAAGAAAAAAAGAAGTACACGACAAATTTTTAATCAACCACAAGCGACTCTCTAAAGGCATAAAATGTAATATTAACACCATTTGTGCATTACATGTAACGCCAAAAACCTGTAAATGTTCGAATAAAATGTTCAATCTTATGGGACGGCGTGACACCGCCATACTTTCAAGTATTTTTGAATTTTCAAAACAGGAATTGTGAATAAAATTCGACGTTCATTAGGCGTTTTTAGTTTGTTGTATTTTATATTTAATCTGAGTAGGTAGGTATAATTTTATCTCCAAGATGGGGCGTCGAGATTGCGCTTCAAGATTGGTAGCGCTAGCAAAACAAACAAGTCAACGAATTAATTTTGCAACTACTTGTAAATTGGAAGCTAATCGGCTATTAGATGTGATTTAGACAATCTTCGTTTACCTATATAAATATAAAACCAATTCATAAAATGATAACTTCCACGCTTAGCAAACCAAATGGCCATAGGTGAATTTGATTAAAAAACATAATTTGCGCAATAAAATTAAATTCAAATAAAACAAGTTGATTTATAATAATAGTCTGGAACTCAAGTTCGACAGCAATAGGAGAATGATCATCCAATGGTATCCTTCATCTATACAATCATTGTCATGAAATGTTTAAAACATTAAAACAAAATTGCGCAATCTGACAAATTAAGTTTAAACATATAAAAGAGACTTAGAAAGAAGAAATTATGGCGGCCAAACTTTCAACACTAATTCATTCACATCTTACTTACTATAAGAAGTACAACTACGTAGATAGTTAAAGATAAAAACGGCCGGGTCATTCGCATCGACTCATTAAGAAAATGCCTCTATCCAGTCATCGAATAATTGGAATTAAACTACGTTTACTTCCACCGACCGAGTAGGTCTATCTTGATAAAAAAAACTCAATTTAAATGTTTATAGCCGCGGCAGTAACATCGACATTTTGTTGGTTTGCCTGCCACGAATTGACGTTTTTACTAAACGTCAGATTTGGTAAATAAAACTAGTATCTAATGACTGGAGCCCACGCCCACAAAGACGTTCACAGTTTAATCGATGGATTAGATTATCCACACAGGGATACGTCTCGTGTTATTTTGTAACCTCATGATTGGGCATAGCGCACGCCTACGCGCCATTTATTTACTCTGACAGCTTTTCTTGTCTCCTTGTCAGACACTTTGAGAAGTGACGGAAAATTTTATCTAACTCTAAGTTTTGGTATAATTTTGTGACATCGTTATGTAAAGTAGGTATGTACTTACATATATGGAAAAGGATGAACTGGTTTCTTGTTGGTAGGTAGATACTCGGTCGCCTTGGATTTTTTGTTTGCATATTATTATATCTTGACAACTATACCTCCCAAGTCGTCGCATTTTAAGTTTCTAAGTGGGGTTCGAACGTGATTCGTAATTTTATTTGCATGTACTGCTCTTATAAGAGCTTCCTTGTATTTAATAATGAATTATATGCACGATTGTCTTAGCAAGTAGGCACATTGCAATTGTGATTTCTATTTTTAGCTTGTACAAAGTGCCTTCAAGCAACGGTTAGCCCTGGGTAAGTATCGCTGGCACTACAATTTGACCCACGTGACTAGCATATTGACCATAGCTGACTATAGCTTATTTTTTGCTCAAGCCTATTCCCAGTAGACGATGGCGGTTGAATAATTTGAATATTTTACAAGTTACAAATGCAACATGAGTTTAAAAAAATATACGTTTCCAAGTAACGTTTTATATCTTTACAGCAAAAATATGAAAATGTATTTAAGTATTTCTAGACCAATGACAATCTTTTGTAAATAGTAGTCCTTTGAGTAGCCAATCCAAACCAATTTTGGTTGCGGAATTTGTTTTAAAGAGTCACTGCGGACTGGAACGCAAAGGGCATTAAGAGGAACACGGATGGCTTTTAGTCAGTAAGTAAGAGTCTGGCAGACCCTCCGCTCCACCCAGAGCGGAAGAAGTCATTTGATGAGTCCATCCAAAAAAAAGTCAATCTTTTACTTAATTATTTAAACTAACTTTAAAACTAAAATAAGAAAATTAAATGACTCAGAAGATTTGAAAAAAATTAAGGGTCTCACTGCCATTTTTTTTTATTTGGAAAGTCATAACATAATTTTCTTTCTTTTTTGCAGTCACTACTTTAAAACAGTGCAGGAAATGCAAGTGGGATCAGCATCGGTTCTGCTACTGCGACATTCGCATGCCACACACATCCCCCTACGATAGGGTGGGTCGGGGTGAAAGCTTTTTCCAATTATTGTAACGATACCAGAGATATTCAGCAGAATACATTGTTTGATTCATGTTGTGTTACTTATTCTTTGATGTTTTGTGATTTTTGAGAGGGAGAAAGAAGAGTACCTACCTACCTGACTTGAGTGAATATACAAGTAAAAACATCAATGACCTTTACCATTGAAAGTGTTTTACTGACATTGTCGACAATTTAAAAAATAATATAAGTAGGTACCTATCCTGAAATAAGAATTGCAAACCAAGATTCTTCACAAAGAGTTATATTTATCCCACTAGGTAGGTAGGTAGGTACCTATGTACTCTTGAAAATGATTCTTTAACATTTTTCATGTGTTTATATAAGAAATTAGGTAAATATATTTATATACTTATTTATTCTGCCAATAACTGTCACAGGAACATATAAATTGTTATAACGAACAATGTACTTGACTTCAGACAAGATATGGCTACATCAGAAGAAATGCGTGCTAAATTACGAAGTTCTTTTTACAAGGGCCATTTAAGGAGTTTATTTTAAAATACGAGACAGATTTCCAAACATAACTGTATCCGTGATTCAAGTTAACGGTCAAAATAAAAAATAAAGTTGCGAACGGATTTTTCTTTTATTCATGTCGGTATACATATGGCATGCTTGTATTAAAAGTTTGTCGAGAAAGCTGAAGAATTAATGGGTGATAACTATTTAATTCTTTGTGAATTTTATCAGTCTGTTCAAGATTTCGTCAATGTTTTTTGTATCTAAAAGATTTAATCGTTAATTTATCTAAAACTATGCAATAAATATCTAATGGTTTCTGTAATCGCCTGAAAAAGCATAGATGAGTGCTTCATTATTAATAATGAATCTGTTGGGCATTTAGATAAATAAAAAATACACTGTGAGAAAAGCTTAAATATTTTTTCCCTGTTCAATAAATTTTATAAATAATCTCAAAGCCCCATTTATCTAATAACCGATACAGCCCAAAACACAACTTCAAAAAAACTCTCACACTTAAAACAGACCCAATAGTCCGTTAAGCCCAACTCGTAAATATCATAACTACACAAAGAGCGTCCACAGTCGGTTAAATAGCATTGAGTCATAAATAACGTATGTACCACATAACGCTAACAAGATCAAATCCTGAACGACGGGCTTGTTAGAAACTGAAAACAAAGGGTCTTTCAACATGAAAATAGAGTAACAAGCCACCTTGTTAATACTAGTTGTTTCTATATTAAAACTCTAGAAGAACAGCTCTGTGCTGGCTCTGGGCCAATTAGTTATGGGGTTACGTGGCTGTGTAAGCTTTGGAGTTGAGTTTTTACATGTTAAGCGATCAATTTGAAACCGAATTGCGTTTTATTTTTATTTCAGAAAATGTTAAACTAGGTATGTTTTGGGAATACTTACTGTGTTTATTTGTAGAAAACAGTAGTACACACACTAATTACTTTCATTTTCCTACATTTTTGTCAGTCATTAACTAACATGAGTATTAGAATTTAGATGTAATTATTTGTTACCACGTTGTGCTCACCTAAATACTGACACTGAATTTATATATAAAGAATGAATGAAATAATTTTTAAATGAAATATTATAACTTCATTTTCAGGGAGCTAAATAATGACCATATTTGTCAATGAATATTTAAAATCGCCAATGTATAATAACACAAAACATTAATATTCATAGATTCAGAGTGCCGTAGTTACCGTGGTTAAATCAATGCCCATGGATTAGTACTCCTGCGCAACTATCTGAACCGTAGATAATCGCCAGTTTTAGCTAATACGCCTTATTTAATATATATGTATAGCATAATATGTGCCTTAAAATATTATTTTATATGTATTTGTTCGCTAAACTCATAACTTCTTCATTCTAAAACCGTTTGAAAAGCAGTTTACGAGTAGGTACGGGTATGTGCATCTTATGGAGATCTTGGATGATGAAATTCCGGCGACCTATTTTGATGTTGTTTTCAAGATTATGTAGTGTTATGTGCTGTATAGATTCTTTGTAGTCTTTAATCGTTGTTTTCACGAAAAGCTTTATTTTTAACTTATTAATTTGTATTTTTTTAAATTTTATTATTCATTTTTATGTATTTTAGGCCATTATATTAGGTACTAAGGAAGCTAAAAATGTTTGTATGTGCCTACATTGTCAATTTTTTATTTAAACTGTTACAATACACTACCTATTTAAGTTTTAAGCAGTTAGTCAACTCTTCACGTGACCAGAGGGCTGGCCTTTTCTTTGGTCAACGAATCAGCATTGCCATTCAACGTGGCAATGCGGCCAGTGTGCTGGGCACTTTTCCCGTTGACAGCGATGTGGACGAATTTTTCGATGCCCTATGAGTCTTTTCTCCTTTTTACTCCGCTTGTACATTTATATATATATATATTCTATATTATACACTACCTATTAACTTTTCTAAACATAATATGATTCAGCACATTTTTTGCCAACAGTTTACTGTGCTAAGTGCTATTTTTTTTATTTGATAATTTTTCTATAGAAAATACTGTCTACTGACTATAATATTTATTCGTCAGTTAAAAGTTATCGGAATATTGAAAATCGACCCTTAACTATCGGGTAACTATCGGGGGATAAGTAGGTAGTATGTAGGTATATGTACATCTAATATAATATCTATATTTTTAAATGCTCGCCCAACTAACAATTTTACGTCGTTGAAACGTTTAGTAAACGTTATCTTAATACCATACCTAAGTTGCACTAACGTTATAATAACGTTTACTAAACGCGAAAATGGCCCCAGTTATACGACCAACATTGTCGTATAATGGATATACAAAAGTCACAAGCTGACTTCGTTAACGTCATTCAAAAGTTGTATGAAAGTTATGAAACTACCGCCTTTCGTCGCGCAGAAGTCGCATCATAACTTTACAATGACACGTTTGTTGTATTGTCATCGCACAGGTGTTTTTGAATGTCTAAAACATTTTATTTGAGTCAAGCAACAACACGTGTAAGACTTATTCATTTTTCTTGAAAGTGCAAAATAAATTACAAGGAAATAAAAGTGTTATTTAATTTATATGTATTTATCTCGCTGATAAATGTGTCTAATGTCTCTTATATCGTTTAGTTCGACTGGGCATTAAAGTTTTATGATAATATACCTATGTGTATTTGTTTCAGATTTTCATGCCCCCTCGCAATTTTGCGTTTAAAGTATTATATTTTTATTAGTAAAAATATATTTATTTCTAAAAACGTAGGCCATGTTGCTTTTGTCCCACATTTATCTCTTTACGACGTTATAAAGACATAAAGTCGTATTAAAGTTATTCCAAGACCATGCAATACGCCATGACAGCTAGCGGCTATTAGGGTTCCTCATAAATTTAAAAACGCTTTTCATTTTGGCCACAATAAAAGTGCAGTGCAGATTTACAAACATTTTAACATACGTAAATTTAACGAAAATATGATCATTCAGTATTTGGATATAGATAAATTTCTAACGAGAACAGATTTTAGACTTCTTAATACATTGATTTGGCCATGGGAAAGCACTCATTTTATACTATCGGAAAAGTGAGTTGCGGTCGGCGAGTCAACACGTCCCCTGAGGATGCCTCGTGGAGAGGCGAAAGACGTGTCGGTATTGGTGTTGGGTTTTGCTTTGCCTTCCTGTATGTGCATATTTTTGCCTTGTAATCTTGCATGTGCATAATATAGCGGGCGGGAGGGAGGTGCATACCAGCAACCCACAAATATTCGAGGAAATTAAAACTAGATATTTTATTTTTATTTACAAATTCTATAAGCTTGATTTTTTAGAAAATATCTAAGGGACTATAGACTTACGACTTATTAATTTTAACTTGATACCTCCACGCTTCCTTGAGAAAAAGGGCCTCGATAGAAGACATACTTATTATTTTTTGTGTTCAAGTTATAGATTTACAATTTTCAAAATTTTTTCATAAATTGTGCTGAAACCTTGCTTCTAAACAAATCACATTATTTTAGGTCAACGCGAAGTGCCCTATAGGTTTTGATTCAATTGCGAGCATCAAATAATAAATAGATACTAATATGTCGCTTTATTCGACATACTTTGATCAGACAAACGGACGGATAGACAGACAAGAAAACAGACAGACAGTCCGTACCTTTTGAGGTACGGAATCGTAAAAACATTTTTTTGATAAGTTTTGCTGCCAATTTTTTTTTACAACCTGTATAGAATAATTACAAATTTACTTATAAATAACGCATTCAACATCGAAAAAAATCGCACAATATCGTGTGTGATTTTTATAAATAAAATAAATATTTATACTGAACCTTTTTGTTGTTCACGTGTTGTACACTGCTTCCATTTTTCATAGTCAATTTAATCAAAGGTTCCGTAAATATGACGGCCTAGACGTTTTAAAGTCAAAACCTGACTTAAATGTGACTACAAGTGTGATTAAGACATAAAACGGACATCATGTTACAAATAAGTTATATTTGAGTATTAAATAAACAACCAAGTCGTTTAAGAGTCTCCAATTGACCGCTGTAAAACAGGAAAGTGATCGTTATATAAACGTCACTGTGAAAACGTCTATATAATTGCTACATTATATAAATGACATATAAAGGTTTTTCAAAGACCTATTTTGGTCAGTTCAAAACGTATAATGGACTATAACGTTAGTATGACTATTGCGTTGTCGTACAAACGTTTTAGGTATGACTGTAATATAACGTCGTTTAATTTAGTCTTACCGACGTTACTAAGACCAGCTTATTATGACATATTCGTCGCACGACTAATAAGTCAAATCAAAAACGTCTGAAGGACCTAGTAGTCATCTCACTATCATTATAAGACTGCTATCCAACTCTATGTCGTATAAGTCAAGACTTATATGACGTTTTTGTTAGTTGGGCGGTTACTTTAATTAAACACGCTTCACTAACAAACTCTGTGGCCTATATAACATCCCAACTTACAGCAAAATTAGCTCCAAACCAATTTGTGATTCCGAAATTACTACATTTTTTTTATTACGTGACGGAAGTGAACGAATGGTATGATGTACTTCCCTTTCCTCTGATATTCGTATTGGCAGTTATCCAATTTGGCACGAAGCTCCGTTCCAAGCTACGAGGATGATACTTCGTTGCTCCTTCGGTATTTGATGATATTTTCTGAAGTATTTGTTTACTATGATTAAATTGTGATGGATGACAACGGATGACCACATAAGTCCGTTAGAATAAAAATGTTGGAAGTAGAGAGAGTCCATTTTATATCATAGAACTTTTCTTACATATAAGTTTAATTAGGCATTCATTTTAAAATCTCGTTAACATTGAACTTAACCCACTCACCTTCGTTTATATGTATAATAAAACCGAATCAAATCCCAAATGGGTTCAGAATAATAAAACGTTTGTCCATCGTACTGCGAATACACAAACATACTTACATAAGAACAGTGTCTATATACATATGTAGACTGAATAAAATTTAGTTGAAATTCTTGAAACGTTAAGTATATCAAAATTAGTTCACTGGACGTTGTGATGTGATTTACAAATATATACGAACATTTGAACCAACATTTTGGCTTGAATTTATTGCCTACTGTTTGGGTACGCCAATTAGTCAACTATAAATTAAAACCCAGGCCACGGGCGTAGTAAACGACCATTCATATTTCCGTTTATATAACGTTGTATATAAAATTGGCTTCCGAATTCTCTTAGCATATTTTTATCCCTGTTTTTATATACCAACCGAGTTTAATTGTAAATGTGATTTTGTTAAGATTGCCAAGAGCCCGTGTCGTCAGATACTATTTTGATGTTGTCCTATAAAAACTCGATCCCGGTCTATTAAAAGATTGTGTATAGCCGGAATAAAGTTTAATGAATATAAGTGAGATAAGAAGGTAGATAAATGTTATTGGTCAATGTACAGAAAATAGAAAGTATTTGCATAAGACGTAGCATTATTAAAGTCATACGCAGTTTCATTAAACGAAGGTATTGTTATCTGTGTCGGAGATTGGTCAAAAATAGAGAACGAGTAGCCATATTAGATTTTCAAAACTGCCAATTCTTTTTTCGAAAATACTTACTTAACTTTAAAACGAATTCATTATTACACCTAGATGCACCCAGTTATAATGTTTTCCTTTATTGCTGAATTCTTCTACCTATTCTATATTTTTTTATTTTATCGATATTTGATAAAAAAAAATAAAGATTACTTCATTATTGTTAAAATCGATACGGCCATCTACACCTGTCTGTTTGGTATTATTTAGTGTGCAGTGAATGGGTGTTATAAATTTATGATTTTAAATTTTCGAAAAGGTGAAGCGTCTACCTACCTGCTTCTACATACCAATACAAGTAGGCAGGTATACCTACATAAGTATCTAGATATAAATAAGTATCTTATCTAAATAAACCTCCACTAAAATTCCAATAACAATTAATTTGGCGACGAAAACAAACATTTGCGTCCTACCACAAATCGCAGTCAGCTAAATTGTAATTACAAAAGCGACACTAAAATCATATTTATGTAGGTAGCTCGCAGGCCCTTATTGGGTCTCACAAATTAGGCAGGTACCCGATCCGTGCATCGACTTACGTATAAACGACAAATTAAACCCGGTTCTCACCGACATGAGGAAAATGTCGTGCTCTCACGGACATGAGGGCAATCCTAATTTGTTCGGCGATCGATACCTAAGGGTTTAGTTACACAGTCGGCAGCTTGGGTAGCGCTAAGTTAATTAACGATTACTTCGTATATGGTCATATGGACACACTGTATTTTCCTTAAGAGACTGATCTTCAATTGTTTCTGCGTCCTTGGTGTGTCTGTTGTGGGCTTAGAAAAGGCAAAAGAGTTCAAATACCCGATAAATGACAATAAGGTCGGTCTCTATCACGTGGGACCTAATATCGTCATTCGTGAACGGTGTAAGACCCCCATGAACCCCTCGGGTGTCACAATCCTGATGGCACGATGGCGGGTTTTACCCTTCGACAACCCCATTTATCGCGGTATTTCGACTGTGGAGAAAATTTTTAGAAATGCATAGGGAAAGTTCCCTATACCTAAGTACCTGTTATGTTTTTCTTGCTTTAGGTATACGACAAAAAAATAGATTGTTATAAGTCTGAAGTTTTCTGTAAAGTAAATAAATAAACACACATGGATTGGTTTTAATGCTACCGTCAGTAGCTGTGAAATATCGTTAAGTTTTTTAATAGTTAAAAGAGCAAGTTCCATACAATTTTCTACTCGATTGAAAATAAGTAAAGTTTCCAGTAGATATTTTCTCCATCCATAAAATAAAAATGAAACTCGGAAATTCAAAGGAAAGAAGATTCCTCTGCAAATAACAGAATGAGGACGGATCACATTTATTTTCTCAACAGAAATGAGCAAAACTTCTAAGTGTGATTAAGCCCCAACAATTACGCTGGACCTCTTAATTAGGCTTGGCACAACCATGAATTACAATTGGATAAAATTCGTTTGAACATGCAAATTGATTAGAAAATGTCAATGAATCGACGTAGTGCGTACGGCGTCAAATACTTTAGTAATTGGGCCACGACTTTGCTTGCATACAACTTAATTCATTAAAGTATTAGCTTATTTACCTATACTAATATACATATTCAGGTAATTAGGTATACTATGTAGTTGAGTAGGTAATGCATGCATGGGAATGTGACGCGGAGAAATGAGGAAAATGTCATGGGGAAAGCTTTGAGTATGAATGTGGATACATCAAGAGTAGGGGATGACCAAAGAAACGATAGATAATCTCTGTGAAAAATAATATAGAATAGAATGTTATTTATAATGCACATTATAGATATGCTACATTAAAAATAGATGAAAAAAACATTACATTACAACAGGGTGATGTGCAATGAACGGTAAGGCGATGAGCGATCTTTTAAACACAACCATTGGATGGGTTTAAAAGTGAGAAGGAAAGACAGTACCTACCGTAGGTTATCTTCAGTGTGATATTTGTATAATACAATAAATACATGATAGAAAAATATATAGAATAGCACTACGTAACTATCTAAACGATGACTTATAGAGAAGGATGTTTTGCCGGTGGAAAGTCACAAGAGGCTAGAGACGTGCAGAGTCGGTCAATGTGGCGACACTTGGAGGAGCCCGAAGTTAGGCTAAAACCTTGATGATGAAGGGAAAGAGAATGGTGACATGAGCCGTATCTATAGGTGCATTATTTATAGTGTTGGTACCTACTTAGACCAATTTATTAGACGCAATTGATACCGATAAACTCTGCTATCAACAGAGTTACGGGTCACGATTCAATGGTTGCATTTATATAATTTATAACTGTTTACACTTTATCCAGTAATAAACTAACGAATTTATTGGTATATGTACCTATAAGGTTGTAAATGAGGTGTTTAAATAGGCAATCATTTTACATAAAGTAGAACGGGCTACAGTGCTTTAGATACTACGCATTTACAAATTCTGTTATAGTTTTGGTGGTCTAGTAGATATCAATGGGCATAATTCGAAAATGAAATCTTCGTACTGTGAAATATATATTTCACAGGAAAAAACGATGGCGGTTGAATCCCGCCAACTCACTGCCATAACAATGTCTCGTAGACATCGACAACGAACGCGTATGTCAGTTGAATGTGTAATTTATGCGACAGTGGGTTGCGCCCCGGTTCCGATCACCAACCTTGAAACCATCTACAAATAAATACACGACAACACGAACAAATAACATTGATTCCCACTACACTCCTAAAATGTCTTCCTCAACATAATTTTCGTGTTAACATTCCGCAAATCCTTGTTTATTTCGATTCCTATTCTACGCTGCAGACTATTGCTTAATAAATCATCGGATATTATATCCATTTGTTCTTTACTAGGAATCGTTTGCTGTATTATTGTAACATTTACCTCTAAATCCGTTGGTCCGTCACGCTCTATGGCCGTGACTGCGTATTGAAATTCACTTATATTTACGACTGGCTGCGTCTGCTTTACTTATCTCCTACGATAACGTCTCAGGGACACATTTGGTTATTTTAAAAGTTTTTATGTTTATCAAAAAACTTCACATTGCTCCACTTTTTGCACTGTAACACACCAGTAATGTTCTGAGAATGACTGACAATATTCTATAACATGCAACTACGAAAAAATTGGACATTCATCTAAACAAAAGTTGCGTAACAAACCATTGTTTCTACAATCAAAAAACACCTTACCCCGTCCTTCGGTTGGTCATTGTTCTATTTTTATAAAGAAACTGAAAGTGCATTGTCCGTTTTTGTTGGTGTTTTAGTGGGTTCCATAAAAATTTGGAGCATAAACAAAAAATGCGAACCCTTCCGCGTTGCAACAATGAGTTACTGGCTAGGTACACACCAGTTTGAAATTACAGGTGATATGGTGAAGGTGGTCGTTCCTCATTGTGATAATGTGTTTCTTTGTCTAAGAAAGCCTTTTTAATTGCTTTCTTTTATATGATCATTGATTTATTACTGTGGTCAGTGAGAGTGGTACAATACGAGGTAAGGTGCAACCTTCAAATTACAATTTCTTTACATCAAATTTCTTTGGTACTGTCCTTAAAAACCGTCGAACTCAAGTCGATAAATTTTGTATATCATTAGGTAGGTATTTAAAGGCAGTTTATAGTTAAGAACTTGTTGCAAAATCAGGCATCGCGTCATCACAAATGCTCGCGTAAGTTCAAAGAAACAATGACACACTTATGACCGTAGCAACAATTGTCTCCGCAATTGCAATTGTGATTTGCAGATGTGCTCTATTTAACTGTGATTGTCTGTAACAAACTGAACATTGTTCTGATCGCTTTTCAAATAGGTCGTTCCTCTTTAAATAAGTGTTTACAAAATGGATGCTCATAGCCTGGAAACAAATCTTAGAATGCTAAACAGGATTTTCATGATTGTATCGGGAATTTCCAAGTTTTCTGTGTGATGTAGTTACATAAAATTTGAAATAGGAGTTCGGTATCGGCATCCTTATAAAAATACATACCAATAACAGAAAATGGTTCGAATGTGTGAAAAACTGAGCAAGCGATAAGTCGCGAACGTGCCCCTCTCGTGCCGCTAGAGACAATCGCCGTAACGATCCGTAATTTCATATCGACGTGCACAATTTACCGTGGCATTATGCCCCAATGTTTGTGCCATAGTAAGGCACACACATTTGCCTCGTATTTGCCCTGTCTCACAATATTTGTGGAACGTGCTAACCGTTGTGTCAAACATCACATATCTAGGCGTGACACGTAGCGACAAACATTTTCAGTTATTACACATGTTCTACTATTATTATCTCGTTGGCTTTTCTTTTTTGGTGCAATAAAGCGTTGATTACACGAAGATGGCGGCAATTGGTCACGAAATAGGACTGTGGGGGTGCCGATAAGGCAATTGACGCTGTTACTTACAGCGGGCAAATAGTACGCGTGGCAGGAACGCTTTAATGATAGCCATGTTTATTACACCACGCTATAAACACAAAGATATACATAGCATACCGCATTCGAAATACCACTAAATCGATCCGAGTTAATTTTATTTTATGGTTAAATAATGAGTCGTAAAGTGGAAATGGAAGGTACCTACCTGCCTACATCAAAAAGATAGGCGCGCGTTCAAGATTTCCTGCATTTGGAAATAAAAATCAACGCTATTTGATGAGAATTGTTTGTTAGCTATAATAAAAAAGTAACAAAAAAAATTAACGCTACCTATCCTTTTATGAAATCGCACCTTTTTGTTTTCGCAAACGTACAAATTCAGTTTTGTTCCAAAGAGTTTTATTGCAAAAGAAGTTTATATTATGAAATTTATTTAATCCTCGTTCCGTGAAATGACCACATTACCAAAACAGTTGAAGCAGAAAAGAAGTTTTGCGAAGAGGGAACTTCAACGCGGGTCCGTTAGTTAATGCAAGGAGAGATGCAAATGGACTCTCTCAAAATTGGACGGGGATTCAAAGTTTTACCTACCAAATTCGCTGCTCTGTGTTTTGAGACACAAAATGCTACAACGACTGCTGAAACTTCACACAATTCTAGATCTTGTTGCCATTTAATTCAAGCAGATTGTCTTTTGAAGAACAGTCGACGTTGAGTCATTTTTACGTAATAAAAGTCTTGTAAAATATGACAGTATCTGCGGGCTTGACATGCACGCCAGCGTTCGAGTATTCACGATCCGACCACTGATCTTTGGTAGGATTTGTGATAATGTACGAATTGGATATGAAGTCAAGATTACGTATTCCCGTTTCCCGAAACAGTTTCGACGTTAAGTATTGAAGTTTTGATAAGGCAGTTACGTCCCCGAACGTGACTAATCCAGATATGAAGCAAACTTTATAAACAATCTAATTTCACAGATTGGGATCATGACAGCTGGCTTGTGAAAGTTGATGTCGTTCGTCAGACAGAATTAGATCATCAGATCCAAGATCTTTGAAACTGAATCCATTAACAAAAATAAAAACGTTTTTGATATAAATAATGTTTCTAAATAAAATATGCCTCCGATAAAATATGCGACGTGCTCGATAAATTCTGCATTTAACAATTCCAATATTCAAAATACGTAACTCCATTCGTAACTTTGTGTTATCTTAGTGTACATTGATATTCTATAGAACTGCTAAAATTAAACTAAACTAAATTCAATATTATCAGACCTTGGAATTGTAATACTAAAACAAGGCAAATAGTGGTTAGAATCGCATGTAAGCGGTCCGCTTTCAAGCCTCTCAGCCATAAAACGTATGATAGATGTTGACATCGAAAAACCCTCGCGTGATGCCAGTACCGTTCTATCCCCACTCCCAAGGGCTGAGCTGGGCCGCCAGACAACCAACAACACCCAGACCTTCCACCCCTCGCACAAGCCTTTGACCCACAGATCCCAAAAAGGCAAAAAGGGCAGCTCATGAGTTCTCACTAATTTGGACGATTGTATCAGACTATCGAATTGGGGTTCGGTGCACTACGCACCATATTTAAAAATCGAATGCCGATGGCACATGATTTAAAAATGGCCGACGGTTTTTGAACTTTTTTTTTGTAAGTCTTTGAATTTAAGCTGTGATTTCACGGCCCCACATCATATCATGTTTCAATTTAGTTTTAATTTCTTCAAATAGGGGATCGGAAATGAAGAGTGGAATTTAAGAGCCATTACGAATCGGTCCTTTTAAAACCTACTCTCCATATTCTAATAACTTTATAATATCCACTGTAAATAAGTTAAACTTATTAGGTAAGAAATCGAAAAGCATAAGATTATCTTGGATTTAAATGCATTGCGAAATCGAAATTCCGTTAAAAGCCTCTCAGCGTGAAACGAAAATGCTCTGATAGCATCTTACATGCTTGTTTCAGGGCCAGGTGCCTGACACATGGACATACGAACGTTTACTTTATGTAAGGTTTAGTCGGTGGATCGCGAATAAATTCACAGTTTTTATATTACGTATCGAATTAACGCATCGACATACGTGTCGTAAACACATGAAAGCTACGACATCGTCTTATTTTCTCGGATAAAAGCTTATATACATGTTCCAAACGATTTTAATTAAAATATACGATTGTGTCAACGCCCCTTCTTATTGTTACAGAGATAAACATATTTTATCGAGCGTGCTGATTTATGTCGGAATAAAATAATTAATTTACAAAGCACCTGTGCTAAAAATATCTATTAATGAGTGTTAAACTGATTAATGATGACAAATAAGGACTTTATGGCTTGTGTTATTTATTAACGATTACGGCCAAGAATCTTGTTAATGTCAAGGAAATTGTCTTAATATTACACGAGAACTTATTCAGTTTTTTTAATGACTTCACTCCCAACTTGCAACAACTGAGTACTAGAAGAAAAATCGAGTATTGACTCGTAGTTTCATTGGAAACTGAACGAATCCCGGACAAATGATTCAGCGGTCTTGGATGTACGGTACCAAAAACTGCTACGAATGATCCCACTGAAATATATGTACGTAGGTAGGTAGTCTTATATAGGGTATTTCCTCCCCTTATACGGGAATCGTAGACCCAGCTTATAATGGGGACAAAAGCCCGGATAACGTGGAAAAGCAAAAGAATCGATTTTCTGTGCACACATGCTGATGTTACGTGCCAAGTTACATTGTATCAATGGAATAACACAAGAATCGAGTAAGGTGCTGGCAAATTATGAGAAGCTCTTTCCTTTGGCAAATATCCTTTGAATATTCAAATATTTTGTTTATGGATGAGCTTTTGCAACGTTAATTATCTGCAGAGTAAAGCTTCTCATTTCACAACTCTGTAGAAGGTGTGCATTTACTTAAGAAATAATGAGATAATGAACGAGAATTGCTAAATAGATAGTACTTAATGCACTAGCTTTTTGCGTATTTTCACGTCTTAAAAAGCACTTAAAGGTATAAATTCATTATTTAGGGACGAAATAAACATTATTAGATTTCCATCTACATCAAACAAGTTATAAAAAATGTAAATATACTATCTACACACCACTTTACAACTTATCAAAGACCGTCTTCTCCCAATTCTCTTTTGAAATATGAATCTTTTAATTTAGAAAGCTACTTTCGACACCGATGCTTCCCAGTCATTTTTAGATACATACATACCAAAATTCATTAACTGGGGATTGATTTAATCTCGTTCAAAAGCCAAGTGGAGTCTCAAGAGGCCAAAATTAATTTTAAGAACAGAACATTCTGCCTTTTGCAAACTTAATATTTTCAGCCCTGAAAATTACGCGCAACGAATTTTCCGCTTTAGTCTTTGGAGATAGGAGACGTTGTTCAGTTTCTGGTGTGTAATTGTTAAGTTTGTATAGGTGCCAAGATCGAGTATCCTACTGTGGGCAGGCAACAGATGCCCCGAACGGGTCTGTGAGCGTTATCAAAACGTTACGATGCTGAAATAATTGTTGACTAATTATTTTGTTAATATACCCAGTAATTGACGCTTGGAAACGTCAATCCCGTTTCGGGACTCCAATCTCATTCGTTCGGTAGCTGTTTGTTAAATTAACCCATTATTTTCGGTACATCTGTAGATAATGGTGTTTGTAGATATTAACAGCAATAATTCAAGTGGCGTTATTGTTTTCTGGAAACAGTTTGTTTTGGAAACATTTGAAATTGTTACAAGTACTTTCATATCTAGATGAGATAACAACTGGCCTTTAAACACACTTTTAACTTACCTACTTACATTTTAAAAATACAGTAGAGTTATAAAACCTCCCAGTAAAAAAAAAACAGAGATACTTAACAACAGACAGAACAAGTTATAAACATACCAACAAAAGGTTATCTCACTAAAGTGTTGGACCCTCAAATGCTAAGCGCGTAGTTTCGACAATTTCCTCTAAAGTTCAACTGTTTGACCGACGTTTTCCGTAGGTACTTTAGTTAGGTATGTATCTAACAACGCGGGCCCCTTCCCTGTTGCAGAATAAAACTGTTCTATACGGAATAGTAGACGGACGGGCGTAAAGTTATAAGCTTATACTTCTACGAAAATTTTGCATTTTTTAATTTTTGAAAATATTATATTTATTTATAAATTTAACAGTTTATGCACACATTTAGTAAAAAGATGGAAGAACAAGGAAACAGAAAAATAGGTACAAAGATGGGTATTTCTTTTAATATCTTAGTTAGTTTTGTTCCAAACAATTAGTCTATTGTACTATATAATTAACAATTAATCTATACTAATATTATAAAGAGGATTTTTTTGTTTGTATCGAAGAATCTTCGAAACTACTGGACCGATTTTAACCATTTTCATCAATGGAAAGCTATATGATCAGCGAGTAACATAGGATATATTATCTCCATATTCTCACAGGAACGGAAACTATGCGAGTGAAACCGTGGGTCGCTGCTAGTTTTACATACTACTAGTTACTATGCATCAATAAAGTCAGTCACACGACCACAGTCACAACGCTATCTTATCTTTTCAAGTGTTTGAGCAACTCTTTTGATTTTTTCATGTTAGATATGGTCAAGATACTGTTCATGCATTAGGTAATTCATAAATGATAGAAATGCTAATACCTACTTACAATTTCTGTCATAGTACCTGTAAAGAATTATCTACATGAAAACCAGATGAGAATGCCAATTCTATTCATTTTCGCAATCTTAAGAAATTTATAAAAAGCTTTTTTGACGGATTGCGATACAAATACGAATGCGAGCGTTAATTTGAAGTTTATTTAGTTATTTAGAAATATTTAAGTAACGTCATATTAAAGAAATAAATAATAAAATAGGTTGCAAGCTGACATCTACATACCTATATTCCTTCTAAAGGAAACCGCTTCCATTCTAATTGCATCAGTCGCCATAAATAAGCACGGAAGAAACTCTCGATTAATGTCATCAAACTAAAATGTACCTCTAACTGTCAATTTGATTTATTCAAGTTGATGAAATGTCCAGCTCTGGCTTTTTTCGCAAAATCGCAACCCTTCTATGCCTTATACCCCTCATAACAAACTGGAAAGCCACTCAGACTTGTTTAGCGGTTCTACCGTCTAAGGGTTGAAATTCGTAAGGGTTTGGATGCTGACGCAGCCGCCCGTGCCGTCTGGACGCATTTAATGCTCGCCACATTCTGTGTGGAAGGGGCTTTACGTCCGGGTATAATAATTATATACTTTATAAGGACTGCTGTTTAAGTTCCAGACAAATGTTTAACTTTTTCGTTATGAGGAGAATAATTTACTGAATTTCCTTGTTTTGTTTTATATTATGTTCATTTGTCTGATTGCAATTCTTAAAATGTATTTAACAACCGGAGTTATTTTTCTACTTTTGCTCGGCTTCTACTTGACCTCTTAGATTCGTTCGTTTTACTTTTCAAGGGTAAATTTACAAAAGGCCAAGGAGCTCTGACAAAAACTTTGAAAGTACTCTTTCAACTCTTATATTGGTGAAGGTTCGATATTCGTTTTAATCTGAGGAATCAAGTTTATGTGGATTAAAACGTCTTCCAATCTCCACCTTGGAATAAGATGAATTTAAAATTGCTTAATCATGAGAACTCAGCTTTTTACAAAAATACGTTAGGATTTTCGATTTCCCACCTCATTTTTTCAAGGAAATTATATAATCTCTTTTAAAATTCTAATTTTAAGTTACTTATATGAGGCGTCCTACGATTAACTCGAATATATTAGCCACTATTTTTGACTTACGGGGCTTCGGAATTAAAACGTCAATAACTTGATCCTACTGTGTGTATAGACAAGTTTTCTCACCCACTCCCGTATAAAAAACACATCGGTTTCTCGTTTGTATGGAGGTTCATTTTATTTTTTTATGCTTATTACATGCGCAATTATCTTTACAGTAATTTATGGACCAGTCGTTACGGAAAATTTTCTAGTTGAAGAATCGATTGTATCGATTTTAGCGGTGCAGCTAAAGATTAAACATTATTTAGATGTTTTAATTTGATGTTTGGTGGAAATTTATTATGTTTTCTGATCGGTATATACTTTGAGTCGTTTGCTGGCAGTTGCATTATACACCTGCTCCCGCCACAATCTAACAATACAAAGTTTTTGTAAATTATTGTGCGTAGGTTCTAACACCGACTATATTTCAGTATGGTAGCCAAGAATGAAATAGATCAATTGCATGAATCAATATTTTGTTTACCGAACTTCTATGAAAGCGCATAAAACCACGTCATCGATACCTACTTACTTGTATGCAAGACATTTATTTAGGTACCAAACATAAAATATTGATAATCTGAACACATATGCAGCTGAAAATTATTTATGGAAGGTTATCCACCCACACAGCGGGTGTCAAAGAAGTCGGAATTTACGCGAAATATTATATTCGTGTACCTACTTAAATACATAAAGTAAACAGTTGATGGTTCCCACGTAATTCGAGATACAAGACAAGATCGAGAAAAAGGCTGTGAGCAAATAATGTTACATTTAAATTGGGCATTATATGGTCAGTGAATATTCGGAGTTAAGTTTTAATTTCCGGGACCTGCATTTTAGGTTTGCTGTGTGAATATGTATACCTAATTATTTGCAGTGGCTAAATATTTCTAAAAAAAAAAAAAAAAAAAAAAAAAAAAAAAAAAAAAAAAAAAAAAAAAAAAATCCTTGCATTTGCCCAGTAATCTTGCATGTGCATAATATAGCGGGCGGGAGGGAGGTGCATACCTGCAACCCACTAATATTCGCGGAAATTAAAACTAGATATATTGTTTTCATTTTCAAATTTAAATATTTCTAGCCTAGATTTAAAATGATTCGCAATGTTACACTGCAAATAAAGTTTTAAAATTGCATATTACCGTCGAATAATTAATTTAAGTCTACGAAAAGCGTAGCAAATTGCTACGACGTGCTACGAAATACTTGCAATTGTTAATTTTATCGACAGTTTTATTTTAATACAGGCTTTACATAGTATGACGGGATTAAAAGTTAGGTTTTAAGTTGATTTCAATACACGGTATCTCTAGGTAAAGTAGACGATGTATCAAGAAGATAATTTAGGTAGCTACACGTACATTTAGATGATACCAGTTAGATTGGAACTTCATTTGAATAACTAGGTACCTTTTGGTATCTACCTATACGAAGGTCAGTCGGCAAAGAAAGGGCGGAGCACCGATTTAAGGTAATCAATAACGTTATTTATGCTCCATCAGCGTTGATTATATTCTCGTGATTAAAACATTCTCAAA
Organism: Hecatera dysodea; assembly: GCA_905332915.2. Lineage (NCBI taxonomy): Eukaryota > Metazoa > Arthropoda > Insecta > Lepidoptera > Noctuidae > Hecatera > Hecatera dysodea. The sequence goes on along the minus strand of HG995298.1, from coordinate 13,082,663 downwards.
TTAGTTAAATATTTATGCAAATTTTAATTAAAACATCATCGATTTACATGTTGATTACTCTGTGTCCCGCCGTGAGACGAGAATCACTTTATGGTTACAAGTAAGAATAAGAATTTCTTCAATACATGTTCATACTTATTAATATAAGTGCCTAAAGATATCAAATTATTTTGCATACTCGTTCGAGCTCGCTAATTAAGAATCTTTATTAAAACTATTGAAGTACTAGACAGGTCCATCGAAATGAAATTGGATCATAATTACTATTTATAGTGGGACGTAAAATATTATTAGCTGCCTGAGTACTTACCCCTGGATTAACATAATGCGCTAACATTTATGTACCTACAAGGAGCTAGCTATACTCTTTTAATTCTCTGGCTAAATGATGGTATTAAAAAGGAATAGTTGAACCATCTAAATATCTAAGTAATTCCTTTGACATTTTTTATTCAAGTTTCGTTTCCATTTTAGCATCAAAATCACGCCGACATCGTATTCTGTCTCAACCGGATTACCGATTCTTGTTATAATAATATCGATCCAATCTTTTTTTTTTTCATCGCGATATGTCATGACATTTCGTAAATCGTCGGCGGCACCGGCGCCACATACGATATGATTTGAATGTATGGGGCCGCGTTCCCAGCTCACCATACATTTGCATTCCATTTCCCGCGTCACTGTTGCCTATTAACTTAATTCCCACGAACAAAATAAATTAAACAAACTTAACACAGGCAGATCACGTCCCTCACTAAATGCATTTCGAAAACGATAGCGTAAATCGAACGCCAAACGTCTCCCGTACCATCAAAATGTCATCTCGTTTGGAGCACTCGTTCCTAGAATCGATATCATTTTCGAATATCGAATCGAGATTTAGTAAATTTGGGAATTCGCATGCAGATCTTTAGCTTGGTGCAGCGTAGGACCTGTGGTAATCAAGAAATACTGTGTATCCTTGGGTAAGGGAGATTTACCCCACTTCGCCCCTCGTCTGGGGAGAAAGGGGACGTCGGCACGATGTTTGTTTGTTTCAGAATGCCTCAGGAAGCGAAACTTGTGTGAGAAGGTTAATTTGGCGGGTAGATAAGTCGGTAGGTAGATATTGTTTTTATGTAGCTTAGTTAAGGAAGTTTGTCCCCTTCCTTCGTTATGTTCTCGTTCATTTTTTATATCGCGGTTTGTGTGAACTTCTACATTATGTATTTCACGTTTAGCGTTGTTTTCAAGTTTTTGTTTACGGATTTACGGATTCTCGTAAACAAAATGCACAAAAGGAAGATGCTATGCTATGTAGCTTCTAGGTAACGTTACATACTTTCAGGAAAAAAGGGTTTTCTCACATGTTGAAATTAATAAATTCAAATAAATGTTGTATTAAGCCAGGAGAAGTACCTTTTAACTATTTATTTTTTGTATGTCACTTGTATGCCTACCATTAGGTACTAGCCGCTAAGAATTATATATGACAGAACAGAATAAGGTAGGTACCTACTTCAATAAATAACAGAGGTAAATAAAGAAAAAAGTCCAAAATTTGTAGATAACTTTTCACGTTTAAAAAGACAACTTTGACAATTTAGTTTCGAAAAGATAATGTTTTGAGTAAAGTAAAGTTTTCGTTGGAAAAAGTTTATGTTGTAACTTAAAAACGAGCGCTTAATGCGTGTCGGGGCTCCATTAGTTTGTATCAATGGCAGCTTTTTTATCGGTGAACTAGCTCCTGCTTTGGCGTTGCCTGTAAATGCACGCGACTTGAAGGTACTATTATTTTATAAAAACTAGCATTTGTCAGCGACTTCGCCTTCTAGTCCCAGGATAAAAACTCCTAGGTACATTTTAATGCAAAAAATAGTCTAACAGTATGCCTAGTGCCCATAAGACGTGAGTAACTAATAGACTTACGGTGTTTCTATTACATTTATTTTATTTATATGCATAGCTACATGATATTTTTTCAAATATTTCCCAACCAAGAAGAATTAATTTAATAGGTAACAGAAAAAACATATGGCACCACTGTCCTATTTTGGCTTTAGGACATAATATTTCCATAATTTCAAGCTTCAATAACCCCATTATATAAAAAAACCTACCCAACCGAACATTACGGGTATCAGTCCAGCAGTTTCAGAACCAAACATACGCATACTGACATACATTTTACGGAGTTTATATAGAGGTGTGGATAACATAGTGACAGAAGGGTGAACGCCGGCGCCGCTTACTATCTCATTGAAATATGTATTTAGAAGTGTTATCGGCAACCATTGAATGTTAAGTTTATTTTGTAAATCGTAAATAGCATGTGCGTAGGCAGGATCTACGTAGACTGCTATATGGTGCGTATCTAGAGATTTATATAGAAAGCGCTTGCGCATTGAATTGAAGTGTAGGTACCTACTGTAGTAAGTGGGAGTATTTTTGATTCAAGTAGGTAACACTTGTATCAATAATATAATAGCTACCTATTATACCTACCTATATACATAATTTTATTAAATATCTACATACCTGAATACTATAAACATACGTCAAAATATTGAAGTCTTAAGCTATGTACCTACTTATTATGATGAAATTAATTGTAATAACTTAGGTGTAGTTTTTGTTTGTACTTAAATATTTCCATTAAATATCGCCTACGATATTTTGCCTCTACGCCATGTAAAGGTCAACTGGTACAAAAGGCCTAAATCATTAAGTCCGCCTTTGTACATGATAATTATTAATATATTTATATATAATTAATAATATAAAAAAAATAATGGTAATAAAACCAACCAACCAATACCAATGGTTGGTGGTATGGTGGTAAATAATGGTAATGGTAATGTGTGTGTATGTGTTGTGTATGTGTATGGAATGTATAAGTTACACAACTTGAGATTATACAATCTTACATTTAATTATTCTCGACACTCACAATCTACCTGCAATGTCTAGAAATGATTTATTTATCTTTCATAAAGAAATGGACATGATTAGGCTTATGTGCCGACAAATGGAATTTTAAATGAGTGGGGAAGATTTTTGATACTACTTTTAATTAACATACCTACAGCAAGTAATGCTTCATTAATATTTACATTTTTGAAGATAAAAGAATTATGTAGATGGTTCTAAGAGCTTTTTAAATAAAATAAAACATGTAGCATCGGTTATGTTATGTAAAACAATCATTTATATACCTAATATAACACAGAGATATCGAATAAATAAAATAAAAATATTGAAAATTATATCCGCTTCAAAACCAGTTCATTAGTTTCCTACTCTCAAACACATACACAAAGTAATCGCCTTGATTGTGATAGATACATAATATACTCATGTTGTATGCCTATTTAGTATGAGCACGTGCCCCTAAGCGCCATTAAAAAACTAGTGATTGTAGATAACCTGTGTTTAGCGACAAACTTATCTTTGCACTTCGAATAAACAATTTTGAGCGTTTTCTTTCAGTTTCAAAGTATTTTTGGAGCAGCAGATATATGTTTGTACAACTTACTATGCGAAGTACTGACACGTTCAATCATCGCTACGTCGGGGTGTAAGCCAAGTGGTTTTTTCCACGTGAATGGTCGTTCATAATGCGTGTTTATTAATGGGTATGATTTTTACGATTATATACAATGTTTTCGTCGCTGTTTTATGTAATAAAAGCAACTAGCGCCCGTAGCATAGGACAAATGTTCTGTCAGCTAATGATATCAGAAAAATGTGGTTGTTATCGTTCGGAGAGGTTTCCATGAATATTTTAAATTTTAAACAGGCTTATTCAGCAATCCTCACTAATTACTCTCCTCGCCCCATTTCTCATTACATTTAAATGGTGCGATAATTCAAGCCTAACGGCCCGAAATGATTTCATAAGGGAGGCTCTGCGTCGCGGAATCAACGCCCTCTGCACATTTCCTTTATAAAGATCTGAATTATTTTCCACGAGGTGCACAAAACATTATCGACCACACAGGGGGCCGTGTTTACCAACAAATAAGGGGGTTCGACCCAGCGCATGCGCGGCCCGACGGCGGCGGTGAGCGTCGCTATAAATATGGCGACTGTAAGCCCGCCCTTCCTCCGTTATGCAACACTGTTTGATCTAGAAACATCCCGATAAATCTTCCCGATCATTAGGAAAAGTTTTTAATAAAAATAACAAGTCATTAATAAAATTTATAGAGCCGACGCTGGAGCGGCCATTTTGAAATAGAACCCCGCTTATAAGCAATCTTACTGGAATGATGTTATCTTTTCTTGAGTTAATTTTGTAGACTTATAAATATCTAGGAAACATTATTAGATTGTTATAACTACATATTCTTACAAGCAGAATACGAAAAAACTGATATTATAAGAGTAAAGAGATAGTAGACCAAAATGTCTACACGGAGAACTGGAAAAATGAAGATTGAATTTCTTTTAGCTCCAGTAAAGAACTTGAAACCGCATTTCCTTATCGTTGTATAAGATAAACTTAAAATTTAAAAGTAAACCAGCATTTATTTTGACTTTGCTATACTAATAAATAACATGCGCCGAGATAAGCTGCGTCCGAATACCATGTATGAAAATAAGTATTCAAATTTATTCAGACCGAATTCTTGTTGGAGTGCTCATTCGAAACTTGCAATTTGCATTTTTGGCAAGAAAATTGCTAAATATTAGTAGTTTCTCGCTGGCAAAATTAAAATAACCAGAAAATGTAAGGGTGGGAATAGTTGGCGGGAAGGAAAGGAAGGAAACCATTACGCGGAGCCTAACGCCATCTATCCAAAATCCTCGGAGGCTTTTCCAAACTACACCGAATGCTACGGGACGTAGCGGAATATTTTCGTAGCACCGTTTTTCTTGGCGAATTATTTTGTTCCGTAGGCGTCAGATTGCATACAAAGTGTGTTTTTTGATAGATTTATTTGTAAAATATTATTTCTCATCTGGCTCAAATGACAATGTATGTTTTTCGTTATTATATTGTGAATGAAAGATTTGGTGCACTCTGAAAACTTGCTTTTTGTAGATTTTAAATCAAATATAACAATGTCACAATTACGGTGAGGAAAAATTTATACTTCAGTGAAAACAAGAAACACACGTTGTTCTTTTCTGTAATTGCGAATGAAATTAATTAACTGTCAAATATAAACTTTTCAACGTAATAACGAAACTTTGTAAAGTGTTCAAAGTTTTTGAATGCCAGATTTATGCGATGACATTTTAATTTAAGTTGTTTGCTCCGAGTTTTAATTGAATAACATGTTTTTTTTTTAGATTTAAAGGAACTTGCTCACTATATTAAAATCTTATGACTACGTTCAAAATACAAATAAAACAATATTTTTTTATGTTTTGTAAAATTAGCTAAGTAGGTAGCCAACAAGGTCTAAAAAAGTTCATAAAAAAATCCGATAGCAAAGCAACGTCCCGCAGCATTCAATCGAAACCAGTTTCCCCGGCAAAGCCTTCCGAAGGACGCGCAAGCCTACTTTCTATCTATCTCTTTTTTCCCGATATCCGATCGCTTGACGCTGAAACGAGATAGCAATCGTTACGTAAACCGCTTGTGTGGCCTTTAACTTCCTACAGATTAATGAGTTTTTATATTATTATATAGAGACCTACTGAATAATTATGTATAGAAACAAGCTGAGGTTCTTAATTAGGTAATTAACTCTTTGATAGCGGGCTGCCCTATCTGTCATATGTATCACGCATAATAGGTAGTGTGCATGTGAAATAACCTGACATATAGAAAATTTATTAGCTTTTATCGCAGCCCTACAAGCGTGGAATTAAATTGGTGTTCAGTTCCGTGGTCTTGTGTTACCGAAAATTATGACACACTTTGATGTTAGATAGGTTACGATTTATAACTATTCACGTAGTTAGTGGTATATAAAGGGAATGAAAATGATTTAACGAATGGAATATGATAATTCTGTAACGTTGTGAAAGTTCGTTAATTTGAGTAAGTATACCTACGGGACTAGGGGATCTTTCACACATTGTATTTTTGTGTATTTTAATTACTTGATAATCCTAAATTAATCTACACAATATTTTAGAAGCTCAATATATTTCTCTCTTTGTCTATTATATTTCTGTCTTCCAAATGTACCTTTGTACGTATTTTCCTAAGCTGTGGTCTCTTTTCTAAATTGTAGGTGCCACTCTGACATTTCCCATGAGTGACCTAAGAGACGGATGAAGGGTTATCGCCAAGAGTATGGGTAGCAAGCTCCCTGGGGATATTTGTGGCGCAATTTTTGAAGGAGGTCTACTTATTGAGCAATGGAAAAAGGAACGCGTTGGGTGGACTTTGTTCTTTCCAGAGTTTGGCTTAAAGTAGAACGTTTTTGGATGTATAATGTACCTACCTATACTAGTAGCGCTCAAAAGTTTCAAACGAGCAGCTCCCGTTCCCGTGGGAATATGGAGATAAAATATAGCCTATGTTACTCGATGATAATGCAGCTTTACATTGGTGAAAAAAATGATAAATTCGGCCCAGTTTCGCAGCTTATTCGGTACAAACAATAAAAAAATATTTCCTCTTTGAAATATTAGTCAAGATTTAGGTCTCTACATTTTATGAAAATAGATTCGATGGCATTGTGTAATGATATATTAAAGATATTCAAATTCAAGTTTAAATAATAAAAAATCTAACTGGCTGAGTAGACATTTGATGTGTTTTTCGGGAGACAGAAACTATGATGAGATTAGAAAGCGAAAGTAACGTCTGAATCCTCTTTTCAAAACTTTAAAAAAAAAAAATGATATGTAGTATTTATTTTTGCCCGGGAAAATACAAAAATTCCCACGGGAAATCCAGACAAATATCAAAAAGCACCGCGAGGCGATCGATTCCACCAAAACATTACAAAAGGGTACGAGACCGGTTCGATTTTGGATAGTAGGTCTCTTTCTAACATCATAACAGATGATAGGGATGGATGTCGATTCGAAACGGTACTTAATTTCCGCCTGCGGTGAGGCGTAATCAATGATTTTTATTATTAAACCCGTTTTGTTCGATGTGGGCGATAAACGCGATCCACATGCTCTAAAGTCTATCACCGTGCTTGAATCTTGACTAATGCCTTCCCGTTGCTTCGGTTACATCACACGGAAAACAAAATCTTTGGCTCTTACTTTATGATCATTGGAATTTTCATCTTATTACGTTGTACTAAGGTTGAGTTTTCAGTGCAGTTTTCATTATGTACCTACCCAGACTCCACGTTGCGGACTGAAATATTACGTAGGTATTAACAATGATAGACATTTCTTAGAGAGAAATCACTGTGATTATGAAACATTGTATATATAAGTACCTACTTAAATTCCTACAACTACCTAATTTAAATAGATACCGAAGTATGTAGGTAATACTCTTATTCTAAATTAAAAATAACATCACCTATGTTCTTTATTAACATTGTAAAACTACGTCAATCACGATTTTCCTATTAGTATGTACACGTCTCCTTATAAATTATGTATTCTTAAATTATTCGACAGAAATTGATACTGCCAGCCGCAGAAAAAATCTCCAAGAAAAAAATATGTTTTCAGAGCGTCGACGTCGTTTATTTTTACCCACTAGAATACAAATTGGCATTGTTTTAATAAGATGAGGGCGAACTAAGCGTGTCGCGAACAACTCATTATCACCGGCCGAACTGGCGGTATCTGTTTTTGTGAATTTGTTTTGATTAAAGTTCTACAGCGGGCGCGAATGTGGAGCGGCCAACCTCCCATACAGCGCCGGATACGTACGTCCTAGTTTCCAGACGGTCCCAAACAATCCATCCTAGTTCTTTCAAGGACGTATTACGTAAGTTTCGTTAGCCAGCCTGTTTTACTTAATTGGACAACTTTTTTGCCTTTCAACGATCCTTGGAAGCTTTAAAACTAACCAGTTCTTTAGCAGAAATGTAAGAAACTTTTTTAGGCAGCTCGAGTATTCAAGATTAGTTGTCTGACTAGATGATTCACTTACATCAAACTGTCTCGTTTATTCCTAACATTTGAATAACGACGTTTCTGAAGAAAAACAAAAGAATTGTATGCTCTTAATAAAATAATGGTTGGACTGAGTGAACACCAAAAATATTTTAAAAGGTTCCATTATAAAATACCATTCTCGAACTCACCACATCGGTGTAAAAATACATGAATGTTAAAGTATAGTTTATGAAACTTTAAATTCCGTTGAGAACTATTTTCACACCAGTGAGCGCGTATAAGGGAGAGTGCTACAAAACGAAAGAGCGACATTCAAAAATGTTTTGGGAAAATACTACACTGAACTCATTTATGAATTGAAAACATCTGTTCAATTTTTTTTTTTTGTATGTAATGCTAAATTTACTTTTTATTTATTTCGATTTTAATGTAATCATAGAAAGTTTTCGAAACACAAAACTCATTTTTATTAATTTTATTTATAACAAAATTTCAAACTGCCAAAACTAAATCTGAATTTGATATCGGTGTTAAAAAGAGCACAGACAAGTCAGCCTCGCCAAATGTTTATTTTTCGACCTTCAAAAGTTCAAACAGCGGCCGACTAAATGGCAATTTATCGGCACCTGGTACCACGAGACGCGCCCGACAATTTGCTAGGCCCCCCGTATTCAAACGCGGCGAACGCTACACAGACACGCGGGCCCCTAATACCCTCGTATCGTCTACGCGAAACGTCAATGAACTTTACTAATCTCCGTACGATACAAATCGGCAGAGGCGTCCGACCCGTCCTTGCACAGCAAAAATGTTAATTCTGGATTCATTCCACGCAGTTTCCTCGGCACGCCACTAGAAATAACTAAGGTTGAACTTAGCCAAACTTCATTAAGAATGGAACGTAATTTTGAGATGTTTTACACAAAGTTCTGCCTACGAACATTGCGTGATGCAATCAAATGTTCCATAGGCCATTGACCGAGTTCGTGGCGTGTAATAATATGCAATGACATAATAGCCATATGACGCGACACCGCTGATGTGACGTGTTGTCAACCAGCACGCGATAGCATCGCGTCCGAAGGAGGAAAACCTTTCGGAAATTTATTTAAAAAAATAACATATCGCGTAGATACTTGCAAAGAAAACATGTAAGACGATAATCTCGAACGATATCTTTTAATTAGTTACGTAATTACAAATGGAAATACCGCGAGCATAAATTATATCTTTTGTTTTAATTAATTTCGGGGTCTGCCTATTAACTGTTATTAAGTTGGTACATTTTTATAGTAATTGATTACGTATCCGCCGTCATCCTTGAATTATAAATTAGTACACGCCATTGTAATAATTATCCAAATCGAATTCAATCCGGCCGTACGTAAAGGAAGTCTTTGATAAAGATGTCTATTTTAAGCTTAAGGACGCCTCACGTGCAGATGTGGGTGCGTGAAAATTCTGTAACCGATATTCGCAGATCTTTAAAAACTGCTGTTGATATGACTATCTATATTTTAAGCGAATAGCATATTTCGATATAAACAAGATAACTCAATGAATAAATGATCGAGTCATTAGTTACTAATTTGTATACAAATCAAGAATTAAAACAAGTTTCCGAGATAGACTTTAAGGATTCTTTTAGTATGATGATAATTAACAAACTATATGAAAAATAAATTAGTTAACTATTGTGAACTGGTCTATTTTTATTTATTTATGCCCATAATAAGTTCAGTAAAATGATTAAGTAATTTACATAATGGCTCCACCGTATTAAGTTATAATCAATACCTATCTATTTAAAACTTTTTCAAATGGACTGCTTATAAAGCATTTTATTATTTATCAATCATGTAACAACCACGAAGAAACACAGTGGATATAATTATAATCAAGTCGTTTGTATGTAAATTAAAAAATGCAACGAATTTTGCATTTTTTATTTTTTTTTATATAGGCTGAGCACTTTTTGAACGTCAAATTTTACATAAAGACAGTCCCCCAAAACGCCCACCCGTCACCACTTCCTAGTGTTTTAGCTGGGAAGAAGAAGTGGCGCAACAAACTCCCCAGCAACAACTATTACTAACTCGGCTATATTCTAACTCGGCTCATAGTCTTCTACACGTTCTTATAAATTTAGTCAAGCAAGAAGAACACATTTACTTATAACAAAGTCTAATTAGAAAAGTCACTAGCAGCTTTTTGCAAAAGCTCCGTGACGTCTTAGTTCCGCGGCAAAGAACCAGATGTCGCTACGAGTAACGTCGGGAAAAAGTTTTTGGCTAGTGTGCGTTAACTTCCTCGTTCATACACGACACGCACACAAAGAAAATGGCGAGTGTAAACTTGCGTACGAACGAGGCACACATGCGCAGTGCCTACGTTGCGGACGCACACATGGATACAAGTAGCAAATAAATACACGGCTTTATATTCAACTGGTGTGTGTAAAAGCGTGTTTACGTAACGAAATACGAGAACCCACACCGATAGGAGTGTATGTACAGTACACCTTTGCAGAATGTCTCAGATTCGGATAGATGGCGTGACCTACCCTGAGTTTGGGGACTTCAGTTGTATTACAATAATACGGGGCAGATGTTAACTTATTTTGTTTTTTGTTGTTGGTATTGACATTGAAATGGTCAATTAAGAATAATTACAACTTGTACGTCTGCGGTTTTTATTTATGTTTCTTCTTTTTTAGAAGGTGTTTTTTTTCTGCGGTGGGTATACAAACTGTTCCGTAGGTACCTTCTTGATTTTCGTTGCAGTATAGACAAAGCTGTTGTGAAATAAATCATTGTTTGGTTGCGATATACACCTATTGGATCGCTCGGTTGCTAGTAGGTTCTTAGCCTTTTGTAGCTACAATTATTTTCTTTCACTTGTTAAATATCAGTATAGATACATTTTTGAGTGAATTTCATTCGTGCATTTTATTGTTTTATTTATTAGATGAAAAATATTTTGTTACGTTGAATAACTGGTAATTTTTTATAGGTATTATTATTTTCTGTTACCTTTAGTAAAGTGCACACTATATTTTCACATTTGACAGATAAGTAAATAAAGTATATCAGACAGATACTAATTTTGATGAAGCTCTATTATATTTATAACGTTACTCTTGAAACTAGCTCTTCTGTAAGTAATAAGGTACGGTGTGACCGATGTATTGAAAGTTTGACGTTTCTTGTCATCTCATATGATATGTCACTACGAGTACCATCACGAAAAAGGTTTTGATAGTGAGCGCTAACTTCCTCGTTCCTACACGACACGCACTCAAAGAAAATGGGGATTGTAAACTTTCATATTGAAAGAAAGGAAAACAAATTATTCTAGGTCACTATCATAAGATATGGTGAAGAGTAGGTACCTACTAGGTACCTATCGTAATTTTGAATGTATAACATGTTGTGCAATCTACTTCTGTATTTAAGTTGATAGATACCTACTACCTGCAACCTAAAAAAGATCTCACTGATACCTACTTATAAAAATTTAGTGGGTGTTATGATACCATGACCAGTGATGGGGAAAACCACAGCTAAAAACGCTACTCACGACCGCTAAGTACATACGACCAAAAATAATCAGCTTGCAATTTAAAAAATGCGGTCTCTTGCAAAAATTGCGGTCGAGTAATGTCAAAAAAGGTCGGTGTAAATAGCAAAGGTTACGTGCTGACATTTCGCACATGTTGCAAGAAACATTTTTTTTTTATGATAAGGACATTTTTAGTTTAAAAAACATACCAAGAGAACCTTCTGGCATTTTCAATGCCTACCTGAAACACAGGAATGTGAGATCCTATCAAGTATTTTAACCCATTCAATGTTATCAGGTACGTTTTCAACCCACATTCCAAATTTAATATTAGAAATTACGTTCTGTGCAAATCTTTATTAGCTTGGCAAATCTACAACTTTGTCAACGCAGTTGTAATGGTTGGGTTAGATAAAAAGCCATAGTTGCAGGCATAGTTTTGTTTACAAGCTAAAAACAGCCTCCTATAACCCCAAATAAATTATAATAAGATAGGGTACAATATTAGGGTACGCTGAAAGGACGAAAAACACAAGGGGTCGGGGATAACCCTATTACAGCCAAATAGGACACACGGGTTGTTACTTATAGGTGTGTCTCAACCTATTTATATTTTGATTATTTTGTAACTTTTGTTTACACGATGAATTTATAAACTCAACTTAAAACTCAAAGCTGTTATTTCAATGTATGGTCAAGGTCGGACAGTCAAAAACATGAAACTAGTTGGACATTCCAAATCGTAGATCTGTGTAGAGAAGGACGTGCAAGAAACTCCATGAACACTCTTTTATATCAGTTTATGGTTACAAAATAATGGTTAGATACGTATTGAAATTATTCATACACTTTATATAAAAAGTGCTAAAGACATTAAATTTTTAAAATGCATATATGTCAGTAGGTAGTCGTGTAGCCGAGCAGTTCTTACTCAGAACTACTTAGGAGTTCAACAACTCGAAGAACAATACCTAAAAAAGGACATTTGGGTAAGTCGCAAAATGTACTCAAACTGCCAGTTGACGTTTGTCATGTTAAAAACATTAACTGAAAAGAAAACAAAATGATATTAACATTGACCATTAAATATAATAATTTACAAGGTAAACATTAGTCTTAAGGTTATATACAAATCATCTGCCTTTTCCCAACTATGTATATTGAGGTCTACTCCCAGGCAAACCGGATTCAGCTGAATACCAGTATTTTACGTGGAGCGGCTGCCTACACAACCCATTAACAGGGTAACACGATACTTCTTGGCAAGACTGGAGTCAGGTTTACTGGCTTCCGACTACTGCCAAATATCTCAAATGACAGCCGGGACTTACGGCTTAGCGTGCTTTCCGGGGCACGGAGGAAACTCGTTATGTTTAGATGGTCACCCATCCACAGACCAACCTTGGCAAGCATTGCTTAACCTTGAAGATCGTACCGCGCAGCTGTTAGTTTTCAGCCACGAGCTCTTTAAGGTTATATACAAATAAAAATACAAACATCCGAATTGAGAACCTCCTCCTTTTTTAGAAGTCGGTTAAAAAAAAAACAATTACCATTTGCTGTGCTTATTTGATTGGAGCAGCTCGATCCCAACCAAGCCTTTATGTCTGCAAGATAATATTTCAAAGAACAAAAAGCTCTTGGATGCCAGTTTGCACTTTAGAAATGATATGGGGTTTTATATAAGGTCTAGTTCTTGAATGTGGATAGGGAGTTTATGATAAAATCGTATACCTTGGCATTTAAACGTAACACCTATTTTCTTGAGCCAGGTTTCAGGAACAACAAATATGTTTCTGTTCCAAGTATTCACGTTATGAATTTAATATAGATCTTCTTTTTAATATAAATACCTATTTGGAAGGACTTTAGAATAGCGGTTGTGAAAATATGTACTTTTGAGGCGGGGGGAGGGGGGAGGGAGGGGAGGAGATCCCATCCCAGCAAAAATAAAGTTTAGGAAATGCATAGTTTTTTTTAAATAATTTTTAAAAATGTCATTTTGAGGTTATATTTGCGTATTTTTTTGATACTATTTACCTGATTTAAAGGTGAATAACTGCTTTCCCCTCTGTCCTATGGCCCTAGTCGCTGGAAGACCAGTCGACGGAGCCCCGCTTCGCGGGGCTCCTACTTCTGAGTGGTTTAAAAAAAAATAACCACGAAGGAGATGGCGGGGTCTGTGTTCGCTCGCTTCGCTCGCTCACTAGACCCCGCCATCTCCTTCTAACCTAAATCTATCCAAGTCGGGGTGCCCGTAAGTCCCATTATCGAAACGCGAGTACAAACATTGAAACTATTGAAAAACATAACAGAAAGAAAAAAAATGTTTGCCCATCATATATAACGTTTCGTTTCACCTTTAGCACATACCATATTAAAATAATAACTCGTCGTAATAAATCGTCACAAAATAATTTTTAAAATAGTTATTCAAACAAAACAAAACTGAAATCACTGACTAGTTGTTAAACACTACTAAAATATCACAAAAGAACGTGAATAAAAGAAAAAGAAAAAAATATGCGTCAACTTTTTGTGTGCTAAATCAAAACGCATTATTAAAAACTAACTAAAATAGCAACACCTGCTGTCAAAGTTACGTCAAAAGCGTCAAAATTGTCCAAATTGGAGGTTAATTTTGCAAAGTTTGATATTTTTTATTTCAGAAAGTATTTATTTCCTAAACTTGAAACTTCGTGAGATTGTTAAGAATAATAAGTACTTTGCACAAAAAAAATATGAAGACTCTACACGGTATCCGTTATTCTAAAGTCGAGCCACCTATTTTATGTGTATACAGGATATTCAAATAAATATACTGAGACGGAACAGTAATAATATTAATCTCTTTATTTTTTATGCTATATACCTATATAGGCACGCGCTTGACCACTAGCTCACCTGCTGGTAAGAAATGATGTGGTCGAAGATGAAGTCCGCATTTCTAAAAGTAACCTATTCACTCTTGACTTAAAGACTCCCAAGCTATCAGGAAACACAAACTCTGGCAGTGCCGAGGACTTCATTTATAAATTGCACGAGTGGAACTTTTTGTAAAAAAGTCGGTTAACAAAAATACTTTGTATATTGCCGGCATTTCCCCACAATTTACTGCGAAACAGATCTACAACATGAAGAAGGATGGCCAAAACGTACCAGATGATGAAAAGATGGCGTGACCAAATGCCATATATATGAAAAATTGCCTTATTTTATAAGGTCTTAGAAAACACAATACATATCTCTCTAAGAAGCCACAATAAAAAGATATACATTTATTTTGTTTTTGTAATTTGTTCGAAATTATTTAAAATATTAGTTTCAGAACGCACCTAATGACGATTCATTTCTCGTATTAAATGACTTGGTATTTAAAGACTACAATTATATCACGTTTATTAATAGTTATTAACAGGAATTCAATTCAATGAGAATATAGGCATCAAACCAAATACTATGCCGATTTATTATGTATTGGATCCTTGTCCTGAATAATAATTATGTGGGTTAAAGTGTGTATGTGTATAAGCGTTTTGTACAATTACATATAACGGAACGTCATCGACAAGTTACATCTGTGGTCATCGACTTACGCCATAGATTGACACCTTGTTTGCTGTAGTTGTTGTAAGAGAGGATATTGAATAAAAAGTATTTTTGTTAAGCTTATTTCTTTTATATTACTCCTAAATCTTACCATTACACTTCATTTACTCCTGCAACCTACTAATACTCGATGTGTCAATACGTATGCAACTTGAGCATTGAAGACTAGCGACTAAGTCTCAACCACAAAAAGTCCTTAAATTCTTCACGAGTGAGCTAAATAAACGTCATGCAAGTTGGAGCAATGTAGTTGTAGTTTTTATTGAATTATCGGTCACAAAATCTGTCATCGAAGCAGAGCAGACTTCACCGGTTGGCTTGACAGGTCGCCCATTTTGAGATTGATGTCCTATTTTTTGGCTAATTCTGTTAGTGAAATCGAAATAAATGGAAACGAGATCGCTAATTACCCGTCTCGCTTATCGCTAACTACACTTTTAGGCTAGGCCGCAGTCTGGTAAAGGTAAGTGTTGATTCTAACCTCAAAAGGTTTGTTGATGTTATTATGAAAAATCGTGGCTATTTAGACAAGATTTTCAAACGGGATGGTGTTTACAACATAAAAACAAACCAATCTAAGTATAGTTTATTTTGGGACATGAAAAATAAAAGTCTAGTCCAGCTCCTATACAAATTTGGCCAATGTTCTTTATGAGTAACCATTTTAACCAAATAATTGAACTTCTACCTACCCACGTTCTCAAGATTTGAAAAACGGTTTTCCAAAATATTATCACACTTTATCAATAACCTTTAAAAGCAAACTCCATACGGAACCCAAACGCGACTGACAAAAAAAAGAAATCGTGCCCCATTGTTATTAATAGCCTGTGACGTCAGAGCGTAGCTGTCGATGTCGAACAAAAAATTGAAGAGGCCAAAAGCGGCCATTTTGTGAAATCATATCGATTGGTAGGAAAAAATCCATTGTCGGTCCATAACCGTCCCCCATTGGCCCAGTTTTTAGATGAGGGTGGTACAATAGGGTTAACTTTCCCTGCATTTTTTGCTGGCGTCTCTTTGAAATATGAATTCTTTATAAAACGTTCCGACGTGTTAGTCTGTCTGTGTGATATTTGGTAAAGAATTCGTTATGTAATTAATTTGAGCGTGTAATTAATATTCTTCCGAACTTCGTACCTGTATCACGCGATGAGGTAAGGTTTACGATTTGTTTATAACACTTTGTATTGTTCTGTCTGTCTTGCAAGACTAGATAACTGCCGACCGGGTTTTCGTGCGGTTTTCCTGGTTAATTGTTATGCACTATGGGTCCACAAATTAATATGCATGAAAACTATAATTTTAACTATTTATATTTTTATTATCGCGTTAATGCTGTTTTCAAAATGTTTATCATGTCAATTATTATCATATATTTAGTATTTGAATTAACATTATGACGTGACTATTTATTTTTATCTTATTTTTTATTATAAATTTAATAACTCAATCTAAATTTTGAAAAATAATTGGCAACCCTATCATATATTGCAATGAATTAATTTTTGTGGATAAATAAAGCTATTTTATTATTATTATTATGGATCACTTACATTCTACATTATTTTTACAAAAGATTTTCACAATTTCTTTAAATCACTCTTGATTTAGTGGCAGTATAAAACTAAATTGCGAAAAGTTACGTCACATAATGGTCCGATATAATTTTGCTTTGAAGCTAATTGACCTCATTTGATAAGATGCATATCTCATTGTTTACTAAGTTGCTAAGATTAATTACAAATTGAACACATTCTGTCGGCGACTTCAAAGAAATAAAATAATGACTTTTAATTTCATATTTAACGCCAAACGCAATTGAAGACGATAATTGTATTATTATAATAAATTAAGGAAAAAATACATGAGTATCCGTATAGATAAGTCTCAATGTTTTTGTATAATAAATCACATGTCTCGTAATTATCTAGCCCCATGACCTTTATATATTGTTTAAAAAAACAATAACTGACTTTATCATTTATCTGTCATTTAGTATTAGGTAATGATACAGAAGTTTTATAAACTTTTTCTAAATGCTTAAATGTATCTATGTTTAACATAAGCTATCAGATCAATCGCTGCATAATTGAGTATTCATCACACTAAATTATTATTAAGCGTTATTTTATTATTACTTAATATGAGTTCATATTAAGTAATAATAAAATAACGCTTCTTATTTACCGAAAAACATTACGCTAACCGTTAAGAAACATTATGCTTGGTACCTTTTTTAAAGTATGGGTAACCATAAAATTGATTCTTCTACTCTGGGCAGAGCGAAAGGGAGTGTTACATTCTTACTGACTAAAACTCTTTACTTAAATCAGAACTCTAGCAATTAATTTGAAACGGAAGGTAGGCCACCTGCCAGGGTTGCGGAATTTGTTCGAAAGAGTCATCACGGTCCTAGAACACGGATGGGTTTTAGTCACTAATAGTCATACACTCCCATCCACTCCGTCCACAGTGGAAGAAGACGTTTGATGTTTAAAAAAAATGATTATCATATTTGAGTTTAAAGCAGGGTTTGACACGTTATTAACTCAAAATACTCAGTTCAGAAATAGGTCCCAATTATTACCGTCCGTGTACTATCTGAAGTCCATCCTAGTAACTAAGTACATAAATGTATACCGATAGTGTTCGCCCCTTAGTCTGAGCCAGGGATGACAAACCTATATAGGATTTCGTGCCATTTTTTATAAAAAATATGTATCTATTGATTTGGCTATGAGGTGTCAATAACGAATCTTGTCTTAAATGATATAATGTATAAAAGCTAAAATAATGAAAGGGAAAGAAAGAAAAAATGAGGAAAAATATGAGAGATGTGGAAAAAGGTTGAGATATGTGGTAAAATGTGAAATGTGTGGAAAAACCTGCACTCCTTTTATAAAGTAGTAGAGACTTTTTATTTGGTTGACCTTAATGTTATAACATTATGCTACGACTAATAGGAGTAGAGCATCAATGTGAAATTGTTGTTTTTCTGTGAATGTGATGTGTGACGCAGACGAAGTTGCGTAGGTTACCTACATTAGGATGTGTTTTTTGCTCTCAGTTTCCTTTCTAAATTTAAATCATTCATTTGGCGTGCCCGAATTATTTTCTAGCGTGGCACCACTGGCACGCGTGCCGTTGGTTCGCCATCCCTGGTCTAAGCACTTAGTCGATATTGTACCTACAAGTCTGCCAAACTCCGTCTTAATTACTTGCGCTAAACATGAGACATAGGTAACTACATGTTACCGGCTTGTTTTGTACAATACATAGACTAAAATAGTCTTCTTATTATTTCGATAGTTTTGCAAAAAATGTACTATCTTAACAACAACTATTTACTTAACTAAGGGCTGATTTTGCAACGATCAGATAAATTTTATCTGAGGAATAGGTACAAATGGCAGTTTGACATTTTCGTTTACAAAAACTGTCAACCCGTCATTTAATTCACACCAAATTTCTGCACACCAAAATTGTAACACCTCTTTTTGAAATACTTATTACGTAACAAAAACCATAATTATATCTATGTTTCAGATATTCAGCTGAACTTTAGGTATCTAACTTATATTTGCTCAGAGGAAGGAGTTCATCTTCTTTATTGTTCAATTTATAATTATTCCTACTAATTACCTACATAATTATTCCTACATTTTTATATACTCAGATGTCTAATCATGAAAAATATTTTTGTACTTACAATTAGTCATCATATTTTATCTAAGTATATAATATGTATAAATTTAACTATGTGAAATTGGTACCTACCTAATTATAATTAAGTGTTATGTATTTAATTTCACACAAAGCGCCATATTTTCAAAACAATATTTATTTGACATTTCTACAAAACAACTTATTGTGTTGAACTTAAAGAATGTTGCACTTTGCAAGCTAGTAATTGCGAAGCTAAACGTACAATAAATTGTTAGGGACGGCAGACAAATAGTTTTTAAAGACCAAAGACCATTAATGTCAGCTTTCAGTGAGCATTATTTGAATAAAGTCTGATTTCCAGTTTTACAACAAAGCCTTTATGTGATAATTAGTTCTTTGAAAATTATTTTAAAAGTTATTCTGTCATAAATAATGAAGTTTTCACAAGCTGTCACTTAGTTTATCAGAACTGTAAATAAAATATTGTTTTTTCAACATTTTGGTTGCTACTGGCAATATGGGATTTTATCGTGTTTGTTATAAAATATTCCTGCATCATTTAGTCTCGTAAATATAAATACAAAATGCGGATTATACTTACAAACAGAAACTAATAAGGAAGGGATACCTATGTCCTGTAATGGAACACAATTATGTAACAGGCTCATAGAAAAAAATTGGCCAACCATTAGTAAAGAAATGAAATATTTATTTATTTAAGACGTGGTACTTTTTCTGGATGGGAATTCTTCAAAAGTCCTAATCCGTTCTGGGTGGAATGGAAAAGGCATCAGGCTCTCTCTGACTAAAATCCACCCCTGTTCCTCCCAGTGCCCTTTGCGTTGCAGGGCCGCAGTGACTTTTTCGTAAAAATTCCGCAACCCTAGCAGGCAGTGACCCTATGGGGCTCCATCTTCTTAGTTGACAACTCTTTGAAGCGCGCGTGGAACACGACGCGCTGTCGACCCGGGTCTGGTTGTTATCGGACGGCGAGGCACCCATCGCAGACCCGCACCTAAGGTGACCCGGAATCGCTCTGTGACCTACATTTGTATGTATTCAGGCATTCTCTACCAGGAAACCTCATGTTCACCAAACCACTTATGAATTGAATCTTTATCATAATTAACACAGTTCTAGTTGCATTTTAGCCTGGGCATTTACAAATATTAGGTTAAACGCAGAAATTAAATAAATAAGTACCTACATAGAGTGTACAGTGTGTTATAGTGAGCTACTTGTTAAAAGCCCTGCACTTATCTACTCATCTTTAATTTAAGGTGCGATTCCACTACCTTGTAATTACCTTGAAGCACAAATAAAACTATAATTAATTCTGCTTACCTGTACCTAAAATGGTTAGTTAATAAGTTTGATTTTGAGAGAAAATAATTTGCTAGATAAAAAAAAAATACAATCGAATTGAGCACCTCCTCCTTTTTTGGAAATAGGTTAAAAATCAAATTTATTGAACTATTTTGTTTTGGAAACTTTACTATGTAAGTAAGAAATATAGGTATGATTTAAATGATAATAAAAAAAGTTTATTTTTATTTTCGTTCCATATTTGACTTAGATATAATAAACAAGTACCTAATAACTGTTACTATATTTTATATTTCTATGATCTCTTAGTGAAAGTTGTTCAAGATTGACTAGTCACAACAAACACCTTATTTGTTTAATACTAAGAATAAACTACGACAGTTTATACCGTGCGTTCAATTAAATACATTTTTTTCTGGATGGGAAATCATCAGACTTTTACTGACTAAAATCCACCCATGATCCTTCTAGTGCCCTGTACGTCCCAGGGCCACGGTGACTCTTTCGAAAAAAATCCGCAGCCCTAGCAGACACTGACCCTATGGGGCCCCGTCTTCTTTGTTGACAGCCCTTTGATGCACGCATGGAACACGACGAGCCGTCGACCCGGGTCTGGTTGCTATCGGACGGCCGATGAGCCACCAATAGCTCACCATCCGCATGCCCGCGCCTACGGTGGCCGGGTATCGCCCTGCGTTTCCCGACCCCCGGGGCGTCTTCTTCTGTTGCGGCGGCTGGGGCGTGAGGTTTCCCTTCCCCCGCACGCGTTCTGCTTCCTCCTTCACTAGCATTCGCAAAAGGAAGTTTCCACCGTATGCTCCACCGTGTCCTCCCGGCGATCCACACAGTGTTAACACCCGGTCGTGTTCTCTCGCTGGATCCGAAACAGGCACCTCCGGAAATAGCCGTGTACGGTGAGCACCTGCGTCAGGTGGAAGGTGAGGACGCCGTGGTGTCTCTCCAACCACTCCTCAAAGAGGGGACTTATCGCCGCAATCAATTATACCAAACACCAAGTGTTTATGCGTGAACATGGGTAAATATTTAATGCGTCACGAAAATTAGTGTCAAATAAGGGAGTTTTATCAACAAAAACAAGTGTGAACAGTACACAAAATTATGTCTCGCACTAATTATTATCTGTCCTAGTCTAAACTTATATGTTAACCATATAGTGAAACTTGCATCATAGTATCATGCTTAACCTAAATTATCTGCTTGCGTAGTGAAACCTGACCTCAGCATTAAGCGCAGAACACACCTTACCACCCCTACCGATATCTAGTAACAAGTTTACTGCGGTATGCATTACCTTTATTTATCTAGTAGATATAGACGGCCGAGTGCACTTACTGAACAATGTAGTCCTACCGTAATTTATTTGGTGCATTCGACATGTTTATGTTATGACTATGGGGTGAGCAGTGTGTCTCAAGTTATGACATTTAACGAAATACAAAACATCGGACGTTGTGTCCAGAGCTTTTTACTTTCATGTTATTCAGGATGTATTGAAACTAATTTTGGTATTTAGACATGCTTAGGTATTTAAGGTTGCTTTTTATCAAAAAACTATTTATAAAATTCAGTTGAAAATAAGGTCTAAGTGCCGTGTCCAATTATTGAAATCGATTATTGAATTAATTGTGAACGGTAGGTACCTTGGATTTTTTTTCCTATATACGTTTTTTATCTGAAGCTATAAGTAAGTTAAATCATCATCTATCTATAAATTATATAAAGAAGTCATAATTTAATATAACTTTATGTAGGTATTTCCTACAAGTCGTTGCATGAATCACGTCAGAGAATAGTTACTTAACTGGGTGCGTGGGCGCATAATCTATCATTTGTCTCGTAAATAATTCGATAAATAGGTTTATAATCAATTCTCAAGACTAACTCGACGTTGACATATAATTGTACAAGCTATAAATTACTTTGATGGAGATTTCTGTTTTCTGTACAAGGAAAATGTGGTTAGCCGTAGGTAGGATGACATTTATATTGTTTTTGGCTTTGTACGTTTTTGAATAATCCGTGACTGATCGTTTGATGACAAGCTCTGACGCAAAAGGAATGCAGTTGAGCTTTGACCCCAGGCCCATCAACTAGGTTCTTTATATTTTTTTTTAATAATACCTAAAACTTGACTTCGAACCTTTTGGGACAGTCGTGATGCAAATACCATGCTTTTATATATGTGTGTAATTGTTGGGTTGTCGTCAAATAAATGTTTTAACTGTACAACTTATCTGAATCATAAGTGCCCAAGTATTTTATCATTTACTAGCAGCGCGACGAGGTTTTACCCCCGTAGTTCCCGTTCCCGTGGGAATGTGGGTATAAAATATAGCCTATGTTACTCAGGGTGAATGTAGCTTTCTAATGGTGAAAGAATTTTCGAAATCGGTCTAGGAGTTTTTGCGTTTATTCGTTGCATACAAAAACACAAATCTTTCCTCTTTATAATATTAAGTAGGTATAAATTTAAAAAAATATCTATATTATGAATTAATCAACTAAGTATCTTCGTACAGAATTCCAGGTAACTATTACAGTAAGTCACTAATCTTGAACGCAAGACCATCCAAAATTACAATAATAAAATAAATAAATAAATAAAAATAAAATAAAATAAAATAGCCTTTATTGCTGTTTCTTTCCTTACAATTAATAAATGCTTACTTACTTACAAATTTTTTTTTTTTTTTTATCTGTTTCTTCTTGTCTTAACTTGCATTTGAATGGTCGGCAACTGGTTTTTTATATGGAACAGCTTGTCTTTCGACAAAGGCCTCCTCTAAAGATTTCCATGTATTTCTGTCTCTTGCTAAACGGGTCCATACCGGACCAGCTATTTTCTTAAAGTCATCTTCCCATCTTTTCATTTGTCTGCCTCTATTTCTTTTGCTGTCTCTTGGATACCATTCTGTTACTAACTTAGTCCATTTCTCTTTATTTTCTCTTAACATATGTCCCGTCCAACGCGATTTAAGCTGTCTGTAGGCTGTGTGTGCATTTTTGAAACTTGTTTTCTTTTTTATTTCTTGTAGTTTCACTCTGTCCCTCCTTTTTATACCTAAAATACTCCTTTCTATTGCATTTTGGCAGACTTTTAGTTTAGTTTCTTGAAGTTCGGTTAATGCCCATGTCTGACACCCGTATAGTAAGCATGTCATAATGCATATTTCGTATACTTTCTTTTTTCCTTTCATTGGCATATCTTTATCTTTCATTATTTCCCTAAGAGACCAAAACCGTTTCCAAGTATTGGTTATTCTTGGTTCTATTTATTTACTCATGCAATCCTCTGTAGATATAAGTTGGCCCAAATAAATATATTCATTTACATATTCTATTTGTTAATTGTGTTGTGTATTATTATTGGTTTGTTGGTTACTGTTTGCGTTTGTTGGGAATTTGTCATTACTTTGGTTTTAGTTAGGTTCATTGTCAGGCCAGCCTTAACACTTTCATCGGATAATTGCTGCAACATTATTCCCAGAGTTCCTGCATCCTCTGAGAACAGAATCAAATCATCCGCGAAGCGTAGATGGTTGAGATTTTCGCCATTTATATTGAGGCCATTTTCGGTCCAGTTAAGATTCCTGAAGATCATCTCCAGAACTGCTGAAAATAGTTTAGGTGATATAGGATCCCCTTGGCGTACACCTCTTTTAATAGGAAATTCGTTGCCAGTAGATTCAAGTTTAACTTGTGCTGTGCTCGCTGTGTATACGTTTTTAATTATTCGTATATATTTTGCTTGCACCCCTTGTCTTGTTAGTGCGTCCCATATATACTCATGTTCTAATGTATCGAACGCTTTATTGAAGTCAACAAACCCTATGAAATACGTTTTATTATATTCTCTATATTTCTGTAGAATTTGTCTTAGAGTGTGTATATGATCTACAGTTGAAAACTTGCTACGGAAACCAGCTTGTTCCTTAGGTTGGTTTTCTTCTAGTATATGAGTAATTCTGCTTAGTACGGTTTTTGAAAATATTTTATAAATATTGGACATTAAACTAATCGGTCTGTAGTTTCCTATATCTCCTTTGTCTCCTTTTTTATGCAGCAATATGATTGTCGATTTAGTCCAGTCTTCCGGGATGATTTCCGTTTCTAGGATTTCATTGAACAAGTCTGTAAGTTTTTGTGCTATCACTGGTAACGCAGTTTTTAGTAGTTCGTTTGTGATTAAATCTGATCCAGGCGCCTTATCTAGTTTTTGTGTTTCGATAGATTTTATTGTTTCTTCCTTTAGGATTGGTTTGATCTCCTCTTTATTTACTGAACTATATTCTTTTATTACTTGTTCCTGTTTATGACTTTGGTATAGATTTTGGTAGTATTCCGTAGCAATTCCTAGTATTTCTGGTCTTTTGGTGGCCTTCCCACCGTTTTTATATTTTTTTATATTTGGAATCCAATCCTTTTTGGGATTCATTTCTTTTAGCACCTTCTTTATTCCGCCTGTTTTTTCTATATGTTTTCTTAATGTTGTTAACCTTTTTGTTTTCCGTTCTCTTCTAAGTTGTTCGCTAATCTTTTTGCTTATTTCTGCTATCTTTTGGCCATTATTTATTTTCTCTCTTTGTTGTATAAGTACTTTTCGTTCTTGTAATAATTGCTTACTTTTAAATGATATCGCTGTCTTGCTAGTCATGTTTACTTTTTTAGTTTCTGTTTTTAATTGTTTAAGCAATCTGTTGTATTTCTCCTGTGTCGATATACATTCTTTTACTCCACTTTGCAAGGATATTTCGAGGTTGTTCAGAAGTAAATCAGTGCTACCGGTGCATTCGATGGCTTTCATATTGTTATGAAATTGACGTGCTCTTTTAGCATGTGTTCCTGATAGTTTAGCTCTAACCATCCTATGATCTGAGGTAAAATTAAAACTGGTTAAAATAGACAAATCTTTAAAAACATTTACATTATTAGACATAATATAGTCTATCTCGTTTTTGTACCAGCCATTAGGAGAGATCCATGTCCATTTCTTTGATGGTTTCTTTTTGTAAAAACTATTTAGGATGCTTAATTTATTTTCAATAGCAAAGGATACTAGTCGTGAGCCGTTTTTACTTCTATTCCCAAATCCATGACTCCCAATGTTATATTCTTCTCCTCTTTTCTGTTTGCCAATCTGTCCATTAAAGTCGCCCATAACTATCATGTTTTTGGATGCATTTGCAATGGTGGATCGTAGGTCCTCGTAGAATTTTTCGATTTTTGCTATATCTTCTTTCCTATTTGACTCGGTAGGCGAATACGCCTGAATTATGGACCATGCTTGTTCTTCCTCACCATCTACCGGTAATTGAATGTTGAGAAGTGCAATCCGTTCTGAAATCCCTCTTATTTCTTGTATGTTTTTGGCAAGATTTCTTTTAACCATGAATCCGACTCCGTATAATCCGGGCGTCTCCCCAATATGGTGTAGTATGTATTTTCCATGGTCTTCTATTCTTTCACCAAATCTTCTTACTTCACTTATACCAGTTATGTCCCAATTTATTTCATCCAATGCTAATTCCAGTTCTTGCAGTTTTTTCTGTGGTTCCTAGTGATCGACAGTTTATAGTAGCTATATATATATATCGTTATATTTCTTTTTCCTGTTATGTTTTATCTTTAGAGGGTCGTGGTCATTTTCCCCCACGAGGACCAGTCGGCTTGGGGGAGGTTGTTGGTTTATAATTACTTGGTTTTCTGCGCTTTTGTATTGTTGTGTTTTCCGGTTGCCGAAAGCTAATTGTTATTGCTTATTATCCATCGTAGGGGAAGAGAGAGAGTTGGATTTGCCTCTCATAACATCAAAGGCGTTACGCCTATTATTTTGTGATGGCGTCCAGACTTGTTGTTTTTTTGCTTTTACATTGTCATGTGGCGATGAAGATATTTCTCTCTTTCTTTTATCATTGGTTGTATTATTTTCCTTTACGACAAGCTTGTCGTATTTAAGATATGCGAAATTTCCTTTCTGTCTTTCTTCTTTCAATTTAGTTTGTAACATTTTTCTCTTCTCTAGAACTTCTTTAGAATAATCTTCTGTGATATATATATCTTTGAGATTTTTCCGGGCTTTCATTACCTCATTTTTCTTCCATGAGTTGACAAAGGAAAGCAGAACAGGTCTCGACTTTCCGTCTGGGCTTCTTTTTCCGATACGATAAATGTTGTTTATTTCTAAATCTGTAATGTTTACATTTAAGTCTTTATTAAATATCTTCTTTACCTCTTGTATTAGTCCTGACGTACATTCTTCTTCCTCTTTTAATGCAAAAATAATAATGTTGTTTGTCTTCTTTTCTCTTTTTAAATATTCCAGCTTTTTCTCAAGGCTCATCAATTTTATCTTTAGATCTTTATTTTCAGCTATAATAGGCTGAAGTTTTTCATCAATTTTCTCCATGATTGAATTAGTTATAGACGTTTTCAGTTCAACCGTCTGTTTCTGCATTTCGATTTTCATTTTGTCGAATAAAATTTGAAATTGATCTTCCATGTTTAAGTTTTAACTTTTTTGCGTAAAATGGAACGCAGTAGTAGAATGGTAATTTTTGCGTTGGCAACTACGGTATGATGTATGACACTGACACTGTCAACCTGACAGTGACTGATAGTGACACTGTGATGTTTCTTATAATCGTTTTTTCTATCTAACCTCAATTCGATAGTTGTTGGTTCAAATTGTCGTAATCTGTTTTCATTTCACAATTATTGCACCAGAGTCGATAGTTCTACAAATCCACAGCACTTATGATTGACTTTTCACTATTCACCGTGTCCAATAGTCCGTAAATGTTTTTTAATCACAATAAGTTTGAAGACTGCACTACAACGATGTTTTCGTGTCGAGCACCGGAACCGGAAAAAAAACTAATAATTAAATATTATATATATTAAAAAAATAAAATATTATGAATTAATCAACTAAGTATCTTCGTACAGAATTCCAGGTAACTATTACAGTAAGTCACTTCAACGCAAGACCATCCAAAATTACAATACGCCTTCCCAAAAAATTTAAGAAACAAATGAACCACCTTCGTAGAACCGTGAATGTCGTCGGTTATTAAAGTAGGAACAAAGAGAAGCATATCGTTCCCCCGACGACACACGGAGCGTCAAATATCAGGCAGATACGTTTTAATCCTTCACGCTTTAGATAATACCTACATTCATTGTTGGGAAGAGGATGTGCGAAGGGTAGGAGCTGACAACCCTAGGTAGGGGTGGTACCTGTGATTTATGAAGATCCACTGCTAAAATAATGAAGGGTCAGTTTTAATTAAAGTTTTCATGCCCTTAGTTTACTTAGATTAAGATATTCAAAACAGTTAAGCTATATTAATAGCATCCGATCGTTTGATCACGTGTATGACTTTATATTCCTCTTTTTCTTGATCTTTTACAATGTTACCGTAGCTAAATAATGGACCATAGACATAGACAATTTAACTAAAGGTATTAGTAGTTATATTTTGTCTACCTATACCTTTTGTATACCTGGAACGTAAAGGCCATGTGGAGGAGCATGAATGGGTTTTGGTCAGTAAGAGTCTGACACTCCCTTTCGCTCCGTCCAGAGCGGGAGAAGTCGTTTGATGCTATCTATCATCTAAACTCAAAAGCGATCAACATTGCGTGCTTGATTCCTTTTGTTAATGCTTAATGCCTACTAACGCTGTGAAGTCTGTAATTCAAATGGAAAAAAAATGAGAACACAATTTCCAAGTTAATCTTCTATCCTTGTTACTAAAATCGTCATTTGTACTGGCACAAATTCACTAAGGCGCGACTTGATAAGGTATCAAACTGACTTTGATAACATTGACGAATCCTTTAAGGAAAAGGACATCGGATGCTTCGCCCCGGAAACTAGGAAGCTTTCCATTTGGTTGTCTTCAAGATACAGATAGGAATCAGGCAGAGTTAATAGAACGCAACAAAAAAGTAATGCTCAAAGAATAAAATAAAATGAAGACATTAATTCAAGCAAAAAATACGAGTAGGTTGCGAGCCTCTACATGTACATACAATAAATAAGAAACCAATCAATTTGAACGTCAATTTTATGCTAAATCATAAGACCTCCAAAATAAATCGCGTGACCATTTTTTATCAAATTCTATACGATTTTGCGCAAACCAGCTTCTTAGACCGAAAAGGCCACGGAACAAAGGAAAAGCAATTAAATCGTAGGCAAGAAGGCCCAAATTCAAAATTATTTCAGACTCAAATCTCTTAAGATGACTTAAGCTTCTTACATCTTTGGTTGGCAGGCATCTCGAGGGGCGAACGGTAATCAAACCGAGACGGAAGTCGGAGTTTACCGCAATCCCGGCCCGTCTTACCTAAAAACCCCTTTAAGATTGCTCTACCTACCCTGCAGAACCTTAGAATGATGTAGATACCTATAGACGTAGATATACCGATGAATAATATATATAATAATATAAGAAAACAAGACAACTTCGAAAGAATCACAATATTTAAACATGCAAATCACATAACATTATTTGAAGCTAATATGCTTGATTTATATGAAAACATCTCGTTTACGCACAGTAATCTGTACCGTATTATATCCTATACATCTAAGCTGAAGTATCATACGTCTTAATATTGTTATTTACCACAGTCTAAAAAATTCCGTCGGAACTTCAGCAACGAAAGAACAGAATACAAAACATAGAGGAAGGGGAAAATATACACTGTAATGTTATTCAGAAATCCATGTGAAATGTATGAGTGTGGGGCTCTATTGCTTTGGGCTTTGCCGGGATAATTTTCGTTCCCTATTGTTTTGCTGGATTTCCACCCGATGCCTTCGAGAGAATAAGAGGCTTAGCTTGTGTGAAAATATTTTGTTTTCTCGTATTCTTTTTCAAGAATGTAATATTGTTTTCCTCTTGTTTATCCTGGTATATTGACATACTGTGTTGGTTATTTCATTTGGATTCTGTTCAGCCACTACTACTCGCAGATTTATTTGTGTTATTTACAGCGACTGATCTTGCTTACTAAATTATGTATATATGTATAAAAACTGCTTCCATCTGAATTTTCATCTATAGTCAGCAAGCAAAATCAGCTCAGCAAAAAGTCATGCACATGCCGAAAAATTAACAAATCCTCAAATGTAACCGAATTAATTTATTCATGCATGCTTAATTATGCGTGGGGAGATCACGCAATCCAATTTAACCAGATTGCCTGCGTCCTAGCGATGCGTGTTTTGCAAAAAACGTTGAGCCTCGATGTGGCAGTAGTTACGGCAAACTTCAAGTGGACATAAATAAGGGTCGCAATATTCGGCGGTCCCATCACGACGGGCGGTGCGCTACTCTCAATTTTACAAAACAAACTCAACCATATCACTATGCACTTTATATCTCTAATGTTAAGTTTGAAACTCCTTCAGCAGCACCCTGAATACATCTTTAAATAACAATAAAAGATAATCAACTTTCTGTGTTCCCGAACAGGGATCATTTTCGCTAAACACCATCGCGATCCAAAGAGACACTTGAAGCGGAATTTCTTCGCGAAACTGTACACTCGCAGCATCAGTTTTTGGAACAACATGGATTAAATAAATTCTTTCCAGAGCCATTTGTTGGAAATTACGAATCAAATTTGTGTCCATAGTGGTTTTGTTTCCCAATAAGTTAACGTTAAGGTCATGTGGTAACGAGATGATTTCTTAAGGTTTGCTTTTGTGGGTGTTTCCGACATCAAGATTATGTAAATTTTGGTGTTTTTAATCGCACTGGTTAAATAAATTAGCTTTTACTTCATGCGCTGTGTAATTAGTTTTCACATCGCCAATGTTAAAAATGTAACATCTCGTCGTAAGTAACTTTTGTATAGGTATGTTTCGGAATCAGAACTTACTGATAACGAATCTGTCGTTTATTTTGTAAATACCGGTACTAACTTTCAGTCATCACTTCTCTGTTTCCTTATACATAAGTAACACACTATAAATATGTAATCTTTTACCGTTTGATTATAAGTAGGTAGTAAATGAAATCCAACTACATTTTCGAAAGAATTTGATTAGTGTAAAAAGCCATATCAGAGGTATCTCCCCTCACAGCCTCGCATGGGGTTTATTCCATCAACATTCGCTTTTTATGCTTCCATTTGCCCATTGACATTCAATTTCTGTATGCAGCCGAGTCCCTGTCGCGCAATACGACAAAATAACTGAACCATTTGGGAATCGCTACCTTTACACCTTAATACAGCTCAAGAGATTTCTCCTTTGTCCATTTCGTTCTATACATAGTATCTACACGGATCACGTAAAACTTAAGTATACCCTAAGACACGATGGTTTTCCTTTCGGCTCCATTTGTTCGCCCAAGAGACTTATTATGAGCATACTGTGTACACGCTACAACGAGAATATTTTGTTCAAATATAATCAAGGGATGCCCGCTTTTGTCCAAACAATGTTTTTGTTTTTATTCAATGTTATATGAAAGGATATTCGGGCACGACCGTCGCTCTCGCAAATGCAAATGTTTAACTTCATATTGGATCGGGCGGGTTGTCATTTGTGTAAGTAGATGTGATAATATTATGGGTTTTGGTACATATATGATACTTTTTGCATAGCCCATATATGTAGGGGAAATATATTGTAGGCATATAACCTACGAGTAGCATATAATAAATCTTATAAATATTTAGAACGTTTTTTGAAACTTTTCTGTGGAAATTGTCGAAATGATTGCTTTTGTGTAACTTTACTAGTTACTTTACGGTGTTATAATTAATGTTCTACAAAACGGCTTGAAATAAATTGTTCCTATATACATTTAAGTGCGCCTTCTACACTCCAAAAAACTATTATTTGAACGATAACTATCGATCAAATTTGCCATATTCCCAATCACCGAATATTTCAACCTACAATAAAAATAAAAACTGTTCTGTATATAGAACTTAATCGTGTATATCTAAACAGATTAAGTACATAGCCAAAGGCAGTTTGAAGCGAATATTTTTGTGCGTGAATTTAAAATTAAAAGTAAAACGTAGGTATGAACGTATAGTAAACATACCTATTCGGGGTTCTATGTGTAAACAAGGTAAACCGTCATGTCGTCGGCCGTTGGAGCTTCAATAATATAAAACATGCGCCCATACCCGTCCCTCCTACCTATATTTGTAGCATTCACCCTACTGCCACCGGCGAACGTAGGAAACTCGTTCGTGTAATATCGTTTCGAATAAAACTTTTGCTGAAATATTTTAAATAAAATAGTGCAGAACAGGTGACGGAGGGAATATTGAAATACTGTTTTGTAAATATTGTTGTTGTGAAATGTTGCAGGTGAAGCGATGTTGTTTAGAGAAACTTTATTGAGGACCTAAGCTCCCTATCCTGTGAAAATGAGTAGGTATATAAGATGTAACAGAAATAAGGTAAAACCTGAGGAGTATTTTTTCGCGATTTCACTGTAGGTTCCATATAAAAAGTTGTTCATAATTTTGTTTTTTGATGTTTGAACCGTTAATCATTCAGTGAAAACTCAATAGATTATGCTCCGGATAAGGACACTAATAAGGTATATTTTTTATTCTAATAGATATAATACTTACTGCGGAATTTGTTCGAAAGTGTTACCGCGGTCCTGGAACGCAAAACGCATTAGGAGGAACACGGAGGGATTTTAGTCCGTAAGAGTCTCAGCTACTCCTAGACCGTAAAAGGAGATTTGATGATTTCCCATAGATAAAAAAAAAGAAAACAAAAAAGGTATAATAGGCAGCGTGCCTGAGGTAGATATACTTAATTTTCGACTTTCAAGCAGGCAAAGCCGCAGCAAAGGCTACTATTAGTTACGTTGACCGTTACTTCTAATAAAGTTCTTTATTTAATCATCAAAGAGAATATTACTCTATAAAACTAAAGTACACAATATC
Organism: Hecatera dysodea; assembly: GCA_905332915.2. Classification (NCBI taxonomy): domain Eukaryota; kingdom Metazoa; phylum Arthropoda; class Insecta; order Lepidoptera; family Noctuidae; genus Hecatera; species Hecatera dysodea. The sequence goes on along the minus strand of HG995298.1, from coordinate 13,050,560 downwards.
AACCCGTTTGTCTCGAACTCTTGCGAGCGGTTGCAGTGAAACGTTACAGCTAGCGCTACCTATTGGCATTCTCGAGACATTACACAGCCTCCATGACACTGAACATTATGTGCGTTTACATTTTGAACAAATATTTGAGAAAATTAAAACTTTAGTTAGTTCGGACAACAAACCACTTAGCTGTCGAAACCTTCACAATTTTCTTCAAGCTTCAATAGGTACATTTTATTTTGGGGTGCTTTGTTATCCAACCTCTATAGATATTTTAAAATAAAGCAAATGCAGTATTTATTTTTAGATACTATAAAATTACACACATATTATAAAATAAATACAATCTACCTACTTCTTATTTGAAAGCAGAAAAGTTTAAAGCTGGCAACCGTAGGCCATTTTCCGAGTACATTTAAAATAAATTATATATCTTGGATATGTATAAAAATCACGACAAAATCCATTCCCCAACAGTCAAAGGCAATTCTTTACTATTAAGAGCTTTATAGTAAGGAAGGAACCTAACAAGAAGTTGTCTTTTTCCTTTTCAAGATTCAATCATATCAAATTTCTTAATCAAAATGGCTACCCGGAAGTTGAAGCGCCAAGGATCGATGAAAAAATCATTGTTTGTGGAGAAAAGGAAATTTCTGGCAGCGTCACGTAGCCGCCCAATGGACTCCATGGTCGAAATGACGCTCCCAGTTAACTCGAATAACCGACCCTTGTCATAGACTAAGTAGGAAGGGAACAGATAGATCAATTATTTGATGTTCCCAAGATGCTTATTTTTGACAATCCGAATTTCCATCCTCTGTTCGTCGCTTTGCTGTTGAATATTCCTAAAAAGTGAGCACACTTTCTTATATATAATTTCAATATTCTGTTTAGACCTGTCAATATCTGTTAAGTAGATCATAAGTTTATAACGCAACTCTGCATCTCGGGAGTAAGAAGTTAAAGAAAATGACAGGATTGCACACAAAATATTGATTATCTAGTAAATACTATGTATAGCATTTACTAGACTTTATTAGTATAGTTTTATAGTATTTTCCGAGACAAGATTTCACTTTCATTGAATGCTACATTTTCATCCGCGTTATCACGCACTCTAAAATGCTCTTACAAGTTATTTCGCACGTGCAGGTCAATATTATTAACTGCTCTATCCTATACAGTTTTTACCCACATGGTAACGAACGTTAATACATAAATGAGGAGTGACGGAAAAAACGTATTTCGTTACCCATAATTTCCCAATTATTTCTTTAAAAAAAACACCGTTAATTGCTTTTATACTTAACAAAATTATTAGTGGTTAAATACCAATAGGCGGAACGGTAACCAAGGCTGCTATAGCGCACAATAATCCGACATTATTAATACCTTTTTATGGATGTAAAATCATCAAATGACTTGTTCCGTTCTGAAAGGGAATGTCAGACTCTTACTGACTAAAACCCATCTGTGTTCCTAATGCCCTTTACGTTCCAGAGTCGCGGTAACTCTTTCGGACAAATTCCGTAACCCTACATTATAAGTAACTTCAAGCTAATTAAAATACAGTCTCTCATGTAGGTACATCGTTCAACAAATGACCAGCCATCTTACTAAGCTATATTACACAGTAGTGCCTAGAAATTGTCGTTCATGTTATATGAAGAGAGATCTTATAAAATACACACTTTCGTACAATCACCGTCCCGATATAAACATTGGTTGTTATCATAAAACTAATAAGCTTGTCTAGGTATAACAACCACCATATTCTTTGGCGCGCTTCGGACAGCTTCGGCATTGGTCGGAGTTGATCGGAATATTATACAAGGGCCTGAATAACGCACTGTGGCGGTCCCAGATTATCTCGATATAACACTTGTCATGTTTTTATTATCTTTGTATGTTAATACTGTCCACAATCTGATGCTAATGTTGATATACAATCATATTTTTCATGTACATCGATTTAAAGACTTCTGCGGTATGTTTTTCGATTAGTAAAAGTACATTTTTCGTTTCTTACATCATGTGGTGATGTAACCTCTCTGTATGTTTCGAAAAAAGTCATATATTACCATTATTTATGGACATTTAAATCATAACTTTGACTCTAATGAAATAAAGCTCAAGTTATGCCTTAAAACCTTTTTTTTCTTCGGTACTACCAAAGCCATCGCAAAATCCGTCGACTCGTACATTTTCCATTTTCTACATTATCTTTTAGATAATATCAAGTAACTATTCCCTTGAATTAAGTAGATAGCTATCTACGAAGATGAAGAGGCCGACAAGAGCTAGGAGATACTAAAATTATCATAAATATATTCTTATGTTTATGAAAATGATGGCTGACGGTCTGTGACGGGTACTGACGAGTCAGCGAGACCGGGTTTTGTGCACTATTTTCCTCTACTGAATATTGTGTAAGTGTAACTGTCTAACTAATATTGCGTAGAGGAAAGTTCTGTTTGTTTGTTTGCGAATTTAGGAAAATTGCTTTATCGATTGATGTGAAAGTTTACTTTGGGATTTGATTTGCGAGCTACTGTTGCAGTGAAACTAGATGAAAGTTAGAACAATTGGAGCAATAACTGTATAAAACTATAGATAAATCTATTTCGTCCGACAGTTAGGTTTTCAAAATATATTGAACCCGTTAAGTAATAAAAAATAATTTATAATACGCTAGTTAAAATAATATTGGTTAACTAACAAACAAATTAAAGATATTTTTAGGAATGTACACTATTAGTCCAGTAGCTATAAGTAATAATTTTAAATCATATCGCTCACGGTATTTCATCGAAACATGTTTACTACGACAAGTCACAGGCATGCTTAACAATTCCAATAATATTTCAATATTTTTCCACACCATAGAAATCCCGGAGGTCCGCACTTATCTATTGATAAATTATAATAAACGTTCCCATTCTATGGGTGCCATGTGCCATGAGGAGCCGGGCACTAACGGCCAGCGCATGACGTCACTGAATCCTGTTTCATAGCCACTCGTGCCTCACATAAAATGACGTCACGACTATTCAGCTGTTGTCCGTAACTCAGACAATCGTGTTTGTTGTTACTTTTCAAGTTAGGAGCGTTTTCTTGCTGCAGTATAAGTTGCTTGTATACGTACTTAACCTAACTTATAAAGACAACGAAGCCCGAAAAGAAATAGACATGCAATTTAACGTCACGCATGTAGGTACTCTACAGGAAAAGTTAGGCTGAGATGCACCAATAGAAAAACCTAGATTTTGAATAGGAGCCAAATTATTCTTACCAACCTGGCACAAATACGTAGAAAAAACCAATCCAACTTAAAATGTCTATAAAACAAACCTACCTAAAAAAATCTTAGAAGTCTTCGATTTTTTGGGAAAGTTTGATATTTTTCAAGACTATGATTGTAATAAGAATCAACGTTCATAAATGAAATGAGTACCCACCTAAGCTTTTTTCAGTAAAAGAAATTTGAAATCATTTTTCTCTCAAAAAAAGTAGCAAATTACCTACTCTCAAGCTCTCTTTACGCTACCCGCGCAGTAAGTAACTCGTGCTTAAAATAACTTCAAGATTTTCTTTTTTTAAATTTAAAATATTCTCTTTCAGATACTCGTCTCATGGCCAGCAGTGGTGCAGAACATTTTGGCACGAGTCAGCAACACTGAAGTGTACCTACCTAAGCGGTCGTGAACCCGCTCCCCGAACGTGTATTAGAACTCAACAGCTTTATTTGCGTTACAAAAATAAGGCTCACCGAAATTTTACAAAACTAAATGAAAAAAGTATTTTACTAATACTTGCTTTATTCTAATTTTTTTCATTAAACTTAAAGATTAACTGGTTGAAAAGTTATCATTAAAGCTGCACCTAAACATCATCAATTTAATAGCAAACGTACCTATATCAGTAACAGGATCAACCAAAAAGAGTCCTATCACGGCATTTCAGGTAAGCATTGTACCTGCAGACCCCCCCGCGTTCGCCCCCTCTTCGCCCGGGCGTCATTGACATGCAAATGAAACGGGCCACGCTCGCGGACCCAACGGTTATTTATCTCTGATTGGCTCGCTTCATTCCGCTTTGACAGACAGGTTCCAATTTCGAACGGAACCCGGAGCGGTGTTTACATAATTAAATATGTAAACGAATATGCATGTTAGTTTCGGATCGCAGATCTGGTGGTTGAAATTCATATTTGGAGTATAGTTGTGTTAAGTGTTATTTATTAGTAGGAAGGTATATATTGAAGGGACTCCTTTATATGGAATGAAGTATTAAAAAAACGAGCCAGCCTAACAGTAGTCGCATATGATATGTAATATCTTACATCTTAGCTTGGAAATAAACAACATTAATAGGTAGGTACTAAAGTGTATCCTGAAAAAAATATTGAGGTACTTAGGTATTATATCTACTTGAACTGATTTTTCGTAAGAAATAATGATTCAAAATGATATCAGATTTAAATAACACTGGTTAAATCAAATACCCCGCAATATCTGCCAGCCTGCCGTTGCAGCTGTAACTTAGTAATACGAAGAAAAATTTGACATGAAAATACAAATAATAAGTAAGAAAAAATATAGATCGCTTTTCGCCAATCCTACAATAGCATCACTCAATACAAATTTTACTTCAAAATCGCGACTCAAATCAAAATGAATCTTAACTGTATTATTATGTAAACAAACAGACTGGGTTTTCCTTCAGTACCTTCAACCCAAGCGATGGGAGACGAAGATAAGGCCTTGCACAGAAATACCATTCGTGTCAATCAGCCGTATAAGTAAATTTCGATCTTTACGAATCGAATAAGCGATAAATAACCCTTTGAAAGCCGCGGCGCGATTGACAAGCATAATTTCGCCTTTATTTTGTTCTAATCGCAGGGCTTTATCGGTAAATGGACGCGCCTTCGCTTCCCACGATTTTTTGCTGTGTTATTATTACGTTATCTTCTTTTGATACGCCATGATCAGTGAAGGGTTGACCGTTTTCGTAATATTTAAAAAAAGAACAACACGTATTTTAATTCGAATTTCTAACCAGTAACACGAATTGATAAGATTTTCCACATTAAACATTACGTAATTTTCATACAGGTTAGCTTTATTGAATAAAGTATCAGGAAACAGCTACAAGTACGGCATTCTCATTAGTAGCAAGTGCCGAGTCTTGATCGTTCGGTCCCTTTGTAGTTCAATAAACAAGATTGCTCGATGGAGAACAATTATTTTGTTATTTATGACAGCAATTGCGCCTGGCTACTTACATAATACCCGTTTACAGACACCGGTACACGTGTCTCGTTTATAGGTAGGTTATTTTTTTATTGACTATGTACTTGCGTGAGTGTTTGTACTTTTAAGTGGATAGCAGTGTTGCTAGGTTATTTTTAATCTATGGTGGATATACATATATGTATATAATATGTTTGTCGTAGATGCTAATAATGGAGAATAAGTAAATATTACATTAGGATAACTGAGAGAGTAAACATTATTTTTACAAGTGAATAACATTGAGTTGTTATATTCTTGTACGTTACAGTGTGTGTTGTTTTCAGCGAATGTGTTTTAATCAAGATAAAATTAGCCACCACAACAAGCCCGTATACCAAACGTTTTGCTAATTAAGTAGAAAACACAGAACACTTTTTGAATGTGGAAAAAGTGGGACAACACCAACAATTTTATAAACAGGAAAAATTTAACCGCAGTTGTAAAGAACCGCGGTTTAAATGTCGTGGTGTAAGATTAGCTTGAACTTGCTAATAATATAAGTTGGGTACTTTTATCTCGGAAAGTTTCGGGACGATTCGGCGGGGTTCTTAACCCGGATTACTAAATGCTGGCTGAAGTTCGGTAGTTAAGTGACTTGTAAGTGGTTTAATTCTTGAATTCGATGGCGACTGACTACGCTGGGATATAGGGGGGAATTTGGAGAGTTGAAGATTTTGAGAAGGGCAACCATGCAACTTCATGACAAGAATGATAATTATATTTTTTCTCTGCTAGACGGTTAAAGAAATAATTTTATCAGTTTGCTATAAAAAATAAGGGGGAACATTTTGTATTTCCCAAGTAAAGTCTTTATGTTTGACGCAAGCAAGTTTTCAAAACATATCCCAGCATTTCTCCCAACGTACTCTAAAGCTAATGTGCCTAAAGAAGATATTTATGTGTCAAAAAGAAAGTACGAAAAACTCCTACAAAACAGAAAATTTCAATCAATTGAGGAATCAGATTCCTCATCTATCCAGACGATTGCATAGTAAGAGATATGTAGCCATCAATTCTATGCGTGTGTCGGGTGAAAGAATAAGAACTTTTGGGGATGAAAGGGGGGGATGAAATGGGGGTGAAATGTCTATTTTTCGCAAGTCACGTATCGGTTCAAGCTTATCCGGCGTTAGGTTTGATAATAATAAGTGATACCGCCAAATATGGTTTACAAGGATGTAAAGATGACTGGATTTGATAATATCTGCAATGTAAGATGGTACTAGAGGAGCTTATTGAGCGTATAAAGAAATTGCAAAATGCGTTTTAGCGTTTATGAATGATTTGTAGTCGATTTTTTGGCGACATTTTTTACACAAAATTACAATCATTCCGAGTGTACTTGTATAAAACACTCTAAATATAAAGAACGGTAATCTTAGGCACTGAAAATACAACGATTTGAAGAAATGTCAATCGTTATTATCTGTAATTTTTCACGGCAATTATCTTATAATTTTAACTGAAATCGACAACAAGTCAGCTAACAAAGTATTTCCGTCGGGAAGCAAATACCTACCTACATAATCAGTAATGTAGGCACCTTACTATGTACCGTGATATGTTTTATGTCTTTTTACGTAGGTCAGGGTCGTTGTTTACAACCGTACTATGTAGCACGTTAGACGTAGGATCGGTAAGTTTACATGCAACCTTGTTTGTGGAAACCAGTGGACATTATCAACAAGCTGTAAGTTGTTCATTAAAGATTACTTGCTTGGGAAGTTTGGTGGTCTAAATCTAAAGAGAAGTGGTCAATATTATTTGGTCAGTACACTTACACACTCACTCCCTTCCGCTCCACCCAGAGCGGGAGAAGTCATTTGATGATTTCCCATCCAGTAAAAAAGTGGTCAATATTTGTATTGACTACTTTGATTCAATTAATTAGAAAAAAACTTTTTTTTTTAATTACCAGCAACTTTGTGTTCTTTTCTCAGTTTATCATTTCCTCCTGGAAGTAGTCCCCATGTACATTTAAATTCATAATTTACAAAAAACAAATAACTACTTCAGTCGTTGTAACAAAAATCAAAAATCTCAGTCATTCACAAAATTTACAATTCATAACTTTAAAGCGTAAAGTGGCTACCTCATACCTACTGTAGTCGCGTAGGTAGCGCCTCCATTTCTTACCGTATCTGGAGCCGAAGCATTCACGAGGCGTCCTCGTCGAGTCAATATCAATAAATGCTGGGAAGCTGGAAATTGGATGTGTTGCGGCTCGTGGCCTGCCAACACGCTACGTAATAACATAGTAATGAGACGCTCTTGCCACTCGTAAAAATATGGACGCTGGCTCCCGGTCTATGACTAAATATTTAACTAACTTGATGTGTCCTGTGTGGGCCTAAAATATGATTATTTATGTCTATGCTTTGTTGTTTGTTTTTTATGCAATTTTTTGCATGTTGCCAGAAGATTTTTAATTATAGAATTAGTAGTTTTGTTATTGTAACAGTTAGCACTTTCCTCCAAATGTGGAATTATTGACATAAGTACCTACTTAAATACTTTTAAATATTTCGATAATAATTGCTATTATTTTGTATGTGTTTTGTTCGGACATACTATTTTGGCAACTAAAAATAATAAAGGTTGTAAACCTCCCTTCTAATAAAAATCAAGCAGGTCGTAGGTGCTTTTGCCTGAAATCAATTTCAGATTTAAAATCCATATTATAGGTAGATATAATACCAATAAATCAGGTTCAAAATCCAATAGCCTTGAATATTAAAAACAATTGGTTTTTAATATGATGTTATTGGTCAGTTAAAATTGAATGAGAGTTCAAACAATAGGATGTTTTATCTTATGTATCAATTGGTAGATGTTTATTCGATAAATAATTACTTCCGTGTGCGATGATAATATATATCTACTTTACTATGAATTCTTTTGTACATATCTAAGCATGCTTACCTACTTATTGTTCAATGACAATATTCATAATCGCTTAACTCATTTTTACATTTACTACGGCAATATTTTTGCTGAAATTGCAGACGCATTCATTGAAATTTGTTTTTATTTCCGGCATACAACTTGTGCAAACTTCCGAAAGACCAATTTAATTTATCGCCACGAGTTAAATAGGGCAAAAGAGTACGTATAAGTACAAGTAGGTCCTCACTCTACCTTTGTTTGCAAATAGGGCAAGAGGGCAAGCATAACTCACCGACATTAAGAGCAACGGCCCTTCCTCATGCCTACCTACATTAGCAGTAAAAACAATGGTTCAAACATACCGTCCACACTTCGAATACACCCATTTTCCGTTGAATCCGACCGACAACCGGTTTGTTCTGAAAAAAAAAAGAAAATCACAGTATTAATTAATTACCCCAACTCGTTTGTAACTATCCTAGTAAATTGTGTGTAACTGATTGCATCAGCCTACGAGGATTGATTTGACATTGACACGCCGCGCATGCGTATTGCCCTAATTCCGTGTAACGTCCCCGTGGGTAAGAGACGATGAGATATGATTTCACATACGAAAGAGGGAGATATGTATGGGATCCACAGGGACGGCTGTCAAAGACGGGTCGGTAACATGGCCGACGGCTATTGCATCTGCATGCATTTTAAAGAATTGTGTTTGATGCTGAAGGCTTGGCGCTGTGGGAACGTTTGACTTTCTCTTTTTAAATGTTAAGAATATCTTTTGAATAAATTAATGAAATTAGTAATGCTAGGACTTAGCATCAATTTTCCTACATTTATGTTAAATCCGAGCAATAATAATATGTTAAAAAATCGGGCTTCATTATGAAATTAACACAGAACAAGTGTTTGGATGGATGAAACAGAAGAAAATTTTAGGAATATTTCCTGATGAACAGGTTTAAAAACACAGTGCAACAACCTCTAAATGTATGGGCCGAATCTCGCGGCACCGGAAAATGTTCAATATACCTACACAACTATACATAGGTTGTCAGCATTCTAATAAAATTTAAATTATAGCGCAATTTGTGTCTACCTACCTAATCATATCCAATATGGCGTATCAGTCTATATCATAACTTAGATTTTTTTAAATAATTATGACAAAATGTTAATCGAAACCCTGATTCCGATACTCGATAAAATATGTAACATGTGTTGATATAAATTTATGCAGATATTTGAATGTAAATGATTCTTCAAGCGATTTACATAATATCGATCTGAAGTTAATTCAATGTCGAATACAATTCGAGTCTTGTTGTTTGAAATTCTGTGTGTAAAGAGATAATGATGGCATTGAACTCTAAATGATCGGTACTATCATATTTTTGTTACATTTACATTTTTACACACATTTACATGCGAATTATTATGATTAATTGAATGAAAACTCTTTAACTTCTAAAGTCATAGATATGTTAGTATCAGTGTGAACACAAAAACTGTACTAAAATCTGTAAGTTGTATGCAGACAATTAAATTCATCGAAAGATTAGAAATGTTGAAAGCATTAAAAACAAAACATTTCGTGCATAGGTACGTGACGCAGGAAATAATTTCTAACAATATGTACAGTTAGGTAGATAGGAAATGTTCACCGTATCGTGCCATTTGTCCCCGGCTTCCTACCTGTCCTTGCGATATCTACAATGTCGTCGACCCACATATCCGCCGAGCGACCTCTCAGAATAGATTGAATTCGTACAATTCAATAAAGGTGTTCAATTTCGAAAAACAAGCCGTGCCTTCTGAAACGATAATGAAATTCCTTGAATATTTCATTCGTCTTCTAATAAGTTGAGAAACTTTAATTTGGAACAACGTTAAAACTGAAGTATTTCCTTGGAAAGGCCCTGGCTGCTAATCGCTACAATTTGGCGTAAGTAAATAAAAGTTTAAATAGATTAAACTCGGTAACGAGGGCCGTCGGGCGGGGTAAGAGAAGGCACAATTATCTCGTCCTATTTTCCCTTCTAATTTCACGTTAGGTCTACTCTTGAAGGGCTTTTGCAGACGTGCGCTTAAAAATCGCAAAAAAAGACGCTTACCAACATTTGAAACTTTCACCCATGCGAGTCTGTGATCTTAACATTTTCTATGAGATAACTAGTTAAAGGTATCGTTTTTCTATTCAAATTATAATCTCGAGACATCTTAAATTATTCAATCTAAAGGCCCTTCAAATGATAACGGTAATTTAATATGTAATAATGAATCTTCCAATGCGTGCACGGATATCATTAAGAAGGCGACCCAACACTTCCTACTTTTGATAAGAGGCTAATTTTCATAGCATTATTACTAATAAGGCTTTTTAACTTTGGTTTATTTTTCCTGTTAGCAGCACTATTTATGTAAATAAAAACTATTACGGAACGCAAGGAGCGATGGCTTCAGTGATAAGTTAAAAAGTAGTCCAGAAACAAAATCACGTCGATATAAAAGGTCGAATTATATTTTGAATAACGAATGGGAAAAATCAGAGGCTTCAAATAAACTGACATTCTGTCAACGATAACAAGTAGGTAGCTATCAAAAATGTAGGTGTGACAAGCAGTACAGTGGCCGTACTACGAAGTGCCAATGCAATCATGATTCAGTGTGAGGGAAAGGGATAGTGCTATTCGTCTTGTGTAACTCCGTCTCTCTCTGACACGGGAATAATGATGGATTTAAGACGTCATGGTACGGCAGCAGAAATGTGAAGTCAATACTTTGTCTTATAGACACTCGCTGATAGAAGGTCACATTTCGTAATTCAAGTAGCTTAAAAGCTGTCAATGCACTACATATTTATTCACGCCTGTCTGACAGTGACTGTCTCACATATGCGCCAGCTTGGAGTAGCCTGATCGACTTGCAACAAGCTGCAGGTTGTTCAGAATAAGTCAATTAAAATTGCAAACAGTACTATTAAATTGGGAACTATGGTTAAACGCAGCCAGAATAATTCTTGTCGAGTTTCATAAATCAAAATCAATCACTTTGTCTAGAAACTTGAAAGAGCTTCAGTTTTTTATGGAAATAAAATGTAAGTACTACGATCTTCTTTAAGGACAACGAATAGTCGTTCGTGTGCAGACAGAAACGCTATCTTCCCACAGAACCGTTTCCAGACGCCTTCAGTTTTTCTCACCATTGAGTTTCACACTCGCGGCTTTTTGGGTTAAACATATATCATTGGTTAAACGACACTTTGTAGGTACGTATTCAATGATAACGTTTGCTGGGATCAAGAAGAAATAGCGAATTAAAACATTCTCTTTAGGTACGTTTGATTGAGTTTTGTATCAAAAATACACTCATAAACCGTTTGAAATTCTGCACGTTTCGCAATGTTTCTGAATAATTTCTGAAAGTTTGCTGCCCATGATATAATGACAGATTGCAATGGGGGATTGCAATCTGTCATTAATTAACTGACCTAGTTTATCTTAATCGGCTCAACCACTTACTCAATTACTCAGCAGATAAGAAGATAGTTTCAGTCACAACTAGCAATAGGGGTCACTAATCATAAGTAATAAAGCCTACTTTGCAATGCAAATGATCAAACAATCTAATTTGTAAAAACAAAGGAATATTAATGCAAATAGGGGTGAAAATTCTTGCGATTCTTCTCATTTCTTTTAGTCCAACGACGAAAATATTATAATATTTTACAAGAGCAAGAGTTGTAACATTAGCATAGGAATAGCCGTAAGTTGATATCATTGAACTTTATTAAGGAAAGCTCGCGATAAACACCCCATGCTGCTATGATCCCATAATCTCATCCAATTATGCTTTGGTTTTATTCTGATAGATGTACTTGCAGTTTCATAAAAGTTGTCTTGCGAAGATTAGATTAGATCTTGTTTTCTTATCCATATTTATTTATTGATCCTCGTCTTGCTTCGAAATGTTGACTGTATTTTTTGGTGTCTGATTCAAAACTTCGCTTAGGTATCGATTGACCACGATAGGTCAGAGAGGTCGCATTGAAATTCATAACATTTTAAATGGTAAGTCGACACCCTATTCTGTTGTTAATATGATAAATACAAATATATCACATGAAATCGATAGGTATATCGGTCGTGTTGAATATTTGACAGGTTCGCTTTAATCTGTATATTTACTGTCCCCACTTGATAAGTCTGACAGCTCTATCAACATTTTCCCATAAGTTAGCTGTTAGCGACATTATTGTAATTTCATTAGATATCTTATTACATAACGTTAATTCAAATTTGTTTAAGTGAAATTCTAACAGCTGCATTTGAGATGAGTATTCGTTTATTTGAATGATATGAAAATTAGAGATGTTCTTGCCTGCTTGTTTCTCACGTTACACTTTGATGTTATGTTTTTCTGGGACCCATGTTCCAACTAGTTACCGCCCTACGCAAACATGTTAATAGAATCAATCTCGATGTGACGTACATACGAAGGCTGCGTCAGTCGCCCCCACGTCGTGCCTCTATTTACATGTTTTTCTAATCTACATCCTGATTCCTGATATTGGGTACATTCGTGACTTGCATTGAGCGGGTACTATTAGCCTGGCCTAAGGGATTGTCTTCGTGAAGATTAAAACATGTATTTACATAATGTTACAGACAATGCGACGCCCAGAATAAGTCTCTGTTATGAGTAGGTATTCTGCGTGAGCACGTATTGTCTAAGATGAATGTCTTGTTGTATTAAATGTATTGTCTTTAGGTTTGACCGTTACGTATGCATTAAAGTGTCACCATCAGACGTCGTAAAATGTCCAGGAATTTCGACAGGGTTTTAGATTTTCTATGTTCAAGTTGCAGTTTCATCTTACGTACACGAAACTATCTAGCTTAAGTGCCTACCTTAATAAATGAACAGTAAACTAAACAACTTTGCATTGAATATTGAATTGTATACACCTAGGTACTGACTACTCATCGATCCGCAAAAATTCTGCACAGCCAAAACAAAAGTTCAAGCAATACACTTTTATCTATCCAATAGACAAACACAAGAAACAAATATCCAAAAGTTTTACGTCTAGTATCACGAAGTGTTTCAGCCAAAACAAAGGGGTCTGAGCAACAAAAGTTTGACGTAGGTATTTGCATTCTGCACATCCTGGGAAGGCTTCAGTATGAATAGTAGTGTTGGGAATAATTGTGGTTGTACTGTACCTTCATGCTTCGCTACTAACTACTTCGAGCGAAGTGTGGGTTATGTGTGTGGTCTAAGAACGAGCGGAAGCGGGTTGATATTTTTTCCATATTTTTACTAATTTTAGTATTTTTTTGGATTACCATAAAACGCTAAAATGAGTTAAAACTGCAGACAAAAAACTTGCCACAAATTATGAAATAATTATTGTGGTGGGATAGTGTGTTTGTTCAGCTTCAACGCACCCTGAGAAGTCTGATCGTGGTACTAACCTACGAACTATTATTTCTTTACAACGGTATTATGTAATTATTGTATTGTGATGAAGTGAGAGAAATATTTCTTAGTTGTTAATGCAAGTGGTAGTTTAAATTATGCATAACGGACTATAATAACCTAATATTTGTTGAATAGGAACTATTTAACGTTGTAAATTATACCTGGCATATACGAATGTTCAAATAGTGTTCTATATAATGTGTGGTCTACTATGACACTTTCAATCATGAATACAAACGTCTAACCACGTAAAGGATATTTTTATTTCTTGTAATTCCACAGCGCATATACTCTGCAACAATATTCACATATTTCTTTTTGTATTTACCTAAGAAGTGCCATTTACACGTTGATGTTTTATGAAATTAATAGACCATAACGTGTTTTGCTTTCCAATTATTTTATAAAAGCACTCACACAATAAAAATTTAAATAAGTATATAAAAAGTCGTTTTTACAAAAGGTAATAAAATTCGCCCTGGCTTTCACTTTCAACAAAAAGTTTAAAATTGAATTTAACTAGGTTTCACTTTCTGTATTCATAAAAAGACGTTACCAATTCATAATACAGGTAAACAACACATTGTTACATTTTTTTATGGCTGACAATTGCTACCGTTTCGTTCCTTTTAGTCAGATGTTTTATTTACCTTTTTACAAAAGGTGTGACTGAGTTTTTTAGCTTCCGAAGTAAACAAAACCAAAGCTTCATAAAAACTCATGATATTTCGAAGACATTGATTTCTAAGGATAGTTTCGATATGCTTCAGTTAACAAATTTACAGAGCCAATGTTTCATTTTATACCGTGAACTAAAATACCTGTTATCTTCCTAATTGTACTGTTTCAATGAGAAAAACAAAAATCCTGCTGTATTATTTTATGAGGACATGTGTTTATTCTTCTAAATTAAAATATTTTTGGAATCTATATTTTGTCTTTATTTATTTCTTTTTTGGTCATTTGATTTGAAGCTTATCAAATTTGTTCTAATAGATTTGGTGCGTAACTGATTTACCAAGAAAAAATATCTATAGGGTCAGCATTTGGTTGTACCTAGATAACCTAACTCATACCATAATAATATTCTTGTATTTTCAGATCTGCGAATCGCCGCCACCGAGACCACACGTAACACGTCCGCCGCTTGTACCGGGATGTGTGCCTATAAAGCAAGAGTTTTTAGTTACCGCCCATTCGGGCTAAGTTCACCCTCGGGTCAAAATGATCCGGGCTCAGACCTCTATCCAGACGTATGGTAATGCCAGGTAGATCCGGATGACGTCATTATGTGACCCGTGCTTAAAAATATATGTTGGTTTGTTTACGTATAGTTAGACAAAAATGTTGCTTAGAGAAATATTTTTTTAATACGATACATTTTTGGTTCCAATCTTAAAAAGAAAACAGAACTTATGTAAAACGAGTTTTACTCGCGATTTTGTCTGCGTGTAGTTATTGAGTGGTTATAAACTGTATGAACCTATGTATGTGTGTTTCATTTCATCTAAATCTGGTAAGTAGTTTTTGGTGGTTACATTCTCTATGAGTTTTTGCGTTGAAGTAACAAGCACCCATACATCCATCTTCACAACCTTTCAAATTTTCATATGCTTGTCAAAGTTCTTTTTTAGAATAAGTTTTTATTTTTAGATTAACGAAAAGACGTCAACAGTGCCTACAGTGTTGACGTCAGCTTGATATGGCTAGCATAACAAAAGAACAAGCTGTAGGTACCTTTAAAACCTACATACTAGGTAAATAGGTTGGCTATACTATGGGTGAAGTATAGCTCTACTCTGGTTTCTAAGTTACACGTTGCTCAGCCACAGATCTTCGATAAGACGAAGTGTGTTACGGAAATGCCACGCAAATACGACTCTTACCTACTCGTATGTGGAAAACCTTCGGCTTATGTTTTCCTAGTTATAACGCAATAAATCCGACAACGTATAGATTGGTATGGGCTTTTGAATCGCCTATTTAGCTGTGATTTTAGTTTTAAATATTGTGTATTTTAAGATATTAATAGTTTATTTTTTTATCCACCTAAAAATAATCAGCCTTATTTATATTACCCGCTAAACATATGATTAGTTTTACTACTGATTAGCAGATCCTAAATTCGAAAATCCCAAAAAAAAATAAGAACCTGTTTAAGTTTATTTTTATCTTCTTCTTTTCTTATAGGTCTTATCTACACTAATATTATAAAGAGGAAAGGTTTTTTTGTTTGTTTGTACCAAATAAGCTCCGAAACCAATTTTTCACCAATGTAAAGCTACATTATCAGCGAGTAACATAATATGATAATAAGAATAGAGCTTTATTTATTCTACACAGTTTAAAATTACAAATACTAATTAAAAATTACATGCAGTAGGTGTTACAGTCTCGTTATCATTCATAATTAATAAGTTTAGTGACATAGACTTTATTTTATTCCCACGGGAATGGGAATGGTAACTACGCGGGTGAAACCGCGGGGCGCTGATAGTTTATGAAAAAAATGTTGAGTATGTTGTTTGGTTTATTTTTACAAGAACGTCATTGGCTACCTTTGTAAAGAAAAGGCTTTCATTATTGGGTACATAATGTATCGTATTTTATGGTAATTAATATGGATCAACATAAAGTTAATAATTATGAATAACTTGTTAAGCAGATGCGACTCATGACGTCAATGCAGACATAAAACCTATTAAGACCCATTCGTGTTAAAAACAGAAAAAGACAGACACTAATTGACTAGGTATGTCACAAGTGCCTAGAGCGGGAGAAGGAATTTAATGATTTCCCATCCATAAATACAAAAAAAAGTGTTGGGAAAAAAAAGCAAACGTGTATGCTTCTTTAGTTTGACCAAACCTTACAAAAGCTTCTGGACACTACTATCCACTCCAGTTTTGGAAGAGATAACAACTTTTTTAAATCTTCTCAACAGATCATCGGCTAACTTAATAAAGACCATTTCAGACACAGATCTTCATGGTTCTCATATAACATATTATTGTGAAAGTGAGGACTATGTAGATCAACATATTAGGGTCTTCTTTCAGTTTGTCTGGCAGTTTGAGTAATTCTTGCAGCCTACCCAAATGTCCTTACTTTGGCATTGTTCGTCAAATCGTTTAGCTCCATAAAGTTCTAAGTTTGAGCTACACGGTAACTGACAAATGCTTGCACTGCCTGGACAGGTCCACTCAAATCTGTGTGGCATTTTCCTCAAAAGGCTACCACAGACATTAACCTACATGGTTCTAATATGACTTGACCAGTACGGATTGTATGGACTTTAAAAGAGACTTTGACCTCTGAGTTTGTTTCGGTGTTTCTTCTCAGGGTAGTCGGCTAGGAAACACCGGCTTCATCGAGCTTAAAATGACCAGAAATGTTTTACGTGTAAAAGTGTTATGTACCTACGTACAAAATAAATATCATTTATAGCTGTTCTAACGACACGCCAATAGAACTTCACTATTTCAGCAATTTCAATAATGTTTTTCGTTGAGTAGGTATACATTATGCATGCAAACCATTCGAAATGTATGAAGGTGAGTCAAAAATAACCCAGTCCAATGGCGTGTCCCAGTCACATGAACTCGAGATGAAATATTGTTTCAGCCAAAAAACACGACAGACCGTTTTTTCAGCCGTTTCTCTTACTATTGTTCATACTCACGCGATTCTCACCTAAATGACAAATGTAGTCTACATTTTTAAAATACAACTTCCTTATTGCTTTTATGCTCAAATAAATGTAGAAAATAGGAAGGTTCTTCTGGCCTAATTTGGGAAAATTTCTCATGACAATTCCATTCGTTATGTTTTGAAATTTTAAAAGTTTCACTTTTTCTATTTTAAAAAGTATTTTTCTTTATGTGGACCGGAGATGCAGTAGCTAATAACGATGAAACTGTCTGAACGATGGCTTAATCAGCTGATAATCTAGGAAGGAGAAGCAAGACTACAGGACCAGGAAACCTTGAAAACTTACAAGTTCCTAAAACTTCAAGCATTACTTAGCAAATAACGTAACTTTCTTCCTTCTGTCCAAACTTATAGTAAAAAATACCTACATACATCTCTGTATACAAATATAAGAAATATAACACAAAAATATCAAACTCGTAGAAAAGGAGGGCACGAACGAAGCGAAACTATCCCCTTGCTTATACAAATTTCACGAATGCGCGGCTCCAATACATTTTGCATGAAGTACTGGAAGAAACTTGCTATTCGTCCTCGGGACAAAGTTGGGTTTTTATAACTATTTTTATATAAAACAAGTTTGCATTTTGTTGGAGATGTCAGCGTTATTTTTTGTTGACATGCTTAGGTATATAAATATTTAGCAGGTGTACGTTTGGGACAGAAACTAAATTGGGTAGGTAGTAGACAACAGGATGTATCAAAGGCGTAGGTACAGGTCATTTTCATTATCACCTGCACCTTGCATAACGCCTTTTTGTAAGTGTCAAATAAGCTAAACTATTTTATGCGGTCAAAAAAATTTGGCATTAGTAACCATAACCAGTCTGCCCACGGTTCTTTCAAACCTGAACCCAGAAAACCTTAGTAGGTAGTTTAATAGAGTAACATGCGTTTTGATTTGTAATGGCCCTTACGTCCTATGCACAAGTATCGGCTTTTATGTTTCTACTGCTAATATTGAACCTTCCCAGATACCTCAACAACAAATGACCTCGGACCGATATGCAAAACACGCCTTAATTTAGCCATACTTCACAATCCCGAGTTGAAAACTAAACAGTAACATAACTCCGAAGCGCCATCGGGCGAAACTAATAGAAATTCTCAACGGATCCCAACGGTCTAGACGAGGCCAGCTTATAAAAACACAAGACTGGCTACACAAGAGTACGTCGGACGCGGCCGCTCAAAGCTGTGAATGGTTGCATAAGCTGACTTGAATGACTAATTATGATGTGCTGTGGCGCCTTCGAATGTGTTGTCGGATGTGGGAATTAGAATAATTGCGGTCGTGTGATAAAATGTGAAATGTAGGTATAGCATTTTTCTTGCTTAGCTGGAATCTTGGGAGATGGGTTATGGGTAATCTTAGATAAGCGTATGTCCGGTGGACTTCAGAAATCACTGCTGTGTTTAACGATTTAATTAAAATAATAATATTATTAAAACTCTATTGTACAACTTCAGTGATCTGATTCCGTTGAATCCACAATACCTTTACACATTTTTAATAACCCTCATGCATGTACATAAATCTACTTTACTTATATTCATTACTATTCATTTCTAGGGTTCTAAAAATACTGAAATTTTTAGTGACTAAAGAAACATACCACAGCAACAGCAATAAAGTAATACCGTAATATAATCACAAAAAAATGCAAAAATGCTAGTATTTATTGCATTACTGTCGGAAATGTATGACAACCTAAACGGCACAGGCGCCGATCCGCATACAGATATTACTACCAAATTTGAATGTGTTGCATGTAATTATGTGTGAGTAATGGCATTCACGATATGGGGAATCCTTAGGAATCCTAATGTGATATTGGCAGTACTGGCATGCAGAATTGTAGGCAGTTGAAAAATGTTTCCGTATCTAACTATACAAAAGAAGTTATCCGTCGCATAATAGATCCTCCTTAGAGGTCAAACTACCCAATTTGTTTGTTTGCTTCTCCATCACGGTAAAGTGTCTATCGGATTAATGAAGAATTTTGATAAACGACGTTGTAGGTTGTCGGCAATATTTATGGATATGTTTACTTTTTTGTTCGCAGATTTTTTTACGAAAATAAGTAGTCTATGTGGGAGACTTGAATCTTATACCTAGGTATACATTTGATTAAATAGCATCTGTTCACGAGAACAGATGCTTATTTCTAATTATGTTATTAGGTAGTAAACATATTTTTATTGGCGTTATTAAATCACATGGCACTAATAGCAGATTATCAAAAGAAATCATTATGCTGGATCATTAAACCACAATCTATGCACAAATACGTGTGATAAAACACGGCAGATTTCTTTTTTAAAAAAGGAAAAATGTGAGTCTTCAATCACAGTTCAATAACGTTAAATGAAAGTATTGGGTTCCGTTTAATCAGGAGCACGATTCAGATGGACCATTCACTTTCCCTTCCTTCTTTTCAAATTAATTCTACAGAGAAAAATGAAGATAAAATATTTGACTTTTCTTGAAACCGCTAAAAAATTTTCGCATACTTTAGGACTGAGAAAAAATCTAAATTCTATCTTTCTACTTACCATTATCATTAGGATAGGTTTTACGTAGGTAATCACGTAAACTCAGTGCTGATTGGATATTTCTATTAGAAGACCTCAATCTATACTAATATTATAAAGCTGAAGAGTTTGTTTGTTTGTTTGAACGCGCTAATCTCAGGAACTACTGGTTCGAATTGAAAAATTCTTTTTGGGTTGAATAGACCATTTATCAAGGAAGGCTTTAGGCTATATATCATCACGCTTAAGCCAATAGGAGCGGAGCAGCGATAAAGAATGTTTTAAAATCGGGGATTCCACGGGGACGAAGTCGCGGACAGAAGCTAGTGTCTAATAAATGGCTAAAGGCGTCCGTTTATTCCCCTGGGACTTCATGCTATCATTGGCGAAGGAGAGCCGGCAAAAGGTACCTGCCATTTGGCCAACCCTCCTGAACATGTCCATTGAGAATAAGATTTGTCTGGTATATTTCAATGGAAAGAGGATTACATTTCCGAAATATGTGTTATGCTACATAGAGGTTAAAATAAAAATGATTAAGTAGATTAATATAAATATGTAACAAATTAGATTAGGTACATTAGATACGTAATTGGGTAGTTCACTGAGTTATCAATTTATCATTTTATTTAATAATGACAAAAATAATGATTATCTCAATTTATTATTATTAGGTATTTTAAATAAACTGCATGTTCAAGAAAGGACTTCTTAATAATTGTAAAAACCAGGAACTACTAAGCGACTTCAAAAAAAAAAGAGGAGGTATTCAATCGGACTATTTTTTTTTGTCTGTTCAGCGATATTTCAGTCATTTCTTTATTCAAATAATTTTCGATCACAAAAAATACGTTCTTTTTTCAATTAAAAACTAGTGGTACGAAAATCAAAATCAAACCGTACATTGAAACGCCATGATTCGAATATACGCATAGTAACGTGTAAGGAACACATTGAACTCGAAGGCTACTTACACTCGCTACATATGGGTACGCGTATATTGTCTTAATACTTGCTCTTATTGAAGTTTACGTACATTTATCGACATCTTGATGGGTTGATGGTGTGAATCGATTTATTTATGTCTGGTTTTCTAGTTTCTACCTACGTTTTTTTGACGGGTATTTGTGTACCTATATGAATAGGTTTAGCGTATGACTTTTCCCACTCTGGGCGAAGCGGAAGGGAGTTTCAGACTCTGAAAACCCACCAGTGATCCTCCTAATGCCCTTTGCGTTCCAGGGTCGCGGTGACTCTTACGAACAAATTCCGTAACCCTAGCAGGCACTGACCCTATGAGGCCCCGTCTTCTTTGCTGACATTTCTTTGAGGCGCTCGTGGAACACGACGCGCCGTCGACCCGGTCCTGGTTGTTAGTGGCGAGCCATCCATAGCTCGCCATCCGCAGTCCGGGAGGACTAGCGTTATTCTGACTATGGGGTATGGTTTCAGTCTAACCAGATGGACCTGTAAGTATATCAGTATTTTACATGGAGCGACTGCCTATGTGACCTCTACAACCTAGTATCTAACTGAATAATATCTTTTGACGTAGTAGAAAAGTGACGGGAAGAGTTTAAATCATAAATATTATATTATGTATGTACCTACTTACTAACATAGTTTTTAAGCAAATTGTTTACTAACACTGACTATGGATTCAGTTCGAAGCAAATTAATAATAATAATACAGATTTTAGGCTTGACTACCCGCAATCTGTCAGAGATCTACTGCCTGTACTTTTCAAGGGAGGGGGGAGCCTAGATATGTAATCAGTAGTAGGTACCTATGTAGATTAATCTTGATTGAGTCAGGCGTTACTTTGCGGAAATCCATTTTTATTATTCCTATAAATCCAATTTTATTATATTAAAACTAGATATATAATTTTCATTTTCAAATTTTTAGATTAATCTTGTCAACGATGGGATTAAGCAAAGGACTGGCTATAATTTTCAATGAGTGAGTTTACCTTCACGAAATAACAAATGCCCAGGCGTTTTGTACAACTAATTAAAATTTGTACATGCTAGGGATTAATTCAAACCAGATCGCAGAATCAGATATCCCTACATCAAAGTTTTCGACCAGTTACTTTGTAGGAGTACAATTTTTAAGGTTTATTAATTTAGTTAATTGCTCAGAACGTCTACTCAGATACAAATGTATGAATTCATGAATTTAAATTCACTTGTTCTTGGACAACTTCAAGACGAGATAAAACGTCCAAGTTTTAATCTTTGTTCTTCGTTAATGCAATACAAAAATGTAACGTTATTTCAAGAAATACATACTTACGTAGAATGACAATAATTTGTAGTATGTAATAAATTTAGTGAAACAATCAGTGGGATGTACAATATTGGTCTGTACAAGACACAAAACAAAGTTGCACAAAACGGAATCTTGTTTATAGATACGACTTTCAGAGACGACGAGAAATAACTTTAATTAAATTAAGAAATTTATTGATACAGTCGCTTAGTGATGTCGGTACTTGGGGATAGCGGGGTCATTTGGCAACGGTCCTTAGTTCGGGCAAGATATCGCGGACGGTCGCCCGGCTGCGCCAGCGGGGAGGTGCGGCTCGATATCTCACATGACACATTTTGGGAACGTTAGGGGACCACACACGATGATTTGTTTACGCTGTGTGAATTGGTTTCAGGTTGTTTTTTTACCATATTCTTGTAAGAGGGTGTTATAATAAGCTTACAGAACTATCGTTTAGATGGGATTTTGTACCCTTTCATGATTCAAAGATTTTTATTCCCGCCATAATTCTCCTTATCGAATCAAGTTAAGACTGTCTTTTACTTTTGTTTTTACAAAATCTTTTCCCTAAAGTGTCTTATTTTTAAACAAGTCCCCAGACAGAATTTGAAATTCACGAAAGCGAGATCAACAAACAATCCACATCCACAAAGCTTCGCGTCTCAAGACACAATATTACAAACGTATGACACACAATACGTAATCAAAATTCTAGCCAGATTACTTACATATTTTTTATCCGACGTATGGGAAAAAATATACAAAAATAATACAAACACCGAAAAACATGGCGGCGAATTGGTCGTTGTTGTTCCGTAACAAATTGGGCGCCTGTCGCCATCTCCTATTCGCATATTGGCCAATATTACGCTCTCGATGCGCGCCTATACTTTGGCAACACGACGTATACGTATTGTGTGTACAGCATGTTCTGTTTACACGGCAGCGTCGATATTTGTCGGAAGAAACTTTATCCGTGACGTATTGCGACAAAAACGTGTTACACTTGATATAAGAAAGTTGATCATGTTATCGGGAAGTTTTGCCCTAGTTTCCCCTCCCTTTATTAGAAAAATATACAATGCCTATTTATACTTATGGTGGTATGCTATGGTTTCTGTTAGTTTTGTGGGATTTATCCGCAAGCATTACCTAATTGTAGTATAAACCTACTTTCTCAAATATTTTTTTAACGTATTGGAAAACATGCAACATTTTTTATGTGTTCACAGTAGGGCTATTTGGTATTCACAAAAATATTTCACACAATTTCGAAACAACAATAACAAGCTAAAGAACCTATATTTTTCAGCACAACAAGAAAATTGCAAAGAAAAACTATTTGTTAAATCGCCAACTTTTTAGAACAAAAATAAAACTTTCTCAAAGCAATATGGAGTTTTATTTTTCCCCGTGTATGTGAGCGAATGATTTCAGATTTCACCGTAGTGCGGGCGGACTGTGGAATTGGCCAGACTAAAATAACGAACGGACGTGCTCTGAAACTGTAAGGAATTATTTTTAAGTTCGCCCACTGTTGCGAATACACAAACAAAGATGTCGGAACTAGTCGGAATAAATAAAATACTGCATACACGTTGGTGCAGGTGTACCGGACTGAGTTGTTTCCACAGGGGATTATACCTACATATGCCGTCATCTTGTACCCTGGATATAGTTAAAGCGTATAGAAACATGCAGCCTATTTTCTACTAGCTGTTTGTTTCAAGCTTTTACAAGTTCGCGAATATTCTGTATTTTTCCCGTTCCTGTAAGAATTTTGGGAATTCCTCTCTTAGTGCTCTCCTGCAGGCCCCAAGGAGTCAATCGTTTCAGTCACTCAATTATGATAACAATAGAGTTTTTTTTTTAATATGTAGTGATTATAATTTAACTATGGCACCTTACATCACTTGCCAATGAGTAGTTTTTTTTTTAAGAAAAAAATAATAGTTATTACTTGACTAAACCTATATAATCGTTAAATTATTCGCCTGCATTAATGTAGGTAAGTTATATTCTAAACGACTTCTATATTACTATTGTAACACCTATAAAGTAACGTGCAGGAGCCACATCAACTGTACAAAAAAAAACACATCGCATCAAATAATAAATAAATACCTACCACCAACTTCAGCAATCTTTGATAGGTAGGTATGTCCGTTCGAAGGGCATCCCTATTTCCTACCCACATCTAAGTATAAAATAATATGTACATATATACAGTAAGTCGATGTTGTTTCCTCAAGGAAACCTTCTCCAATATACCTATAGCTATACTCTCTGCTTACCCCTCGTGATTAATGCAGCTGGTAGGTGTTGATTAAAGCAATTAGGGGAGATAGACGCTGTTTGAAAGCTAGTTACCGAGCTAAATGAAATTGATTTTTAATTAAATGTACATTCTGTGTTTCTCGTTGAATTTTATGTAGATGATGATAGTGTTGTGTAGCTAAGGCTGAAAAGTAGTTCCTTTTTGTGTTGTCATGTTTAGAAATTAGATGTTGAAACTTGATGGGTGGAGGTCTACCTACATGCATTTACTTTATAAACGGTAAAGGTTTAGTATCGTTTGGCAGGATTTGGGAGGGGAGAGGGGGAGGGGAGGGGAGAGGGGGGTGACCCTTCCCCCATGGCACCACTCCCGTAAAAAGGCAACGCACCGTTTCCGAGAAAATCAAATTTTAGTAACCTAACCTCAAAACACTTAAAGTGGCTTAAAAAGCGTGTCGGAGCCCCGCTTCGCGGGGCTCAAGGGTTTAAAAAAAAAATAACCACGAAGGAGTGGCGGAGTCTGCTCGCTCGCTTCGCTCGCTCACTAGACTCCGCCACTCCTTCTAACCTAACCTGTCCGAGTCGGGGTGCCCCATGTCCCGACCTCGCTTCGGTCGCTCTTGCATCCTATATTCTCCTTGTAACACTAGTAAACTGCCTTTTGCACATACATACAATTTGGTATGAACACATCACATTAATTAAAGTTATTTATTTTATCCAAAATTTATCACTTTGATTGATTCCTCAAAAGGATCACTTTTATTTCTTTCTACCAAGTTTGAAAAAAGTCACAATAATACTTCAAAACAAACAGAGACCATTCACGCAACTCGGGAAGATGCGGAACATATAAACGGAATGTTGACATAGACACATGATTGAAATGTCTTTTTTTACGTTCCGTTTTACCGATTTTGCACGATATTTACACCACAGACACTATATTGTGACAGATTTGGTTCTCAAACACCCATTTTAACGTTCCGTTTTCCGCTTATTCAATTTGAGGTTAGTAACTTATTTTGTTAATTTCTCGATAAATATGCGTTACCTTTTAATAAGAGTGGTAGCGTTATAATCAGGGACTCCAGCTCTTCCAGATTCAATTGATTTTACACCCCAAATCCTGCCAAACGATACTAGACCCGACCCAACAGTTATTGTACCTACATTCTAAAAGCTTTGCTTCTGTTTGCAGAACATTTTACGAAAATTGGGCAGGTGTGGGTGAATTTTCGTCATTTAAGAAAAACATCTTCAGGTCACATACCCATGATGTAAGTAACTATAAATCAGATTCAACAGTCTAACGCTTACTTACTTAAAATCTGCTACATTTTTAACAGTACAAATACTTATTTGGCATTCAATATGGGTCACTTCAAAGCCTCACAAACGAACCAAGTACAACAATTTGTAAATACCAATCGTAAATAACAGTTTAGGCTTCCATTTAATTGCCAATTCATAGAGCTATAAAAAAGCAAAGTTTGTTGAAATAAATAAAGACATATTAATGATAAATTATTATAATTAGTGAAGAAGGTATTTATTATATTAGGCAGTAGGTATTCTTGTATCAAGTTGTCTCACACAAATAAATTACAATTGAAAATCATTCAAGTACATAAAACAGTTAAATTGTATACGCCTAAGGCTCTGTTTCACCTACAATTTACTCCCTTTAACTTTACTAGGCAAGTATTTAGTGATATCTTGAAAACGATCCTTAGTCTAAACAAGCTATAAAATGTTTTGGTAAGATTGTCTCACCGTCACAATTTTCAAGGACCATCATTATATACAACGGTAATTAATAAGTTACCTAAGGGAGTTTATATGAAACGTATCACATAAATGCACCAATAATATTTTCTTTAGGTATTCGACCATGTTTTGATCATGCATGATTATGTATATATGCATGATATGTTTATGTGTGTCTATTAGGAGCGCATCTGTCTGCACCTGCCTGGGAATGTTTTTGCAACAAAGAATTAAAGTAGGTACCTACTCTAACATCGTACGTGCATATCTTAGAGATCCACCTAGCTTATTAATTAGTTCTACATATTCATGTGCTGGAATGGGTAAACTAAAACCAGTAAATAGCTATAAATTCAATGTATTATTGCGAAACATAATATAGGAACACCTACCGTCATTAGTTTACGGAACTCTATTTTATTACCTATATTATTTATTTAAGGAATACTTCAAGAGGCTTTTAATCTAAACATGCTTCAATTTTTTCTAGGTAGTCTAGGCAGTACGAGTACATACTTACATCGTACATACTACCATATATTTTTTTACATATTGTATTGGCTTTAAATCAGCACAAAACCAAATTCAATCACAAACATTACTTTAAAAAATATATTTTATATAACTTTAAAAATCAACCGAAATCATGTTTACTTAATTTAGGTTCTCGACTTTCAGAAACTCTGAGTTGAGTCTGTTGTGAGTTTCTGAAAGTCACATATATGTGAATGAATACATTTCTCTCTCAATCCATTTTACGTTCCCTTCGGCCAATCTCTCGGAAGCCAGCTTTGCCAAAGCTGCGGTACCATCAGCTTCAAATTTGAAATTGAACGAAGGAATGGAACCGTCCCGGTAATGGAACAAGTTAGATGAAAGGGGGCGGGAGGCGCTCAGTCGATCGTCACACTCCGAGCCACGCTGACGTAAAACTTTGAATTCGTCTAGATTTTAGATACTTTTGAGCGGGATTAATTTTTTCTGGAATGTTTCAGAAGTTACGAACTTTAAATGGAATTTGTAGAGCTATGCAAGTAGGTGTCTGTATCTACGCAGATTAACTTCTGGGAAATGTTAGATATGGAAGGTGGTAGCAGGAAAAAAAATGATTTTATATACCAAAAAAATCGGTATAAAAATAATGACTCCGAGAAATCTACCATCTCTGATTTTACACACGTACATATGTGCAAAACTCGTGTGTGTCTAGGTACCTGCTATTATTGTTAAAAGGAAGGTAACATCATAGTTAACTCACCAAAAGTCTATGAAGATACACACAAATTAAACAATACAGCCTCAGCAAAAAATTGTAAATATTTAAACAATGGAAATTTTCAAAAATTATGTCATATTTTATGGCACAACGTAGCACTTACTACAGGTAGGTTCGACTACGTCCAAGTTAGTTTTCCTCCACTTATCTACGTTACGCATAACGTGATTAGCCATGCCAATTGTCTGGTTCACGTTTGCTGATAACCCGTACGAAACGCACCGTTTCTGTGCTCGTGAATAGAGAAATGTTTTAAAAGAATGATTTAAAACGCAGTATGGTTTAAATATATTTTCTTTTTTTTTGCCTGCAAGTTATGAAGGATCTTTGCAGCTTTTTTTTTTTGTAATAATATTTTGACAGAGATGTTTTGATATTTTCCAGTTGTAATTGGAATTTCTCAAAATAATTGAGTGACCCCCAAAATCAATTCTAACTAGATGTTAATATTGACTGGACCCCAGTCAATACTAATATAAGTTATAGCTCTAATAAGAACGGTTTCCTATTAGACTTCGTATTCATGTCTATTTATACATTGCCAATAAGACACAATTAATATTCATTTTATTTTTAACCTTGAAACGTTTATTTACAATGTGACATTGTTATCAATAAATAATCTCAACGTACAACTGCCTTTTATTCAAACACAAAAGCTTATTCTATATATCTTGGGCCGTTCTCATCTATTTTCCCCGTGACTAAGTCTAATAAGTGCAAGCCAACAAAAGGAGTCCCATCTTATAAGAAAACTAATTTAAAACTTTGGTGGCACAGCAGCGCCAAATGCGTAAAGTTGGCGCCACTCGGTCGAGATAGGAACCATCGGAACAGCGCCACCGCGCGGCGAACGGCTGAAGCTTTTCAATTGCTGTTTTTACGGCTTATGGGGCCGTTAGTGTGCGTGAAAGCTTCTACGCACACTCACGCACAAAACGAGTTCACTTTTGTGCGTGTAGAGGAGATTTTATGTGTTTGTGTTACGGCCCATGTACAAAGCTGGTACCATTGTCGGCCGTGTCCCATAGTTGTTATCTATTGGTTGGATAGATGGCATTGGGTGTAGCGCAAGCTCCCACGCGTTGTGTTAAAACTTGGTATACATTTGAACACTCACCCAAAAATATTGCAGGCGATGGTGGCGTGTTTTTCACACGTTTCAGTAAACATGTCTGGACAAAATTCGGGCCGGGGCACGTGCATGCGAGTGGGTAGTGGCGGCGTATTTAGGGCGGCACACGGGGGCACTGTATGTGTTTAATTAAAACCGTAAAGACGTGCTGGTCAACGCGAGGTTTTCTCATAACTGTGATAAATTACGGCTATTTTTTTTCCACAAAGAAAAAAGCCAACCGCGAAGAAATGTGGAGCGAAACTGCATTGGCCATTGTTTAGTTTGCCAATTTATACGGGTCGGTTACACTAGCGACTTTTATTGAAGCATTACCGATAAAAGGAGTCATAATAGGTTTTATAGGCAGATTTTAATGGCGATGTGTTGAACAGATTTGCACTTCGTTCATTGGGTTACGAGAGCCGTTTGCTGAAACACCTAACAGCTAGGTAGGTACTACAATAAAGAACAGTAAAATGTGTACCTACCTAAGTAAGAACTTTGGTACATAAAAAAAACCTTGATAAGTCAGCCAATCGATACCATGATGTAATTGAAAACTGTAATTTATGAACATAATCACTTTTTATGGTAGTTAAGATTTTTGAAAGACAAGCCAAGAGAATCCGTTTAGATATTTAAAAAAATGATTTTAAAGCGATGGAGAGATCTTATGTAGTCATATATATTTTTATTATAATTTCATCTAAATTGACTTCAAAAAAAGATAAAAAAGCATAGGAGGAACAAAAAATAGGAACCTAAATCTGTCCATGTTGATCATTTCACGTCAGATCATCTTGAATTTTGTATGAGTCATTGTGACAGTATCTATAATCCTGATAAAGAGAAGATTTTATAAATCGACTTATCAAAATACCTAACAGTATATTATTTGTAACGTTCTAAAGACCATTTAGGTATATAACCGACATTGAACAACAAGAAAAACAAACAGAAAAATATTTCTCTTTTTCAAATAGTTACAAGAAAACTCTATTACTACTGTCTAATTTTCAATTTCCTTCAATCGATTCCAATCTTGATAATGTTCTCGAATGATTTTTCAATCGAGATCTTTTGATTAGCTATTCTGGACAACAATGGAGTTCTTTATCTGGACTGGTTATCAGGTTTAATATGCGTAGAAAGTCGGCTTCGTTATCAACAACGGAGGTTGCTCCATTTCGTTATCGCGGATTTGCGCTCTGAAATTGTTATTGTGTTAGGTATATGGTGTGTGGAGATTACGAGTTGTACTGAAATTTACTTTTACGTTTCAGACAGATTTGTTGTGTTTTAAGCCGCCATAGTTTGAAAGTTTTCCAATGGGAGCTTGAATAAACATAGCTGGATCAACATCAGAATAAAATCCCATCTTACACTTTGGGAAAGATTCCCACGACAAAATTCTTTGACCGTGCCCGCTAGAAGTTTGAAAGAGTTGCCGCGGCCCTGGAACGCGAAGGGCATTAGGAGGTACACGGATGGGTTTTTGTCAGTAAGAGTCTGACGATCCCTCCTACTTCGCCCAGATCGGGAGAAGTTATTTGTAGATTTACCTATCCAGAAAAATGTGTCATACACAAACATAACTCACCTCAAGTTTGCCACCTCAGGGATCCAGCAGATTACCAGAGTCAGTTATATTTGTCTGTCACTATATGCTGAGCAGGACTTAAAGCGCACTGCGCTATGGTTTTTCTTTTTCAACTATCTACTTGCGATATATTACGAGTATCACAATCTTTATTTCAACAAGTTGGTATTGCTACGGTAAAACGATTTAATTAGACGTTTTAATCCTTATTATTTTTTTTTCTTATGTAAAGGTTGTCTTGAAAAAATCGCTTTTAGCGATAAGGCCGCCCATTGTGTCACCCTATGTAATGTTTTCTTTGTCTATATTTTCTGTAACTTGTATGGTGTACATAATAAAGAGTATTCTATTCTATTCTATGTTTTATAATTTAATTTTTGGTTTTGTGTGATGTTTATTTTATTGTGTTATTTCAAAAAAATGTTTTATCTATCAGACTATCTACTACATCTAGGTCATTTTTCATGTTTTCAGATAAAAAAATCAGAGAAAGAAAATGTATGCATAAGAGCAGCCAAATACAAAGGAAAGAGCTTACTTTAGATTTATACGTATAATATTTTAATCAATATAAAAAACGAGATTCCGTTCTCTGTCTCTTTAAGCACTGTCTACAGTTTCTATTAATTTCTTGATTTATAAATATGAAGACGCAACTAAAGAACTGAGTGTCAATTTTCTAATTTTTAAGCAACGTCAATACTGACATTGGCATTTTTGACAGATTGCGACTGTGATTAGCATCTCAGTCGCAATCTGTTGAAAAAGCCTCAATTTCCACACATTTTTGCTTCAAAATGAGTAGAATTGGCCTTTGGGTTTGAATCGACGAGAATTAAATAGTTGAATTTCGAACAAATCTGACAGATGTCATCGAACGAGTCGGATGTTACACCGGAGCTTCCCGTCAACAAGAAAAGAAACGGTCCGTTTGAATCGATCAAGAAACCGATACGAGAAATTGGGATAAAACTTGAAGAGTAATTTTTAAAAGATTGGTGCTCATATTCAGTGTGCTTGATTAAACGTCTTTTAAGTTTTGTCTTATTATTTAATATGATTATTTTATTTGTGATATTGTTTAAAAACGTTCATTTGTTCCCTCTCCTAGAGAGGAGGCCTGTGTCCCAGCAGTGGGAACGTTAAAAGGCTGATTATGTTCATTTGTTTTGTCGCCCGTAAAATCTACAAAAGATGCCTTCCTGAAAACTATACGAGTACCATAGTGTATAATTATATAACTTAAATAAATAAGAGATTGAGTTAAAGACTTACAACAGCTACAAAAAATAAAAAAAGGTAGGTAGTTTTTGCAATCTACTTGTTTTATTTTTCATTCATGCTAAAGCCAGCGTTCACTACGAATTTCCCGTCTAAGATAATTCAACACAAGTTAATGAAATGCAATTCGCATGCGGCACACATTCCACATGACCATACAGATAGACATATTTCGTGACCTTGGACCAAATGAAGACGGGGGATGACAATTTGCCTACAAAGTCACCCACTCACTCACACACTCAACCGTAATTCACACACATACAAACAAGATGGCATCGCTGCAAACCCCACTTGACACCATAAGCTGCTCATAAGTACCCTCACAATTCCCTTGGGCACAATTTTTTATACAAAATTCCTGAATAAGAAGGGTGTCGGATGAAGGCCGCTGGGCGGTCGATGGTAATATCTACATAACTACCTACATAGTTATACCTGTATAAAAAATATAAGCTGAGAAGAAAATGGTCAGTAGTAAAAAGTATTTGTTTGTCCGTTTGTATTTTTGCCTCAATGTTTCGTTTTGAAAATTAATCACAAAATTATACTGCTGTTTCCGTATTTCATACGATAACAAACCCTAAGTTATTTTTCGTGTTTATTATTCATCTTGGTTAATTAGTAAGATGTCTTCACGACATATCCTATACTGGGCCACCTTTTGTATGGAGGGGAAATCATCTGACGACTTCTTCAACTCTGGTTGGAGCGGAAAGAAGTGTTAGAATGTTTATTACTGACTTGGACCCGTCCGTGTTCCTCCACGCCCTTCCAATGCCCTTTGCGTTCCAGGGCCGCGGTAATTCTTTCGAAAAAATTCCAACCCTGGCAGGCACTGGCCCTAAAGGGCATCGTCTTCTATGCGAATCGCCGTACGAACTCCGACTCCCGGGGCATCTTCTTCTGTGGCGACGGTTTTTTGTGGCGTTTGCCTCTGCCACGCGCGTTCCACCTCCCATACTGGGCCACCTAAATTTCTATTTAAGGCATTTCAAGAACAGGAGCCTATTCACTCTTTTCATAACGTATCTACATATCTACTTCATAGCACGGTTTGCATCCATCTATCGATTATCCAATATATATAATATTTATACGTTATGCAATATAGGATAATATTGGGCAGCACATGCATGGTCATACCGTATGTGAGTGTTACCGACCTCACACATCAGCTGATCGACCAAGCAGTTAAATCTTTACGGCCATGACGTCACAGCTTTTTCCCAAATGATTTACAACCCATAAACCTTCCACAATAACTGTACCAATTGTTTAACAGTTAACCGCAATATTTAAACCCTTTCTAGGTAAGAAGTTTAAAACCGTTATTGAGAGCAGTTTTTCGAAGACTTTTTGCTCTAGTTTAGTTTATTGTTATTTAAAAACGGGTCGAGGAAGTCGTTAAGTTGCGCAATTATATGCAAAAAAGGGTTATTGATTTTGTTCGGCGGACAATCGGACAAAGTTTTTTTTTTTTGGTTTGAGACTAAGTTTTGTTAAAGATTTTCATTGTGAACTATTGTTTGGTAATGTTATGCGTAACGTGCATCGGGTTTGCCTGAAACCGTAAAATGCAAAACAAGGTTTTTGGAAGCACGTAGGCACGGTTTTTGGAAAGGATTGCAGCTGCCGCTTGCGTTGAAATAAATGATTCCATGTTGTCCTTCAAGTTCAATTCCTTGACGTAGTCTGTATTTCCTGATAGCTACAACCAAGTGGTCTTCAAGTCAAAAGTAAAAAGGTAAGCAAACGAGTTCCGGTGTCGACCACATCATCGCTAACCATAAAAAATATTTATTGATAGGCATTGGCATAGGATAGGATTGCAAATAATTTATATTTTGCTAAGCACGCTTTTGGAATTATTAACATAAAATTGAAAATAAAACATGAATCAACTAAATATTAAAACAAACATGAATACCTAATACCTACCTACTACCAATCTCATAAAATAATCAATATGAACATTCCTATAATAAGCCATCAATGAAAAAGAAACAAACAATAAAACAAAAAGTGTCATAAAACATCCAATTACGTACATATTTATTTATAGGGTAGAAAACGCAGTTATTAGGGGACAATATTCTACATTAATTGGCTATAAAACCCTGTAAATTGCACCGCGTGCGGTATAGGAAGAAACATTGAAACTAAAATGACTTATAATGCTTGTAAAGGACGAATACATAAAAGAAATTGTTGGTAAAAGCTATCTTTTAATATTCATAAATTGGGGTACATAAATACCAGAACGCTTATTCTCGTACCTACATACCTATGTACCTACTGAAAAGGTGTCAAATTCAAGCGGCGAAATAATCTGCTGAGATTATTTCGCGACTTGAATCCCTACACTTTGACAAGTAGTTGACATTGGTTGTCATTGGACAATCGATGTCTTGATTTGTCAAAGTGTAGAGAAACTGGAGGTATTTTTGACAGTAAAAAATACGAGTTAACTCTATGATATTATGGTCACAAATATGTAATGTATATATTGGCATTATGAGGCCCCTGTATGAGTTGCTCGAAAGAGGAATTTGTTTTAAAGAGTCACCACGGACCTGGAACTAGAAGGATCACGGCTGGGTTTTAGTCAGTTAGAGTCTGACACTCCCTTCCGCTCCGCCCAGAGCGGGAGAAGTCGTTTGATGATTTCCCATCAAGAAAAAAAAGGCCCTGTATGAGGCCCCTTAAATGAGTGACCAGCATGGATACGTTATGCAAAAGGGATAGTGCTATTCATCCTGTCTAGCTCCACCGCTCTTTTACAACGGAATCATGTTGTTATTGGCTGTCATAGCACCCCTTTCATGCCAATGCCATCATGATTCCATTATCTTTATTGTTAAACATAGGTTACGCTTTTTGACCTTTTCAGCCAGCTTCTTAACCTGATTAAAAATGTCAGTAAAACATGGTGAGTATTTTAATTCACCTCCATCTTTTTCGAGCAGCCAATAATACTTGATTATACCCCTGCGGCCTACCTACAGGATATGGCCACAATTGGTTGCAACTTGATCCATTCTGGCGCCGCGGTCGCCGCGATGTTTTTTGTAACGTTCTAAATATATGTATACGTTGTTGTCTGAAAACATAAATCATGAACTCGTTACGATTTACGAGCCCGCTCGAGCGTAGCACCGATTGGAGATTTAATTTTAGGGTTAGACACACTGATAGGCTTAAGCGAGGATTTAGAGTGATACCGCTTGTCTGGAGAATAATAAAGCTTTTCAAACAAACTTGAAACGGTTTTATTTTTAGGTATCATCAATCAAATGTTTCAACAGTCTGAGGGGATTTGATTAGAACACATTACAAGAACGAGTGTCTACGAAAATATTTTGATGAAGTGCTACGAGGCTTACGCGCTACGGATAACCCAATATTCTAGTGTAGTGATTTTGAAAAGTGTTTTCTTTCATTTTGAACTGCATTGCTAGCATCGAATCAATTTATAATGTGTTATTTACGCACCTGAGTGATCTTACGAAGTCTCAGTTTTTTTTATACCATCACATTTAAAATGGCTGCCGATTCCAGAAAAGAAAATGTAGTTTTCACGACATAAAATCATGTGTAAATTGACACAAATAGACTGCCGAGTTGACGTTTAAATGAGACAGAACCTGTTAAAAGGCGACAGAAATAGACGCATTAACATTCCATTTCATCCTGAAAATTCAAAAATTGTTTTCAAAGAACTTTGTTGAATCATTACTTTTATGTGGGTCATATTAAATTTAGTGCACTCATCACTTTGATTCTGTATGGCAGGTAAGACAACAGAAGACCATAAATTCATATGTACAGTGTAAATAATTACTGAAGCTTGTCTAAAATATATTTGCCAGTCAAAACTCATGCTTCACTGTCATAAACATTTAAGACAGTGTCTAGCGCACTCGCTACTGTACATCTTAATAAACAGCAAACTTTATCCAATAATAATTTGACGTGTACTTAACCAAAGTTTTAAATACATGACTTTATTTAAATGTAAGACCGGTGTTTACGTTAAATGCACGTGTCACTAACTTTCACCGCTTTACTCGTGTAATAAAACACCAACCTAATCGCTTTCAAGGGCTTTAAGCGGCCATGACCCGTGGTGAGTGACGCCGAAGGATATAACTTTACTGTTAACATACTTAGTGTACGCTGGGCTGTGCTTGTCGGTAAACAGTATTTCTCGAGTCATGGCAGTTATTGTCTCTCGTCAAATAGCGTGCAAGGTCTTGATTGGAGAATATGTTTCTTTATGGTACTTGCCTTCGAACGATCTTCTTTTGTTTTGTTATACGTTTTTCGATCGCAATATCAATACTTATTGTTCCTCTGCTGCTGCTGTTTTTCTTATTGATATAAGAAAAACAAAATATTTTGTCTCATCATATAGCATGAAATTCTGCTTATGAATCTGCCCTTGCTTTAAGAACTCCACCTACCATTTTGATCAATGAAAAGAAGGACCACCAAATAAGGAACGTCTATAAATAATAATCTAGTGTAATGAAACAAGAAACGAACCAGACACAAAATCAAATTGACAAATAGACCTGCTTAACTTTAATTTAGATAGACAAATGCCCTGTCAAAACAAATTTAAATTCATTGGCGTGTTTGAATTATGGTCAAAATGTCAATGGTTAACTGTGCGATACATTTATTTATGGCCAGATATTGAAATGACATGGTTAGATAACTGACGCGTAACGTAGCGTATGCTAATAATGTTTTTAGGTATTTTGTTGCGATTGGATGCATAAGTAATATCGATACGTGTATGGATAACAACAGTTTGTTCAGCTTTCTATATTATATCAATTAATCTAATGAACAGATTTCTAGGGTCAATGCACGATCAAGACGAATTTTTTGATAAGAAAGCAGGTGTTACTTGATTCTATCGAAAAACCAGTTGTGATTACTTTAATAATTTACATTTAAAGATGGAACATCTAAATATAATATGTCTGTGGGTTCTACATATTTAAATAGTACAGTCAGCTTTGTAATTTGGTTACTATACCGAAGTCCCAGACCGAGGAAAATATTCTGGTAAGATGAAAAATTAAATAACTACCTACGAAATTTCTTGCAAAAAAAAACGAGATTAATCTCAACCTTAAGATTACTCGAAAAATAAAACAACAAGAGAAAATGTACTTTCTAGATTTTTCATTTATTCCTGCTATATAATTAACAAACACAAAGGAGATTGCTAAAATAAAACCTTATCTCTACAGTGGAATTTTTAAGACGACTTAGACAAATATAGACGCTAGTAGGTACTGTACTTAGGAAGGGTCAATTACATTCACGGCTCCTAGAATTATCCTCTAAAGAGCTGCCACTTACTGTGCCCTGCTATAAATGTACAACAACAATTGTAAACAAAACTAGTTTGCCAGCAGTAACCCTTTATGTTGTACTTTATTATGTATCTAATAAACAAAGATACTTAGGTAATATCTAATATCCCTAAAGTTAGTCATAGTAAAGATATTTTCCAAAAGGCATGTTTTTTAAACATCCATCACCTATTTCAACCTACCATGCTTTACTGTAAATAATTTAATTATATTAGTCGGTAGACACTTTAGTTGAATCTTCTTTTTTTTAATATAAGTGTTGACAATACCAACAAAATAGCTACGTATTTTCAACAGCAAAACTTTAACAAAATATTATCACAGTGCACCGCGAAAAACGTTGAAATTGATTAAAATGTTTTACGACAAAAGTTTTGCTAGCTTCAAAACTGCTGACTGTACCTACTGTACATAATAATTCTTCAACTTTTATTACAGTGGCAGCATTCGGTGGTGTTTGTAACACAACCTTTACATTTTTCTCTCATATCGATGCAGTGTGGGAAGGTAAGTCTCTTACATTAGTATTCCAAACCAAATTTATTCACCGATCAGCTTTGGAACCCGATAATCTCCATGTCTCTCGACAATTTGCCCGAAATCAACTTACAAAATACGTAAGTTATTATCTGATTCGTGTTCGGGCGAAGTCGCTTGTTGTTACATTAGTTTGGGGGCACAATCCAAATTAAACTTTGGCCCTTCGAAGTTAAGGTCGATGTTTGTGGTTGTGGGGTGTGATAAGGGTGGGATAATGGGGTCATATGACGGAGTGAGGTGTAACGCTGGATATACGCACATACACGCAGAGGCGTGTACCCAAAGTGTCAGAATATTGGCATCGTGTATTTGTCAAGGACGCGTACACTGCTTCCTGCTATAATATCTTGAAAACTATTATTTTAGGTCGCTTACAAAACGGA
Organism: Hecatera dysodea; assembly: GCA_905332915.2. Lineage (NCBI taxonomy): Eukaryota > Metazoa > Arthropoda > Insecta > Lepidoptera > Noctuidae > Hecatera > Hecatera dysodea. The sequence goes on along the minus strand of HG995298.1, from coordinate 13,012,744 downwards.
CGATATTATATTATCTACTTATATTAAACAATGGATACGTGGCGATTTGACACATGCTAAAAATAATCTTGTAACCATTGAATCAGCCTTAGTATTCATTGTTTTGCCGGATCAGTTTTTCCATCTTGAATAGGGTAGTTGACTAAAAAAATCTAATTAGTCCGTCGGATAGATTTCCAAAAAATATTGGACACGTATTTTTTCTTTTTTCACGTAAACAAAAAATGAAGACGATACAGTGCGTTGAAAACTCGTATGACGTCACTACTCGCTACAATTTTTAGCGAGCCGTGACGTCACAAGCCCCCACTCCTGTGATCTTTGATGCTTTGTATCTTCGTTAGTTTTTATAGATTTGATAAAGGAAAAAATACGTGTCCAATATTTTTCTATAATCTAACTGACGGACTAAACATAAGCATGTACTTTTTACTCAGGAAACATCCCTATTGAAAAAGTCAACAAGAACACTGTTTTCCTATGAAATTTTAAGAATGAAAAAATATGTCTGAGATAGAGACAACAATGTTTAAAACTAATTTCAGGGCGATGGAAATCATTTAACCCAATCATTTCAAATGCACCGCCCATTAACAAGAACCATTTATTTAATTCGCTGAAATAATTTTGCACTAGTAGTATAGTACCAAGTCAAGGAGTTGTAAACTTAGCTTTATTTCTCGCAAACATGTAATCTTATCCTCCTCAATTGCCTGAAAACGGCTTGTAATTGCTCTTATCCATTATCTTGTTCCATATTATATTGCAGACATTGTTGCCAAGGATCTCATGAATGTCCAGTTAAATAAAACAATGCTCTTTGAAGTGAGTAATTTAGTTGATAGTCTTTATAGAATCTGTAAGAGCCCAGTGGCCGTACTACGAAGTGCCAATGCTATCATGATTCAGTGTGAGGGAAAGGGATAATGCTATTCATCTTGTGTAACTCCGTCTCTCTCTGACACAGGAATCATGATGAATTTAAGACATCATGGTAGGGCTGCTGAAATATCTTGGTGGGAAAAAAAAACAAAATTAATTTCTAAAAAATGTCGTACTATTTATGCTCAGAGTTGTCTATGTGTCATAAGATAGATCGGCGAATATTTGATTTTTCAATTAATCGGTCTATCCTGATGTATGTAAATAGATGTAACTGCGCCTACGGACGGTATTTCTAGCTTTTTCTGCTATCTGCGGGCGTACCATGACGTCTTAAAACGTGAGTCTTCCGAGCGAGAAAAAGGGATGGAGCTATATAGGGTGTATAACTCTATCCCTCTTTCTCGCTCGGAAGACTCACGTTTTAACACCTCATGGTACGCCCGCTGGTCTCCACAATCCAATTTATCAGTTAAAAAATCAAAACAACGACTAAAGCACCAAGCACTGTTTACATTTCCAAAATCAAAAGAAAATCGACTTTCCCCAGTAGGTACCTAGGGCATCCGACACAAAACAGAAACACGCCTTTACGTAACAGCTAGGGAGCAGTGTACACGCACCACCTCTCTTCCATATTGGCCGGTCCGTCATTACGTCGGATCGGTCTATCCGAGGCATAGCCGCGCCATTACACGGGCCGTAAGCCGGATGGGCCGGCCGCCCCGATCGACTAATGACGACCTAAGAATTTTGTGACGCATCTTATTACTATAAGGGAATATTACGTTACGTAAGCTGTATTAACATAACTGGGACTTTATCTATTTATATCTCTATCTAGCTGGTTGCTCGGTTAAAGATAGGTATGTATTCTGGGACATAGTCAAGAATGCGGCTGTATGGCCAGGCGACATCAACCGACGCTCGATATATTAAAATCAATTCAATATTGGGGCGCTCTTATCTAGATACTTAGTTCCGTTTTTGCCTACGCAGAATCTCGTATACCAACGTTAGAAAGTACTATGTAATCCATGCAGACGATGACGTCTGTAGTTAAATTAGAAGGATTGCAAGATGTCTAGACGGATTGATTAGATAAGTGCTGACTAACAGACTCGCTGAAAACAAACGTTAAGTATATCTTAATTGTATTTTGTCCAAAACCGATTGCTGGAAAATTTCGTCGATGACCTTTTGCATGATTAAACAATAGGTAGTTGAGTAGGTAACCGCAGTTCGTGTGATGTCATACACAATGAGACACGAAGAAAATAATACAACGTACTAGTACAAGGAAGAAACATTTGTCCGTCGTTAAGGGCCTCAATAAAAAGTTTATGAAGCCCTATGATGTTATTAAATAGCAAAATAATTACGAAAACAAATAACGTTAATTTGCGAAAATAATTCGATACTTCATGTATATTTTATTAAAACATTAATGTATGTTTTTGAATAAATATTTCCATAAACATTTTATTCCCTTTTTCCCCTTTACAACCTCAACGTAAGAGGGTGGATGGCGAGTATTTTCTGTTTTGAAGACTCCAGCATAAACAGGCACTATTCTCAAAATGAGAGCGCTTCCTACTCGAGTTTTGTGCCAAACAATATTCTGGAAACTTTATAGTATACGTACCTTATTCCTGGTTTATATTTCCGCAAGATATTATACGAGCTTTCTAGTTTTCGGTAAATAATATTTGAACTTAATTAACTAGATATTTTATCTTCCATGCTTCTTTCATCAAGTTTTTTTTTTTTCACAGCACATTTTCACCTATATCGTTCATTTCTGAAATCATTTCCCACTCTCTATTATAAAGTACCTACCATTGTAAATTATTATAAGCTTTTAATTCTAAAACATCTTCGTCTAACTGTCGTTAACATATTTAACTGTTAACTGTCCAATGATCGTAATTTTATGAAGTTACTTAATATTAAGATTGTCATATCTGTGGAGTTCTGTAATGAATATTATGGCTCCGGAAGTTTGAGCCACCGATGTGGGTGGCCCCCCTACGGGAGCCTTGAGTGGTTCCGTTTTATAAAGCCTTCCGCCTTTTCTATCGAACGATTCTCTTATAAACTCTCCTACTTCGTTCCAATGTAATAGGTATAACTTTCTGCAGAGAAAAGGTTCAGACGATCGATGCGACCTACATCGAAAAGAGGGCGTAATTTACCTACATTTAAGAATCAAACATATGGTACCTACACAGTATTTATCTTAAAATCTTTATTTTTTTATAATTTAACACTTATCTACACAATTTTTTTTTTAAATATTTGTCGAGCTCTGAATTTCACACAAAGCGAAATTTTATGTTATGTCAATAACATAACATAAAATTTTGTTTTATATCTAACACTATTTAAAAAGTAAAACCTCTATGAATTGAATACTGGCCATTTAATTGGCTGCTTCGCCTTTTCGTTGAACGGTGCCGTTTAATCAGCAGCCTAAATCACATCACATTAAATGGCTAATTAAGCTAGTTGGCTGCGACATACATATGTACATATAGGTATATAAAAAATCTTAGCTACTAAATTATACATGGATTGCTACGTAGATGAGAATGCTTAATCATCACGAACCAGACAACGCTGATGTTCTTCAAAATGACAAAAAAAACAGCTGCGTTTCTTCGTCAAAGAGTCTGCGAGTAACGTTTTTTAAAAAAGAAAAAGTGGAAAAGCCCTCTTACTTAACGAAGACAGCATAGTTGGTCAGTTCAATAGTTGCCTACAAACCAGCTGCCTGCTTACAAGGCCCATCTACATATCTGTGAAACCATATTATTATGCAAGCCGTCCTTTAATGCATCTCGTTAGTATCGGAGCCACGGACTGAACTCATGGGCGTCGACGCCGACGACCGCGTATTGTGGCGGCAACTACATGAGCGATAAATTCACTTTGATAATCTGATTCGTTTTAACCTTATTGCGTGGGAGTCGGCTCTTAGCAAGAAAGTGTAGGGTTATGGTAATATTATGTGCAGAATAGCCTACAGGAGTGGTTGTTTGTACTTATCTAAATGAACGTCCGGTGCTCCCTGGGGCAGTCGGGCTTAGTGTATCATCTTGCTGATTAGTTTTTTTTTCTCTTTTATCCCGGGTTGTCCTGTTTTTATTATCGGCTGCCCCAGCAAGACTGCAAACACTGTTTTTTATTTTAATTAAAATCAAAATGTAAAGCAATCATCGTTTTTTATCACTAGGTACAGGATGCCTTTCATTGAAACTTTTAACAATTTATGTCTTTCGAAAAATGTTATCATTATTTTTCGTACGAAAAAAACTTTCAAAACGCAAAATTTCCTAGTTAGATATGTTTTTGATAGTTTGCAAAAGCATTGCGAATACGAACGGTCTCTCCTTAAAAATATTAAACTTACCCCTCATCTTTCGTGGACACAAGAACAGTCCTCTCAATAATCTTACATCAGTGTCTAGATCCGCCATCGGTCAATTAGTGGGGTCCACTAGCAAACACGTCGTAAATTAGTCCACACAAACATAGTTAATGAGAGCTGACAAACACTCCGAGTGTCAAGTACTTGTAGCCTGTCCAATAAGGACCGATCGGACCCGTGTCCCGATTGTTTGGCTACGCCAGTTCGTGTCTCTTCACTATTTGTTTTGTACGTCACTATCACGGTACATACTTATTTGATATTCTGTTCTGATTGTATTGTTTGTGGGGAAATAAAAGGTTGCGCGTCCAGTTAATGTATTTCTGTTGCAACTTCGATTCTGAAGCTTAAGTGTCAAATATCACTCAAAGGGTATTATTTTAAATCATAAATAAATAACCGATTTGCCATCTGACATTTTGAATGATCTTGAACATAAATTACGTATTTATTTAAATAAGTTTCGCAAATAAACAGTAGAATACAAAGTTTGTGGTTTTATTCTTCACACTTTTATGAAAAATCACAAGCATTCTTTTATTATTGCGGCGGGGCTACCAATCTCTTTATTGTCAAATAAACAAAGCATTTGTAACTAGTACCTATCTACATTCATCTATTCTTTAGAAGTTTCTAGACGCATCATCGTGTTTGTTCAAAGGCGACTGCACAAAGTGCTCGAGTTTAAAATCTACACCACTTAGCTGAGAGCTTTCAATCTGAATACGTTTCCGTCCTTTCAGTATTTAGTAACACGAATGTGGAGAGGTGGGGGAGCTCTTCAAACACCGGTTGTGTATCTTCAAGAATATCAGTTGGACAAACACACGGGAGGGGGCTGAGTTCTGTAAGTGGTGGGGGGAGGGGTGGTGTTTACTACGCTCCAGGGAGGTGAGCGGAGAAATGAAATTGGCAGATATTTCGGTGATGTGTCACACACGTGTAGGTAAGCTTGGCTAGCAATGAAAGTTTTGCGAGGTTTTTCCACTTTCGACACGAGCAGAATAAAGTAAAAGAAGGCGGAATGTATTTAGGTACCCTTTATACATACGTAAGGAATGAGAACCCTTCCGTTATATCCTTCGTAGAAAATATATTGCCTGTTTTCTGAGCTCGCTTACCCGCACGAAATATCGGTATGCAGTAAAGAACTAACAAAATAAATAACGCAAAATAATATCGGAAAAAGGTTCACTCGCTGATCAATGTTGCAGGCAGTAGTTCGAACTTTGGTAGTTTTCTACAACGTCTGAACATAATTTGGTAATACCTACTGTGTAGGTCCAGTATTTTAAGTAATAGGTAAGTTGTACCCGTCTGTTGCACCATCAGCTACTAAATGTATTTAAAAGCATCATATTGTCTTTGTTTTCATGTGACTGACAGAATGGAACGTTATTAGAGGATACTCATACGGTTAGCGCTAAATGAATTTTAAGATTTGCGGTGCAAGCGGATGTTAGAGATAATGTAGAATTAAATCTCAGGACTTAATTTGCTACATAGGATAGGATCGATACGATTATGTATGCAATAGGAATGTTTCCTAAGTAAAAAACATGATTCTATTTAGTCTGTCAGATTATCGAAAAATATTGGACACGTATTTTTTGCTTCATCATATCATCTATAAAAATGACGAAGATAAAAAACACCAAAGATAAGAAGTGGGGGCTTGTGACGTTAATACGTGGTAAAAATTATAGCGAGTAGTGACGTCACACGAGTATAAAACGCGTGTCGTCTTAAAAAAAAGTCCATATCCAATATTTTTCGGAAATCTACCTGACGGACAATTTTTTTTTAGTCAACTACCCTATTCAGGAAAACGCATTCGGTTAAATGAACGGGATAATACGACAATCTAGTCCAGCTTTACCAACACGACTTAATTTAAATTACACGTTATCCTAAGGCCGTAGTCCAATCAGATGACTATTTCCGGGCACTCGAATACGGGCAACGACCAAGTGTAATTTGCACCATTATCTACGTGAATTTTCACACATTTGCAACATGAAATTTTCTCTATATTCTCTATATTTCTCTATATTTCTAGTCCAACTTTAGCAACACGACTTAATTTAAACTACACGTTATCTTAAGTCCGTAGTCCAATCAGATGACTATTTTCGGGCACTCGAATAAGGGCAACGACCAAGTGTAATTTGCCCCATTATCTACGTGAATTTTTACACATTTGCAACATGAAATTTTCTAAACTTTCTATAATTGAAAACCGCATGTAGTAATTACCAGCAAGCTGTTATGTTATCGTCGCAATTCTACGTACAAAGCATAAATAGTTATATTGATTCGAGAACTCCAACAATGTGTGTGTTTTCTTAGAAATGTAAAAAGGATAATAGTCGTGTTTGTCGTACCGTGAGATATAGTTTTCAAACTTCAATTATACTTACCTAGATAAAACAGAACACTTCGGGGAACAGATAATATAGTTTTATAAGACACATAGGTGTTCTGTATTTTGCAGCTAAGTTTTAAAATATTACAGTGTGTTTATATCTATTTTTTTATAAATGTGATTTTTACGATGTAACAAGTAAACAGCAAATCCACGAACTTCATACCCAATGTTTTTGCAAAAACATTTTCTATTCAGAATTTATTTTTCCCGAAAAATATTAGAAGGCAAACAAACAAGTTTGTGCTCCATGTTTTGTTCCAAACAATAAAGAAATAAAGCTTGGCATAATAATAAAGAAACTTACCGAGTTTGTAGATATTGCTGAGATGTAAGAGTATAAATAAAAGTACGGCGATACATCCCCGGGTATGATAGCAGGTCGATACTGTGTTGCGTAATAAGAAACTATGGACGGCGAAAAGTAGCGGCTATTTGCTACACTGTGTCTAATTGTAATATGATTCTAACACAAACGTGTGGAGAAAGCTAAATGGTTACAACGTTCAATTTAAATTCAAACTCCTGCTTTTTAAACGTACCGTGTTCTGTGCCTGTCATTAGTGGCTATTTCGTTCTCTAGTGCACACGTTGAATTTTTGAAGCACTCGATAATATTTTCCCACCTTTACGAATAAGTACGAGGAGCTCATGGCTAAATAATAACAGCCGCACGCGTCGATCTCCAAGGTTAAGCAGCGCTTGCGATGGTTGGTCTGTGGATGGGTGACCATCTTAACATAACGAGACGCCTCCGTGCCTCAGAAAGCACGTTAAGCCGTTGGACTCGCCTGTCAGTAGATCTTTGGCTGACGATACGAATTATCAGCAACCATAAAAAAAAAACTGACTCCAGTCTTGCCAAGAAGTACCTACTTACCGTGTTACCCAGTTAATGGTTTGTGAAGATCTGGTAAATACTGGTATTCAGCAGAATCTGATTTTTAAATGGGAAGCGGCTAAGATGATGTCGAATGAGTACAAAAAAATCTTCCTCCGTGACAGGCATATATCTAAACGTTTCCTTGTATTACGACTATTGAATTGAATGTCTCCAGTTGACTTTCCTTTTTGTTACGTTGAAGGTTATTCATTTACATACATTTACCTATCTATTGTTATTCTGTAATGGCCACCATTTTCTGCAGTAAGCGGGATCTCGCAAATTGTATATTTTCTATCATCATGTGTCATGTCACCATCTATCTACCTTCACTTGAAGATACCTTCGTTCGATACTTTCTAGTTTCACCAATACATTTATTTTAATTTTAAAAAAGAAAACAACTGTGTGGCTTGTATGTAGGCCACAACATTCTGAAGAAAATAAAAGATTGGGAAGGTTAATTTAAAAAAAAGTAAATTAAAGACATCCTTAGGTACTAAGTACATTTTAAATAAATTCGGGAAAAAACACCTTCTATGTAGCTACAGAAAAAAGTATTCCTAGTTTCTTTTTATTACTTATATACCTTCCCACTTTCTCCTGAATATTACCTACTTGGAGGATCTCATACATAGAGACTCATAAAACCAAGAAAATTCGCATTCTTTTTATTCGTTTTGTTTAAATACGAACGCGCAGAATCGATCTCGTTAGTTTTATTACACCTTCTATACAAGAGATAGATGAGGAAATTTCCTCCGATACTAAAGAATAGGCTGTATCGGAAACGAGTTAAATAACAAACCTCTTTTGTTTTGTTTTAAAGCCCTCAAGGAAAATAACAAGACGGCGGAATATTGATGAGGCTCGTCCGTAGATTGGATTTCTACTCGCTTGAATTTATATTTATAAACGTTTTGAGTTCACGCAGCGTGAGTTTTCGATGTCTGTCAGTTAACAAGACGGGACTATTGCTTTGCTGCTTTTTATTGGCCGATTGGAAATGACAAAATATAACTTTTACACGATGTCGGTAATAGCTTATTCCGTCGCGTGGGAGACGCTTTCAACGTAAACATGATGAACATTGTGTAAGCCATAATACTGTCAGATTTATGTGTATAGTATATTTTTATAATCATAATATACATATTTTGCTATGGATCAATAAAGTAAAAGCGAACAAAATCTGTAAACGTTGAGAAAAAAATCACGAATAACATAAAAGGGAGATGGCCCAAATCTGAATTCATATCATGCCTTATCAGAATGTCTTCCGAGCGGATAAGTTTGATCGCGTACGGGAAGGAAACGTGCATCTGTGGCCGAAACATCTCATTTTCTTTACAGCTACAATTCCATCCCAGCCTTGCTACTTGATAGGTTTTGTAAAAATAGACTCTAATCAAAAAGAACAGGAATATTTTGCTGGCCAATTCTAAGTATATTATTTGTAGTCGTAAAGTATATTTACTGTTAATCGAGGAATACATTTGCTGTAATAAGAGAGGAGATGGCTTAAAACACAATACCCTAGCATTTCGGACGAAACATCGACAAGTTAATGAAAGGCATTTGTATGTAACGGACTTGAGCAAGCTTCCTCCGGGGCCCGATAATGGTGCCCATTGCGTGTTTTTATAGGAATTCTCTCTGACTGTTGCTATTCGGACAGTTAGTGATGGAAATGTCTGTGTGTAAACGTTATACTATAAATATTCTTATTAGATACGTAAACGATATTGGAAATGCTATTTGGGATAAGGAAACACTTTTCATAAATTTATTACAAGCCATAATTTAGATTTTTGCCTCAATCATTTCTTATTTTAAACAAATTCGACATTTTAAAATGAAATTTCAAGGTAGAGGTAAAATTCTCATTAAAAAAGCTAAAAAACAAGTAATCTATTGCTTTCAGAATACAGAATAGGGGCCTTCTCCATTCCGGTACAAACGGCCGGCCGTAGCATTCGTCCCGAGAGGTAGCCATTTGGCTCGCGCTCTCTCGGATACTTCTCCGCCTCCGTTTCAAATAAACTCAGCACAGTTTTCAGCCAGAGTCGAGAACAGCATTTTAGCCGAGCGTCGTAAAGCGAAGGATCCCGAAGCCCGTTACCACGCGACTCCGTGCGACATCTAAATTCAAATTTTTCTTCTCAACTCTGGCAAAACCTTACGACCCCCTATCTGCATAAAACGAGATGAATTTCATTTTATAACGTTGCGTTCACACTATTTTTATTCTAGCGACTGTAAATCGATTTTGCTTACTGCGTTTCCAGGTAACTTCCAATAATTATCTTGAGAATTCCTTCCATTCGATCCTACTCACATAAAATAAGATGCGGTATTACACAATCCGGGATCTTGAAAGGCAGCCATTATCGTAACTAGTTTGGCAGCGCACATTACATAACTCCAACGTTACTTACGTCTATGAGCTTCACTATCCATTTACCATCAGGTGGGCAACATGAGTCTTTGCCGTTCGTATCTCATAAAAATATCTTTAGAGCCATCGTGTACCCACATTGAATCAGCTCTTATTTACATAGGCATTTTTATATTAAATTATCAACACAGATACCGGTCCAATCGACGGTAACTGTCATGGTTGCCTACAAAACGCAACCCACTTTCAACTTGCCGACTAATTAAAATGTTACATTGTATTTATACGTCTGAACCATACGACTGTGTATTTTAATACAGAAAGCTAACGTATTAATTAAAGGAAATACTCGTGTCTGCATGCACTCTACTCAATGGCTTGGCGTCGTACTCGCTTAGATATTTGTTCTCTTTGTTCCGACCCACAGGCATGCAGGTTCATAAATAAATACAATTTACTCGACATTGATAAGCTACATTTATTTAATCTTTCAATTTAAAATCGTGTCCCGTTAAGTAGACGATTGCGACATCGTGTATAGCGGACCACAAAATATTTGAATCTTTACATCGACGCTTCACAGATATAAGAATCCTGATGGAGTAGGTAGGTATCTCTATCTACACTACACTGCGGACACTCTGAGATAATATAATAATTTGGCAGGCGTCATATAATTTCATGACGAAATCTCGTCTACTTTTTCTTGTGGCAAATCTCTAAAGTTTCCAACCTAAAGCATTGTGAATAGACCCGTAAAACAACGAACAACCATTCATTTAGGGATCTCCAAGTTACGTCAGCGGCTTATGAATAAAGAGGGGTCGGCTGCCGGAAAAATAGGGGGTTATTCAAAAGGAAAAGTTTTTTTGCGTAAAAAAGGACGACTAAGCGGTGGATTATCGTCCATTCGCTGACAAGAGTTTTGTGGAACTCGTGGCCGAGTTATACGGACAAGCTTTTTATTATCGCTTACTGGAAATGTCGAGGAAAATGTACGGATAAGAAAAACAATTATCACCACGCTCCTTTTGGTGTTTACTCTGGCTGTGTTTACCCGGCCAAGCTTGCTCATGACTAAAATTTTAAACAAGGACAATGAGCCGTTTCCTGGGCTGGTTTGGGTGGGTGCCCGTTTTAATATTGATGCGGATTGAAGCGCCAACATGGCACCCATCTATGTAGAAAATGCTGTAAATCTGAATAAAATATAATCAACATTTCATTTGTAACAAAAAGTTATAGAAATGAAACGAATTGGCATTGGACTGGAACCTTTTCGTTCCCTATCAGGTAACAAATTACTGACTTATTTGGGTAACGATAAATAAGCAATTTCCGTCATACAAACGTATAGTTCTCACGGAAAGGTGTACGATTTGGGCGGATGACTTTATAATTATTTTCCACATGTGGGCCAGCGATTCGTTCCGGGACATTAGCGATGGCCGGAGAGCCGGGACCAAATCCCAGCCGGGTAACGAGATCTCCGCCTCAGCGTGAAATTGTGAAATTACCGGGACGCCTAAAGCGAAACTATACTTTCGACTAATTAGGTAAAATTATATTGTTTTATATTATTTATGAAACATGTAATGAATATGGCAAGAACGTGTTTAATGGATCATTACTTTCCAAGTAATGGGCCGTCCAACCAATTATTATATGATATCGTCGTCGTTTTATAAAGCAGTTTTTTAAACAAAAACTGTTTTATAAAACAAACAACAAAAAAACATTAATCTACCGTAGATACGTTATTTGTGTAAACGTTTATACGAGTATCAATGTAGGCTAACTCTAGTTTATTTTTATTTTTTGCAAGATACCATGAAGTTAAACCTTCTTAGATTAGGAAAACAATAGCACTAAGTCGTACGGTAGTATATGTTATTTAAATTGTGAAAACCGTACCTCACTACAGCGCAATTTTCTAAAAATGTTTAAAGCATATTTTGTGCTTACGCAAACGTAACGTTGTTCTACGAAACTGTGAGATAATGCCTTCACCCGGGACCTCATCCAATGTGCTCTGAGGCCGCTGATAAAAGAAAATGTCTTCAGCTCGGCACGAAGAAGGTGTTATGTCTTTCGTAAATAAATGTATGTAGGAGCTATATAGGCGTGGGCTTCAGGATTTTGCATGAGGTATTGTATTTTTTTTTTTCAGCTTTTATATTTCATTGTGTATCTTAATTAATGTGTGTATCTTAATTAAATTGTCCCTAATAGAAAAAGAGAATTTGTTGGTCCCTCGTATGAATATCCAGACCGCAATATTATGAATGGCAACTGATGAAATGTCACCAAATTTTATTCCTATTGTATCAATGTTAAGTTTCTCTGTCTTAAAATTATTTAGCAAAAGGTTTTCATGCATTGACAGAAGTGATAAGATTAGTAAAATTGTGTGACAAAATAAGTTATTACTAGTTAGATCTCCTACTTCACTTTTACTAGCGAGTATGTCTAGAAAATTCACTAAAATAAATCTTCCTAACATACTACTTTATGGAAGTATTAAGTTAGAGACAACGTTTAGCTACCTCGCGCTTGACAGCTAAGTAATTTAATTAAGTGAAGGGTACAGGTGGGAGATATTACCTATTGTATTTCACACCCACACTTACTCACACCGTACCCAAGTACGCATAGCTCACGGATTTATTAAGGATGTAGTTTGAAAATATGCGACATTAATATGCAGATAAATTATTTCTGATAAATATACACAATGGGTGACGATATGATTTATAATCAAAGACAAAAGAAGGATGGAACTATTACTAGCAATCGAATTCCTTTTTTGAAAACATTGAATTATTATTTGTTTTTTTTTTTTTGTAATATTATTATTTGGCATAATACTCACTTTTTTAGTCGATAGTACTACGACTCTATAGATAAATACTAGCGATGAGTTCTGAAGGTAGTCGTGTAAAATAAATAATAGCCTATTCCGCCGTTATTACTCCATCCAATTCAGCATAATCTTTAACATTATACGAAAGCTATTTTATACCGGATAATATCAAAGACATTTTAGCAGACAGAGACGACCTTATCAAAATTCAATATCTTTATTTTGTGTTGGAAAAGGACGGTGCACCCAGCTCGACTAATCTCGAAGGAACAATGTTGCGTCTCAATCCAAAACAATTTATTGCTAAACGTCTCAACTCGTAACTTCATTTTACAAATATAAACTTTATTACAGCCTGACAAAGTTTAATATCGCATGTGTTTTATTGTCGTGTGAGTCGTTTCATCATGGGTATAGAGATCTCATTCGGTGTAAGCTACTCCTTACAATGTAACTGAGACAAGTCAAAATGCCGGGAGCGAGCATTTACGTGAATTTGTTGTTGTATACGCACCGCAATTATGTCGCTAATTATAGCAGTGATGATAAGTTTTATTTGATTATCATACTAAAAGCTCTTTCGTTGACCTACCGCAGCGTAGAGCATGGCCGACCACAAAAATAAAGCTGCCTTTATTCAAATGAGGATTTGTAGTTATTTAAATCTTCCTTCTGTTCATGAATTGAATTTTCTGTAGGTAACGCATATTATAAGTGCTTTTCTTTTTAGTGATAACATTATAATGCATACTAAAAATTTTTCTACATCTTATCGTAACAAATGTTTAATCCGATGATTCAATTAAATAAAATAACGTAGACAATTAACCGTTTTCCTTCATGTCTCCTTTTTCAAACAATATGAAACTCTCGGGAATATCAATACATTTTTTTTGGTATGGGAAATAGACCAATAACTTCTTTTGCTCTGGGCGGAGTGGAAGGGAGTTTCAGACTCTTACTGACCAAAACTCATCCGTGTTGCGTTCCAGGGCCGCGTTCTTGCTTTCGAACAAATTCCGCAAGCTTGGCCGGCTCTGGCCTTATCGGGTCCCTACTACTCTGCTGACTCATCTTTTTGAGGTGCGGGTAGAGTACAAGTCGTCGTCGAACCGGCCCTGGTTATTATCGACGGCGACCGCTGAGTTGCTCGCTGTTCTCAGGCCCGCGCCTAAGGTGGCCGAGAATTGCCCTGCAACTGCCGATGCCCGGGGCGTCTTCTTCTGTTGCGGCGGCTGGGTCGTGGGATCCCTCACGTGAGCGAAGGAAGGGGCGCCTCCTTCGCTTGCATTACTGCTTCGCTGTAGGAATGCTTCCTCGTTACGAACCAAGGATTGAACCAGGAGCGGAAGTGAGAGTTCGCCGCTGGCAATCGCCTCAACGAGGACGTGGCGGTGATCCACTCAAGTGGGGCAAACCACCTAGATATGCTCCACCGTGTCCTCCGGCCGATCCTCACAGTGGTAACACCGGGGGGTATCCTCCTACCTAATCCGGATCAGGTAATTGTGTACCTGACTGAGACGGAAGGTGAGGACGCCGTGTCGCCTCTCTGAGCACTCCTCAAAGAGGGGATTTATCGCCACAATAGTGGAGTACCCAGCGTTTGGTTGTGACCGTCGCTGTCTCCATACCACCACAGTATCTTGCTGGAGTTCCTTCGGCCGCGAAATTTGCTCTAGCGTGGCTGCCGACGCAGCGCCTCCACGCGCCACGCGTAAACTAAAAAATATGTACGTGAGATCTCTCGTCTCCAGATTCCACGATGATAATCCGGCAAAAAGGCTTGTAACCCCGCCGGAAACCGTGGCCAGCCAGATGGCCCTTAGGAACGCGTTCAGCTGGCGGGCTGGTTACCGCCTTAACAAAAATACCAACACCGGAGCCCCAGAAAGGGCCATGGATCGCACAACTCCTGCAGCAAGAGGCATTTGGACCTTCTAGATTGGGCAGAAGCCGCTTGAAGGCAGCCCCGGCCCGCTCCAGCTTGGGAGCCAAACGTCAGAAGTTTTCGTCGTAGTTCGACCGGCTGTCGAGGACGAGACCTAGATACTTCATAGTCGACCCGAACCCGATTTGAACCCCTCCTACCGTTATTTGGCTGTCCCAAGAATAATTAAAGAACAGGATATAAATACCTGCATTTTCAAAAAATAGTTAAGCTCTCCTTACCGCAGTAACAGTAAAATAGTAGTACAGTCAATAACAAAAATGTACGAAGTCCATATGACCGGCGTGCGTTAGTTAAATAAATCAAACGGCGGCTCGGCGAGCGGTCGCGCCGCCCCTCTCAGCAGAAACCAAAATGGCCGCCTTCGCCCGCACAGCTGACTGTTCTCTCACACTTTTTTAGCATTGCGACCATTTTGTCGCCTGCATTCTTTTTTTTTTCGAATCCCTTTACGGATTTCTGCCTGTTACAATAAGTTATATCAATTTGAATTGGTGTTTACTGAATGTGACAAGCTAAGAAATTGTTTCCTTGTTTATCACATTATGTAGGTTATGTATGTTTGTACCAAATATGACTTGGATGAGTTCCAAATTACACCCACAATGTTGATTGCGGATCTCTGATCTTGCGGTAAAGTACAGTTGTAATGATCTTACGTAGTAGATGATGGTTTTATTTATATCTTGGTAGGTATATCTAGGTGACTGCTTTTCTATTCCTAGTATTCCTTAGTAAATCATTTTAACAGCATTAGACCTAACTGATTAGGATTTCTAAATAAGTTGTAGTTGAATAAATAATTGAAAAAATGTTTCTCTAATTCAAAATATACTTTGTATTGATCTTCGTTTTAAGAACTTACAATTAATTTCTCAAAATACATAACGGAGCATTTGGATCCTATAGCTGCAGTGTCGTCCTATCGCACGCCTACGTGGATTTAATAACTCCTTAATCTTCCCAAAGGATAATATTTGACTTTACTCGGTACAAGTTGCCTTGTTCCATCTTTATGATATTAGGTTAAGTTCGCTTCGAAAGGATTAAGCCGGCTCTTAATTCAACGCTCCCGGGCCGGAATAAATTTAACGTTTTGAGGAGCTTATGAAGAAAAACTTGAGGGTAAGCTCTCTCGTTTAAAATGTCGTTAGGTATATTCATGCGGAGTGTTATAACGAACAAAGTATATAAGGTTTGAATACAGATTGAACGTGAGTGTACCAACAGAATATTGTTGATTTTAAACATATGTATCGTTTAAAAGTTTGCGTTGCATTACCGCTGCTTTCAGCCTTTTGACTCAACATTAAAGCTTTAAAACATCGGCTGCATTTCACTCGGTCGAGCAACGCGCCAACAGTTTAATTGCTGTGCGAAATTTATGTTCGCTTCGAATGATACCTGCAGAACATAGGCACACGTGGGTAATGGGTACGCAGCCTCCGCAGCGCAGATACACGCGGTAATTTGAACGAATCTCTCGATATTTCATTTTATTTTCCTCCTCAATTTTATTTTATTTTCGCAGAGCGGAACGCCTCTAGCTGAATTGAAGGTAATTGTAGGCTACGCAGCGAAGGGTTCGCTTCGGGGAATAATTGTACGAATATAGCGGAACCTCTGGGAGTGTTTAATGCCAGGCTATGTCGAGGCCGCATTTTACTGGGCCTGCGCGTTATGCTTAATGCTGGACCAAGGACGAAAATTATCTCAGTAACGAGTTTCGTAAAAGCGGCGATGGGAACTAATGAGACTATTGGGTCCCCCGACTTGTTATATGAATATTTTTATAGGGCATAACTTTAATTTTGCAAGGGGACGATTAATTTTAACGGGAGCGATGAGGAGCGTTTCGTCGGACCAGAGCGAGGCTCACAAAGTGCTTTCACTGATAAATGTTAAAAGCGGTGGAAGGGTTCGCGATAAACTTAAGGTAAAAGCGTACTCACCGATGTGGAAGCGCTGGCGTCACATGGGACTTGAACCTCGGACACACTGCACACCACTGAATATTTAAAATAATGAAAAGCCCGGACAACGGACCGGGGCGTTCCCTTTTAAAAATGCACTGCACTCGGGGTTTTAGTGCGGCCGTGCAGGTTGGTCGGACAGAAATTCTCAAGACCAGGATAACAGTCTCGTAAAGGAGGTGGTTCCTGAAATACACCAGTTGGATATAAACACACCGGCGTTAGCGCCAGAAAGCGGTGAATACAGTTAAACTGAATTATCTGCAGTGCCCCAACATGAGTTAGATCTGGATTTACTGGTACCGCCAGGATTGATAGCCGTCAATCTCTTGGCAGATCTGTTTAGTTTTGCTAGCTATAAAAAAATACTAGTTATCGTGTGTGAAAATTCCGTCTATTTAAAAAGACTAAATTGATTGCAGACTGATTAAACACAATCTAAATGTTAGTAGAATAATTTATATGACTTTATACTCAAAAATATAGCTGTGTATTACCTAAAATGACATAATTTGGAAAGTTGTTCGAATAATTTAGTTTTCTTCATTGTTTCATTATAGTACCTATGTCTCCATAGGTAATGAACCTGGATTTAATATCAAAATGGCGGTCAAATAACGAACTTAATGCTGTAATAGTTGAAAGTCTAACAAAACTATTTTTTTTATCTAGGCCTTCTTCACTCAACTGTACTCCATATTTCTCTCTGATACTATCCGCCCACATACCTACTTCCCAAAACAGAACATCAACAAACTTTCTAATTAAAAAAAAAAAAAGATTTTTCTATAAAAACACGTAACGGGATGTCACAAAAAAGCAATCACGAAAATAGAGCGGCTCTCTCTAATTAATTCTAATTAGCAGCCGGTAGGTGGCTCTATTACGGCTAAAAGGAAATAAGGAGGGTTTGGAAAAGCGTCAATGTACCGTAACGTTTATTTAATACCATTTTACTACAGGATTAGTACCTACCACGGTCCATTTGAATAATTTTGTCGTTGATTTGGGCCAAAAATGGTATGTATCACTTTGGTTACTAAATATAAGCCGGTCAAGAGCGAGTTCGATTCGCATAATGAAGGGTTTCGATTGTATTATATTTTTTTAATATTAATAATTTATTTTCCTTTTTTTAAATATTTTTTTATTGTTGTTATAGCAACAATAGTTATACACTCTCTGCTAAAATGACAACTTTCTATCTATTACAGTTCATTAGTTACCTATAGCTCGCCGCGGCTTAAGTAAAATTTTATTCTAAAGCCGCGGTTGCATTGGTAACCTTTCAGATATGGAACCCTAATCACTATCAAATCAGACAAGTTTTGTGTAGACTACTTATCTGATCTGTTGATCTCATTTATTGAGGCTTTAGATTAAGATATTACCTACCTTTTAAACCATTATTGTATATATCTTATAGCCTTCTACTAGTAATTAAGTATATGAATAAGAATCAAGGCTCAAGAGACAAGACCTCAATTGGCAATCATCGTAGTAACTACATGATATAAACAGCTTGCGCTTATATATTGAAAATTATATACAATGTAACTGATTAAACAAGTAGGCAATGTTTAAACATAAATGTTAATCAACTTAATAAATAACTGAGTGAATAAATTAAAACCACTAGACCGCAAACGTCCGGCAACGAAAATAACAACAATTTGTTAAAATTCAAAGTACCCTAATTCCATTGTAACAAAGTTAATGATATAAGATAATCCTGTAGATAGTAGATAATTAATTAATTAGTCGAATACAACATCATAATACAGTCGTTACTTTAGCTTGATGATTTATAACGGTCATTAATTTTTATTGACATTTAAACGCCCAACTTTATCGAAGACTGAATCGCTTTGAGAATAAAAAAAAAAACAGTAGTAGTAAAATAAAAAGTTGCAGTGTGATTGTAATAAATGTGTCAGAATTCAGAATTCAAGAATACTTTTATTTTTCAAATCACTTGAAAGTCACTTGATCCAAAATTATGGACAGGAATTACTGTCAGTCAGGCGCGCTCAACCACAATTCGGGGTTTGAAACCTTTGATCGTTCTTCAGAAACGATTAGACATGTCCCATTTCACATAACGTTGCAATAATTTAAAACTTATTGCAAATTGGCTACCGGTTATTTTGCATAATCAAATTGACTCCATCGAAACGCAGTTTTGATGCAAATGCAACCGAAAATGTTCACAAATTAGTGCTGAGGATTTTAGAGGGGGACTCAGATTCCTTAACGAGCTTGCTGATTGGTCCTCGTCTTTGTGAAACCACTAATCTTGATAATTAGATTTATTTTAAAAATACATTCGTCTTATTTATTATTATTTTTGACCTTTCGGTTTGCTTATGAGATGCGAAAATAAAGTCGTCTGACAGTTTGTTAGTTTGCTACGTTATTAGTATTAGTAATGAAACATTTGATGGTTTTGATAGGTACTGGCAGTGTGGTTTAGTTACACAACAACTGATGGTTCTGTTCGTCCCCGAAAATTTATAAGAAAACGTGGGCAGGGACGGTGTAACGAAACTAGTATTTAACATACTTTTTGGAGAATTGTAAACCTTTGAGATCAATAAATAAAGTTTTTGTTTTTATATCAGACTAGTTATAAAACGGAGCAGCAAAAGACCGTACCTTTTGTGATAAAACTGTTTTGCTGCACTTATGTAATAACTTAACTTCCTGTTTGTAGCGTTAAGTAGCGCCTACCACTTTGCATAGCTAAAAAGAAGATACCTAAATAAAACTATATTTGAAAAAAAGAACGAGGCCGTTAGTTATTTTAAAAAAGTCCTCTATGATATAGACAAGTACTATTTTTTTTTGTCTTTTTATGTTTAACAACTAGTGATAGAGTCACGCAACTTCATATTGAATTAGATAGTGTCGAGTTCTTTGTTATGTAAAAAGTGCAGAGACACACTACAACAGTTGGTATATTTAATATTCTAAAACTGCCTTACCTACATGTAGGACAGTCCTACTCACTCAGAATGACAAAGAGTTGAACATCATTGGTTATTTTTATTTTCTGACATAATCTATAGAATACGTGGGTGGCGTATGTATGTGTCTTTTAAAACTATTCACATAAAATCTCCTGGTATTCTTTAATGTTAAACCAATCACGAAATTGACTGATTGAAATCAATTGTCTTCATTTTAATTTATTCATATATAACTTTGTGTTGGTAACAAATCACTGAACTGGACTTAACTAAGGCAAGGAAAGTGTACAACCAATGACATCATTTTGCAGTGCAAATAGATACTACAAGAGGATAAAAGGTGTAAATTTCTTTAGATAAGTACCTGCCTACAGTTAGTATTCCGGTTATTCCCACATGATATCTTATCGTGTAACAATAGTATGACTTAGAAGCATGCTTCAATTAAATGACCAGCAAAAAAAAAAAACATCTACACGAACCAAGATCTAAACAAGGCCAATGATAAAGCTGTACAGATTGCTCAACACTAGTTTGACAAAATTTAATACGAGTCAATCGATACGAAAGGAAGAATAAGATGCAAAAAACAGGTTTTTATCAAATAACCTTGCAAATTCTGCGATTGGTAAAATTGCAAAAGTTACGGAGTGTGTCTCCTCCCTAATTTGTTAACTGGATTGACGAGGTAAAGGGCAGGGCAATGGATCTCTCTTTCTTACTATCTGTAATTTTGTATAGTTTTGTCTCTTTCTCTCTTAGGTTTAGAGACACACTTGGAATTACACCATAGTTTTTTCATATCAGTAAATCTTTTATATGTTGATTATGATCAAAAGACAAGTAGGTTATTTAGTGATTAAAATTCCAGATACTTTTATCTTTATCAAAAGTTATCAAGACATTTAACCCGTAAGTAAAAATGGATACAGAATACATGTGATATCTCTGTATAATTTATAAAAAGTAGGTCTACAGTGCAGTCTATTACAATAGGTAGTAGATTTAAAACTGTCCTTTACATAGCATTAGCAAGTTTACCTGCAGTGCCCAAAAGCATCAAAAACACTGTTTTCAACAATTTTTTTTGCACATTTATTTCGATCCACTTAACCGTGTCCTACATAAGTTTATGAGGAGCTGTATTATGTTATGATCCTACGTATATCATATAAGGCAACAGTTGAAAAGCCAGCGTCGACAGCGATTGATATACGGCGAGCAAACGCGCGCTGACTCACAACTATCGGTTTGTACGCTTGGGAGTTGGTGTAAGTTATGGGTTGACAGCGAGAACAGGCAGCGGAAGCGATTATTAGCACACTGCGTAACGGCATAGACAGGGTTTTTATAATGATTAAATGAATGTAAAACAAATGAGTTCAACAATAAAATAATGATTTTCACTCTGTTTTATTGCCAAGTTAATGCAGTTAAAACTTTAAAAATATGCTTGTAAGCTATACCTATAAGCAAATGAAGAAAATAATTACAAATCATAAGCAACGACAACTTGTCACGGAATAATATAGGAATAAAAAAATGGGGTTTTTTGCACTTTATGCAAATTCCAGTAAAAGAAAAATTGTACTTACAGCAAATTTTAAACTAAAAAGTAATAGAAAATATAGATATATTAAGTAAAATTCTACTAGTGTGCTTATGAGTTCAACGTTCTAATTTTTAACCTGAAATCGACGAGTTCTCAAAAGTCTAATTCAATAATAACATTACGAGTATTTTCCGTTAAAAGAGCGTAGTAGTACAAATATGATCACACTCAAGTCCCACTCCAAAAGCATACTCACGACGAAATACCCTAAACTTATAGTTCTACGCTGGTAAAATCACTAAGGTTGCGCAATTGTGCGAAAGAGTTATCGCGGCCTTAAACGAAAAGGGCATTTGGAGGAACACGTGTGGGTTTAAGTCAGTAAGAGTCTGTCATTTACTTCCGCTCCGCCTAGAGCCGGTGGGAATCCCCATAAAAAAGACCTATAATCTGGATGTTCATTGGTGCGCTTAAGAAGTAAAGTCGGAGGTGGACATATAACATAAAATAAACAATAATATTTAATCTAAATATTCTGATAACAAAAAAAAAATCTTAGCAAATAGTTACTCGTATAATCTAATTTCGAAAAGTTGAAGATATCATGATTTTGTGCTAGATGAGTTTAAATATTAAACTACGTTATAAGATGTAAATACCATTTCCAACTGCATGAAATAAAAGTTAGAAATAGAATTCGCCACCGAAAATGAAGCATTTTCCCGTGACTTGGACCACAGCGTGAGACCTCCTCATACGTGGAATTTTTACTTAAGCTACTACCACTACCCATGCTACTCCCGTCCAAGGAAATTTATTTCGAAGGCAGGTATTGAAGTGGTATGATGCGGTAACTTAAATATAAGCTACAGTAGGTACATAAACCAGGCGTTGAGTTCATAAATAAAGGTAGCAGTGGGCAATAATGCTTCTTTTAATTTACTCCCGATTCATATTACTAGCTTTTTTGTATTTAGGTATATGCGTAAATATGTACCTAAAGATAAAAGAAACAGTCTGAGAGTGACAAAGCCACGTTTAAATGCGGCAGATATATTGTCTAACTAAAGAGATTGCAGTGCAAATTCTACAAGCTTATCACAGTCAGTTTTATTATGATTACTAATGAAAATTCCACCCCGTTCTTTTGTATTTTTGCTTTAAACATAAAAACAAAGCAACGTAGCCTGACGGGAGAGAGGGCGAGACTGCAGGGCGGTCGTCACGCAGCCGTCACGCAGTCGTCACGTAGCCGTTACGCCCAGGCGAAGCGTCGCCGCCGCCAATCTAAATAATTGACCCGTCCGCTGTCCGTCCAACTGTGCAACTCCTTAGTTCAAGCAACGAATGAATGGAGGCGGCCTTCGTAGCATTACGTTTCGATAATAAACATACGCCTACTCTTAAACGATTTAAAAAGATCACTTTATTTACCAAGTGCTGCTAAAAATCTTGTTTCATGTTGACATATTTACTATCAATACTTTGTCAATTGTTAACAACTATGTGGGTTTTTATAAATAAATTCGATGCCAATGACACTTGTTTTTTTTTCGCAAAATGGAATCACGTCAGTACCCACCGACGTTTAATACCAGTAGACCTTTGTTCATGAAGTAAAAGTCCATCTACATTTTCACGATTTTTGGAAAAACTTCGCTACGGACGGCTCTACGCCATTCCATTTTCGTATATAACAGTAAAGGGTGGAAGTAAGAAGTAAAAAGAGGAAAAAGTATATTATTAGTCTCTTACCGAAATGGAATTGGAACATTTCGTAGAAAATTCCAGAAAATATTCACTTCGCTTTACTTAGCAGAGGGCAGCCATCATACTTTCGCTACTTTTACCTACACAATTTAATAGAATTTCTTGCGGGAAATGTAATATTTTTGCTACACATTTTATTTGATATCTATTTGCGTCTGCTCAGTATAAAATAATAATATAATCAAACCGCGTGCTGTACGTAGACATGTGTATGTGTACCTACATTTTATTTTCATTTGTGTTAGGTTTTTTTTTTTCTGATAGCTCTTGTATTCATTTTTAGATGAATAATTATAATAAATAAATAGTAGCTGTTCTAATTTCAATGAAAAGGCGTTTATTACTTGTAATCGTGATAGAACTAAGCCGAA
This sequence comes from Hecatera dysodea, assembly GCA_905332915.2. Taxonomy (NCBI): domain Eukaryota; kingdom Metazoa; phylum Arthropoda; class Insecta; order Lepidoptera; family Noctuidae; genus Hecatera; species Hecatera dysodea. The sequence goes on along the minus strand of HG995298.1, from coordinate 12,989,277 downwards.
GTTCAACTGAGACGTAAAAATACTATTATAATATCTATTAAAAACCTTACGGCTTAACTGGCGCTAAAATTTGACGCTTTCACTAAAGTTCTAACCTTTATCAACATTCAAGTTGGAAGTAATCCACTCGAAATGGTTGTTTCAGGGAGAACGTTAAAACTTTATGTCTATTGTACTACAACCTATTGGGTTATTATTTTTCAACGGGCAACTTTGAATATAAATCCAAAACTATCATAATTTAAGTTTCCTTTAACAACAGGTGAAAGGTACCTACTAATCAAATTACTTCGAACCCATTTCGTCATAATCGTGCGCACAAAAATCGAATTTATTTTTATTATGATTCTCCCAAGCCGTTAATAAATCTAACCAATCGGGGCGGTCTATTTCGAAAATCGAACTGTCAAACGTCAATGTAATGAAGACTTTATATATTTTTATGTTTTCTTTGACGATGCCGCCAAGACGAATGAAGTAAAGGTAAAATAATAGTACTGGCGTTGGATGGGGCCAGGCTTCATTGTATAGCCATCTGAAGGGAGAAGTTACGACCGCGACAGGTGTGATGCCGAATTAACTTCTTATATAAAGTCGCTTTTTATACAACACCGACTGCTTAATGAGGCCGAGGGATCACGGTAATGAAACGCGAGGTGTCTCGGACTTTTCTTCTCGACCTCTTTTCCCAGCTTAATTAAGACCTTTTTGGGGATTAAAACTTGATTTCTCGACATACTATCCCGTAGTTATTATAATGACAACATTAATATGCGTAGTTTTAAAGCTTTCTAACGAGCGACCAACCTGCACGGGACGTAGTTTCATCATGACACACGGCACAGTACCTGTAACAAACGTAAACGATTAACATACCGAGCTGTTTTATATAGAATACAGATGTCTATTTTACCTAATAATATGTAAAATCAATGTCGTTGTAAATTAAGTTGAACGCACAAAACGCACGCACCGAGAACTCGTTCCATTTTTGATCGGGTGACATTTTCGACGGGTCCGTTATCTGATGAGTCATGGTCATTGAACTACAAATGGGAATTCAAAACGAAAAATGTGAGACAAATGGGCGGGAGAGCGCGATGCGAGTGTCACTGATCGAGTGTGCAGACAACACAGGCGCATAAAGCGACATGTTTCATTCAATCAAGACAAAGTGGATGCATTGTGTGTCACTGACCCTCCTGAAACACATGTTGGTACCTGCGTACGATCAATATTCATGAGACATTGCAGTTATGTCGAACATGAGTGCCTTTATGGTGAATGTCACTTTACTTTACGCTGCGTGAGGCATTAAACCTCATAACTAGTTGTGCCCATCTTGGTGAATTTGAGCCTAATAGATATCCAGACACCGATATCTAAAGTGGAGCGAGTAAAATAGATCAACGAGGTTTACAAGTTGGATGATCGGACGTGATGATGAGTTTTATTCATTAGCGGTTTCTGTTATTTATTACAGTTATTACTCAACAAAATATTAAAGATTGAAAGGAAGAAAGAAAAATGTTGCAAGTCAAATAATGCTTGCAAAAAACCTATACAATGGTGAAATAACAGAATGAAAAATAAATTAAAACAGCAATAATTACTAATTAATAATACGCTCACAACATTAAAGACCTATGCAAAGCCAAGAAGGCTGCTAAGTCAACAACTGTGATATGAAAAAAATAAATACCTAACGTAGCGCTGGTATTCTGATATTGCAACTTCAATTAATATAAAGTGCAGTCATAAAATTTTATGAAAATCTTCTATAACTTGCCTAACACTTTCAATGTAAGAAAACTATAATCAAACAGAAGTATAATAATGTGACAGGTTACGTACAAAATAAAGAACTCTAATAAATTAGGGAGCTTTCAATTTCATACGTTCAAATAGGATTTTCACAGTTCCGTTAGTTAATTCTAAAAGTGTCTTCTCACATTTTATACCCATCAACGCTACTGAAATACGTTTATTTGATCACAGAAGTAAATGGGAATGCCCAATTTGAGAAGAAAATGAGCTTAAAAGAGAATCCGTTGTAGCATACCAAACGTGATAGAATTTGAAAAGCACGAAAAGCTGTTTTTGTTTACTTTAACAATGAAATATTCTTATGTTGGAGAACACTTATCATTTCAGACCTTTTAACATTGAAACCGAAGCAAAAGATAGTTCGATTCATCTTTTAAAAAGGCATTGATGCTGTTTACATAAAATAGTAGTAGTTTAGCGAAAGACAAAGAACTGCTGTAAAAATAAGCTGCAGTTTTGTGAACTTCTATCTGTTTTTATTCTTTTGACCGACTTCCAATAAAGGAGGAGGTTCTCAGTCGACTATTTTTTTTTGTGTGCGTTACCTCTTATCTTTTTACTGGATGTATAGATTTTGATAATTCTTTTCCCCCATTCCCACTCCTATTAAAATTTGAGTGAGATCTAATGACTAGTATTTGAGTTATCCCTAATAATGCGTGGATATGACTACATCGATGATGTTCTTGTTCTCACTTGACTTGAATTTTTTGTTAAATCCAGTGTTTCTTGAAATATAAATGTTTGTTTTTATCACTAAAACTGTGTTGTTGTAAAATGTTCATATTGTACTGACACTCCATGAATTTTTAAATAAATCTCAAGTAAAATGTTTTAAAATTTATTTGAAAAGAGTAAAATTAAAATTCACTTATGAGTAGGTAGTGTGTAAAATTAGTAAACTTAAACTAACTATACATATAAGTTATGTATAGTTAGTTTAAGTTTACTAATTTTATAACATATCCGATTATAGAGAGAAGCTTACATTCCGTAATAGCAGAATATGCTTAAGTTGTGCATATTTTATCACAGTTTATAATACTCGGCCGAAACTCCGCGGGAACACGCAACGCAACTCTGTTTCAAAAACCTGCCACTGAGGTAACTTTTGTAAATAAGTTAATTATTCTTAATGAATAAACGTAGGCAACTTAAGTATTGGCTGCACTGAAAAAAGTGATAAATGATAAATTATATTTATTTTGTAGGTAGGTTAAACATAACACTTTTATGCGTCCAATATTATTTGTCTCCAAGCCGACATGACATGATATAATACTATGGAAATAACTAAAGTATACTAAACGGGCTGTCTCTGAGCTTTCTATTGGCATATGCTGAAGAGTGAATTTTTTTAGACATATCTATATGGGGGGCCCACTGTGGCTTCGCATCCAAGGTTATGCCTAAATTCAAATCTTCTCCCTTTATTGACACACTAGTGTTTACCTGTCTAACATGAGTGAACGTGATTCTTTGCATTTCATTTTTTTATCATTGAGTAGAAGACTATTGAAATTAAAGCAGTTAACTAAAGTCGTAAGGGCATTATTTACAGCATCTGTATTATTCTGCTGACGTTTGAGTTTGAATAAAAGCAACGTGTCGTCTACAAACAATACTATATCATGATTATCCTTTACGAGGTACGGCAAGTCATTGATATGAACATTGATATGAAATGAGAAACAAAATAGGACCTAAAATCTAGCCCTGAGGGACCTCCATCCTCATTACACATCCAAGATATCTTTTACCTTTGACGTCAACTCTCTGAATCCTTTCACGTAAGTAAGAAGGTTCAGAGAGGCGTCCCGGATTCTGTAATCGTGTAGCTTCCTGATGACAATTTATGGAGAACACAATCGAATGCCTTGGTTCTAACACTTCAACTCAGCATCGGTCGATGAACAACCCCGTGTAAAACCAAACTGTTTATTAAGTATGTAAAAGTTTGTGTTTAAATAATAAAAATGTTGAGATAGTTATTCTTGAAACTTGTTATTCTAAAAGTTATTCTAAACTTTGAAAATGAAAATAATATATCTAGTTTTAATTTCCGCGAATATTAGTGGGTTGCAGGTATTTTCAAATTTAAAATGGATTTCCGCAATATAACGCCTGACTCAATCAATTTTAGAATAACTTTCTCAAAATGTTTACTAAATGTCCAGCCCAGATACATGTTCATAATTATTAGGTTATGATGTACTACCCAATTTAAATAAAGCATTAAACACGTATTGAACTGTAGGAGAACGTCATCAGCGATAAAATTACAATTCACGAAGGCGCCAGATGTAGGCACACAAGTTTACTACCGAAGCGCAAATTGAAAATGGTGGCAGCGGACAATTGCTTCCAAGTTATTGTTTAGCTATTAAAAATTTATGGGAAAATTTATGGGTAAACAAAGGCAGCGCACTCCTCTTACCTAGGTGGGGTACCTAACATAAAAAGAGACAGTATTTTGAAAGACTGTAGAAATGGGGAATGTGAAATATGTTATTTTATCCTCTTTTCAATCAACGAAATTATTGCCTACCTCTGAAATAAGAATATAAACTAAATAAAATAAACTAACAGTAAGTACTACCTATTTGGGTGACTTCAGTAGCTGAATAATAAAAGAAAGCATAAAAAAACAAACAGAAAAGAGAGGGGATATATATAAATTACACAATCATTATTTTTAAATTCAGAGATTAAATACAATATTTTACATATATATAAAATATATTTTACATATATTTTACATAGTTTTAAGAATAAGTTACCTACTTTGTGAATGCTAGATTTCAACTAAAACCTTGAAATTATTACCACTGCAGACACGTGGCTACTACACGTAGTTCTTAGAGACAGTTTGGCATTTAGCCCGAAACTAAAAATATATTGACTACATCTAACTGTCAATTGAATCGTCTGAAAGTAAACGTATAACCTATGCAATTATCAGTCTAGCAAGCGAGTTACTTTGCTGTGCCATAGCTTCCAAAATACAGTTTAAGAATGTATATGACATCTTTTGATATGTATGTATCTCTTTACCTGCTAAATTGCAAAATGTGTCACATCATAGTCTTGTTGGCCTAATCCTAAGCAATTAATTAAATAAACCTTTTCAGCACCACAAATTATTCTAAAACTAGCGCTGGCAGAAGTTTATTTAACTCTACAATAAAACGTTAAAATGATTGTGTTTATTCCAAAACTTCATCACAATATAGTAGAGAAGTTTATCTGCGTTTACCGAGTAACGATATTACAACTGTGAGACAACTTCAAAGAGCCACAGACTCTGTGGTACGAATAAACGAAATAATCTTTAATATTTCACCCAAAACAGTTTCATACATCCAAGATGAAAGTAATGAAAACATGTCGCGAATAACGAATTTGCGCCAGAATTCTTTCTTAGAACAACCTCGACTGTTGTTTCTGCTAGAATAATAAAAGTCGTATTTTACCCAACCTCGCTACAAGGAAAATGTTTCGTTTTCATTTATTAATTTATGTATTTTTTCCTGGACAATTCATGTATTATTTATCCTTTTAATCGTTTATGTCATTGAAGATGCATATGCACATATGTAAGCGATTTCAATGCAAAGCAAAATAAACCAAACTTAATTTTAAAAATAATGCATATTTAAAGATTTTGAAAATGAGTCTGTAGTAATTTTGTTTCTTTTTTTTTTTCAGGAAATAATAAGTATACGAATGTGCTGTATCACGACAATGATTAAACAAAACTATTCGAGAGAGATATTCTAAAAGTGATCAGAATAATTATGCTAATTTTAAACGATCGGTAGATACCTTCTGTTAAAGTTTTCTTTCAAAGTTTAATCAAGCAATCGAATCGATTTTGTCACTCGAATGTCGGTAGATACTGGAATTCGACGCGCAAGTTTCATTTTTAACTGTGGACGAAAGCAACGGAGTATTTATAAATTCTTTTTTATCCGTATTACGCGGTCCCGCCTCACTACAAAGTATAGTATCGATTGGGCGAGCGCTACTCGCTGGCGGGAGGCATCGAGTCGCCTCAAGCATCCCACCGTTCTATTCCCGTATCTTTCGGATCCGAAGGAATTAGTATCATCCACGATTATCGAACCGGTCGACAGTCATATTTCGTCCGACGTAACGACTCACATGAGCCGCGTACGAGTTATCGATACGTAATTAAACTTGCCGTTTGATCATCGATATTCACGATAGCTGCTCTATAATGAAGCGATTTACAGACGACGCAGAAAAAAAAATGTACAAGAGTAGTACTTACGTGTATCACGGCAACATTGTAGATTACATTGAGTGAGCTCGTTTAGGAAACATATTTTAAACGAATTGATGAAGTAAATTAGGTTTGCTCGGTAAAATGTTTTTATAATTCCCCACACTAAGGACAAGATGTGTGAACGTGTGGGGTGCAGAATACTGTTCCGATAAATGTTTTGGTTAATTTACGCAATAACTGTTACCGAAAGTTCCCTACCTATACATCATGTAGGTTATGCTAGCATGGATACGACCTCGTACAACACAAATTAGTTCATTTTGTGTACTAAAATTGTTGTATTATAAATTAAAATATCGCGTATAGTTAGTTGCTTGAAAAGTGATAGATAGATATATGGAAAGCTTTCATACGAAAGACGTATTTGTTGTTTCGTTAAAAGATATTGCAGTCATTCCTGTCTTTTTTTTTGTTTCTGTTTGTATCTATGTACATCATTAATTTAGTAGTAAGCTTTTTTTTTTGTTTTCGAATGGCGTTTTGATTTGTTTTTGACAACGCTGACTACTAAATAATGTAGAAATTCATGTATTTTTTCGTGCTTTATCTGCCTATATTGTCACCTTTAAATAATGGCATGTCAATATTAGTCTTTCGTTTATTACAGAGAGTAAGGAGTGAATATAAATATATTGTATCTGTAGCTTGGTTTGGTAGTTCAAATCAACGTACAGACGTTGATTTGAATAAATTCTCAATAGAAATAAACTGCTTGATGGGTGTCCCACCAACTGCAAAGAATAATCTGAATTATTTGACATTTCCCTTTACTATAAAAACGATATGTAAGCAAATTTTGTAAATAAAATAATATTTATGTCTATTTACGTGAAATAGAGTTCATCCTACGACTCTCAGCACAATTTACCGGTTTTAAAATTTTAAGTATTGAATAGTAAATAAGACGAATACCGAAAAAAAAAATCAAACTGTGAAAGCCAAAATTATCCAACGGGTGTTATAAAAAGTCACAGTTTATGAGTAACCTGTCAATATAATTACTAAACACATAGCATTAAAAATAAACCGTTGTGTTTATGTTTTCTGTCCCGAGATTATGCTGTCCTTGTAAAGAATTTGCGTCATCAGCTGAAAATAAATGAAACGAATACTTATCTCAAACAAAATGATAGGTAATTATAAAAACAACACTCAGCTAAAGTCATACAAACCCGGATTCAAGTTTCAATATTATTTTATCTACGATCGGTATAAAAGTAAAAAGCGTGATTGGATTCCCAAAATTTGGTCTAACGGGTACTCTCCGCGCACTAAAAACTTTTTTATGTTTAAATCAGTTTGTTTGGGATTTGTCTTATCAGTTTGAAAGACTCCGCAGAAGTTGTAAAATATATACATGTCTACATACTTCTATATTTATGTACGGGAAAAACTGCACGTTTGTTATACCTATCCCGTAGTTTTTCCAATCATACCGACATAAAATACGAAATTGTTCCCCGTGTACGTGTATCAAGTATTACTACCGTATTCCGAAGCTACGTTTTCATATCTTTGTCTCAAGACATTAGGTACTAGGCTCGGAACCAATAGCGGAAGCAGATAGATACTGACGGCTTGCAATAACAATAATGCGGGAACGAAGCTGGGCGACCTGCCAGGGTTCTATCGATCCATACCACAGCACCGCACCAGAAGAACAAGACCTCCCAAAATATATTCCGTATCCCCTTCTTCAAAGGTTCACTCATGATAGAGGGGGGCGCAGAAGGTCAATGTAATCTGGCCTCACAGATATACAAGTAGGTCAGAGGGAAAATTTACAAACACTACTCCCCGCGAGTGTGGATTTTTTTTGCGAAATAAACTGAGAAAATTCTTTCCGGGTCAATGCAAATGGGGATGTTTACTTGATCGAGCAAGATACGATGATATTGAGGTGTATTTTAGTGGAGGGGGGAATAGTGCGGGGTGAATGTTGGTTTGGTATAATAAAATTGTAGGGGGGCAAAAATACGACCCGGTTGGCATATTTTTGTAAGAATCATTTGAATAATTATACAGTAGGAGCTACAAAATAATTATTATGTTGTATTGGTACAACATATCAATCTGTGAATTATTTATATTATTATTCCTGTGAAATAATGAACATGATAATGGATTCAAGATTATTATGTTAGATTAAAAATATTTTACTAGATACTGTCTGCAATAAAGTTTTGAAAAACATAGTTTAGTTTTATTATACTGCAGATATCATCACCTTGTATTTCTGACAAATAGTAGTAAGAACATACGATTTAAATCTCAACACCTCGCAAAAGCTTGAATTACATTTAGCTAATTAGTCGTATTTAAATTTTTCCCATCAAAAGCGCAGCTCTTTACGTTATCTAAACACGAGATCTCTTTGTTAAACTGACAGACACATTACATAAAAAAATATGAGTATATAAAGTCACTTGTAACCAAATTAGATATTTTTTACCAACGTCAATAAGTCGTTGAGGCTCAAGTACCTACTGACTTATTTTCGAGTTACGTCAAGTTTCTTCTCAAGATACTCGTAAGTACTACCTATCCAATCCTACATACCATCCAGTTTTAAAGGACCTATAAAAGGGGGCCGCATTTCCTCATTACGGCTTTATTTTGTTATCTCGAGCGGAGGCGGGGGATATCAAGATATATTGGGCGAATATAAAGGTACTAGAAAAAGGGACCCGTGGGTCGACAATCAAGCAAACTCCAGATAAAATATTTAAAGGTCGCCTTAAATGCTAGCCTTTCTAAACCACTCGAAGCTGGAACCATTTAAATTCTTCGTTTGGGAATGAATTCTGTTTATATTATGCCATTAGTGACACTTCATTTTGACGTTGTGTTGAAATGATTTTGAGTGTTTATTATTTGACATATTGTAAGTCAAGGTGCATTACATAACGCCTCAACTTTTTTGTTGAAGAACATTTTTTAGTTTCTATACCTATGTACTTATAATTCTTGCTCAGTCCGTATCTCGGCCGTATTATTAGTTATGCGACTAATAGATAAGAATTCGTATTAGGAAAACTTTTTATTTAACAAAAATGTTAATTTAAAGGCAATAATTTACAAAAATTAACACGTCTCGTTCAATCGCAGCGTGAGTTCAACATCTTGATTAGTTATGGAAATAGGCTCAATGATATCCGTAGATATTTTAATTTAACTACCTACACTTTTTCTACCTACACTAATTTTCAAATTTACAACGATACTTAATTAAAAACATGGTGGAGAGACGGTCCAATTATAAATTCTAGATATAGTAGCTCTAGTAGCAAAACATGTACATTTTCTTTACCAAGCCTGTATTTAACACACGTACCATTACAATCAATTAATGATACACAGCGTAACAAAAAACAGTAAAAAACAAGCCCTTTTAAAATCGCATATCTGGCATAATCTACTCATCATTTAAAACTTTATATTAAAGAGTTGTTTTTCGAAAGGGCGTGCTTGGTTGAAGTCAATACCAGGAAGATATAAAAGCTTGATACGATCTGACGTTGATACTATCCGATAATTACTGGCTAGCTATCTGTGGTACAAGTACAGGGTACCAGGTGTGGCGTATCCAGTTTATACGCTTCGATGTAATCGAAGTGAACCATGCTGGTTAATAGGACTGTTTCAGAAATGCTAAGCAAAGAGGTAATGGATAAATAGATTGTTATGTATTTGTTTTTCTTGTAAACATCTTCGTTTGCCACTATAGTATTTACTTACAACTAATTTGTTAACAAAACAAGTACAGTCGCTGTTAAATAAATTGGACATAAAGACTTCTGGGTTTTGAGAAGTTGGATGAAAACTGGGTTTTATTAGCTTTAATTCCACAAGTTATTATTAGCTTGTGGAATTCCAAAATTATGTACTTCAAGCTCATGGTTGTAGGTGAAACTTATTTTTAAAATAAAAATATGTACCGGCTAACAATAATGCAAAATAACTGATAATGCAGAAATAGCTACCAACACAAGAAAAAAGTAAAATGAAATCACTGTTTTATATCCTAAAAATAAACATACCTTTTAGCGCCAAAATCATGCGTGTTACACACGAAAAGGTCATTGTTTCTTTAATAAAACTTGTTTTCTGAGTTTTCCTTGTGAAAAAGTACTGATATCGTGTCAATTTCTCATTTCTATCACAGTTTGACAACTCTACACGCAATGAAAACTTAGAAGGAACAAAAATGTTCCGAAATTCTGACATTTATACCACCTTGATGTTTTATCAAGTACATACTTATTTGTATGTAAATTAGTTAAACAGTACTTATGATAAACACACATGTTACCAATCGATGAAAAATTTGCAAGCGGGTCACGCTATCGGAAAACACGTAGCGTATGTAGGTAATGAAAACCTTTTAACGTAACATCTAGGCTAGCTGAAAATCGCAAAAACACATGCGTGCATTCTCAAAATAAATTATTCAAAATACAATAAACAAGTAAATCGACCAATTGCCAAGTCTATTCCCTTTGCCTGTTTCCCTCAAAGCCTGCCCGAAACCGAAATAGTGGTTGTAGTTAACGAAGTAACCTTTAAGGGATTTTGTTTCTTATTGTGTTGTTGTAAAGGTTATGTTTAGTTTGATTATTATTTTTTGTGTGGGTTATTTGCGTTGCGTAGGCAAGTCTTGCGTCGGTAGTGAGTGCCCGACGGCACGCGATGTAGCGTGCTACAAAGCCCGCCCGAATTGCTCGAGTTTCTACGTGTGGTTGCAGCCCTACAGCAACTTGAAAACCTTTATACTTTGTTACATTGTATGTAAAGAGGCTTAATTAAATACTTAGTGCTGATAATTTGTAAGGCAATGGGGAGTTTTTGTTTTCTATGTACATTATGTACCTAAGTTAGACGAGCATTAAGTCATGTTGAGTGGCTGAAACTATTTTGAGGAAACAGTTTGAAATCTTTTGATCAAAATATTATGAGTGCTTAATACAAGGTTATACGAATTAATTCATTTATTAGAACTTAAGAGAGTAAAATTATGTTTTTCACCTACCAACAACTTTCATACGTTTCCAAATCCATGTTTGTCATCCATATACTAATATATTAAGCTGAAAAGTTTGTTTATTTGCTTGAACGCGCTAATCTCCGGAACCACTGGTCCGATTTGAAAAAATCTTTCAGTATTGTATAGCCCATTTATCTAGAAAGGCTACAGGCTATATATCATCACGCTAAGACCAATAGGAACGCAGCAGTCATGAATAGTGTGACACAAACGAAGTTGTATGGGTCAGCTAATAGTTCATAATCCTAAGGTATTCTGATTACCAAACCAAAACCAAAGTCTTGCTGAAATGAAAAGAAAACACCGTGGATTCACATCGCAAAAATTATGCTAAAGGAAAATATTCAACGAATTACTGAAAAGATAACATGAGTGATAATTATGCCTAAACCAACGCTTCTTTGAATTATATAAAAAGCGTATCAATGCGGGCACCTCACCTAAACTAAAATAATGAATGCAGTTAGGTACTCGACCACCAAATGGTTGCCAAAATAAATCCTGACACACAACACAGCAACCGGAACGTTAATTGGTTACCAATGATTTTATGAACAAAATATATTTCAAAGAAATTTCGCAACAGCTGGTTGACTGACTGACTTCCCGTGACCCAAGAACAGACTTTTACTTTGGCCAGAACATTGATTGCATTGTATAGCCATTAATCTTGGCAATGCCACCAGTTTCTTGGGCACAATATCAGCTGACAGCATTGAGGAAGATGATGCCATATTTTAGTTTGGTGTTAGTTTACTTTATTTTATTTTTTATTTTAGTATTAATAAGATTGTGTGTAAGTATATTAATAAATAAAAACTGAACTTGAAGTTATATTTAATAAAATGTGTACTCTAGTACCTACATTTGGTGTGATTTAACTTCTTTCCTAATTTGAAGAAAGAAAAACAATTAATATTTCACCTGTCGATAAATATAATTTTTAATATTAACATTTTCAGACTGGGTGATCCCATTTTTTCACCAGTAGGTATAATAAAGAAAACATGGCGCTTCTTATACTTATGCCAACTCTTCTTCGAATTCTAAAAAAGGCATGCAGGCGCCTCACCTAAACTAAAATAAATGAATGCAGGTACACGACCACCAAATTGGTTGCCAAAATAAGACCTGACACACAACACAGCAACCTGAATGTTAATTGGTTACCGATGATTGCAGCCCCACTGTGTGAATACAAATATTTGTTTTAATTGGTTTGTATCCTGTCACGATTCTGTTGAAGGATATTTGTACGGAGGTGTTATTTAGACAGCCTATGACGTAAGCTATTGTTACAGTAGGTATCTACATAATATACACCTTTTTTTTTGGATGGGAAATCATCAAATGACCCCTCCCGCCCTGGGCGGAGCGGAAGGCAGTGTCAGACTTTTACTGACTAAAACCCACCCGTGTTCCTTCTTGTGCCCTTTGCGCTCTAGGGCCGCGGTGACTCTTTCGAACAAATTCCGCAACACATAATATATACCTACAGTAGGTCAGTAACTTGAAGTGCTGAGCTAAAATATAATTCACCTATGTTTTAACCGTTTGGGATTGAAAACAGAAAGGGCCATGGGTGCCAAGTCCTAGTGTAGATACATAATATTTTCGTTCTTTATTAGATTATGTATGTATTTAACTATAAATAAATATGCGGAACCACCTATAACGAAAAATCCACCCAGCTTATCAAAAGTTCCTTTTTTGATGAAGATTGTAAGTTCCAGAGCTACTTAGTAATTATATATACATACATATATAGCTCAGCCAATTGCCGCCCACTGCTGAACGTAAGTCTAAGAGTAAGAGCTTAAGAGCGCCAACCATCCCGGTCTTGAGCAGTCCGCATTCATCCACTGCCAGCGATCGATTTATGTATCTAAGAATAAATTCTTGAGTTACACATATCTGGTTATTTCAGTATAATTTGTGCTTTTATTCCCAGAATCAACTTATACAAATCTAAAAAATAACATAATGACAATATTACATGTTGTAATTTTCTCTTTTTAATTTACCTGCTTAGATATTTTAATAGCACACACACATATGCTGTGGACAACGGTGTGAGTTTCACATTTATATAATATCTTTGTTTATATTATTTGCGCAGATATAATGTGTTACTATTTGTTTGTCCCAAATAAATAAATAAAAATACTACACTATGATCATTATTCTATTCATATACTATTCACTTCATAGCATAATGCAATATAATTGCATAGCCTATGATTTCCTTATTGAATTATTGCAGTTTCTATCTTAACTTTGTAACAAAATTGTTTTATAAGAGCCTCATTACCGTATCATAAATGATAATTAATGGTCATAAGAAAAATTATAAAATATGCGCTTAATTGTGTTTACTAGGTACTCAATAAATTATCAATCATCTTACGCAATAAAAAAAAAATAATTGATTACTTTATGATCCGTTTACGTTTTTTATGCAAATAAATTCGTTAAAAAATGATATGTATTTTGTTATTATTGATATATTTTATTATCACCCTTATACATATCTTACATTGGTATTAAAATACTATCAATGTAAGAATATATTTACTAAGTAGGTAAAAAGTATTTAATTAACGTTTTCGTTGATGTTTCAAATTGTTTTAAATGATTTCTTGATTGATAACAAAGTCAATCGTTGATTTCTGGTTTTGTTTTTTTAACCTATGATGTTGTTTCTACATAACTACCTGCGAGTAGTATTATATTAATAAATGATACTGAAATAAAGGTATCTATGTAGATATACAAATCTATAAAGTATTTATAAAGTAGTTAAATACTTACTGGCTTGTTACTCACGTCTATTGGTATTATTAATAGGACGATATGTTTAAATTTTAGTAAGATTATGATATTAATTGTTGCTGTTATTAATTAAACATGCGTAAAACTTATCTAGCTATTTTCATAACTGTTCAGTTATTAAACTTACAATTTTTTTTTAATTTGTACTAGTTGCTAACACATGTAAGCTTATAAAAAATCTCTACAGCCTATTCAGTCTAACAATGGAATATCAGACTTATATACTAGTTAATTAATTGGTTTATAACCTGTCTTAATTAGTAATCAATAAAATACTTTTCTCACCGATAAGAACACTTATTCTTTGCTACTTCTTTATCACCTCACTGCACATACAATAGACAATTATAAAACAAATCATCACACACACACACACACTTTTATTACGAATTCACGGATTGGTGATTAATTTTCACAAACATACGCGCTCTGCAACACAAATAATCGTACTGAGACGCATACCCAAGCAATGTCGTTCGGTTATTTTTGTAATTTCAACATTAGTAAAAACCAATGTCACACGACTATTGTATATTTATATTACCCTATAAACGGATCGTCCCTATAGTATTGTGCCATAACCCTTTGCGCATAAAAAGGTAACGTTTTTACAATGAGTTTTTACTCTACTTTTTACGGGTTACCGCAGTTACGTAACAAAGTGTTGGTCATTATTAGGATAAAGATTATGAAAAAATTACCGTATTCATTGCTGTTTTGTGTAAAAAATTGTAACAGGCCGCGTTTAGGCCTGAGTGCTAAAAAATGGAGCGTTACATTTTTTTCTTGCTGCATTTACTCCGTTACATTGTTGTTTTTTAGCAAGTTAACAGGCAAATGTTTGAGTTTGTTAGGTTTTATCTTTAGCAAAATATTAAACTTATAGTTCAGTATAATAATTAGATATACGAGAACAAACAAACAATAAGAAGCCCTGTAGAGCTGTCGAAAATCATGAAAATATTGATATGATTCAGTTCACAGATAGGCCTATGTTTGCAACAATTACCTACTTATTTAAACACCAGAAAGTAATATTTATCTGCATCAATAAATATATAGAAGAACTAAGATTTTATTTTATTATAAAGAATAAACCTGATTGAAATAATTCGCACATCAAATTCACTTATTAAAATCTTTAAAATATTTATTAATATTTTAGGGGAAGTTGTGCAAGTGCAAGTTTGGTAATTGTTTGATCTAATTGTATTTTATAATATAACTTATACAGACTTGTATTTGTATTTCACTATTTTTGTTTTATGTTTAGAAAAAATCAACTCAAAGCCGCACGTGTGTCCTTATCTGATGATGATGGGTTGATACCCATGCCTAGTCATGTTTCTTTTTAAACAAACTTATCATTCACACCATCCTTTTTATCTAAAATGTAAATCTTCCCTTATTTGGTCCAGCCTTAAATATTCATAAAGGTTTGAATAATACTCAAAAATATTTTCTTTGAGTTTATTATTTACTAAATTATTGATGACTGAGATGCGATTTATCAATATTTAGACGATTTAACACTGGTATCTTTGGCCTGAGGAATTAAAATAGCAGTTTGGCAGCATGAAAACATGTCGAAGAGCTATTTATTCCGAATTTAAAAGTACAAGAAACAAAAAAAAAAATGCTAGTAAAATAAATTAAAAAAAGCTGACGATATTAGTTGAAATGTGCGAGGCTAAAAAGGTAATAACTACACCTGAAATGATGATTCATTTATTTTTTACTACCTATGCGAAACCGGTATTTAGAGGAATACATCCAGTTACAATATGAAAATAATATTTCTTCTTCACTCAACTGCTAAAATACCTACTTGAAATAATGAAGTCATACATAGGTGGATATAATTAAGTCATAGTTGTATTCTCCTTCAAAAACAATGAGCAATTATGACTAATGAGAGCTTCAATCCTTTTGTTTTCATACATAGTCTATTGTTTAGGTATTCTAAACGTCTTTTATCTTCTTTTTCATCTCTTGATTGATTATTTATTTTCTTCCGTATCTATTCAATGTATATAGTGACTCAGTAGAGTAAATAATCCAGTACAAACCTAGATACAGTTTCTGCTTAGGGGAATCCTGCTAATATTCATTATATTAATAAAAAAAACATCGACGCCTGTAACACGATTTCAATCATTATAATTTAACTAAAGTAAGTTAGCCTGAAAACACATATCACACATTAAAATCCATCAATTTTATTTTAAAAAATATCTTTCCATACCTAAATCAAAATAAATTCTACAAAAACAGCGGAAATCTCATCTATTTTAACCGAAAAGAATTTGTGAAAAAATACCGTTCCATACCCAATACGCCAATCCACGAAAAAAAATAGTTACTTACAAACATTTCTGAACCCTACAATCATTTCCTGTCCCAATCAAAGATATAAGGCATGTACGCCAGAATAATATAAATCGTTAATCAGTTTTACATAGATAGGCTATCTTGATCTTTTACATTAGATATCCCGATTTACCTCACGGCCCTCCGGTTCTTTCATTTTGATTGTGTGCGTGTCTCTAAATATGTACACGGGAGGGAGCGACTGTGTATGTGTGCGAGCTCGCTCCGTAGTTCTGCCACTCGATACGAGATGGCACTGTTATCTCGAAAATTGTATGAGAATGGGAGAATGAATTTAAGTTTATTTAAACTTTACTTAAATCCAAAAAAACATTATTTTGTGCTATTTGATATGAGATTGATTGCTTAAATAAAAAAACAAATTTTACACACTCAAAATATAAACAACTACAAATCGCTACAAGAGACTGTTATGCATAAAAATGAATAATATTCACCTTTTTTTAACCGTTTTTCTCTCAAGGCAAATATTTCTCTGTGAAAATACTAAATCACACAGCCAAATGAACTGAAAATAATTTCTGATCAGGAAAATCATACACAGTGCTGCCACCGATAATGCGGCAAGAGCCGGAACTAACGACCGTTCCCCTTCAATTGCCATCACGTAAACGACGACGCCTTCCACGGAGCTATAAAACGTAAGCTATTAACTTTAAAGACCTTTTTGCGATAACAAGCGACTGTCGCTTACGGCAATTTGGTACCAAGTAAACGCTTAATAGAATACATTCGTGATTCTTTGGAAGTTTCGCGCCGAAAGTTTTTAATGTGGATCGAGATTTGACTTTAAAAAGTAACTTTAGTGACAAAAAAATACCTTGATTTTCTCCACTTTTGATTAGTTTCAATTACATACAAGTACATTTCGCAAAAAAATCGGTAGGGAAATTTTAGAATCAAACTAGTCCGTGAACACAATGTTTCGGGTACCTAAAAGCCGGATAGATGCCACACTTTTTGTAATTTCTTTATGTATAGGTACCTCTCAGTACAAATAGCAAAATATTTTGTTTGTAAAACGGGTAGGTTATCTTTGATATTACCAGAATTTTAGCAATTTTAGCGGATCTCCAAATTTTGTGACATCTTACCTATATAGAGGATAGCTGCCTAATCCTTATAAATTACGTTTAGGATAGATGCCCCGCCGAAAAAGAGGACTTGTATCTTGCAAAAAGTTTGATCGCACCTTGCCTGCACCTGCAGTCGTACAGACATATGCAACATGGTCAACTCAGTGATAGTTGTAGAGTCTCTCGATTGATAAATAAAATAACATATGATTCATTCGGGAAACTAGAGTAATTAAAATCAAGGCAACTATAACGCTGAGGCAACTATCCTGGTTTTGCCTTATATTTTCAGCAAATTCCTGGATATTTTTTTTTATATATAATCAGAAATTGACTCTCGCTTGAAATAAATCGCTTTAATCGCTTGTATTGTTAGTGAGCCAGTATTAAACCCTGAAGAGACAGACACATCTTAGAGCGGAAATCATGTTACCTATACAACCAGGAGACTATTTTTCAGTCTTGAAATATTTAAATCTTTAATATTAAATAGAAAGAATTATGGAATCTATCGGAGTCGGAGAGAGGTAGAGCGTTTTAATATGTTTCTTTATTACTGACTAGCAGCGCCCCACGGTTTCACCCGCGTAGTTCCTGTTTCCGTGGGAATACGGGGATAAAACATAGCCTATATTACTTGCTGATAACTTAGCCTTTCATTGGTGAAAAAATAGTTAAAATCGGTCCAGTATTTTCGGAGCCGATTCAATACAAAAAAAAAAAACAATCAAATCTTTCCTCTCTATAATATTAGTATAGAATCAATTATTTTCATGCTTTTTTACACAAGTATTATGATTATTTTTTGTGGCTCTTACAAGTGTAGTCTTTTGACTTATATTTTAGGTTAAATTATATTGTTATTACCTACCTATTTATTTATTCGCAAGAATTTTCAATAGATATATTTTTATAATGGTTATATCCTAAGTAATATAATTTCCGCGAATGGACCTCATTATAAAGTTAAATCGCTAAACCCACTTTAAATACTGAAGCCGCGGGAAATAGCTAGTGTTTAAAGAAATACTTAACATGCATATTTAGGTCTTTTGTTGTTGTGTGATGTGTGATGTATGTTTAGACGACGATCGTCATTCACGATCGTCAACATTTTCTGGGTTGTGACTGTCCTTCACGAATGTGAAGGACAGTCACAACCCAGAAAATGTGATACATCAGTCTTGCCAAAGGGATTTTATTATCCAGTTACTAGGTTGTGGTGGTCAGTTAAGCAGTTACCACGTAAAGTACTGGAATTCAGCTGCATCCAGATTGACAGCTAAAAGCCGACCTCAACGGAGCTGGGAAATGGCTAGTAATCCGGTCAAATTAGACCAAAAACTAGGGGTGAGGTTACAAAAATTCACATTCGGCTGAAAATTGGTAGGATTGTTCTAAAAACTATTATAAATGAAATGTGAAAAGTCCTCATCGATCCGAAACCTGGAAAAAAATATTACCAATTTTCGTATCAAATTTTTGTATCCTTGAATATCTAAATTGACCAGATTATAGGAATACATGTTTATTTATTACGAGTATTGATAATTTTATTTGTCTACCTTTGCCTCGTAGTGGGACTGTATTGGCTCATAAAAGGATAAGTGTGCAAATAACTTCAAATCTTCCTTGTTTTACAGGGTAAGCTGGATGAACTACTCGCTGGAGGAAGAATCAATTTCTTAATTCTTTACTGTACAGCAAAACAACTTATATTAGACGTAGTCATAATTAAATGCAAGTACTATGGCGAGCTTTACTCAAAGTTGAGTTTTCTCAGCAGCAAACCTTTAGTAATAGAGAAAGTCTAGATACAAAATAATATACATAAATATACCTACATACATAAATCCAAATTAAAATATACATTAGGTATATCCGCTTATATTTTGTGAAAGGAAATGGGTCTAGGGTGAAGATAACGAATTATCTAGATGGGCTGTTAGGTAAAAAGATGTTATCACGCGTTATAATATGCCTAGAAATTAATGGGCCTGGCTGGATTTTGGTTTGGCTACAGGCGAATAGCAGCTAATAATGTAAAATGTTATGTTTATATCTATTTGATGAGGTCATATCATCTCATAAACAAGCCAAAATAATACCATTCTAATATGAGAATTACAAACACGCAACTTAACTGTTCTGAAAATTTTAGATATTTGTTTTAATGTTATGCTAGTGATAGCTTGCTTAACTGTTGTGCGTAAGGGTTCAGGTTTGAATCCAGGGTCAAATTAAGCATTACTGGAATATTCTATTACAAAGTTTTCAGTCAAGCATGGTCTCACGAATAACACAAATATTATCTAAGTGAAGTTATTTATGTTAAAACTATGACAGAATCCATATCTTTCTTGCGCAGTTAGGCTCAAGTATCTACACCGTTATACCGTGGACTCAATGGCTAAACCGATTTCGCAAGAAACGGGAAACAGGTTTAAAATGTTATTTAAGTTAATTTAAAGGTACTTCAAATAAATATTGTTTCGTAGCATAGCTACGGCGTAGGCATCTGCTACGAACGGGTCCTAGTCAACCGCTGACGTTTCATAGACTTCAACGAGCATAACTTTCTTTTCTCATCTATAAAATTAAGACTGGCTGTCCCCTCCCCCCGCGTCATCAGTATGTTTATGTGAACGTGGTGAATTCAAAAGTACCGAACTGATTTCCATACGGTTTCCATCAATGCACGAAGCGATTCATGAGGAAGGTTTAGGTATATAATTCATTCAAATTGGCTGAATAAGACGATAGTAGTACCAGTAAGTCTCACAACCAGCCCAGCCAAGGCGGCATATTGTGTTAGTCAGTAACTGAGTTGTGGACATCAGATAGGCACTCCCTCCAAGTAGAATACTGGTATTCAGTTGCATCCGGTTTCCAACTGGAAGCCAACCCCAACATGATGGAGAGCACTACCTTTCCTCCCAACTGTGATATTTATTTTATGTATATAATTATAGTGCCTACTATTTACTGTTTATATATACATATACTACCCAAATGTCCTTACTTTAGTATTGATCGTCAAATCGACGAGCTCCTTAAAGTTCTAAGTTTGAGCTACTCGGTAACTGACAAATGCTTGCACTGTCTGGACAGGTCAACTCAAATCTGTGTGGTACTTTCCTCAAAATACCACTTCAGACATCAACCTACATGGTTCTCATATGATTTGACCAGTACAATTGTATGGACTTTAAAAGAGACTGATCTCTGAGTTTGTTTCGGTGTTTCTTCTCAGGGTAGTCAGCTAGGAATCACCGGCCTCATCTAGTTTATAACGACCAAAAATATTGACGTGTAAAAGTGTTATTTTCAACCTACTTACAAAATAAATATCATTTATCATTTATACATATATAATTATTATAAGTATATTAATATATTTTGATTTGTTACTTTAGTTTAAGGCTTCATATTCTCTTCTTCTCTTGTTCTTACACACTATTATCTAGATTTCTTTTTCGTTTGAAATAAGCAGTTCCTTTGTACAAAAATTGTAATGTTGTCTCTTAATTATTGTTATGTGTGTAAATAAATAAATGATGATGTGAAAAATAGCATCTAACAGATACTGATGTCCTACATAAAACCAATTCATATTTACAATAAATGTCAGCTTTAATGAATCCCATACGCGAAAGCTACTTTCATTGAAAAAAAAAAATAGCATATTTTACAGGCTTTTATATAACTTATCGTTTTAAAACAGGTATGTAAATAAAATAATTGTTCCACGATATCGTACTTTGATTAATGTTGCCTAATTTATTTATTCACACTATTACTATTTATACACTTAAATAAAGAAACTCTTAACTAACTAAAAATAGTCAAAAGATGGCGTCGAAAACTTCTTTCCCATCGCTGGCTGGTGTAATGTACCCAAAAGGTGGAAGCATTGCCACGCTGTATAGCAATTGTATTGTTGCCTACTTGCATCAATCTAAGTGCAATGTGACGGAACAATTATTTTGTTTGCACCCTCATGATACAGGTATCCAATGGAAGTTTTTAGAAAAAAGCTTGATTTATGAGTAAAAAAAAAATCCAACAAGTTTCAAATAATGCTGGAAACTGTAGGTGCTTATTAGATACTCATTAGCAGTGATCGGAGTAGGTACATTGATTTGAGATTCCGGATCGTTAAAGTTTTTTCCAGAATTTCGAAATTGTTAGGAAGACGTAGAATGTATAGGATGAACACATATCAGCACTCACTATTACCCGCGGCTTTGTCCGCATGAATTTCGATAAAGTCCAGTTATAGGTTATTCCCGTGCTTGAATTTTTCGGATTAAAATGTAATCTAATGTTTGTAATTGTGGTTTTAATAATAACGATGTTGATTTTGATTCAAACTTTTTACACCTGTTTCTTTATTTACAGTATGTAATAGGATTATTGAATGCTATTTTTTTATTTTTAAATATTATGTAATTATAATTACAAAAACGTAATTAGCTTTCTAGAAATTTCAAATGTAGTTGTTTAAAAATCTTAACATTTCTAATGCTTTACAAGTACCAAAATGAAATCCCGGAAAAAAGGCTTATCTCATGTTATGTAATAAAGTCTACAACGGGATTTCTATGACTATTCATGATACAAGTACGTAAAATCAATCTACCTACTCCGATCACTGCTCATTAGCGGACGTCAGGAAAACAAATACTTCTACTCTAAAATAAATGATGTTCTTTTATTAACGAGGTTGGACAAAAAGTTTAAATTATTGTTATAAAACAAAAAAAAAAACAAAAATAATGTGTCCCTCCCGGATTGACAGACAACGTCATTTTGAACTTTTCGACAATCTTCATGCTTCCAGAAAATCACTTGTCTGGGCCCTTGAGAAGTTCGTAGGTAAATAAATTAACTACAGAAGCCAAGACAGTGTTCCATACAATACATGCGTAAAATACAAATATCTGATATGTTCCAACCGGCCGAATTTCTTAATCCTAAATATAGTGCACAGTTTTGAGCGCAAGCACTGGTAGTATATGTAATCTCTAGGCATAATATGCGTCAGATGATCTGCCTGTCTCGCAAACAACATTGAACACTATGTACTGATGATTTTGATCATACATCAGATCATAACGCAGATGTGAAAAACTGGATCAAGCTTGTGGAGTGTGAAGCAGTTGTTATTAAGTTCATTATGAAGGGCAGGTTTATTAAAAGGAACTTAAATAAAAACAGAATGCAAAAAACGGCCCAGGACGCGGTACAAAAAAATAAACAAGCTAGTAAAACTGCGACAAAGTATATAATAGCTAATGTGTTGCAGATAGATAAACTAAGTAATTTCCATTTTCATGTTTTGGTTTTTATCATAACGCACAAGGAAAAATCGGAGCGTAGGTGTTTAGAAGATAAGATAACCATGTCCAAATACCAGAAAAATAAGCATAGAATTTCATCACAAAAAAATACTAAATAGATTTTTGTAACTTAGGAAACATCTCTGTTATATATTATGTAAATACCTCTATAATAACACAGTACCTATTCAATGTTGTATTGGTAAGTTTTTAGTGACCAAATTAAATAAATAAATAAGCCCGCAAATTTAATTCTGCACAGAGGTTCCAGTAATTTATTTGGGGAAGTTATCGAGTCATACGCTTCTTGTACAATACTAGTGGTATTCTGTTACGATCCGATTGGACTGGACGCTTATTCCTAATTAGCTTGATAGATGATGGACTATATAAACATTAAAGTATTTTAAATTGCCAATTTGTGTTTATTGTACTTCACAAGTCTATCCATCATCTATGTTGGGGCGGCTGCAACGAGAGCAGAAAATCTCAACAAGCGCAGATACAACCACCTTATTGGGAATTATGTATTTGAGCCGTTTTGGGGTTGAAACTCTAGGGCCAATACGGTCAGAGAGCTCATCGAGTTTTTCGAGAAATCAGCAAGCGAGTCAACTCTTCATGTAACCAGAGGGCTGGACTTTCCTTTGATCAACGAATTAGCATTGCCTTTCAACGTGACAATGCGGAAAATGTTCCGGGCACCTTTTCCATAGACAGCGATATGGATGAATGTTTTCTTCCCCCTTTTCCACTTTTTATTCCACTTGTACATTTATATAAGTATATTTTCTATTAGCTTATAGGTATATACTATATAATAAGTTTTTATGTAAGTCTATCCATCTAATACTGAGTTAAGGTCGCCTTTGTACATACATAATCTGACGAAGAATAAATTTGACGGGCCTGTTGGTCTAGTGGTTAGCGGCTCTGACTGCTAAGCCGGAGGCCGTGGGTTCGATTCCCACCCAGGACAAACTTTGTGTGATGAGCATGATTGTTTGTTCTGTGTCTGGGTGTGATTTTATCTATAATATGTATGTATTCATAAATTATATAAGTATTTATATCAGTTGTCTGGTTACCATAACACAAGCTCTGCTTAGCTTGGGATCAGATAGCCGTGTGTGAGTTGTCCCAAGATATTCCAAGATATAATCAGTCCGATTGTATTTGTATATTTTGTGTGGGCAATAAAGAATAAGAATGTGACCCTTGGAAAGTTTTATACTGCACTGCTGTTCTTGTGTTCTGCCAAAAGGAACCTTGTAGAATAATTATCTGGATGGATTTGAACACTCATTTTATACATAATTATTAGGGCAGTCGGAGGCTAAAAACTGTTTTTCTGTGTAGCTGGACCATAGCTGTGATTAACAAAAGCGTTTGAATTTTTTAAACTGTAAATTTTGTAAAACATTGACTCATTTTTTTTTCTTGAAACCTTTTCTTAAATCGATAAGGATATTCATGAATATTCGATAAAATTTGATAATGATTCCACGATAACAAAAAATAAAACAATTTTATATTTAGTGGGTTGCTTATATTTGCGTTCAATTACAAGAAAAAACTCCTGAATATATCGCTGATACTATGCTTTGTATTTATTGAGATACCTAAAGAAAATGTCAATTAAATTTCCTTAACTATTGCAAGTTTCCGTGAAACCAAACCATTATTAAACCTAATACCGTGGGTAAAGTTAAATGTGTTTAGGGAGAATTACGGCGAACGAAAGAGGAGTGGAAACTACCCTCAAATACTTGTTTGACATGGCATTCAGCTGTATGCATGTTGCGAGAACATAACTGTTCAAATATCCGATGAATGAGTTGTTGCATTGATTTATACTTTTGTTAAGTTGTATCAGGGGTTGTATCTACAAATATATTTCCATATTTTCAGCATAATTACCTTACCTACCTTCACCCGCTCCCTGAGTGGGTGGAACGGAAAAGAGTGTCAAACTCCTATTGACTAAAATCCATCCGTGTTCCTCCTAATGCCCTTTGCGTTCCAGGGTTGCGGTGAAATATTTCGAACCCATGGGGTCCCCCGTCTTCTTTGCTATCGTTTCTTTGAAGCGCGCATGGAACAGGACGCGCAGTCGACCCGGGCCTGGTTGTTAACAAACGGCGAACCACCCATCGCTCGCCATCCGCAAGTCCACACGTGCGGTGGCCGGGAATCAACCTGCATCTCTCAACGCCCGGGGCTTCGTCTTCTGATGCGGCGCCTGGTTCGAGAGGTTGAGCTCTTCCTCACGCGGTCTGCCGCCTCCTTCACTACCATTATTGCTTCGCAGAAGGAGGTGCCGCTTCTGATGTCTCTCGCGGCGGACCATGAATTGAACCAGAGCTAGAAGCGAAAGGGTAGACCTTCACCGTATGCTCTACCGATTCCTCTGGGAGATACAACAAAGCACTACACTTCACAGTCCGCAACTATTCAGTTATACCCGCACGATTTGTTTTTGGTGTAACTACTTAAATTTTATCATCTAAAACAGCGTTTTTTGTTTTGTTTCATCTGTGTGCGTTTTTTGTTTCTAACATTTTTTCATTTTGACAACCGACCATGACTTATTTTACACTTTGGCAATTCAACTGATTTCGACTACCACACTGGCAGAACCAGTTTCATGCGGTAACAGCAGCGCGCAGAGTGAGAGAGTGATCTATAGAATAGTTCTTAAAAATGAGACAAATTATATATTTTTACATCCCGATTAGAGATTAAAATTAACGTTATTACAATCCAAGCTAAATTTCAATATTGCTGTCTATCATTGAAACTTTGTAATACTAATTGTATATCTTTCAGTGAATTTAGAAACAAAGGTCGTCTAAATAAAAATTGAGGACCACGCTGAATCACTAAAGAGATCGGACTCTATAAAAATAATGGATGAGGAGACGATTAATGTGTTATAAGCTTGTTACTAGGTAGGTAGTCTGAAGACATAAATGCTAATTTATTTATTTGAATAAGATGGTAGAAGTACATTCATATTGCAGCAAAAAGATACCTATTGCGAAAGGAGCTTTAGGTGTTCATAGCTAAATTCATTTAGTAAGCTTGAATTAATTAATGACACAGTGACTTTTTAATTTATTTTACTTTTTTGATTGATACATCTCAAATAAATTGTTTTCTTTCTTTCACTTTCAATAGAAACATCAGAAATGAGGTAATAAGTAAAGTTGAGTTTCGGGTTTCATGGAAAATATTTGTAAACTCGTAGTTCAACATAAGGAAGCTACATGCTAAGCTTTCTACGACCACTGGTTTCGGGTGTACGTTGTCTTTCGCTGCTAGGACCCGTATAATGCAAGTTATGCCACTGATACATGCATATATATACATGCCCGAGTATTAATTAAGTAGTTTGTGATTCTTATCACACATGAAGTATAATGATTAGGTGTGTGCAATAAAGCATCTTGTTCAAAGTGCCTTGAGTTGGCACTTCCTTGATACGAAAGCTTGTGTAGTCGTAGGTAGCTATTAGGTGGATAATCTATCTATACTATAATATTATAAAGCTGAAGAGTTTGTTTGTTTGTTTGAACGCGCTAATCTCAGGAACTACTGGTTCGAATTGAAAAAATCTCTTTGGGTTGAATAGACCATTTATGGAGAGCAGTGGTGGCCGAGTGGTAAAGGCCCCGACTTACGAATCGTAGGTCGCGGGTTCAAACCCAGCCAGGCACATTACTTTGTGTAATTCATTTCTTCACCACTGCTCTCAAAACGGTGAAGGAAAACATCGTGAGGAAACCGGCATGTCCTAGAACCAAAAATTCGAAGACATGTGACATTCACCAACCCGCACTGGGCCCGCGTGGTGGATTACGGCCCATTCCCTCTCCTAGAGAGGAGGCCTGTGTCCCAGCAGTGGGAACGTTAAAAGGCTGATTATGATTATGAGACCATTTATCGAGGAAGGCTTTAGGCTATATATCATCACGCTTAAGCCAATAGGAGCGGAGCAGCGATAAAGAATGTTTTAAAATCGGGGATTCCACGGGAACGAAGTCGCGGACAGCAGCTAGTAATTGATAAGTATGAGCTCAGTACAGGTGCAAAAACATTTAAGAGCGTGTGAAAACACAAGTCTGCTGTTTTAATAACTTTAATTGAATACCTACATATAAACATATTAATTCTTGCAAGGAAGCAATCAAATTATTATATCTAGGAACGTAATGGTTTCTTAATCATTATCTTTTAGCTACCAAGAAGCTTTGCATGCATTGTATTTTTATTTGCTTGGTTATTTTTGTCTATCTAAACGAGACAATGGTTGACAGCATGATATAGCATTAAATAAGTAGAAAAACCGTAGTCAGTAAGAGTCTGACTCTACCTTCCCCTCCGTCCAGCGTAGAGAAGAAATTGGATTATTTCACATCCTCAAAAAGGCTACCTTGATGAAGGAAATTGTACCTTAACATTATGGAATTATATATACCTATATGTATGTGTGAATTGATAGTAGGTATTTACTGGGTACCTAGTAACTATTACCTGTAGGTACATACAGCATTCTACTAATATTTTAGAAAAAAAAAACTACTTTATTGATTTTGTTCCTTGAAATGGGGTGTTCGAGAACTATTTTGTAACTGCAATCCAGGTAGGATCAAATCATTGCAAATTAGCTCTAGAAGCTCATTTGAAGGAAAGCACTCAAATACCACAATAACCGAAATAATAATTTCAGGATCAGCCTGTATATCAGGAACAGGAATACAACTTTTTTAAATTCAAAATCTTGGAAAGGGTAGGTATATGATACCTAGCTATTAGATATTCATCCAAGAACAGAAAGTTCTCTAAATACCTACCTACACACATTTTGTGCGAGAGACAATACAAAAGCAACAAAAATCCAAATGCTCTTATACTATTTTATACATAGTCAAATAGGTACTCTAGATGTCTAAAGCTTTAGGAAGTTAAGGTTCATATAAAGTTGCTTATTAGTTTTAAATTAAATCTACCCAATCTCTCCACAATAGTAGTAAGATACCTGCCTACCCAATCTTACTTTGTATATTTATGTACAGACCGAGGTATTAATTAGGTATGTTTTATATACCTACATAACATAAATACTTAGGCAAGTGTTTCTGGATGGTACCCGAACAGATGTCCCATAGATGGATATCTACGTATGGTGTTAAAAAGGTGTTTACCACCATAAACATTATTCTTAAGTTAGGTATGAGTATTTTAGAAATACATTTAGGTATCTGAGTTAACTGTAATTAATTTTCCTATTGATGGTTGGTAAAAAAAGCTTAGAAATTGTCTAGGCTATTTTAAATAGGACCTCTAGTGTAAACTGAAATAGTGTTGCAAGATATTCACCTAAGAAAACAATCTGCTGAAAATGTTGAATATTTTTAACTATTAGGTACTTTTGCAACTGTTTTTTTTACAAATAGGTTGTAGAACTGGCCGAACTGGGTATTACCTAGCGCTAGCTATAGCTACAAAATATGCTACTGAAACATAATACCAAGAAGAATTACCATACAAATTTAACAGCATCCGTGGTATAATTCAACAATTTGGCTGTTTCATCCACTAAACTTCAGAGTTTATTCAAATAATACCTACAGAATACGGCAGTTTCCTTCCAAACCGTCATAATCGAAGTTTAACACTGCGATCCTACCAAACGAGGAACTAAACCACACGCTCCGCCTTTTTCATGATGGTGGTACTTTTACCTCCTTAACGTCCCATACAAACTGTCACTACTAACAGACATCTGTTTATCTCCCACCGAACGAGATATCTACATATAACGCTACACGCAACTAAAAGAGATGACAGCTATCGTGCGAGAGAGATAACTGTATTTCAAGGTGCACGCCGCAGCGGCAAGGTAACATCTTTAACAGAAACTAAATAAGAATCATTTGCATTGCAAGTGCAACCTTATCACTTGGTGAGAGGGTTGTATTTAGAACGCGCGAATGCACGGACCGTATCATTCGAATGGAGGCCGATGTGAAGAGTAGAGGTATAGACCGGGTGCATAAATAAGAGAAGGATGGAGAATATATGGAATTCACTGGCCATGTTGCAATAAAGTTTTATCCAAATTCTTAGTTATGTAGTTTGAAGTGCTCTTAAAAGATGGCGCTACGAATATTTTTGATCTGATTTAGTGGAAATAAATAATGTTTTTTTGATATTTTTTACGGTAAGCATGCAAATATTTTATATCTACCTTGATTTTCTAAAGGAAATAAAACCAAAGCCTAATAAAACATGCTTAAAAATAAAGAGACAATAAAAAAATCCTTGCTCTTTTCTTGAAAACTAACCAATGCAGGAAATTCACTTAATATAATAAGAAATGCTACTATATTTTACAAAAAAAATGAAACATAGAAGCAACTCAATAATATTTTTTATTTCTTACTAATGTAGGTGCTATGTAGCACTATTGTTTTCAATTTTTCTTTTAAATGTGGATAAAGTAACACGAAAATATTTTAAAATATTTAGACGTATAAGTTTAATTCAGAAATGCATGGAAAATGCGACAAACTTCCGGGAAAATATATTTTCACGTCAAAATCGGACTTTTCCTTTGATTTTGTTTGTTAAAACTGCTCTTAAATATTGTAAATCGGTGTAAAATCGTGAGATGCAGTTATTACGGCTAAGAATGTGTTATAAATGAAGCATTTTTAGTCACAAATCACGTGCTAACTAGGAAAACCGGCTGAATTGTCCACAAAAAGCGTTTGAAACGTAGCATGCTGTCTAAACAAGGCGACCTCTATCACAAATATTTTTTTGGACACTCGTAGAATGTCATTCCACGTAAAATATTCAAATTCAGTACTCACAAATTGTTTTTGTGCGTCGTGCAGACGTCAAAGTTGGTGATATCACATCACGCGAGCGCGCCGCGGCGTCGCGCGACCACGTCCGCGCCACAACACCGACGACAAACGAAATAACCTTGTTTTTACACGAAAAAACCCGAGTATTCACACAAAAAACACCTTCATATTTCGGTAAAAGTACGGAGCGAGCCGAGATGTGTCGTCCGTGGCCGCGTTCGCATCTAAACGGCCCGAGTTTTATGTTAGATTACAGACGTAACTTTTATAGATCCTCGGTGCTATATAACGCGGTGGGCGGGTTCAGGGGAGTGTGGCCCTTACGTGGTGAGAGGAGAGGCTATAATGGCGTGTGTTGGCCGTTGCACGGGTGTCATTAAATGTCGCGCGACGAGGGGCGAGGCGGGTGGAGGTGTGCGAGTAAAGTTTTGGGTATTGATTGAATATGAAACGGATTAGTGGCTAATGATCAACAATTGGGTGTTGGGCGCCTTAATTGGCTCAATGTTTACTCGGGGCGCAGTGTCACACGCACTACTTCCACCCCAAAGGCCTACACTACGATACTACAAAGTTGCATACCTATTTATAATGTAGGTATCTAGCGACGAGCTCGTAAAATACTAGAATGAATGGCTTGAATGAATTTGTAAATACCTACACGAAGAAACGCTATTTTTATCTTCAAAACAACTCCACACGCTTTTAACACACTTTTTTGAATTCATAATGTTCAAAATGTAACTATTTTTAAGTCATATGAAATAGTAAAAAGATAGTAAGTATTTAGTTAGTCACCTATCTTCCCACTCACTCGTGTGTAAGATATGAATTTTACAACCATTCTTATCTACAAATAGTTATTGTAGATGCATATGCATACCTCTCTCCCTCCTCCCCTTCTTCATACAATAATTACTGGTAAATCTGCATATTTCTTTCAACAAAGCATCACCGTATTTCTTCAACAAAATCACAAATCGTTTACAGTACTTACACACACAACACTCTAAGAACTTTAGGTATAAACACACACCTACTCTACATAGAGTCTCCACGGTAGAGTCTCGTAGACTACGTAATTGAAACACGTGTAGTAAATATGACACAGGAGGTTAAGTCACGATGTTATCTCTACGCGAATAGGTACAATAGATGTAGAGATACGCCTACTAGGTAGAGACATTCTCGGAATGTGACATTGTCTCAGCTCTTGATAGAGTCCACTCACGATACGGAGAGAAGTAGGGCTGCCACAATAAGTGTGAAAAGATTTGGGATTGGATTTTTGAAGAGGGTTCGGTTTCAAATTGATTTGACAAGAATGTTAAGATAGAAGACACTATGAGAATAAAGTGAATCATTCAATTAGGGATGAAATGTGATTTTTAGATTGCATTAACACGTGGTAATGATACCTACCTTTCCGTTCGAATGATAAGGCTTGTGCCTTATCATTCTTGTGTCAGAGTACAGTAAAATATTTTTAAATGGACACCAACATTCAAAACTAATTTAAGATTACAATGGCGCCTTATCACTGGCAGCGATAGATAGCAAAAACCACCTGTGGATGAACAGATAGAACTTTAAATAAAATGCAACCGAACTTCTTAATCTTGAGAACATTTTTTGAAGTCGGTTAAAGCCCCTCTCTCATGAGTGTGAACTTGCAATTATGTTATCAAAATTTCTTAACTACTTAACACAGTAAAATTATAAAATAAATACCCGAAGTAACTTAAATAACTTGACCATATTTTGTAATATACATAAATATGTAAGTGAAATGAAAAATCAAAATAAATGCCTGTTTGATGAAAACAAAAAATCAAAATAAGTAGCTACCAAACACATGTATCTATCTACATATACAACATAGTGACATTTGAAATCCAATGAGACCTAGTTTGTGGGCAAAGACATAGGGAGCAGATTCCAACAGTTTATCAATCATGTTTTAGACATTATTTGTTTGTGCAGAATCATGTTCTTCAAGACGGGGTAGTCTTGATATATGCAGTACTTTAGCTACAAATTATTGTTACAAGCAAAACTATTTCCTTGATTTACCGTTCAGGGACTTTCTATTGAAGCTCCCTATACCTAGAATAAACATAGATGTAAAAGCCTTGTTTTAATACTTAATCTATCATCATATATTTTTATTATTATTGATAAGCTTGCGTTTGGCCACTATCTCACCTGATGAAAGTCTTCATGTAGTCAATGATACAGCTTGCCTAGAAGTAGGAATTCTTTTCACTCATTACTTAAAGAGCTATGTCATCCTAATACTTAAAGTGTCTACCATCGTCTTCATCTAAGATCACAGAGTCACCCTTTCTATGGATGGAAAATCATTAAATTACTTCTTCCGCTCTGGGCGGAGCGGAAGGAAGTGTCAGTCTCTTACGGACTAAAACTCATCTATGTTCCTCCTAATATATTTTGTGTTAACTCTTTCTGCGATAACTCTTTTGAACTAATTCCACAACCCTGGACCCACTTGGTCACCCTACAATCCTATAGACAAGAGATGGAATTTATCTCCATATATAGATATATAGATATTATCGTATTATGGTTACATTACAATGCCTATACAAATGTACCTACGTAGTCAGTTCTTTCAGAACAAGTTACACAAGAATTTAAGAATTTGTAACGCATTGTGAGTCTCACCTTGTGTTTTTTTCCTTTTTCCCTTTAAACACTTGGATAAATATACGAGGCCTTGGGGTTTTTGGTTGAGAAATTTTGACACGTGTTTTGAGAAATAATTGAAATTATTAAGATAATAATTTCATATTCCTTGATAATTTTATTAGATGATCAAGTGACTAAGGCAACTGAAATGAATCGAAACTTTTAGAGAAACGAAAAAATATTTTCGAAACTATAACCTCGATAGTAATAAAGTAAAAGTTTAATAATTGAAACTTACTCACTAAAAATATAAATGTTATTAAAGTATTTACCTACTTACCTACCCAAAATGCACTTTGAAGTCACTCACAAATAATTACAATTCAATTTACCGACTACCCTCTTACAACCAACACGCTCACACAGACACACCCTGACAACAATAATAAAAGAACCACCTTCTGGCAACACTATTCAACATTTGCAAGTTAATTATAAAAAAGAACAACCATCTGGCAACACTTTCCAACTGATATGTCACCAATTTGTAAAATATCGCGTGAAATTATAAACTACTCTATAAGACGTATATAATCATATATCAATCAAATATCATCCAAATTTAATAGTTTCGAATAGGTATTCGAAACTATTAAATTTGGATGATATTTATTGTATTAAAAAGACCTGTTCACAATATATCCACATTTTATAATGTAATAAAGATCGATTAGAATCTTACGGAGTTTACAATTAACCGGTGGCATATAAGCCAATTATAAAAAGAACCAGCGTCTGGCAACACTTTCCAACATATTCGTAGGTACACATCGACACGTCTCCGTTTATCAGATCGATCGCAACCTCGGGCACAATCAACCTGACACCATTTGTATTCGAAGCACACGCGGCGAGTGCACTGGCGGACAGGAAAATGGCACGCCTTTGAGATTTTGTTTGAGTGGTTTATTGCGAAATTGAAAGGAAAATAGCTTTTGAATGTGTAGCTGCTTTGGATTTTATTCTCTGTTTTGTTAGTAGTGAAGTCTTTTTTATAATTACACTTTTTTTTAAACATGAATATTATTTAGCTTTAACTGGCATCTATGTAGGTATAGCAGTTTATTTATTTAAAATTTTATTTAAATGATTAAACTTAATAAAAATACTTTTATGTTTGCTATGACAAGCAGAATAAATATATAAAAATGAAAAGCTTACCTATACATCGTAACAAGTCTGAATCACTTAATACATAGGTACTTGCATTTAGGTAGGTGTGTGTACCTCCTAATATAATTACATTAACTGATGTCATGACTCATAATAGATATTACTCTGTTTAACACATCTATATTACATGAGCTATAATGATAGGTCATAATGGTTATCATATGACATGTCACAAGCTAGGTTTACTAAGTATAACTATAACATTGTTAGTTTCAGTTTAACGTAAGTTAGTAACTTGTTAGTAACTTGACACGATATTATTTTAGCTGAAAAATATGGAATATTTTCCCTCATGACACAAAATCAACCTATCTTTTTTCTTCCTAAAATACTCAGCAGACTTAATAGGCATATTTCAAAGAAAATTTCACCAGTAAATCTGTCGTGAACAAAAATTGTCAATACATCTGTCCGCCACTGCACAATAAATGCTCGGCTGTAGGATCTTGCAAATTCGGCAACGTGTACGTCATCTCGCACATAGCCAACACGGCTACATGGCTATATAGTTATATAGCTACATGGCTACACGTACATAGGTATGAATATGCGCTACCTGCCGTCCGTCTGACTACAACTTCGGAATAACAAGCGAATTTTAAAGGGACGACTTTATTCGCACGTTTAAAGGACGGATGTGTTTGTACCTACTCGTTTTATGGACGTCTGATATAAAGGGTATGATTAACTTTAATTTTGTAAGTAGTTTATGAAGGTTGG
Organism: Hecatera dysodea; assembly: GCA_905332915.2. Taxonomy (NCBI): domain Eukaryota; kingdom Metazoa; phylum Arthropoda; class Insecta; order Lepidoptera; family Noctuidae; genus Hecatera; species Hecatera dysodea. The sequence goes on along the minus strand of HG995298.1, from coordinate 12,954,976 downwards.
TACCTACTGAATTTCAGTTATTCACGGAATTAAAAACGAGTAAGTAGAACTATTTAATGTAAATTAAGAAAGGTGATACTTACAAGACTGACAATTATTTTTTCTTGATTGATTGATTGATTCTTGACTCGAAAACAATTGAAAACTGAATAAATTGCATGAAAAAAAAAACCAGAGATACAAAATACCAACCAGAACTAATTAAATATTCCCCGACGTTCTTCTAACACAATATGCTCATCACTACCATTATCATTTCATTAAAATTCATCGGTCCAACTCGGGGGTGGAAAACTCAACCCTTTGGCAAAACAAAAGACGAAATTCTCTGCCACAGAGAGAGCTATTAAGGGGTCTTAAGACTAGTCCGGGTTTAGTTCCCTCGGAGGTATTGCCAAAAACAAAGAGGTTTGCAGACGGGCGGCGGGGGTTGTGCGGGGTACCGTACACCCCTAGTCTGCGGGGCGGGAGGGGGTGAACTTAAGGGGTAGGTGCGATGGGGGTAGCCTCCGCGGCTGTAACAGTTTTACGATCGGATATGCGGAGTGCTCATGCGCGTTGCAGCCTCAGCTCTCGTATTTGCATCAGATTATCGACGGATGTCCAGTCTATGGGAATTTATTAGGTTGGTACGTAGTTGGCGAGTGACAGCTTAATTAGCCGGTTAATCAAGTATACAGGCTAGCTAGAACCAATTCAGTTAGCCTGAAGAGATTCACATTAAAAACGTATGTATATTTTTTACAATAATTATTCATACATCGCTACAGGTAAGAAACTGTTGAAGATGTTATTCCTTCACTCGGCGGCAAAGCACATATTAAAATAATTGTACCTTCTCTAAAACCCCTAACTTCAAAACACACAATTTTAATTGATTATAAGCCAAGATGAAGTACCTAAGTCAGTGACGTAACAAAAACATATAAAATGACGCGACACCGCCCGCCGCAGCGGTCATCGACATCGCCTGAGGGAGTACGACTGACTCTCAGATGCTATATAACTATTAGGCGGTTGTACAGTCGACAGAATAGATTGGTTATCTACAGTCTACAACATCATTTCACAACTGTGTTAAAACGTAGTTCAGTGGCTTGAGTCAAGTACCTGAAAGTAGCCATGTTTCAGCTATTTTACAAAAGTTTCAATGGTTACAGAGAGTGCTTCGTGCATTTTACAAAAATATCACAATCAAATCATCGACATCTTTTGCTTGATATCACTAATAGAAACCTCTACAATGATTAAAAACAAAAAAATACAACCGACTTGTAAACATTTTTGTTTAGAAATCGGTTGTATTTTTTTGTACTAAAAAGTACAAAATAACTTTAATTTCGGAATTCGGTGTTTTTGGTTGCTTTTTTGAACACCCACTTCCGAAATTAAAGTTATTTTGTACTTTTTGTGTTTTTTTTTTTGTTCAGAAGTTGGTTCTAATTTTTTGGACCACAAGACAAACACCAGCTTTCGAATATAAAAAGAATCATCAAAATCAGTACAAATGTAACAGGTAACACAAAAAAAATACAGTCTAATTGAGAACCTCCCCCTTTTTATGGAAGTCAGTTGAAAATTGATGGAAATTGTGAAGAAGTCTTTGCACACAATTAATTAGTACTAGTAGCTTCTGGCTCTGAGTAAAAATTAATTTATGGCCAGTAGCCAAGAACTTTAATTCTTGTCCTGTATATCAATCCGTTTTTTATATGGCGTAACGTTCCAAATGTAATATGTAAGTAGTACGAGCTATCTTGATGATGAAGTAGATAGTAACTTTACACTAATTGGTTTAGGTTTCAGTTACGAAGTTTGATGGATTTAACTAACGAGGATTTTAGAATTGTACCGTTTGACATTGTTAAGAATTAGTAGACCCCTATTTATTAGCAACTCTCGATTACAATAAGATTGAAAAATGCACGCTGAAGATGATATAATAATTTCAGTTTAATGATTGAATTTTTTTTCATGCAAATTTTCTAATTTAGAGAATCTTGGAAACTGGATTTTCGCAATTTAAAAATCTATCTCAAATCTAAATCTATTTCTGTACTTTAAAAAACTCTAACAATTATATATTTACACTTCAGACATTATGTTTTCTGAATCAAAATATAAGAGTGTTAAATAAAATCAGTTACCTAAATTAAATAATCAAATAAAAAGTACTTAAGAATTAATCACTCTCCAGTAAGTTCAAAATTTAATACAGACAGATCTAGTTACAATATGATTGCCTATTCAAATATTGACCATAATCGATTCAAGAATCAAAACTTTTATTTCAATGTTACTATCTACAGATGATCTGTACGATACAGCTATACACAAACTTACATACAAACATATACCGATCAATACATACACACACTTGAACTATTGATGAGGGTCAACGAACTCAACATCCATAACTATTATTTGATTATATCTGTCTATATATTACAATTTATTCAATTGCCATCGGACAGGCGTCCCATTTCAATTGTTTCATTACTGAAGGCGACAATATTAATTAAGGGTTTAGAAGGGTAGCCGTTAATTATTTGTTTTAACAACAATGACAAAGTGAGAATGAGTTAAGAAAGAGCAGACTTAAATTGTTTTGTTAATTCAGTTCTTAGGTTGAGTTGTTCAGTGATTGGGATTTGCAGTCCTTGAAATCTCTTTAAAAAAACTTTTTTCATTTTAATGAAGTGAAGAAAAGACAACCCTTAATGAAATAATTATCTTGTAAACTTTCAAGTCTAAGAAAAACACAAAGCAAACAACCACAACAAAATATAAATAAAATAAATACCTCGGCGAGACATCTGCGTTCAAGCACACATACGAGTAATATCCTACATAAAGGTTACTTTCAAACAAGCCTATCTATATCTCCACCATATAAGATCAACAGGTAAAAAAACAACATTGAGAAGCAACGGAGAATAAACAAGAATATATTCCGAATACGTACAAGAGAGGCTGTGGATATTCATAAAAGAAACTTAACTCGATCCAACGATACCGGGGCTCGGGCTTTATCCGACAATTTAAGAGACAGGGATGACATTGTCGACGATACGGCAACAACGTTGCATCGTCCACTTGCCCACTTCTATATATATTTTATGCTTCTGCTGATATCAAGGCATTTACATACAACTTTATATTTCGACGATGGTGCCCTTTAAAACACATTCCAAGTTTATTTTTTTCTTTTTCTTTGCGCTGTTTAACTGAGAATCGCGTGTTTTTTTTTTGTATTTAGTTTTATTTTAGCGCCTCAAGCGATGGAAAACGATAGGTAATTAAGCCAACATATTTTTGCATCTAATTAGTTTCAAACATTGTTGCTTTTTATTATTTTATTTGTTTGTTATTTCACATTCGTGTGACCGTCGACATGCCAAGTAGTTGACATAAAGATTTCCAGGTGCTTCATTATCCTTTTAAGAAAGCGTGTCAAGTATTTTGTAATAATTAACAAATATTCATAGCTTTTATATCCTAAAAACTGACATTTTAGTTATATGTTATTGGTGGTTATTTTACTTCATTTGTAATTTACCCAACGAGTACCTACTAATGGACTTTATGTACACAATATTTTTAATAAATTAGTCCCTATCAAATAAAAATATGCTTAAAACTGCATAAATTCTTTAAGATCGGTTACGCTAGTTTTAGTCTTAGTGAAAAGAGTCATTATTTTGCTATAAAACTACTGGATACTTAACTTTTAGTAATTATAATCAACTGATTTGTAAAATATGAGTATGCTTACTTCAGGCTTGCTTTACTAACATAATCGTAAGAGAGACCACATTGTTGCTAAATATAGTAGGTACCAACGTAGGTACCTATTTATTAACATTTCTTGAATGCCGTCATACGGAAATTTTATATAAGTATTCATTGCTAAATTTGCATTTACTTTACATATAAACTTTATTTATTTATTTTAATAAGCATTGCGATTTTATAAGGATGTTTAATGATACCTATTCTCTCTTAAATATATTATATTAATTAATTTATATTTGCATATAGTAGACAAAGTCATAATGCAAGGCAAACTATTGAATCTTTAATTTTGAATCATCTAAATATTAAAATAAACAAAAATCTTGAAACGGTATCTACTTATTTAAATGATAAAGGATTTGATTTAAATTTATTTATAATTCCTTCAATATCTATTAAAGAATTAATTTATAACTTTATTAAATAACAAGGAGGATGTTTTTTTTTTGTTTTTTTAATTGCTTACCTAGAGTGCCATTGTTTATAAAAAATGTTATATGGTTGAACAAACAATAATTTAGGTATTTGAATGTTATTTTTTGAGCTTCATTATAAATTTGTGCATATTTTACAACTAAGTTCTAGGTAGATATGAGGTACGAAACTATCATGGTTAGCCGTTTCTTTCTTGATTGGTAAGCTATTAAACCAAACAAGAATCAAAAGTGGACCGATTACTGTACCCTGCGATATTACTATTACGATAAATGGAATCTTAAATATTCAAATTGTTATGTACGAATAAGTGTAAGTAATTACCTACTTTTATTAAATAAATAGGTATATAGTATGGTTTTCAAGTATTGCATTCTATTTTGGTCCCGTTTTCCAAGACACTTAATAATCATGATAAATACGGTCAAAAGCTGTAGGAACATTTTTTTTTTTGGAATAATCTTTTCTGGAATCTTATTTTATACAATTTTATGTTAAATCCTCTGTTTTAAGTTGCAGTAGTATCAAACAAGATTTTTATGTATTATTTATTCTTACAATCTTTATGAATCGTCTTAGATTAGCATTTAAAAGTATGGTTTAGAAGTATATTAATAAACACTAGTCCATTTTGATAAGAAAATGGCGCGTATTTTATAAGTTGTAGTTTAGGTACCTATCAGCACAAATATACGTAAATGCTAAACTGAAGAGGTATTGGAATAAATGTATACTAAGTGATAAAACGCCTGTTAGAGATACCGTTCTAAATTAAATTAAAAACAAACTAGGTACCCCCCATTCAGTTTAATACTAAATGAAAGGTTAAATAAATATCTGGATATTAAGAACGTATAAAATATGTGTTACCACTCTCCTGAAATCACCTCATGTCACTGAAAATTTTTCGCTATTTTCCAAATACATAAACACTCCACATTAATACAGAGTAACTAATCAACAGCTGTTGCATCACACATTCACAGAGCAATATCAAACAGAGATCACACACAGTTAATTTGGTCACAAGGGACTTCCATCTTCAAAGAACGTCAACAACATTTTGTTTGTATTTTCCAAGTTAAAGGAGACTAGAGACTGGAGACTGCCCATCTATAAATGATTTGCATGTAAATGGCCGCCCTACCGATGTGCCGAGTGCGAGCAACGCTCCGAGACACACTTTCTAACTTTTAATTTTTTTTTTTACGAAGCCTGTAATTCTAATTTACAAAACATGAAAAAATGGCGGGAATTTTATTGCAATGACTTTACAATGAAGATTTTTTTAATTTTCTGGAACAGAATAATTTTGAGAAATTTTAGCTTATAAATGGTCATAGATACATGGGATATATTATTCTGTATGGCACACAAAACTATAACAGAGGCAACTAACAGTAAAGCCGACGTTTAGACCTTTTATTTATGCCGTTATGTCTTTGTCTCCTATTAGCAAGATCAGGACACCAACAACTCATAAAAACCAATCTATTTCGAATCCTGACTCTGCCTGACCACTGAAACGAATATTTACCTAAATACCTACCCACACTCTGACTTCAAATAACATACCTCGACAAAAAATCCCAAAGCTATCATCCACATTCCTAGCTTACTCGAGACGTTCGTGTCCACATCTCCAAATCAAATGTCCGGGACTGTGCCACTTAGGACCGCAGCCCCTTGTTATGGAAATGAGGTGACACTACTTACAGATGGAGGATGGACAGGGAACGTGATGGCTGTTTGGTTCTATGATTGGATTTTTTTGGAAACGTTGGAATTTTTGTGAATGATTTGAAACTTACTCGTGACGCAGGACGACATTATTTCCTGAAAATGTTACACAACTGTTATTAAATTATAGCTTCGTAAGAAGTGGACTATGGTTTATAAGCACTTATATTGTTTACCACATAACAAGCTAAGGCTCGACTAGTAAAGACTTAAGGTTTCTCTGAGTAACATAATTATCATTATACATTTTATGTTTCCACAGGTAAAGAGGTAAGTACCTGTGGAAATACCCAGCCAATTCATGTTGCTTATGTATCAGTAATCCTTTTTAGTAAAGTAAGTACATACATTATGAAATTATCAGCATAATATTTCTCGCCTGTAAAACCTTTTAGTAAGTATATTTTCCCATCAACGCCTGTACATATACCAGTTCCTTAATTGGTCCTCTACCCGACTCTTAGCACCTGTACCAATAAAGAACTAAGCTTATTAACCAGATACAGTACCGAGAGAAAACTTAACGGATTAAATGTATATAAACTCCAAAATCTTTATCGAAACTTTTAAGATTATTATCGGTCTCGAAAGCTGGCGTTCGATGACATTTTTATGCAAATAAGCGTCAATACACGGAAACGTCGACAATGACCCTCTCGAATCGTTTTAAAGAAATTGTTTTCATACAGACTCCGGGACACGTTGTTATGATAATTTTGTGAAAGTTGAGATGTGAAAAAGTATGAAAGGATGATTTGAAACAAACCCTTTGTAGAGTTTTGCATGACAATAGGTTTGACAATGGGTGTGTTACAGTTATAGAATTGCATGACTTCTGGTCATTTATGGAGTCTCGGCTACAGTTCTTTCCTTGCTGTAATTAATTGGTCACTTAATTAAAGCAACTAAGGTCTACACAACAGCTCAACCACGTGGAACATATTACATATTTCATTCAACCATTTATAATTGTGAACATTCTTTGTGGGAAACAAGGTACCGGTTAAGCAGTTAATTATATACATGGGGTAGGTGTCTTATTAAAGTTATGTAAATTATTCAGTATGACCGTATGACTAGACAGTTAGTTCAGCCACTTTTTTCTATATTTATGTGGTTCAAGATTTAAGTCTTAGCATTCAACCACTGTATTAATTGCCAAGATTCCAATCGGTTTGTTAGACTTATAGTTTTCTATGAAAAATTATACCAATATTTAATGTTTAAAGAAAATAAATGGGATCTTGCACTTTGCACAGACACAGTAATTATGTTTACAATTCAAATGATGGTGCTCACATCATGACTATCGTCAATATTGAAATTCAGAACCACTATGTATACAGCTACCTATTTAATATATAAACAAGTGAAGTATGTTAATCGAATTCAATTATCGCACATACATTTCGTTTATAGGTATGATAGTGTCAATTCAACTATCAAACTTGACTCATGTAGCCATAAAACATAGTATCTACACAATGGCAAGGTGACTGAACGCTATTCGTCGGTGTTATCAATCTTTATTGACAACACTTGACATAATGTAATGCTGTGATGTAGGTACTGGAAACCGAATACATACATAAAGTATAACTAAAGGAGGTTCGAATTGAGAACCGGTCGACTTTGATCGCGACTACACTTAGTTCAGTGTAACTATGTTAAGCATGAGATGACGACGCGTCGAGGAAGCTGTACAAACAGGTATAGACAGACATACATCGGTAGGTATATAATATAACACTCACGTGTTGTCGCCGTCGCTTGGCAACAAGTCGCGCCGCAGCCGCAGTCGTCCTCGACACATCGGAAGCACTGCACTATGCACAGTTCCAGCTCTGGCCTTCCGTCTCACTATCACTACCGTATCTGCGCTCGCGAATGCGGACTGATTTTTTCTCGCGTAACGGCCCATTAAACTTGTAGATTTCTATCTCACTCGAGAACACGATAGCATTAAGAGGCGAGACAAAGAAAGGTTGCGGTTTATGGGTTGTTGATAGAATTGGTATCCGCTCGGTAACGTACCGCCGCCGTGTTGCATATTTTTATAAGATGTAACCTTGGCGAGGCGTGCGGGAAAACTAGTTTTCTTTTCGTTGATAAAGGATTTTATCTGGTTGATTTTAGGAACATTACATATTTACGGCGTAGTAAAAGGCAATTCCGCTGACTGTTCAGACTTAAGGCTGTTTTTTCATCGATAAAATATCAACATTATTCTTCGGATGAAGATTGAGGATGGAAAGATCAGCCCATAAGATAATCAATCCCAAAATTAAGGTCATGTGCAGATCGTAGGCAATTTTTCTTAAAGCTAAAATTATTAACTATTTTTATCAATGGCTACTTGGTTGATTAATAACTTTACTATCTCAAAGTGGGTTATAAAACCACTAGTGATACCCATTTACGCAGACAGTGCCTATGACAGTTATGTAATTCTCTAGACGCAAGACGCAAAATTGAATTGTGTTCTAAATAGTGCTTACCTATTTATTTATTACTTATTTAATTATACCTACATTATAATAAACCAAATTAAATCAAAATAAAATAAAAACATCAATATCAATTAAAATACATAAAGGATGCTTATACAAGGCAACTCACACTTTAGTGTCTCTAAGGCCCAATAACTACATAGTTAGGCATCATACCGCAGATAACTGTCAAAGTTTACATAATTTGTTTGTTTAACTACAAATTCAAATTTGTAAGTTTACCATGAGACATAGTTAAGAACATCTGATACCACCAACAGAACCCACAGTATTCATTACAAATACTCGCAATTTCCACCCAAAACCAACTTGATTTGGGTAAAGTGTAGGATTTACCACACACGAAGTAGATCTTGTGATGCCCATGAGAAGTAGATATACGAATAACTTATAACTACAGAAACAACAACCAGACTCACCAATCCGCATTTAAACAACGCCACACAACTCGCTACACGGCCTACACAACTTCGTAGACGCTTGCTACAGCTACAAAAACGTACTACGAAAAAATTTGAATCGAACAAGAAACGGTAACATCGCCCTCACAAGGTTACGTCGTACGGAATTATAACGCCGAAAGATGTTTAGGAAATATAGGCGTCACCGAGAGCGCAGCCGTACATCTTGCTATATCGCCTCTACCAGCATTGGAGAGCAGAACATCAAACGCCGTTATGGCCCCCGGACGTGCCGGCCGCTGTGCCGGCGAAAAGAGGACGAAACTACCCGCTAGAACGAGACGACACATATTTTTGCACTTTCAATACTTTTATTATTTGCAACACAAACAAACATTCGGATCGAATATAACTCCGCGAATGAAATCAAGTTTTGCTGAGATCAAAGTTTGTTGTAACTTTTTTAGGTTCAGACGTTCAGATGGCGCTCAGTGTGGGAGGCGCGCCGACGTCGCCACTTAGCGGCGGAATTTACTTAATAATGTTATAGCTTATTTATTAAGTTTTTATCTGAATATACATCGTTTGCAGTTTTTATTAACACGCTTTTTTGTCTAGGTGGCGTAAAAGACACTTTTTTATGTATAATTCATGATAGCCTTACGTTTTATAATGGATATGTATAAGTATCTACTGACTTATTTTATCCTGTTGGTAAGGGTGATTGAAAAATTATTCAGGAAAAAGCAGCATTTATACATATATGATAAAAGCAAGTTTTTTCGTTACTAAATAAAACAAGTTTTTCAACTTTCACGTGTTAAAGTCTACCTAATAAGTAGTGCTTAATTTTATTGTTTATACGAACTAGTATAACTTGAATAACTAGTAGACTATCGATTCCAATAATTAGACTGTAATGAAAACGCTTACATGTTTAATTAAGTGGCAAATTCAAAAAGCATAAACTTGTCAGCACAATTTATATGAGAAGACTAAAACCACGCAAATGGCTTAGTCGGTTATAGGCTATCTGCCATACTCAAGCGAAGCGCTTTATTTACATTCGCGCAAATTGAAGCCTTGGTTCGACGCCAAGAGGAAGCTCGTTCACATATTCAGCCGGGAGGGGGAGGCCTTGGAGGGACGGAGATTCGATTTGCCTAATAGCAGACGCGAGGTACGGAGGGCACACTCAATTACTCGGAGTGGAGGTGTCCCGAAGCGCCCCGAACATAATTACATTATCTGATAAACGGTTAGCGCCCCAATTTCCTATATATTGTAAATTTTCTTTTTTAGCTCCCTAATAAAATGGAATTTACGTTTATATACGAAATTGATTGAAAAACGCACTGATTTGGAAATCGAAGTGATTTACCGCCGAACCTATTTATTTTTTACTACATAAACCCACCTTAAATACCTACCATAGGTTTATTTAAAGGTTATGAATATATTTTTCACACCATCTGACCGATGTTGCTATGGAATTATGCAAACCTAAACTAAGTCATTACTGCCTTAAGGCATTAAGGCCTTCTAGGTTCTGGCCAGGCAATAATATTGTACTGAAATGAATTATAACCTACTGGTTTAAAACGTTATTTGAAGTTAGAACCTGAATGAAAAGAAACGTTTAACAAGATAATTTTAGAATATTAAGTTAAGGTATAATAAACATAATGAAAGATCTACATAAGTAATCTGAAAAAAAAGAAGCATATTCAGTTCTGTTCCAGATTCCGACGGAGCGGACTCTCGGGCAGCAATGAACACTATACTTAGATACTTACTTTACAGCGATTAACTGTGCTCCTTGTCTCATTTCGCTGTAATTTGTACGCATTTTTACATAAACCAAGCAATTAAGAAAAAACATAGACCGTGCTGAGGTTTTTCTTGGTAGCAGCTGCTGAGCAAAAGTTATTATTTTGACTTTTTCGGGTCAAAATGTTTTTGCACGGTTTTAGGAGATGAAAGGTCATTTACGTTTGGATTCCTTTTGATAATTATGAAAGTGTGGCTATAAAACCCTAAAAATTTTAACCGGTTTTTGTATTTTTTTTTTTGGATTCTGACATTGAAACTTTTTTTTGTAATTTTAATGATATATTTTCATTATATGTCCTACCAAACTAAGTACTACATTACACCATTTTGTGATGTAATGTACAGTGTACTCTACGTTCTATCTGCTATTTGATTCAAGAGACCACCATCCACGTAATTAAGGAAACCAGGTAAGTGCCTTCCTCTGTACCGTTAATAATATGGATGGCCGGGAGCTCATGACTGCTCAATAACAGCCGCACAGTTTATCTTCAAGGGTAAGCCGGGCCGTAGTGGGTGGCTATCTGATAGCTGAATTTGTTCGAAAGAGTCACCGCAGCCCTGGAACACAAAGGGCGCTAAAAGAATCACGGGTGAGTTTTAGTCAGTAAGAGTCTGACACTCCCTTCCGCTCAGCCCAGAGAGGGAGAAGTCATTTGATGATCCTGACCTTCTGCTTCTAAAACAGTCTCCGTCAGTAAGCCTTTTAGTAAGATCGTTAAATGTTGTCGCTGCAGGTTGTGTCCACCAGAGATATCGCAGTTTCATTTAAATTTTTCTTTCAATAAAAAATAAATTATGAGCCATGACGAAAATCTATAGTATTGTTTTAGCATAACTGTACTTTGACAATAGTACATCGGCTAATAGGATATTCTGCGATTAGAACGTTTTGAAAATTGGACGTTTTGATACGGAGCCGTCACAGTCAGGGGAAAAAGATTATTCCGAGCGAGAAAGAGGGATAGAGTTATACACCCTATATAGCTCCATCCCTTTTTCTCGCTCGGAAGACTCACGTTTTAAGACGTCATCGTACGCCCGCAGCTGATCTAATATCTAAATCTCAAAACGACTACCAGCCTAACTAGTCTGAAGCTAAAAATATTGATTGGACTTCCTGGTATTACACTCTTTATTATGCTTTGTCTTTTAAAATGATTTTCCACAAAAACTAATCCTACTTATTTCTGCTGCAAAATAGCAAATCATCCGTCTTTGGTGGATGCAAATTATATTAACAAATCATTCTCAGTTATCGTGTTTTTAATATTAACGGAAACCGTTTCAAACTTCTCCGTTTCAGAAAATAGATACTATTTAGATGTCAGAGATCTTTAACGTTATGTTTTCTAATCAAACATATTTCAAGGGCTGAACGGTATTGTTTGGTATATAGGCACACGGTAGACCATGACATAATTACCTGGCTGACATAAACACGCACCAACGTACACTTATAATATTATAAAGAGAAAGGATTTGTACGTCTGTAACATATAAACTCAGAAACTACAGTACATTACATTAATACATTATGTCTGAGTAACATAAGCTATATTAAAATAAATAAATGTCCACTCGTGTGAAACCGGGACGGGCGGCTAGTCTATTATAATCAAGTAAATGAGGAGCAACATTATTAGCTGTCAAAGCAGATCGCTATTACATACTGCTGCAAATTATATGCTCTAATATAGTCAGCTACAAACATGAAAGGTGTCGATGTAAGTATGAATAGACATGGATATATGGAAGTTTTCTTCTCTTTTACACAAATCTTCTGAACGGATTTGAATCAATATATAAAATTTGGCACCCGTACCTTTTTTATGTATGGAAAGTCATCAAATGACTTCTTTCGCTCTGGGCGGAGTGGAAGCGAGTGTCAGACTCTTACTGACTAAAACCCATCCGTGTACCTCCTAATGCCGTCTTCGTTCCAAGGCCGCGGTGACTCTTGCGAACAACATCCGTAACTGTAGCTGGCACGCATACATATAGTATATTAACTAAATCATCATATAGAATTCTAGATTTTTTATGAAAATCTGAAGTCCACACAGACGAAGACGCGGTCAGAAGATAGTGTTTCATACAACATAACTTATTAGGTTAAAGTTGTAGATAAGGTTTCCTGCACCTTTATTTTAATTTGGATTGCATTAGCATGAAAACATATCATGTCCTAAATTAATAGCAAACAGCATATTTTAGCCAGCCGTAAATACCTTCCTGCTTAGCTACCCACGTTTGAGGTAGCATTATAAATACTATAAATTAGTTTTATCCCGCAATGGCTGTCAACATTTTATACCCGTTTAAACACTAATAAAACGAAGAGAAAATCACAATTCAGAATATCAACTAGCATACCTAAATGTCAGGACTTCGCAATGTAGTCCGTACGATATGTACAAGATGACTATTGAATATTAACAAGTCGCTGGATTATTCTGAGGCTAACATACCCATAACACGAATCTTCAATAACACTAAACCACTGGTTTCATTACAACCGCATATTTACTTTGTACTGACGTACAATGTTGCCATTATATCACTGCTTAAGATATCAGAACGGAATAAAAATGCAATGGAAAGTGTAAAATACTGCAGATATTTTATTCATAAAATTCTCGTCGCAGAGGTGCGCGCGCGCGGATTTACAGGGCTCCGAGAGGACGCAGGGTTGACGTCGGCCAATAGAAGCGAGTTCCACATTTAAACTGTAATGCGTCCAGTGAGCAAGAGACGTGATATTTTCGTTACTGAGTGTTTTTGTGGTTTTGTGTAAAGCGGGGGGGAGATCTTGTTGGGCTGGTGGTGTAATATGAAGTTGTCTCGGTTCGGTTCATTTATATGCTAATCGGCGAGGAGGCGGCGTGGTCCACAATAACCGGTAGGGTCGCAGGCGCAGTGTAGGTGCATACCACTCCGGTTACTTTGTCGATTATCTCTGGAGGACAGAATTTATAAGGGTATCGATTCAAATCTCCGTTGAGGATTTCTTGGTTTTGTAACATAACAGTCTCATAATTTCGGATAAAGAATATATCTCGATATGACTTGTCTTTGAACACTTTTATATAAATTATTCTTACTGATACAACCAAAATCGGCATAAGTATGCATCGATGGACGCCAACTCGCCAAGACAACCAGAGCCTTTAATACCATTTTCAAGTAGAACATACCAACTTTTTCGACTTACAAGTAAGTCTTTCATCTGTACCTACGCAACTCATAGTGTATTTATCACTACATAAAACAAAGTCGTTTCCCGCTGTCTGTCTGCCCTATGTATGCTAGATCTTTAAAACTACGCAACGGATTTTGATGCGTTTTTTTTTTTCAAAGAAAGAGTGATCCAAGATGAAGTTATAATACATGCATAATAAGGCAGAGATTTAGAATCAGCATTGCACCCGTGCGAAGCCGGGGCGAGTCGCTAGTAAATTAAGAATTGATTTGCAATTGCGCCGTTTTGCAATCTCGGCTATACAATGAACAATCATGAGAGATCAAACCATACTCACGTTTGATAGATTAATTGAGATTGAATGAAGGCTGCATTTGCTGAGCAAAGGTATCTCCCTAGATTGGAATTCACCTTTGTTTGCTTCTTTAACTTAGATGTTTAGGTATGTACCTAAAGAATAGTCATGTCTGGAACTTAGGTAGAGCCTTCTATCATTGAATAAGTCCCTATCTACAATATTTTATGTACGTGTATCATTATCATTTCATTGCTTTGCTTCTCACATCCAGCAAACCGGTTGACATAAGAATGAAAGGACCCATCGATGTGGCTATGCCTGAAGCATGCCCATGACAAAAAAACGATGTTTTGCCTAATATTATGACGTTACCCATGGGTAAAACCCTAAATAGGGTTTATTTTTACGTTTTAGTACATATCTGCGATGGGGTTTTTAGAAACATGAAAAAAAAAATATTGTCAAGCAGATACTGGAACAACCTATAACTAGGATATCCAAATACCTACCAACCTAATGATCACTAAACTTGAAGATTTCTTCTCTCAGAGATTACTTAGGTGCTGTCAGGTCCTACCTCATGCAGTCAGGTGCTGAAAATAAAAAACCAAATAAGGAAACTTGTAGTTTCCTATAACCAGTCAGCAGCAGCACCAGTGGCAGTGTTTCCAGTCTCAACTTTACTGTCATATGAATCACGAAAAAGAAAAATCAGCTTTTCCCTACATTTTCATGAGTTACACGAACAGTAATGTAGGGAACAGCTGATTATTTTTTCGCGATTTCAGGTTTGGTCCCGTAGTAAAAGTTGTTCATAATGCTAAGTACAATGACCTCTTAAGAGGTTGTCGGTGTTTTACAAATAACCCTGTAAGTATACAGGTAGGTATATAAATACGTTTTCAATAATATTTTGTCAGTAATTTAAGAGGAAACTTTATTTTTTTCTGTAAATACCCCAATATCAACTTTTATTTTTAATATACATATTATGTACTTACCTACGTGTCGTTTGATTTCTTTTTCATTGACTATTTCGCTTCATTGTCAATGAATGATTAAATGACTATAAAGAATTGTGTTATAAAATATCATTAGAAATACACTTTTGCACAAATACTACACAAACCTAGGTACAGTAAGTGATGAACCCGATTAGCACATACACCAAGAAATTGCTTCAATGGAAAAGTTTTATCAAGTAAATTGGGCTAATGCAATGTTTGCAGACGACTGCTGATTTTTTTATTAGAAACCTGAATACCCTGCTCAGTAAACAGAGACAAAAATAGTCAAAAATATTTAATTTTCAGTCCTGAAAAATATTTTACAAGATTAAATCAACGAAAACTGTAAAAATTGAAAACGATTATCTCTTAAAAACTGTACGTATGTAACTGAAAAGTTTTATTTACTGTCTGAAATACCTACATTGTACCATGACGCTAGCAAATCACATGATCAGATTTCGCTGAAAAACAAAAGTTTTTTTGTTGCACTGTATCATCTAGCTTTCCATTTGTGAAAATATTGTTAAAATCGTCCAGTCGTTTCGGAGCTTATTCGGTATAAAACAACAAACAGTCAAAAATACTCTATATAATAGTACTTAGTATACATTAGTGTAGATTAAAAATAACTATTCTAACTTATCCTACCGTTTATGATATTTATAAATTGTCAAATGTTTGTTACCCTTTCATGCAAAAACTGGTGCCGTTTTTGTATGACATTTGGCACATATAAATATAGGTAATTTATAAACTGGAATACTATTATCCGCAGTCCAAACAAACGAAGTTGCGAGCAGAAGCTTGTCAATAATCATACAAAATATATCTACAGATTGAAACTTACCTACTTTTTTATAGTCTACTTTATTATAGGTCATTCGATTACAGTTAAACACTCGACTTAATTATTCTAACCTACTATGATTCAATTTTCATTATATTCCTCCGATCACTTTACAACTTTGTAAGATAGAGGCAAGAACGCTGATTCATAATCAACCAATTAAGAAGTAGGTAGCTAACTGATGAAATGCCTAGGCTAGACACTTTGATTTTATTACAATAATACAATGTAAGCTAAGTTTATGGTAAATATTTCCTGTTAATTAATGATTATTTGCGATCGGACCGGTTAGCATTGTGTTAATGTTGGCAATTGATGTGATTTGAAAATAATTATTAATAAGGTTTGCAAGATAGTACTTATTACATTATAATTGGTTGTTAAAGATCTTGAGTGCGGGTGGGCCTTATATGTATTACTGTAGGTAATACTCAAAAGAGGGCAAATTAACTTTGAGCAACGTTTTTAATATACCTAATATTAAAAACGTTGCTCAAAGTTAATTTGCCCTCTACCATTAAAAACACAGGGGTAACTACTTCATTGTATTTAAAAAAAACTGGATTATATTAGGTATGGCTTGGTCAATTTGGATTTATTTTATTTCCAGTGAAAATTGTAATAACTACGTCGGGAAATTATTAAATGCTTTCTTCCGCTCTGAGCGGAGCGGGATTGTCAAACTCTTACTGACTGTCTTACTGACTGTGTCTCTTTCGAACAAATTCCACTACCATGGCAAATAAGTACGTTTTACCCCGAAATTTCCTAAAAAAAAAAAATAAGCTGCATAATACGTACATCTAATTGAGTATTTTCTTCATTTTCATGTAGGTAATAGAGATGCATAGACGTCCTTTGACCACACTCTATATCTGAATTAATTTTTCGCACAGTAACAATTACAAAATAAAATTATTAGTGTTCTATTTTTTTACTAATTTACTACTGACAGAGTAAACGATGTACTCACGTTATCTCTTCAACTTTGCCGCATGCAAGTCCGCCTTTCCTTTTTGCATGAAGTACCTATATTTTTATTTAATAAAACTTTACTTACTTACCGAAATCCAATCCATGATTAAGGTTTCATTAAAAATATTGGTACTCAGATGAATCCGTTTTGTTTGCAAGCCGTCCCCAATATACCTTAGGGAAAAAGCTAGGCAAATGATGAGGAAAGAATGGGAACCAAACGATTCCAACACAAGAGTTTTCATAGCTGGTCAAACTCTGGTAACTATGCACCGATAGATGGCGTTATTCCAAAAATTCTCCTCTTAAAGAAAATTCTTTTTTTTTCATCACAAAAGTGCTGTTCATAATATTTTATTTTAGCTAATAAAATGTTATCAATAATAATTCTGAATTTTCATATCTAGGAATAAGTAAATTATTCATATATTCAGGAAAATTACATGTTTGTCCTTTCACTTGACTGCCTCGGAGAGGGCGCTTCGAGCCATACGCTTTATACGCTTACGATTTTGAAAGTCAGACATAAGATCTGAGGGTTAGGACTCAAAATCGCCTGATGTTAAATTCTATTTACACTATCTGGGTTGAAAAACAAGGGTTCGCTATTTATGATTTTCGAATGTATTTAATTTGAAATAAATTTAAATTAAGTGTAGGTGTACTTTCTGGTAAACAGACAGGATGCAGAATTTTAATTAAGTGTTCCTAAACATTCAAATAAGGTAGGTAGGTATGTAAACGATAAACCAATCGTAATTTAGGGTTAATTATACCTGATAACAGTTAATTTGAAAATGCTAATTGGAAAACAATATGGCGGTACCTAGCGGGAAGCAATTACTTTGGTAAGGTTGGATACAAAGCAATAGTACGCTAGATATGAATTAGTTAGGTACTACCAAGATAATAGGTTGTTGACTACTTACCTACGTAGGTATATCTTATAAGAAATCGTAGCAGCACCTAAACTGTTTTGGATTGGTTTTATTACGGTTTCAGCAAGGGTTCATATTTGATTGTGATTATTATAATTATTTAATAATAATTCTGAAAATGCGCTTTTAAAACATTTTGCATGTTTTACCAGACTACGGCGAAACCAAAAGGACGAGGATTTTAACTGTTTATGTAGGTATATATGTATTTTCCACTCTAGCGGCAAATAGGGCTAAAATAACTGATTTGCTACCTGAATTCGTTGGACTAACCAGTTTTGTTGTGTCCTTTACACATGTAGGTATGTATATATAACACAGCAAAAGTGGTGAAAAGATCTTACCCTGTCTGAGCATAGTCGTGATGTTATTTTATGCATACATAATGCAAAGGAGCTTGATGCACCAAAAAACAACGGTTTAATCTTTTCTTTACACAATCGAAGTTTTGAGTCCATTGCTCTACTACTATCTAATTCATTAACCTGCTTCCGTACTTAAAGAGCAATGGATGCCTTCCAGAATGATATTAACATTTCAGATACCTAGTAGAGCTCACAACTTAGAACTACACAACTTCATGTTCGCATAACAATAAATTGCCAAAGAGCGAATGACAATAAAAAAGTGTTGAATGATTTTCCATTTTTTTTATGATGAAATAGTAGACTTCATCTCAAATCAAATGACTTGCTAAAAAAGTTGCTGATATAAAGTATTTCTGTCCAATTTAAACTATACTAATATTGTAAAAAGGAAACCTACTAAACCAATTTTAACAATTATATCACCAATGCAAAACTACGTTATCAACGAGTAATTTGGGCTATATTTTGTCCTTATACCTATATATTTTATTCGGTGAAACCGCGAGGAGCTACTCGTATTAAATATACGCAAGTATCCCTGACTGTTTACTACCTCTTCACGCCTGAAGGGATTTGGATCAAACTTTGCACTCGAGTAGACCGTGTCCTACATTCGGACATAAGCTGCTGTTTTAGTTCTAGAATTATGTTGTTTCTGGGATACGACTTTCACGCGGGCTATTAGCAGACGCAAGTTCTGATTTATTCTATTATTAGTGTCTGCCATTATTTGCCTAATTTGCTTTTAGCTGTAAGTTTAAAGGATCTTTCAGAGTCAGATGCATGCCCGTTCATTAGGTCTCCACTTACTTACATAACTATAGATGATTTTATAAGCGATCTATGGTTTCAAAGCTTCACCTTATTTAAAAAAATAAATAAAAAAGCGTTGTTACTGAAATCTGGTAATATATCAGATCATTACTTTATTACATGACAAATATTTCGGAAAGGTATCAAGGAATCATTACGGTGTATCTAACAATGTTTCTTTAATAAAAAGAAACGATAGCCGATCCAGAAGACAGAAAATCTTCTTTTCTCTCTCTTTAGACTGAATCCTTGTTACAGCATTCTATGGTTTGAATATTCTTATAGATCGAAACTGTCGTTGAGTGAAACTGCTAATATGAAGTTAATAGTGTTCAAAACAGATACATTGCTAATTGATTTTGGAATTGCCTTAATTAAAGTTGGCCATTGTGACAGTATTTCGTAGATTTTTTAAATTACTTACCTACGCTCGTAGCGACCATTCTACGACGTAGCACTCGTGCTACGAGCAGCTGTGACGGTTTTGAATATTTACTCATTTTTCAATAGCTAGCTGTTTCACCCAACTGAACTACAGACATAAGGAAAACTCAAGAGGGTTACAAAAGAAAAAATAACCGAGACACGACGAAGTATTTAATTTTTTCCCCTTTCATACATTCTCTTCTAAATTCGTCATAAAACTGTGGAGAGCACATTCATGTTTAATTATACATTATACTTAACAAAACCTCACATTTTCTGGCGTGATTAACTACATTAATTTAACTGTACAATAATAATTACGAGACCTTTAATTATTACAATTATATAGTTTAGGTAAGTATGGTTCTAATCGTAGTATCTACTGAAATCGTTGATTAATACACAGCAAGCTGTTCCGTGGGACTTTATCTGAAAAGCAAATTGCTATTGCGGATTGAGGGCGATTGAATGATTAATTAAACCGTGGTACTAAGTACTTTGCCGAATTGATAACCGAGAGTACGTTTTGAATAACTGAATAAGATTGAGCGTTCGTGTATTGCTTTTCAGATAAACTTGATGAGACAATTATGAGGATCCATTTTCCAAATAGGTACCATACAATAGATAATGCTTTAAAATGTCATATTCGCTTACAATAGTCTTCCGTTCGTCTAAGTTTCAGCAGAGGTTCATCAAATGCCTCGCCCCTCATTTATATAGAAATTCGGTTACCTAGACGAGGTCGCCATTTTGTACAAAAACACCTAATTTTAATTCACTATATCATTACGGGACAATACAGATTTAATGAATTAGATCCGAGGAGTAAACTACTTAGTTTACAATAAAACATTTATTAGGTACATAGATATAAAATAGGTAGCTAAATAGTACAAAGATGATATTCTAAGACTGGGATGATTCCACTTCGATCACTAGTTGATACTTCAATCCATTTCAAATAAAACAGTACCTAGAGTACTTAATTCGTTCGATGTAGAGCAAGAGACGTTTATAATAGATTGCAGTCATAATCGTGTATAAATAAATAATAAAATATTTAACTAAAACAAAAATAAAAATAGTAATAGACAGGCTAAAGCGAACAGTACAATGATCAATAGAGGACAATATTAATGCACTTGCCCATTTACCTAATTAATTGATTATAACATCAACTTCAATATTTAAAAAAAGTCATAACAGTAACTTAATGTATAATTCTACTGGAACCGAGTTAAAGCTTTGTCAGAAATCCATAATTTAAATAACAAAATTTACGAATTATGAGATAAGAAATTAAACAGTTAATAAATATTTGATCATAATGCGATTTCTATATATGCTTATGTATGTATGTATATATATGCGAGGCGTCGATGGTAGTGATAGGTACGTAGTACGTCTGTCTGTTAGTCGGTGAGGGTAGCACAGGCCGCGAGCGAACATATCTCTATAACTGCCACCAAAGCAACCCGAGTCGTTCAACAATTTGGTAACGAAAATAAAAGTAACTGATTAAAGACTAATCCACCCTCCAAACAGCGATACGAATACAACAATAAGCAGTCTCACAAAATATTTTACAAAATTTCTCTTCAATAAACTATCTAGAAACTATAATTCATCGGTGACGTCTTTAATATTTCGTAATTCGTACTTAAATAAATTTCAAATACATAATCAGCGCTATTACTAGACATTATTAATATCAGGAATCGTTATCTACTCATGTATATACTTAGTCTCGTTAAAATTACAGAACATAATTTCGTAATTAATACTATACACAAATCGACAACACAGTATTTTATCTTAGAGCGAGATTCTCTGGGACTGGCGCGCCGGCACCGCAGCGTCCTCTTACGTACGACACGGATAGCGAACACACGTCTGTCTGACACGATCCTGAGCATAGTCCTGAACCTTAAGTACGACCACATTCCACACATTGTCCTATGGAACTCTTCCTTCCCGGCTGTTTAGCTGGCTATACCGTGGTGAAGGGGGTAAGTCCCAGAGAAGGGCGCGGGTCACTGATGGTGCTTGGGCGGCGGCGCGTGGTGCAGCGCCACGTGGTGCGGCGCGTGGTGGTGGCCGCCGTGGTGGTTGTGGTTGTTCGCATTCGAGTTGTTGTTGTTGTTCTGCGCCGCCTGCGCCGCCTGCCGCTGTGAGTTCTTCTTGTTCTTCATCCGTCTGTTCTGAAACCATATCTTCACCTGCCGCTCTGTCAGGTTCAGGTTCCGCGCCAACTCCCACCTCTTCTGCTTCGAAACGTAAGCGTTGAAGAGGAACTCTTTCTCTAGTTCGAGGGTTTGGAACTTGGAGTAGGGTTTGCGTTTTTTGCGCACAGTAACTTGGCCGGTCCAGTCCAGCGGGTTCGAGGACCCGCATCCGACGCCCACGCCCACCGACATCGACAGGGAACCTGCACAAACAAAACACGTGTTTTACTTGGAACGAGTGTGGGTGAAACAAAACACACATCAGTAAGTAAACACATCAAAAGTATCTAGGGATCAACATATATTTTTGCAATAACTTTTCTCCTGATTGATATTAATTAAAATTTTCTTTAAGGATTCATCAAATAAAGTGTTTTCGTTTGTCACAGTAACGATAAACCAAGTCACCTTTGCATTAATAAAGAAATTTGCCATTTTCCTAATAAAGGGATTTTTGACATTTGAACCACTAACATTAAAGTTCGAAAAAAAGACTGAAATAACAGTTTTCTTTAAAATTTTATTGGGTAACTTAAACAATTAATAATCCGTGTTTCTACCGCGAACACTAACAACACAAGAACATCGGTTTGGCATACTCAAAATGAGTTCATCCAAATCACGCTGTGGAATGGCCGCCCATGTTCGTTGCAACAACAAAAAAAGGTCTTCTTGCGACTGGATACCCTCCATATTCGGCAGAGCTCTTCGCTTACCTTGGCTGAGCGCCATGGAGGACGGTATCGCTGCACCACACGGAGACAAGACCGATACATTCAAATCTTAACTCGAAGAGCTCCAACAATAACCGCCATGATGTTAGCCGTGAGGCTTCATCACTCTTCAGGGAACTTAATTAGCGACCAAACAGTCAGAAACCGCTTGCATGAAGTGAACCTTCATTCCCGAAGACCGCTACGGGTACCACCTATAGCAATGCACAATCGTAGGATTCGATATCAATGGGCTCTTGAACACAGAAATTGGGCAGAAGAACAATGGCGTTTCGTGTGCTTTTCTGATGAGTCTCGTTTTGGTATGAGAC
Organism: Hecatera dysodea; assembly: GCA_905332915.2. Lineage (NCBI taxonomy): Eukaryota > Metazoa > Arthropoda > Insecta > Lepidoptera > Noctuidae > Hecatera > Hecatera dysodea. The sequence continues at coordinate 12,932,112 of HG995298.1, read as the reverse complement.
CGGATACAAGACGTATACGACACTGGAGAACCCCTGGACGCCAACAGCGATTAAAATCCTGCCAGGAAGTCCATCCTTATAGTGGTGGAACCATCATAGTATGGGCGGGTATTTGGATCGGCGGAAGAACTGAGTTGATTTGGATCAGAGGCAACCTCAACGCTCAAATTTATGCTGAGACGATTGTATCAGACGTCATCGTTCCTCTACAAGTGCAAATCGGTCCCTTATTTCAGTTAATGCATGATAATGCACGACCGCACACCGCAAGAGTTGTAAGACAGACTCTCGCCGCAGCTAACATCAATGTCCTGCCCTGGCCTGCTCAGTCGCCAGACTTGAACCCGATTGAGCATGCATGGGATATGCTACAGAGAAGAGCTCTGCCGAATATGGAGGGTATCCAGTCGCAAGAAGACCTTTTTTTGTTGTTGCAACGAACATGGGCGGCCATTCCACAGCGTGATTTGGATGAACTCATTTTGAGTATGCCAAACCGATGTTCTTGTGTTGTTAGTGTTCGCGGTAGAAACACGGATTATTAATTGTTTAAGTTACCCAATAAAATTTTAAAGAAAACTGTTATTTCAGTCTTTTTTTCGAATTTTAATGTTAGTGGTTCAAATGTCAAAAATCCCTTTATTAGGAAAATGGCAAATTTCTTTATTAATGCAAAGGTGACTTGGTTTATCGTTACTGTGACAAACGAAAACACTTTATTTGATGAATCCTTAAAGAAAATTTTAATTAATATCAATCAGGAGAAAAGTTATTGCAAAAATATATGTTGATCCCTAGATACTTTTGATGTGTTTATAATGTCCTAGTTTGAACGAACAGTTGTTGTAACCTAATCAAAATGGTGTCGGACACGTAAATATCTGTTGGCACGACTGCACTCATATAATTTATTCTTACTTTATATATATAACCTAAATAACTAATTCTAACAGGACACATCGAAATCTTATTTTATTTTAAACTAGCTTTTTCCCGCGACTTTGTACGCAGATATCCTGTTTTTTCCGTTCCCGTATAGCCTACAGCTTTCCTCATGAATGTAGCTATCACATAGGTACAAACATAATTTTCCAAGTCCGACAGGTACCTAGTTCCAGGGATTAGCTCGTTCAAACAAACAAACTCTTCTACTTTATTATATTATCAGTATACATATTATGCACATAGATTGTAAATCATATTCCAATATCTTTCTTCGATTAATAGGTATATTTAATTTCCACAGTAAAACGATGTGGATTACTCTCTAGGAGCTAGTCATTCCTATTCGCTGCGCTATTCGTTAATTGTCTCGGGCAGAATGCATTACAAACTGCGCCGGCTACACGTTTCGCTTTTAACTAGCTATTTCCATGCCGTGTTCATAGAAACAATTGTGGGCCGGTACGGCGCGTTAGAAGTTAACACACACCGCGATTTATGCGACCGGTCCTTTTGATGAGATCACCCGCAATAAACTTTGTATGCGATCCGCGACCTTCTCGATATTCGATGCGTGCAACACACTGCACCATTTCCTATTATTCAAAATAGTACACGTTTGAGCGTTGCGAAATAGATGCCTCATTGTCTAGCGTATGAGCGCGAGCGGGTGTCGTAAGACAAGCTCGCGTCTCGAAACGAACAGAACGTCGTATTGTCTCTTACACGGCAATTGCTGTGTCAGTTATGCTCACAGCTTTCAGAGCACTAGACAACAATTTACTTTAGAAAGGAAAGCAAATTAACTCCGGCACAGAAACGTTGCTTAAGTAGAACTTGTATATCGGTTTTCTATTTGAAATTGATGTATGAGATGTAATCCGAGAAAATAACAACTTGTGCATGCTGGCAACATGTGTCGGTATCGATAATAGAAATTGTTCGTGTTGAAATAATCTCTGATACAGTTCGTGCAATTCCGTCTTATCGAATTCGTATGAGATTTATAAACATGGCTATTGACACTTGTATTGCAAAATATTTTACTCATTTTAAATTGGAAAATATTGTTTTTCCATTTTCCAATATTTTACTTTTATACTTTGATATTTTTCGTAACTGAAGTTGATAATGTTTTATGATTTATTGAGGTCAGGAGCTGGATTCCAATTGAATTCGTTTATTCGAAACTATACCCTAAGATTTATTGACTCAGGCTTGCTCAGTTTGCTCAGCACTAAATTATTACTTTATGATCTTTGAAACCAATCTTTCTCTTCAAGTATTCATATCTACTTCTACTAGAACAATAACATAATATTCATAACTGCCCTACCACAACGGTGTTCCGTTAGTCGGTTTGATTTATTTCTTTTGAACTGCTCTTTGAATATTGATTAAATATCTCTAATGTGTCAATTTGTATTGTACTGACGTTTTAACTCCGATGCGGCTAGAGACGAATATTATGTTATTTAAATAAACAAAGCTGTCCAATATTGATTTTGTTTCACTCTTTGAATAGACCAAGTATTTATTAACATTCATTTTGAGTGTTTAATTTTATAATGTTGATAATGCTGATCAACTATAAATGACTGCTTAGGGTTATAAAATCTAACAGTGTATTAGTCTCCAATAAAGGTTAACTACTAAACCGGTGGTGTGAACTACGGAAGGTAACCAATCAATGATTGTGTTCTTTAAGGCGACTATAAAACTGATTTACATGAGACAAATTCTTGTATAGCGCGCTCTATCAATGGAGGACGAGGACAAAGATGTAGAGAAACACTGGAAGCGCGACGTACTAAATTTCTTTTGAGCTGCTGAATTGAATGTACAATTTGAGTTTCATGACTAAAACTGTACAAAGTACTGTAATTATTTGCAGTTGCAAATTGAAACAAGTTAAAAAAGAAAAGGCCTCCTGAAAATGTTATATATATTTTTTTGTATAAAAGTCTCAGTGTGAATATAGTGTAGGTAATGAAAGCATTAGTTTCCAACAAAATAATATATCACAGCTACTGAAGGTTCTAGATACAAATTACTCTTCAAAAGAACCATTAAATAAATGAATGCATGCATTGCAGTCCAAGGCGAAATAATAAGCAAGTGGGCGTAAAAAACCTTCTAGTCGGGCTCCTTAGTCCGTGGAACAAACGGCAATTGTTTAAAGAGAACATAATGACAAGTGGAGTTGTCAATTATGAGGGAATAGGTAGCGATCAGGAGCTATAAAAGTGCGGGTTCTCTTCGACCATAAAAGTTTACCTACCCGACCGCGGGCTTTGTCTATTTCGTGTACCAACATTACTTTGCCAATTCGCTACGGAGACCCTCCGTTATTCCAACGGGATAGAGTCCAAAATTGTACTAAAAAAACGTTTTTCGTTTTGTAGCCGAACGGCCGAGTGAACGTATGATTGAAAGGAATTTCTGAGTTAAGATGTTTCTTTTGACGTAGACCGTGAGACCACAAAATGAATTTCTCCGATTTGATCTTTGTTTTCGTTTATCAAAAGTAAGTTGTTGTCAATAACAAGATGTGAGCCGCGAAGAATAATGGCTGAAGATTGATGAACGCGAGAAAGCGGAACGCACGGAGCGAGTCTCGCTAACGGAGCCATTCCACAAACCGTTTACTAAGCCGTATGAACAAATCAAAGTCAATGTCAACCTCAGGTGGGCCATAAACACACAATCATAAAGTGACGTGAACACTCGTATAACTTTTTCAACAATTGTTTCCTTTTAATGGCCCATTATATGCGCGTTTTACGCAAAATTATGTCAAGTTACACCTCTGCCGTAACAGAGGCGCGATAAACCCATCTTTATGGTTAGGAGGCGATCGAAAGCGAACTAGCGGCGGGCGTTTATGAATGGAGCCTTTTTATTGCTCTCATATTTACATGGCGCTTGTAGTTCAGTAATTACTACTTACTAGCGCGATTTGGGGAAGGAACCAGTATTATTGCATGTATGTGACGTGGCCGTGGTTTTACGATTCATAAAAGTGATATGTATCTACGAGACGCGGCGAGCTGCGAGTATGCACCGACCGGCCTGGCCCGAGCTCCTAGTTTTTTATCGTCTCATCAACCTGATATGTGTTTATTGTAGCAATATTTGGTTTATTACCACTACTCAAAGATCGGTTTATTGTCTTAACGCTCAGGTATCGTGTTTATTTATTAGTTATACATTTTTATTGGCGCTTTATTTTACGTAAACTTTAATTTATTGTCGGTTGTATAGCGCCGTTTTACATTGCCTATAAAAAGGTGCTTTTGGTTCATTTTTAAACATTTGTAGCACGTGTTTCATTCATTCATCAAATTTATGGTGGTCTGTGGGAAAATGTTTTGGTTAGAGCGTTCAGTGGCTTTCAGTGGGAGCTCTAAGGGATTCCGTCGTGAACGTTGGGCCAATGTTTGTTTGCCCAACGGCCGACGTTATCGACATGTTTAGTGCTACACTTGTGGAATATTTAGCACACTACATTTACACACAGAATCTTACCTGTTGCTTAGAAAAAAATAAACAACTTACTCTGTCTTTTCCTATAGGAAATAATTTAAGTGTAGCAGATTTTGGCTGGACGGAAGGCAAAATTACATTTGAACCAGAGTTTTCATCTCTTTGATCTCTCTTAGAAAGTAATCAAACGTTCCAGAGCATTTCTTTATTCACTACACACATTTCAGTTACAAACAGTCAGAACATACATCTCACATTCATAATTACATACATATAAAGTCCATGAGTGTTAAGTATCGTGCACTCGTGCCAATCAGCTGTCTTCGATTAGAGGAAAGAATGCGGTATCAGACGCTATGCAAGTGTGCTCGCTCACATGCGGCACCCCCACAGCCGCGCGCAAGTGTGTGTGCGCGCCGCACACATCCGCGCGCGTTGGCTGTGTGCGCCTCGCAGCGCCCTCTAGCGCCCAGCGGACCACGACGTGGGTCAAGGTTGACAAACTCATAATAAATTATTTACAAATCAACTTATCAGCTTCAGCTTCTCGCAGATAAATGCAAACTTCAAAGTTTTAAAGTACTGAAAAGTAAAGAAACCACCCAACAACTCACGTTTTAGTAATATTGAACTTATATTAGTATTTGTTTATAAATTCCGATTAATGTTTTGCTGAACTGTTTGGTAGTCTCGAGGCACCGATAAGTTCCAAAGATTACAAACAGCGATGCTAAGACCGGACGTTAAAAAACGTGAACTCCAAGTTGGTAACGTTCATAAATAAGTGTGTATGAGTAAGGAGATTTTACTGACCGGGCAGGGATCCTGGAGGCGGGTACGGCGCGCTGGACACGGACTCGGGCGCGTAGTTCCGCAGCCCGTACGCGTCGTGCGAGAAGCTGGACGCCTCGGAGACCGCCGTCCTGCGCTCCTCGCCACCCACGTAGGGCAGCGGCTGGTCGCCGCGCGGCGCGCCGTACGGGTAGTTCCAGCAGGGCTGCGAGAAGCCCTGGTGGCAGCCGCCGTCTGCGTACGGCTTGTACTCGCCGCTGCTAGCGGGCCAGAAGGGTAGCGCGGACTTACGCTCACGCGGCTCCACGGGCAGGTTGTAGTAAGTGGGCCCGGCTGGATACTGGTGCTCAAAGGAGCTCGGCCCGTCGGGTGGGTAGCCCCAGGGCTGCTGCGCGTGCCGGATAACGCCGGGCTCGGGCTCGTAGCGCTTAGCTGGGATATGCAGCGGCGGCTGCGGCGGGTTGGAGCCCACGGATGCGGGTGAGGCGCTGGACGCGGACGGCGGCGCGGCAGCTGGCGCGGCCGGCGGGCTGCCCCCGGGCGGCGACGCGTGCGGCTCCTCGTAGAGCGCGCCGCCGACCCCGTTCATCATGGTCCACCAGGCCGGCCCGGCGGAGTGGCCGGATGGGGGCGCTGGCGACGCGGCCGCCGCATCGCAGGGCGCGCCGAGGCCCCCGACATGGTTGTCAGGGTACAGGGTGGCGGCCGGGCAAGCCACGGGGGATCGGGACGGTCACAGGCAGTTCACGCGCGCCGCGGGCACATTGCACCGCGCACACACGCGTCCCACACACAGCAGCAGCACATGAAAATCAAAAGGCGATCCCGATTTAGCTAGCCGGCCGGACGGGACTCACCGCAACGTTTACTGTCCAAAAAACTATAACTCTTGGGTTCGGTTGAAGTTTTAGAAACTATTTCGAGAGTGCATCGAACAGTCACTGATATGATAAGCTCTCGTAACCTCCAAAAATGTTTCAAGTCCAATTAGGAGTCTGAAAGTGTCTCTATTATTTTTGCAGTAGAGTTTATTGTAAACAAAACACACATGAATTTTCTTTTGCGGAAAAAAGTTTTTGTATTATCTTGATAAAGTTTGTGGGTGACGCAACAGTTTTCTTATTTATTTGAGTGGACGTATCGGTAGGTTGTTGTCGCGAGCGTGTCGTGTTTGTGCGGTCGGAGAGGGCGAGTACGCGAGGCGCGCGATCGGCGGCGCGGTCGAGCGCGGAGTGGCGGCGTGTGCCGGTGTGGCGGCGCACACACGCGCGCACGCTGGCTGCGCCATCCGGCGGCGGGCAGCGGAACTAACCCGCTGAGCACAGCGCGCGAGCTCGTAGGCGGGCGGCTGGCGAGTCGCCCAGTTTTATGCCCTCACGGTATTTTCCTGGATTTCAGTTTTGGGAATATTTTTATATTTTATCATTTGTAAGAAAAAAAAATCCCTAGGATGTTTTTTTTTTCTATGGTTGACAAACTTAAAAGCTTAATTGTTATTTTTTTTTTAATTACTACTACCTATAAATTGATGGATTCAAGCTTCAGAAATAAATATTTAAGACTATCCAAAATATTAATAAAAGTAACGCCATAATTCAAATTTATTCGCAAAATAATCGACTCTACCTTCGCCGTAGCAAGTTGCGTGCGGCCAGTTGTATCGTTGTATCTCAAAGGGTTGTCGAGAGCGCGCGGGTGCGTAGTAAAGCGATTAATGGAGGCAAAATAGCCATAAACTGCCGTTTAACCAAACTGCAAGCATCACTCGACCATCGTCGACTTGCCACCAATAAAAAACGCGAGACTTTATGACGGCAACTCACTCACATTTTATTGTGAGTATAAACTTAATTTTATCGTCTGTTAATTTCACCACAAATAATGTTAGGCACCTACTAGATTAAATTATATAATTTTATTTTATTGCTATTGTCAATGGCAAGGCCGCGAACGAATGTTTTAGATTCAGCTAGTTCAGTGACTATGGAATATAGATATTATGTGTTGGTTACTATTTCTGAGAAGATTTATTGGATTTTTACAGATAGGTACGCATTTTAATATCTATAATGTATAATTTTATGTCTATAATGTGAAGACAATACAATTGATTGAAATTTGATCTAAGAATAAAAACGGTGGCTTCCCGTTTATTCTCATCCCCGATTCGTCAAGAATCAACATGTTAAAAATAGAAGAAACAAAGTTTGTTCACAAACTTGTGTTTGCACACAAGTTGCGTTTCGTCAAGATTTTGGTCTTCATAAATACGTCCCTTTTTGGTCAACCTTTATTAAACTAGATGTTTGTAAAACAATGACAACCCCAAAATTTTAAAATTAGTAGAAGGAAAAAAATAACTAAAGTACTACTACTAAGTTGCTACAAGAAGTATTTTCTTTAAAAAAAGAAACAAGTAATTTTAACTGTCACCGTACATTTAAAGAACATGTCGTAGACCTTCTAATTCGCCACACCCCCGGAACCCTTCGAACAAAGCCGTAACAACCAATAAATTCAAGCAATATTTTACACATGTATAATGTTTACACAAGACACGGCAATAAAATATATCAAGCTAACAATGCTAAAACATACATACATTGAAGTTATGTTAGCTCTTGTTAACTTGCCGAACAACACGTCTCGTTAATATAACCGAATTGTCAAAATAATAAGGTGGTTCAGCGATGTTCATAGCGGAAGCGATTAGCGATTTCTTTTGGCGACTTTTCTTACTTGACTTGACTTTTTGTAAATTAAAGAAGTAAGTATGGTTTCTTTTAGGATGTGAAATCATCAAATGGCTTCTTCCACTCAGGGCGGAGCGGGGGAGTTTCAAATTCTTACTGACTAAAACCCATCCGTGTTCCTCCAAATGCCCTTTGCCTCCCAGGGCCGCGGTGGTTCTTTCGAACAAATCCCTCAAACCTGATACAAACGTAGATATTTGCTATATACAAGAAGATACTGCTTACTTCCAATACAAGGATAAGTGACTCCTACTTATAAAACGTGTATTTCATAATGCTCGTCCAGTACCTACTGATTAATATTAATATATGGTAATTACAGTTCACTTCCACCTTTTAGATAAACGCAGGTGCAGTTTTATTGACATTTACCATAAATAGATGATCTACATGTTTGACTTCAAATATTTTAATTTAAAAAATATGTCGAATTCGTTAACCATAATCACGCAATGCAAAATAATTCCAAGTTAATAGTTAAACACATTGCCTTTACAAAAGCATCTACTTAGTATCGCTTCTCGCTTACTGTATCACCAAGATTATTTATAGAACCAAACATTAATTTCCCACACTTAGCGTATAAGTAATTACAATAGGTGACGTACAAAGAAAGCCAAAACGATAAATTCGCGACACTCTGTATACGTGTCAACAAAACTAATAACAAGGATTATGTGTGCTTTTCAAATGTAAAAATTTCAACACAAAAGAGATTTATAAGTACAGAGTTACACCTCTATCGTTGGCTACTATTTGGTGTATTTACATTGTGTAATGTTAGCAATATAATATAACAGACAATAGTCACCTTGTAAATAGTGATTTTTTTAAACGTCTATTTTTAGTGATGATTTATGTACTTGAATACCTGGTTACATGCCTCTGTCTACACATTACTACCTAGGTATTACTGTGAATATCTACCAAGTTATTCAAACCCACATATCTCACGGTCTGCGTGAGGTATTAAAATATCCAACAGCGTAGATATTTAACTGGATTATACAGATATGTATAATCCAGTTATGCATATCTAGGCACATTTACTCGTACATGCCAGAGCCGCTCATATTTACGCAAATAAAAGTAAAACCAGCGTAACATAGACAAACAAAGATATGGTTTACAACATAGAGGAGCTTTGTGTAGCAACAAGACGAAAGTAACATTATCTCGGTGCAGTAGCGGAGCACAAACAGGCCGAGACTAGCGCTGAATGACAGAAACAAACATAGGAGCAAGTGTGCGCTTGCGCCGAGCCCGTCTATAAATATTTACGTTAGGAAACTCTTCAGGCCAATGGTCGCCCATACATCGAGTACCTACATAAATAAAAGTACGCTTTCTTATCTCGGCACATGCGAGGGAGTTGCGCAAACGTTGGATTGGGGCTATATAAATATGTTCGTACGAAAGGTTAGACTCACGCGAACTTGATATTTTCACGTAGCAACAATGGCTATCGGAAACGAAAAACCAGTCTCATTAATGCAACGTCTGCATTCATTATGATCATAATTTATTGTCAAGCTTGAAACTTGAGACTATAACCATGCAATTACAATAAATCTTTATTCTTTACTTGAACTCGGTCTTGAATGTTTTGTACTTAATAATATTGTTTACTGATGATGACATTGACAGTACGTGGAAATGTACCTAATCAAGCGCTTGGTAATTCGTTTTTTTTTATCAAAAGTGTGTTCGTTTTATCTTATGGGATTATTTAAATTCTACAAGGAAAATATCTTCAGTTAGGCATTGTTATTAAACTGTACTTGCTACATTAACCTATTCCAATTCATCATAAAATAACGGACCTAAATTATTATATTCAGAACCAAAATGATGCAGACATATTCGACTTTCAAAAGACCGTCGCTCGTTGCAAAACATCGAGTTGGCTAACGGTCCAGCAACTTCGCGTTCCCATCGCGCAGGCATTAAATAGATTGTAAAGGAGGCTTTAATACTTGTTCCAATTGAAAAACTCGTCTGCGCTCGACTTTCTCTGAACACGAGCTGTAAATTGGACGTAACCTGGAACTGTACGTTACCGTTCAGCGAAAATTAAACTCATTTAAGTTCACCTTGTTAAACTTCAGACGTTTTAAATTGGACGTTAAAATTTTTCTGAAATTTGCCGATGTAGGTATCTACACGCGTAAATTACTCAGTCATTTAATTGTAAATAAAACTGGTTTGTCTTATCTTCATTAATCGAATTATCGCATTAAAGATACTTTGTATTTAACAGTGACTGTTCGATTAAGAATTTAAATTTAATAACATACTTATAGAATTATAAAGATGATGGTCAATCTTGTATGGACTATATAATTAAATGTAAATCTGATTGCTAATGCAGTTTTGCAAGAACTGTGAAAACGATTTTACCATATAAGCGTTATATTATGTACCTACCTATTTAGATAACCAATTACCCATATCTTAGGCATGTTTTTGTACTATAGGTCCTTCAATTAAATATTACTACAGTGGTACCAAGAGAATATAATCAGAATAAGCTTATGAGGTAGATCTCTCTAGGCTTTGTATTCCTCGTACCTAAGTCTCATAAAATGACGTCATAATAACATAGAGAAATATCGTAGTATGTAAATCAATCACTTTACTGTAGCTATAAAAATGTGAGTAGAAAAATATACAATGCTATTTAAAATTTTGCGGAAAATGTCGATTCAGTTTTTCTCAATTATTTTTTTATCAGCGTGATGCATGTCGACATAATCGCAGTAAATGCTCATAAATTAATTTTACAAGGTTCTCTTGTCGTTTTTCTAACTTTTTACAAAGCGGGCTTAAAATTTCCCAAAGGAACTGCCTGCAAAAAGTTTCAAGACAAAATGTTTTAGAGCAAAAAGTTTTGATAGAGGTCCTAATTGAAGGACCATATCGTACTTGAGTTACCATACCTATATTTTGTAAAGAAGGTAGATAATACTAAACTTTAAGTTATATAATACAAACAAGCAGACATCGGATTATTTGTCTGGACGTTGTAAAGTTCTCAAATAAAGGTAGGTACGGGTCGAATAAGACTTAAGTAAATCCTAAGCTATATTCCAAATAACATCAACGATGCAACGGGTATAATCCGCAAATATACATTCTAATTTAAATAATAAAAATTTAAAATATAATATTCACCTTGTCGTAAACTCGCTAGCGACGTTTGCGTAAAAGGGCACGGTAATCTGCGAACAAAGTATAGAAGATATAAAATTATGTATTCTGTAGTATAAATTATACACATTCATTGTATATAGCTGCATAATTATACACTAAGCGGTTCTCAGGTGTATCCAATCAGTAAATTGTTAAACGTTTATTGGATAACACTGCCGCGTGTGTTTATTAATTCCTTAATTACTATGGACCTACGAGTCTGTTACAACCAAAACCATTATAAATGACATGTGTAGACATTTATGAGATTGTATATTTTTTACTGTAGTAATTAAGCGTAACTGTTCTATGTCGTGAGCGAACGAAGACGGTGCGTAGCTGAAAAAAGTCGTTAGGAAAAGTTTTTTGGAAACAAAAAACTGTTCGAACTTCATAAATGCGTGAATGGGCGGTATTTAGTCGGGTGGGGCGATTATTTGAAAATGAAGTAGTCGTATTTTATCGAATTTCATATCAAAGGTGATATTAATTCTTTTGTACTGCTGGTGACTGGTTTCTTCTAAAAAGGTTTGCAAAGCAGGATATAATCAAAAGAATGTCCAGTCATTTTCCACGGTCTCTAGACTCTGACAGCTAAGAAAATTTATATGCGATTTAAGGGCCAATTACAAAGAAAGTTTGTATGAGGAGGTTTCATTACCACGTGTCTAATGAGCGCGCGTGGAACTGCGCATTAAATCATCGCGGTGCGCGCCCGCCGACGTTACTCAAGTTATTTTTAAGGCAAGCACTCCTCCACCCACAAACATCCCATTGACAACTTCTACGGTTACAATTTTATTTCCTAGCTCCATTCGAAGTCAGGAATATAAATAAATCCTTTCTAAGTCATTCGATACGGCGGTAAGTCACGAAGTTTACATAAAATAGGTGATTTGCGCCGAATGCCACGGTTATTTTTTCTGGTTTTCGTTGGGGGTGCTACCCTATATTTATGAGCGAAAAAAAATTATGTTTACAAGCCTTTTTTAGGTAACGATTGCGTTGCATACGTGTGGGAGTCGTAAAATGTTTTGTGTTACCTAACAATTAGGACGATGCCTTGATTATTGGTACTTTGCAGTTTTCTTTACAAACTTGCTATATTATTTGCTCACACGTTCAATAGAAGCAACAAGTGAAAACTATTATATAAGTTATCGGCGTGTTAACTTAAATATAATTTTATTGATGTAATTAATTCTTGCAGCTGTTTGACATTCACTCGTAATACACACATAAAATAACTACCAGAGATTAGCGGTAAGTCCAATACTAATTGGAAAACTTGAGACCCATCTGCGTCGAAACTTGGCCGGCGTTCATCTAAGTTTATACTCATTCCGTCCCTGAGTAACTTCGTGCGCGTAATCCGGCCGAGAGTTTCGTTAACAGAGAGTTTTTTACTTTTTTCATCAAGTGCGGGTAAATAGAGCAGCAGAACTATGGCGGAGGGCACTCGACTTGACATTTACGACTCAATTCCAAAACATAGGCCGCCGGCTGGCCAAACGGGGTGTAATTTTCCCAACTTAGTTAGCGCTACCTCGTCCCCCGTATCGCCCTTTAATGAAACAGGCCGAATGGTGTTTGGATGGGAGTTTAGAGATCTTCTTTCGCTGGTAGGTAGAGGATTTCAATGGCCGGAGTGTCAGGACGAGTTTGGGCGCGTATTACAAGCTGTCAGTTCACGTTATCTGAGCCACAAGTATATGTTATCGGAATGTCTCTCCCACGGTTGGCTGGTCGTGGTCAGGCCGAGGATACAAAACTGTTAAGGCTGCGGCGTTTTATCATAAAACTGTCGTCGGCTGCGATCTCAATAACACCGACAAAATACTTTCGATGACAGATATTTAGGAGTTTTATTTATGTCTTTATAATAGAAAAGTAATGTCGAAACATTCTGCGGAAAGTTATAATTTTATTGCGAATCATAACTAATAATTTTATTGGAATATTTAATAGCCGCGGTTGACGTATTATTTAGTTTGCTATATATACAGCTATCATGTTGTATCTGTGTCGCCATATTTACAATAACAGGATCGCGAGGGTGTCGGTAGGTGGAGGTCCGAGCAGTTAATGGTGCGAAAACTGACTGGATCATATCCCTGGGTTTACGACTCGAGAGTAAACGGCCGATTCATTTGCAATTCTAACTGCGCCTCGGATACGAGTCGCCTGCGATGCTTAGCGACGTCAAAACACGCCTGTCTACTCTCTGATTTGGTATTTGAATGTTATTAAACGTTAGAATAACGGGTTTTCTAGATAAACTCCGAAGTAGAATATAGAATTAGCTCGGACTTCCATTTAAGATTTAGAGGAAATGATTTATCGCAGTGAATTGAGATAATGGAATCCTATTCCGATCCTAAGGCTGGATTAAACTGAGTTATTAAGTCACGTGAAATAATGCCAGTAAAGATTTATTTGTCTACCATGCCACGTCATTCTTCGTAGAACAATACAATTTTCCACACCGGATCCCCGATCATTAGAGCATCCATACACATACCCGTTCGGCCGTACGCATACGCGTGTACTTGTCGAAAAGCCGGTGGTCCATCTTGTTTAGTATTCTAAACACGCTCGCAGGCCGATGTTATCGTCAAGGACATATATTGTGATTCGTAATCGTACCCGGCCCGGGATAGATCGCCGGCCCGATACCTCCCGATCGATGAATTAAAATGTCTATGAGCTCTCTATGTTGAGTTTGCGTGAAACGGTTTTCATGCGTCGAACAAATTCTGTCGGGAACTTTACTGTTTGCAATACCTATGTAAATTTATCGACTGGTGTGCTTATCCCCTGATAAATGCTCATTTGAGAGGCCCGGGTTTACGAACAAAAATGATGGAGTCTAATCATGGACTACCGAACGAAATGTTTTTGATTGTGAGTGGGAGGTATACGGGCCATTTATTGGGCGGAAACACGGTTACTTAGCTGTGATTGGATATTTCAAAGGAAACGGTTTAGGCACAGTGTGAATGACAACATCTTGTTGGAAGTTTTCTCTAGCGTCATAATTCGTGGGAAGAAATTTTAGTAGGCTTACTTTATTTTTTTTGGTAAAGAATTTAGTACGTGAATACATACAATGAAACTTCATGTTTGGTTTGACAAAAAACTTCAACCTATCATCATAATGTTCTCTTAATTTAAACAAAGAAATTAAAATATTTAAATACCAACCCGCTGAACATACTCCCCACTACTCGACTTCAAACGATCAGATTAAAACATCGTCATGAATATCACAATCGCAAAATCGCAACATTGTTGCGAATTTTTGTCGGCATTTAATATTTGCTTGACTATAAATTATGTCTCTGAATTAATATGACAAGGTGTCGGGCTGTGTACGGCCGGGTTTAACGAACATTGGATGTCACAAAATTGTATGTTTTAATTGGAGTTGCATGTTAATAGTTATACAGAAATTTCTATAGGTATTGCCTCACTAAAAATAAATTGGCTTGTCGAGGACGGGTATTGGACGAGAATTTTCAGACTAAAAATTAATAAAGACTCCACAGTAGTCTTTTTTCTTTGAAAATTTCACTTGTGATATTTATGGAAACTTTCTTAAAAATAATATACTTTAAGTTATTTCAAACAATATCAAAATACTCCCACCCTAAGGGAAAGAAGTAAATACCTACTCGTATTTATTCAACCGCTCCTAATGTAGCTCTTAAAGAGAAAAACATAACTGAAATTTTATTGAAATAATTATTTTGCAACACTGACACTACAACTGAGCCCTTTAAAGATGACATCTCAGATCTGCATACATGCCGAACATACTATTATACCTACATATGAATATAAGAGTATGCAATAAAAATGTAAATGACTCGGCAGCGGGTGGGGCACATTACAACGAAGGCACGTTGCACATTGCAGTTTGACCCTAAAGCTACCTGCATGCTTATTACTCGCCATTTTCAACGTGAGAACCGTTTTTAGTAAAAATTTGGACTGATGCAGGTATTTTTAGCATGGCAAGTACATTTTATGACCATAAAATATTATGTTGTTCCTTAATGTAATGATACGCATGGGAATGAAATAAATTTGAAGAAACAGTTATGAATACACTATGCTTTTAAAATGAATCAAATTATAATGTAAGATCATTAAAGAATATCTAAATGAATACAACATTAAAGAACTCTATTATTTTTAATAAACTCACGAAATTGAACATCAAAATACTTTTTCGCAAGCTTTTAATTCAAGGCTTAACTATAAACTGTAAAAAAACCTTTCACATAAAAATGGAAGTATTTTAATAAAATGCCATATTAAAACAATTCCTAGAACATAATTTAAAAAATTAATGCGCCCACACACCGAAATTGAAGCCCTATTTTCATAAAACAGCCTAGTAATGAAAGCTCAGCGTTAATTGCAGAAGGTAAGCTGATGGGGTGATGCAAATGAATGTAAGCTTTGTGTGGTATAAAATAAAGTTGAAATTCAAACCTTAGTATCATGTTCTATGTGGCGGCGCCGCCTCACCTGTTAGTAAGGTCGACCGCGAGGATGGCCGCGCCCGAACCTTACCCGCAACACGCCTGCAACAAATGGACAAACCCTTTAGTACATAGGATCATGTTATATAGAAAAGAGGCTAAGGGAATGTCAGGAAAATCGAAATTGTAGTCAAGAATTCACTCCATCAAACATTTCAAATGTCTGTCATTTCGTGTCAATGTCAGTCAGGTTTCATTTTCTTTAAAACATGGTATTCAGAAATCAAGCTAAGGATATGAATTCAGAAAATGTCTGAGAAATTATAGTTATACTCGTAGGAAAGAATTTCACTGCATCAAACATATGTTAGTTTTAAAATTACAGCCATCTCAAATCAGAATTCTTGATGACAGTCATTTGAAAGCTGCATTTAGTTCGCCGTAAAGAACATAGTTTTATTATGTTAGTATGATAAACATAGCTCTTTGCTATATGAATATTATGCAGAATAACACAGGCAATCTAATTGGCCAGTCATGAACTGACACCTTCCTTTATTACAAACAACCTTAGTCTATCATTATTACGCTTTAGTCGTGTCTTGATAATATCATACCTTGATTTATATCAAATAAAGGCTTCTGCAGACTAACGTAGAATTGCGGCAAGCTTTAATAATATGAATTCGTACAATTATGTCTATGTAATCGTGCGCGAAACTACTTGTCGCATAGTCGCACTGCGCTTATTTGTGAGAGTCTTAAAACGAAGCATGTGTGATGTTCTATGTGGGATGCATATCAGACATAAAAATATAGGCACAAAAACAATGCTGTGCCATTGACGCCCACTTTGAATGCAACAATCTTGCACATAATATTACCACAATAATTTAGTTAAAAACATTTATAGAATTTTTACTACGCAGTAAAACTGGAAAAGGTAACATATTCTGCTGCCCTTAAGCAGTCTCCTTCGTATATGTAACTCGTTAACTGGCTTATTCAGTGGAACGCACTTCATAACAGTGATACCATCGTGACAAACAGTTTCTTTGTTTCGTTACTTTGTAAAGTTCAGGAAAAGAAAATAAGAACCTTTTTTTATGTAAGATTTTGATGTGTGTAAGGAATTCAAATGATTTATGATGTGACGAAACTCCTATTATATATTTTTTTCAATCAGACAAACTCAAAAGTAAATGGAGCTTAACAAATCAATAGTGACAAATAAAAATGCAGTTGTCCTGGGTTTAAATTAACAACTGTATCTTTAACATCCTATGGTGATTAACCGGGACTGTGCTCTGATATAAAATGTGGCCATGGTCCAGTAAATAGCGCCTCAAAGAAGTAATGTCACTGAAAAGCTACAGAATCAATGTCAGTGCTCAGAAAGCTTTCCCTACATTCGTACATCCACGGTTTGATGACAGTATTAGACCGCAGTGTGATAAGGGACGCGCCTTATTCCATTTATCGGCACAGAACAACCCAATTATTTAACTTCCTTCCCGTAACTTGGGGTACGGTTCTACTTAATCGATTCCACACGAATCCCAAATCTCCTGATCATCCCATCAAATCGGGAATCAAAGCTTCAAAAGTTTTTTTAACTATTTCAAAAATATACTTTTATTAAAATTATTTCTATATTTATTTTATTGACATACCATAAACCAAAGTTTACCTTAAAGTTTTCCTATTTTAGATAGACTTAACTTATTTTATTCATTCTAGTGTACAATTATTTAATTAGTTTAATTTTGGTAAGTGTATTTTATAGCCACATTTTCGGATCTAAACGTCGAAGAAACGAAATAACGGTGAGAATCTAATCGATAATTTAACCGTTCCTACAGTTATATCGTTCCCAATGATATAGAAGCCTATTCCATAGTTATTCATAGCACACCAAGACACTATTAGGTAAATTAACGTTATAAATTAAAACGAATCGTCACCGACGACAAGCTCGTAGTGACGACAACACGCTTTCAGATATTGGCTGGTAAGATTTTGCTCATTTATTTTATAAGATTTTTTTTTCTAGAGACAGTTATAGGAAAAATTTCTAAAATCCCATTTATTGGACTTTTATTAGAATTTATTTGTATTTTTCTGCTGTTTGATGTCGTTAAAGATTTTACTGACATGCTCATTGAATTTATCAACGCTAAAATTCGATGAATTATAAACAAAAAATTGACTATTCTTTTCAAGATTTTAAAATCATAAAAATTAAAATCAATTTTATTTAAAATTTAAAATAATCATTAATCAACAGGTTTTTATTATGAAGACATATGATAATATGCTTATAAATTGAAATGAAACAAGAACTCGTGTTCATAAATATAAATTTTTAAATTCCTGAAGGCCGTTTAAAATATTATGAGAGCTATTTATATGATAATATTTTGGTTATATTATGAAATCTGGAAAAGTTACAGCTTTATTTAATATTCCGGTTTGAAACTCTGTTTTGCTGTCGTGTACAATTACCTAATATGTTCTCCCTTATTTATGACAACTAAAATTATTTCTTCAATAGCTAACGCTTTATGAAATTTAAGGAACTGGTTTAATAATATTTACTAACCAAGTAGGTACCTACTATGCATCAAGTATTAATTTATCAAGATTTTTTTTTTCAGAAAAATACTAACAAAAAATTATTCGATATTTTAGGAGTATATTGCCCCCAGACATAGAGCTTTCCCCTGCAGTTTGAAACCGCATAAAAATGTACAGCACTCAACCCAGACAGGTTTCCATGAAAGAAAACTAACTTCTTTTTCTAATTCATTGCGCTGTAACGCTCCCCAAGGAGCTTCCATTAGCAAGAAAATGGAAGTGCGTTTACCCTTCAAAGCTCTAGAAATCTCAGTAATAAATGCCCACAAGCGCTGAATTTATTTTTATCGTTTGTACCGCTTAAGGTATAAGATTGAAAACAGCTCGCGATGTTTTCCGGTAATAGATATAATTTTCCCCGCATTTTTTCTACACTGGCAATAAAATATTTACGGGGTCCGGATGAATTCATGAGTGGATCCCGGCCCCGTTCTTCCACTTGGACAAATTAATTCATTTTCATGAACAAACATGATTAATATTCAACGTTTATTCATCGCGGAGATATTTTTTGGGGATGCTCGGAATAATTTTGACTAGGAAATTAGGTCAAAGGAACATTATTGTTTGAAAATTGTGTGCCTATTTAAATTAAAAGTATTAATATACTTATAGAATCAGGACTTATGGAGATTTTTGTTTATTGAATGTAATTCCAGAAATTTAAGGCTTTCCCATTTTATGTGTATTTATGGTACATGTATCATAATACAACAACCTTTTGACATAACTTAATACACTACAAAGTGCAAGTACCCGCAAAAAAACACACTAAAACAAATGCCATGCAAAAAACTGGAGTGCATTGCACCGATTTCTAAGAAGTGCAGTATCAGGCATCTTTCTGTCGGCAAGCAGTCGTTACGTCGCGTCGCGGATGCAACGATGCACTCACAGATACCGCACACATAAGTACATAAGTACTTGTATACTTTACTGGCTGCATTATGTACTTATGTTAGTACGTAATGAGACAGGCTTGGCTTGGATTATGTGAGTTTTGTTGTAAGTTGTGTGTAGGTGACGTTTAATTTTGTTTTTTGCTGGTTGAATTTAATTTAGGATGCTGTTAGATTTCATGCGTTTCAGCCGTCGAATCATTTTTAAGAAATTGTGGATGAATACTTATAGACGATTGAATATCTTGGGAAACTTTTAAAATTAACGCAAGTTTTAATTTTGAAAATGTCATACTAACTTTTCTTTTCCCTGCTCCGCTCAAAATCGATCAATTTATGACGTAAACTACTAACAGTAGCTCGTTTTTGTAAAGCGGAGACATATTGAGGTTATATTACACGACTCATAAATATCACTTACTGAACGATTTATCTGCCCGTGGTAATCTACCTACAATTCTCGCCCGACGCAGTTACAGCGTAGCGCGTAGGTAGGCGTAGGTAGGCATAATTTAAGTCAACAATATCTTATATTTTTAAGCCACTTTGATTCCATGACGAAGTCTAATTATGTAGGAAAGAAAAAATTAACTTAGATGGAGTGACTTTTGTCACGCTAAAGTTTGTCACGCTATTCTAGCCTGCCTGAGCACGGAATAAAATTGCAGTCATTTATTTAATTCAATCGCGAAACCATGGCAGTTTTAATATTTATCGCCTCTTTAATCAATCAAACGAAATGATTTGATGATATTTGCTATAAAAATAGATGGGAAACTTCTTTTTTAGGGATCATCAAATGACTTCTTCCGCTCTGGGCGTAACAGAAAGGAGTGACAGACTCTTACTGACTAAAACCCATCCGTTTTCCTCCTAATGCTCTTTGCGTTCCAGAGTCACTGTACTCTTTCAAACAAATTCCGCAACCCTGGCGAAATAGATGGGGATAGGTATATGGACGCGGCTACAGGCGACTTTAACTCAGCCGCAGGCAAAAGCTAGCAATTTATGATTCAAAGTTTCTTCATTCATAAAATATTGATATTTATTTACTGAATATATCATATTTACCATAGACAAAATAAGGAAGCAGTGTACCTTGCACATGCAGCTGCATCATTTATGTTCTTATCATAATTTAGAGAAGGCGGGTTGATGAAGGCGCCTCTTTGTTTCTATAGTTTTATGTCTGGCTTTATGGCGAGGTCACTACGCAACGTGACTTGGTACTCTTATAGTACCTACTTGGTGCCTTGAGTACAGGTTCAGTGCCGCGCTATGGTCAAAGGGTCATGTGGAACATAATAACTGTTACGGAGATACCTACGAATTATTTTGCAGCGGTATGTACCTAGGTACTTTTGTCACGATTTTCAGATATAATTTTCCTAGCGTTGTATACGCTGCCGTAAGTAAATAGATATGTGATATTACAGGTTTTACTATGAATCGTGTTTGTACGATTATATGATGTACGAGCCATCAGAATAATAGGTAGGTACTATAGGTATTTATGTAGGCTGTTAGTTATAAATATATATTAATGTACAGGAGGTAAATGAGTTTTTATTTATAACTAAATACTAATTACTCAGCTGCCAAATAATAGGCAATGTGTTAGGATTACTTACTGTTCAAGTTTTAGTGAGTAAGTTTACTACCTAGGTATAATCAACATGTGTGAATAGGTATGACTTGATTATGCTGTTTCTTAAATTGTTGCAATATGTAGGTAAAGAATCATTTCAAAATCAACAAAACATAAACACACCATTATTTTCAAATACAAAACTAAAATATTTAGCGTTACAAAGCCTCACACCAAATAAATATAGAGATCGACGTTTCAAAACTAATACAGGTAATTTTGAGCACACTCCAAGGCCACACGTCTTTCATATCAAACCACACCGAAATGTACCAACTTCTAAAGAAATAACATAAAAAACGCACAAACAATACTTGGTATACATTAAATGTACGAATTCAATTACTTATAGCAATAACAGTGATAAAGCAAAGAACACACGAGGGTGGCACAGCAATGATTCAATATAATCCTACCCGGACGTATGTCGGAGACTTATGTGGACTTTTATTAAACTGACTTATTTGGGAAAACAATATGGTGAACTTCGGCCCATTGTGTACTCGATTGAGACATTGTAAGTAAACGGCTTTATTCAGCTTCGTTAAAGGCAAGATTAAATTACTTTTTTAAGCATTTATTAAACAGTTTGTGTTCTCTTTTAGAAGGAGACAATTTCGCAGGAGGCCTTTTTGTTTTGTTTTCGATTCGTGTTGGTGGTCCGTGCTCGCTTCGCTGTAGGTAACAGAATGTATGCTGAATATCAAACGATCTTACATACAATCAGTGATTAGGCACACGTGTGCCGAGAAATTTTCATATCAATAATACAAAATTAATAACTTCAATCCCTTTAATTAGTAGACATAAAGTATTTTGTATTTTCATTTACACCCTGTTTCACAACGACGGTGTTCGTTCCATCTGGCCTGAAAATTATTTCAGCCGAGCTCCTAATTTTGGTACATTTGCGATGAGCTTAACAAGAACGAGCCAGCGGCGCGCTTTTCATCTTTGAAGCGCAACATTTACATTTTCGTCTCATTTATTTGCTATTTCGGGCCAAGCCCTCCCCCCTCCCTCTGTCCCCCGCACACCCCTCCCACGCCTTCACTCCAATGAATAAGTCTCAGCGTGCGTCAGACGAGAGTAAAACGAAATTGGGAAGGAACGCTCTATAAAGTCTAATTAAGTTTGAAGTGAATGCACAAATGTAAGGAAATATAAAAATGTCCGTAAGAAACGAGAATTTATTTGGCGGCGGTCTGAATAAATTTTATTAAGTAGGTATATTTTTTGTATATTTGAATTACATTATGTTTTTGTCAGTTGTGCTCGGTTGCATACTTGGTTGCATACTGCCTACCCGTCGACACCGTTGACCTTATACACAAACTAATTAATCACCACACTGAATAGGATATTATACAAGTAATAAAACTTAAATGTATACTTTTAAATAACAATAAATCTTTCCTAAAGTAAACATAAATCAGATTCAACAAAAACAATAGTTTGGAGGCAAACGGAGGAAGCGAGATGGCACATGATCAGAATGTAATCGCCTAATTCCGGCTTTTATTAAGATATTTTTACGAAGAAAAGCCGTCGCTTTGTTATTCTGGTGTCGTTTCGTATAAAAATAATGCGTCCCTTACGCGAACCTTTTGTTTCGGGGCGGCTCTGCTACCATAATAGATATTATTTAGGTGCCACCCCCTCTTACTTGACATTCGTGGCCTGCAGTTGGCAGGATGCAACCGTAACGCGTGATTGAATTACCAATTTGGCTAAAAAAGAAATTAAAAATGTCGGCGTACTTAGATGATAATATTTTATAGTGTAGAAAAAGCTTTACAAATCTTTTTTGAAGCTCTTGAAAGCTTTAAGGCGAATGAACAATATTTTAGATAATTTACAGAATACAATTTCAAGTCTAAGTTTATTTTCTAATTAGGAGGGGAAAATAAAACCGTTTCAAACATATTATAGAAACGTTTCGGTCCAATATATTCCATTCCAGATGGTACAAATAACTTGAATAGCGAGGGGTTACCTTCATATAATACGGAACACATACAAGCCCAGATTTCTGTGATAGAAAAACGAGGCCCGAACCGCCCCCGAATATAAATCGCCTTGTTATATTTTCCGGGACATTGGGATTCATGAAGTTTGTGGGCCCTGACGATATGATTCTTCTGAAATAGGAACTTTTATGCTGGTGACAAAATTGTAGAGACAACACATATGTACCTACTATAGCTACAACTCATACCAAAATATTTTGCTGGTAGAAATGGAATTTATTCTGTAAATTCCATAGTCTGTGCCAGGTCTGTTGAATAGGATGGATATTCTTGGCACATAAAACCAACAAAATTAAATGTAGATGGTTTATTTCTGCTTGTTTTGATCTGCCTTGGACAAAAAAATAAAACTTTTTTGTCCATTTCATTTACTTTCGAAGTTCATCAGAAATATGGGTTTACTTGTCATCTTTATATAAATAATCGTTAGAGACACAACATACCTACATGATGCTATGGTATTCCCATCTCAGCCTGATATTAAATCGAGAACGAATTTTCATAACCAGAATATCCACACCCAGTTAATAATATCCTCTCTCATCTATTTTGGGTGACGAACATAACACGCAGTTATCTTGATCTCACCATGGCATGCCAGCAGTAGGTAGGTAGGTAGGTAGTACCTACTATGTATGGATTACATATGTTTCACGTTTGGTAAGCCCAGCACGTTAGGAAATCGTGTGACCAATCTGAATTTATAGTTGATACCTACCTACATGCTTAATGAATTTGTTGGTATACGAACTGTTTTTAACGAAGCTTTTGTGTTATATCAAGGGTTCTCTTTGGCAGGCGTAAAAATACACACAGTTCTGAAATAAACGTACATAGAGAATCTGAAAAAACTTTGTTGATAAGCGCTGTTCTAAAACTTGATAGGTATTGATGACTCTAATACTATTCGGCAGTTTCAAGGCAGCCAAACAGTTGAAAAACTGCCAAGTGTAACTGAATTTGGTTTTAAACTAGAATATTTTAAACTCGTTTAAATATTCGTAGCCAAATCAGAGTGCTGAAGTAAAATATTACTTCAGCACTCTGATTTGGCTACGAATCTTTCTCCGAGTTCGCTTTTAAATGGTATGAATTTTCTCATAAAATTCAAATAGATTGTCATAATTATGCATCTGGACGGTTCCCCCTGCGCGGGGGCGTTTAGAAGCCACTGTCGAGTTCATCCTCCTCTCTTTGTGTCTATTGTAATGCAAAGAAATGAAAATATATTGCGTTCTGCAGTTTATTTTAAAACTTCGAGCGAGGGCTCTGAATAAAATTACAATAAGCAGCTCCAATCAGAATTCCTTCCAGAAGAACTCCAGAAGAGTGTTTGTAGGTAGGTAAACTTTACAAAGTTGATATAAATAACTAGTAAATACCAGTTTTTTATTGAAATCTAAAGGTACCTTTAAATATTCATTTTCTGCCCTAGAGTAAACTATAAAAAAACATTAGAATCAACAATACTGTTTTTTATTATAATATTTAAGTTACTACCGACATTGATTCCAATATCTACCTATTTTCCTATCATTTATACGAAATTAAAACAATAAAATACTTATAAGAAAAAATGTTTTATGTGCTACTTAACAATGTAGGTTGGTACATAGCCATTTTAAGTACCTACCTGCCTATAATATTATTATAGTAGGTCTGTGGGACCGGTTTAAGGGCGAGAGCCTACGCGACCAAGTTATTATCATTCGTATGTAAATCAGCCCAGCCTCAACTCAGCGAAGCCTTTATCATCTCGTTAAGTATGATAAGCAAAGTGGATCTCTTTTTTACTTAAAAAACCCCTCAACTGAATATTTTTCATAAAATATTTAAAGAACCTCCACAATTATGTATGCAAATTAAATTAAGTTGGTTGAGTTTTTACTGTGATAGTACCTAAGTTTGCAGTTCGTGACGATATTATTAAACAGTTCTGAATAAGAAGTTACATAAAAGTTCATTGCCATAAATCTTTGATATTATAACCTCATTACTCACGCGCGACCGACATGACGTCAGAAGACATTAAAATCTGACGTAAAGATTAGAAACTGCATGAGGAAAGCCTTGTATAGAACTTTCTAAGTCCAAGCGTTTGTGTTACAGAAAAAGTCATATTATCATGTAGATCGTCAGATAATTTTATTGTTTGCGACAAAGGCTCCTTTCAATAAAGTTTGAGGAAGATAAATTAACAAAAGAAAACGGGGTAACAAAGCTGCCTTGCGTAACGTGGCACAAAGGGTAGCCGGTATGAATATGAATGGCTTGTTTGGTAAAATTGGGCCGAAAACAACGACCCAGCGCAATTTCTTTGTCTACTTTTTTTTCTCGTGACTGACGACGATTCGCCGCGATGGTAAAATTCTGTTTTTACGCTAAAAATATGATTCCGTTATTGCACGCTGAAGGTTTTATCAGAACGGAAGTGTCAGTGCTTTATATTCAGATTTTCTGGGCTACGTTTTCTGTTTCCGTTGTTTTGTTACTGTTATTCTGAGTGGTTTTTCGCGAAATCGCAAACGAATTCCGTGAACCTTACAGAAAATCATCAGTGTTTTTTTAAACTTAGATTATAAATCGAAAAGGCAAAATAGATCTCTGTCTGTCTAATTGTTTTTTATCTACGTGTTAGTGCCAGGATTTAGGATACTATTTATATTCCTTGGGATCCCTTGAGATAATTTTTGATTTCAACAAGATAGCTGGCAGAACCGAATAAACGAGAAAACACAGCAGATGGACAGAACAAAACTAACTCCCACTCTCCACCTATTTAGCGGTCAGTATCCCCCGTTTTCCTCCAAGTTTCCTCAATTGTTTCGGTCGGTATTTATTAAATAACCCGGCAAGGGCGTCCCGGTCTGCGGGCTAAGCCCGGTCGTGCTCCTAATAAAGCCCTAGCTTAATATTGTATGTGAATACAACAGCCATGTGTCCGTTTTGTTTATATTCCGGCCAAAACTCTGAATAGGCTACGTTCGCATTTTATTATCTTTTTAATGAGAGCAACGTTTTCTTTGTTTTTCATTATTTTTTCCTGTTCATCTACCTATTTTAATCAAGTTGGGTCATAATTAGGAGTTGGCGGTGTAGGATAATTTATGATTTTAATGAAATGAAAAACGTTGAAAATTTTCGGAAAGGTGCCTTTCTATGGAAAGTATCCTAGTTAATCTAAGCTTTGTGATACCTAATCATCCAGCTGGAAGATGCGCCTTTGGGTTCAAGTAAAATCTCTGTGGATGTTTGCAAACTATAACCTGAATTGCTAGCTTTATTTTGAACATTCGTGTTGTTGAGCGCAGTCATGAGAACACCGCTGGCGTCGCTGACTACGCTCCGGAAACGTTATCTCGGTTCAACTAAACAACTCACTCCAAACGAACGATACCCCTTGCTTCCACAAACATCATAAACGACCCTATACTGTACTGTAATATGAATTTTATCACTCAACACAAAGGGTTGTAAATTGAATGCGGGATCTAGTAGCAAAGATATTACAGAACATAAGACAAAAGTAATGCTGCCTCAGTAAACCTCTCTCAGACGAGTTAACCAGTTACCGCAGAGCTGAAACTATTCAAATAACTTCTGGGTTCGATACACAACTAGATATAGTTACATGATGTACCTAAATGTATGGTGATGTCAGAGGCGTCATGTTTAGGTTGAATCACATTGCTACATTTAAGATTAATTTATTCAGCCGGGACATGACGGACCTGTAGTAAAAATCTCCGCATCGCTGTCAACAATACAGACTCATTTGCAAGATTAAAAAAACAAAAACGAGGTTAATGTTGGCCGAGAAATCTCCGGATAATTTAAACTGAAAAAAATCAACTTAATTCATTAAAATTACGAGACAGAAGATTGTCAGTTATGGTCTCTGAGAGCGAATGTGCTGAATCGACGAGCGTCGAAGTCGGTCGTAAATCTCTTGAATTCTCTCTGGATGAAAATAAGCGACAGAGTCGTGCCACAGACCAACTCGCTGCGAAAAACAGAACGTTCGTTCCAAAATCTATTTTCAACAAACCCTACACAATTCATTATGTTTACTTCGACTGGCGATGTTTTGGTAGGTAGGTTATTTATTTTACGTCAACTTAGCTCAGAGCCAAAAAATATTGTTAGTAGCTAGCAGCTGCCAACATAACTTTCTGACACCTACGTACATAAAGCAGTAATTTCAATATATAAACGTTCCAAAAATCATTATTTAGGAATAGTTTTTCCAATATTTCAGTAGGTAAATATTGATAAATTTAACAGAATTTCAAATACTTTTAAAACGTTATCAAGATAATGTTAACAATAAAACCACTGGATTTAATAAAAAAAAAATTTAAGTCTACTCATCTACCTAAAAATTACTATCAATATTTCAAAATTGCTATCTGTTTTTTCTCAATTCATCAATTGGAACGGGTTCATACAAAGTTCCAACCTATCTCTACGAAATACAAGGCCGCCATCTTGCCGCTTCAACCAATCACAGAGCGTTCTGCCCTAAAATCCAATATGGCGGACAGGTAGCTGGCTATAGCGTAAGGCCATTCAGTATTGTACCAACGCTGTGAATGGTTGTCCGGTAGTCAAATAAATTATTATATCAAGTATGCTTATAATATAGTATCTTCAGCTAGAATCAGATATTAGTTTTAAAGATTTCTGGCTACTTATATTTATCAAATATAAAGTACATTAATTAAATAAAATACACTTTGCAATTATTGTTTATTCAGTATGTAGGTAGGTACTCGATGTGGTACTAGCTTTTTTTTTGCGCTGGGAAAAAATGCGTTACGCATACCTCCCGCTCGGGGGAGCAGGAGGCTATGTGGGACTCCCCGGATGTGGTACTACCTAATTAAATCTAGATAATTTAAGTTAGGTAGGTACCTAGCTTACTTTCGAACAACACAAATTATTAACAAAAATCGTGATAATAGATAGTAAATTACTATTTAACATCTGTATTAGCGTGTTTTACGACGTTTTGTGAGATAGCCTTTGTAACTGACCTAGGTACACACAATAAAACTTTATGGATTTTCGAATAAACACACTGAACTATAATTTACAAACAACATATTATACAATTCGAAGATAACAACCCCTGGAAATTTACGGTCAAGTACGCATGTTGATAAAGACTGACTGAAATATGAGAACAGATGTTCGGGGTGAATGAACTAGCGACGATGCGTTTGCGCCGCGCGACCCGCGTCGACGATTTATTTATTAAATAAATGTGTCCACATTAACCTGAAGATTTATACAAAAATAGTCTTAATTACTTTATGATACAATTTGATAGTATATTAATGTCGTTATCTGGCTATCTTTGACGCCATAAAACATACAAATTGCACATCAAAGTTACAACTTGATAACAATCTTTATTATCACTGCATAAGTGCATTTAGCATTTAATTGTGAACAATAGTGATTCTGTAATTGCTACCGTTTAATGTCATATCGTGGTTTCATTTGGTATTACACATGCTCTTCACTAACATGTGTAGATAGGCAGGTGTACCCATATAAATGAGATTTTTTGAAACTAGGAACCTACTTTGAAGAAATTACACTATGGCAACACTAGAATAAAATAAAAAAATCTGGAACACGACTGTAAAACATCTAGCTACAGTCAAAACAGGTTGTTTAACGTATTTTAAGTTATAAAAAAATATGTGGTGAAAAACAGTAAGTAATTAACTAGAACATCTCACTTTATCAAACAAAAAAATAAAACATCATTTTTCCTCTGAACATAATTTCGTTGCTATAATAGACACGTATAATAGATACTAGGAGGGCAGAGAACTGAGGAGGTGATTTAAGAAAATTACATTATAAAAAGAGAAGAAAGAAAACCGGAGGGGATCGCGCAGCGGCGTCGCTCCAAAGACATTATTATAAAAAGTAGGTACCATTTTAAATTCAAATATAAAAGGCGGTCTGCTGATGCTATATTGAGAATAGATTTACTATTTTGCAGATGGGGCGGGAATATGAGTAGGTATCAAATACCTATGTATATAAAAGATTAATTACCTACGTCATGAACAGAATTTTTGAGGAAATCTAAAATATTAGGTGCTCATTAGGTACCCTAGTTCTTTCATACCTTTTTGAATTATCCATGTTTTTACACCTTTTTTTTTTTTTTTTTCTGGATGGGAAATCATCAAATGACTTCTCCCGCTCTGGGCGGAGCGGAAGGGAGTGTCAGACTCTTACTGACTAAAACCCACCCGTGATCCTTCTTGTGCCCTTTGCGTTCCAGGGCTGCGGTGACTCTTTCGAACAAATTCCGCAACCCTAGCAGGCACTGACCCTATGGGGCCCCGTCTTCTTTGCTGACGGCTCTTTGAGGCGCGCGTGGAACACGACGCGCCGTCGACTCGGGCCTGGTTGCTATCGGACGGCGAGCCACCCATAGCTCGCCATCCGCAGGCCCGCGCCTACGGTGGCCGGGAATCGCCCTGCGTTTCCCGACGCCCGGGGCGTCTTCTTCTGTTGCGGCGGCTGGAGCGAGGGTCTTCCCTCTCTCGCACGCGCTCCGCCTCCTCCTTCGCTAGCATTACTGCTTCGCAGAAGGAGGCGACCGCTTCCCATGCCTCCTCGCTCCGGACCATGGCCCGAACCAGGGCCGGACGCGAGAGGTCGCCGCCGCCGATCGCCTCGACGAGGACACGGCGGTGCTCTGCCCAAGCAGGGCAGACCTCCACCGTATGCTCCACCGTGTCCTCCGGACGATCCACACAGTGATGACACCCGGACGTGTCCTCCCGCTGGATCCGACACAGGTACCTCCCGAAGCAGCCGTGTCCGGTGAGCACCTGAGTCAGGCGGAAGGTGAGAACGCCGTGACGTCTCTCCAGCCACGCCTCAAAGAGGGGACTTATCGCCACAATAGTGGCGTGCCCAATGTTTTTACACCTGAAAATAATATATCTAAATAAGAATTCTTATATAAGAACTACTTGAATAAAGTCAACGTCCAATAAATTCTGTATCAAAAACTACTAAGTTTCACTTGAACAAAACTAATCTATCTAAATACCTTTGTGCTAGCTTTTACTGCTACTTTTCTTAAATTGGAAAAGCTGAGTCGGATCAAATCCTGTCGAAACGGCAACTTTGCCAATAAAAACTTTCTTTGTTACCGAGATAGTATCGACTAAACTCTTTCATTCGATCTAACGCTCCTGCGAGGGTAAATGGAAACACATAGGTTGGTACTCTACACCAAACGGTTTTTTTTTTGGATATCTAACTGGCACATTATAAAGATAAAGAAACAAATATAAAAAATAGTAAAATATTTTTTTTATTTATAAAACGAATTACATTAGTGTCTTTATTTTAATAAGTAATTGATAAATAACTTACATAAGCATCATTGGCAGTGCTTAGTTTAAATATATATTTAAACTAAGCACTACCATATGGTTCAAAAGTTTTTTTTAATGTCACCATTGCTACACGGCCGTAGGCATTAGGAGGCATTATAAAATGTTAAATGATTTGAATGGAGCAAATATAGAAAATCGTTTAAAATTATAGTAAAAATACATAGCAATAAATCCTTGTGTTACGTATAATTTACTCCGATCCTTGATAGTACTAATCTACCTACATGACTTGAATGACTTTGGTTAGTACCACCACTGCCCCACGGCAAAAGGGCCTGTGGGATTGTTTCCAGAGGTTATTAAAACTTTTTAAATCTTTGAGATAAGAAAGCTTTTTATTCTTTAAGAATAAGGGAGCCATCAAACTGATAAGATTGTAAGTAAGCTTAAATTGCACTGTTTTATCAAGAGTTTTTGTTTTATCTTTTGTCATTTTTGATTGGGGTCTTTGGTAAAATTAACCTTTGTGAAAATGGAAACCTGTTTGCTATTTCATTTTACTAAAAATGTATTAAGTTCTTCTATATGTGCTCGAAATATAACGAGAAAATATTTCTATCCAAATGGTAGATATCGACCCACCAACACACCGTAAAACCATAGGTATGAAGGGTAAGTGACATCATCTAATAAAATCAAAACAAAGACAAACAGAAGCAAGATCTTAATTTGAATTTCAAACGTAGAATATCCAACAAATTCCTTGGCTCTTAGCAGCCAGCAATTACAAAATATTCTCGAGAGATTCCAATTAAAACGTTTCATCCGCAAAATTCCACAGGGTCGGAAACTTCTAAGATTCCTCCCCCTCCTAGTGGGAGGGTAATTGCTCCTCACATTCCCCGGATGTCTTACAGGCGAGTTCTTGTTCAACTTCGGAGGGAATGTCACTACGTTACAGACGCTGGAGGAACAATTATTACTCAAGGCAGTCGTCCACTAGAGCGTAACGTGTGAAGTGACATTCTCGTAGATATTATGACCCTTAATTCCAGTGATTGTTGGAGAAATAGATAGTTATATACTGATGAGAACATAGAATATTATTATACGGTAGATCGCTCCAGTGGGCTGTAAGACTAATTGTAGTACAAGAGCAATTACTCCTGCAACTTAAATAGCCATAATATCTATTTATTTATCGGCTAATTATACGCTCAACAAATGCCATTAAGTTACAGTACCTCTTGTAACTAACGCCTCGACAGTTTAATATAATTTTATGCTAATTCCTCTACAGCGGGTGCAATGTTATCATTGATTCACTTTGATTGGGCAACTCGTTTTTTATATGACCACTTCAAAAAGTTACAAAGTAACTTATCTGCTAAGTATTTATAAAAATTCTTCGAAAATAAATTGCCCGATTATGTATAATTAAGATAGGTAGAGGTGCATTAGAG
Organism: Hecatera dysodea; assembly: GCA_905332915.2. Lineage (NCBI taxonomy): Eukaryota > Metazoa > Arthropoda > Insecta > Lepidoptera > Noctuidae > Hecatera > Hecatera dysodea. Next base: position 12,900,401 of record HG995298.1, on the reverse strand, counting down.
GCCGAACGAGGGAACCTTTTCTCATAATTCCCTCTGAGCCAGTCGGCACACGCACCGCCGATATTTATAAATAATAACATAAAACAATATAGCACTGGATGTTAAGAGTTCGCTACATAAAGCTCGCCCCGAGAATAAATGGATTACTTGTGTCCGTGGCGCGCCATCTAGCGGGGGGTGCGCGAAACTGTATGAGTTATTGTTATTGCATGGATATCCCCGCTTCCGAACATGTTTTCACTTACACCCCTCTTGTAGAAGTCGTAAAAATCTGGCCCAAAATATTTTATTAAATTGATTGTGTTTTCAAAACATGTTCACCGCAAAATATTCTAAGACACAACATGGCATTTCTCCAGATTGCTTCGTAGACTACGCGTTGAGACTTTTAAATTCCTACTTAACTTTTTTCTGTTATGGCGCATTATCCAGGATAACAATTCTCTTAAAAAGGCTTCTTATTCAAAACTGTGTTCATTGGATTGGATATTATGGCGAACGATCTAGGCGTTCATGGGTTAAAATGCGCTTAGATCATGGAAAGCTTCTAGAAAATAAGTTGAAAACTTCAACACATTTGAGACAATCATCATTTTTATCAGGCCATATATTCAAAACTTGTTAGATAATTTATATCTGTACCTACCTACTCTAACCACCAGATAGTTTCCTTCCAAAAGTCCTATATGTAGGACATAGGTAGGTATACATAGAGAAGGAAGACTAAGGTGCACAAGAGAGTCATATAGTACTGGATAACGATAGCCGAGACTTATTAGCGGTAACGAGGCCATAAAAATGGCGTTCGTTAGCTCGCGGACAAACGGACACATAACTTACCAGCCGTGGAGAGGAACACCCGCGTCGTGGACTATCGACTACCGTCCGTACCTTGTTCTTTTTAATTAACCGCACTTGTTTTAGGAGACGTGGTAGGAAAGTACTGCGTAAGTGATTGTTCAAGCTTTTAAAAATAAAAAAATACTAATAAGGGGAACGGATTTCTGTTGAGTATCATCTAATTAATTAAATAGATAATTTTGGTATTTTATAATAGTCTTCAGTATGGGCATCAACACAAAACCTAGATTTTAATCTGCCGAACAGTGCAGAATTGACCGATCCCCCTCAGTAGTCTATAACAACTGCGCAGGATAACATAGTAACAAAAATATAAGAACAAAAACATGAAATAAAATAAGTTTCAGATTGCAGTTAATATAAAAAGAAGTGGACCTATTTCTATGCTTATTTGGACACAATAGAAAACACTGATGGCATGCCACCGACATCGCTGATGTGTAAAGATATAATATCAATTCTATTATCAGAAAATAATGAAGATAACAGTATAAGATTGAAGTCAAAATAGCCTTATCGTTATTGATAAAACTAGGGGCCGCTCCTTGAGTAGGGAGTTCCAGGTAGATAAGGACCCAAGGGCAGGAAAGGGAATATAATTAGACTAAATAGGGGTCTGGTTTATTTCGGAGATAGGATAAATTAACCAAATCGAATGGTTTCGTTTTCGGATAAATTAAGGGTGCAAGAAAAAGGGAAATACTGACAAGAAAACTACAAATACTATATATACAGTTTAGTATATTATGTAAATTCGTATTGGTAGGAACTAGCGACAAATTCATAACAAGACAAACAATTTAAGCATCACATCATTTACTAATTTAAACTCAAACCGAGGATAATCCATACCTGATACGAAAGCCGTAGGTACAAGACTTCTTTTCAAACACATTTATTTCAATAAATTATAAATTTAGTATCGATATTGCGATACAGAACAATGTCAAAGATAAGAGCAGACATGACCACTTTATTGTTAACATAACTTTATACATGTAGATACTGAGTACATTTGCATGTTATACCGGAATATGAACAACTCTAAACGCATTCTTGAACCGTGAGACATCTAACCTTGCCTCACAGACAGACGCGTCACACCAAAACAGTGTTCCAATGTTACCATTAAAAATAGTTAGGTACCTACCCAGTTTTATAACCAAGGTTTTACTCGTTAACGGTAATAGAGAACTCATTATAATAAGAAAGAATATCGGCGTTTAACATTAAAATAATCCGTGCATAATCTTTTAAGATAATTATCTGCAGTAAATTAAGTTGCATCTTAAGATCATTAAACCGTTGACCGGTTGAAGTTTTTCATGACAAAATATAGCTTGAGACCACACACCACGTGGAATTCAATATCGGTCTCTTAGATTTATAATTTAATTTGTTCAATATACCAACCTGCTCGAACAAGTTTTGAAAGATCATTTCTATAGTGGCCGCTTCTGAGTTACAGACATCAGACATACGTATTTATTGATTTAAAATAAAAAAAATAAGGTTAGAAAAAGTTAAGGAATCGTCTCTAAGAAATCAGATAAACTGTTTTATCACACCGCTTATTGATTCAAAGTAGAGTTAAATATTAAATTGCCATTATTAATGGTTTTCTAATTTAATTTCCGTCATGTAATATAATCCAGAGACAGATTTTAATTAGTTACAAGGAGAATTCTCACAAACAACGTACCCAGTCGCGTTTCTCCGTCGCCATCTGTGTTTTCCCGACGATATTTGTTTGGCGCGACGCCAAACAACGCGCATGAGTTTACACCCCGTGTTTACATCAAAATTAATTTTTAGAACTAAAACAAAACATTTTATCCACATTTTTCGTACACAGCACTACTTTATCGTCTAAAATCTGGAAGTATACTGACTGTTATTAGTCAGCTTTCTCTTTGCTCGCGAAAAAAACTAATTTGAATTTTAATAGAAAATTGGGTCAAGTCGCCTTTCTAGGAAGCCAATGCGCCCGCGCGTGCATTGTCTTTATGTAGATGCAAGTGTGTTCAAGCATAAACAGTTTTTTCATCAGAATTATAATAGGATCCTGACAAACACAATATGTATTGAATTTTTTGTTTTTTAGAATTTCTCCTTGTCTTTCGAAATTTTGTAGAGTGTAGAGTTAAGTCGTTCCAGTGTATAGTGCATGTTCTATGTTTTGTAAATTTTAGAAAGATATTTCACTAAAACGCTCTTACCAATCCAAAATTAAATGACTATGAATCTTCTCCAAATGTAAAGACAAAGAATAGATGGCAAAATGAGTATTTTTTTCTCTTTAAAAGTAATTAAATCGTTAATTTACTTTTTCTTCTTATTTTTTTACGACGCAAACATTAATTTCGTAATTATCTAGAAATCCGTTTCCACTCCCGTACTTTCCCCCTGTCCTTTGAGCCCAAAAGCGAGTTTACAGAAAGCTCTACCAATGTCACTGAGTATAGCGCCATCTACTAAAAAGACTTGGAACTTTTAGGAGCTTTTAAAACCCAGCATTGCACTGTGAACTCTACAAGGGTATATTAGAATAGGAAGCTTCAGATAGAAGAAGAATTCAATTATTTCTATGTTTACACATAGAAATAATTGATTACACATAGAATGGACTTAATTAGGTTAATAGAACTACATACCTTTATAATGAAATCAGGTAAGGACATGGAAAACAAACTTGTAAAATATACATACCTAAATGTCTCGTAAGAAATTACTCGAACGATTTTGTATTAACTTAGCTATAAAAGTCTTAAGGACGTAATGCATATTACGAAATCCTATGTTTGCAAAATTTTCTCAAATAGGTACCTTAACCTTTAACAGATAGTATAAATTATAAAACCTACCAAGGTATTTTCTCTGTGGTTCTACCTACATAAACATCTTACCAATTTTGTAGTTAGTTACACATGTTATTTTTTAATGTAGTAGGTATTCTTTAAATAAATAAATACTAAAACATTAATAGTAAGCTAAACGTACGTACGTGGGTATTTATTTTCAGCTATCTTTTATATCCACGTATCCATTGATCTTTAACACAGTGATAATATTCATCACTTTCCTTAAAGCATTTTCATGCAATGTTATAATTATATTCATCGCTCCAAACAATAAATTCAAAGCTTATAAAGCTCTACTTGACTATACATTTCATTGCCCACTCTCAGTTTGAGAACAGCGCCCTCTCGTCGAAATTAGATGAATCAACTTCTTCCTGAAGTAGAGGTCACAAACATTTTTTGCGGTTCAAACTGACACAAGTTTGATAATAATATTATTGTGATGTTTTTTTTTCGAAATTATTTCGGATTCAATATTTTGTTACTAATTGCCATAAGCCTCGCCCCACGCTAGTAATTGACCCCTCTAAAGGTAGGCTTTAGCAAAATCAACACTAAAAAAAAAAACAGAAAACCTTTAATTTAGGTTACCGCGTTACGGGTGCGGAATTCGTTTGAAAGAGTCACCGCGGCTCTAGATCGCAAAGGGCACTAGGAGGATCACGGATAGGTTTTAGTCAGTAAGAGTCCGACACTCGGGATTCCGCTCCGACCAGAGCAGAAGAAGTAATTTTATGATTTGTTATCCATAAAAAAGGCTAGTAGGTAATTATAGTAGGTATGTTTGTCACATGTTTTGTTTAGTAACACACATCTAGAAAAGCATACATTTTTTGACAAATAAGTTTTAGTCATAATCAATGAAAATTACATTAAGTAAACAAAAAAAATACCACTACAAAAAAACAACAAAGGAAGTTTATTGGAATCTTATTGTAATTTAAACAAAAAACTAACAAGAAGCACTTTTCAGAAAGGTTGAAGACACCTGATCGGGCCCTCCCAATAGGCAATACAATCAAACGCACACACCGACCAAGTTTGTATGTGTGCTCAAGAATTTCAGCTGCAGGGCCATTGCCATGCCTTGCTATCGACGCCATTTTACTTTATTTGCTGTCTCTTTTCCTCACCCGAGATACGTCCAAAGAGTAATGAGAAAAAAACTGGCCATTCTATCTCTTTCGCTCAGCGACGGGAGAGCTGGGCGATCGCAGCGTGAGTTCTTTCGATTTGAGAAGGGGAATGAAAAATTAAAAAGAAAGTAGTATGGCGATACCGTTCGATGCGCGGTAGGACGGTCCCTGACCGTCGGACATTTTTGAGATACCTACTCGAAGATGGCGGAAAGTAAAAAATGAGGTTTATGAGATTTAATGTTTTTTCTTTTCAATTTTGGTATCAGATGTGGTCTTTTATTTTGTTTTGAGTTGATTGGAACTTTTTGCTTGATTTTATGTTTTGGTTTTTTATGGCCTTTTGACTTTTTATCAAATGATATTCTCTTTAGCTTTCCATAAAAAGATGATTGCTGGTAGGTAGGTATATTTCTTATGATATTATTTATTCAACTGCAGAAATGCACATAACCACCTACATATCTAGGCATTTACTAATAGAATATTCCAAGGTAATGCAATAATAACTAGGTTACTTAGGTACCTCCGAAATCAAAAGTGTTTAAAAAACAATTGAATGTTAGAAATTCATACCTTTTAGGCAACGTCTTGCAGATAATCAAACGGTCTTCTGTTGCTTCATACCATTTTGATGAGATCTGTAAAAAACACAAAAGCTGTTTTAGTACAGTGACAACCAGAATAAGGTATAGGTACCTAGGTGATGTTGTATCTGGCAGTGGCTTGATAGATATTAGTTTCAAGATGGGACAAACTAGAACAGGATTGATTGAAGTATAAGAAGGTGTCTATTATTAAAAGGTAGGTAGGCAGTTTGATATTGTTATAAATGATTTAAATTGCTCTTTGATAACTCCTCAAGCTTAACATCAATAAATAATACTTATGCAGTAAAATACCAGAGATCGACTTCGTTACATATACCTATCTTAAACAGACCGATCAAATTTATATATATATATATATATATATATATATATATATCTCCAATCACTCTTATGTATAGTAAACAGTGGCGAACACAAAAACCTTTCTTAGTTGCGCAGCAGTTGGTTACTTAAAGCGCTACACAACGGCTTCTCATAAATTAACTCAGTACGTAGGTATAGTGCAGTAACATCGATTATTTACAGCCACATACCTCTGAGATAATCTTTACTAAGTGCACGTTTTACTGGCCGGCCCGGAGCGGTTCGCCACTTCACTTTATGGTAAGTTAAGCAAATATTAATGGCGGTGAATTTATGACACTCTAAACTAAAGGTGCCGTGATCTCGCTGTCTCTTTTGCTGGCGACTGTACTTTGTTAGGTGTCTAAACATAGCGTGTGTGGAGCTTTTATGCCGCGGTCGCGATTAAACACAGGTTTTAGCCTCGGTTTGTCGGCAGAAATAGTGTCGACGATACTTTACATGAACCTTTTCATTTATAATTATATTATTTTTACAAAACGAATACCTTACTAGTAATGTTATTTTATATTGGATAACAACGTTCTTTTTAATGTTTTATAGAGTTGGAGACCTGGATAATTTTCTATAGACTCTACCAGTGAAAGGTTCCGAAACGGGAAAGTGTATTTCACGTCGTGTTAGAAAAGGAAACTTTCAACAATAAATGTCCTTCAGAGCAGATATAACCACACAAGCTAATTTTGAGTCGTAGAAAATAGAATTTCATGCGAACTTACTAGGTACATACGCATCTCACCTACTCTCGCAGCTCAATAAGAAATCGAAGTAGAAGAAGCACTACCATATTTAAAACATACCTACGTGCTGGTCAAAAACTACCTATCAATTTAAGCTCTAATGTGCATTACAAATGACCCTGAAAACTTGTAGCTAACCCAATACCGTTCGACCAATACAAGAATAAAACCCATGCGTATAGAGTTTCTATAAATTTTCTATTTGCTCGTTACGCACGCATCCGTTTAGAGGTTTTACTATCTATCGGGAACCTATTTAGCATAGAGCATTTGCAGAGAAAAGCTACCAGTTACAGTAAGAATTATAGCCTCCAATAAAAAAAATATTTACTATGGGCGGCTGCAAAGGCCGCTGGAGGCGAAACTCGTGGAGTCGCGTCCAGCGCGACGACTATCGTGTGATTGATACGCAATAAAGTGAATTTATTACGAGACCGCTATAAACGCACGCCCGAATGGCTAATCATCTATTAATCGCAATTTAACGCATCAACACTGTCAAATAATACTTGAAAGAACAAGCGATAAAAGTTTATTGCGCACTCGTGACGAAACGTAGTGCGCTGTGGTGTGGTGTCGCGAGTCGCGCTTCGCACGCGGTCGCCGGTCGTGCGGCCCCGTGTGGCTAGCGACGAATAGGCGCCGCCTTAATTTGCTCCAATCGCGGCCGTGTAAGGCGACACTATAAAAAATGCATAAAACCACACGGAAGGACTCACAATGCTCCATAACCTACCGCAAAAGTTTGACATTACAACAGCGCGATTGTTTCTTTGTTTATCGTATAAAATTTATAGGTGCCGCTTACCGTTTACGAGAGCACGGCTATGGCCGTTGAACTTTGAATCGCTTGATTACGGTTTTTTAATGGTTGAGTGCGAATATTCGTTAATATTTCATTGTTAGCTGACGCATTGTATTCGAGGGCCGCGGGCGTGCCTGCCTGCCTAATGTAATCTACACCGCTTGCAAGCCATGCGACCTCGTAGCCCAGGGCGCTTGGCTGCTCATACGTTGGCCACAGTATAAAACGATTGTGAAATTCTTTCACTAATGGACTTTGAGAGAAAATAGAATTACTCGAACCCAACGATTTAGGTACTATAAGATATATACATAAATGTCCTGTTAGATAGAAAATATGTACCTACTATATTATGTTCGAACAAGGAAAATCTCACCGATAATGTCAATTTTCTTACGTGACCGAATTTATTTTCCTTTAGTCGCTCCCAGCTATAAAACTAATGACTGGAATAACAAACCGACGTACGTTTATTCCTGCGAACTCAACAGAAAACAACTGCAAAGGTTTTATTAGTACGTAGCTTGGAAAATGTTAGTAGTAGTTAGTTAGTTAGGTAGTAGTTGGTTAGGTACCTTAGTCAGCGTTTTAGGAATCCAGTCCTTATTTTGTAAAATGGTTTCAGTCATTATTGACCGATTGTAGATTAAGACACCTAGTTTAGCTGAATAGACCAATGAAAAATAAAAGTATTCACAAATGAACTTTCTTGAATGGTGCCTGAAATGAAACTCTGGAAAAGCGACACATAATTATGGTAACTAAAAATAGGCAACTCTACTTTTCTAAAATAATCAGGTTCATTTGGACTTGGGTATTTTCGGGGGTATTGATATTGGGCAAAATATAAGTCGTCTGGTCTTGCTCGGCTGCATAAAGTGTAGACCATTTGTATATCTGCCAGGATTGCGGAATTTATTCGAAAGAGTTACCGCGGCCCCAAAGGGCATTAGGAGGAACACGCATGGGTTTTAGTCAGTAAGAGTCTGACGCTTCCTTCCGCTCCGCTCAGAGCGGAAGAAGCAATTTCGCAATTTCCCATCCCTAAATAAAAAGGTACCTGTATATCAAAAGCTTTGTTATAAATCAGTAAAGAATCACTACATTATCCACAATCTACTCTTAGTTTACAGCCAATGTATTTTCTCGCAACCATAAATACGTACAAATACGTTACATATTATGGCTATTAGATACGATACTGTTCCATTCAAAGGCGCGGCCAACGTATCGCGATCGCCCAAACACCGGTTGTTTGGTGATGTTGTAAATCAAATCATCAATTATCGACAAGCGTTTACACTCGTGACGCCGCCGTGTAAACAATCTGGACATTAAAACTGCTGCTACCTACGTTTTACGACTATTCAATTTGGGGGAAAATCGATTTTATTCGCTTGATTTTCAATCGATTCACGGGTAAAGTCGCTCGTATATTACCAACTTAGTGTTTAGATTCCGATTTTTTTACCGTAGCGAGGAAGTGGTTGGCGGATACTGTTAAACGCGGAAGAGATGCATGCGGTAAACAACGCCGTTGTAAACCAGCGTTTATTTACTTAGGACTACGCTATACGTCAATATGGAGACGTAATTAGAGTTATAAGGGAAGGGTTGAGGCTGTTAACGACAGGAAAAAATAGGGATTGAAATCGGATCACTTACCTCAACACTATAAATTACTAAACAGTCTTGTGGACACTATCCAAGATTTCTATTTAAAAGTCTGATTTCACAATAACTTCAGTCTAATGCACACTTTTCACTAATCAAAGTCCATTTAGAATGGAAACACCAGTAGATATAAAGTCACTCTTCATTCCGAGTGCGTCCATCGGAGTCATCAAGTCGACTGACTATGTACGGGCTAACAATTGTATCACATATTTATGCCACTAACAAAACACTAACAAATTGATATGTTTATCTACAGAGGACTATAAATTCATTCAGGCCGGGCCCACCCTTTAGCGAGGGGATCCACCCTTCATAATAAAAAAAATGCAAAATATTACATAAATAATAAAAAAGACCGGCATTCCCCTATGATGTCCCCACTATCTGTAAGATAGATATAATTTTGGCTAACTCATAGATCCGGGGAAATGGCGTGTGATGCTTCTTTTGAGATTTAAATTTGTTTCATGTATTATTCATTTCACATAAACTTTGCATCCCGTCTTATATTTTAGAAAGCAGAATACTGGTCCTTGTGTATATTTATTGTGGGCAACACAGCCTTACATTTTGCAGAAGTTTTCTTAAAGAGATCTAGTCGCTTCATACAGAGTGTCCCCAAGTGCTTGACCTTGCTATCTACTATATAAAAATAAGTCGGATTTTCCTTCCTGACGCTATAACTCCAGAACACACGAACCGATTTCCACGGTTTTGTATTCGTTGGAAAGGTCTCGGGCTCCGTGAGGTTTATAGCAAAGAAAATTCAGGAAAAATTTCGACAGAAAAGCGGGGAAATCTTTTTTATTTTTTTTTTATATATGGCAAAACAACGTTTGCTGGGTCAGCTAGTGATAAAATAAAATTGAATGTTTTAGGGAAGAGTTTTACCCAATACCAAACTACCACAGAGTAGATATATAATTATGTTACATTGTATTATGTGCCTACCTAATTAATTTCGTCCGACAAGACTCGTCCCTCAACAGTTTCCCTGCACAATTACAATAATAACCCGCACTGGATCGTACCGCCAGTCCGCCACCCTTTCCCATACAATTTGGGTTTAACCCTAAAATGGATGACATCGCCATTAAAAAATCAAACTGTGACGGACGAATAGGGGTGTCCTATGTTTTAATTTAGTATTTTATTTGATGGGAAAAGTTGAAATAGTTCCTGCGTGGGGAAATAATAATCATGAAATTAATTATCCTCTTGAGTATTGGTGGAAGACATTATTTTCTAACAGATAGCGACTGTAATCAGAATCTTACACATAGCAATAAAATCTTGATGGTAAGGATGACTTTGAAACACTTTGTTTTTTGTGTTGTATTGCTTGGTTTTTCAATCAACTTTTGATTGTACTGAGTGAGACCTTGCTGGAATAGTTTACAGTAAACTTGCATTGTTATCTGTAGGTATGTTGTTAACTATGTTACTACTGTACCTATTCAAACAGTTGGTAAGTATTTAAGTAAAGTTACTATCATATTTATATTTATAAAAGACTAGCTGCTGCCCGCGACTTCGTCCCCGTGGAATCCCCGATTTTAAAACATTCTTTATCGCTGCTCCGCTCCTATTGGCTTAAGCGTGATGATATATAGCCTAAAGCCTTCCTCGATAAATGGTCTATTCAACCCAAAAAGAATTTTTCAATTCGAACCAGTAGTTCCTGAGATTAGCGCGTTCAAACAAACAAACAAACTCTTCAGCTTTATAATATTAGTATAATTTTGAAAATGAAAATAATATATCTAGTTTTAATTTCCGCGAATATTAGTGGGTTGCAGGTATGCACCTCCCTCCCGCCCGCTTTATTATGCACATGCAAGATTACAAGGCAAATGCAAGGATTTTAAGCACATGCAGGAAGGCAAAGCAAAACCCAACACCATTACCGACACGTGTTTCGCCTCTCCACGAGGCATCCTCAGGGGACGTGTTGACTCGCTGACCGTTGAGTTGTTGTCGCAACTCAACGGTCAGCGAGTCTTCCTGCATGTGCTTAAAATCCTTGCATTTGCCTTGTAATCTTGCATGTGCATAATAAAGCGGGCGGGAGGGAGGTGCATACCTGCAACCCACTAATATTCGCGGAAATTAAAACTAGATATATTATTTTCATTTTCAAAATTAAAATGGATTTCCGCAAAGTAACGCCTGACTCAATCAATTTTTTTTTTTTTTTTTTTAATATTAGTATAGATAAGACATATACGAGACATGCGATAGAAACTGTTACGAGGAAGGAAAACTCTGAGAGACATTATCCAAGGTCTAACGAAAATATTTCAATAAAAATAGTAGGAGTCGTCAAGACTCAGAACACAGACAGAGCTTGCAACATTAGATACATTTTTGTATTAGTACGAGTCTACATACATGTATGTAGACTCGTAAAGATATGTATATCTTTTTGATTACGTAAATGAAAGCAAATGAAACATAGCTTGGAATAAAACAAGAGAGGATCGGATATAACTATACGGTTTCTATATTTAAATCTGGTTTTTGTTTCCCCAGCTAGGCAGAGCAGGCTGGAGCCACTAATTCGGCGTTTACGAGCTTCGCCAGATCACCCGCTCCAGATGCCTCTCCCACGCTGCCGCTAGTGTCCCTTCATACGGACGTGGGACGACGGTGCGACGAACTGCTGTCGCAACACTTGAACTTCTAAGTGTGCGTAGGTGTTGAGGTGTCTTGTTACAGGAAATGATATGTACAATTACTTGTGTTTCGTGAATTTGCCTTGAAAGTTGATTAATTAACTATATAACGAAATTCTTTCATATTGAATTTTTACAATTTCTATTAGGTAGGTATACCTAACATATTCACCAAACAAAGTGAACAGATAAAAATAATCTTAAAGAAAGGCTGGCTGAAAAAGATTAAGATCTACAAAATTCACTAAGGTTTGATTTTTTTCTGTAATTGTTGAGATATTGTTAAATAAACTCATGGAAAAACCTTTATTTTATTACCTTTCAGGTTACATAACTCAACCTGTTTCCAGAAAAGAACCTAATTCAAAGATGTCAGAATAAAAACTGCGTCACCGTAATACAGTTACCGTACCGTATGAAAGGTCTTTAGCCCGTATCGCGTCCTCCTACACCGTATGAGGTTCAAATATTATGGTAGAGGTGAACAACTTATCGATATTATAGCCCACTACCCAAATGTTTGGGGACATTCTGGTTGGCTTTCAAAATACAGCCTACCCACCTCGCATAATGTGAAAGCAGTTAAACAAGTTCAGGTAGTTATAATGGAATATTATACTTAGATGCCTATAGTTTTATTTAAAATCAGTTTGCGTTTTGATTTTAGAAATAAACTTCTGAAATTTATAAGAAGGACAGATCCATTTTCTAGAGAGATGTTCCGAGGTCCTTTGATTGAGCGGAACAGGGAAATTTAAAAAAAAAAGTTATTTTTTAATTAAGGAATGTACTTTATGTAACAGTTTTTTTTGTTATAATTAAGGAATGTAGGTTAAAATACGAGATATACATTCTGAAAAAATATAGAACTAAACTAAAATACCTAATATACCACGGAATAAAACGTGAATTACCTGCTATAAATTCCAGTTGCCATGGTCACTACTACAATTTGAACAGGATTTTTGTAAAACATAAAATTATATAAAAGTGACCATAGGTAGGTATATTTACGCTTTTGAATGCGCAAGTAACTGCATGTTTTTTAATAACCGAAGTATTAATGGTTTATTTGAAATGTTTCAATACTTAATGCTTTGAGTTTTTGTAAGACTGAGAACTATTTAAGTAACGACAAATGAAATTTAAAAAACAGATCAAAAGAAAAACCCAAACAAACACCGAACGACCTCGTAGATAATGTAATTGGTAATAACTGTAATATTTATCGCAATAATAATATACAGATTATTAGATTTCACTGCTGCTGCAATCGTAACTAGCCAGAGTGAAAGCCAATGAAACTTTAACGTGGAATTAAATAACGTTGTAAACGAGGCACGCGTCAAGCAAATCATAAGGCATACTGGCTATACGTTATAAATCTCAACTTTTTATGTACCATTAAACCGTTTTATTAGTTATTAACACGTGTTAAACGGTTAAAAGACTAAAACATTTGTAGAAAAGTCCGGTCATTAACATATATGTATGATATAGTTGGGCGCCTACCGTTTGTATGTGCCCACTAATTATGATTGGTATGGGGACGGTAAAAATAATCTTTGGTCATAAATATTGGACTTAGACTGTGGTAGATGCATCTTTCTGTCGTCCGGCATTAAGCTAAAGTGAGATGTATTAAAGTAGCTTAGTCTGCATATGGATTTTCGTTTTTATAGCTCTAAAATTACATCCAAAATAAGTGTCGCTTATGATCGTGTCTGTTTAATAATTTGTGGAGATGTAATAACAACTATTATACTTAACCCATGTTGGACTAAATAAGATTATATTTTTTCAAAGATGGTTTCAGTATAAAATACTTATCCATATTTTGTTAATCTTGAGAATAATAATCATGTTTTATTTAGATCATTAGCCAGGTACCTACGTAAGAAGAAGAATCTATATTGTCTGTCAACAGCATCAAAGCCGTCCCAAAACATCAAACTGGGACGCTCGTTTCATAATCAAACACCATAATTTCACTATGTTGTAAAAACTAGCAACTAAACATTTACAAGCGTTACTTAACACGATAATATCAAATTAACATTAATAACCGGCATAAATCAATTATTCGTCTCAAACAGTCATCGACTTTTAAATCGTAATAAAATGTACAAACGGCAGTCAATTTATTTATTGCCTTAAAGTTGTAAAACGATATTACACGCCATAATGACGTGTGTTATTGGCATTTATTTCAACCATTTTACCATCAATGACCACTTATTCAAAGTTTATGTTTATTGTTTAATTAAAAACAAATTAGTTACACATAAACAAACGTTCGAATGGCGTGGGTCTAGCGTTGGTTCGGAGTGTACGCACTCTAACTGAAGTCGACCAACTGAAATTTTTGAGCTGTCCCATCGGACAAAATTTTCTCACGAGTAAACCGAACGTTGACGCTTAGCAGTGCCTTTATCGCCGTATATACCGGTCGTTACATAAACCCGGCGGTTCACAAGGACTCAGCCGACATAAGGCAACATTGTTGTCCTCTGCACATGCGCTGGACCTTATAAATTTGCGCCTGATTTATTTATTACTCGCACAAAATGTCAACAATGCAACGTTAAAAGTGAAACTAAAAAGTATTTTACAAGAAAGGGTGTCCGAGCATTGTGCGCGCACCCTGTTATGCAAATCAGTACGCTGAAACCGAAAGTGTAACTATAGTCTAACAAAGGGCGGTCTTGCGTAACCTTTGCATAAATTGTCGATGCGCATGGCAAATTACTTGCCTTTATATGAGGTCTCGAAAAACCAGACAAAACGAGTCCGAAATCAGCAAAAAATACCCAAATTATCGACTGCATTATCTTTCCCAAGAGTCGTTAAACTCGAAAGGGTGGAATTTGCATAATATTGAAATAACTCTTTCTGGAGAAATATTTTGGCTTTTGTGGTAAACTTTACTTTCGTTTTTGACTCGCAAACGTATTTAATAACCTATAGTTTGAGCTTGGCATTCAAAGGAACTGGTTCGTGCGTGATTTTCATTAATTTAGATAAGGTTTCAGTTGGTACCGCGATGTTATGCGCGTTAAAAGTATTCATGGAGAGCGATCGTGTCGTACATATTTCGATAAGTTACCGGTGCTCGTGATTTATATTGAAGTGTGTTCGTGTTACCGGATAGTTAAGTTTTTACTGTCACGATAGAGGGCTGCTAGAGTAAAGTCGACGATTTGTTTATCGGTAACGGCGAAGCGACGACAGGCGGCGACGCGATATCAAACCTGTATGTACCTCCGATCTCTTTATGTGTAAGTGTTAAGTTTAGTGCTCTATTTATAGCTTTTTGGTTGTGTCAAGCTAGCGGTGTCGAAGTGGGTAGGTGTGTTTAGAAACTCGTAAGCCGCCCGTGAGAAAATGTTTGTACCTACTTATTTATTTTTATTGGGCATGTTAGTGAGGGAAAGCTGGTTTGGAGTCAATGAAATAAATAAACAACAACATATGTCGAGAGTTTCGAATTAAATAGCAGAAAAGGTAATAATATCTCGTCATTGACCATGCTAAGACGCAAGTAAAATGAAATATATTTAATTTTCCACAGAAACTGATTCCTGGTGAAATAATTTTCCATCATCATATGAACGAATTTTACTGAAAATACCTACCTATTTTCAGTAAAAGCATCTACTCAACGGTCAACGGTTGCGGAATTTGTTCGAAAGAGTCACAAAGGTGTGTTTTAATCAGTAAGAGTCCGACACTCCCTTCCGCTCCGCCCAGAGTGGAAGTTAGTTATTTAATGATTTCCCATATATAAAAAATGGTAGGCACCTACATGACTTTTTGATTTCCACTGCAGTTACACTGATAAATCCTGAACACATATGAGTACCTACCTACCTAGCAACCTACATATGTGGCAACCTTAAACAGTATATAAAGGTTTAACGAAGTGGGAATACCAGCCACATGTTACAGTTGGTACATAATTATGTTCATATTCTTACGTGAGCAAAATTTCTAGGGTTAGGTAAGTTACTTGTACTCTATAGATTTAATAGCAACCTACATTTTAACAAAAATTCTTATTTAATTTCCAATAGTCTAAATTACAATTAAAATACTATGAAGTACGTATCGGAGCTGAAAAAAATCATTCTTCAGGTACGTAGGTATATTTATAACTCTGAATAAAATTAGGGCAATCTAAGTCATGGTGACTTAGATTGCCCTATTTTTTTATTCAAATAGGTAATTACTAGCAAAACGCAAATTCCAGTACAGGAAATCCTTAAAACGGCTTTTCCTATGTGAAAGCGGGGCATCCTTTTACTTTTATATCTCTACAGATTAGTCAATTTAATTTTTAATACAGTTTTCATTCTTTATATTTTTTACTAGCTTCTGTCCGCGACTTCGTCCCCGTGGAATCCCCGATTTTAAAACATTCTTTATCGCTGCTCCGCTCCTATTGGCTTAAGCGTGATGATATACAGCCTAAAGCCTTCCTCGATACATGGTCTATTCGAACCAAAAATAATTTTTCAATTCGAACCAGTAGTTCCTGAGATTAGCGCGTTCAAACAAACAAACAAACAAACTCTTCAGCTTTATAATATTAGTATAGATTAAAAAAATCATCAACATAAATTTCTTCTCAACTAGCCAATAAGATTGTAAAATGACTCGTAGTAATTCAGTTTCTTACAACTTATTTTCAAACCTAGAACGTCACCGCAACACGCGCGTCTCAATCCAAGATGGCGTCATAAACCGCACACAGCCATTCATCAGGGGAATTGTCATAAAATAGAATTACTGGACGGATCACAGGCTCATGATTACTAAGAATCATCATAAATCAATCCCTCAGTGGCCCGCAGCATCTAATTGCTAGATCTAGTAATAAATCAAACTTTTCGGGACTTCGGGATGTTGGCGGGTACAATTCGGAGTGCGGGCACAATTTTTTTATAGGTCGCCCGTCTTGGTCGTCATAAACCATGGCTGAAACTTTCTGACGGATTAACGACGCGGTTCCTAAAGGAATTTTGACTCCTTCTGTAATGTGATATCTTCCTATTTTTGGTTTCTGTAATAATAAATGACCTCGGGCTTTTGAATTGAGGTTGAATATTAAGTATCTTGGTGCTTTAAAAAAATGTTACACGACTTGGCCGGCTCTCTGTCATCTTTTCACATAACGGCTGTCATACGACCTCTTCTCACGTTTTCAATATTTTTAGAATCTGTTTTCGTACATACGTGCCTATGCAAGTATTATTAGAAGCGTTTATGTAAAGCAGGACCAGACAACAACAATAGCATGACCGTATGTGGTAATGAAGGACAAATGGAAATAACTTGGTATTCTATACCCGGTTTATTCAGTTTGATGGACTTTTGAGAATATAAAGCAAGCACGAAAATAGTCCCGTAGGTAAATTATACGTAAGAAAATCTTAAAACACATAATAAACGCGTTCAAAAGGCCTATAAATCCGAGCCTCCTAACAAACCTTTGATAAACCAAAAGATTTTAATTTAATGCTTGATTACATTTCATTACGGGACACATTGTGTTATAACACGTAGGTACGCTCGCTATCAATCCAATTTCGTTGTTTAATTACTGTAACCATTCTGCTAAACAAACACTTGTACAAGCGGGGTTGGTAGGTAAGTACATATATGCACCTACATACCGAACATACATCGTACATTGTGACAACGGTCAAAGGCTTCATCGTTTGTGTAATATTTTTGTGGAACGTTAATGTGGCGAATAAAGTGTGGATATCCACCAATAGAAATTGGTTTATCCCCGCCGAAATCATAATAGGTTGAAGCACTAATTCCGTCACTAGAGAGTAATGCACCAAATAACATGAAACTGGACCAATCAGGTTACGGGTCCAGTACAATTTATTTACGGTTTTTTCAAACATAAATGATAGATTCCTTCGATCGTTGTCAGGTTATACCAACGTTGCTGCGTGGCTGCGAGGTTATTTCACACCTACAAACTCATCGTGGAGTTAATCCAACGTAATTGACTCTCGCTGAGAAAGCCATAAATGGTTATTGACTGTGCCAATAAACCCCTCACAATTAATACCTCGCCGGGCACTCGTATAAATCTCTATGTATAGTAAAAATCCACCTCTGCTGTAATGGACACCGTTTCCGCTAAGCAAAGTTATTTCACAGAACTTAAGTAATTGTATGTCTTTTGATGTTTTCGATCGATTGCTAACCGAATCGATTTATGGAGTACCTAGGTTTCCTTTTTGTACTAGGTAACGGGTTGAGGCACACTTTTTAAAATTGTATTGTACCGGACGGAATCATTCATAATATTGATAGGTAAAGAAAGAGTTTTTATTCAAGACACATTAGCTTACATACCGCAGGTGTTTGTAATTTTTTGAGAGTAAAATTCATTTTTTTGAGAATCTAACTGTAATTTAGAAACTTTTGAAATCTAGTCCAATCATAACGCATAGCAATACTAGAATCTGTTGACCTTTCCGTTTCCAAGAATAAATAAAATACGAATCCAATCTCTTTACAGTTCGTTGATCGGTTTTAGCTTCGTTTATGAATCAATTTCTACTTAACCAAGCTATCTGTCGATAAATCGATAAATATCACAGTAAAAGTTTTTTCATAGTGTTAAGGATTTTCTAAACGAACATAATAATATGTAGAAGACAACTCTCGGACAAACGCTACCACCTTTTCCAAAAAATATCAAGCCGCGTTTTTCTCCAAAACGTATATTTTCCGTGGCATCTCTAAAAGATTCAGAGACATAATTCAGGGGTGGTCATTATCTTTCCAAGTTACGGATACGGGCGCACTGAACGACAACGCTCTTAGACCGTAAATAAGTCTGGCGTTTTGAGAGCCTCGCCTAGCATTTTACGTGCATTGGCAAATACTTACGTACAATGCGACAATAAACCTTATGGAATCCCAAATGCGCTAAATAAAGGTCGCTGGCGATACTAAATTATACTTTATTGCGCGCATGAAACGGTCCAATTTTCTGTGTCAGCTTTCAATACGGGCTTGCAACGCTACGCCAGCAATGGCGACTCACGATTCGAAAACAGATTTATGATCGGCACGATAACGGGCTCGCGATAAAAAAACTACCATACCAAGGAGCACGTAGGTTCCAGTTCCACACACTCGACAGATTTAGATCGAAGTTAAAGGCACGTAGGATGTACCAATGTGGGTTATAATCATACTTAGGTATGACCTCAGCGTTCTTGAAGAGAATCGAAGAAAATTTATTTTCTGAAAATTTATTTCGTCATTGAAATGACTCATATGAGAATAGCTTTTCATCTTTATAATTTGTTGATTAACCAAATTATAACAAGTATCTGAGTCACTAAATATAGCTTTTGGTTCCTCCTTCTATTCTATAAGTATGATGTATACGTCTTGTGTGTTCTTTATTTTTGAAGATTTTTAAACAAACCAACAAAACAAGAATTTTCTTCGTATTGCGTACTAAGGCTCAGTCCAAACAAATTGAAGAAATATGTAGATATTTTCATGGCTACCAGATCTACCTACCTCTCAAACGTGCGACACGACGCCTGAGTCCGTAACTCACGAGCCTTGGTCGTGGCAATTAATATGTTACTTGATAGCAAAGCGGTGGTCACGATGCATTTCAATATTATATCTACCGTTGACTTAAAATATTTGCGTTCAAGGATCTTCATAGATACCTATAGGTACTAGGTAGCTACATATAGCGTAGACGAACTGTATAGCGGTGTCAATGGAAAACCCATTTGCTTGCAATAAAAATTCTTTAACTTATGGTCCTCGTTTTAAAAACCAGTTAATAAAAAATTCTTGAAGACTCAGTTTAGCAGATGCAAAAGATTTTTACGAATAACAGAATATTGTAAATACATAAAATTGTTTCTGCGAACAAATTGTTCTGAAGCTGATCGCCCCGAAAAATAAACGTTTTATGAGGGACACGTCACGGGGATCGCGGTGGGAAAAATCATTGAATATAGCTGAATAAAAATCGATATTTTCTTCACATTTACTTAAAGGATTTTTTTGGAAGAAGTTATGTGCTCTTAAACAACCGCAAAAGCAAAGGTGAAGTCCCACTAAAACCTGTAAATCATTGTATCACCGCTATCTACAATTGCAAACGCCCACACTCAGGATATAGGCGATAACTAGGAAGACGATCACAACACAAGAAAACCCAAGGCGGAACTATAAATACAAGATGAAAGACGCCGCAAACACATGAGGTCGGTCGGTGCGCGGGCGCAGATGAAGCGATATTGTTTTCAGCTTAGGGCTTAGTCACATCGCGTAGGTACCTACTTGTATGCTGAATGTTAAGTAGGCGCATGTGTTGAGTCAGACAAAGACGTAAATATATACAAATATGCAGCGGGGACAAGCATTAGTCAGCTGTTTTGTCTCCAAATATACCTATTAAATATAGGTAGTCTCCTTAGATAGCCGGCGACTGAGTCTGAAAAAAAAGGTAAAAAAAAAATCTTTCAAGGTTAAACTAGGATCTAGTTTGCTTAAACTACGTCTGATTTATTAAATCTCACAAATGAAATAGGGACATGTTTCTGTGAACAAGAAAAAATTTGTTTCTCTCCTGAATTTTGTTCATTTGAACTGACACAAATATGATGTTCACCGTAGAGCGAAAAAGCCTTACCTAAATAGAATTAACATGACATAAACTTACCTAAAAAAAATTTTTGACAATACTGCTCTACGATAACAAGGATAGCCCGGTATTATTTCTGTAATCTCATTCGCATTATTATTTCAAAGTCTGCAAGATTCTCTTATAATCTTTGTTTAGAAGAAATGCCGTGGGATTCTTTTTAATCCGTGGGTCTTATTTCCCCTTTGCCAAAGACAACATTATGCCTCAAAGGACTAAGAAATAAATGTGTTTTGCGAAAATCATGCTATGGTATTAATAGGTAATTAGGTTATGAGGATTTTAATTAAGAGACTATGTTCAAATGCTTATTGTTAAAATAAAACAATATGTACATATAGTATTGATCTAATCTTCAGAAAAGTCAACTAGAACATAAATACTTGGTATGGTTTGCGGAAATTTATGCTAATGCAACATTGTCTACAAAAGGTACCTATTACAAAAGGTCGTATGTTATGAAGATTTCAGAATTTAGAGAAGATATTTCAAATGCTCGTTATTTAATGCAACACGATAAAAATCAAATCATTCTTATATATATATACCTTATTATATATACCTACATAATTCAATACTTTTTTTGCAAAAAATACAGCCGACTTCCGAAATTACAGTCTTTTTTTGTGTAAACAATAAACAGACATGCGATTTCAGCAATCCCGGAAAATTTGCTATCGTTTATTGAAGAGTTTTTCCTATTCCTATTCCTATCTCCGAAGTTCTTCAATAGATCTTCACCAAACTAGAAAGGAACCTCGAAATACTACAATGCTCTTCCAAACCATCGTATACAATTTTTTTTTGTTTTACATGACACATGTGATAATGAGAACATAATCAATGTAATCAAAGCCACGCATTATATAATAACTCAAATACTGTTCGTGAGATCTCACTCAAATTCAAATGGATCCATATGATAAGCACCAGCTTTTGAATATAAAAAAGAATCAACACAATCGGTACACTCAGTAAACTGCAGTAATGAGTTCGACTACGTTCGACTTGAGAACCTACTGAAGTCGCTTTAAAACTGACGCTTTCAGCCTTTTTTGGTTATTGCTACTCGCAGTTAGCACACTAAGGCTGGCTGCTGCTTAACCGAACTATCCTGTGGTGACCTTAAATAAATTTAAGGCCCCCAGCCAAGGGACTTTCAGCTATTGTAACTTTGTTCTTCATTCAAAAACGTTGAGAATTTTATGAAAAAGAAGGGTTTCGGGAAAAGGAAACAAAGGATATTTTATATGCTTCGAACCCAGATTATGACCCCGGGATAATGGCCTTGTGCAGTTTTGCTCGTAGGCGAAAACATTCCAATATATTGAAAAAATCCGGCCAAGTACGTTGGACTCGTACCTACATGACGTGTTCCGTATCATGAATCGATTTTTCCCTTTTTTCTTGTGCTGTAGCGGAAATAGTAATACACACTCCGTGTTTTGTTAGGTAGGTACACAGGTCGTGTATTTCTATTATGTTATTATGAGATACAGCCCATTTACACACGGACAAATGCATAGTAGGTAATAGGGTAAAGTTTGTTGGACGGAACCCTAAAAAGAAGGTTTATGTTGTTACATACAGAAACAACTTATTATTAATATGTTTTGGTATATGAGTATTTTATTAAAATAAATATATTCTCATGTTCTTATATACATAGGTACCAAAAGAGAAAACAGGTTGAAAACTTTAGGCATTTTGAACAGACCTATCACTTTTAATTATGACTTTTTGATTGTATTTTGTTCAAAATGTAAAAGATGTTTAGTTATTTATACTGTCATTATTACAAAAGTGTTTTTATTTGGCGATTTATTTTGAGAAACAACTAAAAGCCCGTTACATACCTACGAATTCACAGCTAAATATTTTTTTTCGAAAACTAAAATAATAAAGACTCTTGGCAAATATTTCAACATTAAAACATCAAAGCCATCAAACTAAAACTCATGCGCGTTGATTTAAAAAATTGTAACAAAATAATCATAAAAATTACTCACTAGCAATCCATAAATCTCCTAATTCTTCTGGCACATAATAACTCTGAGTCATAACTGTGTAATGAAGTTATAAACATGCAACTGTACTCATGTAGCACTCTGTGAAAATCAATGTCCAAGCAAACCGAGCGATAAGAGGGCAGACGGCGCACGAGTTGAAACGACGACAACTTCCCATGGAAAATAGTTGTTCGCTTATCGATATAATATTGTTACACCGTATTCGAAATTTAAAAATTAAACTTTAGAACGGGTCGGCCGCCATCTTGGTCCGGCGTGCGTAAACGCCTGCGCGCCGCGACCACCGCGAAATTACAGGCGGCGCGCGCTCCACCGCTCGCGCGTTTAAAAATAAAATAAAGTTAAAACAACGTCATTTTGTGCACGTGTGTGTGAGAGGGCCGGTATTTATTTATAGGCTAGTAGCTATGTAAATAACGAACAACCGAGTCCGGTCCAGCATTTCTTGTGGTTGGCAAAACGTCTTAATTCGAACGTGCTCGTAGCAATTCCCGCAACCTACTTTGTGCCTGGACCCGATGACGTGACTACTTTATTATTCTTACAACCTACTCGTAAAGATATACATATGTGAGTCGGTAACCTTCACTAAAATTCCAATGAGTTGCCAGCAGAGTAACAGACTCATGGTCGGTTGATAGAATATTAATCAACGGAGTTGTTCGAACATGAAAAGCAAAAAGATAACAAAAGTTAATACGAGTAGGTATTGCAGTCTTTGGAGCTGCAATTCAAATGTCATTCTCAATCTTGAAACTAAATCAAATTAAAATAGATCGATTCACAATAACATTTGGGAATGTAGGTACTGGCTATGATTAGAGAGAGATGTTTTGTGAGAAAGGTAATCGCACTGCTCCATTACACAATTCGGTTAAAGGCTCTAAAAGCTGATAATTTTGTGTACTCTATGTGTGTGTTACTTGAGTTGTAGTTCTTATTAGCGGCTATAGTGCTTCGCTTGCGAGGGAGAATATAACCTCACGATCACTGCTATATAGACTAGCTCTGTGACATTTCATTTTATTCATTATCAACCTGTTACTGATTACATATAAATTCAAAATTCTCCTGTACCATTCAGTCCATCTTCGGGACAACTTTTTGGATTTCTGTTTCACCAAGAACGTACAACTAATGCTTACTACGCCACGACTTGAACGACAAATCCTTATGACACAACTATAAGAATAGGGCTATTTACGAACTTTTTCGGTTGTTTACATTTAAGTATCACAAAATGTTCGCGCACAACTTCTAAAACACTTGCACCACAATAAAACATATTTTAACAAATATTTGACTCACAAATCATAGAAATATTTGGCCTCATAGTTAAGCCCACGCAATTTCTGTAGAATTAATTACTACCTAAATAGATACTTACATACTTCAAATAAATCCAGCTGAGTGAGAATTACGTGAATATTTATGCTAATTTCAAACAAGGTGGGTTTTAGGTGTGGTTTTCATTGCCATATAGCTCGTTTTTCCTCACCTATGATGGTAACCTTCCGTAGGCATAAATCACATAATGTTAAAATCTCGAATTTAAATAAATAAATTAATGCTCTTATGTGGTTTTATAAATAAATAATTATTAATTTATAAAACCACAGGTAGGCCTAAACGACTTCAAAATTCAGTGCACATAATATAAATACCTAACTTTATAAAAAAAAAAGAAATACAATACAAATGGTCTCTTCAAAGTTCTGCTTTTTTCTCATACCTGTTACCTACTATTTTCTAAGCTATGAAAGTCGTATAAAAATCAACATTTGTCAAACATGTTATTTATTGTTTTAACGATGAACCATAATTATCAATATAAACAAATATTAATAAGTAATGACTTATTTACACACGATAACCTCTCAGTGCACTTCAGTGCATCAAGAAAATTGAAAGTAGGTACCAAACATACACGTGCATTCGCATATCTAAGTAAGAATGAATCACAGGTGAGTTCAGGTGACTCAACAAAACATTCCTCTTTTTAAGTATTATCAGATTATTCATACTTTTTAAATTAAAAATCGTCGACACCAAAACAACTTCAATAATGTTTAGAAACCTAAATAGAATTGCTGAAAATGATCTACAAAGGCAGGAAAAAAGAGAAATTTACATTAGAATTTTCACAAGGCGCTACGAGTCAGTTTAATTATCCAAACAAACGTTGTCTATTCATTTTCATTATGCTATAACTTTAATATTAACGTTTATGAATGTTCTATCTTATTATAAACGTTTATAAAGGTTAGGTCAGACTTGCGCCGCAGTGCTCGGATTAAGCCGAGCGAGATATTGCAAGGCGATATTTCAGTGCGGCGCGGGCGGCCGGTCAATGAACCTGACGCCCCACGCCAGCGCTCAACCAGCAGGGTTGCCAGATACAATTATTCACTAAAAGGTCCATATATTATAACTAGTTAGAATGTTATGCGATATTGAAAGTCACTGAAAAAAAATTGATGAAGTTGTATTCGTAAAACGAGACGTAGCTCGTAGCACCTACTTTTTTATGAATATGTAATTGTTAATTGTATTCGCTTTGAAATACTTTATTTTGAAAAAAAAACCTAATAATTAAAACTAATACTACCTAACGCGTACAAAATTAATTATACTAGAATTTGTGTTCAAACACTGCGGCGTAGCACGTTTTAATGAATCATCGTTAAACATATCCGTCTCATAGGTACTATTCAATTCGTTGAAATATTACAATGTCAACATAATGTAATAATTGGATTACATAAAAGTGACTTGTAAGTGAAAATAGACTCAAAATATAAGTGCTACGAAACGTCGTAGCAATCTTGTAGCACTCTCAAAACGTTTAAATTCACACATAAAATACGAAAATCACAAATCGAAAAAATTAAAGTATTAATAATAATATCACCGAACAAACGATCCAGAAAACTGTTCACTGACAGCCCTAATGCAACTCCTTCGTTTGCTTTTTAATTTTACGTTGCAGCTGACACACGACTGGATAAAACACACCCTTAAACATACATTCGTGTATACCGACACCTTTTAACATAACGTTGGCTGTAACATATCTACCTACATACGTACCCATGTGTTTAACGTATACTCTTGTACTAATTGACATAATTATCAAAAGCAGGTGAAAGAATATCTTCTGCATACATCTGTAGATACACGTAGTACAAAAAATAATTGCATGGTGATAGTTAGTTAGATAGTTTATTTTTCTTGACACTTGCTGGCAGAGACATTAATTTAATTGTCGTCGTATTAAATTATGTGTTAGGTACCACTATTATATTATTTATCAACTTCAAAAAACCACATGCTTCGATTTTAAACAGGTAGGTACTATTTAAAAACCATGAGTAGTAACAGCGTTCTCTTTATTTCCTTTTGAGTGAAAGAATAAAAATAAAAGTGCTTCCATATTGGGGACTTATTATTTTACTAGATAAAAATATGAGTATTTACTTCAATAATTAATGGCAGCTAGATGTTGTTAGCTGGAAACATGCTGTCAAAAGAACTTAAAGAATAAATCTTGCGAATCGCGATTATTATCTTAAGTCGTAAAAATGCTATAAAATAATTAATAAGATATTTTAAAATCCACAAAAATCGTAAATCTCAATCTACAAACAGGTAGAAATTCCACTATTTCTTGAAACCGTCAGCTTTGTTAGAATTTATTTGATCGTAGCAAACGTTTAATTTCTTGGCTTGTTATTTTTTGTAGTCTGTAGACATTTATCTTGTTGTTAGGATCAAAATATTTGATCTTGGGTTGTGTTTTGTTGCCTCCCCGGGAGGACAAGCGAAGCAAGGCACGGTGTTCCCCTTCGGTGAAGCCCCCGCCCTTCCGAGACAATAAATATGTCAGTGTAGGATATTACGGTACGTTAAGACGCGGCTGTCTTAACTAAATTATTACACTGCAACTTTTCCCGATGAGTTCTCCGCTCCAACTAATAACTTTTTACTTTTTATTGCCGCGAGGATTAAGCGGCGATGTCTCATTTTATTTTTGGGACGTAGATTATAATTTGTTGTGTTTTGGATCGCTGAGAGTTTTGTGTTGAATATTTAAATTGGTTCTGTTCGTTTAAAATAACTATTGGTCCTAAATAATTTTATTTAACCAAAATTAAGTTAGTTAAACAGCAAAGGTTGAATAGGTTAGATATATAATTCTGTGATAGACAGATATTCTATATAGGTACCTACATACCTAGTAAATTATTTCAGAAAAGAATACTTTTATTTGTTTTTAAGCCAATATACCTACTTCGTCGCAAAGTAACTGTCGAAATATTTACGGATAAGTATCTATTAACTTTTTAATAATGGTACATACCTAATTATAAATATTTCATATTTATTGGGATCAACCTCATTTTTACAAAAAACCAAGGAACAGAAGATTAAAGATGGCATTTTGTTCAGTAAACATGTAGCTATTAGATTTATTTATATTTGAATGTAAACATAATTATTATGCCGTTAAAGAAAAACTTTAATGGCATAATTATGTTCACAAAGAAATTGAAATGCCAATTAAAATATAAAATAAACCAATGATATCAGATAGACACATCCGGATGATAATTAGGTAATTTGCAGTTTAATTTACTAGTGTATAGTGAATTCTTCAGACTAGATTTTTCTTTTGGTCCTCTAACATTTTAAAACGAAAAGGGCGTACAACAGGAAAGAAAATACACTTTATATCAATACGAAAAAAGGGGAAAACATTTTACTATACATTGTAGCGCTCCTTTCAAAGCAAACAAAACAATTTCCCGCAAAAAAAAATCAGGAAAAAGCGCGCCAGAGAAAAACAACGTCGACCATAAAAGAAAGAGCGGAGTTGGCGGGCGAATTGCGTTGCTCGCTCAGCGGAGCGCCATTGGTCGGGAGTACCCCCTCGAGCCGCGCCCCCCTCGACCCGCGTCCGACCGTAACTCACTCTTCACTTGTTTTTACGGCCGCCATTTTGTGACGTTCGCTCGCGCGGCAGCCCGCGCTAATCCATACTCGCTACAGACCGGCCACACGCCTCTGTGTGCGTGACCTATACGGTTACGGTTGGTAGTGTGAGTATCATAGCATTCGTAGCGTAATGTTGGTAACTGCATAGTGGTAATGAAGCTCATTTCTCACTATTGTTTAGGTTTTACTTCTTGGTGGTACGATATTTGGGTTACTGAGGCGGTAATTACATTGTCTTTTGAGTACACTTTTGGTGTAAGTGACTTTAATTATAAATAAATCTTCATGACATTGTTACCAAAAAGTATAGATACATTTTAAACTGAATGTATCTCGCATTTTTGCTCAGTATAAAATCATGAGAAAAACTGAAATTTTAAATTAAAATAAAATGTTTTTGACATATCTAAGAAATATTGTGTGAGAATTTTATTTAGGCAAAATAAAGTTATTTTCTTTAGTTTCAGGTAGATTAAAAAATTAAATAAAAAGTGAAAGGCAAATTTTGTTCGGTATTTGGTAGGTACATTCATTAAGAATATATCTTAAGCAGCAATAAAAGAAACTGGTTTTTAATCAGACTTCACTAATTAGGTAAATTCTCCCCACGTACCACAACTCATATTATCTCTGACAGGAAACAAGACAAATTTACCAACAAAAAACATTTTCAAAAGTATCCTGTAAGCAGAATGTCGTACCTATCTGGCATCCATTAGGGTACATCATTAACTCACTCTTGGGGCGTATCGCCCTAATGAGAGCCGCCATCCATAGATGCATGAGACCGGGGGCCGTAATGACGTATCTCGCGCTGTGAGACTGGGGCCGTAATGACGTATCTTGCCGTATCTTTACGTCTTAATCCTTGTCATTAGAGGCTCTCTGCTCTTGTTAACTATCTTTGTCGGAAGGTTTAATTGTACTTCGGAAGTTTCGGGACGAGGTTGAATGGAAATGTACGTTTGAGAGGGATAAGTGGGAGTGCTGCTCGTTATTTATAGTTGGGGTTCCAAGGTGGGAAGTAATTATAAAGAGCAATTAAGTAAGCAGGTCTCCGCGAGAGGGAACACTTTTTCATTCAGGCTTGTTCTCTGTTCTCCAATAACTGAGCTGAATAATAAGATATTGCCATATTTCGCTATGAAATAAAAAAACCAATAAATCTTTTGTAAGAGAATAGACTCCAAAAATAAATCAATGTTTCCAGAGGGAATATAAGGTAAATTGTAAAAATCAAATGCAATCTGTATTGCATAAAGTCTATACAGTCTAATCTATACTAATATTATAAAGCTGAAGAGTTTGTTTGTTTGTTTGAACGCGCTAATCTCAGGAACTACTGGTTCGAATTGAAAAATTCTTTTTGGGTTGAATAGACCATTTATCGAGGAAGGCTTTAGGCTATATATCATCACGCGTAAGCTAATAGGAGCGGAGCAGCGATAAAGAATGTTTTAAAATCGGGGATTCCACGGGGACGAAGTCGCGGGCAGCAGCTAGTACGTTATAAAAAATACTGGTCCCATTATCAAACCAAGAAAAATGTAAAGCTCTTCAATAAAAAGCCAAACAGAACATCAGTGAGCGCTTAAACACAACCAATGATGCATAGTGGTGTGCTCAAAATTTTATAGTGTTCGTTTAATAGCGTTAAAAGTGAAACGATGTAGTAAACTCTGCGATTGTCGCACCACACATTACGTACGAGTACATGGTGCTTGGGTCAACAACAAGAGGTGACGGTGAGCGATAGGCTAAAAACTGGATAGTTGCCTCACTATTTGAAATCTAAATATATATTTAACTCAAAAGGGACTGACTGACTGACATAGTGATCTATCAACGCACAGCCCAAACCACTGAACGGATCGGGCTGAAATTTGGCATGCAGGTAGATATTATGACGTAGGCATACGCTAAGAAAGGATTTTTGAAAATTCGTCCCCTAAAGGGGTGAAAAAGGGGTTAACATTTTGTATGGAACTCCACGCGAACGAAGTCGCGGGCATAAGCTAGTCACTTTATAAAATATCTCTCAGTACGAAAAGCAAAGTACTTTATTTGTAAATCGGGTAGGTAAGGTAAGGTAAATTTGTGAAAGTAAAAAACCATATCTACCTATACTAATATTATAAAGAGGTAACGTTTGTGAGGTTGTGAGTTTGTGACGTTGTAAGGAGTAATCTCTGGATCTACTGAACCGATTTTCGAAATTATTTCACCAATAGAAAACTTCGTTATTATGGAGTGTCATAGGCTATATATTATCCCCGCATTGCCACGGGAACGGGAACAATGCGGGTGAAACTGCGGGGCACTGCTAGTCTTTGATATTTCCAGTGTTAGCGATTTTTGCGGACCTCTAAATTTTGTGACATCTATCCTATATAGGGAATATTTGCTTAATCCATATAAATTACGTATAGGAAAGATGCTCCGCCGAGAAAGAAGACTTTTATCTCGCAAAAAGTTTGATCGCACCTTGCTTACACATGCAGTCACACAGACATTTGCAACATGGTCAACTCAGTGGTAGTTGTAGAGTCTCTCGATTGATATATTAAAAATAACATGTGATTTATTCGCGAAACTAGATTTATTAAAATCGAGGCAACTATACCCCTAGGGCAACTAACCTGGTTTTTAACCCCCGACTCAAAAAGAGGGGTGTTATAAGTTTGACGTCGATGTCCGTCTGTGAGTATGTATGTCTATGGCATCGTAACTCTCAAACGGATGGATCAATTTCGACGCGGTTTTTTTTTCATTTGAAAGCCAGTTTTACCCTAAAAACTGCACACGGGCGAGTGTTGAGAGAATCTGATTTTACTGGGGACGGAAAGTAGCAATATTATTGTGTTTTTTTTGCACTATTTTGCAGGAAAATACTAAGATATTTTAATTTACGTCATTGAAGTAATTTTATTTTATTTTAATAAGTACAGCGACAGAATGCAGACTAAGAAAATTTAAGCACAGCTATGACAATATACAATACATAAATCTGAAGTCCTAATTGAACTTCTTACTTTACACAGCGTTCAATGTCTAATATGTTTCATTAATGACATTTAAGATTCAATAATATGGAGAAGTTACTAAATGATAGAGTAAAAACCTTACACCCAGTTTCTAATAAATATATATTATGTGTAATTATAATAGCATTAGAATAACACATAGGCTTTAAATCTATTAAGAGGCCAAATATAAAATAATTCCTCGCAGCAGGTGGCTGCAAATAGGTATAACTGTCAATGTTCTTGAATTTCGTTTGAATATTTTAACTGACAGAAATAATTTCGTCTACAAATTATTGTTTGAGAGACCACAAAGACTGTCTCCTAATACCAAGTAACCATGATTGGGGTAATAGACTATTCACAAAAGTAACGAAATCAATCACATTTACACTACAAAGGCATTTGCATAATTTATACAAACAAATAATTGGTTTTGTTGACAAAACTGTCTGGTTCTCAATCATTAGGGCTTTGTTAATTTGGGGCAATACATTAATGGTAATTAAGCATTGTTCGGGTTTTATTGCATGTTGTTATAATGAATGTTTATGCCGAAAAGGGGTTCACGCCTGAGAATATCAATTGTAGTAAATTATATCCGTTTCTGTTAGGCAATAGGTATTGTTGGAAAAAAGTTTAGAGCGCATAAATTAAATTAGGGACGACCTTTTCTACGGGTAGGCCGTCGCTACGGCACTTACCGAAGGGGACTTTTCCATAAACATTTATTAAATCCTTTATAATCCCGATTTATTTTAAGCTGTAAGATATTATTAAAAACAATTATTAATACTTAGGCACATAATAAAGCAGCCACATCATTTTGTTAGTGGCTTTTAAAACTTTTCCTAGGTTTCGATGTGAAAATAAGTTCAGTGAGAAAATATTCGATGTATTACTGGCATTTCTGTTTTTATATTTAGTCTGGTCGATTTGAAAGTGAGAAAGCGATGAGTAGTTCCCTGTTTTATAAATACCCTCGTATTTACTATGATTCACCATTATATTTAAACGGCTAAGCCTCCTGAAAGATTGATGGCCTGCGCCTTAAAATAACAGTTCAAGAGGAAAACTGAAGAAGAGGAGAGCGGGGAGACAGGTACCATATGTTGCTGATGGATTAACTGAGTATTTGCGGGGTATATGGACTTTGCCAGGGGAATTGTGTTCTTATTGCTACGAGTAAATGGGTTTTTAAAGTTTAGATGGTTGCTTCGAAGGTTGGTCCGCCATCTAGGTGACACCGAAACTGTCGATACATTTCACAATTGTCGTAAACTCCTCGAGACGGAAGGGGAGCGCAGTAAAATTATCATTTTATGCCGTTCGACGACTGAAATGACACGGGAACGCTGTAAAACTGATTTATTGGATACATCCCGAGAGTCACAAGCTGAATTTTTGATGAGATCTTTGTTTTAAGATAACGGTTCAAGATTATATCAAAATTCTGTACGGGTTTCCCCGTTGAATCCTTCAGATTCCTTGGTTTTAACGATTAATGTCTCCTAAGCAATTAAATTTTGCTAACATTTTGACATTTGATACCCGGTGTCCGACTCAGAACTTAATTCAGAATACCTTTAATACAACTTGATGAAAGATTAATCCAGGTTCACTAAAATAAAATACTCATTGTGTAGAATAATTAAATTTAATCTGCCTGCCGAATATTCA
This sequence comes from Hecatera dysodea, assembly GCA_905332915.2. Classification (NCBI taxonomy): domain Eukaryota; kingdom Metazoa; phylum Arthropoda; class Insecta; order Lepidoptera; family Noctuidae; genus Hecatera; species Hecatera dysodea. Next base: position 12,868,234 of record HG995298.1, on the reverse strand, counting down.
GTAAAATAACCCCATTCAAAATATAGCCGGTAAGTTGTCACATTGATGTCCACTGACATTACCAGTGACAATTTACATCACAGACAATCGTTTCAAATGTTACCAACGTGAGAAATAAATCAACTAAATATTATTAAGCCAACATTGTGAAGTCGAAACTAACTTTCAAATACATTTTCACTTACCGTTCTAATAAGATAATTACGGTGATGTAAATAGCATCAACGAGACTCCCATCGGCCATTTCTAAAATTTGATTAAGAAAGCTCGCCACTGGCTAGTTTTATTGCCCTATATTTCCTTATTAAGACCGCTGGGGCGACCTGCGGCCCGCGTAGTCGGCTAATGAGACACCATCCCTCGATTTCAGATAAAACAATCGGACAGTTGTGTAGGTAAATAGAAGGTATATAGGACCTGTTTTTAACTGATGTATCATGTCCTTCTCTTGACAGACTTTTTGAAAATCCCCGCCACAATTTTCGGCTCTGTCTACAAAAGTAGGTATTCAAATCATAAAATATTGACAGACGCTCAATGTTTTATGATTTTAATACTTTTGTTTTGAATAAATTCCATGAGAGGTCACATGACTGCATATGTTATACCTTGGTATGAATGGTTTATCCTCGTGCCATTTACAGGCAGAATATATTGTAATTATTCACTTGTTTACCTAGAGAGAAACGTTCTTAGAATGAAACAACAATTTTATAAACTTGAATTTCCACACTCGTGCTTGAAATACTCCCACGTTCTTCACAATCATTTCTTTGCCAGACACCAGGCCGTCACTCTTTGTTTATCTCTATTAGAATCATAAAACTACACGATAAATCTATAAGTCATAAGCTAATTGGCTTGCTCTCAGAAGAACATTGCGATATTTTTATCAATGATGAATGATATTAGAATTGTACACTCACTACGACTCAGTAGACACAATCGTAGACGCACTCGCTTTCAACGACACAGACCATGAATCTTTCACAAGATAGATCATTCATATCATCAACATAAACATTAGCTCCAACTAATTCGTATAGTGTGATAAATGAATGAAAAAGCAGCAGTCGCGACCTCTCCTCGCGAAAAGCGTATTAAAACAAACTGTGCAGTTAAAATAAATCTAACTGCCTATAAAAGTGCCATAACTATCACTTAAGGCCATTGTGTTTGGTTTGTTTTATCTCAGTGCTGACGAAACGCATCAGCAACAATGTGAGGGTACCTTTACTTTGTGACGCGAAATTATTCGAATCAAGAACTGGTTCTTGAAGATATCAAAGCCGTTAAAGAAAATTTATCGACCGGTTGACACTGGACTAGCGTGAACCTAGACGACAGAAGACTAGATATAAATTTTCATGAATTATTAATTCAATAAATCTGCCATTGACATGAACTCGTCTTAGAATTCCATTAAGAAAATTAGCTTAGATACCTACCAGGTTATTTTAAAACTCGAATTTCCACTAGCATTTCCATCTGGAGGTTTATATATTAACTTCAATTTAAATATTAAAATAGCTGCAGTCGTGGAGCGTGTAAAACCCTTGAAGCCAGACGCTAATACAGCTAGAAAGTTATCGCCGTCGGTAAAATAGTAAAAGATTTTCCTTCGTAAAGTCCACGCGATAAGATAGGGGGATACTTATGTGAAGACAACCAAATCCCAGCAAGCATTTGAACGGAGAACGTGAGTCGTATAGATACGTAATGTTTATCGAGAGCCGAGGCAACACAATAATAATAAAGGCAGTTTATTAGGCCTCTCGCCACGACACGTTATCGACTTCAATTAAATATCATTTTTATTAGGAATCTCCGGTAACGCCCCGCGGTCACTAAACACTTTATTTTGTTTTTTATCATAACTTTACATGTCACCTTTCGATTTTATGTGTGCCCCAACAATGTTATGCTCCGATAAAATGCAAATGATTCGATATAATATTTACCTCTTTTGTTAATCCATATTCAGATCGACGCCGACGGTCAATCCATTAACCTGCAAGGAAAGAAAGACTAGTTTAGTTATAAAGATAGAATAGAAACAAATCTTAATTCAGAACGTCTACGACCAAAATAAACGTAATGAATTGTCTCAGATCAAAACATAAAAAGGCTTTCTCAAATAAATCTAAAGCAAAAAAAACTGTTGATACCATTATTTATTTAAACGCTAAGAAAGCATCACGACCATAAAACGGAATGTGAGCCGCGGCCTTCGCAACAATGAATACGAAAAAATACACGGAGCCCAACGGAGATCGCTTTCTTCAATGGTTACTTTATATGCAAATTCCTTGCAATAAAAATGGAACCCTTCTCTCTAGCTTTATATAAAGAGCGCAAGACTCGAATCCGACGTTTTATGTATTCGCGAATCGACGCTGTTTTATTGGTATCGACTATCGATTCGACTCATCCGCATTCGAGAATTCGGAAGTAATGCCCGCTATTTCGAGTATTTCGACTGCTAGTCGTGCCTATCCGATCGCTATCAAAATTTGATTGCCTCGGATAAAGGTTCCATTTATATGCAGTTGTTGTTGCTAAAATTTATTCAAATCGTCACAAAACGAGTAAAGCCAAATAGGTAAATATACCATAAATTATGTGGGGAGCATCCATATTTCAAAGACTTCATTGGATTTACACACGTAAACATTAACATGTACCTATACGTAACGGTAGTTTGACATGACAACGTAAACGTTGCTTTATTTGTTTTTTTGATTGCAGAACCTTTTCCTTATTTCGAATCTACTGGATCCTCACAATAATACATAGTTGACAGCTGTTTTAATGGCAAAAAAATATTCAAGAATAATAGTTTCAGCGATAAAATATCTACAATTATAACTTGAGATTGGGAACTTTGAAGCTGCGATCTGACTCGTTCTTCATTATACCTTATGTGGCTATAAACATCAAAGTTTCCTAACCTCTGCCTACACAAGGCGTGAGATAAAATCCATAGCATGTAAAGATACGTAGCCAGGTACAAGAGATTACATTCTGAGGCGAGAGGAGGCAGGGCGGCGCGTCACCGACAAGGATCTTATATTTCCATAAAACGTAGAGTTTACGAGCACACCTACAAACACCCCCGCGTCTCCCCGATGCCTACAATGACCAAAATTTTAAGTTTCACTAAAATATTTAAAGACGTTGGTAGTTGAATTTTTGATATAGGATAAAGGTACATCAAAGAAAAAAAAAATAGAAATAGTAGGTATACCTATAGCTTGTTTCCGAGGTAGCGTCGTGAATTATAAAAATGTCTCATGCTGTCGTTTGTCTCAAAACTCTCTGTGTTTAAACATAGAGAGTTTTGAGACAAACGGCTTTGGTTAGGTACAGGAAAATGCGCTCGAATAGACTTTCCGCATTCTCCTGGTCTTTATAATGACAACGTAAAGCTTATTTCGTTGTTTTATTTCTTTTTTCAGACGGTGCCGTCGTATCCGAAGCGGTAGTGCGAGTTTCATAATAATAGGGATGTATTTACGGCAAAGTCACATCGTAAAACCGTTTAGTGATATTTCCTCTCGCTACATTTAGCACATACAAATTTAATATAGATTTAACACTCATAAAATATTAACCACGCATTGTGTTATGTACATTTCACAAATCTTAACAGTTAAAAAAGCATTTTGTTGAGCGTTATCTAACTGGTGTTTAGTGTTCTGATATTTATGATTCATGAACTATCTCGTAAACCCACCCCTTTCAGTTTATAAGATAAAAAACAATAGGATAAAAGTGTATTATATAAAAGAACAAAATATTATTTTTGATCTATTAGAGATCAATGTAATCTGAAAAACTATGTGCGTGTTGCGTTGCGTGTAAATTAAAGTTGACCTATTATTATCAAACAGTCGACACATCCGTCCATTTACCTAAACACCGCAGATAAACACGGTCAGTTATATGGACATTAATTCTTTCACCACATCACAAATTAATATAATGTCACAGTGAACGTTAAACGCGGAGCGGTTCCCGTATGATCTGGTTTACGACTCTAGTTTTAATAAAAATCTCCAATAACATTCCGACGTCATGTTCCACATTACCCGTGGCGTTTATCATAACACTACCTCCACGAACGTATCGTAAAGCTTAAAATATATAACTATCCAATAACAGTTTTCATAATTTCTCCTTTTTTTCTCTCTCTCTCTCTCTCTCTGTCTACCAAAGCGATTCAATCTTCTAAATTATTACAGATAATATTCGAAATCAACGCCTTTTTTCCCAATAAGCATGTAACTAGAACCGTGTTGGCTCCACTATAAACTTCATAACAAACTGTCTCACGAGGCCGTATCTTGTGTACATTATGAGCTTTTTCGTTTAAGTCAAAGCTTTAGTATTTTACTTTAATAAGGGCGTACGAAACATCAACGCACAATCGATTTCATACCTTTATACTGAAGTTATTACGTTAAGTTTGCAAAATTCAGACTTAGTACGTTCGTTAACAAAATTAAGGAGGAGGAACGCCCTTTAGATGTTTTACTTAACTGTTAATAACACGAAGGTGTAGATATTAAATGTGGACTTACTTGGCTTTAAATGTATTATTTTAAGAAATCCACATTTTTATGTACTTTTTATGTCGCGATCTCTGCCTGTATATAACTGAAAGTTAGTAGGTATGTATTATATAAATGCTACATAATGAATACCATTTTTGGTAAGACATGACTTTACGTGACATCATTTTTGAACCGTTAAATATCTTTTCAAACCGAAGATTTGTGTTACATTTTGGGTTAAATACGAAAATAAAATATACTGTTTACTTACTGTGTAATTCTGTATGTTGGCCCTGTGAACAGGCTTTAAATAACCTATCTATGAATAAGTTTTAATAATCCATATTTCAATCGGCTAACACATTATTATATATACTGTGCACCTATAAATATTGGTAAATTATTTATGATAGGTAGGTACTTTGCTAAGAACAATCATGTTAATTGAAGAATTTACAGTTGCATGGTGATTGCTTTAAAAGCTTTGTACCGTATGTTTATAATTAATCGCGTAAGTTTGTAAATTCTAATTTCTCAATATGACACGGATTATGTTAAAGTATAGAATTTGGATAGGATTAATTGTATTAAAAATAAGATGCTTGCGTTAATCAGGTGACAGGCATAATATGAAAAACCTGACGTTGTGGTTAAGTAAAAACTTTACATAATATAATTTATATGAACGAATAGCTTGACACTGACCAAGATGGCTGAGTTTTTAACACTGTCATGATTCAAAAACTTAATTTAGGAACAACGTTACCATCCAGATGGAGTGATAATAAACTCCACGGTTCCGTTCTCATTACAACAATGTTGCCAACATCTATATTACCTATTGAACACAACCTGTCCGACTGAGTTACAGTAACATAAATTAACTCACAGATACGCCCTATGCAGTTATTAGCCTACGGAACCCTTGCCCGTTCCACAACTTCAATTATCTCTTATAAAAGCCATTACCCTCGAAAATATTCGATTATGGTATCTCTTGGGTCGGCTCATTACCGGTTTGGGCGGCGATTGCCTGGCAGGTCATTCAGATGTACATTTTATTGAAATACTCTTGAATATGCTTTAAGTTTACGTGCGTTACTGCGTAGATTTTATTGAACGGTAATAATATCTTGGCATATCGATGAAAATCGAATTCAATTTTAATGTAGGTATGCAAGACTTTATTTAAAAGGGTCTTCCCACCTTATGGCAAAGGTCCTGTACAGATTTAATCGGTTTCTTAAAATATACAAAAATTTTGGGGCGTTAAGTATGACCCATAATATACTTTAGCATAATATATCTAAGTTTAGAAATAAAATACGGCAAATGTAAATAAGTCAGGATACAGTATGTATGGCGCACGGTCTACAGGACACATTTGGCTGCGGAGCCGGGTCGCCCGGCTGTGTCACGTTCGCGTCTACGTTAGCATTTCTTTTGTGAACGCTCCAAATTGCTCACATAAAAACCTGTTTTGCTACGTGATGTCTTCAGTATTTTTACTGCCTGTAATACTCGATATATTCTTATCAGCTCTGCGAGGGAACTAGGCCCGTCCCTTTTCATTCTAGAAAAAGAAAATCGTAAAAATATATTGTTGCCGACTCCGCCAGAAAGTGGAAAAAGAAATATAAATGAGCGACGCTATTCCGAGGCAGGGAACTTTCCGAGTTTCGTAATTAATGTTGCAAGAAGATATCGTCGGGAAAAGTTTTTTCATCACGATCCGCCGAGGCAGTGTTGTAATGAGCGCCCCCGCGGCGTTACATCGTAAAAACACCATACAACTTAATAAATAAAACTGGAATTCGTGAAGATTTATCACGAGGCCCATATTGCGATTCGTGACTTAAGCCCGAGGCGTGTTTTTGCCGCGTATCTACGAGGATAAGAGGCTTGGTTGTAAAAAAAAATAGAGATAGGTATATGTCATACTTAGTGCGGTCCGCCTCTCATATTTTTACAAAAGTCTTTGTATCAAATATTTTGACGTTTCCTGGTAGCTTGGCGCGGGAACGAGCGTGGTACGCGGGTGTTCCTTCGTGGAAACAATCTTGTTATTTATTGCATGTGATTTATACATGTTAGGTGGATATATGTAGGTACGTACAATATCCAACGGGCACATGAACCATATTTTTGAGATAATAGTTACGAGCACGCACAACGAAGTCTTAAAGTATTTCGAATATCATTACTGCAGGCACGAATTTTAATGGGGAATTCTCATGATGTAAATACGTATTTCCTGTTGAATTTCCTTGATAAATTGACCTAAATAACGCGATGCCTGAAGTGGATTAATACGGATGCAGGGAGTTTTACGTCGAAATAATGAAAGCTCTTTATAGGACGTTGACATGAAAACAATAATTTACCGCGAATTTATTTCCAACTGGGTTTTTGAAATACCACTGGTAAATTTGTGAGTAAATGCTATTTGTTTGCACAAATTACCTAACTTGACAAAGTGAATTTTGAAAATATTCGCCTAAAACAGCAACTTTCAAATTTTCCGGTTAGCCACCTCAGTTTCCATCTATCAACGTACCTAAATAACGATTGAACTCACAGAGAGTGACCTATTATTACCTAATTAAAATATACCTACTATAATATACAAAATAGTGGTACCTACATACGCACACTCAATGCACTAAGGTATTCTCTTACCTTTGGATTAAATAGACTTCACTGCAGTACCTAATCGTTTGAAATTCCAACTAAAGTAGATTAGTCCTGATTTCATCTGCCATCTGGTCACAAGTCGTGAAGCACGACCTCATCTCGTAAAAGTTACAATATTTTCTGTGTGTATAAATAAACATTTCAAGACACCTACCTACAAACAAAGTACATAGAGTTTAAATTTCGATCACAAAGGCTTGTATATTCAGTACACGTATTGGGACGCAGGTGATCCTGAAGATACACGGACCAAGTTTTATTGTTCCCACTTTGCGAATTGAATTTGAAACAAGCGAGTTCTGCGATCAATACTAGACTGTGGCGAAGAGCACCCGGTATTCACCTATCTGCATTAGACATGGCAAATTGAATATTATCATGCTTCACGTTTTGGGTTTAAAATAACTTGGCAGCTGTAAATGTTTTAACAGATTTACGGCTGCGTATGAAAACAGCCCAATAAACATTATTTAGAAGACTTCAATAATTATAGTCATTTTGATTACCAAACTATTTGAAACATTATAATCTAAAAACCTGGAGGCACCTATGGAGTGTCGTTTTGCGTACATAAAACATTATACATTGCGAGCGAAAACAAAAGTGTTGCGTTTAATTATCCATTTCTTCATCTATTAAGTTTTACATTACCTGATAAAAAATAAGAGCTAATATGGGAAAACGTTTTACTATCTCAAGACTTCAAATTAATTAAATTCTATACAGCAATAACTAGAAACTAGAAATATATTTCATCAAATTGAATTTGAAATTTAATTCTAAATCTGACATTCCAATAAATGCTGGTTTGTATTTGACTCAGCAGAGGCTCGTAGAGGTGATAAAAACTTATAACATAGAATTTTCATCCTGAAATAGAATTTTCTTAGCTCCAAATTTAACGAATAATAAACATTATCCACTGATAAAACAAAGAAGGGAAAATATTAGTGGCTCATTTCAGAAAATCTGAACTTTTCGTTCATTTTAATTTTGTTTTAGAGCCCGGCTTCGGTGCCAGCTTACGGGAGCGCTATTATCTCAGCCATTTTATCTCCAATGTAATCTTGTAAAGAGTCCCCTCGTCCCTCACCCCCTACCTCGGAGGGAAGCAATAATGCTGAAATCCCCCGGGTTTCGGCTCTTAAACTAAGCCAAGCATTACGGTGGAATCCATAGCAAAATTAGTGTTTGTTTACACCTACCTATCCGCTTTAGTTAGGTAGGTTGATACGTAATTATGAACTATACCCCTTTTTTTTCTGCATGGGAAATCAAATGACTTCTTCCACTCTGGGCGGAGCGGAAGGGAGTGTCAGACTCTTACTGTACCCCCTAACCACAAATTCAATGTAGATTATTTTCAAAAGTTCGAAATTGTAATTTATTATGTGTACAAAAAATAATCTTTATCTTACTTTCGTCTAAGATAAGTTACATAATTTTTTGTAGATGTCTCATCAAAAATAATTTGTGTATTTGTTAAAACTTTTTATTCTACGACTCTACTAAGTTTGGTAGATAATTAGATGCCAATAAAAATTGAACTAATCACAAGAACATAAACTTCTTTTCGGGTAAATAACAATAATTATAAAAGCAAGTCTAATTTTTAAAATTTATAAATTGAAACACTCCTTTTTTTGGGCAGTCGTATAAAAAGGCATTATGGAACTCATTGTAAAATTATTGTCTACCAGACTTTTTGCAGGACGTTAATCATAGTCCGTACGCATTTTCTTTTGCTATCTGTGCAAAATACAAATGTTTCTTGACGTTTTATTTGTCTTTATGTTTGTTTAAGTTTTATATTTTTTTTATATTTATTTAGTCATCTATATTACTGTCCAAATGCCCCAAACTCACCTGTCTACCATGGTACCTACACAAGAACAAGATTCAATTCAAATGCGGCCGCGTCGTAGTTACCTACCTATAGTGGATCACTGTTGCGGGTGCGTCACAGAATTGAAAACAGCAGCCGCAATCATTGCAGTCCTCGGAATAGTGAGTGTCTGGTTTTAAAAGCACCTAATGTACTTTTATCGTCTGGTAGGTACTCAAGACCTTTAGAAGTAATTTCGTGTTTTTTTATTATCACACGCCACACATGCATTCACTGATGTATTGAACGCCTTCAAAAAGTCATAAGTCTAAACCCACAACTGTGTATGTGACCTGACACAAAATCCATTTACATTCATCTAAATAATATCTACCTTCACAGAACTTCATCCTCTCTAGGCTGTACACCTTAAAATAACATCGTCACTTTCAAACATAAATCAATATTGTGGTTCTGCATCTCTATTGCGCTCGCCAAAATTAATTTACGATCAGCATTTATGTAGATAATTTACTTTCATAAATGAAAGCAGTATATTTTCCCTCAGTAGGTCAATACATTGTAGTTTGTAAGTAATTTAATTAGTGAAGGAAAATAAGATAAACGATACGAGAATTAAACCTTCAATGGCATTCACCAACTGATACTAGGCCGATGTTTTGAATAACAATTTGCCAACTTTCACATAGAGGAGGCTCGTGTACCAGCAGTGGGAATTTTATAAATAGATAAAGCTTTAGTAAACTTAACTTTTTTTGCCAGGTTACAAGCCCGGCCGTATCCTGGGCATTCATACGACACTCCTACGTGATCAGAGTATCTTGTTTCATCTCAACCAATGCTGTGAGGACAGACGTTGTCGACATACATCTTAAGAATGTTGTAAGTACCTACAAGTTGTATTATAATCAAAGGAAAAATGAATACCTAAGGTATGATGCGAACCTATAGAAAAGTAATGTTAGAATGTAAACCTTAACGCAGTTAATATCTAACCCATGGCAAAGATCATTCGAGAATGTTTTCGTACCATCTGCATCAAGTCAATATTTATTAAGACCATAGTAATAGCGATTATTAAAAATTATAAAATAAATTTCCTCCGCAGTTAAGCTTCGGTTTCGGTGCAAATGCAGGCTTGGGACCAACGTCATGTCTTGGAAGCACTGGCAACAAAGCAAAGATAGAAAAACACGTTCAAAAAGACGAGAAAAAAAACAGCACAAGGAGGGCTCAAAGTCAAAAGGATGTGGATAAGAATGTTCAAGTTGTTCAAGTCGATCAACCATCAGTTAATGATAGCCTTCTTCAGACAGTCCGATGGATAGGCTGGATTCTCTTAGCTGCCGACATAATCTTTATAATCCTCAGTTTACATTTTCTTTACAGTATTTTTAGAGTGAGTATTTTTTATAAACCTAACCTTACCTAACCTATCGTTGTGTTATGCAGTAAACGCTGTGATCTCAAAATACTCGTTCAGAACGAGTATTTTGAGATCACAGCGTTTACTGCATAACGGCAAAATTAAAAAGAAAAAAAAAAACATTTTAAAAGTCTCTTCGAATGGATACTGTACTGATACTAAGTTAGGTGGACACCGATAGGTTAGGTAAGGTTTGGTTTATAAAAAATACTCACTCTAAAAATACTAAGCGGATTTTGAATTATTGTCGTGTCCACAATGTTAAACCCAGCTAATATTTTGTTCGAAATTTCAGCCACCAGCTCAATCAGCAGCTAAACGATTTATAATATCGTGTGTAATAGCTTTAGTATTATCATTTATCCATGGCATGATTTATGTGGGAGTTTGTATATCGGTGGGGGGATCATTCCCCATCTTTGAGTTCGTTTTCTGTATAATCGATGTAATAGGTAAGTGAGTTAACAAAACAGTGGTTTTGTATTTATTGTTACAAGTATGTGTGTGTCAATTTTGCTGTATAAGAATATTGACAGTGCTCAGTGGATACTGATTGGTTTCATTCAAACGTAAAAAACCGTAGTTATTGGTTATGAACACCTAATACCACCACCATCATGTAAAATTGATTTATTTATTTGTTTAACCAAAAATTATATTCACTAGTTTAAGTAAATGGAACACATGCAAAAAAAAAAGTGTAACAATCACTTACAGCTAAACTCTGCATGCGCACAAACTTACAAAAGTACAAAGATGAGACCTATGTACCTATCTAAAATAGACCGCGTAGAGAAAGTAGCTACCTAACTATCTAGACCTTGTACATCGTCCTCCGGGGACTTAAAAGCCATGTGTAGTAAAACAGGTCATAAAGTTGAAACTGCTGGCATACCGCGTGTAAGCTGCATCTTACATGCGATGCAACCTTTAGTCATAAAGCTTCAGCATTCGGGATATTGCCGTTTTGACTAGCCTATGAGCATAGTGGGTAAAGTTTCATGGAAAAAACTGTACCACCACAATCATCATGTCGTATTATTAATGTTTTTTGGTTTATTAATGGTTTCTTCTTTTTATTTTCAGCATGGAGCTACTTTTTAACAGTAGTGAATTCGTATAGAGGCCAGCTGAATTATGAGGAATGAAAATATGAAAATAAGCAATAAGATTGTGTACTGAAGACAATGCTATCAAAGGTAGCGAAGAATCAGAATCCTTTATTTTGAAATATAGGTAAAGTTACAACAGTTTCAATATTGGGCAGGTTCTCTTTTTTTACCAGGAGGCGCACAAATATTAAGTTTTATTATGACATGCAATAAACCAACAGTTTTATAATTCAGATTGTGCATAATTTAGTTATTTTCATACGTATCATAGTTTCAGATTTTGATATTGCATTAAATTTAAATAGCAATACTAAATTAATTTTGTCTTAGAAGTTCATATGCAGATGCAGAAGCAGAGACCATTGTTGCGTTGGATCTATCTTTCAGCCTCGGAAATAAATTGAAATTATTACTTACCAATTGCTACTTTCAAAATGTATTGTGAGAATGTTATGCTAAAGGAAATTAGATTAGCGCTGTCAATAGTCGGTATCTAGACATATTTGGGGTTTTAAAAGTAAATCATTTGAAAGAGTAGGTATGTGAAATTAAATTGAAATCTTAAGACACACAGATGAGACATAGTTTGCTGCAAAAAAAAAAACATAATAGCCTTTACCCAGAAGTAGCACTGAACAGGTTAGCAGACAAAAGTAGGTACTTTTATGTGTTTTTGCCAATATATCTTTTTATCAATCTTAATCCTAGAAATCGGCAGTATTATTGTTTGTACAATATTATGTTTGTGAATTAAATAATTTTGAATATATTGTAACCTATCACGCTGTATTAAATGAATTATGTTTCTTATTTTCATTCGATGCAAAATTATTACTAGGTATTACTAGTATTATTATAGGTGCTTTCAAATTTAATGAATATTTATGGGAAAACTTTATGATACATATTTTATTTTTTGATGCCATGATCAATGTACTGTCATCAGCGAATAGGTAATCACATGTACTCCCTGGTTGCGTTGTCATTTTAAGTATAACAGAAAGAAACAAGGTTGGGCCCAATACACTACCCTGAGGGAAACTATAGGTTACGTTATGTTTATTAGAGGTCAAAAGAACTTCATTCAGAGGTACCCGTTATTGAATTAAACCTGAATTTTATTTAATAAAAAAAGTCTCCCTTACACTTTAACCCCATCAACGCATAGAATATTTGGAATTCATATAACCGTAATATATCTCAATTTTTTTAAATGAATGATTTGTGGTTATTTATGACAATATCTAGGAAATTCTATAAGGATACATTGTTCACTAAGAATTACCCATAAATCAATGTGAGTTCATTCAGACATATTTCAAGAACTTAGAAGTTTTTTAATGAATAATAATGCAAAAAATAAGAAAAATACATGTCTCATGTTTTTTTTCCCTTTTATTTACTGTCGACCTGTTTTGTCCACTGCTGGGCAAAGGCTTCCCGTTTTTCTTTCCATTTCTCTCAGTTTTGGGCATTTGTGGACTAAATATTGTAGAGATGCGGCAAAAAGTATCAAAACCTTTTTAAATTTTGATAATATTTTATGTATATTTTTTGAATATAAACCTCAACCGTCTCATGATTTGACGTATATGTAGTATATTAGTTATTACAGTCAAGTCAAACTTAAGAGTGCCATACCAAGCATTGGAAGTGAGATGTTTTATCATGGACGTATTATACTAACTGTTTTATCCTCTACAGCTTTGATTTTTATTTTTGCACTCTAATTAATAAATAAAGACAAAAGGAGTGAGGAAATATAGCCTTTTGACCTAAATATTAGTAGAACCTAATTGGTGAACGTATGACAAAGAGATATATAGAAACTGAGCAGGTAATCCAGAACAGGCTCTACAAAGACATCATGATTCATTTCAGTATGACGGGGTGACGCAGGTATAGCCAAGACGGAGGAATAATTATGACGTTGAATTTTCTTAGTACGACTCAAGGAGTCTCTAGCGTAAACCTGTTAAGAGATCTGACGCCAGCTAAACTGGAAAGAGAGTTTTACAAAGAAGAGTAAAACCTCGACTTTTAAAATCTATATTCTATTTAAATATCTCTTTATACACAGAGGCCTTCAATTTTGTGCATTTAAGAACTCAATATAAATAAAAATTTAACTGAATTTTATGAGTCGTATTAAGAATGAACCGGCACTTTTCTTGTTTGTGGTCAAGTAAAAAAATTAAGAGACCGGTATAAAAAACGTGGTAGCTTTCATGGGTTAGACATATCTTGTCAATCCAATGTGAAATTACAAATATTGTTGAGATTATTTTAAGTTAATACTACATCATGTTTTTATTTAGTCATAAAAATAAATCTATCTGAATTCTTACCATGGGTGGTTTACCATTGCCTAAGTTAGAACGATGTTGTTTTTGTACAAGGAAGTTAAAAGTGGCATGTATCTTCATTGCTTTTTGGAGTATGGTAAGAAAAAATGCTAGATTTTCCTGAAAATAAAATTTTACCGGATGGAGACCCCAAACTTGTATTGTGTTTGAGTGTTTTGTCACCCAAATTAAACCTGACAGGATCTTTTTCTTGACTGTATTCGCTTTTTTGAGGCCACGTATCTGCGTGCAAGCATATTTCATGCAAGTTTAAATACATAGAGGTGCACAATCGAATGATTGATCGCATAATACCTCAGTAGCTCGCAATGTAATGCAACTTTCTTGTGAGCTGGTTGCAGATGTGAAACGTGGCGTAATTATAGTAGCTGTTTTATTATAATACATTGTTCTTTTCTTTTTGTCAAAAGCTCGTCTATGTACTGGGGTTTGGATATCACTAACCATAATTCTTTAACCATGTTACAGTTAGCGATATCCCACAGTATGCGTATCTTGTTTTGCCCAGCTTGCTCTAAAGTATATTCAAAGGAAACTGGCGCTCTATACCTAATATTGACTTATGTAATGTGGACTCTATTTTTCATCAACGTGGCAGCATTGTGTAGCAGTTTTTTCTTCCTCTTGAGCCTTTTTTTGGTAAGATAAGTCTGCCTAAATTTTCTTTTTATGTTCTCAATACACCAAGATTATTCAAAGATTTAAAACTGGCTTCTCATTCACGGGTTCCCTCTATCTGGCAGAATCTTGTTTCTCCGAATTTTACTTGGCATAACACACTTGGCATAATCTTTTTTAAACGAATATTTCTAAGGCATAAAAATTATTTAGTATAACTATTGTTTGGCTGAAGTTTATATGCCCGAAATTACAATGGCATACTATTAAGATGGCAGAATTTTATTTGGCATAATTACCTTTAGCATAGTTAAAATTTCGCATAATTTCGTTTAGCACAATGTTTACTTGGAACAACGATCATTTTGTATAATTTCACTTGGCATACTATAAAGATGGCAGAATTTCATTTGGGATGAATTTATTTGACCATTTCCAGAAAAAGCATTAGTATCTAATCTTACATTAAAATTTAAACATTGTCTTAAAAGTAAACGCTTTTACTATAAATTAAGTGACAGGAACTAATCGCTGCAAAACCGACTCCACGTAGTCTTGTCTGCCCAACGCCTAGAGTGTAATTTAAAACCGCGAAGGCGCGGAGGGGTGAGGTGGCCTGCGAGCTGAGGAGCAGATAGTTTTAACGTTCGCCGCCGTAAGCTGCGGTGGTGAGCGTGAAAACCATCTGCGACGATAAGCACGCGTGGGACCTCCAGAGCCCCGCAGCGCTGGAGCCGTGACAAAAACCATGCCTGCCGCATGTAGCACGTTGCACGCTTGCTTGCCTGCATACTGTGTGTTTGCTTTCATGCTATATGCTTGCTTGTATGCTGCATGCTAGCTTGCATGCTGCATGCTTGCTTGCATAAATTTTATTATTTTGGCAAGAAAAGCAAAATTATTGTAACTATGAATTTTCTGTAATATAATAGATGTGTCTTTCAATTTATGGATGTCAAAATGTAGCCAAAAGACGATTCTGACTGTAAACTTTCTGCGATATGATGGTTCTACTTTTTAATTATTATGGATATGAAATTTATACCTAAAGTTGATTCTGACTTACAAAATTATGACGTTTTAATGTATGATAAATGAGGGTATACCAAACAATTTTCTGCGAAGTGAATAGATTATGCTATCCGTTGTTTAAATGCAAAATAATATTATGACATTAAAAGTTCTGCTATAAAGGGTGGACCCTTATTCACATCTAAACAAATGTACATACCTACATAAGTAGTAGTCATATTTAGTTTTAAAACAAAAATAAGGATTGTCGACATACTCGTACACAGACGATGTCATCAAAAGTCGACCAAATGTTGCTATAGCTTTTTTCATGATGGCTTGATCAATAATTTTCTCATTGTGTTTGATATCTCATTATAAGACCTTTTACTTTCAGCACGTGTACCCCGTCACAGCGTATATTTACATGGCAATTGGTACTTTGTCAGCTCTCTGTATGCTCCTTCATGCAATATTAAATGGAATACAAATGTTTTATAGCCACTGCAACAATCCGAGTGATAGCTTCGCTCACCTCATGTACTGCTCACGTAAGTTATGTTTGTATTCATAACTAGCAGCGCCCCGCGGTTTTACCCGCATAGTTCACGTTCCCGTGGGAATATGGGGATAAAATATAGCCTATGTTACTCAGGGTGAATGTAGCTTTCTTATGGTGAAATAATTTTTGAAATCGGTCCAGTAGTTTTTGAGTTTATTCGTTACATACAAAAATACAAATCTTTCCAGTTCATAATATTAGTATAGACTAGCTTTTCCCGCGGTTTTGATCCTGTTTTCCACACTCGGACGTTGTGGCCGTGTCCACAGCAAGATTTCATTCCAATGTGTGCAATATTAAGTATTTTTATATACCTATAATGCTCCCATCATTTGAGACAAACAAAGAAACAATAATTTTTGAAAAATTACAATCATGATTATGATCTGTTGACTCGAGTTGGTGGCTCTTATATTCATCCTCAATTAAACACTTCGTGAACTATTTTTTCCATTTTGTGACCAATTAATCTAAATGGAAAATTGACGCCCTTAATCTATTGGGTTACATATTATTTAGTTGCTAATGTAAGTATAGTAGCGTTTTACAATTTACAACAATTTAATTTATTTGTTTTTATTTCAGTTTGGTTATACTTCATTCTCATCGTCAACTCTTATAGGGATGCAATGATAAGTTAGGTTTTAGGTACTATCAGCTGGTACCTACCAGCTAAATGCTGCAAAAATGCAGCTGGTGCTTAAGCGGGTATATTAATTTAATTTGAAATATATTTTCTACCAATAATTAAACAAAAAAGTATTTTTATTTGGCTATTAAGTTTTCCCCAGTTCTTGTAGAGCCTATTTACAGGGAAGCGCGCAGGAACTATAGGTGGCAGCGCAGAAGCGATAATGTAAGTATTTAAAACGTAAAGGTTTCGAATTGGCAAAACAAGACGGCACAGGCTTCGCCCTGCACTCCCCTAAAGGATGCGTGAAAGAGCTATAGATGCGCTGGTCTTGACGCAAGGGGAGTCGCATCAGGCGGCGGCCGAGCTGATGACACGCGGGGTTGCGACAGCCGTTGAGAGGATCCGGCAACTGGGTCTCGAGGTGGCCCTGCACAAGTCCGAGGTTACCTATGTGCTTTAAATAAATATATGGAAGAAGTTCGAATTTGCAACACTGGACAGTACGTTCAACATCATAAACATCTTCGCCGTGCACGTTCTCGATGTGTATCTACAAAAAGGTTCATAGGTATTGCTGTATACTATACTTAAAACAACCGCAGTCGGTGCTTACTCTTGTACTTTGCTACTCGTTAGACTAGTAACCTGGGCCAGCTTACTGTCAATGCCTAAATTAAATGCGACTAGGGTACCTGCTAATTCCATGCTTGTCTCACTTCGTTAGCCCACAGAGTAGATCTTCCTTTTAATCTGTCACTACTAGCAGTCACCACCTCTGTCAATGATACGATAATGGTAAAATTGTGGTGTTTTCTTCCAATAAAACAAGTTTGATGAGTTAACGATCGCAAAGAAACTATATTTACAAATAAATAAATGCGTTCTTCATCAGTAATAACCACATGAGTACTAAATCCGACACCTCAATCGGACACACAAATCATGAAGATAGCAGAGAAGCTATACTATTTCCATAGCGTGCCTCGAGTGGAGAAATTCCTTTGTTGTATGAACAAGCGTTTGGGCTGCACAATTATAGGAGTAACTTATTTATTTTTCATAGTAAGTACCAATAGCATTTAGTTGAAATAATAAGAATGTATAGAGAAAGCGAACTGTAGACGGTACCCATTAGCTGATCTGGGACTGAAAACTTCTGGGTCGCAGTATTAAGGGCAGTTAGGACTATGTAGCATACCTATTGCAAGTATTTGAGAAAATGCATTATTTCGGCATAAATTAAGAATATCGTACAGGGAGAAAACCTCTTCACTGGATGCAAGTATCAGGTACAGAAAGTTCAGTTTGAACGAAGTGATTCTTACGATTTATGGTTGAACTTTAAAACGTCACAGCTTCGAAGAATTTCGTATTTCATACGGTCAAAAAGTCTTTTATTATCTAAACTGGGTTGCAAATCAGTACTTTTTGAACGTCAAAAATTTACAACAAGATAGTCCGCCTAAGCCCTCGCCCATCACCACCTAATTCACCACCTTTTTTGTAAGGCTGCATAGCGTTTATATGGATTTTTGTATAACTGAAGTTAGGTAATAAAAAAAAAACACTTTTTTTAGCAACTACTCATGGCTTTGTAGTTTTTGGCAACTTTAATGAAAAGTTATTCATCTTTCAGCTAGAAGCGTTTTTGTCAACAATATCCAGCACAAATCCTAAATGCTACATACAAGGACCTGTTCAACAAATTGTTAGTATAGTGGCCTTCATAATTTGGAGTATAACGCTGGTAACAACTCTGCTTTTTATTTATGGAGTTACGAAGGTTTGTAAATAAATATTTAATTAAGAGCACCTTTCAAATTCTGCCGTTAGTATTATAAACAAGTTAGTTTGTGAAGTTAAATGGATGGATGTTTATTGCTTTTACATGCAGAAACTAAAGAACAGATTTTGATAAAACTTTACAAGAATATAGTTTACGCATTAGAAAAATATATAGACTTATAACTTATAATGGAGGTATTAACGCCGTGGCTGGCAGCTCGTACATAATGAGTGACAGTTTTGCTAAACCTTATCATTATTAAACAGACTCCTAACATTAACAACGCACACTTCCTACTTACAATTAGCTAAATTAAACTTAAAAATATCCATAATTTCTTGATAAACTTGATAGCGCTATATTCAATATTGTTTTTTTTTCACAGGAACACCCTATATTTTTCCTCATTTTCATGTACACGACACTGTTAGTGATCGTCTTTAACATGATTCACAGTTTCATGATGCTTTTCTTTTTCTATAAATTAATCAGTTGTCCTGCGCCGTACCTTTTCGGTGGGGCGAACTTTTTTTGTGCGGTTGGTAAGTGAACTTCTTCTATGTAGGTATTTTAAATAGCTATGGTCCGTAGCTCTGCTCGCCTTTTCTTTACTAATATTATATTGAGCCAGGGTGCCTCTAGTCCCGAGCTCACTTCACCCGCTGTAAGAGCGGCCTAAGTTTTCCTTGCCAAAATACCTTTTTTTGATCAATTTACTGAAATTAGTTTGTTTTTCCTATTATTTTTATGCCTTTATTGTATGGAATGGAATGGAAAAACAATTAACCTACAAAATAATTATGCCAACATAAACTGTATGGCCAAAGAAAAATGTTGCAAAGAATTATTATGCTAAAAAAACATATGGCATATAGTATGTCAATTTATATTAAGAATAAAAACATTATGAGAAAAGAAGGGATTCCAAATAAAGATAAGAAATATACTCTTACGAAAAGTATTCTAAGGATATTAATTCAAACCATAATTAAGTATTTTTAGCCCTCTTAGATACCACAAAAGGAAGTCAGTGACAACGTGACGGTTGACAGGACAGAATGGAAAAAGCAACGTATTTCACCGTCCCCAAGTAACATCGAATAAGCACGAAAAAATGATCAGACTTCCAAACATACAGACATATATAAGTAGATAAGATTGAAGCATTATATTTGTATCTTTTCAGTGCTTATTTATTTCCTAGTGATAGTGAACAGTCACTATTTGCAAACAGTCGAGAAACAGAATGTTATCATTGGCGCCGCTGCAGAGACTTCAACATTGTCTTCCTTAAAGGCTACTATGGCGCCCTCTGCGAATGCTAGAGTAACCAAAGCAGGCAAGACTTCTTGGTTTTGACAAGCAGCGTCGGTATTGAACAGTTAATAAATATGCACACTAACAGCAAAAACTGCGATACTGCACTGACTTCAAGTAAATCGGAATATGACATAAGAATGATTGAAGATACCTACGCGTCGTTCTGTTATTTATAACAGCAGTCAAGCCTAGTGAAGTCCATTTAAAGTACTTATTTGATACTATGCTGGTGTAAGTTCTGTAAGTTTCAAATAAATTATTTTTTGTGTTTTCTTTTTTTACATTCCGTCTTCTCCAAACTACTGACTAGCTATACCTATATTACAGTCATTACCTACCCCAAAATGTTGATATGACTGATTCTTTAGACTTGTATTACTTGTGCCTTACACTTCTTCACGTTTTTAATGAATTTCAATTTATACAATCAGCTAGATTCTCAATGAAGTTTACAACACACATAAAATGAACAGCCCTATGAACGAATAAAATGCTGAAATCATTTTGTGGTTATTTTTGCTATCACCCATTAACAATCGTGGACTAAACTGCGCTTTTGAAATGAAGTGAATTTTTTTGATAGAATATTGCATTAATAGCAATTAAATTGCTACCTTGAATCTGTGTGAATCACATGCAGGACCTCTGCCGCGTGTGATTCAAATTCAAGCTGGAATACTCATCAGCAGCAAGGTGTGTCATAACCAAGCGTTAGGTCTTCATTATAATTTTAGACGCAAAAAAGATTATTCCTTAAAGCTGTCACGAGCTGAAAGATACAGCCACCCATGTTTAGTTGGCTATTATCAGTATCTTGGAAATGTTAATTAAAGGGGTCGGCTCAGCGGTCAAAGCGACCGCCTTACTCATTAAGGAGGATACCTGGCATCAGCATAAATGTCACGCGATGCGGAAGATTTAATTATCACAGCCGACCCACCGCGGTGATCCAGTAAAAGGGTTAAGCCAGGTAATTACCAACGTAGGTACAATACAGGATGGAATTCACAGAAAACTAGAAAAGCTTATTAAAGATGAAACCCAAGTGGGGTTAGTTCAGGGAAGTTTTCAATTTAAAAGCTTAATTAACTTTCTCAACTTCAGAGTTCAAGAATAACTAAGGTTGTTTCATAAAATTACCATGGCTTGAATTTTTTGCACAAGCATTAGTTAACCATCAAATATTGTGTTTACAAAACATTTTTACCAAAACGAGGTAAATGTGATTGCCCATTATCAAATACATAGGTATCCAAAGAAAGAAGCTCCAGCAATAATAAATTATATTTTATGTCCCGAAATATCTAACGAAAATTATAGTCTGTTTCTACGTGAAACATTTGTATTTTCAAAGAAAAATGTCTCCCTCACGTCCCGTCCCCGGCGGGGCGTAAAAGAAAAGCATATAAATGTAAAAAGAAAGTATAAAAGAAAGTCACTTCCCCGAGATAGCGTTCCTTCGGTGCCTCGACTGGCTTTTATTACGTCAAGCACGTGACGCGAACATGGAACCCGTCTTTGAATTCTCTTAGGTATTAAGCTATGTGCCGAATTTCGCTGTGTAGAGTTTTCTTTGTGTAATATTTCACAAGGCTTGGATTGCTGGGAGATAGGAAGATTTTATAAAAAAATATAATTTGCTGTTTCTGGCCTCATCTAGGTACTTTTGTTTTGAGGATGGTTAAGACAAACCTGTTCACTGAAAATGCTTTCCACTCTCCACTCTTCGTGAAGCAGTGAACGATTTGAAAGTTTTTGTTCGGCTTTGTGTGAGAAGACATTTATGCCAGCTTGAATCAGTAAAATCATCCAAGATATAGAATTAACCTCTTAAACAGCAGCTAAGTAAAACCTGTCCAAAAAACCTTTGCATATTCACCAAAAAAAAATCCAAAAAATTTCTTTCTTTCGTTTCAAAAAATGGTGGGCATTTAACAAAAATAGATATTGTTGCTTACGTCTATAGCATCTAAAGCGAGCATTCGAGCAAGCGTCTGCTCTGACCGGAGGATATTTTTACAACAGGGGCGACGAACTCCTACACATCATCTTATTTCCATTTTGTTTGTTGATGGCGCAGACAGCCGCGTAACGACCCCTGGCTAACAAGTTTGGGACTAATTTGTAAGAGTAATAAAAGTATTAAGATATTGTAGACTGGTAAGTAAGTTATGTTGGCGTAAAGAGGTTGTATTCAGTCTCACTCATGAGCAAAAGGTTTGGCCAGTCGTAAGAAATTTCCTCAGTTTAACGGTAAGCAGGCTCATTCTTGGGGCTCCGGTGAGTCTAGTGAATAAAATGGACCCAATGAATGATCATATGATTCTGTATTTCTAAGCGAAAAGTTGTTGGAAACTCAAAAACTGGACCGAACTAGCAAAAGACGTGAGTTGTGTGGGAAGAAGAGGCCCTCTGATTAAGAAAACCAAAAGAGCAAGTATCTCTAATTCAAATGTTATTTAGACAGCTTTAAGATAAAAGTTTGAGTTATTAGATACAATATAAAAAAACTTTTTACAAAAAAATACAACCGACTTTTACACAAAAAATCAAAAGTGCAAAATAACTTTAATTTCGGAACTCGGTGTTGGTGGTTGCTTTTTCGTTTTTTGAACACCGAATTGAGAACCTCCTCCTTTTTTAGAAGTCGGTTAAAAATCCAAAATAAACAAATGCCCCCACACTGTGTGTCGTTGCGTGTAGAAGGTAATGGTATGCATAACATAACAAAGCGAGAGGACACAGTATCCCTCGCGTTATTCATAACGGACATAAACCCGACCCTCGTGATATACGAACACATCTTGCTTCAAGGACTGTGTGTGGGACCCTAGCTGAAAAACTATTCAAAGTAAGGTTCGGTTCTCCTTCGGTTAAGATCTTGGATATTTTCATAAACGATGTTTTTGTTAGAACCAATAGTTTTATGGATAAGATTATAGGTGTGGTCCAATTCTTGTGTTAGCAAATACTAATAAGCTTATTATTTTCTGATATGGCAATGATAATCTAAATAAAATTCAGAAGCAAATCACAACTATATTATATTTAGGTATCTATACATATAAGTTTAAAGTAATCGAAAATGCACCTGATAAATGCATATTATACTACAGCAGTGTCTCCAAATATGGAGACATTGCCAATAATGCAAATCGAGATTTACCGTGTTGCAAGGGAAAAAATAAGGTGTGTCTAGTGTAATTACGGTGAATTTACTAAAAGTGTACCGTGTAAATTATCGTGTAAGTAAGATGTTATTCAGCAGTCGTCAGTCCGAAAAAGAGGCCGCTCCGCTCGTGCATAGCCCTTACCTATATAACTTCTGTAGACGTCAACGGCCGTGATTTTCAAATATTCTGTCACTAGTTGACAGCAGTTACGCGCCATTGAATCGGTGTTGCCAACACTTGTAAATCAGAACAGAATAAAATCCAACCTTCATGATATAAAAACACATTTTACTTCAAATACCGCACAATGGCTCTGAGAAGTCATAGTCCTACATGGGTTCCTAGAGTCATTATGAAAAAAAAAACGTATTTTGATATTTGAATGGAGGTGGTTTTCTTCTTTGGATTGCGAGAAAGTGGTGACTAATGAGAAGACTTGCTGAGCCGACTCCAAATAAATTGGGATGAGGGTAATGATGAGTAGGTAAATAATCATGTGGATAAGCTTGTATAGCCTAAGATACAAATAGCTGGAGTATAACTTGTACAGGGTTATTTTCAAAAGAAAACAAACGAACTGCTGTTCAATTTATTTTCACTCGCGTTATTGGGCAAATTGTGGAAAATCTTCTACCTGAAGCCAGAAAAAAAATGTCTGCTCATTGAAAACTAGCCCTCGATGAGGAAGAATGTGCTACCTACCTATTTTACAATTAAATCGTTTTTGGAGAGCTAAAACCAATTAAAACCAACACTACCTAATAAAATGAGTCTAGATTCCAAATATTTAAATAAGTAAACTTATTTAAGTTTACTTTTAGTTTTTATTTTAATCATAAAAATATTTAAATAAGTTTTATAATAGGCAGGCACTAAATTTACACTTTGTACGGTAGGTACTACCTAATTTTCAAACATTTTTCGAGCGCTTCAGTGCCGACGGCACTTTTCCGTCGGCGAGTGGCGCACAACAGTCACTTCTCAACACATTACGTTAAGAAACCTTCCAACTGTCAAAATTAAGATTTTTGTTAAACTAGATATTAAAATTAATTATAATAAAACCAAGGAACTTTATATACTAAGTATGGCTTTTAAAAAGAAAACAGTGAGGTAGGTAGGCTTTTCTGAGATTTTCCAAGCATACCTAAGAAATAAAATAACTTTGTGGTCTATTGAAATTCAATTAGAGAGCATTTACGATCGTATCATAATTATTAATGAATAGATCGCCTAAAGTTAACGATGTGTTAATGATTTACATATTACCTCAACAGAATACTCTCTCGGAAAATCTAAAAAATGCCTTACGTACTAAGAAAGTACGACTAACTTTACCTTGGCCCTGTCATTTCAGTGATTGTGTTCTGTCAAATAAAGTTTAAACTTTTATTCGATTTTTTTTCTTGCAGTTCTTGGGCTAAACCCCAAGTACCTAGGTAGGTACCTACCTCAAAGTAACAACACAGGTAGGAATAAGCTACGAAGACTTAAACTATGTAGTTTAAAGATGAAAAATCATGATCCGCTCTCCAGAGTTAAACCTAAGTACTATCTACCAACTTAATCTTGTGGGTATTTCAAGTGGGTCTAGGTACCCACTTTAAATACCCACAAGATTAAGTTGGTAGATAATGCATTATTTCAACAGCGCCATCTGTGTTCCCTGTGCGATAAAATCGGTACTACGGAAAGCGCATGCGCGAACCAAAATGGCTGCCGATCAATATGGGGAAGCCACCCCAACTCACCCCATTAGGACACTCTGCAAAAAGATCTGCAAGCGAAAATAACTCGTATTCCAAAGCAGAAAAGTCCTTGAATAATAATGCGAATTTTAGATGTATCTTTTGTTTGTTTTAGTAGATAGGTAGGAATCCAATTCCAAATAGGTAGATATCTATTTGCTCAGTCCGCACATAGATAATATGTTTGTTGGTTTCCATGCCATTGTTCAGTGTTTGACTGATTAAGTTTCGTTTTCCTTAATATCTAAAGTACCTATTGTTAGTTTAATAAGAGAATGACTAAAATTAGAAGGCACAAAGTCAAATAGCGGGATTTCTAACTGACCAACAATTTAGGTACTAATGACATCAGAGGACCTACTATGATATCTTAAAACCATCATGACGCTATAACGGACGCGCCAGTATCATCAGGATTCCGCTATGAAAAAGATATAGTGGTATCCGTCTCATACAGGCATGATGGTTTTACGGCGTCGGGTTATTCAGGCAGCATATTGTTATAGCTGATTGCTCAGGGTTCATTCAAGTTACAAGTAGAAGGCCAGCCAACAGTCTAACGTTTAGATGGCTTTAACACCTGGTTGAGACTCACCCACAACAGGGAAGAATGACAGATCCAAAAGGCCTATAATCAGCTGTGAGTGGTACAAAGCTGCCTAAAGTGATTTTGTAAATGTTTTAATGTATCCCACTTCCATTTAACAAAGCTCTTCGTTTTATTTCCAGCCACTTCTGCTCCTGAATGCCAGAATCAACAGTGACCATCACTGTAAGATGATGACGCATGCTGGGTGAGCCCCGGAAAAAAAAATCAACTGCCTTGGAACGTTAATCAAAAAGACTGAAGGATTTTTAATTTAAGTTTATAACTTTTATGTTGTTTGCATGTCAGTTTTATGACAGTAAATACTTTTTCTTTCTCCTTTTCTTTCTTTTTTTCAAAAAAGCGGCCATGGAGTTGGAGTAGGAGAAATGAACACGAAGTTGCTGAATTTTTTTTTGTCGTCTTTAACTACGGTTGGACTCAAAATTTTAACTTAATATAGACTTTATATTTTTAGGCATATTGTTTCTGAAACGAAATCAAATATTTTTCGGTTTCTGTGGGTTTTATTTTTTCATTAATATTACCTAGGTATTTATAATCAGGAATACAAAGAAAAGATGTGTTAGGTTAGTTCATTGATTGAATACCTACACGAATTGTAGTTTATTGCTTCAATCACTTTTGTTTAGGAAATTTAGGCTTTCGTTAGTTTCTGTTAGTTAGTTCTTATTCGTCGTTGATATTACCTACATGTTCTATGTGTAGGTATCTACCTATGGTAAGTGTCCACGTCGCAAACCACATTTAAATCAGGTTATAAAATATAGCAATATTACTTAAAAAACAAAACCCAAAGAAGCAAGTTAATATCAGATTTCTTGAAAGAAATAAAATATTTAAATAAATTTAAGGTTTATCTATAAGTAGGTACCAATATTATAAAGAGGAAAGATTTGATTGTTTGTTTGTAGGTATTAAATTGGCTCCGAAACCACTGAACCGATTTGAAAAATTCTTTCACTTTTGGGAAGCTACACTATCCCCGGTTGACATAAGCTATATTTTATCCCCATATTCCCATGGGAACGGGAACTATGTGGGTGAAACCGCGGGGCGCTGCTAGTTTTAATTTATTTCAAGTGCAATCGAAATCATCCTTGTGCAGATTTGAAACCATTCTTATTACCTACCGACCTTCACTTAATATACCCCACCTTGCTACCTAGTCACACTCCTTACCTATTAAAGCCCAAGCTAATTTGCAATTAAAAACCAATTAATAGTTAAAGCAATACGTAGGATTTGCAAATTGATTACAATTACAAGACTCCCTTCATTATAACCGCACCTAGACTGCTCGGCTTAGTAACTAGGTAGGTTCTAAGTTACTTTACATTTACATTTTGCTTGCTCAGTAACTGCTGAGCAAGCAAATGTAAACGCAAGCGCGCTCAGCTAAAACTCATCTCTCGAACACGAAAAATTCAATTTATAAAGTCAATTTTTGAACGGAGTTCGAGTTGAGTACAAGTTTACGTTTTGGATTATTTATCTGTAAAAAGTATATATAAATACCTAAAAAGTAATCGCGTATAGCGTAAGTAGTAAATTCTTACGCTATACTTAGAGTACGCCCACATAATTGGTATTTTCTATAGAGTGTTTAGTTTTATATCTTTATTCCATTAAAGTTACAAAAATTAACGCTCTGTATCACCAATAAAGATCAAGCTAAGTTAATCTATACTAATATTATAAAGCTGAAGAGTTTGTTTGTTTGTTTGTTTGAACGCGCTAATCTCAGGAACTACTGGTCCGATTTGAAAAAATCTTTCAGTTTTAGATAGCCCATTTATCGAGGAAGGCTATAGGCTATATATCATCACGCTTAAGCCAATAGAAGCGGAGCAGCGATAAAGAATGTTTTAAAATCGGGGATTCCACGGGGACGAAGTCAGCAGCTAGTCTATACTAATATTATAAAGCTGAAGAGTTTGTTTGTTTGAACGCGCTAATCTCAGGAACTACTGATTCGAATTGGAAAATTCTTTATGGGTTGAATAGACCATTTATCGAGGAAGGCTTTAGGCTATATATCATCACGCTTAAGCCAATAGGAGCGGAGCAGCGATAAATAATGCTTTAAAATCGGGGATTCCGCGGGGACGAAGTCGCGGGCAGCAGCTAGTAAAATATATTGGTGCTTCGTAAGTTCTGTACCATTTCTCTAAATATTCTTGTAAGGTTGCTTACGTCGTAAGGGAAAATGACTGTATTTTTCAAAATCAAATTTTATTTTAGGCATCCAAGTATCTTCATTTATTGAGCTATCAATCAGCTTTCTTAAAAATGCAAAATGCTTTATTTTTTTATCCTTCTTCAAAAAAGTATCCGGTACGATTAAGGCGCCTAGTTTCTTTACCTTTTATCGCCTAAGTCGTATTGCAGAAAAAAAACAGACATCATCAAATACTTCTAGGTATAAAATGATAGAACAAGACGTTGCAATAACGAATTGTAAATGTGTTTTGTTTTCATAATAAATCCTACCAAATCCTCGACAGGAATTTAAGAAACGACACCTTCAAAATGTCAACCAAAATTCATAAATTCTATTGTTTGATCATGCTTGAATAAGTCACGAAGAAGGTATCATACTAATAGAAATATATGAAAAAATACTTTATCATCATATGTTACTTTAGTTAAACATTTTACAAATTTATCTGTAAAGAAATTTAGTGAAAATGGCAATATAAACTTATTTCAATTACTTTTTTCTGTCACGGCATCCAGTGGGTTGACTCGTTTTTGCTTACTCTTATGATCGAATACTTTAATTTTATATAGGTACCTAATATAAATTAATTTTAGTAAGTATATTTAACTTCAGGGAATTAGAAAAGGCTGGAGAACAATTTAGGCGGTGGTACAACTTAGGCAACCCTAGGAACCACATAGATGTCTTAATTGTCGAGATAGGTACACCTACTTAGGGCTTTGCGCAACCTTTGTCACTTTTGATTGTTTATTGTAATCTACCTACCTAGGTAGATTTTTTTTGGGTAATAGATATTGTTAAAACTATACCTAAGTATCTACCTATATCTATAGATATAAAAAAGAAGTTTGATTTTGTGTACCTATGACATTCTTGTCGATAAAGGGAAGAAAGAGGCTAATAGCGGACATAGTAACTTGTTCTATGAAAATTTAAAGAGTCCGTTTTTTACCACACTGGACCGGAACTCTTTAAAGGACCTTTGGTTCTTAATTCAGTCCTGGCTCTGGACTATCGCATAGGTACCTAAATAAAAAGTTACTATCTAGATATTATTATGTATATTTTAAAAATCTCATCCATTAAATAAACATAAATATTCATTTAATCCTTAGCTATAAAAGTTAAGACTATGTATTCATTAGCTCGTCGCTCCAAAAGTGATACCATGCAGCCTGCAGGCTACTCTAACCCCAAAGCTCCAACTACAACGTGCTGCAAACATAAACTTCAACTTAAATAAGCTGGTCTACGTTTTATTGATAGTTTCATGCTCCGATGGAGTCCGGTAATCCTTCGAAATGTAGTTGTTTGCTATACTTTTGGTTGAAAGCTGCCATCCACCAATTTGGAATAAAAGTCACTACCTAATTGTACTTTCGCAGCACTGACTAGCACTAGCACTTTTTTTTTTCTTTTCATAGCAAACTTAAAACGGTTAGGTAGGGTAGATAGGCTCGGTTGTACCTAAACAAAAACTGTGCAATTTCTCGATCTATCCGAAACTTATTTTTTTTTTAAAATAAAACTTCCTAATGTTGGCACAAAACCTGAATTAAGTACCTATGGTATATATAATTATGTACCTTTACTCATTTAATAAGTAGGTACATAAACTGGCTATAGAGATTGCATTAAGTAATTAGTTAGGGTACCTTACCCCACTACAAACTTAGTTGCATGTTTCAAAAACACATCAAGATAGACGTTTTCATCCTATTGAAGCAGAATATTGTACAAAGTGTTGACACACAGACCAATAAAGAAAGGTGAGGGTACCTAACTTTTTTTCAGGTCCAGCTTCTTAACTTATCCAGTCTGGATATTTTCGAACTTAAGTAACTAAACTACCTGAAATAGCTAGCTCAATGCAAAATACAAAAGTCACCGTCTCCAAATAAATCGATAAACCGGTAAAAACCTTTTTATTTTTGTCGGGACATCGCTCTACCTGCCCGTCCCGAAATAAGTGTTCATACAGCGCCATCTATGAGTCAGCGTTTGAGTTAAGTGCTCACTTAGTTTGGACTCGCTGACAGCGACATCTGCCTTTGTCATCATGAACAACGTAGGTTGAAGGGTATCTACTTACAGTGTAGGTTGCTTACATGAGCTTTCTTTTGCTTTGAAAGCTACCGGACTGTATCTGTCAAATCAAATATGGAAGTCTTACCTAGATGTCCCTTTTAACTATTTTGAGGTAATGTTAAAACGAAGTTTGTGATTTAAATCAACTTTATTAGGACCTGTTTGAATAAGTTTAGGGCGCTTTCAATTTATGCGTTTCTTAACGGCCTGCTGCGGTGCCGAAGCGGTGCGTTAGTCGTACAGCGTACGGACGGTCGTATTTTTCCATACAAAACGCGCGGTGCGGCAACAGTGCGGCACCGGTACCGCGTACGCTCGACAACAGGACGGCAACCGCACAAACATCACGTGTTCATTTCAGTGTTGAATAGTGCGATGAATAGACGTCAGAGCTAATTCCATAAAATTTTCATTTAATTATTTATTATTACTATAAAGTTCAAATCAATCTCCAGGATCTCAGACACAGACATTGACAAACAGTCAGGTTCAGTCCGCATCGGATGAACTTAGAGCAATCTCATCCGCCTCTAATTTAAGTGGAGATTCTGATGCTTCCATATATAGCGATCTTTTACAGATGATATTTCTACATAATAATTTAAAATAATATAATATTATGCAGAAATATCATCTGTAATGTAATAATAATAAGAAAATATCCATAACTTTTTTTTGTAGTAATTAATACAAATCCAAATACAGAATAGAGTCCATGGCTTGACTGAAGTCACATCACTAGGATACAAACGCACGGCAGTCAAATACGCTTTCAATTTAGGCGTTTGGTGCCGGACCGCTAACGCACTGCAGCGGCCCGGCAGCGGGATATAACCAGCGGCACGTTAAACGTGCGGCAGCGGTCCGACACGAAACGCATAAATTGAAAGCGGCCTTAAGGTGAGAAGGTTGTTTTGTTTCTGAAATAAACATTTGAGGAAATTTAACATTCGTAAGCGTTATCTCTTCAAGAATATGTTTTAAGAGATCATTCTAAAATTAAGTTCTTTGGAGGTAATTTACTATCTTATTCGTAGGTATAATATACATACATAGGTATAATTATTATATAACCAGTATAACCTGTTTGCCCATGTATCTTCGGGCCTAGTAGGTAAAAGCAAATCAAATCTTGACACAGTAACGACCGAGATTCTCCAGCCGTAAAAAAAAGACAAATTAGGTGCAAATAATATTTTGTACTTTTACAAAAAGAGCACCAACCGGCCCTCCCAGTTGCCAGGCAACAGACAAAAATATTAAAAATGGACGAGTCATTACCAAACCGTATTGGTTGAATTCGGCGCCATTTGCAAAGGGCCGGGCTATTGTATGCCCCGCCCACGAATACCGACCGAAACGGAATCGTTCCCGCCTTTTGTATCTCTCTGCCATCTTTGCTACTGTCACATTCCCATTCGGGGTGGAGCTTACAGTATTAACCCAACTAAATTAGATATGGCCCAATTTGAAAGTTTTTTAGAAAATGTTTGACTACGTATAACAGTTGGGTGATCTTTACGAAATTCCCGCCATTTTTGACGACTACCATCTTGTGGAGAAATTGAGTTTGTGAACACTGGCTAGTTGTTAACCACCTAGGTCTGTTTTTGTGAATTAAGTATTAGGTACCTACCTACTACAATTTACGCAGACGGATGTAAGGTAGAAAAATTTTGACAGTGTTACCAGTTGTCAAATCATAATAAGATATGGGACATATGGTACCTACCTACTTATAGGTAGGTATCAAAAAGCCCGGCCCTAAAAGTTGCAACACTTATTCAAATTACTTTAAATCTCTCAGTACAAAAAATCTTTATTAGATTGAAAAAAGTAGGTTCTTTGGTTTATTACCTACAAATTTGTAAAATTAAGTATTAAACATTATCTTCGATATTTCCAGAGTACTAGGTATCGGCGATTTTTGCAAACCACAAAATATTGTGAAATATTATCCCTAGGGATAGTTAACTAATCCATTTAAATTTCGTTCAGGATAGACGTTGACCGTAGGACCTATCGACCTACGTAGGCTCTGCTCAGCACTGTGCTAAACATAGAGAATATTAAAATTGATTGAGTCAGGCGTTACTTTGCGGAAATCCATTTTAAATTTGAAAATGAAAACAATATATCTAGAACTTTGACATAAGGTATGGGGAACATGTTGCCGCGTATAGAAATGGCCATTCGGACTAATCGAATTTCGCGAAACATTTAATTGATACCGGCCATTCATTGCGCGACAACAATAGTTTTAATACACTACATGTTTGTGATAAGGGTTTCCGGCTGTGTGTTTTGGAACAATTAGAGATTTTGAAACATAGTAATAATAATAATTTTGCACTGTTGAATGACCAGACGAATTTGGTTTCTTCCCCTTTACTGCGTATGTTTGTGGGTAGTTGTACACAAATAACCAACGGTGGCAGTGTATAAAAGGGGGGTGCCTTGTACTAATTTCAAAATTGCCCGGTTGAGCAGTAAACAGCCTTAATGTGCTGAACTGCGAGTAGTCCATTCAAAAAAAAAAAAAACACTAGTTTCTCAGTCGCAACTCAACGGTCAGCGAGTCAACACGTCCCCTGAGGATGCCTCGTGGAGAGGCGAAACACGTGTCGGTAATGGTGTTGGGTTTTGCATTGCCTTCCTGCATGTGCTTAAAATCCTTGCATTTGCCCAGTAATCTTGCATGTGCATAATATAGCGGGCGGGAGGTAGGTGCATACCTGCAACCCACTAATGTTCGCGGAAATTAAAACTAGATAGGTATATTGTTTTCATTTTCAAATAGAGAATATTGTCTTTGGTACTAAACCATGAAAGCACTTATTTTCTTTCTTGAAAAAGGTATAACTGTTAGGTACCTACCTACATATTTTTATCCTATTAAGTTCAGCACATTTAGTTCAATTAAGCAGATTTATATTGTTACATAAACAGCGAGGGTGTGAACGACTCGTAAAAATAATTATTTAGGTACCTACAGGTAGTATTATCTCATATTACTACCAAAAAATATATAACCAAACCACAAACTTCAATCAACTACAATACCATGGTAGGCTTCCACCACTCAGCCCGCCCCATAACAGCCTAACATTAATGATAAACAGACCATTAACCTATCCAGCCTCTAATTTGTGTGTGCACGTCGCGACGACGTCACGAACAACCGTCAACTACAATTTTATTATCCATTTGTAACCGTTTATGAGGAACAACAAACCTTTAGAGTCGTTTGCTCAATTTATTGACTCAAAAGTTCATAATTTTTAGGATTATTGCTTCGCTTTAGCTTTGGTGCTACGATGCGAAGCTACGCAGGGCTACGATACGCTATGCCGTGCTACGAAACGGTGTATCGCGCTTCGTAGCACGGCACAGCGCGCGCCTTGAAACTATTCAATGCCGTAGACTCAATGTGTTTTTTTTTTGTTTCCGTGGGTGCCTTTTGTATTCGAATTTGATAGATGAAGGGTTTGTGATGGTTGAATTTTGTTATATCAATTCGTTTATTATTTTGTCTTCGTTTGTTTTGTTTGATAGGGACTTACAATAAACCGAAAAAAAATGTAACTGAACCAACGGGAATAGACTCTGCATTTTATAATGGCTTAGAATAAATATAAAGAACGCACGCAACTAGCAGTTCACTTTCATCTTGGAATCGACCGATACGTATGCATACGGTCTATTTCAGTATTTTCTTCCCTTTTTTATGGATGTGAAATCGCAGAGAGAGCGGAAGGGATTGTCAGACTCTTACTGACTAAAACCCATCCGTGGCCCTCCAAATACCCTTTGCGTTACAGTAGGGCCGCGGTGACTCTTCCGAACAAATTTCACATCCCTGACAGGCACTTGCCTAAGCCAGATCCGGTATTGTAGTACCTACACCTAATCTAATTAACATCGAAATGAAGGCAGCACACATAGACATTGACTAATACGGGATTAAAATTTATATATTTAAAATCTGATTAACTGGTTGCTTTCTTTGTATATCTGGCTTTACTTAATAATAACATTGAACACACAGATGGATTGAGAACATTTTATTACGTAAGTAAGTATACTTTTTTATGGGTGGGAAATCATCAAATGATTTCTTCCACTCTAGGCGGAACGTAAGGGAGTGTCAGACTCTTACTGACTAAAACCCATCCGTGTTCCTAAAAATGAACTTGGCGTTCCAGGGACGCGGTGACTCTTTCGAAAAAAAAACCACGTCCCTAGCAGGCACTAGCTCTAGCGGGCTCCGTACTATGCTGACACATCTTAAAGGCGCGCGTGGAACTCGACACGCCGGCGACTCGGACCTAGTTGTTATCGGACGGCGAGCTTCCCAGCGTTCGCCGTCCGCAGGCCCGCGCGCGCCTTCGATGGCCGGGAATCGGCTTGCCTAGTACCTACCCAACTAAATACACGATTAAAGTCTATTAAATACAAACGTAAAGTAAAACACCCATTTCACCATAGGAACAGAAGCCAGAAAATGTGACACCCGTCTTGCCAGGCAGAATCGGGTCAGTCACTCCATTTAAAATACTGGTAAGCAAATGCATAGGAGTAGACTCCCAGCCAACCCCAACATAAAAAAAACTATTCAGAAATTGTGGTTAAAAAAAGACTTTCGACCTATGAAGTCGGTCGTCTAACAGATATACATAAATACGTCACCTTCTGACACAAGAGCCATCTTTCCTACTCGATATCGTACATACATACATTACATAACTACGCTATGACGTGGTCCTGTGCCAAGCTAACTACACAACTAGCACTGTATAGGTAGACAGTTCCCTTACGGACGCAGTTAATTTCTCGCTTAGTTAAGTTTACTACCAAACAGTGATTGGATATTGATTAGAGCCCGCCGTTCCACTAGTTTAAATGGCGATTCTTTTCTTCAAATAACATCGTGCCACCACAAATTTACACTCACTACTCGATTGTAATTACCTAGTGAAGTTTATTACTTCTCTTGATTAAATAAAACATAGCATAAAATCGTTTTAAGCCGAACGGTATCGAAGAAACGATGTTCGCTCTTACTTATTGTTCTTCTGTCTGGTATTTCAGTATAACTGAATGACACTTCTCAAATAGGTAGTAGTATTTTCAAAAGGAAATCTCTTGATTATGAGAAACTACCTAACGAAAGTAACATTATTAGGTTTAATAGGTTCTATTACCTTCTTTGTAGGTAATAGATCGATTAATTTGATTTGATTATATAAATTTAATATCTGGAAAGTGGAAAATCAAATTGGTCAAGTAACGTTACATAATAAAAAGCCTACCAGTAAGGAAATACTTACTTAAAGGCTAACAAAGCTCAGCAGTTTCAATATATATCTTACTGAATCAAACAAAATGAAAAAGCCCTTAGAATTAAAATGATAACCCTTTAAAGCCCCATTCAGATGTAAAACTGTAACAATAACAACAAATCGTAAAAGCTACTCAAGTGGACGGTTAAATATTGACCTCCGCGTTCTAAACGACTTTACAACGTCAAAGTTGCGCAATGCCATGATTTCTTGTTCTCTAATCCACTACTTGGGTGTCTAGTTTTATGTCGGACGGCATAAAGTGTAATAAACTACATGACTCTCGATCTACCTACTAGCATTTTTTTCATTTTCTAGAAACATTTTCAAACGAATTTGAACCTTATCTTCACTTGTCTAAGTTTCGGAAATGTTTAATGTTAGTTCCGTGTGTTTAAAGCACGTGGGTGAATCGACTTGATACCATTATGAGTTTACGGCCGCTGTCATTCATTTAGCGAATCGCGCGTGATGGATGGATAGGAAATAAATTATTTCACTACGTGTCTCGTACTAACTAAAGAACATGCCCAGTTATTTTCCACGCAGGAATGTAAATTCAGACTTAAATGTTATGTTTACCAACATTAAATAAAAACCTTCGATAGAAAATCCAACATACCTACAGAGAAATGTTAAAGCGGGATGAACTGGTTTTCTTCTTAAAGAATTGGCTCAGGATCAAAATATAAATAACTAAGGGAGGTTATTACCCAATACAGGCTTATAATAATACGTAGGTAGGTAATTGATAGAAAATCTACGTACACCGCGACTCTACTTCAAACAACAGCGTACTATCTGAAACACTTTTATTTTATCAAGTAGGTAATGCGCTTTTTAGTCCAAGTCGTGCCAATGCAAGAGAAAATCATTCAAAATAAGCTTTAACATTTAGGCACAGAAAATATTTTATTGCAGAAAAGCTGTAAACGTATAAGTACCTACCTATTTTAAAGTCGGTTAGATGCTTAAATAGTCAACAATTCAAACGTCATAAAATAATTGTTGCTTTGGATACTTATACATTATTACCTTATGCCCATTAAAACATTAAAACCTTATTTGTAAATATTTAGGTAGAGTCATGAAGAAAATACCTATTTATGTTGAAATAGGTACCTAACATTGCTTCTACGATGAAAATGTGTAGGACATTTTATTAAGTCGGATTTGACAGCAGGATACAACATTGATTAACTACTAAATATGAAAGAGACATGAAATAAATCTCTTTCTCACTTAGTGGTCGAGCGATCTTCTATCCCTCTCTATGCAGCTGTCAAATCCGACTTAAATTGTTACGAATATAAGTATCTACCAAGTATTTCGGTGAAATAATATGAGAGCTTCTCGTGGAAAACTAAATAAGTTTTCATAGCTTTGATGTTACATATATGTACCTACATCAATGTCCTCGAACACGAATTGTATACTTAATTATCAATTTTCAAGGAAACTCCTCTATAACGACTTTCTTTTACGGAAAATGGCTGCCATCTGGCGAAGTACCTATTCCCATGCGTTTCAGATTTCCGATTCCGATTTCAAAACGACTAGTTGAGAAAGTGATAAGAAAACCTCCGATATTGTAAGGGTAAAAGCTGGATAAGTAGTTGCCGCACTTTTTGAAATTACTTTAGGTATATCTCTCAATACAAAAAGCAAACCATTTTACTTGTAAAACCAGTAGATACTTTGATTTATAATCTTCAAATTGTGAAAGTAGAAAAACATTATCTTTGATATTACCAGAATATTAGCGATTGTTGCGGACCTCTGAATTTTGTGACATGTATCCCATAAAGGGAATAGTTGCCTAATCCATATAAATTACGTTTAGGATAGTTGCCCCACCGAGAAAAGGACTTAATCACCCAAAAACTTTATTGCTTCTTGACTTCCGATGCAATCGTACAGACACATGTAACATCGTCTTTATTTAACTAACTTACTAACTTAGTGATCGTTGTAGAGACTCTCGTTTTATAAATAAAATAACATGTGATTCATCCGCGAAACTAGTACCTAATAGATAATCTAAATATCCACAAAAACAAGCAAGTTTAATGACGAGCTTTCGTAAGGAACATATTAAACGTCTAACAATCAAGTACGGACAACGATAAACGCACTAGGAACAACTTCCTTATAAGGAAGTAAGATCTTACAGAAAATACTGTTAATCGATAGTAGATATATCTTAAGTGTAGATTGTAATTGGTAGGTAGGATATACACTGTAGACTTTCTCTTTTACAATAGACAGAGAGAGAAGTCTAACGTAAACATTGTATGAACACGATAAATAAACTTAGTCGTACCGTACAAGTAACATGGCTATTATTTATATAAGTATTGTTGTTTGCACAATGCATCTAATCAAGATAATTTTCTCGCGAAGAAAGATATTTGCACAATATTTTAGAAAATGTTGAATGGAACCTTTTGTTTTCAAGTTAAGTCCAAACAATTTTAATAGATAATGTATGTGTTTTATTTGTAAGTAATAATGTATGGCATACAATAAAGCATATTTCATCGATTTACTCGTCACGATGCCTGGATAGGTAGGTACATGAAATGAAACAATTTTTAGCAATAATCAGTTTACAACCGACAAAATTAAAAAAACACGTGCTGCCATAACTAATGAAGGGAATAGGTGACATTTTAGATTTGGTAGAGTTACAGTGACATAGAAAACCTTCCCGTTACTTTCCGCCTCTGCTTCTTTAGATTTTAAACATTGACACGACAATATTTTATTTAAAAACTAAATAAAATTATATGAAAATCTTTCAATTTCAGAAGGTAGATACGTTAAATAAGTACCTACAATTTAGTGTGACAACTGTTTTTAAATTGATTATATGTATTTAACTCCTCATCAATCTTGAATGTTGTAATGTTTATAACAAAGTGTGCGCCTAAAGGAGTATTTTTAACTTCTGTCTAATGCTATAGTAAACAGAGTAATAGGTACATGCCTCCTAAATGTAAAATCTAATTTACTTGTCAGGGCGTATAAGGGACTACCAATATTGCAATTTAAATACTTAATTGTTGACAGTATTTATTGCAGGAAGTATTTAGGTACCATATTTCTGTCATATTCAAGCCCTGGGGCAAATCAAGTTTTAAGTAGATATTATCACATTGTTATACTTAATATATAATGTAATACTTACCTACTACAATAATGTAAACACTTCAACGACTAACATAGCAACTTGTTAGCAATCCGACTAGCGAGTTGCTATGTTAGTCGTTGAAGTTTTACAGAAGTAAAAAAGAAAGAAAGAAAAATGTTTTTTTGTTTGTTTGTTTAGTAGGTACCTAAATGTAGATATTTTCACATCTAGGCTTTCATGAAAGAGAGCCTCCTTTGCTGACTAAGGGAAACACCTGACCGTTCACACTCGACGCACGAACGTATCATCGGTTGAATGTGAACGGTCAAGTGTTTTTCTATACATTTGTCTGTTCTGGTGTTACGCGACCGATAATACGCGACGCATGTTCCGTCAGATATGAACCTTCCCTATTTCCACCAGTAATAACGTACATTTTGCTGCAAGTATATACCCACTCGGGGGAGGCCTGTGACCAACAGTGAACGTCTTTTGACTGAAGTGTATGAGGTAATGTTTGCCGTTAAAGCTATGGCGGAAATGATGCCTAAGCAGAAAGCGAGGATGTTATGGACCCGAGACGCAAGTTACCGGGAATTATGGCGAGGAAGGGGAAACCAGTACCCAGCAGTTGGTGATTCAAGCCTTTGAATGGTAGTGATTATAGACACTTATAATCCTTTTAAAGGGATCTGTTATTGTAATCTATAAAGTAACTAATTTAAAGATTCATATTATTGAATGTATTCCATATCGTGTGCCCAAATGTGGCTCTCTGACTAGGTATCTTGAAGTACAACCCGTGCAGCAGTAACCAACCCCTCGTATTCCCTCTTAAAAGTTATTGTGCAGCATAAAAGTGAGAAGGTATATTAAAGAGTTTGGTTCATTCATATTACAGAAAAAAACTTCACAACAGTTGCTATAATATTATGTCCATAGTTAGCAAATTTTGTATCAAAATATCAGCCGCTGCACCACTGGTGCCTAAATAAATGATAGAATTGCCGTTTAAACGAGGCTGACAAATTCAATTTAATACAAAGGGTTATCTAAAGAACAAAGGCTTGATAACATCTTTATAATTTACGTGTTTCGGATCGTTCGGTCTAATTAGACAATAAATAATCTTTATCGGACGTTTTATGATTAAAACTACGCAAATTATCTTCACGACATCAACGTGAAAATGATTTAATGTTCTCAAGGGGGTCGTGGTAAATAAATAACCAATGTACCTACTACAAATGCAATTACATGCAATTTTCTTATATAAAAGAAACATTAATAGAAAATCTTGGTAATTAAGCTTATATTTTTGTGGGCAGTTGCCGATAGTTATCTTGGTACCTATGTGTTTTTCATCTATTTATTTATCTTCACATAGGACAACTATTTGGAAAAGCTACGCTGGTTATTATAATTTTGTTTTATTTTTCTTTTACAATATCTAATGATTCAAAGGAACAAAAGTAAGCTTCCCTATACGAGACATTAGTATTTTTATGCTAATGTGTAATTTTTATGGTGTACAAATAAAGCCTATATCTATCTATCTCCCTCAGGATATAATTATTTATGTACCTCTACTTGTGTACAAGGACTCACTGAAAAAACACGCATCCGATATATATAATTAGCCACAGATGCTAAGCGGCGGGAAAAATCTAGTTTAAAACTAAATAGAAAATCATTTGAATAATTTGACGGACACACAAATGACTAATGTTTTATAACTTTTACATATACCTAACCAGGTATAAATAAGTATTCAATGCATTTTTCAATCAATTTTCCGAATACACGATAGAACGACGGGAATCGAGACTCTTCACCGGCATTAAATACAAATGGATTCATTTGTATAGTTTTGTCGTGACTTATTCATAATAGGTGATATCTATAAAAGTAGATAACTCGTTGTAAAAGGTAGATTTATTATATGGGAGAAGCTGTTTTATATGATATTATTATGGGTGAACCAACAATTTACATTATTATTTGATTAGTAATCAAGTGTTTTCAATTCTAAATTAACCCATTACCTTTGTCGTAAAAAAGCTGTGAAGTATAAATCCATAAAACAACTAATAATTGACTAGACATCGTCCAAATCCCACGATAAAATCATTCACAAGTTAATTGTAACGTCGTTAA
Source organism: Hecatera dysodea (assembly GCA_905332915.2). Taxonomy (NCBI): domain Eukaryota; kingdom Metazoa; phylum Arthropoda; class Insecta; order Lepidoptera; family Noctuidae; genus Hecatera; species Hecatera dysodea. The sequence continues at coordinate 12,827,831 of HG995298.1, read as the reverse complement.
ACAAATTGCCCCGTGAAGCTCTTCTTAATCCACTAAGAGAGTCAGTAGCAAGTCTGATATGCGTGACGAGTTCATACGTCACGTTTTAGAAGATACAACATCAAACAAAACAGGGGTTTACTCATAACCAGAATTCTTAACGGTCCTCCAGCGTTCAACGAAAAGTGTTGTTTTGTCACAGGCTAACAACAGCGCGTCACCCAAAGGGTTCCCGACGGTTTGTTGTCCGAGCGCGATTCACACGGGCGCGTGTTTGCATCACAAACAGTGCGGCAACGACTGAGCAATTATCACTTACCTGTGACACGCGATCACAGCACTGCACAGATTTATAGTCAATAAACTTGTATCATCACTTTTACTGACTGATGTGCACTATTTATGCGCGGGAGGCCGGAGGTGCGGCCGGTCGCGGCGGCGGTGAGCGACGTAGTGGCTTGCGAGCGCGCGCTGGGCGGGCGGGGCTTGCGCTCCGCTCGCTCCGGCCGCTCGACGCGCGCCGATACATCCCTTGCCTTATCCTCTTATACATTAGGTAATCGGAAACCGGGAAAATTATCGACCCTTCAGTCCCCTTTCTCTTTGGTCTTCGAGATTTTGAATTCGGTAAAGAATAATACCTAAGTTAGTTTTTATGCGTAACATGCAAAATAACTTTTCGATATTTCTATTTTTAGTAAGGAATATGAAAGATTTTATAAATATGAAATTTATTTAGGTAGATACATTTTTTTATTTATATAAGTGGAATCATTTAAAACTTTTTACTCTAAAATAACTAACTATTATTATACATACAATTAAATAACTATGAAATAACAAAAATATGACAACAACTTTTTTGTACCAAATTTAAGTTCTGTAGTTCATAAAACTTGGACGTAATTGACATATCATCGTTAAGCCAGCATTTACTTGTCTATCCTAGATAGACGGGATACCGCAGAAGTTTGAAGTAGCTCACTCCTTTTATGACCAAAGCCACCATTAAGACGGGATTTTTAGAAATCCTTTCAGAGACATAAAAGCTGGGAATGACACCTTTTGTCTGGGGTATCGTGTTGGACTCTAGTTAGAACTAAAAGGCAGGGCCACAATACCCTATCTCAATTCGTAACCAGAACCCACAATTTAAATTACAAGCTTCTAAAACTGCATTAATTTTTTTAAGGCAAATACCTACTTTTTATCACCCATGCATTCATCTTTTTTTATACACATATTAATTTTAAAAGTTCAGGAATACAATACGTTCCGGTTTTTAGAGAGAAATGCGTCTTATATTTGTATTGGGCCAGCCTTAATTGAGTCAAATTAAAGTAATCAAATCAGTTCTGCTTCTCTTACTAAAATTAAGTGTTCCGTTATATAACTAAGTGCTTCACTATACACTTAGCGCTCTCGTAATTATTCCAACTAATTTTATACGTAATAAAATTTAAGGGAGCCATAGTTTACCTTTAGCGTTCAGTAATAGCTCCGCGATTTTTATCTCGGTTTTTATTTAAAAAGTAAGTATTTGGGAATGCTTATAAAACGGTTCTGAGTTCTGGTCGGCTTGGTGCCTTTATTTATTTATTGTAATTTGAGGAAAACGGGTAAACGTATTGTTTTCTTTTTTTTCTTAATCGCACATCTTTAGTCTTTGCATCATGCTTTTTCTCCCACGTTCCAAACTACTCAGAATATATGTTGATACTTAAAGTAATCTAATGAATACTCAAGAAGATAAACGAAAATCTTTGTTCATTTTTTTAAATAACTTTTAAAGTCGATTTTCAACCGTCAAATTATGTTTACCTGTAGATTCAATATAGCCGTATGACATGTTTTCATCCAAAAGCTGCTAAACCGCCTTATTTCTCCAATAAAAGTTGTCTAGCTAATGAAACACTTGTCATTAATAGGATAAAGCAAAAAAAACAGCAGTAAATCGGTTCGAATAGCGTAATCATGTGGTTACCTACCATTTTACTTTTCCTAGTTTACTTTATGTCTGAAATAATCCCGATTACTGCAGTTGACAAGTAGGCAATGCCGTTTACAAATACTGAACTCAAACACTGGCCATCTACATACGCCAGTATATAAACCATCACGCTTTATTACAGGTATTACTAATGCATAACATTGAGAGTCTCAACATTCAAGTACTGACGTAAATACTATGAAATAACACCTAATGGATATGGGTTACTGGGACTTTATTCATGCACTCAATCAAACTGGGAAATTATTCGTGTTTCATTTCCTTTTTTGTGATTTTAAAGGCCATTCAAATGGCTTGAAAAACTCGGTTAGTGTTGGCAGTAAAAATGCTTTTATCCAGTCATACAGAATGAACTGCACTATGTGTACCTTAACATTATTTCTGGTATAATTTTATGATAGTATGTTGTAGCAATATATTGATCAATATTTAAACATTTTTTTAAAAAGTAGATGGACATCTGTTATTTCGAAATATCTCTGGATACTTATAGCTAAAAAAATTGTACTTCCCTAAGAAAATCTTAAAAACCTATTAGGTACTGCCTTAAAATTCAAATCAAACCATACGTTTCCATAAAAAACCTGCACAGCTAAAGTAGAGTCGCCCTTTACCACTATACAACAGTTGTTTACGAACATAACTAACTATATTAGAAAAGGGACCTAATATAATGTTAAATTATGCTCTGACATGTTCCTTCCTCACGGCCCTGATTGCGTCCTAGCTATGCCGCAGTATTACCGACAAAGTCGGAATCGAACCCACAACACAGCCACGGTATTTATGAACACGCACGCCGAAACCATGAGATTTTCCTCAAGAGAACTTCGTGTCACTTAAAGTGAAATCGCCCAACCGCTTGTAAATGACATTCATAATATAACGAAGTAGGCTTGTGACAAATTACATGAATGTGAAATAAATTCAATTGTTTCCACAATCAGCGAAAACGGAACTCAAAGATGATACCGTTTTTTTTGTCTACAATACACAGCACTTTATGATCTGTAATTGAGGTTCAAATTAAAATAAGATACTTATCGCAGTCGGCAAGCCTTCTTAGATGGTGTTTATTCATTTTTAATTGTGAACTTTTGTTATAATGCTCTAATGATGGAGCCACCGTTCGCTTAATTATTTTATAGATGTGTTGCAAGGTAACAAAATTGCTTTAGTGGTCTATAATACGGTGCCACTACGGGCTTTGTAGTAAGCGGGCGATACTGTTTGTTTTATAAAGTGCTGCTAATAAACCCGCGACCACACGAACCCACATTTTAAACCTTTCATAAAACTAGCGCTGGTTTTACGATTTATATTAATGATTATTGTAGTTGGTACGCTTTTGGGCGTCATTTGAAGACTTTCGTTTCAGAGAAAGCAGTAACATAAAAAATGAGGGTGTTATTGAAACCTGCACCCATAAAAATTTAGGTAGGTACACATGATTGGATACGCTAAAGTATTATTAGATGAGGCTGTAGAGATTATTTTACTTATTCACTGAAACAGAAGTAACCTTATAGATCAACAAAAAAAAAATGATTTCTTGCTTTGTAGATACTTTGCTTAATCATTATTTAATAGCGATGGGGTTTGGTTTATAAGTAACTTATTAACTAAAAACCTAGAAACGACTACTAAATCTAATCTAAAAAACTACTAACTTTTTAAATGCCAAATAGTTTTTTTAATTTATTTATATGAAAGCCCTTCGTGCCCAAATTACTCAACGGAACTAATAAATCTCGAGCTGCGAGTTTTACTGCGTCAAAATAATTATCATTATTTATTCAGAAACTGTTTACGATATGTACGGAATGAATAATTAATATCATTTAAAAAACAATGCTTTGAAAATGAAAATAATATATCTAGTTTTAATTTCCGCGAATATTAGTGGGTTGCAGGTATGCACCTCCCTCCCGCCCGCTATATTATGCACATGCAAGATTACAAGGCAAATGCGGGCGGGATGGGAGGTGCATACCTGCAACCCACTAATATTCGCGGAAATTAAAACTAGATATGTTATTTTCATTTTCAAATTTAAAATGTATTTCCGCAAAGTAACGCCTAACTCAATCAATTTTAAACAATGCTTTGCCTGAATTGAGAGGAACTTCTTACAGTACAGATTATCTGGCTTGAAGTTCATAAATCAACTCTCACTTACAAAAATATTAGACTGAAGTTTGAGCGGTTATAATATCTTTAGCTAAAGTAGTTTTTCTTTTTTTCAAGATATACGATACTGGCTTTTTCTCCCCCGTGGTACCCGTACCCGTGGGAATACAGGAATTAGATATAGCTTATGTTACTCGCTGATAATGTAGCTTTCCATTGGTGAAAAACTGCTTAAAATCGGTTAAGTAGTTTCGAAGCTTATTGAATTAACGAAGTGAAAAATACGTCATACTAAGCGGACGTCATAAAAAGCGTAGTCGTAGGAACCAAACGAATTCCCATCTTCGTTAGGCATTTTGTGTAGTAAGGAGATAAACAAGAAATTGTGTGTGTATAGTCGTAGATCAATCAAAACAAAGAAACAAATTTGGTATCATGTCCCCAATTATGTTTGGTTATAGTGATCACCAAACATAACTTCTGAAAAAATAGGTCATAATAAGCGATATGTCAATAAACAAAGTCATCATATCCGCAATTTTTTTAAAGAATTTAATATGAAAACCAAAGCTTTGTCTGTTTTACTTCATATCAAGCGGTTGGTCAATATAAGCGGCGTCATAATAAACGGATTTCACTGTATATTATATAGATTATTTAGAAGTAATTTCCTAACGAACCTAAACGAGACTGGCTCATACCGCAGCTTGATGCATGTGACTTAACAAAAAAGGTCATATATAGGTTAGCTTTATGGGGAGGTGTAGTTTTAGTTCTTTTATTTTTAGACTTAGATACCTTCTCTATGCTTCTCATTTTAATTGCCAAAACAAAATTTCCCCATCAATTCCACCATTATAAATATTTTATCACAGGGTCGGTGTAATGAATCCTGCGAGGCAACCATGCAATATTTAAACAGAATGTATTTGTAGGCATGCGTGCGCCGGTGAAGCGAACGCGTGCCACATTCCTGAGCGTATTGACTCGGCCACAAAGTAACTTAGCCCGCAGACATACAGACAGACATGCAACTTTGTTTTACATACGACTAAATTTTTACAAAAAAAAATGCTTAAGAAAGTGTCAAACTTTTTGGTGGTGGATACTTGAACCAAACCTATATTTATTTTATACCGGTAGGTAAAAAAATACACTAATAAGTACGAGTAACCACATCATTTGATTATTTTTGGAACACATTTTGGAAAACATTTTCAAATTAAAGGGGTCAAACACCTTAGGCGACAAGGAAACATACTAGTAAATATCAGTTCTAAACTGACCACACAGAGTCTATACTAATTTTAAAGTTAGGTTTACAATAAAAAAATGGACACCGATCAATCAAAATAATTGAGATCAAAAGGGACAGTAAAAAATCACGTGTATGCAAAATTACTAATTGCTCGATTTAAAAAAATTGGTACAACTCCAAACGGGGACGGTTTATTGTGGGTATGACGACATAAAAAAGGTTGGACTTCAAAAATAAACTAGTCAAAATTTTCAAAAAAAAATTTAACATTAGAAAGCGACATTCGCCCTGAGTAACATACCTAGGCTATATTTTAACCCCGTATTGCCACGGGAACGGGAACAACGCGGGTGAAACCACGGGGCGCTGCTAGTATATTATATTTCCGTTGCTTGAGGTTTTCGGAAGATCAAAATTCTTCTTAGTCTACGAATAATAAAAAGGTTTTTGTACCAAATACTTATTTCCAGTCATCGATGTGCGTGTAAGTTCAACAACTTTTCTGCAATCCGTACATTAGGATCTTAGTAAGGATTGTGTGGCTGTTTGCAAAGTGCGCCGCTAATTGCCGCTCAGACGTCGCACCTCAGCCTCACAGCTGACTTTATATTGTACCTATACTTTACGTAGGTAGACGAAAGTATACGAAGATACCCGAACCCGTATCGATGAGCTGTAGAGCCTGCATGCTTTCAATCTTGTTGGAAAGATGCGGTTTAGCTACTTTTGCCTGCAAGTAGCTAACCTACTTGCTTGACACCTATGTCAAGCTTTCGCTTGAAAAGATATAGAGGTTTAGATACCTAGCAGACTATGACCGACGAAGTTCAAGAATATGAAGATAATTCGTATTATGAAAACTTTTTTTTTTTTGACACTGACTTGAAATAACGGGTAACTGAAGAAAAAGCTAACAATTTATACACAAAAACTTTAAAATTGTTTGCCATTATCTTCGCGATTGCAATTTCCATTAAAGATCATGACAGCCACCACGAACTAAAAATCAACCACGGTCTATTCTTGTCCCACTTATAATAGAAACAAAAATCCTACGTCTATAATTGCGTCCCAGAAAACCAATACCAAAGAAATAGGAAACCCAAAAAGACGTAGCAGCAGCGTCAAACTTTTTAATATTAACAGTAATACAGAATCGCGAGGCGGTCCCTATCTGAAGTAATTTCGGAACGGAGTGGATTGTTTTTCTTGGGTCCCCGATTGGATTTATCTCAAGTTTTATGACGTCTCGCATCCCTGTCGTAAAGTTTAATACCGGTTGGCTACCGCACTCTACAACCATACCTATATTATGTATAGCTTATGATAATCTTAGCTTCAGATCTTTTGATTTTACTTTGACTTATTCAATATCTAGGGATTGTGCTCACGTTAAAATTCTGGATGTGCCCCTGCCATAGCAAATGGAGTGTGTATTTTCTACTCATGTAAACCAGATAATGTTATCATGAAAAATAGGGATTCAAAAAAGCTTGTATAAGTAAGTGGTACTTAGTTTTAAAAACATAAACTATCAAATAGACAAAGAGTCGTTGTTTTTATTCTATGGATTTATATAAATTAGAAGATGATAATCTTAATTGCAGTCTGTTGCATTATTCGAGTTTCTTAAAGCATACCAATGAGATTTTTAATAAAATTAAATCGCCACTAATTTATTACAATGGATTATGATAATAAGGCGAATAGCAATTTAGCAAACGAGCTTCATTATTATTCTGGCACCTTTAAACATTTTTATTTATTTATGTCCCGAGCCACAGTCTAACAATCTTGTTAAATCTAAAACATTACGCCATGAGCAAAAAGAAAAGAAAAAGAAAAGAAAATTTTTACCCGCATACTTTAAGTAGGTACCTACTTGTAATACCTAATCCTGGTAATTAGACTCATAAATCATCTGAGAAGGTAGCAACTGTTGTATAACTAATAACCTCGTTTTATACATATACTAGCTGCTGCCCGCGACTTCGTCCCCGTGGAATCCCCGATTTTAAAACATTCTTTATCGCTGCTCCGCTCCTATTGGCTTAAGCGTGATGATATATTGCCTAAAGCCTTCCTCGATAAATGGTCCATTCAACCCAAAAAGAATTTTTCAATTCGAACCAGTAGTTCCTGAGATTAGCGCGTTCAAACAAACAAACAAACAAACAAACAAACAACCAAACAAACAAACTCTTCAGCTTTATAATATTAGTATAGATAGGAAATAATTCTGCATCGTAGCAATGCAAATGAGAATTATTTTTACTACCTATATCCACATAAGCGCATTTCAGAAGAAAGTAAAACCTCAAACCTTAACATCTATTTTTTAAAACACTTGGTTCCAAATCCAAAGTCAAACAGCTTATTATTTTGCGTTTAGCACCCGATACGGCAAAGGCAACAAACAGAACATCCTTGTCAATAGCGCTCAACAAACAAAGCTTGCCGAAAGCTGCCAAAAGGGTTGTTGTTTTAAATAACAAAGACAATTCAGTAGCCGTATTCCGTAAAAACTTCTTTTGCATGCCGTAACGTAAATATTTATGTTAACAATAGCGCGGAGGAAGCGTGACTACGTCCACAATATGCCCCCAGTCGGCTTTCACTTTCGAGTTTTTAAGAAACCCTTTTATCATCTAGCTACTGCGGATTCCAATTTGCATAACACTGGACAAAACGATAAAACAGGAGTTTATTTGTACGCGAAAAGTGAAAACAAGGTTCAAGGTGAATACGTCGGGCTATGGCCAGTTGATGTTTCGGTTTCTTGTGCATTGCACGTCACATGTCGATATAATAACTGTGTCTATTTCAAGATGGTGTCTTTTGAAAGTAAGAGCGAGTGAAAATAGTGTTTAAAGAAGAGTTGGTTGATTGAAGACATATGGTGCAGTTTTAACAAAGGTAGAATTGTTAAATATTAAGTTGTACAACTGCAAGTTAAAGGCTTCATGTAATTTACAGAAAGAACGATCGGCAATGACTATCTTTGATTCTACTTCTTTACCAATTACACCCAATCCCTCTCGAACATTTCCACCCAATCAAACTCTATTAACACTTCAATTCGGTAGCTTCTAATCAAACACTTCTAATTCCCTTTCGACGAGACTATCAGTAACACGTATTAACACCAATCAGCTGATAGTCCGTTATTCCTGTCACTCTCGTTTTATGATGCCTCTATAACTTCACAAATTAGTCAAACGTTAACTCGGGACGAATCGCCTTTGGGTGCAATAAACGCTGGCCGGATGATCTGAATGCAATTTAAAAACACTTTGATCATAAAAAATAACTTTATTGGTTTCGTAATAAGGCTGACAACTAAACACGTTTAAATTTAGTAGATGTGTCGTTCTGGAGCTGCGTTACTGTACAGTGAAGATCTGTTAATAAGTCGGATACACACAGTATGTTTGCACGTTCTGTTACATCACTTTGAGCCGGCTTAACGCGCCACGTCCTAATGTTTAGTGTATATGAGACTTTAGGGTCGATATTTGATATTAAATATTAGTTGATTGTCCACATTTTTTGTCCGCCGGCGAAGTTGTGAACCTCACAATGACAAAGTGTGAAACGTGAATTGTCAGTAATTGTTTGCACTTTGCGTCTAAGAGTCTCTTCCAATAAAAATACCTCCTACTCAAGATTTCATGACCCGACGCTATTATATTCTGATTAGGCGGTAACTTTTTGCGTGGCGGCAAAAACGCGAGTTAATTAATTTAATTAAAAATTACCGTTTACAAAAGCAGTAAGGAATTAGGTCAAGGGATAGGCTCAAGTTGGGCCATAAAGCTTGTTTTAAAATTCCATGTCAGCTGTCGGTCTGGTCCGATACGAATAATAGATGCGGTTGTGTTTATTGGAGGCTCATATAACTCGGCCGGCCAGTCCGTAGCCGTCTGTTAGTCTAATTTGAAACACAACCGAGGCTCGACACTGTTATACGTTGAAATTAACAAAATATTTTAGTTTTGAGTGCGTTGGATCGTGTCAGTGATGAGTTTTGTGAGTTTTTCCGTTTTCCCTTGTATTTCGTTGGATATATCCCGGTGTTATCATCAATGCTGCTGCTGGCCCGTTTTTATCTTCTTTCGGCCTAGGTGACCAACAAGTTATAGGTATATATAAAATATCTGACGTAATTTGCTATATTTCTGTATTCTCCTGGTACTTTTTTGATAGTTTGAAAATGAGAACGCTAATGTTGCTTAAAAATTATTAGAATTGGCCCTTTGATTGCAAGCGATAATGTGATCAATTATCGACGATGTTATATCCATGTACAGGAGACTAAAATATATTCTTATCCCCTAGCTTTATGAAACCATAAAAAAAAACCTTTGGTGTCTAAAAACTACAGAACCCTAATGAACTAAAATATTGTTTTATCCTATTCCCGGTGTTCTTTTATTAAAACGACTGTTTATTATCTGTTACAGTTCATCATAAGATGTGTTTACTTCAAGAATTCCGTTTAAACAACTGCTACGCAGCTGTGTTTGACTTCCACGCACAACACAGAACAAAATGGAAAATGTTTGCAACGAAATTATGTGTTTTACAATAGTGACGGGTTTCAATGTTTTGATTACGTTGTAAATTATTTAAGGTAAGACGAGAAAATTTTCCTAATATTTTATTACTTACCGAACCATTTTCATTGCCTACTCTCAAACGACGTTATATTATTTATTATCCTTTTCTAGCAAAAAAAGCATCCATCTCCAATCCCCATCTTTTTGGTAACAACTGAAGCTTCATCGATTTGAACGACTGAAACGTTGATATTAAAATCTCACCTGAAAATAACAAGATTAGGTTGTTACTGCTAGAAACTAAGACGGTTATGTTTACTCGAAGAGCATTTCGTAGGCTCATACTTTGCAAGGAAAAAACGAATGGAATGGTTTATCCGTTTATAAGAAGTAAACCACACTTTTGGTAGCGATAAAAATTTGAGCATGAAAGAAATGGAGGACACATGGAACCTAAAAAATATCTGCACATTATAAAAGGAGACGGAGATATGTCTGTTCACTAAATACAACTTTGTCATTCTGCTTCGGGTAGCGTACATTTATCTGTCACGTCCAATGGCAATCGAGGACACACTTAACGGAGAGTTAAGTGCTTTGTCGTGTACCTACGGCCGATTAGTGTGTGACACAGTCCCACGGCTTTACCCAATGTAGAGCTTCTTTATTTTATGTACATGTACCGAGATGATACCGAATTAAGTATAATTATATATTCGTACGAACGGGGTTCACACTGAAAGTTTTAAAACAGGCCAGTATGAAAATCGGCGGCGGTGACCTTTCGCTTCTGGTCCTGGTTCAATTCATGGTCTGGAGCGAGGAGACAATGGGAAGCGTTGGCCTCTTGCTGCAAAGCAATAATGCTAGCGAAGGAAGAGGCTGATCGCGTGCGGGATAGGGAAACCTGAACGCCCTAGGCGCGGCAACAGAAGACGCCTACGCCTAGGGTGCCGGGAGCCGCAGGGCAATCCCGACCATCGTGGGCGCGGGTCTGCCCGCTCCGTCCAAAGGAAGAAAAATCATTTGATGATTTCCCACCTAGAAAAAAAAAGCCAGTAAGAAAAGCAGCCCAAATATTTTTTATTTTCATTTGGCATGAGGAACTGTTTATAAATCTGTAGATGTGTAATTCATATGTCATGTGGCGGCAATTTAAAAACTGTCCTGCGTTTGAAAAAATCCCTTAAGAAGTCTAGACCCACTCCTTCAGTCATGATTCCATCACATGCGACGGTGCTTAGAAAGGAAAGAGGACTTCTTCGAAACTCAATAAAAATATTAACGGACCTCTACATCATTCGGTTTTTCACTTTCAAAAACGTTCAGTGTGGGCCACGTAAGTACCTACCGAGAAATATTTTACCGTGCATTTTCCTTACAAACATAAAAAATACTAAGGTACTAATTTGCTACTAAGTTATAAAATACGATTATATTCTCCTTATTTTCTGGCTTAACTTAGTTTGCAAAAAGATTCCTGAAAGATGCATTTGCATATTACTTATGCTTGCCATTTTAGCGATTTCAAGTCAATACACAGCTGGATAATACAGGAAACTTCGATCATTTGCTCTTAGGTTGAACCTAAATAATACTGGCATCTTCCAAGTTCCTTGCAACTTAGTCACCACAATAACCAGTGTGTATCCTAATACCCACAGTTAACTGTCCAACTAGTGAACGATTTACTAAAATTTTTATATGCTTACAAGGCTTAGTAAATTATCAGTTGGTAGCAAATTAGTGGGTTTCACGCGTAGGTAGGTACTTACTAGATTTTCTTGTAGCTTGGCTCAGCAGGAACGAATTTATTGGGATCAAAAATATTACATATCTTTTGGAGCAGTCGGGTAATAATGCTATGACACTCAGCTATAGTGTACGTAACTTTCAACCAGTGAATGTATTTTGTGATCGGAGGCCTTAGTGCGAGTTTATTAACGTACTTGACCGCATTACGGTAAACGTCCGCTTATGACAAAGTTTACAAAAAAAGGTTTTCCCTGACCGTCACCAGCAGCGCCGGCCCGAAGTAAATTTTAGAATGGAGCGAGATCCAATTATGGCGCCTCTCCCGTTTTTTCCTAATAATATATACCTAGACCAATTGTGAGTGTAAAATCTTAAATAAGTATGGAACGCGAAGATCTCAACCATACTCTGGTGTGACCAATTGAAAATTAGGCCCAATATGGAGTACGGTCGAACTAGGTCTAAATTTACACAATTATTATATTTCAATCCTCATGGATGTCCTCCACCCTGGGGCGGGCGGAGGGATCTGTCAGAATCTTACTGACTAAAACCGCCCCGGTGTTCCATCTCTCACCTCCCCCCCTAATCCCCGGCTGGTGCAGGCCCGCCTCTGCGGGCCACATCGAGTCAGCGGAGGGAGTGAGGTGTTTGACTCCCCCCGCGACGTCAAAGAAGAGCGCACGTGAACACCACGCGCCGCCACCTCGGGTCCGGATGAATAGAAGGCGATGGACGTCCCCAAGTCCGCCGCCCCTGGACCCAGTTAGGGGGGCCGGAAGAGGGCAGCATACGCCCTCCTCCAACGCCCGGTGCGCCTGCTGAGGGCAGGGAGAGAGGTCGAGATCTCCCTTTCCCTTTTCCGCAGCCTCCTTCTGCGAGATAACTGTTTCGCAGAAGTAGACCACCGCGTCTCAGGACTCCTCGCGGCCGACCATAGATCGGACTACGGCCGGTAGCGAGAGGTCACTGCCTACCACAGAGATGAGGACACTGCGCGGCTCCTCTCAAGCGACACGCTCTGCCAGCGTATGCCGCGCCGTGTCCTTCCGACAGTCGACGAAGTGGTGACACCGAGCGTCCGGCTCCCTGCCTATGCGACACAGGAATCTTCCAAAGCAGCCATGCCCCGAGAGGACTTGTGTCGCGCGATATGATAGGGAGCCGTGCCTTCTCCCGAGCCAAAGGTCGAGCACTGGCCGGATGGCCTCGACAGTGACGAGGCCGGCGGTAGGGCGTGATAGCCTGTCCCGCCATTCCGCCACCAGGACCGCGCGCAGCTGCGACCGACGCAGCTTGATGAGTATCAATCGCTAGCCGCGCGTCCTCGCTCCACCGATACAGTGACGCGAGGACTTTTGCCTCCAGGTCCCATGGCGGAGATCCGGCCAGTGCGCAAGCCGCCTCGTAGGAGATCGTGCGATAACGCCTGATGACTCTGACGGCCTCCACAGAATAGTGATAGTACTGGCCGTCAGGTCAGCCGCCCAGATCGGGTCCCCGTATAGGGCCATCGATTGCACGATCCCTACGTACAACCGCCTTCAGGCACCAATCCTAGGTACTTTATGGTGGACTCGACAGCGATACGGACCCCCCCCCCGACCACGATATGTGATCCCGGCGCCGGTGCCCGCCGGGGGCCATGAAAAGCCATGGCCTCCGAATTGCTGAGGGCCACCTCCAGACTAAGGCGACGTATGAGGCTCACCACCTGTGAGACCGCAGCCGTCGCCAGCAACGCTGCCTCCCTGTATGAGTTCCGCCGGGCAGTGACCAGCGTGTCGTCAGCGTAACACGTCAGGTCCACTCCCGGCTGGAGCTCACTCCTCACCCCTCAGCCCCCAGTCGTACCCGATGTTCTACTGGGGCGGGCCCAAGACTGAACCCTGTGGAACGCCGCACGACATAGGGCGCTGGTGTCTACTATCACGTCCCAGATAGTGACACTCCTCTCCACTAAGTAAGCCCCACCGACGCGGCGGAGGTAGGGAGGCACTCGATGATAGCACAGTACCTCCCGAATACAACTCCAGGGCAGAGTGTTGAAGGCGTTGGATATGTCCAAGGACACCGCCAACATCACCCCATCCCGGGATACCGCTTCCTCCGCCAGGACTCACACTCGCGATATCGCCGTGATAGTGGAGCGCCCGTGCCGAAACCCGAACTGGCATTCCGCCAGGTCCGGCCCCTCTCCGCACAAATGGGTGACGAGGCGAGCTGCGACTATACGCTCAAACAGCTTTCCCACCTCGTCCAGCAGCACTATGGGCCGGTACGCGGACGGTGAGTCCGCAGGGCGCCCCGCCTTCCTGAGCAGGACCAGACGACCAGATTTCCACCGAGTGGGAAATTGACCCTGCTCCAGGCACGCTGAGTAGAGTCCTCTCCAGGGCTCCAGCTCCTTCAGAGCAAGGGCCAACACGCAGCTGTGAATCCCATCGGGCCCCGAGGCAGTGTTTTTTGCCCTGAGCCGCATCACGGCCGCCCTCAGCTCTGCTTGTGTTACCTCTGGGACGCTGGCGTTCTCTTCGGGCTCTGCGGATGTGGGCAAAGCCATCGGCAGCGGAATGTGCTCCGCTCGTGCTGGGAAGAGGATTGCGACCACGTCCTCCAGCAGCTCTGGTTGAAGATTCTCCGTAAGCGGGGGCGCCCATGGTCCGAATTTCCCCCAGACCGAGCGATAAGGACGCCCCCACGGATCCACGTTTAGAGTCTCCAACATCTCCTCCCTAGCTCGCGTCTCCGCCTCGCCAATGGCATATCAACAGTCCTAGCCCAGCTAACTAAATTGCGAGATTAACGCGAGGTGAGGTTAGTGGGGTGATGTGGTTCCCCGCGCCCCGCCGCGCCGCCCGCGCACTCTATTCGCGCGCGTGTTGTTCATCTCTTCGCTTAAAATACATATAGACAATCGAAAAAAAAAAATTATATTTTTCGTTACCATTTAGGCGCCCCCTAGGATTTGGCGCCTGGAGCGACTGCTCCGTTCGCCGTATGGGCGGGCCGGCCCTGGTCACCAGACGTCACTGGTTCAGTTTTAATACAAATTGACGTCTACGCTAATGCGACCGAGCATGTTAAAAAACTCTCACTAAAGCCATTGATCTGGTAGATGTTTTAAAAACATATAAACAAACTCTCTTCTTCTCTCTCTATGTCTTCTTCTCTAAATTATATGAATCTGCCACTGTCTGTTTCTCCGCTTACTTACTATAAAAATTGTTTAAGATTTTGAAACGGTTTAACTAATTATAGGTATTGACGCGAGAAAACTTTGTGTACATTATTTACAGATGCTAGCCGGGAAGGGTCGCTAGTTATAAAACTATGTTCGCTAGTTATAACAAATGTAGGTGGCTAAAGGATTGCTTTGACGATATTACATATAGGTACAAGATGTAAAAGAATTAACGCAAACTTGAAAAGATGTCGATAGTATCTATTTGTCGACACAATGTCGATTGCAGTCTGAGTTGTAATGTGTATAGTAAAAGTTTTTCATAATTATGAGGACTAACAATAACCCCTTTTCAGATTTCGCATTAATTCCATTACACGTTGTATAAATAAAAGTGAAGAATTTGCATAGTTTTCATGTGCGAATTCTATTATTTAGAACAAAGAGAGGTGGTAATTTTCGGGCTGAGGTAGTTCTTCATCAAATGACCTATCTTCGTTACCTAATGCTCTCAGCATTAGATCAGCTCGAAGAACAGAATATCAAGAATACTGGACTATAAGTACTAATTACGTAATATCAATTATTTTAATTACGATTGGTACAAGGATAATAAATATCGACTTAACACAATCAGTCTTATAAATGTTATGGCCGCTAGTTGATTAATTTTAAAGGTTCAATTATAATAAAATACCGTATATAAATGCTCAGTGGAATAGTTTAGTTATGAGCTCGTATTACCTACAAGTGACTCTGTAAAACATACATAAACATAACATAATTTCAACATAACTGAAAGTTTCGGCATCGCTCCCCTTAATATAGATTTTCGCATCTCCAGGATCCGATCGACATATCTTTAAGTATACCAAAATTCATCTAGATCAGTTCAGCGAATTATGTGTGAAAGCGTTATAAACAGAAAGCTCACATTTACATGTATAGGTAATATTACCTACTGAGGATTATGAACCGATAAAAATGTGTGTGCACATATAATAACATAATATTATATAATCTACAACCCCCTCCATATGAATGTACGTTCTGACAAAATTCCAAACGTTCTTGACATCAAGTCCAAACTCAAGTATCTACGCCCTATTTTCGTGCTCCTACTGAAACAAGATTCATGGAAAAAGCAAACACAACGCCAGTTTTCTTCCTCCCAATTTCTGTGTACGCGAAACCATTGTAAACGAGTGGAACTCTCAGCGGCAGACCACTCCACGTAAAAGATTTCGGATGGTTTGGTTGCTAATCAGCTAGCAGTAGTTTGGATTTACCGATCCTGTTTGCGAATGGTGATGCAAGATCGTCCTCCATGTCGCTTGGCCATGCTGTCTATGACACGATATCGTGTCTAGAGACAGCTTATGACGCTCTGGGTAGTGCCAAGAGTGATAGCCACAGTACGTTACCTGAAACCAGCTTGCAACATTCCAACAGCTCTCATCATCCCTTCTCGTGTCAAATGATGTCGTCGCTCCATAACGATGTATTTTTTTTTTCAGTTTCGATGCAGACATTGCAATGTTTTTGTAAAAACATTGCAATGTCTACTAACTAACTATTACACATAGGAGTAGTACCTACGTATATTATTACGTAATGGGAATACCTGTATTACTACACTTCTGATTCTACAAAAGAGTTATTCAGAGCAATGCATTGCTGATGGACAATCCTGGCTACAAGGTTATGCCTACGCAAGTCTCTACTCTCTCTCGCAACTCTTCGTTAGCTAGACGAGAACAACCAGAGATAATGTGACGAATTGATTCTCCTGGGCGGTGACATTATCTATACTTATAATAAATCTGTAGAGAGGTCAATTCTGTACAAGGAATATATTTTCAAAATAACTATCAGGGGGTGATTAGTGATCGATACTGGTGCCAAAAACGCAATCAGTAAAATTTTTGTCTGTCTGTCTGTCTGTCTGTCTGTATGTTCTTTATAGAAACAAAAACTACTCGACCGATTTTAACGAAACTTGGTGCAATTATTCTTCATACTCCTGGGCAGGTTATAGTATACTTTTCATCACGCTACAATCAATAGGAGCAGAGCAGTGAAGGAAAATGTTGGGAAAACGGGAGAAGTTACTCCATTTTTTAAGCTTCCGTCGCGTGTGTAGCCTTAATGGTTAAAGTTACATAGAAATCATGTATTACGGAAATGTTTTACATAAAATTATCTAAAAAATTTCCCAAACAGCATATGTCTATATTTTAGGGTTGACTCACAATAACACGTGTAACTCCCGATAGCTTAGCAGTTCGGCTTTCTGATTATTTGTATGAAACTTTGTCAATTTTAAACCGATCGGGCTGAGAGTTTCAAAATCGGGGGTAAAGTAACTATTCCACGCGGACGAAGTCGCTGGCAGAAGCTAGTTATTAATATTATTGCACTACATAGCTATCGCTTCGAACATAGGTATTTGGGTATGTCGGGAACGTTAGCTATGAAAGCTTCAGTTGAAGAGAGGGATCTCAGATTTATGGAATCCGGGAGTTAAGTTCCCACTGATTCCATAATCTCTCCACGCTTTACAAGTTTACGCTGACCGCTGACCGCACATAGTACATATTTGTCCACACCAAACTCCATCCTGATGCCGTTACTGAATGTTTCAATTGCCTTCAGTAAGTCCATATAAAGAAAGGAGGTGGTATATAACCTGACTACCTCTCTTTATCTGATAGCCTAGCCCTCAATCCTGCTTGTTCCAATCCAATTGCACACGTAAAAGTAATAGATAAACATTCTAACTCTAAACTGAATTGTTTCTAATCACAACATGAACAACTAACGTTTTGCCGTTGTTTCACCCCCGGTATTGTATACAGAATGGCCTTAGCAATAGTGTAATAGCCAAATGGAACCTTTGCACCCAAACCTAAGACAGTCCTAAACAAATTTCCGCACTCAACGTTCTTTCTTATGTATTAATCAATAACGCGTTAAAATTAATGCCCTATTTTACTGTTTTATAAAGGCATAAATATCGCTTTTTGAAAATTTACTTACAGTAGTAACTTATTCGGGTAATTTGGGGGGCCTTTTTTTTTTTTTTTTTTTTTTTTTTTTTTTGGATGGGAAATCATCAAATGACTTCTCCCGCTCTGGGCGGAGCGGAAGGGAGTGTCAGACTCTTACTGACTAAAACCCACCCGTGTTCCTGCTTGTGCCCTTTGCGTTCCAGGGCCGCGGTGACTCTTTCGAACAAATTCCGCAACGGAGCCCTGTAACATAGGTTTTCTTAGTACAAACTCCAGTCTCCACAGCATCAATTTTGTAACACCAATCGATACAAGCATGTACTATATTTTAGAAATTAGTTTTATTGCATTATATGTGTAGAAAAATAAACGATATTATTATTAATAGTTTATATCGGCAGAAGACTTCGTAGGATGTTACAGACTATACTTAAAAAAAAACACATAAACAAGCAAACTATTTAATTAAAAAATTTAAACAAATATTTGTTTACACTTCTTACACCCAAACCACGCTGTGAAGAAAATTGAATCTACATAATTTTATCCAAAGCTGGAATACACGTTGACATCAGTCATACCCACCCAGCTTTTGTGAGTACCTACATCCGCTTCAACGCGCACCGAAGCCTTGTGGAATTTACCTAACTGTACTTATAACATACTGTTTCCAGTTTACCCGTGAATTCGTGGTTCGTAACCAGTGTCAGTTTTCACACTATTTTTTGAGTAATAGAGACCTCTGTGTTATTTAAAGTTGCAAAGTTTATTCGGAAGGCTTTGATGGTAATAAAAACACAAGTACGCACTTGTAACTGGATTAACGTTATTTTAACCGTTTTACACAAATATAGTTCCTTATTTAAACCTAAATATCGTTTTGGTGAACAACGTCTAACATTACTGGCCTCATTTCCCTCTATAGAACAATCCCCATTTTCTTTTCCACACAATTCTGTGTCAAAAATTAAATTTATTAGTGTTTCAAATTCCGGAATCTAACTACTATGAAAAATAGCAGCAGATGTGTGATCAATCATATCAGCTGACCATCAAGTGCGCCGAAGACCAAATTTATAATACGTACCTATATAACTTGGAAAAGAATTATGAAGTTTTCGTCTGTCTGATATTTTTATATGTGTTACATATTTTCTATTCCATTTTACTTAATCTTAAGTAATACAATAGCTATTAATGTCTCCCATAAAACGTAAAGGAAACCAAATGTCGTTCTCCGATGAAAATCGAACACACATAATTTACAAAAACTCCTAAAACGGTGGTTTTTATACGCGACTGTATACTAAAAATAATATTTTATCAAGTGTTACCGGGTAGGGTCGGATTTTCGTCGACGTATCTCATTTTAATCTGGGTGGGTATTTTTAAGTCGATAAATTTGGCCTGTCATTGCACATGTGGAGGTTTCGTGTGAGATAAGAGCCAGCCCGCCTCTCGCTTCGATGCATAAGCCGTCGTAAAATATTATCCTGACCGAGACATTTATGGGCCAGCTTGAGATAGGTACCGTGGAATCATTTTTAAATGTACATTATATTATGTAGAATACCTACCTATTCAATATTTGATATACCTACCTTGCCTTATGTAGTAAAAAACCACAAGTTGCAGTTTTGTTATATAACTTATCCTATATATAGTTATTATTACCAATTCTGGTTACCTATTCTTGTGCAAAAGTAGGAACTAATCATATTTACGTTATTAGTTCTATGAAACCTATGAACCTTCATAGGTTAATAGGTAAATATGTACCTACCTATTTACTGTGTAGGTACAAAGGTATACACGCAATAAAAGTTAATTAAGATTGATTATTATGAACGCCGGTGGTTATTTTATGATGATCATTACCCGTATTAGGAATTAGCTTATTATTAATCGATTTACGGCTCTGCTGTTAATATTACATAGATAACTTTGTACCTACCTATGTTTACGTCATGCTGGTAGGTCAATCAATTTTTCAGCGCAGTTAATAATTTTACAATATTAGGTGGGTATCTTAGTACCGATAACACAGGTGCAATTAGGTATGGAAGCATTTATACGAGTATCAAGAGACCTAGTAGGTAGGATATCGATATCGTATGAATAGGTTATGTACCTAAGTAGTTATTGCTTTTCTATGTGTTATGACTTAGGTCTATGAATAAAGTAAATTATAAATATACTTTTATGTATAATTTTCAACATAATATCATCTTTATTGAAAAAATCTTTTTTTCATGTCATTTGTTGACAGTTTCTTCTCACAATAGATAGAAAGATACCATAATTTTGATAAATTGCAACAAAATAACACGTCAGTAGAATCTCCGGGTGCATTCATCACATCGGCCATCATTCGGCTCGTAAAACTTCACTAATGTCTCGGGTAATGTCCCTTAATACTTCGCTTGCTCTATATCTTTATTAACAATTCACTCGCGATAGATTCTTTCCATTCAAAAGCTTTATGTCTCAAGTTACGACGTCCTTACAACTTTCCTTTTATCCCCAACTATTTTCTGAAAACACTGTTTTCTTTATGCGATTTAATACGCCATATTTTTGTTAAGTGACTCAGTAGATATGTAAGTAACAAAGTTGCACAAATAAATGGGATAAAAAATATGAGTGCGCGCATAATTCTCGCTCAAAAGACCTCATATAAATCAAGTATGTTTCTGCCTTTTTGCTTCGCTTCAGAATGGTTTTTTGTGTTCATATTTTACTATCACATTTATTAATAAAAGTGTGAGTTTAAGGGTATGTATTATGAGTAAGAAGTTTACTTTGTAGACTTAATGTGTGTTAGTAGTAGGAATTATACACGGTTGAGCAACTATACAATAAAATTCAATTTGGTTTCTTCCTATTGGTGTAGTCATTACACCAACAATTAACAAAACAGTTTACTAATTAAATACTTTTGCTTTGCACTTTTTTGGCTATTATCTTACATGCGTCTATTTTTACTATATGACTCGAACTCTAATTATTATAAATTAGATTCGGTTTAAGTAGCTGTCTGATTGATTTTCCAGCTAAAAAAATACAGAATTGACATTTATATACCGGCGTAGGATACAAAGGCGTCCATCTTAATGGATCGGAGCCGAAGGCGGGGTGAGGCGAAGATTTATCTTTTTCAATACGGTGTGGGAATGCCGGGGTCCGACGCGAGGTAGCAAGCTCGCTTAAGCTTCGTTCACATGAGGCGAGTGTTTCCTATGAGAGCAAACGAACGTGCTGTGTCGCTGCTACTAGATACGGCGTTTCCATATTAGTTTAGCATGCCAAGAACAGTCGCGCTTGCATTCATTTACATTTTTAATTTAAAAAACTGAAATAAAAAATAGGATACCCGAAAAGATGTAGGTAGCTATATCGTGTGCCAGAGATGTATTGTTCGGTTTTCTACGAAATGATGTACCTAAGGGAAATTAGCACTAGTTATTGCTACTCAAAACGAATCTAGAGCATAGGCAACTAGGTTGACGGCGATTATTCCATGCTTAAAGCACCACCCAGGCGTACAAATATGAATGAAATGAACGAATCCTAGATACTCACTACGGTAGACAGCGAATTTTCAATTCAAAAGCTTACTGAGCGAAAGAAATTGCTTCGTGTGACCGCAGCTTTACCGCCACTCCACCGTTCAAGTGGCTTTTATTTATGAAGACACGCTTAATCTAGTGAAGTACTGCGGTGAAAAAATTAATGAACTCAAACTACAGCCAACCACCGACATGTGTTTGGCTCGCAATGCCTTTTTTTATAAAAATGTAGAGCGATTTAGCCATGATTAAAGCTTTTCAGCTGGTCTGTTTTATATATCTTTATGTGATAAAAAAGGATGACAATAACCTAAAAATTCATTAGGTTGGCATACAAGTTACAGTATATTGGGAGCACAAGACGTATGCAAACTTTTTAATCGAAATTCTTACTGAATGGGATTTTGTGAAAAGTATTTTGTGCCGTTTGTGTTGAATGAATTTACGTATGAATTTGTTTTCAACTTACCCTTTTTTCTGGATGGGAAATCATCAAATGACGCTCTACGTGGAGTGGAAGAAAGTGTCAGACGCTTACTGACTAAAACCCACCCGTGAACCTTCTTTTGCCCTTTACATTCCAGGGCCGCGGTGACTCTTTCGAACAAATTCTGCAACCGTAGCAACCCTTGATTTCTCAATATAGAATTTGAAGTTGACTGTAGGTAATACTCGAAATTTTTGGTAGGTACACGTAAACCTCGCTATGAAACTGTAAAAATGTCAAAACTAAGGAGTAACATGAATTCTACTCATCAAAAAACAAGCGCAGAACCTACCCTATAAGTTACATCAACAATCACCGCACAAACGCAGTGACGCGATGACGTAACAATCAACCCTAAGCTTAGCCCACAACCACCATTCCGAATGACCTTAAACCCGCAATCGTTCAATCCGTCGACCGTTATAGTCCACTCATTGCTGCCATAAACTCATTAAGCCACATAACCGACCAATCGAGCTTTCCAATCATGAAATTAAAATTACGTCCCCTTTATTGCCCGCCGTTACGAGCTGCGAAAAAAGGGGGCATAAATAAAAAAGGGGGGTATAAATAACACACCTCCGTAGCAGCACGCGAAGCGAACCCGAGAATGTTGTCGTAAATTATACGCTTATAGCCCCGAGCCCGATCAATACCATTCATTAACGAAAAATGTATCGGTCCGATGTTTCTCGTATCGGTCGTTTGCGGTTTTAAAAATGCTTTTTGGCGTAATGTAAGAATACGGAGTCGTAAATAATGTCTAAACAGGTATTATCTTTACGATCTGCCTTTTTTCCTTTGGTCTTCGTGAACTGTAAATCTTTTGCGGAAAAACAAGCAAACTGAAAACACGACGGCGATGTCAAGGTAAATAAGCGGATACATTTTTTTTACTTACTATCATTTTCCAAATGGTTTTCAACGATAAGAACCCGACATTGCATCATATACAAAATCACCACATGAGCATAGTTATAAGGGTAAACTTTGGTATAATTTTCGTTCTTCACCTTTCAACGAAATAAGACTGTAGAAGAAAACGTCATGTATCTTTTCGTATAGAAAGCAGATCGGCCGCGAACCCCTCGTGGCAGACCCGGCCCGATCGATGCAGCTCCTCTGGCGGCACTTCCTTTATTTATATTGCTTGCTCTAAGAAGGTGTTCTAGTGGAGGTGTTAGAATATATTTTACAGAAAACATCAAAAAGTTCGTTACGGTAGGTACTTTAGTTAAGTGACTAACACCCGGTTTTCCTATTCATCTGGCTATAAATCAAACGTAATGTTAACCTTCATAGGTGTTTTAACTTATATGGTTTTTAAACTTGCACTTTTATTAGCCCTTCGGTATCTGGCTAACAGTTCTAAATTACTATATTGTACCTTAGTTTACCTAGCAATGAGTACACTTAAGGTTCACTACGTCGTTTATACAAGCACCTATTAACAATAGGCACGTGTGAGTAGGCGAGAAAATTTTATCTTTATTTTGATGTTAATGTCGCCTTTATGTGTCACTCAAGTATTAGCTAACGGCTTAGTTTCGAAAGGGGTGTTAGAGGAAATGCTGGGGGAGATAAACGAGAATTTTATCGCTGAGGCACTAGATATGTACGTAGGGCCACCATAGCGACTACGTGCAGCGAAGACATAAACAACGAATGACTTGCAACAAAACCTTAATTTGCATTTCAGATGTCAGATTGTGGAGCAAATAAAAGACGATCAGTCGTGACAAAGGTCGTTGGCATTCGAGACGTTCGAGCTTTTTCAATGCAATTGTACCAATTAACTTGAACGGACGAAAGTGAAACTCACAAAACCGGGCGGCTTCGGCTCTCGGCAGCGTTTTTTCTCGGTAGATTTACATATTTATTGGGACACATTTTATGGAGGCAGCAGAAAAAAACCTTCGCTCGTTTAATGGACAAAAAGGGTGGCTCCGTGTATATTTATTTTGTCGCATCCTTTTTTACGTGCGAAAGGACGTGGCTGTGTATTTTTTCGGCACCGACGTGGCACATTTGGCGACGCACTTTGCATAAAAATATTGGATCGTAAACTCTATGCCGTTCCGCAGAATCGGGACGCATGTGTCGCAAGAAAAATATTGAAATCATGCTGAAATAAGGTTTTATGAAGACAGATACGACGTGAAGATTGAGATATGAATGCTTTATGAAAAGGTGCTCGCTATTAATAATATTATTTGTGCACCTGCCATTTACGAGAACGATGAAGCTAAGAAAATATAGGTACAACCAACGGACTGAATTTAACGAGATGTCAGCGTATAAAATAGGCAAATGTTTCCTACTTATGCAAATTGTTTCTTTGTATGTAAGGTTCGAGGCAGTACGAAGTAAACTGGTTTGAAGGAAATGAAATACCCGTGGAGGCACCTAAGGCAGGTTGCTCACGTACGAACCCCTGCGTAAATTAATGCGGCTGCTTCATAAATTACCCACTCACATTACGATCACCGCCTTAATCTGTAACGTCGCATCATGAGACCAACTGTAGGCAGTCGTTAATGTATTTTGTTTTAGTCTTTGTTATTAAAATTACTCGTATTTTATGATAGCCCGAGGAACGTATCGTTTTCATCTCTAATTTATGCCTTACACTCCACGTGATATGGCTCGCTTTTTATTATTTTCAAACATGGGTGGGCCAAAACTTTGCAGAACGTTATTGGAGCACTTTATGTTTAACTGTTTATAAATATTTGCTTGTGTTACATTGCGAATTTAGTGATGACACTTAGGTACGCTTATTTTATAGTAAATATCGTATTGGATTAGACATGTGGTTGGTAAATTCTCTTTTAGCTGCATGGAAATAGTATTTTACATTCTGAAAAGGAAACCCCTATTTTTTGCTACCACTGCTTACTTCCGACAAAATCTGCAGCAACCAAAAACAATCCGACGGTTTTCAGTTCTACATCCGAAAATGAGGACGGGAAAAGTAATCAAAATTTAGTAGGAGTGTCTGGAGATTACTCATCGACTATCAACACAATGTTGAACGACTAAGTAGCAATAGTGGATGGGCGAGCGCTAATCTGGTACATTTACGCCGGCCATATACCCGGACTCACGAAGGACGATGGCACTCCAGGAATGCACCCAGTAAATCATCAGGAGAACACTAAACCAGTTCTTTAGTGCCCCGTGATCTTAGGGCTGGCAGGGACCGGAGTTACCTTTCAATTCTTTGTTCGAATTCCATGCAACTTTAAGCTGTGGTTTTATTTTTCAAACATTCATTCTACACAAATACAACACAACAGAAAAAAGAACAGATAAAAAGAGAAGAATAATAGGCAAATTAAAAATAGTATAGAATGATACAGACAACTGAGTTGTCCATATCGGCGGGTTACCATATCAGCGTTTACTGAGACCGACACCAATTTTTCGAGTCATATTAACCAAAATTCTGACGACATATGTATGTATCTAACCGTAACCTAGTTTAAGTGGTCAACTAAATTCTATAATATTCAATTTTTTTAAAGCCAAGAACCAGTAATCAAAAATATATAGGTAAGCATCACACAAATTACCTTCCTGAATCTAGACCACATTATTTTCAGCAGTTGTTGCCAAAAAACTTTCAAAGTTTTCGCCAAGAAAAACCTTGCAGAATCTAATTTTCCATGTCACCAACCCTAAGGCGACATGAGTGGTGGTGTATACGACGATATTGTTAGTCGTAAACTTGTAATTTTGTTGTAACTAAATCCACAGGCCTATCCAACACGCCGTTTTATCTAAAATGCTTTTAAAGTGCTAAGATGTCTACTATCTATGACATTAGGGTCTTAGGGTACGTCGCGTGAGTGCTGGAACGATAGGGTTGTCTGAATAAATATACTGACGTGATTTGTACGCTGTAGATATCTGCTGTCATAAAAATGTCTAGTGATCGTCTGCTCGATTTATTGATGTTATGCTTTGTCATTGTCTACCGTTGTTGTTTGTACATTACAAACGTATCTCTGTGTGTAGGTTATATTTTGTAAATGTGGGCGTTAGTTACGAAATCTTGTTTAAATATTAATAAGAAATAAGTTATATTAAAAAAAAACTTATCTAAACTTTACAAACGTAATAAATACGGATCAGTCTTGAGCTTAAACATTATAGTTCCCATATCGTTATACCCAACTACGGCTAATCGATTTAAAAGACTACTCAACAAGATTAAAAACTCCAAGAAAATTCCTTGGTGTTCATTAATCAGTGGATTAGATACTCGGATTATTTACGAGCAAATCTAAAACGTACGGAATTTAATTTCATTAGGGGACTTTAGTGGCACCATGTTGTCACCCGCTGCGCCGGGGCAGGCACGTCGGCGTATTTCACCCAGCTGTCAAGAGACGACCAATCGCGGGCGAGCACCGGCCGCGCGTTCCAACTTTAAAAATGGTGGAGATAATTTCATTGTATATTATTTGTGACAGGTCGTTATTTTGAGTTTTTATCGGTTCGTGGGTTCAATATTTCTTGAAGATATCTTTGGTCGATACATTCGGTTCAAGTTTTTGTTATTTTTTGTAGTTTACTTCATTCTACGTTCTAAGGTTAGAGACAGCTTGGATCAGTTAAGTAGCTAATATTAGAGTATGGCACTTATATTTCTAAGAAATTTTCGTTTTACCAATTCTGCTGCTGTAAGATTTTGAACGAGAATAAAACATTCAGTTCACTTTGAAGGGATAAATGTTTAGGTACCTATGAATTAGAATAAGAATAAAGTTTATTCGTTCATTATAGGTAATTGTTACATAAATAACGTTACGACTAAAACATAATTATATTATATTAGTATCTTGTGGACGTTGGGCCCGCTGTATCTTGGGGTCCTGAGTTGTGATTCCATTTTTTTTTTTTTTTTTTTTTGGATGGGAAATCATCAAATGACCCCTCCTGCCCTGGGTGGAGCGGTAGGGAGTGTCAGACTTTTACTGACTAAAACCCACCCGTGCTCCTCCATGTGCCCTTTGCGTTCCAGGGCCGCGGCAACTCTCTCGAACAAATTCCGCAACCCTAGCAGGCACCGACCCTATGGGGCCCCGTCTCTGGTGCTGACGGCTCCTTGAGGCGCGCGTGAAGCACAACGCGTCGTCGACTCAGCCTGGTATCGGACGGCGAGCCACCCACGCTCACCGTCCCCAGGCATCAGCCACTGCGCAATAGCACAGCGGCCGACTTGTCTCTGGAGGAGGCCGAAATGGGACCATTACTGGCACTCCATTTCAGCCCCCTCCCGAGTACCGGGAGTCGCAGCACCCACAGCAGAAGCGGCAGAAGCGGCGACGGAAGCCGCGGCGGCGGCAGAGGCGGCGGCGGCGGCGGACCTCTTGCCCTTGGTCGGGGCGGATGGCGCGCAGGCCCTTCCCCCAGCCCAGTGCTCGGCCGGCTTGCCAACAGCCGCACATGCACTGCAGTGCGGCGTGGCCTCGCACGAGCCAGCCCGATGACCGGGCCGACCACAGCGGAAACAAAGTCCACTGCGGTCCACCTCCGAGGGGCACATAGCTCCCGTGTGGTTGCCCACATGGCAGCGGTAGCACCTCAGAGGTCTGGGTTCCAGCAGTTTTACCCGCGCAGAAACCCACCCCACCAAGAGCCTTCGACTCTCCGACACTGTTCTGGCCGCCGTCACGGGGCAGCTCACCACAAGGGTTTGCATGCCCGTGTTGTCAGGCCGGAGGGTGCCCGCCTTGACGAGCTCGGCAGAGCACCCCCCAGTCCTGGCGACGGCGGCCACAACCTCCTCCTCCGTCACGGAGTCGTCCAGGCCCACTATGCGCATGTCAATGCACTTAGTCGGCCTGGACACTCGAACCTCGTCCGCGGGGAGGACCTCCTTCAGCCTTTCGGCCAGGGCGTCCGCGAACGGGCCACTCTCCGCTCCGGCGAGCTCGAGCTTCCGGGCACCGGTCAGGGTTCTCCTGATCCCCAGGCCCCCAGTGATGCCCAGCTCCCGGAGGTTCACCGCCTCCTTCGCCCGCTTCATCAGGGCGAGGTACGTCACACCCCTCTGTTCCGCTTCCGGCTGCAGTGTTAAAACCACAGCCGCGGACTTCGGGGCGCGAAGCCTCGCCGCGATGGCGTTGGCCTTCCGCCTGTGATTCCATCCTACTAATATTATAAACGCGAAAGTTTGTAAGTATGGATGGATGATTGTTACTCTTTCACGCAAAAACTACTGAACAGATTTGGATGAAATTTGGCACGCAGATGGTATATAACCAAGATTAATATATAGGATAATTTTTACCCCGATATTCCCACGGGATCGAAACTTATGCAGGTGAAACCGTGGGGCGCTGCTAGTTAAAAATGTAAGTAACAATTGAGTGGACATGTCTTGAGTTGGTTAATTAATGAGTAGGTAGGTTTTTGTAAGCAATGGTACATAAAAATTTTTAAAATAAGAAATAAAGAATGGAACCTATAGGATGTAGCGCTACAAACTGCTTTTTACCAACGTAGGTACCTACAATAAAAAATCTGTATACCTACATATATATAGTCATAACATCCATAAATCCATAAGTATGCATAGCTAGACATAAAGATTGCCGTTCTATATATTTTCTCCCGGGCAAAGTCAACTACTAAAAACTTCCATAAAACAACAATTTCAAGCGGGCCATTTCGCCCGGGAAAAACAGCATCCCGCTCGGTAAGGGGGAGGTGGAAAATGGGGGGAAGTCGGGGAGGGTCCAAAGTGAAGCCTGGTTGCTTTATGTCCCGGAATTACGACTTAGACGTTTCAAACAATAACTTCCCCCCATAAATACGAGCCGATTCCTTCACGCGTCATAGCGCAGATTGTTTTTCTTTGGCCCGCCCTAAATTTTGGCATATAGAGTATATACCTATTTTTATTTTATCGTGAAAATACTTCTTACTTTGTACGACCCCAAGTAGCAGACCCAAACGTATATTACTTCACTCAAACTACTAAATATTCCAGTAAGTACAGCGTTCGTAACGAAATTGGAGCGTTGCCGCATTATTCCCGCATGGCCAGCCAACACCAGCACCCGCTGACCGATCTCAGGAATTTCCTATTTCCATTCGAGTGACCTCCCCGAGCCCCGAGCTCGCTCGCTCCTAATCTAGAAAACGTAATAAAACTCCCCGTAATAAAAGCGCGCGTTTTCACGTACCCCGTAAAAATATGATAACATTCACGTACGGTACGACGCACCTACCAACCTACCAAAGTAGCTACTTGTCCATAAAGCTGCGATTTTAATAAAACTTTTGTTCACACATTCCGACTTTTGAATAACGTTTTCGTTTGCACTAATTAGGCAATTTGGAACTAGGAATTTTGATTGTGTACGTTAATAAAATTTCTTTTTTTTGTGTGCCTACGTAATGCTACGTGGCAGTTTGATTATAGCGGTTATTTTTTATTGTAGTAGGTACCTACAGAATCATTAGTAGGTAGGTACCTACCATTAAAAGTGGCATTTTTACCAGTCTTTTTAATAAGTTTTCCGACGATGTAGAGGATTTTTTTGATGGTCGTAAAGTTCTGCCCACTACTCAGTACAGCCAGAGTGTAGATAGTTTCTTCCCGAAATCGACATGACATCTAGATATTCAATCACTCTTTATGCCGAAAAAACGATCCGTAATCCTCTGTTTCTAACTCCACAATTCTTTAAACTACATTCCATTCTCACCGTGAAATTCCAAGGCACTTTTACTACCAATAGGTTACAGTAGTTGTTTCGACCTGTGTGGCAGGGCCTGCCGTAAACACAAGTTGGCCTCTCCAGATAACTAATGGAACTGCGGATTATATGACCGCAACCATGCTTACGATTAGACTTAGAATATGACCAGCAGGAGACATCTGACACCATCAAAACAGCGTTTTAGTGCGTCGTTAGTACCGGCTGCCTACATCAAATGCAGTGCAGCATACACCTCGACCGAACACAATTATAGTTTACAGATCTTGTCTTGGGGATTGTTTTTCTTTTTTGTTTTTTGCCGGCTGTGCCACCTACAGTGTGTGCATTTTATTCTGACTAAAGGAAGAAAAATGCTCCTGATTTGGATTTTAAATACAACAACTTTGAAAATGAAGGTATGATTAAATAATGTAGCAACTAAAAAAAGAAGAGGGCTACTTCTTTAACAGAAAAGGTATGCTACTTTTTTTTCTTATACTCTCTACATACTCTTCTCTTTTTGAAACAGAAACAGAGCAATAAGTCTGGTTTTAGAATTGAAAATTTTGGAGTTCAAAACGTGTCATCCCCTTGGTACCTACTCCAATGCTTTTCAGGCAAAATTAGTGTTCAACTTCAAACTTAGAAAGCCTGTTGAGTAGCGATTTTATCATCCGTAAGTAGGTAGATATAAATAATAGTATAGGTATACCCCGGTTCTGCTTCCATCGTCAGCAGGCGCCTAGACGCCCCTCCATAAAGGTGGATTAATACAGCCGAAAGCCCAACTTACTTAATAAATATAAAAGCCTTCTCCGCCCGCGATCGTAAACCGCCCATTGCGCTCCTCCAAGATTACTTATATCGCGACCAAGAAAATTAGACCTCCCGTTTTCATTATCGCCCCAAATAATGTTAGTGTTTGAAGAAGGCTGAGGGGTCTTGGCCAAGTGGTCTTGCCATTATCAGCTCTATGTAGATTGCGCGTCGCTTGCCCGCCTTGCTTTCACTGAGATAAGGTTTTATGGACGAATAGAAGAAAGGATAATGTTCTTCTTTGATGTGGAATGAAATTGTAGGCCGTGTTCCGGTACCGCTGTAAAGATAGATAAAGTTTCAGCTTTATTTCTTGGCGACGTTTGGGCAATGTTGGTTTCCTTGTTCTGATTTTAATGTACCTAAGTGCCTACTATTTTCAGGAATGCCTATAGAGGTTTTTTAAGAACTTAGCTATTATGAAATTGAGATGTTCATGTCTATAGAACATATGATTTTCAGCTGCTATGAATAAGCTTCTCTTATTTTAAAGCAGAACCAACAACATCTATCCTTTTTTTTTTGGATGGAAAATCCCGCCCTGGGTGGAGCGGTAGGGAGTGTCAGACTTTTACTGACTAAAACCCACCCGTGATCCTTCTTGTGCCCTATGCGTTCCAGGGCCGCGGTAACTCTTTCGAACAAATTCCGCAACCCTAGCAGGCACCGACCCTATGGGGCCCCGTCCTCGGTGCTGACGGCTCCTTGAGGCGCGCGTGGAACACAACGCGTCGTCGACTCAACCTGGTTGCTATTGGACGGCGAGCCACCCACGCTCACCGTCCCCAGGCATCAGCCACTGCGCAATAGCACAGCGGCCGACTTGTCGCTGGAGGAGGCCGCAATGGGACCATTACTACATTTCAGCCCCCTCCCGAGTACCGGGAGTCGCAGCACCCGCAGCAGAAGCGGCAGTGGCGGCGACGGAAGCCGCGGCGGCGGCGGACCTCTTGCCCCTGGTCGAGGCGGATGGCGCGCAGGCCCTTCCCCCAGCCCAGTGCTAACAACATCTATCCTATCATTATGATTTTCTTAATATCTTTGGTACTTTCGAGTTTTAAGTGTTGAGCTATAACCAAGAAACCAAAAAATATCTACCTATGTATATCTGCGACATTGTGTCTCATTTCTCTCTGTAGTATAGGTACAACCAATCCACGTGCCCACGCGCACATGACAAGGCTCTAATAAAAGCTCATAAAATTTATATCATAGATTAGCAGCCAAGGTTTAATTGATGTCCGGCCCCTAATATATCACGTACGAATTAACAATAAGTCGTGTAGGAGTCGTTTGACAGAACATGTGTTATCACACCTCTGTGCTGCCTTTACTAATGAAGATTTCGATGGTTTGTAAAGTGATTGGGTGTACGTCAATTTGAAAAGATTTTTTTTAGTTCCGGTCTTCTGATTTAGAATCAAATCTAGAACTTTAATAGAGGTTTTGCCAAAGTTAAACATACATAGCTCATCCAACAAGGTAAAAGATTTTCGATCTGAATAAACTTCACAAGCCATCACAAAAAACAATACTGAATTAAAGTATCCATCAACGCTAAATGGACAACTGGTAATTACTGGTGCTTAATTGGCGTCAGATCGAAAATTAAGTAGCGCAATTTATCATCATAATTGCCACGAAAAAACAAAATCGTCTACTACTTCTCGATTTAAAAGGGTTTTCATGTACAAAACGAGACCGCATTAATATGAAATTCTCATCTTACAAGACTTGTGTATCTGAGCTAATAAAATTTATTTTTCAGTGCACTTATGTATGGGCGGTAAGGCTCGGCGCATACCGTACAAAGTTGCGGGTAATTTATTGCCGGGCTGGTTTATGGGCCCTGGGCTAAGTTCGCACATGCACCGCGCCGACACAACTTGTATAGAAGTCATAAATATCCGCTAACCCCTTCCATGAGGTCAGGTACGTATCTACACCTACATGCATAAAATACGAGCTGTTTTGCTTTTTGCCGACTAGCTCTGACGTTTTTTGAACGTTGTGTTCTTGGCTTTATAAATAAAAGCTATCGCAACGGATTGTTCAAAAGTAAATACATACCTATGCATGAACATTCTGTTGAAAATGCGAGAAAATATACTCACACACGTATTAAGCCAGTGCATCGCAAAAAAAATTTCAGCAACTTCGCATTTCAAGCGATCACAACAAATATGAAACACTATTTATCCACTAACATGAAAATGTATCAAGCACCGATTATTTCAATTAATAAAACGCTTTACGCCTACTTAAAGCAACTTAGTAGTAGTAGAGAAATCACCATAAAAATAACACTTAATTTCAGTTCGCAATTACGACGCCGTTAAAAGGCGGCTGCCTGTGGCCCGCCAGCCATTACATTACCTCCACACTTACCATACTCACATACTAACTAGCTTATACGTTCTACACTTAGAAGCCGACGGCTCGTAAAAGTAAAGAATAGGCGCATTTACACGAGCAAAAGTGAAAAAATAAAACGTTTTCCTTGCGGCCTGTAAACCGGCCTATCATTTCTTCCACCGCCGCGGCAACTCCAACTTATCCCTAAAGCACTTTTACTTAGAAAATTAGATCTGCGGTCGCTTTCACCTTAGAAGTCACCGGTTAATTTAAAGACAGTTAATTATGTTTTAAATAAACTAATCATTCGCTTAGATTGTAAAACATTAAATTGAAATGGTACTTAGTTTACAGCCGGTGTTTATTTTTATGATTATGTCATGTTAACGTATGTTTTATATAGATCTGAATGCAATGATACCTAAAGCTCAGTTATCTTCTCTATTAACTGTTGTCGTTAAACTAAAGTCATGATTAAATAGAGAGTTTGCCGTCGGCTTGATCTTTTCTTTATCTGTGTGGCATAACCGATGTACGTATGCAGGTATTTTATACTGCGAATTGAATACAATTTATTTGTACTATTTTTTACCAGTATTTTTCAGATCAATAAGTTAATTATGTAGCATTAATATAAATTAGGTTCTTCTTTTTTCTTTCAAAAACGATTTTGGCAATTTTACAGGAAACACCTCAAAGTACCTAAATGACATTTGATAAATCTGAAAATCTTTTTCGAACAGTAAAACACTGAATTATCTAGATTTTACAAGAAGTTTCTGTATCTTCAAAAGGAAATTAAATTTAACTTTGACCCCTCGCACATTATTAACAAATCTCACGTAGACAAACAGCCAAAGTAATAAGCCCGCATGAGTTTTATAGCCAAAGTTCATAGTTAAGATAATAGCCACCTATTTATCCGGCTAACCTAACCTCCAGTAATTAAACGCACGTGTCACGTTATAAATGATGAATTAATGTAAACATTAATTAATTAAAATAGTGGTAACTTTACTGTGACCATATGTACTCAACGTGGGGGGCTGTTGTTCCCCCTTTGAATAAATAATGACGGGGCCTGTGTTCTTATGTAACATTTCGAGTCATGTGGACAGCCAAGACAGAATCTAAGATGATTGAAATTTGTTTTTTTAATTCCTTTTTCAGAATAATTGGAGTTTCCGGTCATCTATCATCATGCGACCTGACTTTTGCCGCCTCACGGGCTCTGATTACATATGTATAAATGAAAAGCTGACATTCTCACCTATCTAATGTATTGTTTCAACATTCGTTGAAGACTCCTCGGGAAAAATAATAAATGTCAAAAATAAATAAGTTAGAGAAAAACCAGCAATGCTATTCTGTAAGAAACTGTATTTGGTATTCTGTAACTTGATGAAAACTACACTAGCGCCACTAAGTGAGAACATAGGTGAAGCGAACTTAACTTGACAGTCAGAATATCAAATACTTTTCACTTCAGGTGAGTTACGAAGTGTAATCGAAAATGAGATATGAATCGAACCGAACCGAAAAAAAACGAATATTGACTTTGGAAAATTCGAGTTCAAGTTGAGTTGGGAGTTAACGTCTTGGAATACGGGCCCCACTGTTTTTTTTGTCCTTTAAATGTCACTCTATCTGTAACAACAATAAATGCTAAAACTAAAGCTATAAATACACTTAAAAAACTCTTTATTAATTTAGACTAAAAACAGGAACATTTCCTAAATTAAATATTTTATATACCTACTCGTAATACTTTATACCTATTCTATGTTTATTATAGCAAAAACAGAAATGCCTACGATTTTTGTTTGTGTTTATTATCCAGTATTTATTGTATGCTTACCAATCAATTTATTTAAATGAGTACCTACATTGATAATATTGTGGTTTGATATATCTGTGTCCCACATATCCAACCTCAAAGTAAGGTGCCTAATGATAGATTTATTATGTATTTCCTTTATAAAAAGTTTATATTAATTGAGTTGTAATTCGAATATCTATATGCGTGTGTTGTATATCTACTATATTATGAAAAGTCATAAAAGAGTTTGAAACTCAATTTAAATAATTCAAACTTAATTATTGAACTCTATTATGTAGCATTTAAATTAGGTTGGTGATAATTATGTTCCATTTATTAAAATAAATAGTAACGTCTTAGGCACCCTCTACTAAATATTTATGAGTCAGAATAAATGTACCGTCTGTACTGCATGACAAATAGAAGACTGCATCTTAGGAGATTGATTAAAAACGTGCCTGAGCATTTTAACACAAGCTAATGCGATGGGGTCTTGAGAACCACCCTCCCAATTTAGTGGCTTATTCTGGAAATAAATGACATTTGTAAGATTTCACGACTTCCATTGGTAAGGGGTAGGTAGTAGGTACAGTCGGTGATAGCAATTAACTGACCCCCTAAAAATTAAACGAATTTGAACCTTTTGCTTGTTACGAACGATCGAACTAGAACAACGTTGGAACTGGTTCAACGTCTACGATCAATAAAATAGTTATTCGAATTTGATCTTTAATATGCAGAGTTAAGGTAGGTATGTTCTTGAATATTATTTTAACTTGTAATATAATACGTAATTTCGATCATGTTGAATATGTTTCGAGTGGTCTAGTGGTGACTGTAGTGAGCTGACAAATCGTGGTTGCGAGTTCGTAACCAGCGTAATTGACGCGTTTGTTTCTGCTTTGTATATTTATTTTAAGTTATAAATAATAAATTATAACTTTAGCAACAACAAAAAAAAACGAACAGAAATAAAAAACCAAAATGGTGGTAAAAACGATTTTATTTTATAAAAAAAATATTATAAGAATAACATAAATGATATTGATGACGACACGAAGATGATAATATTTACCTACTTATTAATAACGTTGTTAACTGCACTGAGTTTAATGTAGTGAATCAGCATGTTATAATATTTAGAAATATAGGTATGTATTTCTATTTCATAACAATAACATCACTACATTAAATATCATTGAACTAAATAAAACGGCATTAGGTATACGTTGAAGTTCTACCTGGTCTACTATATATCAATTTGTTTTATGAATAGTTATTTTAGTTATAAAATAAGGTTTTGACAAAAAACTAGGTATTCGAAATACTTCGTTACAAATTATAACAATAGTTAATTTAACACACACACTGACATACGTTAGTATTGTTTGTGACCAACACTGGTTACTCAAGTTATTCATGCTTTTAATAGCTAAGTGGAGCACCATTTTTTCTATTGCTTGTTGCAAGCGGTCCCGCATACCGCGCACCATATTCCAACAACGATCACTTCCACTTGCAGTTGAATGAGTAGGCAAAAATGGGTGTTCAGTATGCCTTCTAACAATTGCTTGATGACGTTCTGACACTGGAGTATGTAACATAGTAGGTTTTGGTCCAGGACGATCTTTTTGAATATTCCCTGCCTCTTCAAAACGTCTTAGCGACAATCTGACTGTATTTCTCTGAAACAACACAATAAGCATAATTTTAGTAACGAATAGGTAAACATAATTTATCGATTAAGTTTGAAAAAATACGTTTATCAAATTAGATTATATAAATCAAATTAGACCTATAAATGATCTCAAATTAGACTCATAATGAAACACACTTAATTGTCTATTATTCTACATTCACCGGCTTTTAAGCAGACTAACGAATTAAGGAAAAAGTATAATTATAAATGAAGCATAAAAAGAATACACTTACCGCTATATTAAGTTTCCTAGCAATCGCTTTAATACCAACATTCTCCTCATGCAAATAGATTATTTTGTATTTTAAATAATCACTCAACTGAGACATGACGATTAAACTATCAAAACTGATAACAATTAATAAAAAGGAAAAAAGCCAATTTAGTAAGGCAAGGTAAAAATGTTCGCGCGTATTCACTGCTATTTGTGCATAGAATATATTGTTCAATTTATTCTTCTACCCCATAGTCCTTATGTCATATTTATAGCAGTTTTTGTTGAATACGCATATTGACGTCTAACTACCCACTTATTAAAAAAGGTAAAAAGTTATAAATAAATGACCTAATACCAACCTCTTAAAGCTCAAGTTTGCGTATCAAAATTATTTATTGTTTCTGTTCATCGAGTAGTGTTAGTCTGATAAACTCATACCATATTGAATAACGTTTAATGTTATGAGCATAGGGTGTAAAATCGAGTAATTTTTAGGGGGGTCAGTTAATTGCTATCACCGACTGTACCTACCTACCCTACTACTAGGTACTACGTTTTAAAGGAGGGTAGAGAAATATCTGCATAATTTCAACTTAAAACTGGCAAGGACATTAAAGGTTCAGTTTTATTACTCTGTGTATTTTATTTATGTGCAGCAGGTACCTATGTTAATTAAAATCAGTTTTATTAAGCTCTACAAAATATTTAGAATGATGTCAGACAAGTGAATTTCAATTTTGTAATTTTATATAATAAATTTAATTGTATTTCAGTAAATTTTTATCTTGAATTTATATAAACTAATTTTAGTGCTAGTGTAATTATTAATGGTAATATAGCTCACGTTTATCTATTAAACTCTGTACCTATCTGTTCTGTGTTCTTTCTGCCTACTTGGATATAGAATCTCATCGGACGTAGGAAAAGCTTTAGGTAGGTACATGTTTCCTGAAAGTATGACATAGGGACTCGTACTAGCTTTAGCTCGAAGTAATTCCAACACACAGTAGACCTACATAAAGTAGAGTCGAATATTCGTTTTTGTAAAAAAAAAATAGTTACACAACGATACAATTAGGTATACGTAGTCAGTGAGGCTCTTAGCTACAGTAAAATATCTACCTATAGATGCAATTTAATATATACATTTATATATGTACCTCTGTCCTCACAAGTCTCCTCAAGCAGGGGGTTGAATGCGCCCTAATGTGATCAAATAACGAAAAGTAACGGTCCCGATAACGAGGGCAATAAACTTTGTGTCAAGTCGACTGGCTGTTTTCACTTGACTGACTAACCCAGGGGACTGTGCTGACTCAAATCTCACGTCATTACTGGAAAGATAGATCATGGATTTTATTGAGCGGTGTACATCAATGGAGCGGTGCACATATTGATAATTGAAATTTGCGATTTGTCATCGATTTTTTACTTCTGTCATAAAAGGTAGGCAGGTATCAAGTTTGCCTCAGCATTAAAACTGATGTGTCTATTTAAAACAACTCAATGGATTTAAATATTAAGTAGTAAATAAATACACATAGGTAATAATATTAGCACTATATTTGTATTTAGCCTTTCAGACGAGTGGACGAGCCTGTTTAATTTTTAAGCGAGATCAGTAAAAAGGGGAGGTTCCCAATACTTGATTTATCAGTTTCTTTTTTTTGTTTATAAGCGATATTTTAACGAATTGTCAACGGTTGTTTTTTTTTTTTGACGGGTATTGTTTTCCGCTGGGCCCATTTCAATTTGGTGAAAATCTGATAAGATCTTTATCAGATTCAGAGATAGGTAACTCTTCAATAAATGATAGCAAATCTCTTGGCATTGCAGCAGTCGCATATCTGTTTACTAATATTATAAAGCTGAAGAGTTTGTTTGTTTGTTTGAACGCGCTAATCTCAGGAACTACTGGTCCGAATTGAAAAATTATTTCAGTGTTAGATAGCCCATTTATCGAGGAAGGCTATATATCATCACGCTTAAGCCAATAGGAGCGGAGCAGCGATAAAGAATGTTTTAAAATTGGGGATTCCACGGGAACGAAGTCGCGGGCAGCAGCTAGTCTGTTTATAAGATCTGTACAAGTCAGCCTGGTGCATCCTTTCCTCACAAATTATGATAAATTTCCATGTTTATATGGTTATCTATTTGGGCATAACTTTATTGTTTATGAACCGATCTTGTTGATTGTTTTTGCATTGTGTTAAGTAACAGCTATATTGCATTGGACACTGAACTTCAAAGATAAACCAGAGACCTCATCAACTTAAAATAAGTAAAAAAGTGAGATAATTAACCATAAGCTGGTCTAGACTTGGACTGCGTGGGCACACAAAGTAACTCCTTAACGGCAAATAGCGCAACTAATTACGGGAATAATGTCAGTTTAGCTGTCGGGTCTCACCACTCAAAAGCGAAAAAAAAACATTTTACAAAAAATAAAAATACAACAGACCTCCAAATAAATAACGCTACAAAGTTTTGTGAAATGTTTTCTTTCTTTACCTACTTTTCAGAAAATCTCCCGGTGTATTGCTTAGGTAAAGGACTTTATTGTTATTTATTTTTTTAATAAATAATTATTTAATGCTAGACAAGGATATAGGTATTACACTTAAAAGATTTTTTTACCAAAAACTTCTTTTTAAATAATAAACTAGTTGCCAACACTTTCACAAAAAAGAAAAGGATATTTATGTATGTATATGTATACTTATTTAACCTTACAATCCCATCTTAGCTCATTTAATTCCCACACAACAGGCAGAGTAGGTGCAGTACCTGAAAAATAAAATTATTCAACACTTCTTTA
This sequence comes from Hecatera dysodea, assembly GCA_905332915.2. NCBI lineage: Eukaryota > Metazoa > Arthropoda > Insecta > Lepidoptera > Noctuidae > Hecatera > Hecatera dysodea. Next base: position 12,788,446 of record HG995298.1, on the reverse strand, counting down.
TTTTTCTCTGATTTATTCCAATTCAGGCAAACAAAGGAACGAACGTTTTTAAGATTTCACTGCGGATATAAATCGCCCTTCGCTTTTGTCCTTGTTATACATTCAACCCAACTCATGTTTAATTCCTTTTGCTCCCCAAATCTTTTATCCTTTTTTTCCTTCAGCTAGGAATAACTCTGTCTCTTTCTAGTCGTAAAAATGGCGGATGCTGCGAGTGCGGGGACCAGGGTGGGGGCATTGTTTCCGTAGGGTGAGTAGGGGTTGCAAAGTTCCTGTGAAATGAATCGGATTTTAGGGCAGGAGGGAAGCAATCAATATGAGAGTTAATACTGGATGTTTGAGGAAAATGCTTAGAAAATAACTATCCATAAAATATTTTCAATGACACTGAATCACTGAAAAATACCTTGCTGTTTATTTTCAGGGAATACTACAATTTACTCCTGAACACAATATGAAGTAGGTAAGTACTTCGTCTCATTGCCAGTAAATAAAAAAAAGCTTTAACACCCTTTCAATTACGTCTCCCATCTTTCCACAGTTCAACACAGTGTTTATCAACATCATATCGCAAATAAACATTCAAATTAAACTGAGTATTTCGTTTTAATTACACCTACTAACCAATAAACCATACGTTCATATACAAACTTACCTACCTAGATAGATCTACCTATCTATTGATGTAGGAGTAGGTAGGTACCACAGCATCACATCTCGGCTTCGCAGAGGACTGGCCCGCATTTCCTCGCCCATTAAGCCGTTGATTAGCGTGCACTAGAGGGGATTTAACGATAGCTTTCAGCTATGTAATTATACTTCTCCACCGCTACCGAGTTATAGCCTCCTGGTAGTTATCCCGTAATGGAAATGGAACTTGGTATCAACTTTTGTTTTTCTTTTAGTTAAGACAAGTATTTTTGTGATGCTATCTGAACACATGTAATCTACCTACCTACGTATGCTAAGCTGTATGTACCTAACTGTAGGTACTACCTGTATTTAGGGAGGCACCGCATTTCTGGTGACCTGTAACACAGGTTTTTTTTCCCAAAACCTATATCAGGCACCAGTCTCTCATAAAGGTGGAATACAGTTGAGACATTTTTGTAGGTACCTACACATTAACTTTAAGTCAGCTTTGTGAAGAGAGAATAAATGACAAATTATTATTATTATTATACGTTTGAGCCGGGGGTATTGTTGCCTCCGTCTAGAATCCCACTTTAGAAATAAATAGCCTACCCAAAATCCAGATCATAATATGAACCGTATCAACGTCCACCCACACCTTAATAAGTAAATACCTATAGGAAACCATTATTTATGCCATCCAATTTCTTATTTAAATCGAATGGACAGTTATAATGGGGTCCCAAATCCCATAGCCCTCACCCTTATCCGTAATGTCCATTCGACTGTGACCTCTGTTCCCTCCGAAGTGGTTAAATTAGGGGAGGTCAAATACTTTACTCAACTAATGCTGGCTGCGGAACCATAATCACGTGCTGACTGACCCTCCTGAGTTTATTTGGAAGTTTGAAACGCTCCACAAACACTGCTATTAATAGAGCAAGGTAACATTTTGGGGGACCGAAAAGGTCATTGACATGTCGGTCGTTGCAAACCAAAATTATTTATACCTACTGATTTGTTACGGATGTACTTACCTCCCTATGGAACGCAGAGGTAGCTTTTGACTGGAGGTAGGTACTTATCGATCTTTTTTGCCTAAAATAAACAACTGCTCATAAAATTCTAAAAGTAAAAAATAAGGTTTTCTTTTCATATAGGTGCCTTAAAAACGCACATATAAAGTACCTACTAGATCGGCAAACGTAGTGTAGGACGTCCTCAGGCACGGTGGAGTGACGATTTGCGCAGGACGGCTGGCAGAAACTGGATGCGAGAAGCCGAAAATAGACCTAAGTGGCATGCAATTGGAGAGGCGCTATGTCCAGCAGTGGACTGCAACAGGCTGTTGATGACTAGATGGGTAAATAATCTCTAGAAACATACATTCAAGTAGGAAAATATGTGATATCCACTGCATCCCAAGGACTCGCTTGATCCTCCCCTCTCACAGAGGAATATCCTACGTCAGTTTCAAACTCGTTTTATTAGTCCGAACACGATTGTTCGAAACTACGTTGGTGCGAAACTTGTTAGACGGACGAAACGTCATGGGAATACTTAGGTACCTACCTACCTACTTCCATTTTGGGTATAGGTAGGTAAGGGGCGGAATTCCTTGGTGGAGTCCACGCTACAACGTGGAGATCTAAGACAAATGTTATGTTTGTGAATATTTCGCAAATGTGCTTCATTGCCGATCAAACCACTGTTTACCATCAACTGAGATGTAGGTCAAGCTCGCGTCTATCAATATAGAAAAAAACTGCCTTCTACGTTTATATACTAGGTATGTATTACAAGTTAACATTTTTTAAATACATTTTGAAATGAGTCAACCAGCGTAACATCATAACTCACAGACTGTAATATTATATTTTATACTAGCAGTGCCTTGCGGTTTCACCCGCGTAGTTCCCGTTCCCGTGGGAATATGGGGATAAAATATAGCATATAGCCTTTCTCGATAAATGGGCTATCTAACACTGAAAGATTTTTTCAAATCGGACCAGTAGTTCCTGAGATTAGCGCGTTCAAACAAACAAACAAACTCTTCAGCTTTATAATATTAGTATAGATTATTTTCCGATAGCAAAGATTCAAAAAATAGACAATCAATAAATAGGTAGTAAATAATAATACCAAAACATAAAAATAGGTACTTAGATCGAAATAAAACTACTACAGGCCTTTCACAGTTATTTTAGTCATAAGGTTGATTTCAGAGGTTCTGTGAACGCACTGTACGTACCGGCCCGGTCCAACCTGAAACAACCATTATTTCTTTTAACGCCATCTAACAGCAAAGCTTTCGAACTATTTACACCGCCATCTACGAAAAATAAGTTGAACTTCTACTCTTTGTTGCAATGTCAGGTAGCACAGTGGTAGCGACATCTAGCGAAAAGGTAATGAACTCGTATCAACGTAACCTTACTACAAAAGCTTGATGGTTTTCTGAACTTTGGAGCAAACGACTAATGAGTACATTCCCGGATGCTGGTGAAAATTGGAACTACAACGTTTAGTTAGAAAAAAATCTACGTTGGACTGTTATGTTGAACGATATAGATTATAACAAAATAACCCCATGCTTTGCCTGCATTCTTAAAAACATGTAAATGTAACAAGATAGAAACCTTAGATATTATATTTCTATGATAAAACACCATAGAAATATAAAATATCTACTTATGATAAAAACAGACCACATGCCACACAGCACGCACGTACCTACCTACATACAGGCCATGCTATGTCCATGGCATTAAGTCTAGATTTGATCAAATTTATGTAAATATATGTTAGGTACCAGAAATGTATGAAACCTTGGAATTGTAGACAATTCGTAGGAAATATAAACCCTTCCGAGCCTACTTAGGAAATGTGTAAAATAATATTTAAAAAAAAAAATTGATTGAGTCAGGCGTTACTTTGCGGAAATTCATTTTAAATTTGAAAATGAAAATAATATATCTAGTTTTAATTTCCGCGAATATGTGTGGGTTGCAGGTATGCACCTCCCTCCCGCCCGCTATATTATGCACATGCAAGATTACTAGGCATAAGCAAGGATAAATTATGCACATGCAGGAAGGCAATGCAAAACCCAACACCAATACCGACACGTGTTTCGCCTCTCCACAAGGCATCCTCAGGGGACGTATTGACTCGCCGACCGTTGAGTTGAACTCAACGGTCAGCGAGTCAACACGTCCATTAACATTATACCTACAAATAATTATGAACTCTATTATTTTCATCTATGCATTTTGAGATGCAATAAACCCAGGTGCTGTATGATTCTTTTTTTCTCGTATTGCCTATATAAACAGCCCTTGCCCACCTTTAGGTAACCTTACAACAGACCATAAGATTTTGAACAAAGTCAGCTTTTTCGTCAACGGGTAAGTTGTAAACTTTATTTGGGTTATAATTTAAGTGACAATACACGTGATTATCGTCCGCTTTGTTGTCACTAAAGCGACCATAAATGGTCAAAAGCAAGCTGCTAAAGGGGTAAACAAAAGGATAGAACAGGGGCGAACTTAAACTTACGCTTGATCTGCTTCGGTCTGCGTTTTTTAAATTAATATTGTTCATTAGTCAGTTCGTTACATATAATTTGTTACAGGAGTCATCATTAAGTACCTATTACACACTAATCATCATTGTCAAATGATAATTTTGTAAATAATAAGTGGATCAGTAGGTACTTAGTAAGAAAACTTTTTACACAACTGCCCAACAAAAGGAGTGTTTACACGACTTCCCAAAAAAAGGAATGTTATGTTTTCAAGGTTCATGTGTGTTTGTAAGTTTCATTATTCCACCATAACTTATTAACGGCTTAACCGATATCAATGTACCTAGGTAGATATGTGGCACTATGTGGTTAGAAGCGTTGGGTTATCCCGGGTAACATATGGTGGACAAATTTAACAAATAAAAAGTTTGGCCCATAAATAAAAAAATACGAAATATTTTGTTTTCATGAAAATTAGACTAGGTACATTTACTGTTATCGTCTAAAGCTTGCAAAAAAGGTATGAACTAAAAAAACAAATAACTAAAGAAATTAAAAAACAACCCTGCCATGTCAAAAAGTGAACTATAAAATTTATAACTTTGTTAAAAAAAAGTTAAAGGAATATAAGCCTTAAATCTCGCTTTTACATTTAATTTTCTATTTCCACAAAAAGTGTTATAAGAACGGAAATTAATTAATTAAAACTGTTTTTAGACGATGAAGCATTTTTTAAATGTTTTATCGTAAACATCAGATAAGTCGGTATCTATTTACCTACTACCTAAAATTAAAGTCACCTAAAAAGTTGTCACTTACCTATAACGTAAATCTGGAGACCCAAGTTCGGCCCTGTCAAAACTGTATAAACCATGTTTTAACTAACATGGAATTCGAACAAAATTTTATTACAACATAGAGGTGCTTTATTCACAAGCACGATTCGCTACAGGTTGTTTGTCAGCGATTCTAGCTAATCAGTCACTGACGAACCATGCCCTAGCTAGGCACCCCTGTAGTTGCCTTAAATTTTTTTGGCCCAATCGAAAATTTGTGAATGTAAAAGTGGCAAAATAATAAGTGTTTACATGGAAATGTGTGCTGTTAAGTGATTTTTAAACTATACAGGCTGCTGCGCGAGCTGGTTATTTTCAGGCAGGTACCAAAGTTCTGATTACTACCTAAATATTCGCTCACCTATAGGTACTCTGAAACGATGACTATGTAGAATAGGCAGCATTTAGTTTAATTGCGAGATTGAATTAAACAAGTACATAGTTACCTAAATACTTACCTACCTCCTATATGCATGCATAATAGGTAGGTACCTACCCACGTATAACATATTTGTATATAATATCTACCTACTACACTATATGTCTACCTAATTATACCTAAGTATTTCAAACCACTTGCCCATAATAGATCAACTATCTGATTTATATAACAAAAGCTTGCCACACGTCACTATCTCCAGAACATTTCAACCAATTGCATAACAGGATCGCTCAAATATGTGACCAACTTTCGATGGCGTCCTGACAGCGTAGTGACAGCACTGTAATTTATAGGCAAGAAATTCGCCGGCCATATTGGATTGTGCTTTAGAAAGCGCATGTGCGTAGAAAGCGCGGGACGAGCGGCGAATCAGATGCGTGTATCGTAGCGGCCATCGCTATAGAGGCGGGCACACACGTCATGAAGCGCATTTCCAGAGAAATTAATGATCGACACGTGAGAGGATTTGCTACAGCTTACAAATGGCAGTATGGATTATATTGATTAAAACTGACTTTCTATCTTTCAACACAATCTTTGAATAAATCTGATGGTCTGATAAACTTTGGTCTACTTTGGTCTTCTTTTTCTCGACCTTTAGGTAGGTAGCTAAGACATTTATTTGCTGTACTGTGATTTAGGGTTATTATTAGTATATGTCTATGCCAAGAACTTGGTGCTAAAATATTTTTCTTTGTAGGTAGGTATTTCTATTTTTCTACGATTTCATTATTCAGTTTGTAGGTACCTACTTATCTAAAAAGTCAATTTAACGAGACAAATAAGTATGTATGTATATTTGCAACAAAGAAGCCTTTCTTTGTCCTTATATGGTACTCATACAGGAGAAAAAATCACAGTCGCAGGTCGGTAGGTAGGTACTTGCCCATATGCACTATGTCTACTGCTCTAAAAATCCTCTTTCGCTGTCATATAGGTAATTATATGGGCTACTTCCCGTTATGTCACATTCCCGATTGGACAACATGTCAAAAGTTTTAAAAACAACTGAACGCTAGTAGCGTTTGGTCAAGATTTTGATCTTCGTACATCCATTCCCGTTTTGTCACCCTTTTTTTAAACTAGTTCTTTGTATAGTACAGTCAACTACAAAAGTTACCAAGTTCTTTTTGACGATCTTTTTATCACCTGACTTTCCCAGAGGTTGGTATATTGCTTTCTTAGCATATGTAAAATCCTAAATTATATACGTTACGTGCATAGGTATGTACTGTGGCAATAGGTTTGATTGCCATGTGCAGCTTTCATCTATTTAACTTTGAAAACCGATAGTCCTAACCTTACTGAGAGTGAATCAGACTGTGGAAGTGCAAAAAAATCCAAGTGGTCAAGATTTACAATACAACTACCAGGAGACTAGAAAAATGTCGAAGTATTTTCGAGGCTGGAATTGTAAGCGGCAAAGACTCACAAACTACCAGGATACCAGAATCATGAAGATACATTTCTCGGGCTAGAAGTACGAATGTTAAAAACTCAAAAACTACCAGGATACTTAACTTGTTTTTTTCTTGGGGCTAGGATAACTTTTTAACATCAATCTATGACCCTTAGGAGTCGAGGAAAAAGCCAGAAACAATAAGCCAAAAAGAATAAATGACGCTCCAGCCTCAAATACCCGAAATTACTGAATTGCGAAACCACGAGATAACTTTCATTATGTTATGCCTTCCTGAAGCCAGTTCTAAAGTTCACGCAGACGAAGTCGCAGATAGAAGCTAATTTATTAACAAAATACAAAGAGCTCACTGGGATAACAATATGCTAGTATCACGAATTCTATACTGATCTAGAGGAAACTGAAAGTGATAATCAAAACACTTTTGACGCGAGCGAAGCCGCGGGCAGAAGCTAGTAAGTAGATAGAACATGAACGGAGGCATTTCTTTTTGCTCCTGACTGTACTTTCCAAACAAAATGTTGACCAAACGGGAAAGAATATAGGCATTTTCAAATGTTGACGAATCGGGAATGAATGTATGAAGATTAAAATCTTGACCAAACGCCACTAGCGTTCAGTTGTTTTTAAAACTTTTGACATGTTGTCGTATCGGGAATGTGACATAACGGGAAGTAGCCATTATATGATATACAGATTTCTATTGCATTTTACAAATATCTCGAATTCTGAATTCAAATCAATACCTACATATAGGTATAGTTACCGGCTTAACCCGATTTCAGGACATAGGTAGGTACTAGTTTTGCCTAGGCTAAACTAGTTCTTCCTATACGCGACAGGATTAACTAGTATAGCCTAGTCTAAACCAATTCATCCTAAGTCCGGTAGGATAGACCAGTTTAGGCTAGGCCAAACTAGTTTATCCTGATATAAATATGTATACTCCAGGATAAACCGGTATGGCCTAGTAGATTATAGTATACCTAATAGCCAAAATAAGTAGATAAACTGAATAAAAAACTCAGTACATAATTGGAAAAATAATCACTTTTTTTAAAAACGGTAATGTTTCGTCGTTAAAAGTAATGGATAATTGGTAATACAAACAATCATACCTACTATAACAAATAATAAGTATTTCTTTTAATAGAAGAAATAATTATACCTGAATTATTAAAACTGTTAGGTATTTATTATTACATGATGTGCTTTGGTGACATTTAGAATTACAAAGTATCATTGCCTTCTCGCAAAAACACAAAAATAATAAAATAACTAAGTTCGGAATTCGGTGTTCAAAAAATGAAGAAACAAAAACAGACTTCATGGTAAGTCGTTTGTTTTTTTTTTCTAACGTTACGTATGTACCACTCTTAGGTCCACTTGCGTTGCCAGGGCTGAATTTACAAATAAGGTACTTTTAGTTATTTCACTAGCATCTCAAAAACGGTTAGGGTTAAATCTAGCTGACATAACTTCTAATGGTCGAAGATTGCAGAACTCCCAGTCTAAACAAGTCTCTCAATTAATAAGTTAATGATTGGTAGCTCAAACTAACAAATCTCAGCTAACTAGATAGTTGTTTATTTTTGCGCTAGACGCCCTTAGTTTGCTACTTAGGTACCTTCTTAAATTTCAACTAGCATAATGGTATAAGCGGCGTAGCAAGCGCTACGAATGCTACGATTGCTACGAGCCGCTACGAACATCATTAAGTAAACCACACCTACCTATTTTTAACGATTTCAATAAAAGAGAAGCTTTTCAATGTGACTGTTTTTTCTTTTGTATGTTTATTCAGGTATATTTTCGCCAAATGACAACTGATTTGGATGATTCTTCTTTTGTTTGGAATAGTATTTTTCCGAACTGGTCCCATTCCGTTCAAATCATTTTTTGAAGATCTGATGAAGAACTTCAGAGATAGGCAACGCTTCAAAAAATAATAGCAAATCTTCCGAGATTGATGAAATCGCATATTTGTTTATTATTTACAGCAGTTTATAAGATATGTAACTTCACTCAGTCTTTGGGGTTATCTTTCGGGCATAACTAATAACTTGATGATTATTTTTGAGTTGGGTTTAGTTAGATTTTGTCTACGGGCGTATGTATTTATATATATCGAGATAGCTTATGGAATACGTACTAGCTTCCGTTAGTGGCTTTACTGCGTATAGATAGACAAGTTTATTTTCGCATTTATGATATACTAGCAAGGCCCCGCAGTTTCACCCTCGTACTTAGTTCCCGTTTTTGTGGGAAAATAGGTATATAGCTTTTATTACTCGCTGCCAATGAAGCTTTCCACAGGCCAAAAACTGGATAGAGTCGGTCTAGTTATTTCCGTGCTTACTCGGTACAAACAAACAAAAAATATTTCCTCTCCGTCTATTATACTACACATGGATTGACAGATACCTAAGTGTTAGGTACATATAGATAGATAGATACTTACTGAATGTTCTACAAAGTTCCAGTAAATAAGAAGAAAACTCCCCTACATAGAATTTAATACGGGCCGCTTTTTATCGTGGCCGTTTATATGGCCTTTTTATTTTTATGTCCGACGTGTCCCGTCCGCTACCGTCTACTTACTTCAATTATTTATACGCACCATAAAAAGTGCGCATCTAGTAATCAACTTTTTATGGCAGCGTTTTTTTTCCACTTATTATTTCTACGTAAAAATAATTAAAAAGTTACCTACTTCTCTAATACCTACTTATCTCAAGCCCACGCACCACTTTTCATGGATAAAGGCTTTTTGTTTTATTTTTTAGTGTTGGAAAATCGTCAAATGACTTTTTTCGCTCTGGGGGAGGAAGGGCATGTCAGGCTCTTACTGGCTAAAACCCACCCGTGTTCCTCCTAACGCCCTTTGCGTTCCAGGGCCGCGGATATTGTTCCATGAATTCTACGTGCAGCGTCATACCTTTGAGTTTCTGGAAAATTATGTACCTACTTCTTTTTTATAACTAGGTACGTAAAGCTTAAAATTTCCATGTTACCTGTCCCCACCAAGTCAAAATTAAATAGCTACTAGTTGTAGATAATATTTAAGAATGTAAGTATGATTAGCCGTCATCGTAACTGGGAAGTCCTTCGCTGGTACAAAGAAGGCCTCATGAGTCATGATGCATCTAAGAGAAGTAGTGGTTAATTTAAGAGATTACTACACAGATTTTAGTAACATGCACCAAATATTCAGTAGGCTCCCTTTTCAATCACTGTATCTCCAGGTCAACATGAATGAATTCGTCCTACGGGTCTTTCTAGAGCTTCTCCAACCAAGAAATTGTTTAGATTGCACTTTGAGAGCTGCCATCAGGCCTGCCATTTCACTTACAATGATAATTATATCCATCAAGTTTATTGTCTCGCAAAAATCTTTTACTGCTACCTTATGATGTCTGTTACTTACGTTCTTCGTTTAATATTGTGCGGATTATACTAGCTCTGCTTACGAATTTATTAGCATAAACATAATCAGTCTTTTAATTTTCCCACTGCTACACATAATACAGGCCTCCTCTCTAGGAGAGGGAATGGGTCGTAATCTACCACGCGGGCCCAGTGCGGGTTGGTGAATGTCACGTCACATGTCTTCGAATTTTTGCCCGAGTCGAAAACGCGTTGTATTCCATGCGCGCCTCAGTGAGATGTTAGCATAGAAGACGGAGCCTGGTAGGACCAGTGCCTACCAGGGTCGCGGAATTAATAAAATGTTAAATTAATACACTTTAAATTATTCAAATCGGACCTTTCGTTTAAAAGTTAAGACGGTATAAAAATGCTTTGAGTAAAAAAATGTTGCGCTTTGAGCGATGCGCCCTATGTTTAGTCTATTAATAAGTAATTAAACATTCGCGTTTTTTAAACTTAAAAAAATATAGGTATTAAAAAATAATTGAATATGAGTTATTAAATATTAACGTTTTTTAATCGATCTACGAAAGTAAAATATAACGCCCCGCGGCGACGCGCCGTCTTCCGCCGCCGCGTACTCCTTATAACTACTTTCGTATTTATTTATTAGATAGTAGGTATAAATTTCTTCTCAAAATTATTGCACACTCGCTCAGTCTTCCTACCGCCGCATAATATCATCTATTACTGATAATAAGTATACTCCTAATAATGCCATATTAACAATTACTTTACTCAAACTCAAACTCAAACTCAAACTCAAAGCATTTATTTCAATTAAACCCTTTACAGGCACTTTTGAATTGTCAAGTCGAAAGAGGTGAAGCTATCTGCACGTTCCAAAGCGTAGATCTCTATGGAGAAGAACGTGCAAGAAACTCCACGGACACTCTTTTAATTAATCATGTTCTGTATTACATTACGTTTTAATACATCCTTTGGTGCTTCTATATGTGAGGACAATGCAAAGAAAAAAAAGGAAACCACAAAACAATTCAAAGTATAAAGATTAAAACAAATCAGTGGCAGTTAAGAGGTGACCAGTCTCAACCGACGGCGCCCGTTCACGAACATGACGCGTGTATCGGCACCGTTTAGCTCAACCATTTTGAAGGGAACCGAACGATCCAACACACACGCCACCATCAGCGAGACATTTGAGCGAGCATGACATGCTCTCAACTGCCATTTTAGTTCAAGTCACAAAGTAAACTATAAGGTATCACATGTAAATGGCTCCATGGTACTCACATTTACAATATTTGAAAATAAAATGCTTCTACAGTATACAAAACTACGGTTTACATTAAACCAAGCAAATACAAGTAAAAAAAACAGATAAATTATTTATTCTCAAAATAATATAATAAAAAAAAGAAAAATAAATAAATGAGACAAAAAAAGGGCGAGCATCTCTTCCAAATATATAATCCTAACTTGTTAACCCAAGTGGTTGAGGCTGTGGAGCAGGACCGGCATTTAGCCAAGCATTTTTATCAAGGATATAATCTTCCAGTTTATAATATGCTTGCCTACATAGTGTGCGTTTTATGCATGTTTTAAATTTTCTCTCATTCAATTGAAGAATATCGACTGGTATTTTGTTATAAAATTTTATGCAATACCCCATAAAAGAAGTGTGTACTTTAGCCAATCTAAACCTAGGTTGATCTAATTTGTTTTTATTTCTGGTATTAAAATTATGCCTGTCGCTGATCTTATTAAACATATGAAGATTTTTCCGAACATACATAATGTTTTCATATATGTATTGACAAGGTACCGTCATGATGTTAATTTCCTTAAACAGTTCCCTTAGAGAATCGCGCTGGCGGAGATTGTAAATGGCTCTTATTGCTCTTTTCTGCAGAATAAAAATAGACTCTATGTCTGCAGCCCGTCCCCATAGCAAAATACCGTAAGACATGATACTATGAAAGTAGCTAAAATAGACCAGTCTCGCGGTATCTACATTAGTAAGTTGACGGATTTTTCTGACAGCATATGCTGCTGAACTTAGCCGTCCTGCAAGTGATGCTAAATGAGGACCCCATTGTAGCCTTGAGTCGAGCGTTATCCCCAGGAAAACTGTGCTTTCGACGAATTCTAGTTTCTCTTTATTCAATACTATTTCCTCAATACTACTTTTAACATTCGGTAAAACAAATCTAATACATTTAGTTTTTTTCTCATTTAATACTAAATTATTAGCAGTAAACCAATTTTGGACCTGCTGAAGGGAGTCATTCACTTCGTCAAGATTTGCGGAACGTCTATTTATCTTAAAAATTAAGGACGTATCATCAGCAAATAACACCATTTGTGATTGTTTTTTCAAAAGATAGGGTAGATCATTAATGTACACTAAAAAGAGGAAAGGACCCAGTATTGAGCCTTGTGGTACCCCCATTTTGACTCCTAAACCACATGAATTTACACCGTTTATTTGAACTTGCTGCTGTCTGTCATTTAAATAAGACTTTACTAAACTGAGTGCAAGTTTACAAAGTCCGTAATGTTCTAGTTTTAAGAGCAAGGTTTCGTGATTAACACAATCAAATGCCTTGGAGAGGTCACAAAAGATTCCTATGGCATCTTGGGCCTCTTCCCACGCTGCAAATATATGTTTTAGTAAGGTGACACCAGCGTCAGTCGTACAACGTCCTCTGGTGAAACCATACTGTTGATCGTGTAAGATTTTATTGGTGTTGAAATGAATGAGCATCTGATTGAGCATCACCTTTTCGAAGACCTTGCTGAAAACCGGCAACACGGATACAGGTCTATAATTATTGGTGTCTTTACTATCGCCGGACTTAAAAAGTGGTATAACCTTACTGTATTTCATTATATCCGGAAAGACACCTTGGTCCACACATAAATTAAATATTAAAGCCAAGTATGGTGCTGTGGTTTCAATTATGGATGTGCACACTTTGACGGACATACCCCATAGGTCTTCAGTCAATTTGATTTTAATTTGCCGGAAGGCCTTTATAACTGTCATAGGGTTGATATGTTTGAATTGGAATTCAACCGGGCAGTCTGGAGCGTTTGCTCTTAATAAATTAATTGAGACCTCGGGTGACGAGTCTAAAGCTTCAGTAGTCTTACATGGTATGTTAGTAAAGAAATTCACAAATTCTTGAGCTACTTCAAAATTTGAGCTTATGGCACCATGTGAAGTCTCCAATAAAAAATCAGTGTTCCGTACTTTATTTCTATTAGTTTCATTATTGATAACTTTCCAAACTGTCTTTATTTTATTATCAGCCCATTTAATCTTGTTGCTAATGTACAGGGCTTTAGCTACCTTGCAAGTGTTTCTAAAAACTTTTGAATATTTGTTTACGTACTTATTAAATGATTCAGTGTTAATGAAAGGCTTAAGGCCATATAGTTCATATAGTCTTTCCCTGCTTATCCTAATACCTTTAGTCGCCCAGTCACTGAAAATAAACTTAGGGAAAGTGTCTTTTGACTTCTTTTCAAATGTTGTATTGAATTCTTTTAATACCACTGAAAAGAAATTATCGTAAAATTTATTTGCATCTTTTATGTCATGGCCTAGATCATTTAACTTATTTTGTAAACTACAATTGAATTTCTCTAATTTGCCAGTTGTAATTGGCCTATATTGTATTTGAATTTTTTGTAAGACAGCTTTAAACTCAAACGTTACCAATTGTCCACTATGGTCAGACGGTAGATAATTAACTATGGCTTTATCTAGATAATCACAATCGCAGAATACATTATCGATACAAGTTGATGAAGTTGGTGTTATCCTAGTTGGTTCTGCAAAAACATTAGATAAATTGAATGATTTAAAAAGGTTTAAAAATCTACTGCTTACTGAATTATTTTCTAAAATATTTACATTAAAATCTCCACAAATAATCGTAGATTTTCTACCTGCTGCAAGTTTCGCAAGGATGTCTTCCATTGTTGATTCGAATAAAGTAAAGTTTTGAGGGTTTGGAGGTCTGTACACACACACTATAACATGCTTATCTAGCTCAACATAGGACAGTTCGATGCAATGTTCCACTGACAGGTTAACAATGTCATTACGTTGCTTAAATTTTAAACAGTTTTTTACTAATATGAGGGAGCCACCGCGTAACATTGATTTACGATTAAAACAGCTACCCACATTATAATTTTCGTAATTAATTAGCATCTGGTAATCCTTCAGCCAATGTTCACTAAGACATACAATATCAAACATTGTTCTTTCTAAAAACATCTCAATTTCTAATAATTTGGAAGAGATACCCTGAATATTTTGATGAAATAATTTCAAGGTATGCTGCTGACCCCCTTTTTGGCATTCATTAAATTGAGAGCAAGAGGACACTTTAATGTTGGTAGGTATAACTAATTTGTTATTAATATCCTCTGTTGTCTTATATACTAGTTTAAATTTTTATCCGGAGTTTGCCCACTGACTTCTATATCATCACTTTGCAATGAGTCTGCTTTGTTAGCCATTGAATTTTCCCTAGTGATATATGGAACCTCCTTCGTACAATTTGTATAAAGATTTATAGCAATAGTGCTACAGTTATTCTGGTTCACCACCTGATTCTTAGTATCATTACTAAACATTGTGGATTTAATTACACAAGACTTCGACATACTACTTATGTCTGAGTTAATATAATTAGCTAATAGCTTTGCTATTGTGTGTCTAAAATTAATTGGCAGATACACAGTATCCCTAGTAGATTTTAAATTTTCCACAAAAATGTTGGTGTCAAAAAACATAAACTTGTCACTATAGTGACTAGCCAAGAAGTGCATGTGTTTATTTAGCCTATGAATGTAGTTATTTTGTCTAATTGACAATTGATCAAAATATGGAAAAGCACACAATATTATTTTGTGCTGTAGGGAATAGTTTAAATGTAACGAATAATTATATAACTGATAGTATTAAGTACTGAAGTTAATTATAAAAAGATCATTTTGTGCGCTTTTCAATACTTTGAGCTGTTATCTTATAGTCAAAATAACTATATACACATGCTGAATAAGCATATGCAATTTATAGTAAGTCAACATGACTGACAAGCTGAAAACACATGACTGAAAAACTGAGTGACAAGCTTTTTATTTTTTGACATCAACAATTTTGTTGATAAACGTAAATCGATTAGAGATAATTAATGTTGCCCAAAATTGGTCTTGATCTGGTCTTGCATTTTCGCAAGACGAAGACCAAGACCGACTTATTTTAGCGAGATCAAGACCGAGGCTGACCCCTGCAAGATTTTAGCAAGAACAAGACTAAGCCTGCGAGACTCTTGCGTCTCGCAGTTAAGTCAAACTGAGATTTGGGCGTTACTAAGTAGGTATTTGGTCAATCCCGATTATGATAGACGTTCCCTAGTATCAAAAGCGTATCGGCATAAAACTAAAAGGTCCAAACTAAATCATTTTCGACTATTTAATAAGTAGCGCGTTACTCACAAATATGATCCCATGTGATTAAAATGTTCCTACCTAGCATAACTTTCTAGCAAAGTACCTTACCTTAGTACCTTGTAGGTATCTAGTTATCTACCTATAATAAGATATGTTTGTATGAGTCTAATGTCCAGATCTAACTTTAGTAAGTTGATATGTGCTTAAAATTTTTGCCAAAATTATACAAACATTTCGTAGATTAGAACTTAAACATAACATATTTTCAACTCTATCGTAAAAGCATTCAGGTTCAAGGTTGATTGGAAAATTTGACGTTCCGAGAATAAACCGCTGGTCGGTCAATGTATTATAATATACCTAATTATTTGATAATTTACCGAGAAAGACGCCGCGGTTTATCAAAAACTGTGCAACAAGTGTATCACAGCGTTTGACACTGTTTGAGCATCGCATTCGCCGCCACAGAGTACGTCAGAGGCATACAAAATTGTTACCTATTTAGGTAGGCTTGGCACAGTATAAATTTAAATGACCTTGAAGATGTCTTACATTTTACCTACCTACCTACTCTATTGCGTTGTTCTAAGATCTAAACTTACGTGTTTGATTAATAGCAATAGCAATAGACTTGCGAGACTCTTGTTGCAAGACCAAGACCAAGACTGGGGTAAGTCTCGTCTTGGTTATGCATTTCGGCAACACTAACCGGATACTGTGTATCTGCCTGATAGCTTTAGACGTCAAATAGCGAGGCTATTCTTTTTTTAATTTTAAGTCAGACATAATTAGTATGTCTAAGTACTCTGGTATTAGCACCACAATGAGTACTAATGTCTTGGTTGCTGGCTCAAATTATTTAAACTAGGTAATAAGACAACAGAGGCAATTTAGCTGAACTTGTAAACAACTACCTACATATCTTCTAGGCTTCTAGCATTAACAAAAAGGGAGCTATTCAGAAATCCTTTACTCTATACCTTCAAAACATACAAGGCTTTTCTTCAAAGCAACAACGAGTGATATAGTGATAATTATAATAATTACAGTTTGGGCAGTTGTTTTAACCGTAAATCAATGCTGTGCGGGGGTTCATTTATCTTAATCTTAATTAAACGGTCCAATGATTGGCTAAATGCTGGTCTTGTTCCACAGTCACAAGGGTGCACAAACTAAACCATTCCTCTAACATTTGAAAACATTGTTAGACCTGCTGAAGATGGTAAGAAGTTTTTTTTATTGTATAGACTCAATCTTTTTAGCATTATAGAACTTAAACTACTTAACTATATTTTTTATGAATGATTTTAAAGAGAGACCGTGCATTTTCTTGCACGTTCTGCTCCACTCGTTTAGATCTACGCTTTACGTGCAGATAGCTTCACCTCTTTCAACCTTGACAATGCAAAAGTGCTTGTAAAGGACACCATAACCCTGGAATCGGGTCATCTAATGTACTTCCGAGAGGGAGACCAACAATCCCAAGGCGGCGTTGGGTTTCTTGTAAACAAGTCCCTATATGACAGTGACAACATTGTGGAAATGTCAAGTGTGTTAAACAGGGTAGCGTACCTAAATGTGAAGCCACCGAGAGGTATAGCCTCAAGGTAGTGCAAGTGTACGCACCGACCTCGACACACTCGGACGACGAAGTGGAGGATATGTTCGATGACATATCGAGAGCCCTCCACTTCACTACAAAGACACAGTACACCATTGTCATGGGGGACTTTAAGGCCAAAGTGGGAGTACAGAATTGCTGCAAATCGGTAGTAGGACACCATGGATTTGGAAGCAGAAATTTCTGCTTCAATGCTCGTCAACTCCCTCGAACGGGAGGGGCTGTTCTTGATGAACTCCTTCTTCAAGAAACAGCCCCAAAGGAAGTAGATGTGTAAAACCCCGACATTATGACCAAAAAAAAATATTTATGTCAAAAAAAGAACAGGGAAGAAGGTATGAGGTTCTGTGATATGTAGCGTAATGAAGGAACCACGTGAAAGCCCACCCGTCACTTCGTTGGCAAAGCGGTTTCTAAACCGAGAGACCACCTGACGATTTTGACCATAGCAAGTGGAGAAGTCGTTTCTTTGAAGCCAGCAGTCATTTCGGAAGTGGAGGACTTCTATAGCCGGTTATATGCAACGCATGCATCTCGTCCTGGTCCCAAAAATGAGGATTCTAGAGCCACATTGACACGCCATTTCACCGAAGACCTACCAGAAGTCAGTATTGGCGAAATCCATTGCTTTTGGGCAGCTTAAAAATGGAAAAGCACGTGGAGAAGACGGCGTTACCACAGAGCTGCTGAAAGCTGGAGGTAAACCCGTACTAAGGGAGCGACGTTATTTCCCCGAAATCGTTCACTAATGCAATGGAGGATATGTTCAAGACGCTGAACTGGAAAGAACGTGGCATTAACATCAATGGCGAATACATCTCTCACTTGCGATTTGCAGATGATAACGTCATCATGGCAGAAACGCTGCAGGACCTACAACAGATGCTGAATGACCTGGCTTACTCTTCTGTACGCATCGCCCTACGGATGAACTTGGATAAAACCAAGGTCGTGTTTAACGAGCATGTTCTACCGGAACCGATTGCGATTCATGATGCCGTTCTCGAAGTTGTTCAAAAATATGTGTATCTCGGGCAGACATTGCAGTTGGGTAAAAACAAGTTTGAGGGCTAGGTGAATAGAAGAATTCAATTGGGTTGGGCAGCATTTGGGAAGCTACGTCGAGTCTTTACATCGTTGATCCCACAGTGCCTAAAGACGAAAGTCTTAAATTAGTGCGTCCTACCCGTCATGGCATACGGATCCGAAACGTGGACACTGACGGCTCGTATGGTCCACAAGCTTAAAATCGCTCAGCGGGCTATGGAAAGGGCTATGCTCGGTGTGTCTCTGAGGGATCGCATCAGAAATGAGGTGACCCGTCAGAGAAGCAAAGTCATCGATATAGCCCACCGGATTAGTAAGCTAAAGTGGCAGTAGGCTGGCCATATTAGTCGTAGAACCGACAACCGTTGGGGTAACCGAATTCTAGAGCGGAGACCGCGTCTCAGAAAACGTAGTGTCGGACGTCCTCAGGCACGGTGGAGTGACGATTTGCGCAGGACGGCTGCCAGAAACTGGATGCGAGAAGCCGAAAATAGAGCTAAGTGGCGTGCAATTGGAGAGGCCTATGGAGCAGTGGACTGCAACAGGCTGTTGATGAACCTACCCTATAGAGGAGTCGGAAGGTGTGTTCAAGTTTGTAAAGGAAAGTACAAAAACCCGCGAAGACGAAGTCGCGGGTGAAGTGGTAGTTATTTATTATTATTTATTTATTTATATTAAATATAATTAAAAAACCACTGACTGATTGACTGACTGATTGATTGATTGACTGATTGACATAATTGTTTTCCCACTTCCCGTGCTAGGAGGGGAAAACTTTATATGGGGTTATATAGAAGGTGTCGGGGTTAGTATGGGAAAAATCTGAAACTACCCCTTTTCAACCCCATTGCTTATCTCAGAAACCTGACGTCGAAGAGAAAAATGCTTTTCGGGGTTGTATAGAGGGTGTTTCGATGAATATAAAACGAAAAAAAAATTTACCCCTTTTCAACCCCCTTTTTACAACCCCTTTGCGTATCTCAGAAATCTGACATTTTAGAGAAAAATGGTTTTCGGGGTTGTATAGAGGGTATCTGGATGAGTATATGGCCAATAAGAAATTCAACCCTTTTCAACCCCCTACTTTCAACCCCTTTGCGTATCTCAGAAACCTGACATTGTAGAGAAAAATGGTTTTCGGGGTTATATAGAGGGCATCTGGATGAAAATATGGCCAAAAAAAAATCAACCCTTTTCAACCCCCTTCTTTCAACCCCTTTGCGTAACTCAGAAACCTGACATTGTAGAGAAAAATGGTTTTCGGGGTTGTATAGAAGACATCTGGATAAATATATGGGCAAAAAAAGTTCAACCCTATTCAACCCTTTTCATCCCCCTTCTTTCAACCCCTTTGCGTAACTCAGAAACCTGACATTGTAGAGAAAAATGGTTTTCGGGGTTATATAGAGGGCATCTGGATGAAAATATGGCCAAAAAAAAATCAACCCTTTTCAACCCCCTTCTTTCAACCCCTTTGCGTAACTCAGAAACCTGACATTGTAGAGAAAAATGGTTTTCGGGGTTGTATAGAGGACATCTGGATAAATATATGGGCAAAAAAAGTTCAACCCTATTCAACCCTTTTCATCCCCCTTCTTTCAACCCCTTTGCGTAACTCAGAAATCTGACATTGTAGAGATAATAATTGTTAGTAAAAAAATACAAAAAAGACACCGCGGGTTGCTTGCAACTCGCGCCCCCAAGCGAAATACTAGTCTTAATATATAAAAGCGAAAAGTCACCTACTCACTCTTTCACTGATTAATGACGATATCTTTCTTTCGAAAACTAATTTAATATAATTTGGCACCGAGGTAGATTATGAGTAGGAGACGTCAGCTAAGAAAAGATTTTAGGAAACTCTCAATCCACGCGGACGAAGTTCTAGTTAATTATAAATGTGAGACAGCCAGTCATACTTTCTTCTCGCTTCTCATTAAGTATCGAAAAAATATATAGAAAATTTCAAAGAACAGACCTATAGTTATTTTTAGTTTACTTTTCAGAGACGAACGATGAACGACGAACGACGACGATGACGACATAGAGAAGATTACCCACTTAAAAAAAAACATTAATTTATTTTCGTTCACTGCTTTTATTCAATTCTTACTTACTTTATAAAAAAATACATAATTTACATAAATAATAAAGATAAATTTAATACTAATATTGTACATTTTTTCACAATGCGTAGGCATCACAAGTAACACTAAAAACTGCAGGACCACTTTGTGACTCAAGGCAATCCTTGCATCACAGAGTTGTCTTGCGGTTTTTTTATCTATGCGAAATCGTAGTCAAAACGCCTACCTACACTTTGACTCTCGTACATAAATTATTGGCAGCAGAATTGGGCGCAGCACCGGGGCAGCTTACTTTTAGTCATCCTCCTCCTCCTATAAATACTAGGTATTCCTGTAGGTAGGTAACAAAATTAATATAAAAACTGGTCGATCTTCAAAGTTAAGCAACGCTTGCGAAGGTTGGTCTGTGGATGAGTGACTATCTTAACATACCGAGTTTCCTCCGTGCCTCGGAAAGCACGTTAAGCCGTTGGTCCCGGCTGTCATTTGTAGATCTTTGGCAGTCGTTACGGATTGTCAGTCTTACCAAGAAGTACTTACCGTGTTACCCAGTTAATGGGTTGTGGAGGTCTGGTAGGCAGCCGCTACACGTTAAATACTGATATTCAGCTGAATCTCGTATGACTGGAAGCCGACCCCAATGTAGTAGGGAAAAGGCTAGGCAGATGATGATGAATTTGTGTTTTTTGCGTGAGTATGTCGAATTTAAGTCTTGACGAGAACAATATTTAGATGCAACACCGCCAGATATTGTGATTGAGGCAAATATATGACAACTTAGCACAATTTTCTTCAATGGAAAACAAATAAAAATGTGTCCTCATTTTCGGAGCAAGTATTTTTCGTATTATTATTTTTATTTCTTCGAAAGTGTATTGAAAAACGTCATTTGATACCTACACGTGGACATTTGTTATATATATACTCGGCTCCATAACACCCTCGCCTTGCGACTCGGGCGTATTTCGCCTCGGCCGCAATAACATACTTTCTCCACTTGTATCAAAATTTACTAGGTGTACTATTACTTAACGTGGGTATACGAAGCGGGATGCTATCATTTTCCAGCTTGATTTGCTCATTCTAGCAGTTTAATATTTTCTTTTATTTTTTTAATTGAGTAAAGCAACTGTTTTGAAGTTCTTAACTCCGGTGTTTAAAAAAATCGAACCTATCTTTAGTGTTATGTTTGCTTTTTTATGTTCCAGTACTAAGAAAGCTTTACGACACTAATTCATTATACCTACCTAACCGTATGTACAATGTCATAAATAATGAATACTTGGTAAAAGCCCTTCCATATTGCAAAATACCTACAAAAGGGTAAGAAGCCATTATTTTTGGCCACATCTGGATTTATTTCTCTCACAATTTGCTTTTGTGAGACAATGCATTTAGGTCCTTCAACTTTAACGATAGCCTCCCCACGAAAGCTCCCTCGTTTCGTTCAAATTACATAAAATTATAAATAGTATATAAAAGTAGCAAGAGGGTCTGGTGTGATGGGAACACATTGATCTCGTGAACTGATTAGTTCTGGTTTACGTCCACCATCGTAAAAGCCACGTAAACCGCTAATTTAAGATTTACGATGGCGTAAATCATGTTTGTTTGGTGCTGTTGTGACAATGGTACATTGTGACGTAGATAATATAATATTGATGGCAATAAAACTGGATTTCTGATTAATGTAATCGTGATTACAATCGTAGTTTACGGAAAAAATCTATTGTGTATTTTAGTTTGGTACTAACTCTTACGGCGGCTTCGTTTCAATGCAGTGGTGTATCCCACAGAAACCGTGAACATTTTTCCGGAAAAAACAAACGTATGAAGTTCAATGATAATGTAGGTTTCTGTTAGTTAATGATGTTCCGTATCATCCAAATCCCACCAAGGCTCCAAGGGGATCTTGTTGTGTATGCGAAGCTGTTGGACATGCTCAGAAGCATACTCGTAGGTTTGCCGATGGAGCTAATCAGTATGTTCCAGTACTGGCACCAGTCGAACAGCGTCAGGTTAGCGGGGAAAATGTCGGAACCGTATCAGCTCGAATGCGGAGTCAGGCCGGGTGGCTTGATATCTCCTACGCTCTTTAATTTGTAAATGAACGGGCTGATTGTGGCGCTCAGCAGTCAGCGTGTTGGTTGATGGTAGGATATACGTATGTGTCAACTATTTGAGTTACACTGACGACATGGTGCTGATGAGCGAATCGATCTGTGGTTTGAGGAAGCTGATGCAGACGTGCAAGGAATATGCTTGTGGCCACGGTTTACAGTATAATGTGCTTGAACTTGAATTGTCCTTCCATTGGATGGTGTTTCAGGCCGCCAGTGCAAAATGTCCGGGGATCATACCTCCGGTTAAGTTAAATGGTGTTCCTCTGGAAAGGATTGAGCAATTTAAAGCGAATATGATCGCGCGCAGATTCGCTCGATGCTCTAGTGAGGTAAGGCTTACACTGTTTAGAGTATTTTGTACATCGCTGTACTCGTAATGCTATCCGATTCCAGTACAACAACACGTTCAGGGCGGTGATGGGGTTGCCCCGGTACTGCAGTGCCTCGGGTATGTTCGCAGAAGCGCGCATTGATTGCTTTCACGCGGTTATGCGAAAGCGCGTGGCGTCAATGGTGAACAGAGTACGGGCCAGCTCCAACTCCGTACTGAGGCTTTTTTTTCTGGATGGGAAATCATCAAATGACTTCTCCCGCTCTGGGCGGAGCGGAAGGGAGTGTCAGACTCTTACTGACTAAAACCCACCCGTGATCCCTCTTGTGCCCTTTGCGTTCCAGGGCCGCGGTGACTCTTTCGAACAAATTCCGCAACAACTCCGTACTGGCGATGATTGCTGAAAGGCTGGACCCGTTCATTCAGCATTGTTCTGACAGGCATGTACCTACTGAGGAGGAAATTTTAAAATTATGATTCGTTGTAATTCGTTGATTGTAATTTAATTAATTTATTGTTTTTAATCTATTTCAGTAAGTCTTTCCACGTTCAACTTAAACAAGCCTATTCTTCAGTCTAAATACCTAATCGCAGGTTGTTTGCAGCCTCTAAATATTGACGCGCTGCGCCGCCCTCCATGGCGGAGTGGCGGTTTGATGCACTGCATGATCTGAAATCTAGTTTTATTAAATTATACATACCTAAGCCGTTTAAGTTTGAAACTGAACTATCTACTCTACTAAATTATCGACTAAGGGTGGGTAAGTAGGTACTAAATTAGGTATGAAGACTACCTACTTTGGCTAGATAGTTAATTATCAGATACATATTACATTTGGACTAGACCCGAAGCGGTAGGTATACACCAGTTATATTTTATGGTTATTCTTAAAAAAAAATTATGTAGCCTATACATCGACCATAATTCGACCAATGTTTCCTTCAAACATTTTATAGCAGGCCCTATTGTTATAGCCATAAATAATTCCGGACAAACAATCTTCAAATCCAATTTTGTTTGGTATAAAATTTACGATCTCAAGGCACCATAGGCACGGAGCATTATGCAAGCCATGCAATTTTCTTGCCAAACTTTATTCTCTTTTTATAGACGTCTACTTGAGTAATGAAAAACTATTAAAGTGGCCGTGTGGGGATAAAGCGAGGGTCGTTGGGACCTTCTACTTTTATTATGGCCCGACGAATGGCGTAGCGCTATTTTTACGACCCTGCCAATTTCATGAGCCCCGCTAAAAGATGGCAACCCACGTTTACGCGTTCGAATAAATATATGTATGTGTCTACTTATATGAATAGGTATGAGATCTGAGAACATAAAGAAATTCCTTAAAAAAAACCAATTATATTATTGAAATCATACCGCCTGTGATACAAAGATGTTTTTGAGCACCCAAAATGTCGAAATTTTAGATCCCGCCTAGAGATCTAATTCTAGAGACCCGCCTTACAGCCCTGACTTGAGCCCTAACCAATTTTTTACCTTCCCCAAAATTAAGCAGTCTCTGTGGTCAACGTTTCAGCTCACTCGAAGAAGCTGTTGACGCATACAAGTCGGCCAATTTAACTACCCCCACTTCGGATTGGAATAAATGTTTTAAAAACTGTTTCGAACGCATGCAAAAGTGTATTAAATATTGCAGAGAAAACTTTAGTTTTTCTTTGAATAAATTATTTTTTGCAAAAAATAAACCTTACCTTACGATTAACCTATAATAAAATTTTAAATTTTTTTTGGAGTCGGTGCCAAGCTAAGTTATGAAACGACTGTACCTAATTTCAAGAGTACGCCACGAATCTTCAAAAATCCCTAGAAGCACTAAAAAGTTAAAAATAATTCTATAACCTACCTATATTAATAAACCTTACCTAACCTACGATTAACCTATAATAAAATTTAACAATTTTTTGGAGTCGGTGCCAAGCAATATTGAATATTGCTTGGCACCGACCCCAAAAAATTGTGCAAAAACCTGAAACTGAGAATGAAAAAGGAAAACGCTTAAAAGAAATTAGAGAAAGAAATGCTCAACGCATTTCGAATGGGAACCCCGACCAGCGCGAAAACAGACTTGCAAAGCAGATGACCTATAAGTATGTTACGTAGGTTGAATTAGGAAAATCAAGAAGGTTATAATCGTCGTCTTAGTTTAATTCGTAGGTACTCGATTGGCCACTGAAAGCCAAGAAGATTACGATCATCGTATAACGGAATTATGTACAAACATTAATATATCCGGAGAATGTTATTATTTCGAATGAAGAAAAAAATGTCTATTTTTTTTTTATACAATTATCAGTGGTTACCCTGGAAAGTGCATACCGTTACAATTCCAACAAACCCAAACACGGCTAGGATACATTGTCTTATTCTGGAGTTCCGGTGCCTGTCTCTTGGCTTCATCATCAGATCTGATGAACAAAAAATACAAACATCCGAATACAGAACCTCCTCTTTTTTAGAAGTCGGTTAAAAAACGCACTGCTCCAATGCAGAGTAAACTAAAGGATCGTTAATGTAGACAATGTAGATATTTTTTTTTAGATTTTTGTTGATTTTTCGAAAACCGCTTGTTCGATTTCGATAAAATGGGACCATTTGGGAAGTATACCCTTTCCAACAAAAAAAGAATTTTTCAAATCGGTTGGCAAGCGACGGAGTTATGCGAAAATAAACATTTAAAAAAAATCAAACATCCGAATTAAGAACCTCCTCCTTTTTTAGAAGTCGATTAAAAACAATAAATGGTAATAATATATTAGATCGTCTATACTTATATCAAAGTTTTCAAACAACACAACTTAAAAGGCAGCCCTCGTATTTTATGCAAAAATTATAAATGTAACAACTTATTTATAAACTAGCAGCGCCCCGCGGTATCACCCGCATTGTTCCCGTTCACGTGGCAATACGAGGATAAAATTTAGCATATTATGTTACTCAGAGTGAATATAGCTTTCTAATGGTGGAAGAATTTTTGAAATCAGCACAGTAGTTTTTGAGTTTATTCATTATAGCAGCGCACCGCGGTTTCACCCGCGTTTTTCCCGTTGCCGTGGAAATACGGGGAAGAAATATGCCTAATCATAAGCCTATGACACTCCATAATAACGTAGCTTTGTATTGGTGAAATAATTTTGAAAATCGGTTAAGTAGATCCAGATTATTACCTACCCCTTACAACGTCACAAACGTTACCTCTTTATAATATTAGAATAGAAAACTGCGTAGGTTTTCCGAGAAGAGTCAATAACACACACCACATCCGTTCGCATTAAGAGTGACAATGTGAGTGAAATCGGCGCGTTTTTTTTTAAATGGATTACTCAGTACACAGGCTGGTTACTGCTCAACCGGGCAATCCTGAGGTGGCCTCAAATGAATTTAAGGCCCCAGCCAGGGGCAGTCGGCGCGTGAGCGCCCACGCCTTTTTATAGATGCAGCGGATGGCCGTTTCTATTTTTATCATAGTATGTATGAACTCGTAATAAAATCTCTTTGGCTATACTATTTGTATCTGGCTGGTTTTGGTATCATTGAAAGTTCATCAAGAACATAATTCAAAATTCAAATTAGGAAAATGTGTGATTTTCATTTCTTTTTGTACCGTCGAGATGAGGGAATCTAATGAAGAAATTCGATATATTTTTAAATTTTACAACAAAAATGGTAAAATTGCAACGCAAGCCGCAAAAAAAAATTGCGATGTTTATGAACCTAGTGCAGTATCTGTGAGAGTAGCACAGATTAGGTTTTATTCAATCCGGAAATTTTGATGTTAAAGATGCACGTCGCTCTGGTCGCAATATCCTATTACGGATAAAATGGATGCTATTTTTGAAAAAGTGAAGCAAGATCGGTATATCAGTAGTTACGACGTAGCTGAAGAACTGGGAATTGACCACAAAACAGTTTTAGCGCATTTGAAAAAAAGTGGGTAGACAAAAAACCTCGATATTTGGGTACCTCACGAGCTCACTGAAAGAAACCTAATGAACCGTGTAGGTACGCATTTGTGATTATTTATTACGACGTAATGAAACCGAACCATTTTTGAAGAAGCTGATAACTAGGGATGAAAAGTGGATCACGTATGACAAGAACATGCGAAA
This sequence comes from Hecatera dysodea, assembly GCA_905332915.2. NCBI lineage: Eukaryota > Metazoa > Arthropoda > Insecta > Lepidoptera > Noctuidae > Hecatera > Hecatera dysodea. Next base: position 12,761,387 of record HG995298.1, on the reverse strand, counting down.
AAGGTCGTGGTCAAAGGCCGGTCAGGCTTCATAGACTGGCGACTGCAAAAACACACATTGTCGCGGTATTTTGATCAGAAGTCCCAACATTTCTATAGCAATGGGATCATGTCCCTACCTTCAAGATGACAAAAAGTTATCAAACAAAATGGTAGGTACCTACAAACTTTAGTTAAATGTAAATAAACTATTTTTTTTTAAGTTTTGAATTTTCTTAAAAGAATGCGAAGAAACTTTTTCCCCAACCTATTATGAGTAGCGCCATCTATCGACCTTAGATTTGTCCTATTAAAATAATATGTAGTTCCGACGATATAACGATATAAGACAGTAAAATATTCACTTTTCCTTTACTACGTATTAAAAGTTTAACAAATCACTCAATGTATTTTGGTGTTATATCCATGCATTCGAAATAAAATAGAAATGGTTATTTCAATAGATGGCGTTGCGTGTATGTGCTTCACGTAATAAAAAGTAATTTCTTCTTGAACACTTTTAATTCAAATATCTTTTATAGAGTGAAGCGATTGCGATGAAACAAAAACTAAGTTGTTCTCTCAGTTACGCACAATTTTAATGTATAAAAGTTTTCTATATTAGGTAGGTACGTTTGTACTATCTACGTGATGTGTACACATCTAAACAGACAAACACATAAACAGACAAAAATTTAAAAATGCTAGAAGCGGGATCTTTTACTTATCCTATAACTCTCCGGATTTTTTTTTTAATACTTGTAATTTACAGAACGACTCTTCTACAGATTTACCTATATGTTTATATGTAGGTATAATTTTCGTTAAAAATATCTAAATATGCAACTCGGATTATACCGGTCGTTATTTGAGCAGGCACCATCACCAGTTCCAGTACATAGACAGGGCCGTCTTTCACCTATTAGAGGCCCTGGGCACATTAGGATAATGGGGCCCCTATGACCATAGTTATAAAGCACTATGTATTTTGTTAGAATAGACAAAGAATGTAGATGTGCAAAGTTTTAGCTTTATTTTTCTTACAGTTACATTAGATATAATGAATAGATAATATAATGTAATCCACACTAAATAACCAGCATCCACGATGAGTCCTTATATGCTGATTGAAGAGGTACCCTTCTAGATTTGAGTTGAGCAAAATCGATAATTACATCGTCAAAATCTATGTTTTCGAGCAATTCATATTCTATCGACATTAGCGACAAACTGTTCAATCTCTCTTGAAGCATTGTACTTCTTAATTCATTTTTTATTCGTTTTAATTTGGAGAAAGAGCGTTCCCCACTGCAGTTAGTTACCATCATGCTTAAAAAGATTCTCAGTGCGATTTCTACATTAGGAAAGGTGTCTTCAATTTTGTTGTCTTTCAAAATACAATATTTTTCCAGTATACTATGTATTAATCCTTCATTTTCACTTTGCTCAATTTTCAAGTATTCTTTGAAATGCAAACCTTCCATTTCTAACTCTTTCTCTCAACTTTGCCTCAACTCTTCGCAATTCAGAGTTTTCAAGCGAAAAAATAATCCATATGTTCTTATACTAAAACTAATGTTCTTATACGAACTTAATCGCTGTTTTAGATGAACGCCCAGGGTATCAATTATGGGGGTAACTTTAGATCTTTCTTTTCCATTCAGTTGGACTGATGGCGCAGAGCCATCAAAATCAAAATCAGACGTGAGCTTCTACGTCTGGTTCTTTGATATAGGTCTTTATACTTAGATTCCGGGTTTTTCTCTTTAGCGGACGATTCGAAGTACCTAATTAAATTTATCCCTGAGACTAATAATATTCTAATCATCGAGTACAGTAAAAAAAATAGTAGCAAAGTCCAGTGTTATTGTTTCTTTCTGAAGATAATTGCTTGTTTTGTCTATTATTTCTAATATAGAGTTCCAAATTTCAGTAAGTAAAATAAATTCTAGTTTTCCCATTTTTTTGGACAGGCTTGTGCTTGTTCTGTATCTGTTGCGATGGATATCAAAGCTTCTATAATTTGTTTATGATCTTCATGCAAGGCGCTCACAGCATCAGCTCGGGATGACCATTTTCAACAACTTTGACCTAAGTGTTCTTTCTGTCAATATATTCCAACGGTAGGTAGAGCCGGAAAAAAGTTATACACTTTCTGAATCATTTCAAAAAACTGTGTCACCTTTGATACGTAGAGTAGAGTAGCTATCGGTTATCGTTTGGTAATGGAGTAGGGACTAGACTAGGGGGCCCCAACCCATCGCGGGGCCCTGGGCACGTGCCCAGTGTGCCCAGTGGGGAAGAGGGGCCTGTACATAGACACTTTTTAAACTTATATGCTTTTATGTGATGCGAAACAATTACGTCTAGTCTACCCCTTCCTATCTGAATGGCAAAATTCAAATGTGTTATCCGACGGGTCTACAAAACCCCATTTCGCCAAGTTGTGTTTGTGGCGGTTTACCTGGGTGTGAGGTGCAAGTCTGGGAGACAGATATTCCTGGGTTTACAAGGAGGTAGTCGGATGGTGATCTTTACAAGGAATTTCCAATTCTCACTAGCTTCTTCAGGTTTTTATAAATACATTAGATTATTGGTGTCTCATTAGTAGGAAGAAAAAAAACTTTTTACAAAAAATAAAACCGACTTCTAAACAAAAAAACCAAAAAGTATAAAATAACTTTAATTTCGGAACTCGGTGTTTTTGGTTGCTTTTTTAACCGACTTCTAAAAAAGGAGGAGGTTCTCAATTCGGATGTTTGTATGTTTTATTTTTCTTTTTTTTTAATGTTCAAGTTCGCGCGTAACTCCGTCGCTTGCCAACCGATTTGAAAAATTTTGGTGAGTTCTTCATGTTTTGAACACCGACTCCCGAAATTATAGTTTTTTATTTTTCACTTTTTAGTGGTACCTACACCTCTGGGTGTACCTCTGCGGTCTAACCTTAACGTACCCATCACAGCGTACACGGTATAAATTAGTGTAAACAATAAACAAACATGCGATTTCAGCAATCCCGAAAGATTTGCTATCATTTATTGAAGAGTACCGTTTCCTATCTCTGTTCTTCATCAGATCTTCACCAAACAAGAAAGGGACCACCTTGAAACTACTACTAAGATGCTCTTCCAAATCATCGTATACCTACAATTTTATTTTTTCATTTTACGTCGACAAGAGTGAATGATAACATCATCAATGTAGGTAGTCCACGCATTATTAGGGATAACTCAAATACCTTCTAGTCGTCAGATCTCAATCAAGTTTAAATGGGACACGACAAGCACCAGCTTTCGAATACAAAAATAATCATCACAATCAGGACACTGTACAAACTTATGAGGTAACACAAAAATAAAAAAAAAACAGTCGACTTGAGAACTTCCTCCTTTTTTGGAAGCCGGTTAATAATCCGCCGGTTAATTATTCTCTGCATCACCCAAAGGTTGACTGTTAGAAAATGCCTAAGGCATTACCTAAGTCCGCCTCTGTACATTTGTGTGCGTAAGGTATTAAATAAATAAATCAGGATTACTAACAAAACCATTTTTAGAATGTTTGTTTGTACCTATTTCAATTTAGTTGTGCATGCATCACGTAGAAAGTACAAAAACATTCTAGATAAAAATACCTCAAAATTATGCGTAACTTTCTGTAAGTACAAATTAGTATGTATTTTGGTTCATCCCAATCGGTTCATTCTAAAAAAAGATATGTGAATTAAAAACAAATTTCACACAACGCCATCTATCGATCCAAAACCATACTATGAAACTTTTGAAAAGTGAATATTTTATTATTAATCGTTACACAGTCGATAGAAGGCATTGCTAATTTTATCTCACTTTCTGAATAGCTGTAGATTCTGCGGAAAAATTACTTTTACCCATGGCTGCTAATACCTACCTATGGAATTCGACCGCAGCGCCTCAGAGAAGTCCAGCAACGCCCTGGTGTTACTTATTACAGTAAAACTTGAATAACTGGAACCTTAAGGGACCTGCAAATTTGTCTCACTTAAAGAGGTGTTCCACTTACCCAGTGTCTCGGTATAAATAGATATGTCTCATTTACAGAGAGTTCCATCCACATAATGTAGGTACACAAAATATAGTCCCAATAAAAGAGGTAAATTACACTCGCTGTCTCAATTATAGAGGTGCTTGTGACGAATAAAATTGAAAGAACTAATCCCTAAAATATAGTCTCAGTAAAATAGGTAAAATATAGGTACTCACTGTTTCAATAATAGAGGTAATTATGACGATAAAATGGAAAGAACCAATCCCAGATATAGAGGTTTGTGTTGTCCCGTACAGAGGTAATTCATTGCTAGTGTCGGGACCTAAGCATGAGTTCCAGCTATGGAGGTTTCTCACTTATCCAGGTGCCACTTAACCAAGTTTTACTGTATTATTAAGTAGCACTGTAGACAATTTGTTTTCCTAACAGTATTTTACGCGGGGCAGACCTCCACAACTATGTAACTGGGTCTTCTTATTTTCGAGTTGATGTCTAACTTCTTATATTACATTATTTGGGCTCAGTTGGTGGCCACGTTATTTGCAGCCAGCAGCATCGGTAGCATTAATTTAACCTCCGTAGGTGAATGGGCACTTGGGGCACTCCAACGTGTGGTTCATGTTCGGAACAGGGACAACGCAGTCGCATTGGGTCGTCGAGTCTAATAAACCCCATTTTTCGCCAAGATGTGTCTGCAGCGGACTACTTGAGTGCGCCACCGATTGAGTGTTTTCCATCCAAATAGGCTACTGCAGATCACGTTCAGGTAATTTGGTAACACGATACACACTTCTTGGCAAGGCGGATGTCAGATTTTCTGACTTCTGACAATCCATAACGACTGCTAAAGATCTCGAAACGAACTTAACGTTCCTATTTTCCGAGACACGGACGAGTCCTCTGTATGTTAAGACGGTCACCCATGCGCAGACCCACGTTGGCAAGCGTTGCTAAACCTAGGAAATCGATTTTTTTTTTTTTTGGATGGGAAATCATCATCAGGAAATCGATCCCTGCAACTGTATTTATTATGATTCAATTTGATTCGAGAAACCTGTGCTGGTCAATATTTTAAACGGAAGAGGTGATACAGTCAGTCACCAGCATAATCTTCTTTTTATTTTCATATGCAATGCAGACCAGTGTCGGGGTTCTATGAATGTCGTAGTATGTAAGTACGACATTATATAATCAAAGGTAAGTACATAAGTCTGCGTCGGATCGGACTCAATAAATTGATTGATAAATAAATGAATGAATTAACAAATTAATGACAAAATTACTTTCGGTAAACTGCAGGATTTGTGAAATCAAAGTCGTAATGAAAAGTCGGCCATCTTCGTTAAGTTCGTCGACATGTTAAGTGTTATTTTTTATTCTGACTTCATAGTCTGTACCATAGATATAATAAACAAGTTCTATGGTCTGTACCTACATTTGTAGATGCATTGTATTGTCTGGTCCCACCATAAGAGGGGTCAGGTAATACGAAGTATTGACTATACGTGCCTACTTATTCTTTCTTATCCAGTTGACACCATGTCGCGGGCAACGCTTATTGTATTTATTAATTAAACCTTAATAAAATAATAACGATTTTTACAACGGAAACATGCAATTATGGTTTAGTAAGGGGTGCCTGGCACCCACATAGTATACGCCCTATATATAACCACAGCTTCACCTTGAAAATGTTTGTACTTTTCTTGATTTCTTTCTGAAATGTTTTCTTGTTTTGTACTTTTTAGACTTTGATTATATAATGTCTAGATGGAGCGTCGCCCTACAGTCAAAACAAAGAAAACGAGGCAACATTTTCAAATATGTGTGCGTGCGGACGGTGTTTTACACTATGCGTCTATGTCTCTGTGTGCGTGAATAATGATACCAGCTAGTAGAATTCTCCCATAGATCACATATTAAAAAAAAAGATAAGTTTTAGTTGTATGTATGTAGTATTATTCAGTTTTAGTAGTGTCTGAATATACGTTTTTAAATAAATAAAATATACAATTTAATTAGAGTTGTGTGTGTGAATGTTGTATTAAATCAGCTAAGTTAATCAAATTAGAATAATTAACTTTTTAGGCAGTTTATATAGATTGAATCTATGATTTAATACTATTAATCAGTACCAGATATTAATCATTACCAAAATGAGGACAAAAACACGGTACAGCATTCAAACTTTATGGCGGCTCGGAACATGAGGCGAGTCGCTGCGCAGTAACAAATTCGAGTATCATAGGGGATGAGGGATGCGGTACTGCGCAGGGAGCAGCGCACTTCAGAACCGTCATAAAGATTGAATTGGAGTGTACCAAGTAAAATATTTACCGAGCTAATAACAATTTTTACTTGGCATCGGCTTCAAAAGCATAATTATAAAGAAAGACTTAATAAATTAATCTTATTAAAAATACTCTTAGCATTTTTAAATCGGTTTATTGAACCCAATGCAAAAATAATCATTAAAATTGGCTCATAAACAAAAAAGTTATTCGCCAAAATTATATTATTTAAAAAAAGTAAAAGTATAGACGAATTAGAAAAACTCCACCTTTTTATAAATCGAATAATAAACTACGTCAACTAAATTATATAAACGTTACCATAAACCAACGAATATACCCACAAAAAAATATGTTAAGTTGGGAGAATGAAAAAAGAAACTGGCAACACTGACAAAAAATGGCGTAATTTGGTAATCATAAAAACAATAAATAAATACGTAGTTTTCTAGTTACTTAGCGATGATAGGTGATGTATTTGGTACTTTTTACCCTTAATTTATTATTCCGTCGCAGTTTAATAACACATGCCGTCATTTTATCGCTGTTTTTTGTTTATTACTCAGCGCGCGTAATACGTAGTGACACCAAAGCGGCACGCGGGCACGATCGGTACTAATCGGCGGGTAAGTACTTATAGGCCAACAGTTGGCTGATATTTTTTGACACGTTTCCGCGCATTTGATGCTCTATCTAGACATTATCTATATATATAAAAATCAATGCCACTTTTCGTTGTAATTCCATAACTCAAGAACGGGCTCACCTATCCAAACCAAATGCTTAGGATTTGGTCGGCATATTTAGTAGATGGTTTATGTGAAGTTTGCACAAAATCGGTCGAGCGGTTCCTCATTTGTCACATTTTTTGTAATAAATGAATTCAATAGAAACTTTTTTCACAGAAACTTTTTTGAAGTTTTGTTGACAGGACAAGCACGTTGTTATGTCATTCATGCCGTCAATTCATTTTGGACGTGGTTTGATTAAATCATATTATCAGCGATAAATTTTTTCTTTTCACATAATTGCATTTGCAGTGCATTCATACAAACGGTGAGTCCTGAATTTATGTATACTTTTCTAAGTTGCCGTATATGATTTCACATGGCATCATATGCGACAGCTTCTTGGGAATTTGTTTTTTTTTTGTTCTAATTTTTTTTTTCGATTTTTAAGCGAAAACATATGTGCATACGGGAAAAATGCCACCAGCCAGACGAGCAAATATAGGTTACGAAATATTAATCCACCAAAACTGTGTAACGGAACCAGATTGGCAGTGAAAAAGTTATTGCCAAATTTGATTGAAGCTACGATCTTAACTGGTAAATCAAAAGGAGAAGTTGTTTTGATACCGCGTATACCTATGATTCCAACTGATATGCCTTTTGAGTTCAAACGTTTACAATATCCTGTGCGTTTATCATTTGCGATGTCCATCAACAAGGCCCAAGGTCAAACACTTCACGTTTGTGGTGTGAATTTGGAGGAACATTGTTTTTCACATGGCCAGTTATATGTTGCCTGTTCCAGAGTCGGTACCCCCAGCCGTTTGTTTATTTATGCTCAAAATGGAAAAACAAAAAATATTGTTTATCCAAATGTTTTGGATTAAGTGTGTTGTAAATAGCTAGCAATTGATTTCGATTTTAAATAAAATATTTTTTTGATTAAATAAATGAATTTGATGTTCCGATTTGTTTATTTTATTTCACTTTATACGTAGCGAAGCACGTACCGGGCCGCTAGTATAATCAAAGTTTTTAGATCACTTTTATTTTTATGTAGTCAGGTAACAGTTTTTAAAACTTATTTTTTTTATTAATTCTGTAAATGGCATGGTTTAATGGCCGCTGCTGGCAGAGCGTTAAAGATTCTACTAGTAGTAAGTAAGGAAGTAGGTACACTATTCGATACTGTTTTACTAGTAGTACTTGTACCTACTAGGAGTCCAGAAACATGTCGAAGTACACTTTGAAGTATTTTCCGGGACTGGAAGTGTGAGCGGTAAAAAATCACAAGTAACAGGAGACCAGAAACCAACTGCAAACTGACCAAAAGTCGGTCAGTGGGTAGCCTTAACTGAATCGGGGATCTACTGAAGCTTAGGAGAAAATTGACTGTGACAGCTGGTCAGACAGATATACTCACTAGTGAACCATTTTTCCATACTTACGTAATCAACTCCTTACAGGCTTTAAGTGCTGGAATGGGAATGGAATGAACTCTTCAATGGCTTACACAGTAACATTCAATTTTCTATTCCTAATTAATAAATTTGTTTATAAGAATTTTATCGCGGACTCAGGATGATTTGGATCTTGTTATGCATACAACAGCCATGTCAAAAATTACAAATAGATCATTTTGGAACTGTGAAGTGTGAATGCAAAAACTTTGATTATATTATAATGTCTGCAAAAACTAGTTTTTTGAATTTTCCCGCTCACGCCCACTGCCTATTACCCAAAAGCGCGGTTTACTTTTACTTCGTCTATGGTAAAAGCGTCATTCTTTATGATAACAGTGTTTTATTTTATACCATCACCATCTTTAGAATAGTACAGCAACAAATAATAATTGTCTTATTAAATGTCTTATTTTTTTACCAAATAATATTTTTTGTAAAATTGTAAAAACAATTTCGCCGCTGCTAAATTATGTTGATTCATTTGAAAAACTCTATGGTTCGCTCCCCGTTTTCCTGCCTTTCTATTGGTTGTTGAAATCACTTCTTGTGTTTAGCCAATATGGCGTCTTTTGTGTTATGAGATGACAACATCGCAGTTTGTGTCCTATTTGTCATTAACTCATTAAAGTCAACATTATAAATCTACCTCAGAAGTTCAAAGAGAATCAGATAATTATAATGCAAAAAGAAAAAAACGTGATGAACTATTATGCCGATTGATTACGCATTTGAGTGCAACTGAGGGAAAAGTACTTGGGCTCCTGTAAAAATGGCGGGTGTGTTATCTTTATGGGTTGTGTTTTCATTTCATTTGGTGAAAGTCTAAAAATGATTCGAAAAATGGTATCCGTCAATTTTTAAAGTGACTCAACTCAAAAGTACAACACTCGTGTCTGGGAACGGCATGTTTCTCGTTTTGACATTAGCCTAGACGATTGATTAGACGGAGTCGGCGCAGGTGTCATCGTTTTTGATGAAATTATCAGCATGTCGCGCTGGGGCAGAGGCCGAGGCGGCAGCGTGGCCGTGCCGCTGGATAGTGCTCTCTTTAGAGAAAACAGTAACTGCCCGACGGCAGCTCGTTCGGCGGGCACCGTGGGCAAATGGGGAATCACTAGCTTCACGTCGATTAGAAGCGCACCTTACGGTAAGCACGTTTACTGACAGATTTGTCATTTATAAACAACCTTGAAGTCGATGTACCCCAAAATACTTGTATATTTCATTTCATTAGACAAGATTCTCATTAGATATTTAGTTGTTGGTACCAATAACCACTTCCAAAATATAGTGAAAGTGCATTCATTTTCAATGAATCTTCTAACTACTTCTACTATTTATGGTATCTCTGTCAATATTAGTTTGTAACATTTTGGCATTGATTTGTTTATTTACAATTTGTTTGTCTTTATCTTTCAGCATATCCAAACAATATTCTTAAAAAGCCTGTACAAGATCAAAACAGTCCGCTGACAGTGCCAGCAGTTGAAACAGAGCAGCCACCACCAAAGCCTAAGAAATTTTTCAAATCTCGCAATGCTGAGGTTTACCCACCAGTTCCACAGATCACATATGCCCCACCAGTACCTGCTGCACCACTGTCGCCTGAACATTCTTCACATAGTAAAGAAAAGAAGACAACTAAAAGAAGCAGGGCTTATACTAGAGATTCATCATCTCCTGAACTACCTCGCCGCAACTCTGAAAAATCTAAAGCTAAAAAGAGCACAGTGGCTACAAAAGCCTCTAAAAAAGAAGATGCTTCAGCTGAAAATACTCAACCACCAAATAAGCGTTACCTTGTTCGTAATCGTGATAAAGTGATTAATTATGCTGAAGATGGTAGTAACAGCCCAATCCCTGAGTTCACAAGGTATGAGTCGGCACACCCAAAACTCTTGTCTTCCCCTAAGGTGTCATCACCTAAATCCAGTCCACTAGTGTCTAGTCCATCTGTTGTTAAAACAGATGTTACGAGTCCTTCAACAAGTAAGGAAACAAATGAGGAACGCAAGCCACCACCAATAGTGCTCAGGATATCTAAAGGAACATCAAGAATTGTTAGTACAGATTCAAATGAAGGCTTCACATCGCCCAGTTCTGATCGGCATTCATCCCTAGATACTCATTCTGATGTAGGATCTGATCATAAGAAGAGCCCATCTATGGAAACAATATGTTCTCCAAAGCATGAAGGACTCAAAATTACAATCAAGTGTGCTGGTCTCACACAAGAAAGCAAAAAAGAAAAGAAGAAAGATAAAAAAGATCATAAGTCTCATAAACGTCATCACAAAAATTCTGATGATGAACCATTGAAGAAATTGAGTTCACCACAGCCTGGGACAGACGCGTATGACCTGTATAAAACACTGGCATCACCATCACAAGAAACTGATCAGGAATCAAAGAACAAAGTGTTACCTGGAGATGAAATTGAGTCACAGCTAGCTAAGCTAGATTCAGGTTCAGCTATTAAATCCCCAAGACTGGAAGTTCAACCGAATGAGCTTCCACCAGAACCAAAGCCCCCAGAGAATGCAACTGGAAGAGCTAGGAGGAACAGACCCAATATAAATTATAGTGAAAATGATGATTATTTGGACGTCATTACAGCTGGTTATCCAAATAAACATGGAACTAAAACTGTAAGTGATATTAAAAAGGAAGGGAGAAAGACTAGGAAAAAGCATGAAACACTAGCTGACATAGCTGCGTCAATGACTACTCCTGAGCATGAACCAGTAATTGAGAAAACTGAAATTCCCATAGAGAAGAATGACTTAATTGACATTCTATCTGGGGGGAGTGACAGTGGTAAAGGTGGTGATACTCCCAAGGCCAGGGTTCATAGAAAGCATAAGCACAAGCATAATAAAAATTCAAGCCCTGATCATGACGTGGAGATGCCTCAGGAGAACAAAACTGTAGAACAGAGTGCAGCTAATGAAGAAGTTGGCCAAGAGGAGACCAATGAGGTAGTTGCTCAAGCATTTAATACAAATAACACTCCAACTTACTCCCAGGCCAACACACAATCTTCAGACTCGGCTTATAATAGTTGTCCTAATGAGAATTTTGAAGAAGAGGTTCAGAAACATCATCAAGAAGATGTATTTAAATCACCCAGAGGTTTACATGAAACAGAAGATCTTATACAGAATGATGATAAGCCTAGTGTAAAATTAGTTATAACTAAGAAGAAAGGATCAATATTCAAGAGTAAATCACTTGTGAATGACAATCCTTCACCACTACCAGCAAGGAAGAGACGTCATTTGTATAGACATGAATGGGCTAATGATGTAAGTACCTATATCAATACTTTTCTACTATTTTCCTGTTATAAGTTGTCCAAATGCATTTCTACTCTGCCAAATTCTTTAAAGTGACTGCAATAATGCCAAATTGTTTAAACTTCTTGGTTTGGTTTAGTGTTGTGTAATATTATGACATTTCTAGCACTAGGAAGTGTGTTTTTTCAGGCATCATGTAGCCTATGAAAATTTGTAATAAATAACACAGCTTCCTAACAGATCTTTTCTTCCATATTCAAAACATAAGGATTATAAGGATATCTATAATTTAGAGAAACCTTTTTGTTAAAATTATTTTGCCGACACAATAAAACAAAATATGTTACTATCAATTTGTTCACAGAATTCTATTACATTCTTTCAAGAAATTTCTAAACAACTATCCTTATTATTGTATTGCAAAACAAACTTTGCTGCAAGTTGATAATAAAAATGTAATGGTTTGATTACATAATAAAACAATACATAACCTTCTTATTAAAGTCATAATTGTTGCACTTACAGAAAGGAAATGAGACTCCAAGGCCTGAGCCCACTGAGAATGCAGAAGTCAGGAATCAAGTGGGTCAAGTATCAGAAGAACTGACCAGAGTGACCCGGTACAGGGCTCCGGATCCTATTGTGGACGATCCTGTGGAAGCTGTGAAACCTTACACTAGTGTCAAGTGCAGTAAAGAGGCTAAAGAGGTATGTGCCATACGAGAATATATGATTTGTATTTTTTGCATCAATGAAATTGATTTAAAGTTTCAAGGTCAAGGTTTAGAGGAAATCTTGTCCATACCTCATTTAATATTGATGTACTTGGTGGATAATGTCGAGATTGAGCAGAAAATTTTATTCCCTCTTTTCTTGTTACAGTTTTACACAGTTGTTAGAAATGTGAAGAAAGCACATCAGATCCAGGAAATTGGAGAGTTCCAAGAATTCAATGATGATGTGGAATATCTTTTAGATACTTTACAGGTAACAAGAAATATTTTTTAACTTTTTTCTTTTTATTAACTAAAATCATGGTTGGTTGGATAAATACTTAATGCATTGTATCTGGCCATGAAAATACTTCCTGAATATGGTTATGACTGGAGTTGCGTTGGTTAGTAATATTGCAAATTGCAAACATGTAGCTACATGTTGTGTAAAGATTAACTAATATTATCATATTTTTGTTATATTAGTCATGAGGGTTTATTTAAGTAGTAGTGCACCTGGAACTTAACTCGCCGTTATTTAACTACTTAAATAGGTACTACTACCTACATTGTCAATTTAAGGTTGGGAAAAACAAAATTCTTCCTAGGGAATAAAACAAGCTTCAGCAGAAACTATTATTGAATACAGTCAATGTATCCTTGCGTCCTCCTGACGTCTCCTTCCTTACAGGATAACAACCCAATTTCGACGCGCTGCTTGTCTGCGATTACACTGGCGAGCAAATGTACCGCGCCTGCGTTCCGCATGCACTTGCGGGCGCACGGCACCGTCCAGAAGTTCTTCAATGCATTGCATGACGCTACCAATGATCAGGTTAGTTTGCTGAGCGTTTTTCACGTAATAAAGCTGCTGTAGGATGAAGAACCAATGAAAAGTGAATGTTTGAAATTTTACATTATTATGTTGCAAAGGCATAACTGTTGTATCTGTATATACATCTCGAATTATCGAAACAAGTAGGTATGTATTTTGTCCATATTGTAATGTTTAATAATAGAAGCAACAGAGATTTATTTATGCGGGATGGTCACATCAATGAGTCTCTGTTTACATTAAGTTTATCTGAAGCACGCATAAGTACTTGGCAAACATGATTAAGTTGCTTAAGAGCTTATTACACTATCCAATTCCCAAGCTAAATTTCCTTAAAATGGGATATTGTAATAAGCACTTTAAATTTTTAGGTCTACACCTTTTTCTTTCTGATAAATAATCTTTTTATATAAAAAAGTAGGTTACTCCCAAGTTGTGGTTACAATAATAATTATTATTATAATGAAACTTCGCCTTTTTAGGTGAATCGGCAAGCACAAGTTTTGGCATTATAATTTAAGTTGTAGGTCTTGAACATGTCATTCACAAGATTTATTTTGAAGAGAAATTATTAATATTATTTAAGTATGCTGGAAAAAATGGTTTTCATATAATGATTCTTACAAATTGAACGAGTAAAAACTTTTAGAACATATTATGCAGATTTTAGAGTGTCAAAAATAGCTAATTGTATGAAAAATAACATGAATTTTTGTTTCAGAGTTTGGGTCTGTGTACGGCGACGGTGATGTTCGTGTTATCTCAAGATCGTCTCAACATGGATCTGGATCGCGAATCGCTCGAACTTATGCTCAACCTACTTGAATCTGATGCATCACACAAGTAAGTTAAAACACTGCTACTTATCATATCAGACCTCCATTTTCGAAACGACACGACGTTATGCTTAGAGTACCGAGTAACGATCCCTTACGCTGTCGATGCGCGTGTCACCAATGACATATTGTCAGGCGGCTTGCTTATCTAAGCAAGTCGTCTGACGTCTGCCGAGCTACTTACAGTGATACTATATAATCTTAGTATCACTATAAGTAGTTAGGCAGACGTTTTGAAAAAAATTGCAAATGTTGTGAGTGAGAAAACAACAATTATTTTATGGCTGTGTTTAGTACTATTTAAGAACATATGATCTTAATAAGTAACTAACACAGCTGCTTATCACCAGTTAGCCTCGATCTTGCATATCGTCGATCTGCCACTGAGGAGCTTTCAGCAGTTTCTACTCAATTGCACTTTGAATCCCGTTCAGAAGCACATACTTTGTTTTAGAAATGCACTCGATGACTGCGGCTTGACTTCGGCCCAACTGACTAAGACCCAAGAACGGGTTCGGGAGTTATGTGCCGAAATAAAGAGCCAAGGAAAAGCGCAGCACTTGGATTTAGAAAATATTACTGTAAGTAGTTTTCTGTAATGTATCAGTTACAATCTGTATTGCAAAAGAACTGCCGTGACTAAAATTGACAGTTCATACTGTGTCATAATGTCATATATGGACATAATACCTAATTATATAGGGTCATAATACAATACTTGAGCAGAATCATGAAGCAGATTACTTTTTGAGATAAAACCAGTTAAATGAGGAAATCTTTATTTATGTTATGACTAATAAGTAGTATCTGTTTATTATCTTGATAAAGTAAAGATAACTAGGTACAGTATATTACCTGATATGAATATTTGCTTACCTACCACGTATCTAAGGTCCCAAAAAATTGACCTCAATGACTCCGTTCCAGGTGGGTCACTTAGCCATGGAGACATTACTGTCGCTGACATCGAAACGCGCCGGCGAGTGGTTCAAGGAAGAGCTCCGAGTGCTGGGAGGCGTCGACCACATCGTGCGCACCATACAGGATTGTGCGGCCAAGCTAGACACGCCTGTTGATAGCTGGACCAGCGCTGACGTTGAAGTGCTAAGGAAGGCCGATAGGTGTCTGCGGGTCTTGGAGAATGTAAGTTATACGTATATGTAAATCGGGCTGGTTTCCCCGACTAAGCTCGTATTTTGGGTGCGGGTGGGACAAATGTGTCATTCAATCCAACCCAGCGCCCCAAGGAAGACCAGCGAAGACTTCGTGTTACTATCTTATAGAGGGTACCTGGTTTTCCGAAGTACTTACCCCTGTAATCCGCGACTACTGGGCAGCTTAGAAGCAGATGCACTGTTGTCTCATCCTCCTCCATGCAGGTTCTGCAGAGCGGGCTCAGTGACTCCTATGACAAAGAGGTGTTTATTAAAAGATCCGTGGCCAGTTGTGACGGCTGACTGACTGTACGTAACTGTTGTTTAGGCAGTCTTAGGGCTTGTTTCGTGAAGCGGCACTCGATACAGGGAAGCTCCTCTTTAGGTTGCCTGCACTCACCATGGTTAGCCCATAGGTCGAGATGTCTGACTCTAGTGCGTTTCTTAGCAGATTGCGTAAATAACCGAAAGGGAGTGGTACGATGGGTTCGGGTCCCATCGCTGCCATACTCGAGCCCCTTCTCGCGAGTTCGTACGCCGCGTCATTGCCTCGGGATTCGCTGTGTCCTTATTAACTATTTAAATATTTTGGCGTTTTATTAATATTTATTTGTACCAAAGCCTATTTAAGCCTACATTATGGATCCACTTTTAGTTCTTCAATAAGAGTATGTATTAAGGTAAAATAAACCTCATAAAAGATAATCACCTTCTATGAATACCGTGTAATGTAGTGTGTACTGGATCAGACTGTAGGTCAAAAGAGACTTATTGTTCTTAGGATAAAAATGCAGTGGTATAGTTTGATGAGGTTGAATAGAGACATGTGTACTTGTGCAGGTGACGCAAGCCAACGAGGACAACCAGGTGTACCTGTGCGGCGGGGCGGGCGGCGCCGCGCGCACGGTGTGCGGCGTGCTGCGCGCCTGGTGCGGCGCCGCGCGCGCGCACGCCGCCCTGCGCGCGCCGCTGCTGGACGCCGCGCTGCCCGCGCTCAAGGTGCTGCTCAACCTCTCGCATAACTTTGGCACCTCGGGTGAGTACACTTGATTCTTAGTTATAAGTGTGTGCGCCAACACAGATACAATCCCTCTTCCATCACTCTGACCCTTCGGACTTCGGACCCGACACAACTGAAGATAGATCTGGCGCAGGACCATCGGCTAAACTTGCTTTCTCAGGCTTTGGGGTCTCACACCTCCAAACTCAGCGCTTGGAAAACGCAATGTTATGCGTCGCGCTTGTGACCGCGAGCCCGAAAAGTGAGACAAGAATGTTTTGAATTGCATAATATATGTCACATACCTTCCCTGCACTGAATAACTCAACTCAAGCAATTTTTCTGTTGTTGATTGACATACATTGATACGTTGGTTCTAATGCGTTTATCTTTTTCCGAATTTACCGTCAAAAATTGGGTAAGTTCAATAATAGTTTATATAATAGTAATAATTACTATTAGATACTCTACATGTTAAAATATTTATTGCAGTGTCCCTAGGAGCGCAGGTGATTGGTGAACAGCAATCGGTTATGGAAACATGTCTCATCATACTGAACAACCAAGGAAACTTCATTCCTGACAACAGAAACTTCGAATTTAGTGTTTGTGTAAGTATTCGTTTTTGTTCTTGAAACACTCTGAATTATCCCTAAATTTTCATTTGTACACTATAAGAACTGATACCTGACGTGGTTTGATAATTTATTTAGTTTTTATTAACTTTATCCCAGTCCACTTGGATTTTGACACAAAATGCGTCTTCCAAATTTAATTAAAGCATGCCTGTTTCCTTGCTGTTAGAGTGGGTTCGTGATCCGAATAACTTGTTGGATCTACTAACGACTCTATTATCGACTATTTACCAGAATGAAATCTACAGCCATATTAATATAATGATGACACTATCGGTGCAGTGGTTGAGCAATCGGTTGCAAAAAATATTTGTATGGCCTACAGATACTTGTTCCGGGTCTGACTGTTTGTGACTTAAACTTGGGTCTGAATGTTTGTAAACGCACCTACTACACAGGAGAAATTCCTAGTTTACGGCAGCGTTTTAAGATAATAATATTAGATGAAAACAGAAAATAGTAATCCCCGACCGAATTCTGAACACGGTGGCCAATCTCAAGTAAGCAAGAGATAAGTGCATGTGTGCGAATGTTCCTTTACATAGTACTCTGGGACGGCATCCGACACGAGCGGGGAGAGAACCACAATATCACATCAATTTTAGCCAAGTACAGTGCCCTAACAATAAGTGTTTTTTCCTTACCCAGGTGCTGTTGCTATTAATAAACTTAGTCCAGAACAACGAAGCAAATACGCAGAGGCTGCTGAGCGTCCGCATTCGTATTGACAACGAAGACGAAGTCATATCAAGGAGTGTAGGCGCCTTGGACCTTATTGTAGATCTGTTCTATAAGAGAGAAGACCTAGCTAGGTAAGATTTATTTTTAGTAACAATAGTACCAATTGCCAGAAATATAACTCATCTCTATTCGCGCTTTCGCACTTACGCTACTTCCTTCACAGACCTAGATAAGAGGATGAATGTAAATTGAAGCAAAGTAAGTTTTATGGGTATTAACCGACGGAACCCATAAACTCGCACTTTTGTATAGCCAGGCCAGTTTTGTATAAATTTGCTTCGTCTGCTCCAATATATTTTACACCGAGCATGAGACCCTTTTGTGACCCACTATAGAAGCAATGCCAACTCGAAGAAAATTATCCCAACCGCTTTTTTCCTTGCAATATATCTTTTTATATTTCGAGAAGTATCAATTTTAATTTTATTACAGGCGGGCTGAAGAAAATACGGATGCTTTACTCGATGGTGAAAAGGAGCCGGACGATAATAATGACAAGAAGAAACAATCTCAAGACGATATTGACGAAACAGTTGCGAAGTGTAAGTATTTTTATGGTAACTATGCCGTCTGGTGTTGCATATTCTAAAATAATACTTGAAAGAGCGTGCATGAAGTAGACTGTACCATCTAGCTTTATATATTCGAAACTTACAAGTAAAAGGTACTTAACAATGACAATTCTGTGCTGCTACCTATGCTTGGCATGGCACATTCCCTATACAGAATGATATAATTTTAGCAAGTGAAAAGACGTGTTTATTAGAGTAATTTCTTTTAAAGTTATTCCGTTGTACAGTCAGAGGCACGATTTGTTTAGTCATTTTATTGTCGGCAGCACAACTGTGGAATGGTCTGGTTTATTTATTATTACTATATTCCTTTTGTTTACTTACACACAATTTATATTTTTAAATATTTCTTATAAAACACAAAAAAAGAACATTTAAAAATACACAACGCAGTAGTTCGCTGGTGTCGGGAGCAGGGTCCAAGCTACCGGTGGTTAGGACTCCCGAGTAAGGTACCTCCTCACAATACGAGCCGTATCGAAGAGTACTGCCTTCTAGAGATGAGATATACCTGCCATTCTCCATACTCGGCCTTTAAGGTATGGGTATCACTAAATACCTGGTACAAATACCAGGTATCAAAATACTTCTAAGTATTTGGGTGTGGTAGGATTTCGATAAGTAAACGTATGCGATAAGTATGGTATGCCTCCAATATAATGTAGGTACGATGTTTCAAGTACCTATACGTAATTATGCATTATGAGATATGAAATCTTTCCTTCCTACTTTACCAGGCTTAGGACTGTCAGCTAAGAGTATGACGATGGTTATTAATAAATTCTAGTTATTTCTATATAAATTAATGCAAAATAACATTAATTATATTTAAACTGACTAACTAGCCGGCGTAGTTAAAAGATTTCAAATCAATTTATTTACAATCGTAATTTTAATTTGCAATATTTTTTTTTAGTTTTGTCAGGTTTTTTGTTTTTGTTTTTTGTTGGACGAAAAATGTAATTATGCTATTTTGTTCCTTATGCAGGTAAAAATAAGTACCCATTTTGTCTAACTAAATTAAATCAACCGAATGTTCATAAAGCACGAATGACGTTTCGGGTACCTTCGTAAGCTGTCTGGTAGCTTCGGGTTGCTTCGGCGTACCGAACTACCGATAAAACTGGGCGCTACCTTGTGGTAGCGGTTCGTATCGTACTATGCGTCTGACGTCATACCTTCAAGGTATTTATCCAGTATTTCGGTCCGTACCCGGTCTATGTACTGGGAAGCACATACTTGGTATATATACCTCTACCAGTATATACGTCTCATCTCTACTGCCTTCTGTATCAGGCCCTTTAACCAACCGCGTAATGCCAGCTTCGACAGATGGTCGTCGAAGCTTTTGGCCACTAGGCCGTTAGCCGTAATGACAATCGGTACAGTGAAAGTCGAGTCCACATTCCACATGTCGAAAACCTCGTGTGCTAAGTCAAGGTACTTGATTTGCTTCTGTTTCTTAGCCTTGACGAGGTTCTCGTCATGCGGGATGGTTACATCGATTATCATTGTGCGGCGCGCTAGTCGATCTATATCCACTATGTCAGGCTTATTGGCGACAGCGGTCCTATCAGTGATGATAGGCCAATCCCAGTACAACGTAACATGGTCATTTTCAAGAACTGGTCGGGCACATACTTGTAATACGGAACCTCAGAATCCACAAGTTGGTATTTCAATGCAAGTTGCTGGTGGATAATCCTGGCCACTTGGTTATGCTTGTGCAAGCCCCTTAGGTAAGAGCTGCTTAAAAAATGCTGCATATGCCCGATGACGATCTTGCGACATGGCGTGACGTACCGCCATCAAATAAGCAGTCCTCTACTATGGGCAGCTGTATAGTAGTAATCTAAAGAGTGGAGGTCAAGGAGACCGGTACAATTTTTGGATACCTAGTTATTGGCGGAGATAATAGCCATCGGTACGGCAGTAATAAGCAAGTGGAAGGCAACAGAAAACCACCACATACACTTTTCCCAGGATGATCATTCATTATGGCTGAAAACGATAAAACAATAGCCCTCAGTCCCCGGCAGAACTTCAGTGGTCAAAAGGTGCGAAGAATGACCGAGTCAGCCATGATAGCTACATGGAATGTGAAGAGTCTGTACAACATATTTAAAGTGATAAATATAGAATGTGAAATACAACGACTTAATGTTGATATTCTTGGAGTTAGTGAATCCAGACACAAAGGTGTCGGTATCTTAGATCGAGCAGACACTGTTACTTATACAGTGGAAATTATAATGGCGTCGCCATAATGATCAGAAAACACCTAACATTGCAAGTTACTAATTTCATACCAATATCTGACAGTGCTTCTATTGCAGATGAGTGCGTAACCTAGAAATTTTAATCTAGTTAAGGTCTATGCGCCTACAGCTGATAGCAAAGACGAAGATGTAGAGTAGTTTTATGGAGAAATTGATGAGGATTTAAAACAACTGAATGGCCGGGATGTCACACTATTAATGGGTGATTTTAATTCAAATATAGGCCGTGGGAGAGTCACTTATCTCGTAGGAGACTGGACTAGGAACTAGAAATGATCGTGGAGGAGACTGTTTAAAAGCGTAGATGACAAAAAAATCAGTCGATAGATAAAAAAATAAGTAATCAAGTCGTAGAGGCTAAGGAAACATGGATGACAGAGCAATGTGAAGAGATTAAAAAAGCCGAGGCTAAACACGATTGGTTTAAAATGTATATGAAAATAAGAGAGATCACTGGTACAAAACCCATGTTCTTGTTGATGGTAATGGACGATATGCCATGTCTATAGGGGAGAATTTAAAAATATGGCAAGCAAACATAAGTGACCAGAATTTTCTGGACCATCCATCACCAGGAGTGAGATTTCTCATGCAATTCGAACGTTTAAAGCAGGTAAATCTGTGGGACCTGATGAAGTACCCGTTGAACTAGTGAAATGTTTAGAGTACAGCAATCTCGGGTTACTTGAAAGGCTATGCAATGCACTATATGACACCGGCCATATTCCCTCTGATTGGCTAAAATCCATTTTTGTTACTGTACCCAAAGTAAAAATGCAAAAAAAAAATTGCTAATATAGAACCATTTCGCTCTTGAGTCACGTCCTGAAGATCTTACTTAAAGTTATTCATCAACGAATATATACAAAAGGTGAAAGCGTGATTTCAAACACCCAATTTGGCTTCAGAAATGGACTAGAAACTGGATATGTATTGTTTGGTTATCGGGTGCTGATGCAGAGATGCTGGGACGTAAACCGAGAGGTTTTCGCATGTTTTATTGACGATGAAAAGGCATTTGAAGGAGCACAGTAAGTTGATAAGCATATTGGAGGCTACCGGCCTCGACTCTAAGGATATTAGGTTTATTAAAAATCTCTACTGGAACCAAAAGGCGAGTGTACGTTGCGAAGGCAAGTTAGCAGACGATGTAGATACATATATTGAGAGGCGTTCGGCAAGGTTGCATTCTCTCACGTGTCGGGATGATAAGGTTGTTCAATACCTACCAGTAGGAGTCTGACACTCCCTACCGCTCCGCCCGGAGCGGGATGTTGCATTTGATGAAAAAAAAGGTCGTCATCAAGGTATATTCTCAGCTCTTTGGGCTTTTGGACTTAATTAATCATGTAATTCTTGTGTGAGCACTATTTTGTAGTGCTTAATGACATCCGCTGTCAAAATATGAATGTCTTCGGTTGGGTTGTACCAAAAATTCAAGGGCGCTCACCACGCTATACAATGAGTTACGCTTGGGTGGCTTGGGGTTTCTTGAAGGATTAAATCCAAAAAATCCGGATTCACGGGTTACGAAAGTGCTAGGATATGTAATAACGATGATGATATTTATGCAGTGCTAGCGCGTGCCGGCGCACACATGGAACACAGTATGGTGGGCGCCTACATGGCGCTACTGCTGGGCCACGCGGCCGGCGCGGCGCCGCACCACGCCCGCGCCGTGCGCGCCCGCGTGCCGCTGTACGCGCCGCTGCTGCCCACGCTCAACAAGTACTACGCCTTCCTGTCGCTCACCGCCAGCGTAAGTACACACACTACGTCACACGAGCATGGCGCTACATGGCGCTACTGCTGGGCCACGCGGCCGGCGCGGCGCCGCACCACGCCCGCGCCGTGCGCGCCCGCGTGCCGCTGTACGCGCCGCTGCTGCCCACGCTCAACAAGTACTACGCCTTCCTGTCGCTCACCGCCAGCGTAAGTACACACACTACGTCACACGAGCATGGCGCTACATGGCGCTACTGCTGGGCCACGCGGCCGGCGCGGCGCCGCACCACGCCCGCGCCGTGCGCGCCCGCGTGCCGCTGTACGCGCCGCTGCTGCCCACGCTCAACAAGTACTACGCCTTCCTGTCGCTCACCGCCAGCGTAAGTACACACACTACGTCACACGAGCATGGCGCTACATGGCGCTACTGCTGGGCCACGCGGCCGGCGCGGCGCCGCACCACGCCCGCGCCGTGCGCGCCCGCGTGCCGCTGTACGCGCCGCTGCTGCCCACGCTCAACAAGTACTACGCCTTCCTGTCGCTCACCGCCAGCGTAAGTACACACACTACGTCACACGAGCATGGCGCTACATGGCGCTACTGCTGGGCCACGCGGCCGGCGCGGCGCCGCACCACGCCCGCGCCGTGCGCGCCCGCGTGCCGCTGTACGCGCCGCTGCTGCCCACGCTCAACAAGTACTACGCCTTCCTGTCGCTCACCGCCAGCGTAAGTACACACACTACGTCACACGAGCATGGCGCTACATGGCGCTACTGCTGGGCCACGCGGCCGGCGCGGCGCCGCACCACGCCCGCGCCGTGCGCGCCCGCGTGCCGCTGTACGCGCCGCTGCTGCCCACGCTCAACAAGTACTACGCCTTCCTGTCGCTCACCGCCAGCGTAAGTACACACACTACGTCACACGAGCATGGCGCTACATGGCGCTACTGCTGGGCCACGCGGCCGGCGCGGCGCCGCACCACGCCCGCGCCGTGCGCGCCCGCGTGCCGCTGTACGCGCCGCTGCTGCCCACGCTCAACAAGTACTACGCCTTCCTGTCGCTCACCGCCAGCGTAAGTACACACACTACGTCACACGAGCATGGCGCTACATGGCGCTACTGCTGGGCCACGCGGCCGGCGCGGCGCCGCACCACGCCCGCGCCGTGCGCGCCCGCGTGCCGCTGTACGCGCCGCTGCTGCCCACGCTCAACAAGTACTACGCCTTCCTGTCGCTCACCGCCAGCGTAAGTACACACACTACGTCACACGAGCATGGCGCTACATGGCGCTACTGCTGGGCCACGCGGCCGGCGCGGCGCCGCACCACGCCCGCGCCGTGCGCGCCCGCGTGCCGGTGTACGCGCCGCTGCTGCCCACGCTCAACAAGTACTACGCCTTCCTGTCGCTCACCGCCAGCGTAAGTACACACACTACGTCACACGAGCATGGCGCTACATGGCGCTACTGCTGGGCCACGCGGCCGGCGCGGCGCCGCACCACGCCCGCGCCGTGCGTATCAAAAATGATTACCTTTTGTGATTAAAAGTTCAAATTGATCAATTAATGTTATTTTGCAGGCTGAAGCAGCGATCGTGGCTCACGTCAAAGCAACGCATCGTATCATCAAGTTTATGGAGGCGAGCGACAAGGAGGCGACGGAGGCTGCGGCTGTGGAACTGGCGTCGACGGACGACGCCGACGTGCCGCAGGACATGTCGCTCAGCAACCTCGCCTACAGCGCGCACAGCTACGCCGGCGCCGAGCGCCGCAACATGGGGCTCGACAACTACCACTGAGAGTGCGAGTGTCTGGTGTCCAGCGGGACTGACGCGCTAACCCGTGATAGCCTTCGGTAGATGTTCGCTATATCGTCCAGGCTGGGCCAACAAGCACTTCCGAACACAACCGTTGACCCAGTCTGAACCTAGCTCAAACTGAAGAGCTGAGAAGTTCGTCTTCTGGTGTAATAATAAGTTGTGATCAATAAAGCAGATCGTTTAGGGATAGCGGGGATGTTTTAAGATAAAACGGAGATTTATTATTGTTCTGTTGGCTGATAGAGTTTATGTAGGGTATTGGATAGTGTTGGAAAGCGTTGATTTCGACGTGCACTTCCCATTTGACAAGAATGGGAATATCACCCGGTTCTGTTAGTGCATGCATATGTGTCTTAACATATATCTACTAAGCGTTAGTAATTCTGAGTCTTAAGTTCAATCTTGTTGTAAGACTTGTAAATACGAACCAAAACAACAAAGTAACCCTTGTATATTGTGAACACCCTTAGCATAGTATATGATATGCCATTTGTAAAAGTGAAAACAATATTTTAGGTGGTGGACGTTTGTTTGCACGCGGCTATTATAAGTACTCTTCTCTTTGTATCGATACTTCTTCCTTCCCTTTGATATTGTAAATATAAATCACAGACTGTTAAGATGATAGTTATGTTGACGACATAGATATGGGTTATGAAGTCTTAATTAAATTGAGATATTCCGAGTTTAAGCCACTGAACTGGCAATATAAAAGTGCAAAAATAGTCGTGTAAGTGTATAATAGATATGTATTCTTTTATGTGAATATTGTGTCTGCACTTTTTTGTATTATACTGCTCCGAGAGAGTTACAAATTATTAGAATATTGTTCTATTGAGGCACAATCGTTTATTGTAAATACATTTTAGCTAGTACCAATAGTTCGGTCTCTGTTGAGTAAATTATAGTAGGAACAGTTGATGTCCGGAATGTTGAGATGTAATGCGTGGCGGGCTGAGCGTGACGTCAGCGCGGCGGCGTGTTGCGGAGGACGTCTCGCGAGGTGGTGCAACATGTACAAACACTCACTTCGGTACTCGCTCGCAAAATGAGAGAATGACCTATGCTTAGATTTGAAAAAAAAATATAGGACAATTTATGATGTTGGATTTTTAACCAGTTGTAGGACTAGACAGCGTTTGAAAATTATTGTTTCCTTATCATAAACTTGTTTGCAAAAGACTATGTTCACAACTCGACTGATGTCCATTAGGCAAAATTTTATTTTTACGATTGAAGTGTAGAACTAAGAAATAAGGCACGTAAATTACTTAATTTTATCTAGTATCGCAGGTTACAAGGTTTTCTAAATCGAATATTGGAATAATGTGTATGAATTTTACATTGAGATTTCTTTATTTTCCTCAACAGATGCGATGCAATAGAGAAGCCGTATTTCTGATTTAGTTTGTGAAAATATTACAGGCAAATAGGTTTTCGGATTGCTTGTATGAATTATTGTCATTTTCATCCCATGTATTTCTAAGAATTTGTTGTTATTTGGCACAATTTGGCTTTGGCTCTGCTGCACTTAATATAACATTTTAGATTTTGCTGTATGTGTCACAGAACTTCATTCCCAATATTATTATTTTTCAAGTTAGTTATAACATTCGTGTTTTGACGCATTTTGGTTTCACCTTAATAATAATATCATGAAATTGAGATTGAAAAACTTAGTTATATGGTCATTCACGGTTGAACGTTCTCATTACTTCACACAATGTGGTTATTTCATAACTGCTACGGAATGTATGTACGGAGTCAGTTCTGTTCTTCGTTACCGTGTGACGACATTTTCTGACAGCTTTACTTTATTTTTAAGACATTTTTAAGTTGAGTAACTAAATGGGTATAATATGATGAAATAGAAGTTGTTAACTCTCTGGATTTAGTTACAGCTGGGGGTTATGTTATTCTATAAAAAGACCAGGAGTTTCCTTTTCATTTACAACATGTACAGTTATGATTCTTATTGCCTAAATTATATTTACGTAATTTATTGACCTATGTATGTATGTATCAACTAAGCGTAGCTCTAAAGTGCATTTCGTTATGAAATTTTCATCTTTTTATCACCTGTGTTTTGAATAATATGTTGTTTAAACTATTATTACGAGAGTTTGATATCTTGAGAAATTATTATTGTATATGTAATGTGTAATTATGTTATAAAGTATTACGTGTAATTATTAAAAGAAGACAATTTAAATAGTTGCCTGGTTTTATTTAAATATTTTGGCTATGTCACATGAAATCTTTGCTTCATTCTAAGAAGTATTGACAGCTCAAAAAGCGCCAATAGACAACAAAATAATTAAACAAATATATAATTGTGTGAATAAATATATGAATTTATATAACAATCACATAATAAGTGTAATTGAAAATTCTTGCAAACACTAAAATAAACCGAGTTAAGTTTCCATCTCCCTGAGACAACAAAACGGCTTTTATATACCAAGTCACAAGGAAAATATCACTATTTTTGCTCGTCATTTCAGTCACTATACGATAGGTATACATAATGTAATAGAAAAACTACAATAAAGATAATAAAAATGATTCAAATTATCTGTCACTAAAATATTAAATTCGTTCCACGGCGTCGACGCGAGCCACGGCCGGGGCGCGCGTGCTCTGCCAGTCTCCAGTCTCTGTGTAGTGCTTGTTCACTGCTGTCAACTGCTCGAAGTTGGCCTTTGCAAGTTTGTGCTTATTGCCCACTTTCTGAACTAACTCTTCGTCGTATACTGTTTCAGGATCATCCAATTTTAAATGAGCCTTCATTTCCTGCACAGTCACTAGGAAACAGTTCCACGGTGACCAGTCCTCGTGCACGTGCCATCTACACAGCCTCAGCTCCGTAAGGTCACTGCATTCGCTGATTGCAGAATGCGAATGCCAAAGCTTCTCGACTATAAAGAAAATGTCTTTCTCTTGAAGAACAAAGGCTAGAGACCCCCAACACTTTCGGCGACGTTCGTCACGTTGTACTGCTCTTAATATAAATTTAAAAGGCGTCATATCTATCCAACTACGTTCATTGACATCTTTCCACGAGCAAGACTTACAGATCAAACAACCAGACATCCTCGTGTCCAAGGGGAAGTCCGTGTAAGGTTTTACCTGGTGGCACAATTCGCAGAAGTGAAGATTTCCGTCCTCCATTTTCTTGTAATCTCTGAGGTCCTTGTACTTGGTTACACCAGAATTAAGTTCAGATGTTTGTATAAGTCTGATGACGGCGCCGGCTGTTCGACGTCTTAGGAATTCGAGCTGATGAGTGTTATACCTTCTTACAAGCAGATCACATTCTTGATCCAATAGAGTGATTATTTCTTCAGCAAGAGGATGGCGGAATTCCTGAAGTGCAAACTTCATATCGACCAAGAGTTCTAGGCGCTCTTTTACTTCTAAATCACTGCGGATAAACGAATTATAAAGTTCTTTTAGTTTCTTCGCTTTCTGGATTTCGACTGTTTCCATCGTGATTAATTTCCCACTGCGGCCGTACCAAGCGACAGGTTTCGAAATTTCTTCTAAGAATCGTTTTTCTTTAATCTTCTTGCTGTCTTCTCTCATCTTGACTCTATAATCTTCGATACATCTCAGTAACTCAACTTCCTTATCGAGAAGCAATGTGAATTCAGCAATTTTTGGACCTTTTGCGTGTAACTGTGATATTCTGGCTATTTCAGCGTGTTTCCAACGATCAACCTAGACAACAACAACATTAAGGTTGTTAAATAATTTTACACCAAGGTGATAAAAGGAGCATTATTTACGACTTGCGTCAGAATAACCTAATTATATCAGAATATCTACTAGGTGTAGGTGGGTTATTCCAATCTGATTTGCTTGTACGACATATTACCTTCACTTCAGCCATTAAGCTATCTATTGCCAAAAGAGCTTCAACTACAATTTAACTTGTACTCAGATTTCCTTAAAATCGTTACAGAAACTTACCATTGCATACAGTTGATCGAAGTCTTCACGAGTTTTCGGAAAAGTTTTAGTGATAAGATCCCGTCGCAGACGTCTCTCCATTGCTTCTCGCTCCAGTCTGTCTTCCTCCTTCATTCTTGCTATTCTTTCCCTATTCATAAGTAAAAATATTACAATAAATTAGTATCGGCTATTGGAGAAAATGGTGTATATGTATGGTGTAATGGTGTTAGGATATGATCTCGAAATTGATTCTTTAAATCGAGATAATGACTATAAATAGGTATTTCGTGTTTTGATTTCCACTTGCCACTAAAACAAGGATGTCGGTTTCCCTCACATTTATTTTTTGCCGGGCTTAAATTTATTTATTTGATTTCCAAAGAGCCAAAATTCGGATAACTTGTCGGGAAGCTAGTTTTAAAGATCATAGCATAAATGCTACACCAACAGAAATTGATCCTGCGAGAGTCCGTTGCCGTTTAAATTAAAAGAAAATGAATTGACAGCTATGCAAACTTTTCTCGACTGGGAAGTGAACAAAAATGCTGCGTCATTTTAATATGGCATACTTTAATGAACTAGTTAATACATAAATACAAGTCCAACACTCTACATATTATTATGTTAAAAAGCACAGTTCTGCAAAACAGGTTGTGATTAAAACATATTCCTGTCTGACTGCGTTTCTAAAAAGACGCTGAGATGGCTATGTCGGAAATCGAGGATATTATCATCACCCCACCGAATGTGTCTCCACGTTGTGGTCGTGGTGGGGCTTGAGCGTCCCAATGATCTTGCGAGCTTTCCCGGTAGAGCCACTCATGCCGGAAGGTCGCAAGTGAGGGATCAGACCAAGAGAGACACACGCTTGCTCGCTGCTCTCTGGTACGCGTCTGATCATCAGACGTGACTGTGAGAGCAGCGAGCAGGTGGAGAGGTGAGGTTGGGAGAGAGGGCCCTGAGAAGGGGCGGAGCGAAAAGGGACCACACCCTTAAAAGGAACAAAAATGAAAAAAGACGCTTGCAAAATGAGTCCCCAGGTGGGTCCCGACTGCTCAGCGGTTGGGGAATCCCACCCCGCTTCGGCGGGCTGCCCTCCGTACTCTGGAGTGGGCACCAAACGTCTTCCGCTTGCCAGTGGCAACAAGAGCCGAGGAGGCTCCAATTCGTCGTCGTCGTCATCCGGATCCGCCTCCTTTAAGGAGATGATGGCGCACGAATTTGCAGAGGAGGGTTCGCCTGAGCGCCGGGTTGGCGTGGAGTTGGATTCCGGCTCCGCGCTAGACCTAGTAACGGTTAGCTCGGCGGGCTCGGGAGATGAAAGAGGGGGGGCTGCTGCGGAGAACGTAAAGTTCTTCCGCAAGCGGCCCAGACGGGAGGATGACAGCGGGTCGTCCTCCGAGGGCGAATTTGCCTCCGCCCGCAAAATCCCCACCGCTAGGCGGGGCAGGGGTTGTGAGGCGGGGAGGGGGCTGGCTGCCTCTACCCGGGAGGTGGAGCGTCGGGCCGAGAGGTTGGCGGGGGAGGGGCATCGCCCTGGGGGGAGCGGTCGCAGGGCTCCCTCTACTCGTCCGCCTCCTCTCGACTCCGATGACTCGGTGTCCCCGGGAGAGGTACCTCCCACTGCCGAGGAGAAGAGGGCCAAGCTGGAGGAGGTCGTGGAGGCCGCGATCCGCGCTGTGGCCTTCAAGAGGAAGCAGTCCTCTAAGCGGGAGGCCATTAGCGCGGCCAAGGCCTCCATTATGCCGGCGGCGGCGGTCAACGTCGGCGGGTCCGGAGAGGCGACAGAGTTGCGGGCGGAAGTCGCCCGCCTCGCGGCCGTGACTCATTGCGGAGAATTGAGTCGCTCCGGAGGGACCTGGCTGGCATGGCCAGAGCGGCCTCGGAGGAGCCGCAGGGGGGGCCGAGTCCGGCGACGCTGGAGGGGAGCCTAGTGCTGAGCCAGGTGCGGAGCCTGGTGCGGCAGGAGCTGGCTCCCTACCAGAAGCAGTTCTCCGTTTTGGAGGACATGATTCGGCGTCCCCCACTAGCGGCGACACAGAGGCCCCAGGGCCGGCAGAAGGCGGCTTCGTACGCGGCCGCCGTGGCTGCCGGCCCGGGAACGTCTGGCCAGGCGAAGGCAAAGGCCAAGGGCGGAGCCGCGCCGGCGCCAGCGCTAGCGCCTGTGACGCCGGCGACGACCAAGGCGGCCCCGGCGAAGAGGGGTAGGAGGAAGGCTGGAGGAGCGGCTAAGGCTGCGGCGCCAGTGGTGCCGCAGCCGCAGCCGCCCCCACCCCCACCCTCGGACCCTCCTGCGGCCGAGGCCGAGTGGCAGGTTGCTGGCCAGAAACGGCGGGCCGCGAAAGTGGCCAAAAACAAGGCGAGGAGGCAGCGGCGGAAGGCCAACGCCATTGCGGCGAGGCTTCGCGCCCCGAAATCCGCGGCTGTAGTGCTCACACTGCAGCCGGAAGCGGAACAGAGGGGCGTGACGTATCTCGCCGTACTGAAGCGGGCGAAGGAAGCGGTGAGCCTCCAAGAGCTGGGCATCAGCGGGGGCATCGGGGTCAGGAGGACCTTAACCGGTGCCCGCAAGCTCGAGCTCGCCGGAGCGGAGAGTGGCCCGTTCGCGGACGCCCTGGCCGAAAGGCTGAGGGCGGTCTTACCCGCGGACGAGGTCCGGGTGTCCAGGCCGACTAAGCGCATCGACATGCGCATAGTGGGCCTGGATGACTCCGTGACGGAGGAGGAAGTTGTGGCCGCCGTCGCCAGGACTGAGGGGTGCTCTGCCGAGCTCGTCAAGGCGGGCACCCTCCGGCCTGACAACACGGGCATGCAAACCCTTGTGGTGAGCTGCCCCGTGACGGCGGCCAGAACTGTGTCGGAGGGCCGAAGGCTCTTGGTGGGATGGGTGTCTGCGCGGGTAAAACTGCTGGAACCCAGGCCTCTGAGGTGCTACCGCTGCCATGTGGGCAACCACACGGGAGCTATGTGCCCCTCGGAGGTGGACCGCAGCGGACTTTGTTTCCGCTGTGATCAGCCCGGTCATCGGGCCGGCTCGTGTGAGTCCACGCCGCACTGCAGTGCATGTGCGGCTGCTGGCAAGCCGGCCGAGCACTGGGCTGGGGGAAGGGCCTGCGCGCCATCCGCCCCGACCAGGGGCAAGAGGTCCGCCGCCACCGCCGCCTCTGCCGCCGCCGCGGCTTCTGTCGCCGCCACTGCCGCTTCTGCTGCGGGTGCTGCGGCTCCCAACACTCGGGAGGGTGCTGAGATGGAGTGCCAGTAATGGTCCCATTTCGGCCCCCTCCAGAGACAAGTCGGCCGCTGTGCTATCGCGCAGTGGCTGATGCCTGGGGACGGTGAGCGTGGGTGGCCCGCCGTCCGATACCAGGTTGAGTCGACGACGCGTTGTGTTCCACGCGCGCCTCAAGGAGCCGTCGGCACCGAGGACGGGGCCCCATAGGGTCGGTGCCTGCTAGGGTTGCGGAATTTGTTCGAAAGAGTTACCGCGGCCCTGGAACGCATAGGGCACAAGAAGGATCACGGGTGGGTTTTAGTCAGTAAAAGTCTGACACTCCCTACCGCTCCACCCAGGGCGGGAGGGGTCATTTGATGATTTCCCATCCAGAAAAAAAAAATAAAAAGGATATTATCATCAGATGGTGTTGAAAAGTTTTGAAAGAATCTCCAGATAGCCAGTAATTGGCAAAAGGACAATAATTAAACAACAAATTCACAGTATAACTGATATCTATCAGTATTGCGACTCGACCCTGACCTTAAAATAATTATTAGGGATAACTCAAATACTAGTAGTCAGATCTCAATCACCAGCTTTCGAATGTAAAAAGAATCATCAAAATCGGTACACCCAGTACAAAGTTATGAGATAACACACAAAAAAAAAATACAGTCGAATTTTGAACCTCCTCCTTTTTTGGAAGTCGGTTAAAAATCACTACAAAACTCAAACTCAAACTCAAAACGTTTATTTCAATTAGGCCATTAACGGCACTTTTGAACGTCATCAATAAAAATTATCTTAAATTAAGTGACTCTAGCGTCCATTCGCAAAGGTACTAGATTCTTATGGAGAAGAACGGACAAGAAACTCACTACAGTACATATATCTATACTACCTATAACATTTATCTATTTGCCAATGTCCGTATGCTAAAATACCATAACTATTTAAGCAGTGTTTTATCTCATTGACAAAATTGTTTCCTTTTCGTTTCATTATTATTTTGGAGTACCTAAGTGTGTTGAAAATAGTCGTTTGTTTGCCTCCTAATAAAATCTTGGATAGGCACTAGGCAGGTAGGTCAAAACACGTAATACCTATCACTGGGCCGATTTTCAATCTTCCGCTCACCAACATTGAAGGAATAGTTGGCGGGTTGAGAGCTTTTGCCGAATATTAAAAGCCCCATTAAAAAGGTACTTACATGCATTCCTTTAACCATTGTTGCGCCATTTGCCGGAACTTATAATGCCTGAAGGCACGTTGTATGACCGTGGCGTAATGGTTGTGGTTGAGTCGTGCTATCATCTCTTCATATGTCTCGTAGGGCTTCGGTACCACTATTCTGTCGGTCACGTTCGGAATATACGCGTGGACACTATTCATTTGAGTTGCACGACTGTAGTTCGTGTCCTGAAATTGACAATGATTTTTTTTCTTTAACTAACGCTAACTAAAAACTGTTGGTTAAGTCTAAAATTGTGGTCTAAAATTTATTATCTCTAAACCTATTTAAAAATACTCCCAATAAACCCTTTTATTTGATACTGCTATTCTTATTCTCTCTCTCAATATCCAGCTGCGACATACCTACAGACAAACCTACGAATGATCCTATAGGGTTACAAAGGTTTTTCATACGGACTTTCGATTTAGTAAGGGAAGCAAAAGAAGGATGCCATTGTTGTCATGCTAGTGTGTCATTTTAGATACTAAAGCCATAGGAAATGGCGTGAGTTTATAGTTTAATGTATGCTTTAAATAAGTGATAGATAATTTTAAATAAGTGGAAATCAGATCCAGTTAGAACGTCATTTACGTACATATATTTTTTCTCTCTCTTCAGCCGTTTGCGTGTCCCTACAGTTCTTCTTCTCTGGAGGTAATTTTTCCGGTTTCTGAGGGGTTTGGGTGTACGCATGGTGGTACACAGCGCCTGTGAAATTATTAAAAAATCGCTTTTTAGTAAGGATAGCTACCTAATTAAATACAAAGTCATAATTTCGAAAAACATTTAATACAATATACCTGTGTGGACATTCTTGTAACCTCCCAAATACGGCTTTTTCATTGGTTTGGAAAATATTTCTACATTAATCTGTTTGAGTGTACTACCAAACGGAACCATTACACTTAAAACATCATTAACTGGCAATTCTTTATACAATTTCTCTAAATCTAACGTAGCTTTATTTTTCGTTAGTAATTCAACCTCTGCTATTCCGTATTTGTCGTAATCAAGATCCATAAGCGCCATGCGATCCTTCAATGTATATTCTCCTCTTAAAAATACCAGATTATCGGGGTCCTGTTGAAAAAGCTCACCCAAGTTTTTCTTTATCTCGTGAATTTTCATTATGCAATGGTATGAGCGGGTAAATGTAGCATTCTGATTTAGAATCCTGAACTTGATTGCTATAAATGGCATGTCTTTCTTTTTTGGTAGGACTGCATGCAGCAGTTCATGCATGTATGACTCTTTTGGTATCGATGACAGAGAAAACTCCTCTGAATCCCTCGTGAAAACATCAATAGAGAGGGTGCCCAGCGGATCTGCCTTTAGCTGGGACAGCAAACTTGTCTCTTTCAATACGTTTCTATTTTTAGTCAGTAAAAGGTTACTGTTTGACACACCGAGTAATTTCGCTAATTTGCGTTTAACGAACTTAACGGGCGTAGACGCTGGGAAAACTTTGGTGAACACATCGTTGGGATGGAGAGGCGCCTTAAATGTCACTAGTATGTGACTGACGGGGCAAATTAACTTCTCTGCAGGTTCTCTCGCGCATGGTGCTGTGGGGTACCGGGACTTGGTCTCGTCAGTGGATGGTGTGGTTTTGTAAGGTGGCGCAGTGAGCAGTTTCTCCCGACCTAATTCACACTGGCACGCGACAGCACCGGTTATTCTATTTAAAGGGTTCGTCGAGATTCCTAATAATTTGTGAACGTCCACTTTCTTCATGTTGAAGAAATTACTGTGATTGAGTTACAAAAACAAATAAGGATTCTTAACACTGCTCTTTTTAAAACTTTTGTACAAGACTTGACATAAAAAAAATATTGACGATTATCTTTGTTATTGTTGCTAAGCTGCAACTCGTGCCTGTTGCATAGTAACCGCTTTACTTTTAAATGCCATCTGAAGCTCGCTTTACACAACCAGTATTTTGAGGCACCAAGATGTTGAACGATGTTTAAGATTTAATGACATCACTTAATAACATAACATACTTACATATTATGTACGTTACCATCACTCGCTTATAAATGATTTGGAGACAAAACTTCGGTAGATTCGTATATTCCTTTGTATGCATCGGTAGATACTTTCAATCAGTCTAAAATCTGTTATTCGAGTTGAACCATGTAAATTCTGCATTGTTCTTATCTTTCTTGATACCTATTTAACAGCTTTATACCATGTTCTACCCGATGAACAGTAATTAATTTATCTATTGAACGGTTGAACGATGTGACGTGAGGGCGTTCTTCGATCACTGTATTGGTGATCGGTGTGATTAGATGAATATATATTCTATGAATTAAATTTATTTTTTCTCCCCTCAAGTGTTTTTGATTGATAATCAGCCTAATAATAAATGAGTAATCTACATGCCTATTAATAAGTAGGTATGGATATAATTGCTAAATTATGTTTAAAGTTAATTAAATAATAGTAAGAGTTATGAAACTCGTAGTTCTCAGTCAGGTAGTGAAGGAACAAGGCGTTGTTTGTTTCCATAAAGAGTGAATTAACCGCTAAGCTTTTAAAACTAACTCCTTTGAAGAATTTTATAAAAGATGCGAGTGTGCATTCAACGTTATTAAATAGGTAATTTTCTGGTTTGAAACAATTTTCTTTGTAAGTTTTATATCTCTAAAGCAATTAGCTTTTTACTCTGCTTTATAATAGTTATAGGTATCCTTACCTTTTGTAATAAAATGTTCATAGTGTTTTAATATCCATTCACGGAAGTAAAATATTATTGATCTCCTATAACAGAGACCTAAGTAGGTGGTTGATAGTTAATAAAAATTGAGAAAACAATAAAATTACAGCTCAATAAAAGAGCGAATGTGCCGAGCGTAGCTGGCGTGATATTAAATTCCTCCAAAAACATAAAAATGATTTTCGATCGTAAAACTATAATTTACAGACGTAAAAATGCGCTGAGTTATATGTTACTTGGAGTCTGTGATGCGGACTAGGAATATTGCGTCGTATGGTGAATGACGCCGTTCCTACACATTTCTCCCAGATATTTATGGTAGATGTTTCATAGCAAATCGGGCCTATTATCTATCTTCTATACTTATAATAAATCTGTAGAGGGGTCAATTCTGTACATGGAATATATTTTCAAAATAACTATCAGGGGGTGATTAGTGATCGATACTGGTGCCAAAAATGCAATCAGTAAAATTTTTGTCTGTCTGTCTGTCTGTCTGTCTGTCTGTATGTTCTTTATAGAAACAAAAACTACTCGACGGATTTTAACGAAACTTGGTGCAATTATTCTTCATACTCCTGGGCAGGTTATAGTATACTTTTCATCACGCTACAATCAATAGGAGCAGAGCAGTGAAGGGAAATGTTGAGAAAACGGGAGAAGTTACTCCATTTTTTAAGCTTCCGTCGCGTGTGTAGCCTTAATGGTTAAAGTTACATAGAAATCATGTATGACGGAAATGTTCTACATAAAATTATCTAAAAAATATCCCTCAACAGCATATGTCTATCTTTTATGGTTGACTCACAATAGCACGTGTAACTCCCGATGGCTTAGCAGTTCGGAGCTTGCTGATTATATTTGTTTACTCTTACGTTTATAATACTCTCACTCATCACTAATTAAAAAAAATAACAGTATTACCTATTCAATAAAAAAAGAATAATTGATAGGTATTAACAAACCGTGCTTATCAGCGCGATTTTTAGTCTTTAAATAATTTATTTGAATTTATTTTGTTGTTATTTTATAAAGTAGGTACTTATTAGTTATTTTGGTAGTGTTTAAATATTCGTTCAAATTACAAATTAGTAATAGTTTCAATTTTATTTCTTTTTAGGTGAAGTAGTAGTAGAAGTAGGAGCATAGATTTTTAGATACCAATAGGTTAGTTTTGGCTAATTTATGTTCTGTTTTTTTAGTATTAAGTAGGTAAAAGCGTAGATATTTTTATTAATTAGTAGTTATTTTATTAATTAGTTATACGTAGTTATAGGTATTTGTTTTTAAGTGAAGTAAGTATAGGTTATTATAATTTAATTTTGCACAGGCATTTCAGCTTTACTTTCATTTCTTTTTTTGTTGTACATATTTCACACACACATAGTGATCGGACGTGACGGATCGGGCTGAAATTTGGCATGCAGGTAGATGTTATGACGTAGGCATCCGCTAAGAAAGGATTTTGATTAATTCTACCCCCAAGGGGATAAAATAGGGGATGAACGTTTTTATGAAACTTTGTCAATTTTAAACCGATCGGGCTGAGAGTTTCAAAATCGGGGGTAAAGTAACTATTCCACGCGGACGAAGTCGCTGGCAGAAGCTAGTTCTTTAATAAAGTCATTAATTGTGGGCGAAATCTTGAGTGTACTTATTAGCTGCTATTACGAATGATAGCAATCAAGATAATTAATAAACCCTGTCAATTAGTTCAAGCACTACCTGTCTTGTCTAATTTTTACGATAAATAAATTACTAGTTATCTCAGTCACCCTGATCATAATTCTTTAATCATTTTATTAGGGTCATCGTTCCTTCCAACTTGTAAGTAGAATCGTTCAGTACGTTTTACAGGCCGCCAGCCAGCGCCTGAAGGCCAAGGGTGAGCTATAAGAAAAGACAAACCTGGGATTTGGTTCTTGGAAGGTTCTTGCACGTAGACCACTTTATAAAAAAATCACAAAAAAATTACAACCGTCTTAAAGTAAAATAAAACACAAAAGTATAAAAAACTTAAATATCGAAAGTCGATCTTATCACAACGGAAGATTTTCTATCATTTATTGAAGAGTTCCGTTTCCTATCTCCCCGAACTACAATTGGCATTATTGAAATGCCACTATGCAAATTACGGTATGCATGACATTGGTATTACGAATATCAGAGAAAAAAAAAACTAAAGTGTGTAGATATAGCGCGAATTAGATTTAAAGAATGCGAACAGTAGTGCTACGTAGCACACTACTGTTCGCATTCTTTAAACAAGGAACGCCGGTTAAGAAACGAAACTCATAGAGAATATATCAATAGGGTAATCTGTCAAGTTGGACTTTTCATTATATTGCCTTGGCATATGTGTCAGGGGGCTATAAATGTGGTATTTAAGGTGGATGTGGGCAATTAAAAAAATACAATGTTGACGCTTACTACGTTGACTGGCCCTGAAGTTAAAATAGTTTACTAATTGTGCATCTATCGAACGAAAGTAAGTCATAATGGTTACGTCTATCTTTTAAGCCTGTCATTTTAATCAGGTCTGGCTTTTCGAATCCGTTCCTCCTACATGAATACCTTACAATTCGGGCCTGAACAGATTCGAATGTTTTTAATATAAGTTGAATAATAGGGAAACCAAATAGTGGGAGAATACTCCAAGGAGCTCCTTACTAATGCGTTGTAGAGTAAAATAATGCTAATATAATTACGAACATGTTTCGACGTACGAATTATAAAGCCAAGCATGCTTTTAGCCTTAGTCACTATACTATCTATGTACATGGATGACCAAGGATGGAGAGATAGGGATGTATCGAAGAGGACCCCTAGGTCACGAACACCTCGGTTTAGTAGGTACTGATCCATCAATACGATAATTAAATCTAATAGTTAACCTCATTCATGAATGTTTTAAGTCTGGCATTTTTTAATATTGAGCGCCATTCTGTTAGTCAGGCCCCATTGTTGAACTATATCAAGATCTCTTTGAAGCTTCAAATAATCACTTTAGTTATCGGACCAAAGTGATTATTTTAAGCTCCTACAGTATATTTTTAAATCAACAGCGTAAGCGAAACATTTTATTGAATCTAAAAGATCATTCTAATATACCAAAAAAGCAAAGGGTCCAGCTTATATCCCTGTGGAACACCAGAGGCAGGAGAAAAAGGTACAGATTCATAACCCTCTAAGGCAACTATTTGAGAACGATTAATGCCATAACTCTTGAACCACCGCAACAGCGAGCTATGAAAACTAGCGCAATTCAATTTCATAGAGAGAATAAAATCTGTGTAAACAGCATCAACCTGATCCCTAGCTTCAACGGTGTTACTAATGAAAGTAGTGTAAATAATAATGTTAGACATAGTAGAACGGTTTGACACAAAACCATGTTACTTCAAACTAACTAAGTATAAGTCTGAGATGGGAAAAAACTACATAGTTTATAATGCCCTCATTGCATAGGTATGCCCACGAAACGTTAACTCCGTAACCATGCCCGATAGTGTCCCGCTTCCTATGGCTCATCTTGGCGGACGCCCCCAGTTAATTCTCAAGACAAAAATATAGCTTTTAAATAAAATACCTACTACACCAAAAATAATGCCATTTTTTTATAAAAATATACTTACTTAAAAAATTGATAATTTTTATAAGCAAAAGAAACTCAAAAAATCCGGAAACATTAAAATCCCTTCATTTTAACTTCCGGTTCCGTGGTATAAATTCAATTGCACTGAGATGATTACTATGGATTTTCTGAGAAGATAGGCTGCATCATTTCATTTCCTAATAAGGCACCGAGAGAGATGCCTTCTTGTTTCGGGTCCTCAATTCTAGGTGACAGGACAGGACTTTTAGCAATACGTACAGCTTCATAAACTAAACCAGACTGTTGTGGTCTCATATATATGACGAAAATGAAAGGAAAACTAACAATTTTGATGAAAAGAGATTCAGATCAGTGCATAGGTGCATACCAAATGTCTAAACTAAACAGACTATTCTACTTAGTGCTAGATCCGACGAACGTTACCTAACTCGGTAGCTCCCTCGTATTATTGCGTTTGTCCGGACTCGTGTGCGTTCTGTAAACACGTGTTTTAATCAAGCCTGTTGCTTCGTTTCCGTTGGCTGCGGCCACTCGGCGCTGCGCAAAGAAAAACTTTGCATGCGTTTTATTACGACGGACGCGGACCGCCCTCAGGGCTTAATTTCGATGTCGACCTGCCACGGTTTAATTGTTTTATTGTATGACTGTGGATTTAAAATAAGGTTTAGGTTTGCACCGAAATTGGATTTCCGTTGGGCTTGGAACTTGTTTTCAGGCAAGTGGTATCTATTATCTACGTAGTTGTACGTTATACTAAACTAGCTGCTCAATGATGAACACAAAATCTTTAAGAGTAGCGAAAATGTATCAGTAGGGCAGGCCCCAAATAGAGAAAAAAGCCAGGGGATTGAATGATTAAACACAACAATACCGATGATATTTCTATTAACATACTTAAACTACTAACACAACAAGGATAGAAACAAACAATTAATTAGGTGTGTGAGGCAGGTTGTGCAGAGGACGAATGAGCTTATAACCTGACCATTCTCTCCACGAAATGCCTCAGAAGGGGAGGAAGAACTTCCACACCTATTTTTAGGATGTTGTTGTAATTGACCACAGTACTGCTCAACATACTACGAAACTGTCAAAGTGACACTTTATCAGCTGTTTCAGTTTCAGTAAATAATTTCCAGATAATGATTTATTCCACTAACTTACCTATAGTACGATTTCAGACCACGTTTCATGACAAGAAAACGTAGGCTCGAACTGGTGAACATTTGTTTAAGACCCAAATATCATTAGCGACGTATTAAAGAGTAAATACAACATAAATATTATTAAATACAACAACACCAATACATAGGTAATCGTAGTGGTATTTAGCTAAATCCCATTTGACTGGGAGCCGACGCCAATATAGTTGGTAAAAGGCTAGGCTAGCATCGCATGATGACTTAGTAATAATTTGACGACACGGTTGGCGCAATAGTTGAGCGTTCGACTGCTGCGCTGCGTCAGCTGCGTGTCACGATCTCGATCCCCGCACGGAACAAATGTTTGTATGGCCTACAGATAATTGTTCCGGGTCTGGGTGTCTTGTGTATGTGAGTTTACATGTTTGTGAACGCACCCACGATACAGGAGTAAATCCTAATGTGGGGCAAGGTTTAAAAAAAAATAGTGGAAGCTAAATTGCAAATTATATAATTGGGAGTAGATACTCAATATTTTCTATTAAGATGCGTATGTTTATATATTATGGATTTTTAGAAGTCGGAAAATATGACCCAGTTACTGCACTGTAGACGTCTGTTAGGCAGCTGCTCTACATTAAATACTAAATCCGACTTCAAGCACTGGAAGCCGACCACAATATAGCTGGCTAGAAAAAGACTAGGCAGATGATGATGACTTAATATTCTCTATTAATTAATAGCCGTTCATTAATCCATAAATTTAGTTTCTATCCATTATAAATTATAGATAGATACTCAATTTATGATGGACAAACATTCAATTAGTGATAAATAAATAATCTGTTGCCCACTAATTGAATGGTTTCAATAAGAAAATCAGCAGTGGATTATCCTCATAAGTAAACTACACCTCAGTGTTTTGTTTACAGGGCAGTGTCGCTCCCCAATCGCGCAATCTTCCCGCTGCTCGCGATAATCGAGATGAACAATTTTATTGCGCTCGCGGGCAGGGACGCTCGGGGGGAGGTGCGGTACATTCGATTAAAGCTCGCTGTACACGGAAATTATCAAACGAAACGCACCGACAACTCAACGGACCGTGAGAGCCTCTACATTAATAGTTTTTGTTCCCCAACTCGCTCGTTTCGTCGCAGTAAGGTAAAGTTTGGACCAGCATTTTTTTCTTTTGTGATCGTTTGTTTTCAGGCACCTCTCATTTTCAAACACTCTTTCGGTTGTCTCGTATTCAATATTGAGCTCGTCGCATCTACATAATGCGTCCCATACGGACGTGTGTCTATTGTGATTTAAAATTGTGTACCTTCAAAGAATAAGTTTCGTTTGCAGCGCGTTCTAGTGTGCGCATGAATGTCATGAGGAGTTAAATATGTATGTATATTACCTCTTATTACTACCTACTTGGTGTGTTATTTAGATTCAAGTAAGGAAGTAACTGGATTTCTTTTGTTGTTTAGGTTAGGTTAGTTCCTTTAAAATCTTGAAATCCTAAGATAGTGTTCCTAATGCCTTTCCACTTGTCACTATGAGTAAAATGTGTTAAAACAAGCATAGATAGGTTGGTTATACCTACCTATACTATATAATATTTAGTAGTAGATAGAACCAACTCTATATCCACATACAAATGTACGTCAAAATTCAAATTCAGTTTGTATTGAATGTTTGTTCATATTTTCCAATCGCACCTCGCGTTAATTTGTTTGCACAAATTTTACCGCACCCGCAAACGATTCGATTAAATTGTAGCTCTATATTCAATCTAACTAACGGACGTGTTGTTAACGCGAGCATGTAAAGTTAACACGCAACACAAAGCCGCTGCGATCACATATTTAAGCGTAGTTAATAGCCGAGCATTAGTCCATCGCACGCCGCTCAGCGGCTCAGCAGACCCGCTGTCTCTATGTTGTGAGACTGAACCGCTGAAATATGATTGCACGTCGCAAACACGAATAATTGTAACACTGAAACTGAAACATCAATATGCTTAATGAGAGTTGATTAGCATCGACTACGTGCAAATTATGTAGTCTGACAACGCGCTGTTACAAATTATTGCTGTACCTACCTGCATTATATTGAAGCAGGCAGTACCTACACGCGACACACTGACGCTAACTTTCCAGCTGTTAGCCAGACAGGCACAGA
Source organism: Hecatera dysodea (assembly GCA_905332915.2). Lineage (NCBI taxonomy): Eukaryota > Metazoa > Arthropoda > Insecta > Lepidoptera > Noctuidae > Hecatera > Hecatera dysodea. Next base: position 12,719,243 of record HG995298.1, on the reverse strand, counting down.
CAGTCACAGATATAATTAAACAGCGCTCAGCTCATTAATAACATATTGGAACGAGACAGTTTCCCAAATAGAGCTTGTATCGAAGTGATAACTGACATTTGAAAATTCACGAGCTATTTTACTTCACCAGACAATAAAAAAATCATGGTCTGTACATTTTTAAGTAGCCAAATCATTACCGTCAACATTTCCTACTGAGTAAAATTGTTATTTCAATATTGGTGATTGCAATTTTTGCGCCGCTGCCGCGCTGCCCGTACCGTTGAAAGCATCAGTCCGACAATCATTAGCAGGTATTTAGCCTTTCCCGACTGCGGTTATCAGTCAATTTGTCGAGTGCATTTCCATCTGTGTCCACTCACCGATCCAAATATGCCCTATTAATTATTTATGAAATTAATACGATTGGCAAAAACAACATGTGTAGGTATGTTTGTGGGGAGCGGTGCGCCGGTGCCGCGGTGCGCGTACATGATGCGTCTTTTATTCGATTATTGGGGCAGTGATTAGCGCCGAGCCAGCGACGTAATAATTTATTCTAAACCGGTATAATGCTACACGCGGGGGATAGGGCACTATCTCGTACTATTAGTAGAATAACTCTTTTTTAATTGCGTAGCGGAAATATATTTTTTGCAACATCAAATCACGAGTTTATACTACACCATATCAAATTGTGAGAATGTTGTTAAAATAAACTAGTTAGATAAAATATAATGAGAATCTTAATGGTGTCAGACAAGAACCGGTCATAATAATGGAGTACAGGTTTTTTAAAGGTCTTAGGACTTCATTAAAAAAATAGGCGCGTTTGTAGAAGTCTCATTTTTATCCACGTGTTTTTAAGCTTAGCTGTTTAATTGGATGCCTATCTTCAAACAAACTGGATGTAAGTGGTGTACAGTCGGTGATAGCAATTAACTGACCCCCCTAAAAATTACTCGATTTTACACCCTATGCTCATAACATTAAACGTTATTCAATATGGTATGAGTTTATCAGACTAACACTACTCGATGAACAGAAACAATAAATAATTTTGATACGCAAACTTGAGCTTTAAGGGGTTGGTATTAGGTCATTTATTTATAACTTTTTACCTTTTTTAATAAGTGGGTAGTTAGACGTCAATATGCGTATTCAACAAAAACTGCTATAGATATGACATTAGGAATATGGGGTAGAAGAATAAATTGAACAAGATATTCTATGCACAAATAGCAGTGAATACGCGTGAACATTTTTACCTTGCCTTACTAAATTGTAAAGATCCACGCTTTTTTCCTTTTTATTAATTGTTATCAGTTTTGATAGTTTAATCGTCATGTCCAAGTTGAGTTGAGTGATTATTTAAAATACAAAATAATCTATTTGCATGAGGAGAATGTTGGTATTAAAGCGATTGCTACGAAACTTAATATAGCGGTAAGTGTATTATTTTTATGCTTCATTTATAATTATACTTTTTCCTTAATTCGTTAGTCTGCTTAAAAGCCGGTGAATGTAGAATAATAGACAATTAACTGTGTTTCATTATGAGCCTAATTTGAGATCATTTTTAGGTCTAATTGAATCTTGATTTATATAATCTAATTTGATAAACGTATTTTTTCAAACTTAATCGATAAATTATGTTTACCTATTCGTTACTAAAATTATGCTTATTGTGTTGTTTCAGAGAAATACAGTCAGATTGTCGCTAAGACGTTTTGAAAAGGCAGGGAATATTCAAAAAGATCGTCCTGGACCAAAACCTACTATGTTACATACTCCTGTGTCAGAACGTCATCAAGCAATTGTTAGAAGGCATACTGAACACCCATTTTTGCCTACTCATTCAACTGCAAGTGGAAGTGATCGTTGTTGGAATATGGTGCGCGGTATGCGGGACCGCTTGCAACAAGCAATAGAAAAAATGGTGCTCCACTTCGCTATTAAAAGCATGAATAACTTGAGTAACCAGTGTTGGTCACAAACAATACTAACGTATGTCAGTGTGTGTGTTAAATTAACTATTGTTATAATTTGTAACGAAGTATTTCGAATACCTAGTTTTTTGTCAAAACCTTATTTTATAACTAAAATAACTATTCATAAAACAAATTGATATATAGTAGACCAGGTAGAACTTCAACGTATAATGCCGTTTTATTTAGTTCAATGATATTTAATGTAGTGATGTTATTGTTATGAAATAGAAATACATACCTATATTTCTAAATATTATAACATGCTGATTCACTACATTAAACTCAGTGCAGTTAACAACGTTATTAGTAAGCAGGTAAATATTATCATCTTCGTGTCGTCATCAATATCATTTATGTTATTCTTATAATTTTTTTTTTTTTATAAAATAAAGTCGTTTTTACCACCATTTTGGTTTTTTATTTCTGTTCGTTTTTTTTTTTTTTTTGTTGTTGCTAAAGTTATTATTTATTATTTATAACTTAAAATAAATATACAAAACAGAAACAAACGCGTCAATTACGCTGGTTACGAACTCGCAACCACGATTTGTCAGCTCACTACAGTCACCACTAGACCACTCGAATCATATTCAACGTGATCGAAATTACGTATTATATTACAAGTTAAAATAATATTCAAGAACATACCTACCTTAACACTGCGTATTAAAGATCAAATTCGAATAACTATTTTATTGATCGTAGACGTTGAACCAGTTCCAACGTTGTTCTAGTTCGATCGTTCGTAACAAGCAAAAGGTTCAAATTCGTTTAATTTTTAGGGGGTCAGTTAATTGCTATCACCGACTGTACATGTCTGAAATCGAACCTATGACCCTGAACGCACATGACACGCGATCGCCTCGTTGCTCTGCCATTTGGATAATTAATCAATTTGCCAAAAAAATTGTTGCATACATCAATATTGAAGATAGCCTTTATAAACACGACACAAAAGAACTGCTAGTAGGTGATTTTGAATGTAACACTAATATAGATACTATTTTAGAGAAAATGAAGGAAGATACGTTCTGCACCTTTTATACATGTCCCAGACTCAATTCAAGTCTCGAGTCCAAGATGTTAATAAAAATACGTTAAATTCGCATTTTACGTGTGTTGAGGTATTAAATTATGGTTAGGTTCCGTACGACTGATTCACTGAGTTTACTGTAGTCATATGCTGGCGAGTTCATCACATATGCATATTATGACATAACTGAGGGGTTTTATTGCCTCACGGAGAGACGCGAGACGTGGCTGAGGATTCGGGCGGCCACACTTCGCGCGTCCGGATGCAATATTATGCGCCTAAGCAAGGTACTTTAATCTAACCACCTTTATGACACTTTCGTATAGGATGAAGCCGTTAATTTCGCATTTAACATGTGGAAATATAGGAAAGAAAGTTTTATTGTTTGCGTTTATGATGGAGTGAGACCTTGTCATTAAAAAAGTCTGTGCAGATGTATGTATCTATGTACTTAAATACGTACATACAACGAAGATGACGTTTATGTAGGTACACCCCTTAACCCTATGGTGCAATATACAGATATAAAGTTTATTAGTAAAAAGTCAACTATACAATAACACAACGTCAAAGTCTAACAGACAACTCAAGGTCTAAGTAGTTAGCAAAAGTTGAACTTGATCAAGTCTAGCTAAATAGGTACAAATGTTGGTAATAAAATGAAAATCACACGAATAACTGGTATTTTTTGCATGTTTAGAACTTAGAACTGCTAATAATATCTAGCCAAGTTCCAAAATGTATACAGCAGAAAAACGTTAAAGGATGTCGTGGATTTGAATGTGCAGATACCAGATACGCACGTGTTATAAATAATTCTGGTTACTTTAAAAGTTTGTGCCGTTTTTATTATACAGAACGGAGCTTCAAACCGGTATGAACGCGATCCCCTCGCGTTATGCTACAAAGTTGTTGTTCCGATTGCGTAACTTTTTTTTTTTTTGCTTTCACAAAAGAATTTTCCTGACAAAGAGAACCGATTAAAATTTTGACGCAATGAGCGTGTTGGTTGGTTGTGGAACAAGAAATTAGCTGCCAATTGCATCGAACACACTATTATAAGTTGGGCCATTGTTTTACTGTTTTTAGAACTCGTTTGAAGTTATATTAACTTGAATACATTTACGGTACCGTTAGCCCGTACAGTTGCCGGTGTGTCTGCGGTAGATTCTCATTTTTATGAGGTAACATAATCGTCAGGTAGCTGGATATCATCAGTGAATGCAGTTTGAATTAGATGAGTGAAAGCTTGATTAAATTTTTGGTAACTGTATTTATCGTGGCTGTGTCGTGGATTCTAGACATTATACTTTTTGATACAATCGACTCTTCAATCCATTAAAGACAAAACTAAAAATACCATTGATTTGTAAAATTAAAACGGCCGGCACCGCTCTTCTGCAGCTGTGTGCAGAGGCGGACGGGCTCACAAACATATTAGTATACGTGGGTAATGCCTATTCAAACGGTCCCAGGGGCGTGCGTGATTGTGCGGATGTTGTCGGGATCTCTAGTGTCCACGCAGCGTCATCGCCCCTCTGCATAACCATGGACACTATAAAAACCTCCATCAGTTTATATTTATTTGTATTTGAACAGCTGTTTTTAACTTTACAATATATTTTCAAACATTTTTTAGTATCAAAATAATACTCGTTTTATGTTTGCGAGATTAGTGCCTGCATAGAGTGAGTCGTTGACCTTTTGTTTTTTACACGGATGTTAAAAAAATTGGTGGGCGTTTGTGTCTAATAAAATATAACTATAATGGGAAAAGATATAAGCCTATTAGGATGATATGGTTTATTTCTCTTTTGTACTCGTTGGTAAACGGAAGAACTATGAAAAAATAATATCCGTATTTATACATTTTAACGGCACATATAACAGCTAAATAAGTTGATCGCTAGCACCGAGTTGATTTCATAGAAAGAGTGTCTGTAATTGGGAAATAATCAAATACCTTTCTACCCATGTATTAAAAATGTAGAGTTCAAAATAAGTATTATTAGTGGCATGTAAAAATCAAACAGAAAGATTTTTTGACACAGTTATAAAATAATTGAAAATGTGCGTCATATTTAGGAACATAAGCAGCTTTGTTATTCGTACCAAGGACGACTCATAGTCCTGTGAGGACTTGGTTATTTGTTCCATATCTTGGTCAACAAAGAAACATATCAAGAAAGCGGAGTAAGCACTTCAAATACATTTGTACAGACTGAAAAATGTAAAAGTTTTAGTGACGCGGAAGGCGCTTACATTTCACGGTTCCTTAGGGGGCGTATTCTAACGGTTTAGGAGATTTCAACTTGGGCAAGATCTAGCTAAATAGGTAATCGACAAAAGTGGTTCTATATGCGAATCTATGAATGGCGGTAACTGCGAACGGACATAAAAATGCACGTGTTTACCGACCCCGCAGGCCAATATCCAACAGACTGATTGCTTCTTTACTGTTACACGATAAAAATTTTATTAGATGCTCATAAAATGTACTCTGACGACTCGCGAGACCCAGTAGCCAATATATTTGAAACTACCCTGTAACCGACCTTTATAAAACTTAAGACTTTAAATATGTGTGCTTCGAACAACCGTAACGTTTCCCCGTTTCTATTATCGACATCAATTTGAAAATATCCAGTATAAAGAAAACTATATTCAGACTTCAATTTCACTTGAAAAATATTTTTCCGTCCGTTCGTCTCTAATTTAGTTCTATTTGAATTCGTAATACCTATTAAACAAATTCCTAAAAAATACAAAATAAAAATCACAGCCGGTTGGGCGGCCCGCCGAACCGTTCAAATCGTTTAGTAAACACCGAATAGGTCGTGTACAAGTGTGGTACAACGATTTTAATCGAATGGAAACGGAACAAAGTGAAAATGTACACCTCAATTATTCCAGCAGTCGCAGTGGACAAATATTCATAGGACCACGTGGCAACGGTACCGGTCACAATGCGAACAAGGTTTTGATACAATTGTTAATCACCCTGTAAAATTGTTTGTGTTTATTATACCTGCCGAGATTTTTATTGGTGGAAGGCACTTCGTTTGCATCATAAAGTTTTTCGAAATCATTAAAATATTGTGATATTATTACACTTTAATCTTGCTACAATTAAGCTTTTTTTTTTCTGGATAGGAAATCCTCAAATGACTTCTCCCTCTCTCGGCGGAGCGGAAGGGAGTGTCAGACTCTTACTGACTAAACGTTCCAGGACCGCGGTGACTCTTTCGAACAAATTCCGCAACACTAGCAGGCACTGACTCTATGGGGCCCCGTCTTCGTTGCTGACAGCTCTTTGAGGCGCGCGTGGAACACGACGCGCCGTCGACCCGGGTCTGGTTGCTATCAGACGCCAAGCCACCCATAGCTCGCCGTCCGCAGGCCCGTGCCTACGGTGGCTGGGAATCACCTTGCGTTTAAACTTCTGTTGCGGAGACTGGAACGTGAGGTTTCCCTCTCCCGCACGTGTTCTGCCTCCTCCTGTGCCAGCATTATTGCTTCACAGAAGGAGGCGACCGCGTCCCATACCTCTTCGCTCTGGACCATACATGAATTGAACAAAGGCCGGACGCAAGAGATCGCCGCCGCCGATCGCCTCTACGAGGACACGGCGTTGCTCCGCCCAAGAAGGGCAGACCTCCACCGTATGCGCCACCGTGTGACCTCCGGGCGATCCACACAGTGATGACACCCGGACGTTTCCTCCCGCTGGATCCGACACAGGTACCTTCCGAAACAGCCGTGTCCGGTTAGCACCTGTGAAGGTAAGGACGCCGTGGCGTCTCTCCAACCACTCCTCAAAGAGGGGACTTATCGCCGCAATGGTGGCGTGCCCATGCTACAATTAAGCTTCTGTTTATAAGCTCTTGCAAATGCTACAGTACATTGTAGATTACAGCATCTTACCACTAATAGTTATTATATATAATTAATTCTGGCATAATTATATGCATCTATCATAATCTGAAAGTGGTGAATGCTGACATTTACTTTCTTCGAAGTCAATAAAAAATATTTCACTGATTCCAATACATCAATGAAGTATTCGCTCCGTCCATTCCTATTGCTAAACTCGTTTGAGTCCCCTATTAAATTACTATAAGTTACGACTTATCGTAGCCAGCGAGCAATTTATCAACTCATCCAGTGATCTTCCTAATAGGTTGCATTCCTCTATGGCGAACTGCTATAACTTTGGTACTCTATTAAAGAATTCACTTACACGCGAACACAGCATAACACAGTTGAGTTTATAAAAGTATAATACAGCCTTATTAGGTCGCTATTGTAAGTTTACAGCGAGAAGCGATAGCAATTAAATTAGACGGCTGTTGAAATTGAAAATGTTAATGGATTTCTAATAGATTTTTTATTAGGTAAGTAGGTACTCCGTCAGCAGAGCTAAAAATTTTCCATTTTTACGTTTTATTTACATGTTGCTGTGTAGTAGGGCATGTAATATCGGAAGATTTTCAATTCCGATACTGGTTTCCGATATTAGATCTCAATATCGGAATTGCGATATTTTGCATATTTTAATTGCAAATTCCGGATAAGGCTGAATGGAGTAGAATTTGGTGTAGGTACCAATGTAAATGTATTTTTGTACTGTAATGATTAAATAACATATTTCTGTTATGTTACATAGTTACGTAGCGAGATGTTACATAGCCTATCCCAGCCTTCCTCAATAAAAGGGCTATCCAACACTAAAATAATTTTAAAATTCGACCCAGTAGTGCCTAAGATTAGTGCGCAACTAAACAACCTCTTCAGCTTCATAATATTAGTAAAGACGTTCGCGTGGATGTCGGAAAAAATATTGGTGCGTACAGTAGATTTCTTTCACAACCTGATCCCTCTCAGAATTAAGAAAATATAAAAGGGTGCAGGGCACTGACTGTATCACCTCCTCCGTTCCAAATAAAAAATAAACGTTACCTCGAATCAACATTGATCAACAAAACAGACTATTTCATGCGATTTTTTTTTTACTCCTAACTTTCATCGAGGTTCGAAATTTTCCAACTGCCAAATCGGAAACTAAAACCGCTCTGCTAAACACCATTATGAGCGCTGCAAATTTTCTCGATGTAAAGATCCAGCCTAGAGACGTCAAGGATGTATTCCGTATAAAAACTAAGGACCCCGCTAACAAACCAGTTATTGTGGATTTTACCTCCGTCCTGCACAAAGAAGAATTCTTGCAAAAGTTCCGAAATCATAACAAAAATTCCTTCAAATTAACTACAGAACATCTCAAGTTGGGTGGCCCCGCAAAGCCAATCTTTATATCCGAAAATCTATCAGCCAAGAACAAGAGACTTTTCTTCTTGGCAAGAGACGCAGCCAAATCATCCAATTTTCAGTTTTGCTGGGTCTCGCATGGAAAGATATTCGTTCGTGAAAAAGCTGGGGAACCTCATCTCCAAGTTAAACATGAAGCCGACCTTGCGCGAATTATCAAATCTGCGTGACTATTTATGTACTTATTAAGAAACTCGCTTTTATTATTATTTGTGGATAGAAATCAGAAACTATGTTTAGATAACAAAAATAACTCTAGAAATGCTTTGCAGCTGATTTGCTTCTTGTATCTGTATCACACCTTAACTGCACACATTACAGTTACACTCTCTTCATATTTACTCACCGCTTCACCACATAACACACTCCACAAGTTCCTCGCATTATTTCAATTTTGGAGCCTATACAAAGTAATTTCTATAAAATATTACCTAAAAGACCGTTCTTACTTTTATTTCATAACAAGGTTCAATCTAGTTATACCATTATATTACATCGCACTTGAGTGTATTAACCCATTCCATATTTTATGTTCCCTATTTTTAACAAACCGTAAGAATGGATGATTTGAATAAAATAAACAACGAGGTAGAAAATGTTTCTGTCTCAACTAGTTATAATTGCTCTCCGGAAAATAGTGCAAATTACCTTAAAAAATCGGTCCATGATTTTAAAATATTACATACAAATATACGTAGCCTTAACTGTAACTTTGATAATTTTGTACTATTTATGAATAGACTCACATACTTACCAGACGTAGTAATACTTACAGAGTGCTGGTTAAGTAAATGCCAAATTATTCCTTCCTTAAACGCCTACAATTCACACGTGTCGTCTTTCAAAAACCAAAATGATGGCGTAGTGGTATACATCAGAGACTGTTATAATCCCTCTATTGAATTACCTAGCTTTTCCGATGCGAACTGCTTAGTACTCAAATTCTCAGATGCAGCTGCTGTTGTGGCTATATACCGCTCTCCATCCTGTAGGGACTTGACACGGTTCTTATCCAGTCTTGACAGCATGCTTGGGTCTTTAGCGCACTTTAAAACTGCTGCCATTATTGGGGATATCAATATAAATATTGCACCCGGCAACCCAGACCCTAATGCAGACGAGTACCTTAATCTCACAGCTTCTCATGCAATGCTTCCCGCTCATACTCTTCCTACTAGACTATTAAGCTGCCTAGATCACGTGATAATACGGTGTCCAACTCCTGCAACTACTCTAGTACTTGATTCTCTCATAACGGATCATTCACCGGTTATCCTTTTTTGTAACATGAACATGAAAATTAACGCTAATCAGAGTTACCATAACCCAAAAATTGATATTCCAAAGGTTGTCGAGTGCATCACAAAAACTGATTTCTCACCTATTCTCAACTCTAACAACCCGAACGAAGCTGCCGTATCGTTTGTCTCTCTGATCTCCTCTGCTATTACAGCACACACTCATACCTCAATTACCCCAAGTAGACGACGCACACTTAAACCATGGATTACCCCCGGCCTCTTAAGATGCATACGTCATAGAGATAAATTATATCAGAAGTTTAAAAAACATCCAGACAACGAAAACCACAAGTTAATCCTCATCCGTTACCGAAACTTTTGTAATAATTTACTAAAAAAAGTGAAAAGAGAGTATGAACGCACAGAGTTTCAGAAGGTAAAAAAGAACCCGAAAGCTACATGGGCACTTATTAAGCAGATAGCAAATCTGAACCAAAACAGAACATCGTGTTCAGAACTTCTAAAATGCAGTGCTAATCCCTCCCAAGCAGTAAACATGATAAATGAATACTTTGCTAATGTAGGCAGACTTTTGGCATCCAAATTTCAACAAATCGAAACTCATAATAGTACCACATTTACCAAGTATCCTTCCACTTTCTCTAAATCGACGGCACTACACTCAATGGCAATTCACGAGGTTGATGGTTTCGAGATAAATAATATTATCCTGAACCTAAAAGATAAATGCGCCATTGGGTTCGACGGTATCCCAACCTCAATCCTGAAAGCTACTAGATTAATTATAGTCCCTGTGCTTGTGCACATTTTTAATTTATGCCTCTCATCGGGTATCTTCCCAGACATCTTTAAGACCGCGGTTATCCACCCAATCTATAAATCTGGAGACAAAAACAGTGTCACTAACTATAGACCTATATCAGTACTTACGACTTTATCCAAAATAATGGAAAAGGTTATTCATATTAGGCTAACAAAATTTCTCACAAAATTCAACATACTAGCTAGTAACCAATTTGGCTTCAGAAGTGGCAAAAGTACTGGTGATGCCGTGTTGGAACTAACAGGAACCATTATTGATAATTTAGAAAATAAACAAAAGACATTGGCTATTTTCCTTGATCTATCGAAAGCCTTTGACACTGTTTCTGTCCCCTTGCTTCTGTCAAAATTATATGATGTTGGTATACGCGGTACGGCCTGGGATATGTTCAGAAGTTATTTGACTGGGCGTGCACAGTACGTAAAGGTGGATAACCACCTAAGTAGAAGGGAGATTCTCACCTTTGGTGTGCCTCAGGGCAGCGTGCTTGGTCCGAGTCTCTTTCTTATTTATGTCAATGAGCTGTGTCGGCTATCTCTCCCTAACTGCAAAATAATAACTTACGCAGACGACACAGCTCTAATAATTCATGGGCGCACCTGGAGTGAAACTTGTAGAAATGCTGAGCTAGTCTTAAGTATTGTCATGAAATGGCTATCTACAAATCTGTTAACTTTAAATATAGATAAAACTAAGTTCATTACTTTTTCCTTAAATAAGTCAGGTCAACCCCAGACTCCTTTAGTTCTCCAAGCCCATACATGTACAAACCCTCGTTCTGACACTATATGTAACTGTCCTCAAATAGTAGGTACTGCAACTATTAAATATCTGGGTATCATACTTGATAGTCACCTAAACTGGCATCAACAAATAGACTCGGTCGTGACACGCCTGAGAAAGCTTTTATATATTTTTAAGAAACTTAGATCTTCGGCTGACTTTAGGACCTTAATTAATGTATATTTTGCACTGGGTCAGTCAGTCATAGGATATTGCTTGACAGTGTGGGGTGGCGCTCATAAGACTTCTATGTTACGCATCGAGAGAGCTCAAAGAGCAGTTCTGAAAGTCCTTGCGAGGAAACCTATTCGCTTTTCTACCAGCTCCTTGTATTCCCTCTGTCAAGTCCTAACAGTCAGACAGCTATTTGTTTCTCAAGTAGTGTTACGTAAACATACCCAGCTTCCCTATGAACCAGCCAGATGTAACAGTAGACGCCGTTCAGATCGAGTATGCGATGTAAGACCCTGTAAAAATGTAGCAGCTCGTCGTCATTGTACCTACATAAGCTCTAAATTATACAACAAGATTAACAAAACAATCAACATCTATTCTTTAACCAAAAATAAATGCAAGAAAAGACTCGATGCTTGGCTAAAATCACTTACATATGATGCAACTGAAAAACTTGTGGAAGTGTAACTCGCTCACACTCACATACGCTAACACAACTTCGCACACACACACGCACACACAACACACACACACACACACACCCTCACACACCCTCTCACTTAAACTACACGACACTAATACCGTAACTTTATTTCTGTTTTATTATTATTTTTATATAATTCTCATGTTTAACTACTTATACTTATATAATATATATGGATAGTTTAAAATAAACTTTTCTGATCTGGAACTTACTTCCCTCTCATCAGGACACGGGCGTTGATAGCTGCGACACAGTTATTAACTTTTGCAGTTATCATCGTTTAACTATTTTTATGATAGCATCTGTTTTATGTTCCAAAATAAACTTTTTTTTTTTTTTTTTTTTTTTTTTATTCAAACTAATAAATACTTATGAATCAAGTTGATTTTTAAATTTCGTACTTAAGCCCAAAACGAAACGATTTTATTTTATTTTGAATGAGAACAACATAATTATTAGCACTGATTCATTTAAATCTATTTTTAACCGACTTCTAAAAAAGGAAGAGGTTCTCAATTCTTATGTTTGTATGTTTTTTTTTAATTATTTTTTTTATTGTTTGTTCGTGCATAACTCCGTCGCTTGTCAACCGATTTGAAAAATTCTTTTTTGTTGGAAAGGGTATACTTCCCAAATGGTCCCATGAAAATTTTATCGAAATCAACCAAGCGGTTTTCGAAAAATCAATAAAAATCTAAAAAAAAACTATCTACATTGACGACCTCTTAGTTTACTCTGCAAAGGAGCAGTACGTTTTTTTTTACACCAATGTGATCGGCTCGTTTAGGTGGGGGGAGGGGAGGGGGTGTAGGTACCACTAAAAAGTGAAAAATAAAAAATAAACTTTTTACAAAAAATAAAACCAGAAGTGCGTGGTCATATTTAAAAGCGATGTAAGGAAACTGATATACATGGCAAAAGTAGCAACATAGAAAAAGTGGCATTTTTTTTCAAAAAAAATCGACCACAAAAACCGAATAAAAATTTCAAATGACTCTTTAAGCACAGGTTACTCGAAGTTAGGCCCCTATAAAACTGTTAACCGTATACGACCTACCTAATTGAAAAACTTTTTACAAAAAATAAAACCGACTTCTAAACAAAAAAACCAAAAAGTATAAAATAACTTTAATTTCGGAACTCGGTGTTTTTGGTTGATTTTTTGTTGTTGAACACACCGACTTCCGAACGCACTTCTGGAACACCCTGTATATAATAGGGATGTTGCCTTAATATATATAAATACATATGTGATTATGTTGAGTCCGCCAGTTAGGTTATAGAAAAATATTGGACACGTATTTTTTCCTTTATCAAATCTGTAAAAACTGACGAAGATAAAAAGCATCAAAGATCAGTGGTAGCGTGTGACGTCACTGCCCGGTAAAAATTGTAGCGAGTAGTGACGTCACACGAGTTTTTTACACACTGTATCGTCTTCATTTTTTGTTTATGTGAAAAAAGAAAAAATACTTGTCCAATATTTTTTGGAAATCTATCAGACGGACTAATCAGATTTTTTTAGTTAACTACCCTATTTCATTTTATATCTATAATCTTTAGGTCGTGCATTATGCTCTTAAAGTAATGGTTATTCGTTATATTGTTACTATGGTAATATATTTGTTTGAACACTTAATATAATTTAAATTAATGTACATGTGCATGTACAGTGTACATTGACGAGGCCCTATTTTAGTTTCAGAGCATATAGCAGAGGGAATGACGAAAGGCTTCATTTCATCACTTTACTTGCTCACTTTAGCTCCCGTCAACCTCTTCTGACCTAACCTATCCGTGTCGAAATATCCTAATTCCTGTCCAAGAAAGATCCTGTTCCAAGTATCCTTCGTTTGCTCTTCGTTCAAGGAACGAACAAATAAGTTAAACAACGACGATCTACGAACTATAAACGAACAACAGAGAAAATATTTTATAGCATATGTTTTCACAAACTAAACGTTTTATTTTTGAAAATTATTTAAAGTATCATGTTATTTGAACATTATTGTTATAGATAATATAGCAAAAAAAAACTAACGCCCACTTTCCACAAGCAGAGTGGTTGGTAACATACAAGAATCTTATTAGAAATCTTTTTGTTTTATAATAGGAATAGGTAACTAATTATTGTGACCTCAAGAAGTCCAAATTAAAGTGCTTAATCAGACTATAACATTTTTGATGTAGGTACAGTGTGAACCTATACTACAGTGAAATGTGTTATTTTTTTTTTTATTGCGGCAGAGACCTTTTCTAGAAACGATTGGCCTAGCTCTGTTGAGTATGCATTGCACTGCGCGATCATTTGGCTAGACTTATATCTATACGCAAACGAGTTACCTCTTACTGCGCTGACACCGACATTTATTACTGCGTGGGTCGTTAAGAATCGCATATTTTGTAGACCAAATCCAGTTCCGAATATTTTTTGGAACCTATTGTGCTAATAAATATTATTGGTCAGTTAATAAACCGTCTATTACTGCTTAAATCTCATAAAAGAACTCAATAAAACGTATGGCACTGTAGTATTATATTATCTGTGGTATGGCTCAGGTCCGTGGCGTTTGGCCTCAGTTCGAGTCCCCCGCAATAAAATACAAATAGACTCGATTGAAATGCAGGACGAAGCGGGCTGTTTACTTCATGCTGAAGCCGACTCGCTGTCGTCCAAGGCAACGATAACTAAGATTGCTTTTTTCAGTTTCAATCGCTTGTAAATTGTTATAGTGCAAATTAAAAGTTCCATTAACTTGACGTTTTCAAGAAAATACCTCTCGCTTGATGTTCTTATGGAAACATTTTTAAATAAGCAAGTTCCATTGTTTTCTGTTAGTTGGGTAAATAATTTGCTACTTAATAAATTTCTTGTTTGACGTTTGCGGGTTATTTTTTTTTATTGTTAAATAAATAACACATTTTTGCACTTCTATCTCGAGTTACTAGACCATGATGCACATAAAAAATACTACCCTAAACGAGGTTTTCTTAAAAAAAATCTTGAAAGAAAAACCTCGTTTTCTAACGTGCTCGCAAATTCAACATGCAACAGCATTTAATATCGAAATGCGAAGTATGTCAATCCTAATTGAGCGATATTTCGATGAAAATCTTCACGCCTATCAATAACCCCTTAATTAAGTCCGAAGAGGTAATAATGCGATAACGGTTAATTAATAAGCGATGAAGCACAATTGAGCCAATAATAAACCAGTATTCCATTCAGTGGTAATCTGGCAGAATGGCGATTAACATGGGACTCACGCTGTGTAAGATCACATTATTGTAATCTTCTATTAATTCGTCACACCCTGTAAACTAAATATTTTTGTAAAAAGCTAACTTCAGAGGCGGATTACCCTTAAGGCAAACTAGGCACGTGCCTAGGGGTGCCGGATTACAAAGGAACACACAATGACGAAATCTACTGATTTATTTTTGTTTTAAGCGTCATTGTGTGTTTTAATTTAAAAGGTTTTATTTTTATTTTATGTAAGGGTGAGTACCCTTACTTACATAAAATAAAAATAAAAGCTTTGTATAGAGCTACCGAAGCACGTTTTTACCATCACTCGATTGTGATTACTCTTGTATGTCCCGATCCCAAAAATTAATCGTCAAAAATGTCTGCCAACTGTTTACGGCATTGACATACTAGCTCTTTCTTGCTTATGACTATCTTGTTGGTTAAGTGATCGCAAACCACGGCTGCAAGGCATGGATTCGTTTCCCGGTTTGGGCAGAGTCATTTTGTTTTTCTATTCGTAATTTTTCAGTAGCAACCTGGAATTTAGTAGATGGTGGAGTCTGGCTGATATTCTTATAACTTCTGGTCTTCTGTTAAAACTGGTCCAAAAAATCTTATCGACCCAAGGCTGGGTTTTACAACTTTCTACCTCGCTATGCATCATCATATCATCTACCATTGTTACTCAGGTTCAAGAAACTACTATGAAAGTCTGGATAGTTAAGAGAATATCTAATATGATCCGAGGCATGCATCATCGCATGTGTAATTGTATAGGATTGTGCAGCATTTCCGAAGATGTCATAGTTCTCTTACGTATAGATGTCAAGTCGAATTTTTCTTTTTCAATAACTTCTCCCTCTCCACACTGAGACAAATATTCCCTCCCTTGCGCGAAATCTGTTACTACTTGTAACCACATTGGAGGCGCCGACGAGGTGCTGACTCTGGGCACTGCTGGCAACATTTAATCCACCATTGGCTACCCTTGCCTTAAGAGAGAATTTCCACTATTCGCCACTCACTACATCTATCGCAAAAATCAAAACAATTTTAGTACTGTCTGCTTAAAACTCAGCTTATAAAATGTCTGCGTATATCCTATGTTCCCGCGACTGTTAAATTAGTGATTGTTGAAGAATAGGTGGTTATTTTAGGTCTTGTTTTTTTTTAAATTACTTTTATTTTTCAGTTGCTCACATGCTTGTTCTAATAACCGTACATTGTTTAGTGCCTGAAGAACATTTGAGCACAGAAAATATTAATGAAATTTTAGATAAACTGATTCAGCAGACCCAACAAATAAATGAAACCGCACCCAACGCAGATATACAAGATTTAACTCCTATCGTAGAAACACACACAGACAATGATTCAAATATATATTACATTAAGACGTTCGTGCCGCCACATATTAATTTTAAATCTAGCAGTGAAGTTCTACATGCTACTCAATATTCAAATAAAACTGATCAAAGTCGTGAAGTTTCCAATGAAGTTCTTAATCTGACTTCAGAAGACGATTCATTTCCAGGCGCAAGTAAGATAACTAGAAAGTCACTAAATTATAAACAATTTGCACCCCGACTTGTACATAAAGAACAAGAAAGCGTGTATACTGAATTCAAGCCACGGACAGGGCATATAGACGAAAATGAGTACTCACTAGATGATGTAACAAAGAAAGAAATAGTCTCAGAGTTAAACACAACCAATGATAAAAAACAGACATCAAATGGTGATCAGAATCAACAATTAAGCTTATTGCACCAATATCCCGAAATTATAATTGACCATATAACCTACGACGATAATGAAAACGTTAAAAGCAAGATACCTCAAATAAAAACAAGACTTGATGCTCCGCACGTGCAAAATGTAGTGAAAGAGGAAACAAACAATAGATTGCCAAATGTGATACCACGAAAAATCCGTTATAACATACCAGAAGAAGAAATCGAAATGGTAGATCATGAGCCGCCGGAATACTTTGAGCCAGGAGACTACTACACTCCCGACATGAAAGGCTTACTAGATGCGATCATACAGAAAAAAATAATACATGACGCTCTTTTGAAACAAACTACAGAAAATTTATCTCGAAAACAAAACATTCTACTAGAGAAGATTTTACAAAGACTGCCTGAGAAAAGACAAGTGATTAATAATGTTAAATCTAGCTACACCCTTCATCATGAACGTATCGCACCGATAGAAATAGAGACATTATCACATTTGCTTAGCGCCCCCGAGCCATTACGTAGAAACGGTGGCAATCATCTTGCGAAGTCATATTTGAACGTGCCCCATGGGCATAGTAAATGGGAGATCCACAACGGTTTGTTAAAGACATTGGTGCGAATGTACAGACCCGATATCCTCAAAAGAACTCGTGTTGTAGCCGGTTTGATTGACAGAATTGTGCCCAACATCGACTATCGACCTGTGTATTACGATTTGTATAAGAAATAAAGAATGTGTGCCAAATGTTCGTGTTTGTAATTTCGGTACCTAAATTTCTGTTGTTTATAATCAGTCACCGGCAGCTAGTTAGCGAAGTTGCGACTCGGGAACACAAAGAAGTTATCCGCAATTCGCAGTCTAACTAGTGAGCAACGAGCAAACACGATCAAACCGAAGTCCAAACTGCGCTCAAAGATCTAGTTAGCTGCGGGGATGACTCCACTGTTCATTGCCATGTTTGCTATTTGCTGACGTGGTTAAGAACGGTATGTCTGCCAATGAATTCGCAACACTGCTGCTGAAGGAGGTGTAAATCTATTTTGTATTGTGTACGTAGCGCTTGTGGCGAATTAATTAAAGCCAAATTTAGAAGGATTTCGCGGGCGTTTTAGTACTCACTACGTTTCTTTGATTGTCTTTGTTAGTTGCGATGTGAGTATGCGGTCGACCTTATCTGTTCTTTGGTGTTTGCTTAGATAGGTACGTACTATTCCTTTATTGTTTTTGCTCTTTAATATTTTTGATATTAAAGTAGTGTCATGAAGTTAGATATCAATATTTCGACCTACTTGCCTGCCAAAAAATGTCTCCTAAACTCCAGGATCAGCTGAATTGTTACTAAAACATCAAAATACTAAGTCGATTGTTACGGCACTTACCTATTTCACAATATTTTTTACTTACCACACATCAAAAATACTCAATCAGGCGTATCATGAAAGCAGTTTAATTGATGAGGCAGTTTTTTTGCCCGCACGTGTAGCGTTCCCGTGGGTAAGAGGGGAAGTGCATTAATTTTTCACTGTTGGCTGTTAGCGGCACATTATAACAAGACAACTTCGCACTCGGCGAGGGAGGGGGTAATCCTTGAACGCGTATTTTCACGGCGCGTGTTAATCTCCTAGAGGAGCTTTCAATAGCGTTTCGCATATAGAAAAGTTTAGGTGAAAATGTTTCGAACTCTCCTCACCCGCGCGTCGGGAGAAGTTGTATGTTAATGTGTTTCTCCTTTGTATTAGAACTGTCTGCTTGTTAAACATTATCAACCTTTGTGTTTAATATTCTAGCTATGGAAGAGTGATACGCTTTATTTTTGTTTGTAGACAGCTTAGGGAAGAATTCAGTGATATTTTCACTAATAAGTGAATAAGTGTCAAAATATATAAAAAATAAATAAATGTTTTTAGTGTATTACTTTCCTAGGTCTCAGTAGCTGATTAGAAAACTGAAGAGTTAGTTAGCACTTTCTTTTTTCCTTTTGGGAAATATCTTTATATTCTTTTATTATTAAAAAAAAACTTTATACATAAAAATAAAACCGACTTCTACAGAAAAAGAAAACAAATAATACCTAACTACAAAAAAATATTACAAAAAGAAAAAAAGTTTTAAAATTTTTAGTGGGACACTAACCTAATCGTACCAATCACATTGGTGTAAACAATAAACAAACATGCGATTTCAGCAATCCCGAAAGATTTGCTATCATTTATTGAAGACTTCCGTTTCCTATCATCTCTGTTCTTCATTAGATCTTCAGCAAACTAGAAAGGGATCAAGTTGAAATACTAAGATACTCTTCTAAACCATCGCACACAATTTTATTTTTTCATTTTACATCGACAAGAGGGAATGAGAACGTCGTCAATGTATGTATATAAGCCACGCATTATTAGGAAAAACTCAAATACTCATCGTCAGATCTCAATCAAAATGGGATCACACGACAAGCACCAGCTTTCAAATATAAAAAGAATCATCAAAATCGGTTCACCCATTACAAAGTTACACGAAAAAAAAATACAGTCGAATTGAGAACCTCCTCCTTTTTTGGAAGTCGGTTGAAAGTTAAGTTATTCCATTTATACAGCCACAAACGTTTCCACAAACCCAACCTCCACCTCGTTCATAACGTTATACGTTCAACTTAGCTGTTTATGTTGTCTAAACTGTTTTGATTCAACATGAAAAATATAGCGTAGTCACAAACGCGCCACCAGGTTTTCCATTAGACCGCCGAGTTAGTCTTATAATGAACTGCAATAATCCCAGCTAGGTTAGAACAAAGTAAATATTTCCCCGCGTGTGTAGCTTTTAAGAAACTTATACAAATCCAATTTATTTTCCATTTCCTCACTTCATGAAAACTTAAATATGCTCGCAAGGTAAACCACTTTGAAAGCAATCCTTTGATCGAGCTTATCTCTTTATGCAAAACTCTATCAAAATTTGATACCTCAAATACTAAACTTCACTTTTATATATTATGATACTTGAAAAACTTTGTTTATTTCAAAATAACTTTTAATTTGCAATGTTAGACAACTTCATCTCGTTAAGAGCCTCAGTATTATCAAATTTACTTCGACGTAATGGGTATAGACCCTGAGCGTAGACCTACCTCAATATTTGACAACTCTCCATTAATTAAAATCTAACCCGTGACCCTGTGAAACCAGACAAAAAGTGTAAGATAAGGCAAATTGTTCCGCTTATCTTTTCCATAAGAAATGCTAAAATAGAGTTCGGTACAGGCGGGTTTAATAAGAATTCAAACGACAGAGCAGGTTACAGAGGCGCTCTGCTTAATCCGGATAAGCGAACTGAATCGGGAAGGCATCATTTCATTACCCACTATCGCATCCGTTCAAACAAAAAGCATATTCTGTATGCAATAGGTACGTACCAGTACTTGTTTTACGTACTCTACCCTCTTTTGTCCGGTACACTCTGTTGTTATTTAACGGACTGACTAAAGTTTATAAAATAGTAACATACATAGGTCTGCTCCTGATTAGGGACTATTACGGAAAAGTCACCACAGGTTGATGTTATTGATCGATTGTGCCCACCATAGTGTTAAAACATTTTAGAAAAGTCTTATTTAAAAAAAAAGTTAACTGGAAATTTATGTTTGTGTGGAAGATTTAAAATGGGTCTAATTTAACTGTAACGCTATTTATCGAAAAATAATTCAACTAACTTTTTAGACCTACATATGTATTTATTTATTTATTTAGAATAAGCACACCAACAGCACAATCACTTAAAGTTAAAATCATATAACATTTAAAATTGGCATTTCAGTAACCATGCAAATAACAGGTATGCATGACATTGACAATATGAGTATTAGAGACAAAGAGAAAAAACAAAGTGTGTGTAAATTATCCTGTTAATTAATTATTATATATTATTATTCCCTTTATTCATTTTACTTACTCACTAATTTACATTTTTAAATATATCTTAAAAAAAAAAACATTTAAAAATATAAAAAAGTAGTGGTCCGCCGGTATCGGGAGCAGGGTCCAAGCTACCGGTGGTTAGGGCTCCAGAGAAAGGAATCTCCTCACAATACGAGCCGTATCGAGGAGTACTGCCTTCTGTATCAGGCCCTTTAACCAACCGTGTAACGCCAGCTTCGACAGATGGTCGTCGAAGCTTTTGGCCATTAGGCCATTGGCCGTAACAACAATCGGCACAATGATAGCCGAGTCCACATTCCACATATCGACAACCTCGTGTGCTAAGTCGAGATACTTGATCTGTTTCTCTTTCTCAGCTTTCACGAGGTTCTCGTCATGTGGGATGGTAACATCGATAATCATTGTGCGGCGCGCTAATCGGTCTATCACCACTATATCCGGCTTATTGGCAACAATAGTCCTATCAGTGATGATAGACCGATCCCAGTACAACGTAACATGGCCATTCTCGAGAACTGGGTCGGGTACATACTTGTAATACGGTACCTCAGAATCCACAAGTTTGTATTTCAAAGCAAGTTGCTGATGGATAATCCTGGCTACTTGGTTGTGTCTGTGCAAGTACTCGCCGTTAGCCAGACGAGAACAGCCAGAGATAATATGTCTGATGGACTCACCCGGACGGTGGCATGCCCGACACACGTCAACCGTCCCGTCCTTCATAATATGCCTCCGGTAGTTGTTCGTTAGGATAACTTCGTCCATAATTGCACATACAAAACCTTCAGTTTCTCCGAAAAGATCACCGAAACGTAGCCAGGCCACGGACGCTGAGAAATCTACATCGGACCCATAGAGAGCCCGATAGAAGCGCCCGTGGAGCTCCTTGCCTTTCCATACCTCCTTGCGGTCATCTGTAGTATGTATCACAGGTTTGCGCCAGTTATCGTTAGCCATGGACAACGGGGTGAGTCCTTTGTCAACTGCGACCACATCTCGGTGCATACCCACATCAATTTTGAGAAAATATTCTCTGAGACTGCACATCTCGCGGTTGTGGAGAGTCTTAGCATTTAAAAAGCCTCGACCTCCACACTTCCGCGGGATGTACAGTCTCATCACCGACGATCGTGGGTGATGCATCCGATTTGCGGTCAGCAGTGTACGGACTCTCCTATCCAGGGCGTCGAGTTCGGTTTGAGTTCATTTGAGTATGCCGAAAGAGTACATTAGTACCGGCATGACCCAACCGTTGAAGGCGCGCACCTTATTTCCGCCCGACAAAAGGCTGTTTAAAACCTTTTTCAGGCGTCCAAAGAAGCGCTCCTTCAACGATTGCTTCATGTCGGCAACATTAATGCCTAACGCTTCCGACATACCCAAATACTTGTAGGTTTCGGTCGAGCTGAGGGATCTAACCTGTATGGAATCTGAGAGTTGAACTCCCTCAGATTCCATAATCTCCCCTTTCTTTACATGCATGCCTGCACATTTGTCTACACCAAATTCCATCCTGATGGCACTACTGAAGGTTTCAGTTACCTTCAGTAACTCCATCAGTCGCAATTTGTTGTGGGCAAAGAGTTTCAGATCAATATTATTATTATTATTATCCTGCTTATGTGACTAAAGTTTCATTAAAATCGGTTTTGTCATTTCGAAAAATAAGGACTTGAAAATTTGTATGAAATGCTGTACGGCGTATGCGCTCTTAAATAAATAAATTATTGCTAGGATATACAATAATGCGCAGGGTCTTGTGAAGTGATTTTTCCAGAAATCGTGCCAAATCGATGAATATGTTAAAATGTAATTATGACTTGAAATACCTATGTGACGGTCAACAGCCACTAAGGAAAACAAAAAAATACGAAAGTATAAAATAACTTTTTTGGAAGTCGGTGCTTTTGGTTGTTTCTTCGTTTTTTGAACAGCGACTTCCGAAATTAAGGTTATTTTATACATTTATGTTTAGAAATCGGTTGTATTTTTTGTAAAAAAGTTTTTTTATTTTTCATTTTTGTGGTCACACCCCACAGCTAAACGTACCCATAACAGCGTACATACGTGTTATAAATTGGTGTAAACAATAATAAACAAACATGCGATTTCAGCAATCCCGAAAGATTTGCTATAATTTATTAAAGAGTTCCGTTTCCTATCTCTGTTTTTCATCAGATCTTCACAAAACTAAGTGGTAATTACCTTGAAATACTAAGATGCCATCCAAACCATCGACAAGAGAGAATGAGAACATCATAAATGTAGTCGAAGCCATGCATTATTAGGGAAAACTCAAAATACTAGTACTCAGATCTAACTCAAATTAAATGGGACCACATGACAAGCACCCAGCTTTCGAATATAAAAATTAACATCATTATTGGAACACGCAGTAAAAAAAAATGAGGTAACACATAATACAGCCGACTTGAGAACCTCCTCCTTTTTTGGAAGTCGGGTAAAAAACAAAACGTCTCCAGTGTTCCAGGTTATTCTAAAGCGAGCCGATTGATTTGAACCTAAAAGAGAAATTAGTTTAGCTAATTAATAGGACAAACAAGAATAGTTAATGGACATTTGGGAATTTGACGACTATTTTAGGAAAATACTCATCTTCATTGGGCACTAAAAATTAGTTTAATCATTTCAGTACATACTATAGTATTGTGTTGTATGTTT
Organism: Hecatera dysodea; assembly: GCA_905332915.2. Taxonomy (NCBI): domain Eukaryota; kingdom Metazoa; phylum Arthropoda; class Insecta; order Lepidoptera; family Noctuidae; genus Hecatera; species Hecatera dysodea. The sequence continues at coordinate 12,695,785 of HG995298.1, read as the reverse complement.
AGTCTATATCTTCGTATTAATTAAATATGCATCGAGTTACTTATTTTCTTTTCACAAAGTATCTACTTACCACTATTTGTCTCTGCATGACCCAGCGGTCGACTGGTTGAAAATATCTTTACATAAATAAGTTTAAAAGTTTTTGTTTCTATGCTATTAATTTTATTTGTATTTGAAAATTTCAAAGAAAACATTTCATTCGTTACTCTTTTAATTTCTGCGACGAGTGTTTCAACTTCTGCATAGCTGAAGAGCTTATTTCAAACAGTGGAGTCCGTTTCAATAATTGAAACAGAAGGAAACAATGTAACCTCATCAGAACGTAGTGCGATCCGCATAATATCCATACTTAAAGTGTCTGCTGGAGAGTACCGACCACCACTACCTGAGTATACAAGAGACGATATTTTCACAAAAAGACTGCAGTACGTAGCATTATTCTTAGTACTTCAGTTGCTTCAATTTTAGAAAATGTTCCTTGTGTAAGCAAACCTGGACTTTGAAAAAACAAAATGTCGGATATATTTTTGTTTTGATAGAACTGGAGGAAGAGTGCTGCATTTGACCACCTATAAATTGAGAAGAGTTGAAGTTAGGTGATGTCCAATGCTTGATGATGGCAAATCAGTGCATCAAGGTGCTATATTTTGGAGGTCTAGACGAGGACACGGTGTTGCACCGCCCAAGCAACACCGTGTCCTCGTCTAGGCGATCGGCGGCGGCGACCTATCGGGTCCGGCCCTGATTCAATCCATGGTTCGGAGCGAGGAGGCATGGGTAGCGGTCGCCTCCTGCGAAGCAGTAATGCTAGCGAAGGAGGAGGCGGACCGCGTGCGGGAGAGGGAAACCTCTCTGGAGCTCCAGCCACCGCAACAGAACAAGACGCCCCGGGTCAGGTTGCTATCGGACGGCGAGCTATGGGTGGCTCGCCGTTGACGGCGCGTCGTGTTCTACGCGCGCTGTCGGCAAAGAAGACGGTGCCCCATAGGGTCAATGCCTGCTAAGGTTGCGGAATTTGTTCGAACGATTCACCGCGCCACGCAAAGGGCACTAGAACACACGGGTGGGTTTTAGTCAGTAAGAATCTGACACTCCCTTCTCAGAGCGGGAGAAGTCATTTGATGATTTCCCATCCAGAAAAAAGGGCCCCTTTTTTAGTATATTTTTGTATAATGTGTAACAAAACAAATGCAATTCCTGAAAAGGGGCCATTGTACTCATAATTATGAACAACTTTTACAACGGGACCAAAACTGAAATCGCCAAAAAAATAGCATTTTGCATAATTAGTTTCAATCATCTCCATATAATGAATCATCTCCAAAATAACTATTCATCATTTTAATAACTATGTTATATGGAGGAGACGAAGGTGTGAACTTAGGCAACATGCGAGCAACATACGACAGACAACAAAACAAGTGTCCAATTAAATAAGTAAGACTCGACAAGTGACAATATCCTCATACATGGAAAATTTTTCATTCACAACAGACATCGTTCTCGAGGTAGCACTCGAAAGTTTATGGATTGTGCATGAGACGCGAATTAACTTGGAAAAGTAGTTCGACATACCGTCATACATGCAGTCATACAGTCACACACAGCAGAGCTGAGCGGAATCACAAAGAGCAAAACATTAACGCGAGCTAGTTACTTATCTGAAAAGCTATTGCAAAGTTTTCAACACTTTTGTACTCGTATATATTTTCAAACAATTTATAATTTCGCACGACGCGGACGGTTCTATTATTATTTTTTTCGTTTTCGTGTTATTGCTGGTAGTTGGATTTGTTAGTATGTTGTTGATATTGATGAGTGAAAAGAGAGAAGATGAAATTTTTTCCCTCATTATTAAATATTGTACGTTTTCTATTAATCAGAATCACGAACATTTATGACAAGGTTACTTCAGATAAAGTGCGCAGATTAACGTATGGCACGAACATTGAGATAAAAAAGACACATATTTTTTATTTTTCCATGTCTCGAACAGAAAAATCAAAGAAAAGTAATCATTGTCACTCTTTTCGATACTTAACAATGAGAGAAGTGAAAAGCAAGTAAAATAACAAACACAATACACAATTTTTTTGAAATAACAAACAAAAGCATTTTTGTTTTCGTGAAATAGGTTGTATTAATAATACTGATTGCATTGATTTAAAATGCGCACTATCTCCGAAGTAGTCATGTACTTGTTGATAAAATTTAAAATAAATATTATTGACATTTTAACATTGGTTACTTGCAATAAATACGTGGAAAAACCACATTCTTTAAAAATACACGTTAAAGTAAATTAAGTACCTACCTAGCCTGTTATAACTTCCGTGAAAATTACTTATTAATTGAAATCGCTGAACTGTGAAGTGGCATGTGACAACTAGGGTCGGTGGTTGACGACTCGCCAATTACGTCATATCCGCTATTTACAGCGTGTCTGGGCGACACTTAGCGCGTCGTGGGGAGTCTTTTGCGGATGATTGCGGTTCGCGTGCGTGTCGCCTGCGACTACGTTTTGTCAACAATCAGTGACGGTTACTGTAAAAGCGATTACGTGAACATTTTCGCCGAAACTGTATTTTGTGTCTTATAAAATAGCAATAAAAGTGCCATCTTAATACAAATAATAAAATTGATACTTTCAGCTTTTATTTAATCCTGAAAGTTTAAGGATATAACCGTAAAAACTCAAAAACTCCTGTTTTATAAAAATCTGATAATTTAAGCCGCCAGCTGTGAGCATAAAACGTGAAAACCGTGTTCAGAGACTTTATTTTTTCAAGAGGGCATACACTTAGGTACCGTAGGTGAGCGCGAGGTTACGCTTGTTTTACAACACTTTAAAACAAGGCACTAACGTCTTGTAGATGTTACGCGCAAACCGACGAAAGAAAATGAATGCATACCAGTTTATGTTTGCGGTCTCCCGGACTGTTTCAACCAAAATAATTAAAAGTTTTTACGATCGCCTCTCTACTATCGTGTAAAGGATCCAACGACGCGCGTGGTAACTGTGTGAATACGAACTTAGCACTAAACTCGGGTTATTGAGGGCGTCTCAAAACTAAAACGATTGTGCTACGGCCGGCTGTAAACCGATACGTACACATTAAAAGAATATACCAACATTTTTATGTTTTCGTGTTCCAGTACTCAAAACCGTAGAGGTATTTAACACACGGTGAAATGTTGCTAGAAAAACCTAAAGTGGATAATATCCAAGTAAAGTGCTATCGATTAATAACCAGGAAGGCCGAAGGCCACGGGCGAATCGTTATTTAAAAGTACCATAAGTGTGGTCCCATGCAAATGCCAGTTGATCAATTTTTAATAGTCCGCGTAAATATGCATAGGGAGGCAATTTACGTTTGTGAGCATGAGTTGATATCAATTTCGGCGATGGTTTTTGCAAAAGAGTCGCTTCAACAAGGTTAATAGCGGGTTATTTCATCGACAGTACAGCCTGTGATGGCACCGCTTAGTGAAAGGACTCTCGGATTCATAATAGAGATATTAAAATGCGCTTTTCGTTCGTTTTTGTGGAAAAATAACTGCTCGTGGTGAAAATATTGTGTGCGCGGTTCGTGTTTAAGGCTTTGATCGTTTGCTATCTTTTGTAGATTTTCTGGTATAAAATAATGTGCTTTAGAAAACGTGGTCTACTATACAACATATTGTTTTTAGTATCAAATAAACAATAGTACCCACCGTGGGTGGGTACTGTATTGGGTGCGGTGGAGTCTAGATCGTGCTGATGCGTGCAAACAAGATTTTTTTTATTGCGGAATTAAAATTAAAATCTTAACTATTTTATTCAACAACCGTGTTTCGCCAATCGCCGGTAACGTAATATCTGGTCAGATAAATCGTCTCTCTTTTCCTGCCCGCCAAACTTCCCTGTATAATGCGGGCCACAATAAAAGCTCGTGGCAAGTCGCGCACACGTGTCTCAAGGCGGAGTGCTCGGCGCACTCGTCGTGCTACGTCCCATACTTTACGACGCAGTGACGTGCTCGCGCGCTTTCCATATAATTTTCCTTGCCGCTTTACAGCGTCGTTTTCGCCCATCGTAAAGACTTTTAATTATATCTGACGAGGCAAAATTTGACCCGCCGCCGTTTAAACCTTATGCATTCTTTGCAGTTGCCGTTTTAAGGAGACTATTCCATCTTAATAGCTTTACTTCACATTTCTTGTGTCCTCTATTTATATAGAAAAAAAACTGTAAAATCACATGTCGTTCAGGAACTTTAACAACAACCAGCATTCAATGAATAAGTCCAAGCATCTAAAATTATTTCATATTTATTCTCCGTGTTATACGGACGTCAGAAATCGACGTTGTTTTAGTTCAAATAAGCTGATTAAAAAGTTAGATATGAAATCACAATGAACGCCCAAAAAGTTCATATATTGTGAAAACGTCGAGGGTTTTCATAAATTGTATTTAGAGTTAAATTTTCGACATTTTTGTAAAAAAATTAAGGTAACAGGTTGTTTACAAGCTGTTGTTGCCAATTAAGAAGGTATGCAGATAAATTACATGTGTATAATTAAAGAGTGCTCGTGCAGGTAGCAATTAGTTGAGTCGCCGAGTTCTTCTCAGAAAGTAGAAACTTGAATAAAAAGGTGTTTGATCCAATTAGAGGCGTGTTTACATAAACATGTCGTTTACAGCTCCGGTCTACCGATTTCTGCATCTGCTGTAAACTTTTAATTGCGCGTCTGACGACCGCTACATGCTACGCGGCGTAGTGACGCTACGCGCACGTAGACGCTCTACGAACCTACAGCTGTTCGCCGTAGCCATTATTTTATTATCTCAAAGCGCTGCCCGTCAAAGCTGTAGATATGAGAAAAGAATTTAACGTAAAAGGTAACACAATAAAACTGTCTCAATAGACATATTGTGTATGAAGATAATTCACCAATTCACTTCTTCGTTTTCCTTGTTCATTGTAGATAAATTGTTGAGAAAGTTTGGCGTGAAACGCGGATAAGTATATTTGACATGTAAGTATCTCTAATCAAGTTTTGATTCGGAGTTAAACAGAGATTCCGTCGGGGAAGTCATTAGGAACACTTCACACTACTGGTAAATAATGCAATTTTCTCATCTAATTTGAACTAGCATTTTAAATTCTGCTAAAATCTAATAAAGTCAAATTAGAATCCAATGTAGTCATGGGTAAGGGTTCGGTCGAAGATACCACTGGCTGAGTTGGTGAGGCTTACTTAATGTCTTTCAGTCTAGTATTATATCGCGTACCTGTGTTTTTTTCTAGTCAACAATAATATTCTTGATAAGAATCCTTCTTTATTAGGAGTTTACTTTTCTTGATTAAACCATAGATACATATATTTTCTACACTAACTCAGGCTCACATAACAAAATCGTTCTAGCTTCTTCTTCTAAATGAGTTCTTAAATATGTTTAACACACGTATTGTGTAATTATGCCATATGACAGCCGTCTGTTAAGTTCAGCTGTCAAGGGAATATTTACTTTACAAATCGAAATTAATCTACTTCTTATTGTACGACAGCTTCGCCCCCTTATTTACAGTATCATATTCCAGTCATAGCTTTCCGCCCTCACTGCGACCGTGGCCCCTCACCTTTCTCGGAATGTCTGACTCTGCGCCAGAATTAGACGGGCACGTGTATGTATAATTCATCCAGATCTGAAAGTTTCAGGTAATTATTATATCCCATATGATTGACGGCCCCCATGAATACCTTAATTGATTGATCGTTTTATGAATGTGGTTGCCATGGTTTTGAATGGCATTAAATGTGGATCTAGTCTAGACAAGTTTTTTGAGAATAACTAAAGTTGAGTTCGCAATTTTTAACTTAGTTTCTTGACAATCGTTTACACAACGACAGAAGCCATTTTTAGAATTGCGAACGTCCATAAAAAAACAGATCCTTATTTATAGGTTCACTCATGTATCTGTCTGTATGTTCGTCGGTCACAGTCATTTTTCTCCGAATCTACTGAACCGATACTGTTGAAATTTGGTACACATATGAATTTCTGTGAGCCAAACACGGATGTGTTAAGTAAATAAATAATTTTGAGTAGGTATGATTAATATTTTGAGCTCAAATAAGAAAATAAAAATATAAGTTAACGTGAGCTATATCTAATAAAAAGGATTATTTTAGTATCAAAATCTTTTTTCTTAATTTTACAATTAATAGTTTTGAATATATTAAGGTAATTCGATGAAAATTACCATTATCTTCGAAATTACTGAGCCTATAATGCAATCTACAGTGCAGGTAATACTACCTAAAGATTACAGAAAAAAAAAATTATAAGAAGTATATGACTTAAGGTAACATGTTACAAAAATGGAATCAGTTCAGAAACTTTTGCACGAGAGTCCGACTCGCTCGATTTGGCTATTTTTAAATATGACTAAACCTTTTCGTTACACCCTTTTATAAGCCCCAATCCATTTTGAGGGAACAAACAAAAATGGTGAGTGAGAATTTTCCATAGAATCAAATTAAACCTTACATCACAGTCATATAACTTTGTTAGTACGCACATTGTTTTATGGATAACAGTTTTATAGAATTTCGTTTCAAGTTTTTTTTTTTTTATATTATGTATAATTTCATAAAATAATCAATACGCGGAATACTTACTTTGAAAAGATTTAATTAATTGATTTTGTTACAAATAAAATGTAATGTTTCGATATCATGAATAACAAATCAAATATTTAGCTTTTATCTTCGTATTTTTTTAGCTAATATAAAACTTATTGCAAAGAAAAACATTTTATCGAGTGACAGTTTTTAAACGTGTCAATTCATGCCTTTATAAAATCCATACCTATACCATATAAGAATATACATATGTATATGCTCAGACTGAGGTAATTTCTGTTGGGGTCAGTTCTAACTAAATCTGGTAGCTCGTTTTTATTTGCGATTCGTTTTCTGGCGGGGTCGCAATTTTAACCTAAAAATCAGTATTATATTTATTTATAGAAAAAAAAAATACCCCTGACACCAAAACCTAAATTCCCTGAAATAAAAATATAAGCTATTTTTACATTTTTGTTGAAAAAATATACCATAGCAAAATACACCGAACAAACAATATTCGTTAACAAATAATTCTACTGTTTGTTAAATAGTAAAATGTGACTACAAAATTCATTGAATTGTGTTTCTGTGAAATATGTGTCGGTTAAGTAAAATTAGTCGTTGAAACAATACTACTCGAAAAAAGTACAAAGACCAAATATTATATGAAACATTTGCTGTGAAACGAAATGCTATGAATTCCTGTTTGCGAAACAAGGGAACACCGAACACCCTTCACTTTTCACAAATATTAGCAAAAAATATTTTACGTCAGCCTTCACGAAAGCAGAGTTTTCATCTAGAAAGAGCAAAATAAAAATCCTGTGAAAGCTGGCTAAAAATGTTATACAGGTTATGTTATAAAAGGTTATATAGTTGCCTAAAAAAATCTAAGTAGCCCGTAAGATAGACTTCCCAAAAATATTGGACACGTTTTTTTTATTTTTTCACGTAAACAAAAAACGAAGACGATATAGTGCGTCGAAAACTCGTGTGACGTCACTCCGTGCGACGATTTTTACCACGCCCTGATGTCACAAGCCCCCACTCATGATCTTTGAGCCTTTTTATCTTCGTCAATTTTTAGAGATTTCATAAAGCAAAAAATACGTGTCCAATATTTTTCGATAATCTAACTGACGGACTAAATAGGATCGTATTTTTATTCCTCAGGAAACATCCCTATTGAGGAACGAGCAGGCAATGAGCCCCAACCTCCATTGGGAGCATCGTCTGTGTAATTAGGTACTGCCATCTGTTTTCTAAGTCCTGTGACATACACTTCATAAAGTAATATACTAGTTTGAACATTTATTTCTTATCATTGAGTCTAGGAAATAAACTTTCAGTACGATTCAAAATCATTATACCAATAAGTATTTAGAAGAGACTCAAGGGCTTAAATTGGTTAATTTCATATAATTGACATTCTTTGCACGACTAGTCATAACATTTCCATGGAGATCTACGATTTGGAACGGGCCACTCCTTTTTTAAGGATTTGAAATCATTAAAAATGACTTCTTCCGCTTTGGGCGGAGCGGAAGGGAGTGCCATACTCTTACTGACTAAAAACCACCTGTGATCCTCCTAGTGCCCTTTGCGTTCCAGGGCCGCACAAACAAATTTCCGCCGTTCGAACAAATTTCGCATCGATTGATCGACTTCTGGACCATTTAAAAGTACCTGGAAACGGTTTCATGGCATTTAATGTTTTGAGTTTTAACGTAAAGCTCCCGCATTCAGATACAACGCGAAATCGATTGAACGACCAATTTTAAAGAATTCGTTCTACGGTGTCCATAGAAAATAATCTATGATGTTTTTCCCCGCATAGTTGTCGCAACGTCACGTCGAACTTGTCAACGGGACCTCTTATATTAACTAAGTTGGTATCTATGTAAATTGTGCTAATGGCGCTATCATCAACGTGACGTGTGTGTATTTAGCCTATCACTCCGACTGATTCCTCAAAAACTAATTTATGCGTTAACGAGTTTCACTGGGTAGTAATACATAAATACATTGCGGGGGAAATCAGATCTGAGCTCGTCAAAGGGTTAGAGGTGGGTTTATTACGAAATTACACGTTATAGTTTGACCGGGACCGCTGTACCTGAGGATTATATTATCTGTGCCTGAGGCATGTATGTGTGCGGTGAGACGGGGGTACTGCTGACCGATCGCTCTGTCAATTCGCTGTCAACGATCCCGGTGGAAGGTACTGTTTGTTACAGACTCATTTGTCAGACGCGCGTCGCGACGTGCGTTACCTCTTGATATCAAGACCGTCATATGACATACGACGAACAACCCAGATTTGAATCCCATGTCAGAGTATCCTTAGATAATTTAATAAATTTAGTGTCGATTCATCACCTTCAACGAATAAAATCATATAATACAAACGTTTCGTTTTTTAACCGACTTCTAAAAAAGGAGGAGGTTCTCAATTCGGATGTTTGTATTTTTTTTTTATGTTTGTTCGCGCATAACTCCGTCGCTTGTCAACCGATTTGAAAAATTCTTTTTTTGTTCGAAAGGGTATACTTCCCAAATGGTCCCATGAAAATTTTATCGAAATCAACCAAGCGGTTTTCGAAAAATCTAAAAAAAATATGTACTTTGTCTACTTTGATGACCTCTTAGCTTACTCTGCAAAGGAGCTGTACGTTTTTTTTACACCAATGTGATTGGTTCGTTTAGGTGGGGGAGGGGAGGGGGTGTAGGTACCACTAAAAAGTAAAAAATAAAAAGACTTTTTACAAAAAAATACAACCGACTTTTACACAAAAAATCAAAAAAGTGCAAAATAACTTTAATTTCGGAAGTCGGTGTTCAAAAAACGAAAAAGCAACCACAAACACCAAGTTCCGAAATTAAAGTTATTTTGCACTTTTTTGATTTTTTGTGTAAAAGTCGGTTGTATTTTTTTGTAAAAAGTTTTTCAGTTACTATTGTAATAGTATAATATTTCCGTAAGTTATATTTCATACGCTATAAAATATTGTAAGATTTGTCCGATAATATCCAACTCATGTAATCCCATCATAGCGCCTCACCGTACCTTCCTAAGGCGCGGTACAGCGGCTCGGTCAAACTATAGCTAACAAACAGACTGATAATAGAAGCCTTCTGTTAATGAAAGCATTTGAGTGCCTAGCCTTTTCCCAACTATGTATGTTGGGATCGGCTTTCTGTCTAGCCGGATGAAGCAAATACCAGGACCTTACATGGAGCGACTGCCAAGCTCACCACAACAGTAACTGGATAATACGATACCTCTTTGCAAGACTGGTATCGGATTTTCTAAAAGAGAAACCTTGGTATATAATGGACGGTCACCCATCCACTGACCGACCTCGGCAACGTAGCTTAATCTCGATAATCGACCCGAACAGCTGTTACTTAGGTACGAGCTCGAGCAATGCTCGAATAATATATACCTGCCAAAAAAAATGGCAATGCTTTCCAAGAAATAGTTAAAAGTTTTATTGAAGTAACCACGTACCTATATAGGTACCTACGTAAAGGCAATATTTCAAACAATCTATTAGGATTTACTCTTATCTTAGAGGTAAATCAGGACATTTTACTGTAATGTTATCAAATCGAGTCGTTCTTCTCTTTCCGGAAATGTGAAAAATAGCTTTTTATTTATTGTAAAAGTTCCATAATATTTTAAAATGTCATGTTTTGTCCAATAATATTTAAAAAGACAAATGATTAAAGACTATCCGTTGATTCTTGTAGGTACTCGATGTGTAACTAACGAACATGTACGTAAAACAAATAATTCAATAGCAAAGTAGCAATCGTCTACTAAACATCTATATGAACTACAATAATTGCCTCACCAAATCAGCATATTTAAATCTACTGCCAACGCAAATCATGGACAGCACCTACCTAATATCGTTCAATTACAACCTTATGTATGTAGGTATTTACGAGTGTACAGTCACGAACACGTGGCTATCTACTCGTATCTCTCTCTCGCAAGCTTAGCTTTTAAGCTTTGCTGCCTACTGCCCACCACGCACGGCCGCAATCGGATTGCACGAAATATTTACATATAATTAAATGATAATTTCATATATCTCAAAAGTCACCCCATAGTTAAAATGTATTTATTAATGTTACGCATACATTTTTACTGATCACGTCCGTGTATGAGTAAACACGGAAGTTCAGTTCAGTAGAAGTGTGTAGCAAAAATTTAATCTTTCTAGTAGATTCTGGGCAAATCGATCTGACAAATAGAAATAGTGATCTTATATCATTCAGACTTACCGAACCATAAAAACGCGATGGCAACGGTACTAAACTAGTCAACAAGATTTTGCAACAAGAATGTACTCATTTTGAATTAGGTACCTACGCTTATTGCAAAATCATATTTATTTTATTTTGTTCACTTCTAGTTTTTGTGTTACAAATACCACCAGAAACATCATTTTCCCTTGTTTGTTAAGATTTTTTTTTTTATTTTCAATAAAGTAGCTGTTTTTTCAGTTTACTAAGTATCTTTGTTGACCAGGGACACTAGAGTTTAAAACGAACCACGTCGTTTCTGTAACATAAATCGAAATGAACCTCAACAAAGTTAACATCTACTTATTACGGTTTATGATATACGGCCCGCTGACAGATGGACGGTCATCTACGGGTGCGACACCCTACAGTGTGCCAGCTTAGACTCATGACAACAATCGTCAGGGGATAGTAATCCTTTTAACATTTCTTTTTCTTGTCATAGTACTGTACGGTAAACGGTACTGTTGATTTTCTCGTGGAAATAGGAACAGATGTTGGAAGAATGGTTAGTTTACGTTATGGTAAACTAACCATTCTTCCAACATCTGTTCGTTCAGACAAAACCTTATGGTTTTGTCTGCACGACATGACATTCAGTCAACACAAAATTACTTTTATAAACGCTAAGTGTACAAATACATATTATGCTCGCAACTGTACCTAAAAACAATAATATTGATCTCATGGAATTGCGTTCGTCACACAAATGTGAGTATTACACGAGTGTCGGAACGAGTTCGTAACGCTACACGTGAATCAGAGGCGAGTAATCATCGAAATAGGATTGTCGCTTTCCAATTAGCGCTGCGTCGATCGTTCGCATCGGTGACAGGGCCTTTCAAGTGACTGGCCGAAGAAAAGCCATTTGATTTTTCAAGGTGCTGTATTTTTATCTAGTGCCTAGTTGCCTACGTACTGACTGTTTTTTGAGTGGTTAAGGGTCAACAGGAAATAGCCTTTACCCAGCAGTGGAGCAGGAATAATTGATATAAAGGAACCTTTATGTAAAATACTGTCTTATCATTATTTGATTTTCTCTTCTGACAATTTATTTCAATGTGATTTTTTTTTGGGCGGGAATGATTTAGATAATAGTCTAAATATTCTGGTGAAAATCTTAATTGATGTCTCAAGTTCCAGCTAGTAAGGTACCTACACATTTTTTTTTGAAGCTCTGTAACTATCTTCAAATAATAAATCATGAGAAAAAGTAAAGGACTCTATTTTTTATAAATAACGTATTTAAAACTCTTCACAAAGAGAATTATTTAAGAGCAATCAAGATTTTTTCAACTTTGACATTTCCTGCATTTCAGTAATACAATTACGTATGCACTGCTTTCTATCTATATTGAAACTGATCTCACAATACAAATGGAAATTAAATGATTTCGCTAATGCGCTGCGCAAAACTAGCGTTCCACTAACGAGTTATCTTTAAGCTGCTTTGTCATAACCCTATAGAATAATGAAACTATGAGCGTACGAACACAATTCGCTCATAACACCGTGTGACCTGTACGGTGTTAGGAGCCTGGCACACTGCTTGAAAGTGGAGGAAAAATATTTTACAGAAGAAATGACTGTTCTTACACTGGAACACAGATTTCCTGGAAATCTGCAGCGGATCTAGAACTTGTTTCAGATTATTTAAAAGCTTTCTTTCATTGTATAGTCCTTAGATTTTTATTTAAATGTTGCTATTTTCTTAATGCAGTGAAAATTTGAAAATTTTCTTAATGATTAAAAACGTCTTTATTTAGGAATTTGAAAGCATGTAAAATTTCTGATGAAATTATAGAAAATAATACTTTTTTTTTAAACGACTGCAAAAATATGTCATTTCGCTTAGAAAGGTGTTGACGGGCAATGAATAATACCGGTTAACATTTGTGTAGTCTCTCAAGATTTCTTTATTCCATCCGTGTGAACGGGCCCCAGAGTGGAGTCGCCGCGGGCGTCGATCGACGCCTAATTTCAGCCGGTAATAACCGGTCTCGGAACGGACATCACAATCAGAATCTTTGTGGGAACCGTGCGTTGCGCCACCCATCACAGCAACCAGGGATGCGACACGGATCGACCACTCATTCTGAAAATGCTGTATTTTTACACGAGTGCCCAAAAAAGGAGTTATGTTTTTAGGTTCGTGTAATCATATTATCGACTGATGGAATATTTTTGTCTTTTTTCAAACTTTTGTTCTTTTTTGGGAGTGTGAAAGTCAACTGAGGGTTTTCCTATAATAGTCGTTTTTGCGAGTGATATGTTATGCATCTTCAATGGAAATATTCACTTCACACTTTTTTCAGGAAATTTCTCCTAACTTATAACAATGCTTTTCTAGACTTATCCCGGTAATTTGAAGATTTATACAACAGTAATTTAAATAATTCTTTAGTTTTTCTTGAATATTTAGGACATCCCTAGGGGTTTTGAATAGAAGGATGTTTGTTATTGTAGTGTGAAGCTGAAATCAATGACATCGCATCGACGTTGACGAGAAATTGCTAGTTAGAGCTCAATTTGTAGTTTTAGGGGTCCCTCGCACCGACATGCGTACTAAGACTTATAGGCTTGTTTCCTCTTTGTCACATTTTCGTTCAGGTTAACTTCCCGCAAATGAATTTCTTGTTTGAACTCGAATGTTTGTGCTGTTTCAGGAACGTAAAATGAAGCTAATGTCACATATAAATAGTTGAAGATCACTTTTAATTGGTTATCCATCTTGGCTTTAAACGTAATAATGATTTATGTACTCGCCGACTTTGTTGTCAGTATAACATTTTATTACCTATAATATTTTAGTTAATCATTAACAACCGCAAGATTTTTTTAAACATCAGCTATTGTTTTCCATGATGAAGTAGCTTTATCCCGTGGCTTCGCTCACGAAAAGTAATTTTCGTGAGCGAAGCCGAAAAGTAATTTTATTAAATCGAATCAATTTTAACAGAAATGTATTCTAAGAAACAAGCAAAATGATAAATCCATTTTCTTCGGAATTTTAATCACAACATATTATCAACTTATTTATTTACTACCCTTGGAAGACAAACAGCGTTTCAAACTACGAAAGGCAATAAAAAAAATACAAAATCACTTACACAAATCTCTTAAGTCTCAAAACTTTGGTGGTAACATGCCTAACTGGTCTCTAAAATCAAGCAACAATCTATCGTAGATATCCAACACACACAAAGTTACGATATCACTACAACAGACTGTAACATGTCCAGTGACCCGCGAAGATTCACTTCGTACATGCGACAGACTTCGAAGTCGCTGTGAATATGTTACACACGCTCGATGTAGCCTCAAGTGCCTGACGGACTGACAAATTGTAAGTAATATGATGGAAAATGTTACAGTTTCAATTGTTCTTTTACTATTTAGTTATTACATAAAATGTTTAGTTAACAACTTATATATTTCAAGGAAAAGTAAGTCTATGTAGATATGGAAGGATAAGGATAAAGATAATGAGCTTATCGTTATTTTTTACAAGTCTTGTTCCCGGTAGCACTTACCCCATCAGTAATAATGACGAACTTCCAAACATTTTTTTCATTTTCATTCCTAATTCAATTAATTTTCAAAAATCCTTCTCCAGTGTTCACTTTTATCTCTATGGAACGTGCAATATTTTTTACTAAGTAGAAGACACAAGAAAAAAATAAAATAGTACCTGCATATTATATTTTTAAAATATAAAGTTACAGTTGCTACGAAAGCTTCGCTACGAGAGCTACGAGGCTACGAGATTTTAAATATTAAGAAAACGTCACACTTGATACGATTAATTTAACAACGATACTTGTGTTTTATGTTTAACATAGACATACCAAAAACCTCAACAAAATTAAAACTTCTGTATCTATCAATTTAAATAAACAGAATTGCTACGACTGCTACGAGATCTACGCAGTGAAGAAAACCGTTACGCATCGGTTACGAAAAACAATAAAACGACTTAACCCTAGTCATCTTATATAATAGGGTGTTTTTTTGGACTTCTTGAGTTAAATTTATCAAAGACCTATAAAAAGATAAGCCACATTAAAACAGAACCGAAAAATGTAAGTGTTTTTCAATATTTTTAAAGCAAACTCTAGCTGTATTGCTATGTCTGACTACGCAAGAAAAAAAGCCATTGTACATGCCAGCACAAACTACATTTCACGTGACAGTTAAAGTAATAACTTATAAAGTAATAAAACCTTTTCCATATTTGCCACAGACTTTTTTTTTGTAGCATCTTTTAAATAATTTGTGATAGATAATCAACCCAAATAGTAAAACAGGTTAAACATTAATTAACATAATTGTATTATGTAGATCTATAACCCTCTGCACACGCATGCGGTTAACGAGTCGTCGGTTTTCTTTATGGTAATGATGCTTACGACGTAAATGTTGCCAGCCTTTCAGATCTAGTAAGATGAATCCATTCGTTATGTCGCTCGACGGGAGGCAACAAGTGAATGCGTATTAATTTAAACTTCGAAATACTTTACGTATCATTTGAGATACGATTCATTGAAGTATTTGAATTAGACAATTATCATATTGATAGTAACCTAACTACTTTTGTGCATGATTTCAATATTCGTTATCAACACATGAATGGAAAATATGTTTTAAGCAATGTAGGAATCAATCATCCACACTAATATTATAAATGCGAGAGTAACTCTGTCTGCTTCTTACGTTTCGCTTCTCTTATTAACGACTTCAAGATATTTAATGAAGCTTGGCACACTGATAGACTATATCCATAATAAAGACATGGGGATAGGGCTAGGACATAAGACTGTTAATCACGGGTATGAACCCGATATAAAAAGTCCTATGTTCATTAATTTGCGCCGTTGACAGGAGCTAGTAACAAATCAAAATGACCTTTATTTGATATACATACATACATACATACACTGCACTTACAGGTACAGTATGAAAGCAATCTGCAAAACAATGTCTAGAAAAACTTTCAAATTTATTTCAATAAAATAACATAGAATTTAGCCAGGTACACGTGCAAGAAGTGTAGAAATATTTTTTACTTATCAGCGACCTCAGCTAGAACTTTGTGACTTAACTTACAAGTTATTGGTTTCTGCACTCACGTCCTAATAAGTTTCACAATACACTACTTTTCTTACATTCGACTTGAAACTTTGTTATCAGATCGAAGACATTTTTGCGCCCATTTACGCAGCTTTTTGTCACTGAACCTCATTAGGAAGGAAGGGGAGTCCAAGAGACGTTACTTGCCCGGGTGGGACACTCGAACCATGACTCAGAATTCTATTAAAATATCTAATCAACGCTCGATATTCGCGCGTGAGAAGCCGATCACAAGTATGCTTGCATTATCCAGAATGGCCGGTTTGATTGGCCGTCACGTTGTAAAATTTGTTTTCGTAGCAGCTTAGTGATTATATCTAACTTTAGGAGATTTAAGAGTATAAGAGTATGAACGTGTTTATTGAGTTAAGTACTGTGTATTATTATAACTATCGTATGGCCTAAAAAACTAGTATCACATGTCAAACTACAACTATACAGCTGTAGTTTGACATGTGATACTAGTTTTTTCTTTACGATCGAAGGTTTTTTTCTGTGACTTAAGTTTAATGTGAGAGTCGTGGGTGCGGGAGACTTGCACCATGGCGCGTACACATTATCCATGGTTCATTGTGTTTTAAAAATTGTTGTTTTTTTTTATTTTCAGGAATCTATACCATTCCTTTATAAGCCATCAGAAAATACACAGAAATACAAAACATATTTCAAGATAGACTTACAATTTAGTAATGATTATGATTACTGATTTTGAACAAGAATTAGTAGTAGTAACTTCATGTTGTGTCATATAAGTTAGTAAATTTCCTGTAAAGCTTGAAATGATTTTCCATTCCTCAATAAAAAAGTAAGGTCAACTCTCCCCAAACCCTGTCCCTGATGGAAGCGAGATTACTTTCACGACCCATTTCCTATTTTTATTACAACTATAATATACTTAGACAGTATTCAGTTATAGAAAAAATAATAAAGTGAAATTATTCCTGCATAACTTTTCAATCATTTGACGGAATAAACGGAATATTTTTTGACAAAAAGTGTGTAGGCCCTTTTTAACCGACTTCTAAAAAGGAGGAGGTTCTCAATTCGGATGTTTGTATTTTTTTTTAATGTTTTTTCGCGCATAACTCCGTCGCTTGCCAACCGATTTGAAAAATTCTTTTTTTGTTGGAAAGGGTATACTTCCCAAATGGTCCCATGAAAATTTTATCGAAATCGAACAAGCGGTTTTCGAAAAATCAACAAAAGTCTAAAAAAAATATCTACATTGACGACCTTTTAGTTTACTCTGCATTGGAGCAGTGCGTTTTTTTACACCAATGTGATTGGTTCGTTTAGGTGGGGGAGGGGAGAGGGTGTAGTTACCACTAAAAAGTGAAAAATAAAAAACTTTTTACAAAAAAATACAACCGACTTTTACACAAAAATAAAAAAAGTACAAAATAACTTTAATTTCGGAAGTCGGTGTTCAAAAAACGAAAAAGGAACCACAAACACCGAGTTCCGAAATTAAAGTTATTTTGTCCTTTTTTATTTTTGTGTAAAAGTCGGTTGTATTTTATTGTAAAAAGATTTTTTATTGTAAGAAAATATTATGTTTTAAATAAAACCCGGGTCAAGTCTCCCGGACTCTCCCTACTTATATCAGTTTCAATAACTCATATAAAAGTTTTTGAGTGAACAAGTGTTCATCGATATCTGCCTAGCTTTTTCCCAACAATATTGGGATCGGCTTATACTCAAACCGGATTAAGCTGAATACCGGTGATTTAGTGAATAAATGTTACCACTTGTTCACTCAATGAACTAAACCAAATCATTAAAAATAAATTTTATTTAATGATTTACCACCATAAAATCATTGAAATCAAAGAAATACATTTTCAAGAACCTAAAGTTCCCATATCAATAATATTCTGAAAGCAATAAAGGAAAGATATATAAATCAATAAAATAAAAATAGGGACCTATCTACCTGCGCATCAAGCAAAAGTGTACAACCAGAGAACAATTAAATTCTCTAGAATCGACCTTTGATAACAGAGGGAAAGTTTACAATGTCGCCTTCGCTTGACTCAATGCTATCAGTCAATGTTATATTTACAAGCACTCAGCGAAAAATAAATGTTCTTCTTGGCCAGTTGTATTTGAACAATATTGACCTACAAAATAAAATTGTGAAAGTCTTTGGCATGTAATGACTTTGCATACTACTGTATAAATTCAAGTTCTTAAAACGCAACAGACAGATGTGTTGCTGGGGAGTTTGTTGCGCCACTTCTTCTTCCCAGCTAAAACACTAGGAAGTGGTGACGGGTGGGCGTTTTGGGGGACTGTCTTTATGTAAAATTTGACGTTCAAAAAGTGCTGTCGCTCAGCCTAGTTTGAATAAATGACTTTTGATTTTTTGATTTTTTTTTTCTTATTTTACGTTGGCCTTAGTTTTCTCACTCCTGGGCGAAGCCCATTACTTTTATGACCTTCATGTTTTTAAAAACTTAACAAATAAATTGTATTAATACCTGCTCTATCTGTAGTTGCCTTCTAGTCATCATCCGCCTAGCTTTTTAAACCGGATTCATCTGAATACCAATATCTTACATGGAGCGGCTGCCTACCAAACGTCCTCAACATCAAATACCGACATCACAACAAGACACACAATAAACCACAAGACACAAGACAATACAAGTACCGTGTTACCCAGTTAATGAACTGGGTAACACGGTACTTTTTGGCAGGAAAATCTGACTCCAGGTCAGATTTTCTGGCTTCTGATAATCCGTGACGACTGCAAAAGATCTACAAGTGACAGTTGAAACCAACGGCTTCACGTGCTTCCGAAGCTCGGAGGAATCTCGATATGTTAAGATGGTCACCCATGTACAGATCGAGCTTGACAAGCGTTGTCTTAATTTTTAGTTGAGTACAATGACTTAAATACACTCAACTCACTCACTCAACTCACTTAAAAGAAAACCAGATACCCTATATTTTGCTGAGTTACGGAAGTAAACATGTAGTGAGTTTTGTTTTCTTATTCGTTAATTACCGACCTACTAAATGCCTGGAAAAAATTAGCTGCTTATTGAAAAGTAACCCAGTACAAGCAGTTGGAAAAACGTTTTCAAATTACTTACAAAACGTTTTTCCTAACTATTTCTACTGGGTACTTTTCAATAAGCTGCTATTTTTGGTAGAGATCGTTTTAAAAAAATGGGTCAAGATTTTTAGTACAAATCAGAATTCTAGCTATCCAAGCGTCTTTTTCAGCGTCCCCAAATACGAATAGAGGTCACTTCCCGAAATTGTATGTACGTACGTACGTAAATAAACATAAGTACTGCTATAGATGAGTTTCCACAAACAAACACAAAGCTGATCGATATAATTAAATACAAGGTTACCTTCAAAGAGTCGAACTTCAATTACTTGATTAAAGGTTTGATATAATGATATCACTGTGTGGGAAAACTTGTAGTGTGGATTACGACAGCACGGACCTGAGGGCCATAATCAGCTCAATGTGATTGGCACATTAATATGAGGGACTGGAACCTTCTTCATAAATCATTTTACTTATTTATGCGAAATGGCCGTATGAAGGAATGCATGGTAATCTACCTTAGATTATGGATTTAACGAGAAAACCTTTTTACCTATTGTTGAGTTTCTCTAAGTATTATAGGTCCTATTAGGAAACTTGTGAACATTCATGTGAACTTAGTAATTTTCAACTAAATTGTGGTTTTGAAAAGGCTCAAATTAGAAAATAAAGATACAACTTACCGAAACTGTTTCACCCAAAGATCACAAAAACTACAGAAAAAAGTCAGTACAGAAAAAAATATATTTTTGGAATCCTGGCTTTTTTTCTGTCTTAATATGATTTCGTAACGATATGAGTTATCGTATATTATCTGGTATTTTGAGCAAATGACGGTAGCCTCGAGAGCGGGCTACGTGGGGAGCGGCGGCGACGGGCGGTCACTATAGGCGACCGGCGCGTGGGCGGGCCCGCCCCGGTACACGGAGCACCCTGTAAGTACGCCAACTACACATCTTACTTCAAGTAACGTCGCCGCTCATTACCAGCCGTAGTCTGGAGCTCTGTAATCTGTTGTTGTCATGCAAAAAGTGTTTCGCAAAATATTCGGATTTAAAAGCTCCAAAAAGTTCGCTTTTACGCAAGAGTTGCGACGCTCGCAAAATAATTACAAACTCGAATCAATTGAACAATTCAATCAGGTGTTGAATTACAAATCCCAGTTAAGTGCTGTAAGTTATCTAAGTTAACAGGAACAGTAGGGCGGGAAAGTGAGGCACGAGGCAAATGGGCGGGCGTTGCAGTCTCGCTTGCACAAAATGCACCACCCCCGGCGGAATGCGTTGCGTTTGCAGTCCGCGCCGCCGAGCCGT
This sequence comes from Hecatera dysodea, assembly GCA_905332915.2. Lineage (NCBI taxonomy): Eukaryota > Metazoa > Arthropoda > Insecta > Lepidoptera > Noctuidae > Hecatera > Hecatera dysodea. Next base: position 12,675,352 of record HG995298.1, on the reverse strand, counting down.
CGCAACTGCTCGCCCTCTGCGCCCGGCCTCGCTAGCCGCCACTACGTTACGCGACCTGTAACGAGCTACCAGGCTACCAGGACCACCAAGGAGGTAAGCCCTTACATTCATGTTCCTGCCTGCTCACACCCTCGCCACTTCCTTATCCCGCGTCTCGTTTCGTCCCAAAGTTGGAACGGTTTTCCCTTTTATCGTTGGAATGTGGGAAAGCGGGTTTCGGTGTCCCAACTCTCTCTTTCAATTTGTAAGCGCGTCGTGATTATAGTGGTTTGATAACTAGATAAACAACGATGACGCGCTGTAAATATAGGACAAAAAAAAAACATTACAATATTTCACGAAAGATTAAAAGTTACATTTTTGATAAATATGACTTCTTAACGGCTTACAAAGTTTTCAGAAACTTTGTTTAACGTTGTAAAAATACATTTCTTTTAAAATATTTGAAAAAGTTATCAAAGCGGTTGTTATTACCTTTTCTAGAGCCGTACATCTAATTTCCTGCACTTTTTCAGTTCTATTTATAGGGTAGCGGGAAAATCTCTCAATGGAAAAGATGAAAAATATTGTTAGCATCATTCCGCGTTTCTTTTATTATAAAAATGTTATTAAAACTGCTAATAACATTTTTAGAGCACGCTTATTCCCATATGCTATTATTATTCAGGTCGCGAGACCTAAATAATATAATTATGAGTTTTGTTTTAGTAGAATCTAGTTTTAAAACATGTATTATTTTAATGGCGTTGAGTACTTCTAAAGTCAGGAAAATCTGACGACAAGCATTTTATCTTTTGGAAACAATGTGCCAAAAGATTCTGATTTGAAAGTTCATCAATCAGATGTAAGTTTCACTACGTTTTTTTTTTTTTGTAGCGACAGTTTTAATTGCGGAAAGTTACGTATTACTCTATAAATAATCCAATTAAAACAACCTTGACCTTAAAATCTATGAAGTACATATATATAGAGTAAGAAGCAATTAAAACAATAATACACCAATATTTACCATTACACCGATACTTACCATTACACCAATATTTTTAATTAGGTACGTACAATATAACCAAAAATTGACTCCAACAAGTTATAACCCTAATGCAAAAGTAGGTACTAGATTATTCGGCTATCATGTGTAAGTAAAAAAAATACACATACATTGCTATTACTTTTAGTCGTGTGTGTAAAATTTTGTAGGAAATATTTTCTGGCAGATAGAAAGATTATGGGTCTCGTACATCATTTATATAATATCTAAGTAGGTCTATTAAATCGTTCAGAAACACCTTTCTATATTGGTGCAGGTATCTCATTTTCCAGCCACTCCATTATATGGTAACGACTTCGATCGAAGACTATCTCAGAAAATTCAGTCATACTGGTTACAGTTTAACATTGAGCTTTTATGCCAAGAGTTCTTACCTCAGCTTCTTACGCATAAAACTCTTATACATATTCAAACAAAAACTCTATTAAATTTTATTATCCATAATTCTTGTTTTTGAGAATGACATTAAGAAGTTCTAGTAGTACGATGTACATTATAAGAAGAAAATCATTACCAAATAGTACGAACTTAGATAAGCTTAAACTGTTCAAGTTGTAAGCGCGACCAACATAAACAAACGTTTCATTCAGTGTCAGCTCCTCGAGAGGATTGGGCAACAAATCGTCCGACGGCTCCCCTAAGTCAATGCCAAATAGTATCAGGCGGTCAGAAAAGTGTAGAAGGTTCCATTCAACTCCCGAGGAAGGGCGGTGGGCGCGGGGCCACGCACCACGCACCCACACTCCTGACCGCGAAGCCGGCCCAGTACAGTGCACAATGAAAATCAGTTTTTCTCGCACCCATCGATAGTTTAAAATTAAACGTCATTCTGGCTGCGGTTAACACTTAATTTGTACAACGCATAATGTTATTACTTTGCAATTCAATTTATTATATCCCTGATGCGATTGTTGTGATAATGATCGAAGCTCTTAATGAAATTAATATTCGATACTATTTGGAAAAATGAAAGACAGTTTTGGTTTAATGGATGTTGTGACGTTCCAGCGCGGCTTTTATAATTTACGTAATTATTTATTTAATTTCGAGGGTAAATGGATAACTTTCATGATTGAAAAAAATCAGAAGCTACTTTAGAGGATTCTAAAGTAACTTCTGATTTTTTGATACTTCTTTTTATAAGTGGACACTTATAAAAAGAAGTATTAAACTTGGGTGCGTAGTCTCCCTGATGCACCGAACAATTTGGCTCGAAGTCAAGCCAGTCTAAATTTTTACCATTAACGAAATGTAGGGTGAACTGCACAAAGAAAGTTCATTCTAAGTACTTTTCACAATAACAAAACAAACTCACAGCATTATTTCACTCGCTTCGATAATTATCATGGATGAACCAAACAAACTTTAAACCTACCCTAAAAAATCCTTTTCTTTGTTCTCTTATGTACAATAACATTTTTACAAGGTAGGTTCAATTCTACCAAGCATCTTATTGCTTTAAATCTATGAACGTAACAATATGCAGATTGGTGCCTCTGAAAATTCGTATTAATGGGATGCCATCAAAAACATAAATTATAAAAAAAAACAAGTCTCGCAACTCAGTTCTTCTACCATAAAAAGTTGTGAGATTCATGTAATACCAAGTCGGTTAATTTATTCAGTCTCTACTTAAGGGACCTTCTGTTTTACGTTATTACGTAATTACCTAACAACATCTTATAGTGGTTCATATATTCATGATCAAAAACTAGCAATCCACGTTATTCTTTATATTACTTTAAATGTGAGGCAGTACAGTAACGATGAAACGCCGCATCTCAATGTTTTGTAGCGTCCATATTTACAAAATATTTTTAACGCCCGACCAAAAAAGAGGGTCGTTATAAGTTTGACATGTGTATCTGTGTTTGTGTACCACTAACACTGGTTATATATTTTAGTAACAAAATAAACTGTATTTTTGTAAGCAAAGCAAAAACAAAGTTAATAAAAAATAACTTAGCTAAATCTCTAAGTAGAATAAAACAAAGTATCTGTATGCCTGAGTCCGTTGATGCATGATGTGAGCAAGTCATATAGGTTTGGTCGATTCGAAATTCGGTATACTGTCACTTCAATGATGTAAAAGAACATGGTAACATTGACCTGATGCTGCAGCATGACCATCTGCAGAATACCCAACTCCTCACAAGATGGATCACGGATGGGTTTTAGTCAGTAAGAGTCTGACACTCCCTTCCGCTCCGCCCAAAGCGGGAGAAGCCATTTGATGATTTCCCATCCAAAAAAAAAACAAGGGCTTGCTAACATCTGAGGTGATGTTTAGATTTCAATGAAAGATAGTAGATAGTTGAGTATCCTTGACCTGATGCTGCAGCATGACCTGGAATCTTCCGGATACCCATCTCTTCACTTACTTATAGCAGACGGTACGTGTTTGGGTTCCTTTAAATGGTCTCAAGGAGTAGGTTATAAAAAGATTGTGATCAGGGTCTGATGATGAGGCATAAAAAAGAGAAATCAGTGAAGACATTGGTGTGAGATGCTAATAAGCTACCTTCATTCGTTCAGTCAATATGATATTTTAAAATACAATGTAGTGCCGTTTAGGTGGGTGTAGATCCTAAGGTTTCTAGTAGTACCTAATAGGTTAATAGAGTAAAAAAAAAATATTGCGAACTAAGACAGTTAAAATTAGTGCGTACTTCTATAATCAATGACAATTAAAAAGGTTTAAATTAAGAAAACAAATACTGCCTGCCGAGCTTTTAAAGATTCATTTTCGATTTTTTATTTTAAAAATAATCAATATTAAACTATAGAGTTAATACAAAAAAAGGTTCTTTCGCTTACACAGCTGAAACAAAATGCCGGCTGTCGTATTACCTGCGGTTTGTCACCATTCACCCAACAACCACGTTCCAGATATTGAGACGGAACAACCGCGCGAATCTTCGGGAATCACTATAAATTTTGCAATTTCGTTTTGAACGTTTTGCACATTTTATATTCAGGTTGTATTGCAAGTTCTTCGGTCTAAGTCTTGTGGTGACAACAAAAAGTTCAAATATCAAGGATTTTACATGAATCAATAAATCGTTTTGAAATCATCACCATTCACCAATCCCAAATTATGAAGGATTGACTCAACATGTCTTCTTGTCCTGCATACTTATTTATAAATCATCACAATAAATAAATAGTCATCTCGTTTTTAGCCACTTTATCATTCAAACTTTCCCCTCTTCTTATATGAAAAACAGAATAGGAAATAAATATTCTTTATAACACACCGAATCAAAACAAAATAGAAGAACTGAAAAATAGTGGACTGTTACAATCCGCGATCTTATGGATAAAAGCGATCTTTGACAGACCTCCTGTGGATGGATATATAAACTTCCATAAATCGATTTAAATTAAAATGTCATAAATACATTTTTGTTAAAATACTGTTTTTATTTTTAATAAAAAAAGGTAATTAACAGACTCAAACATTTCAAATTCAAAATCGTTCAGTTGATTGATTTTTACCAAAGGGCTTAACCGAGCCTGCGAGTTGTGAGAACTTACTCTTACGGATTCAATAGTCATCCAATTTTTTCCAAGGAAATAAAATAATCTTTATGTATCTTAGGATCTTAATATATTGGCACCTTAAGAACTGTGTTGTTAAGATCAGAAGGTAATTGCTCCATGTTAAAGTTGAAGTTGGCTACCTGAATATAATTATGTTGATTAAAGGTTACACAGTTCGTCAGCTAAATAGGCAATCCTTCTTTTTTCAGGATGGGAAATCATCAAATGTTATCTCCCGCTCTGGGCGCAGCGGACGGTAGTGTCAGACTCTTACTGATTATACCCACCCGTATTCCTCCTAGTACTCTTTGCTTTCCAGGGCCGCGGTGACTCATTCGAACATATTCCGCAACCCTAGCAGGCACAAATAGGCACTCCCTATACAGTCTACCATTCTTCATTTTACTAAGGCCTGGTATTCCCTACTTTTTCCAATATAATTGCCTTAATTCTCTATTTTGGTCAGGGTCTATAATTAATTCTCTTCTCTAGGGTCGAGAATATAAAACTTGCTAGCTACCAGAATTGTAACAAGAGCAAAGCCTGTAAACGGGGATCTTTATTGTCAAAGCATAATACACATTTGATCAATTATGATCTGAAGGGCAATGTTCTGTAGTGTTATTATGCGATGAGCCGTTTCCGAAGTAGGTATCTCTGCTTTTCCCATATTACAGTCATTTTTCAACCATAAATTTAGAACTGCCTACTCAGGCGATGATACTACTATCGGTAATTCTTTTGTAATTGGAAATACTTACTCAATCCCTACTGAACCGCTTCAATGACAGTTCGTTGTTAAACGCAAATTTCGATACAAGTTACATAATTTCATCAGAATAGTTCTGAACTGAACTTTAAGTACATTTTAATTTAAGATCGAATCTATTGAAATGTAAGTTTCTCGAACTTAATCGGGTTTTCAAACTTTGGAAATGTTATTTCTTAGAACCTTTAAATAGGATAATGATATCTGATTGAAATTATTCTTGTTATTTATATAGTAGAAAACCCTACGTAATAGAAAAACGATTTCTTCAATTATCCTCGAAAGCACAATTTTCTTTCATGTGGTCTAATTTTGATTTTTTATTGTAGATACTGGTCCTAATTAGTGACTGTCTGCGATTTAGTTTCAAAACAACTTGACGAAACTATCACGACTTTACCAAAACTATCTACGCCTACATCTGTAGGTAATGTAATTAAGACCTACTTACCAATAATAATCCCACACATGTTGTTTTTAGCCTCTTACCTTGGAGACATGTCATCAATATTGAACAGTTGACAAAGCACAACAATTTGGCAACTTAAAAAAATATTTTCTAAGGATATTGTGGTTAATTTTATTATTGTTTCAATTTTAAACTTGTATGTGAGTTATTTTTTATATCTAACATAAAAGTTACGTAACGTACAGATATTGGTTCGATTCTTGAAAAATCATATACAAGTATGACAGACAATCACACCGCGCGTGTTACATGGCGTACCAGATCTGCATATTAGATTGTTCCGTGAATTTTGTGAACGGTCCGGTTGTTAGCCGTCGGATGGTTGCCGGCGGGAGCCGGGCGGCGCCGCGTAGCGAAATGATCGCGAATCAAAGTTTTACAAGCACCGTCCGCCGAACTTTGCCTCAATTAAATCGATCCGAGGGCGACAAGCTAACAACAGCTTCATTCTTAAGAATGAAGGCCTTAATTCTTAAGGCCTTCATTCGGCATTAACCTGAAGAATGAAACCCAGGAAGTTATTTTTTTGCGTTTTTTTTAAATAAACTTCTTACGTGCAGTTTTTTTGATTTGAGCTATAAATAACTCTCTGCTGTAAATTTCTTTCAAATGAACGACTCAGCTATCTCCTTCAGTGATTTTACACGTGTGTAGGGGTTGTCAACTAAGTACTTTACTAAAGAACCTATCTGTGAACTGAGTAGCGATATATTATAAAGTGGAAATTTTACAACTAGTACCCCATAGACTATAAGTTGACGTAATGTTTTGTTGCTAACACAAATTAAAGGTTTCTACAACAATAGAGTCTGAATGACCTCAGGAAGGCATGTTGTATTTGTAATCGGCTTTACTAGCTCCCATACCTCGCAATCACCTTTAGACGTCGGGAGCGTCCTCATGACGTCAAAACATACAAACATCGTCCTTTATATCGTCCTTATCAGCTTATTATATTGTATCTTCTCAACGTTAAATATATCAAAAGAAAACATATTCTGCTTTTACTTGATTTACCTACTTAAACTTAATTGAATAGATACATACGTCAAGTTAAAGGTAAAGTTATCCTAAAATTTTTGTAAGTTATTAAATAAAAGGAGTATTTGAGTTTTAATTCAGTTTTTGAGCTTTTAGGGTACATTGAAATGACTTTTGAATGATTCTTGAGATTGAAGACAGGCGTGGGTGGTAACTGAAAGATAGATAGTTTAAGTGGAAAATTGCTTTTAGTGGAAAAGGTTTGTTTTGATGTCTAGAATCGTTTACAACGTTAACAGTTTTCATATCGGGTACTAGGCGAGCATGGGCGGGCGGGAGCGCGCGGGTCGCGGCGACCCGGTCTTACACGCGCCGCCGGCATATATATCTGCACGCAGTTGCATAGTTACACTGCACCGGTGAAGGTTGCTCTCGTTTACACCACCGTGCTACATAGGCCCACACGTAGCGGTTACGAGTCAAGCTTTTGAAACTTTACGTAATTTGAGGGTGAATTGGATTAAGGCTTCAAATGCTTTGAACTCTAGCTTGCGATTCACGGAATATATTTTCTTCTTATCAGGTGAGATTTAGTTTTATAAACAACAAAGTGATTTTTACAAACATTTTAAGTTATGGTTTGCGTACTTATTCGAAAATATTAATCATAGAGGCATTATTCATGCGTATGTGTGTGTTATTATAGCTATTCACTATATTTCAGTAAAAAAAAAACTTTTTGGCAAAACTCTCAAGTGTCGTATCACAGAAAGACACGTCAGCCCTACCCATGCATAAAACAATATTTGTAAGCTGCAAATCAATACATCTTAAATATTCTCGAAGGCCATTCGATTCACGTGGAAATGGTGACATACAGACCGCACGCAAACTATATATAGCTTCCTAGATTCAATTTATATCTGTTGTAAGTTTAAAGGAAAATTTATCCAATATTTCCGGGGCAAATTGATATAAACGTTTTATGAAGCGAAGAGAGGGAACTTACTCCAGAGTTTATAAAGTTACAGAACAAACTTTGTTTCGTAGGCGCTAAGGGTGGGTACTAGGTTACCTAGCAGTTCCTAAAACTAATTTTAATGTAATTTGCTGCTCTATTATGAACTTTATTCTGTCATTAACCGACTTTCGTCGCTGTCGGTTAAAAATACAAATAATTGATAAATTAATATAAGGAACAGTTTGCCACTTTACTTGGCCAGTTTCAATATAAAGTGCTCATAAACAATTCATTTGCCTCGTCAAATTATCGACGACGTAGCAAGAACACACTAATCGCTCTGTGTGACAGTAAAATAATAAAGCTATAAGCTCATTGACATCGGGAACTTGCGATTTATGGATATAGGTATATAGTAATATATATGACATAATTATTATAGTAGGTAGGTATAGTACAGCATAATGACTGGAACTGATTGTGAAAATTGTTGTAGTGGTAACAAGCCTTTTGGTCAAACTTAAAAGGACTTTCATGTAGGAACTGGAATAAAAGGAATTTAAAGTTAAGCAAGATGGGCGGAACATGAGGATAGGAAAGTGGAAACCAGTGCCAAGTTGATCTCCAACCCAGTTTCTTGTCCGAAGGTTATCGTAAATGTGAAAGAATCAATGAATTATTTAACTAGCGTTATTTTTTGAGACAACGATATTTCAGTTCAGATACTGAGCCTTCTGTATGATCCATTCATTTTTCCATTTTCAGTCATAGCATGCTAGCTTTTTTTATTCAGCTTATGTGTTAACAGTCCCTCCCATTTGTTGGTTGGGCTTCCCCTTCTTCCTCCCAAGGTCCTCAGCCAATTTAAAACTGAAAAGGAATTGTAATTAAAAAAATTCCGGTACTTTTCCTGTGCTACGCCGAAATATCATTTCATTCTACCTCTTGGTATGAACTATTCATACCAAGAGGTATGAATAGTTAATGAAATTAATCTATGGAAGAAAATTATAAAAAAAAATGAATGAGCAAGTAGGCATGTATACTACTATGACTATGACGAAGATGTAATTTTATTGTTTGAACAAACAAAGAATGTCTCGTTCGGTAATCTGTAGAAGTTTTGATCGCCTCGGGAAAATGCTAGTGAATAATATTAACAGCTAAATGGAAATTGATATTTGTGATAATAGATTAGGGGCAACTAATCAAATATTTTTGTAGATAAACGAATGATGATTGGAATAACACGCTGCTGCTAACTGCTTGCATTATTTATTGCTGAACGGATGTCGGACGGGTCAGCTTTCCTCATTAATTCTCGTTTATTTATGACCGATGGCAGTATGGTGTACAAGCTATTTTAGGGTTACTTTGTCAGAAGAATATCTATAGTTTCGACATATCCGATTGTATGTGACAGAGTCATAACCACTGACGATAAGACGTATGTTTAATGTAGTTTTTTTTTTTTTAATTAATATTACAAGCTAGGTAATTTAGTGAAAATATCAAAGAAATAGTAGGTATACCTATGTATGTAATATTTTATTTTATCTAGCTTTTCTGTAACTTATATGGTGTACCTCCCTACATGATAAAAAATATTCTTCAGCTTCAGCATAGTTCGTCATTGAATAATTTTAAAACTACTTTTTGGACTCGCTTTCGCAAACAAACTCACTTTCGCATTTATAATATTAGATAGGATAAAGGCAGAGATCTATGTATGAACACATCGCTCATTTGCTACAAGTTCGACATATGTACATATATCAAAATTGATGTTTTTTTAGTTATTAATACAGATGTGTTGAAAAATTCGATCCGTTTACTATAAAAACGTAATTTCTCGGAGAATATCTCCTCTATCTGTTACAATAGAATTTTTTCAATTCAACTATATTATTAACTTTAAAATAATTTTTTAGATATGTCGAACTTGTAGCAAATGAGCGACATTTTCAATAGACATTTATCCATTCACAAAATATCATGCTTTAAAAGAAAAAAATATTCTTATTCCAGTTACCTACATACATACTTCAAAAACTTTTAACCTGAGTTTACGACATCGAATTTTTCAATAGTATTGACTACGGAACCCCATGCGAGTCTGGACCTGTACTTGGTCAACTTTTTAAGTTGTCAATCGAGTTAGCTTAATTAATAAGGACCTGTGCATTGTACAGCAATCATTGATTAAGATTTTATCAGTTTTGTATTTATTGTAACCGCAAAGCTTTTATTAGAACACGGAGCTTTTCATTAACCGTATGTTTCAGTCCCACTTTCTTTTTTAAAGCATGGAGTTGGGGGTATCCTTTTAAATAGGGGCTCATGATTATACCGGTTTCAAAATGGACATTTTGGCCGTCCACAGCATTTGCAGATCTAAAAAAAAATCAGGGATTCAAGGATTTCTAGGGGAAGGATTTGAAAATAAGTCAATTTGCCTCGCTTCCATACTGTGAAAAAATTTCAATTTGAAAATCTATGAGCTGAAATATGGCAGGTTTTAATGACAATTTCGCACAAGCATGGCTAAGTGTCATCATCCTAAACTGACCACACTGACATCCTAGACTGCCCAAAATGTTGGATCAATTTTATTTATTTATGCACGTCCTTAACAGGTACTAAATGATAGGGTTTGCTGAGAAGAAAACGATGTATGGTTTCGCGACTGACATTATTATAATTTAACTTGTGAAACGTCGATAATTTATTTCCAACTAGCTTCTGCCAGCGACTTCGTCCGCGTGGAATAGTTACTTTACCCCCGATTTTGAAACTCTCAGCCCGATCGGTTTAAAATTGACAAAAGATAGACATGCTGTTTCGGGATGTTTTTTAGATAATTTTATGTAGATGACTTCTTCCGTTTTCCCAAAATTTTCCTTCACTGCTCTGCTCCTATTGATTGTAGCGTGATGAAAAGTATACTATAACCTGCCCAGGAGTATGAAGAATAATTGCACCAAGTTTCGTTAAAATCGGTCGAGTAGTTTTTGTTTCTATAAAGAACATACAGACAGACAGACAGACAGACAGACAGACAGACAGACAGAAAGACAGACAGACATACAAAAATTTTACTGATTGCATTTTTGGCACCAGTATCGATCACTAATCACCCCCTGATAGTTATTTTGAAAATATATTCCTTGTACAGAATTGACCTCTCTACAGATTTATTATATTTATTTCCAAAAACCGGGGTTTGGTTTAATTCCTATAAATAAGCATCATTCAACAATAGTTTCACCTTTCATTCGTGGGTGTTGTTAGAGACGACAAGGCAATAACCCTAGTATAAACGGGGAGAAGATTCTGCCACTTGTGGGCGTACTCTTGTCTTAGTCCCGAACCAGTGACAATAGTTTCGATCGGTCATTGTAGAGAATTATGTATCAGTAGATATAAGCTCTTGGGCCACAATGCAAGAATGGAAATATGTAAATTGTATCGGTGCTGTGATTATGACTAAAATCATGGCTCAATTTAAGAGCGTTTACTGCTCACGATTTTACAAACAAATTCGAAAAATGTTCTACACGGTAATAGGCACCGCGGGGTACAATGGGGATTTTCTAACGTCTTGGAACAGCTGGAACACGCTGACGACTTATGCCTGCTGAGTCTCATACACGCGGACATACAAGCTAAACTGGACGACATCATTTGACACGAGTCAGCGGAATCTGGAATTAAAATAAATACCCGGGAGACTCAGGAGATGCGTACAGGAATAAAGAATGCTACATCGCTGCTAGCTGACGCAGAGGCAGTGGAACGCGTCTGCGTTTATTTGTAAACTATGTTTAGGTTACGCTATGTTTTTAAATAATGTCATATTAATATTTTCTAATTTGATTACATGTATATTAGGGTAAAACCTGTAATGATAGTTTAAGGCGTTGCTTGTAAATAAATAAAATTCACGTACCTCGGGAGCATCGTGACGGAGACTGGAGTAATTGTACAGGATATCATTTCACGGATGGCTAAAGTCCGAGTTACCTTCGCACAGCTGAGACTTAAAATATTCTGTTCCAATGTAAAATCCGTGCTGCTCTATGGATGCGAAACGTGGAAGGTAAGAAAGAACATCTCACGTCAAATCCAGGTCTTCGTTAACCGATGTCTTTATCACATTCTCGGAATTTACAAGACCGAAACAATCTCCAACGCAGAACAGCTGGAGAAGTGCCACCAAAGCCCGATTGACCACCACATCAAGCGTCGTTAGTGGAAATAGATGGATAGCACGCAAGGGATACCGATTTCACACCTACACAGGCCAGCATGCATTGGAATCCTTAAGGGAAAAGAAAGCGTGGCCGCCTCCGTGTAACCTGACGACGTACCTTATTGGCAGAAGCGACGAGCATCGGATTGACGTGGAGTGAGGTGAAGCATGAAGCTCCAGACCGCTCGCGATGGCGGACTACTGTGGACGCCCTCTGCCCCAGCCAAGACTGGGAAAAATGGTCATTTTCGTCGATTTTCATGATCCATAAATCTAGTACGTGACGGGTGTAGTCTAGTACGTGACGGGTGGGCGTTTTGGGGGACTGTCTTTATGTAAAATTTGACGTTCAAAAAGTGCTGTCTATCAGCCTAGTTTGAATAAATGACTTTTGAATTTTGAATTTGAATTTGAGTATACAGGACAATATTTTACCAACCGCTTCTTATTCGTCAAAGATTGTTCAGAATCGCTTCCTGACTTCCGCAGATTACACCTATATCTATTATATTGGTACAAACATATACAAGGGCTACCTAAACAAACCAGGAAACAAAATACCCTCTTATTATTATTAGATATTTGTCATTGTTATTGTGTGATTTACGATTTGATCGGTCCCAAAGTAAAATTGGTTCATAACGATTATATTTTACGTACATGTCACGGATGCACAAATGCAGCAGGTTGTGGATATTTTATCTTAGACTAGCTTCTGTCCGCGACTTCGTCCCCGTGGAATCCCCGATTTTAAAACATTCTTTATCGCTACTCCGCTCCTATTGGCTTAAGCGTGATGATATATAGCCTAAAGCCTTCCTCGATAAATGGTCTATTCAACCCATAAAGAATTTTTCAATTCGAACCAGTAGTTCCTGAGATTAGCGCGTTCAAACAAACAAACACACTCTTCAGCTTTATAATATTAGTATAGATGATAAAATCTTTCATTTATAATATTGCCAGAACATCAAAGATAGGAAGCAATACTTACATTCGGTTCCTACTTATTCTAGGACAACGCAACAAGGACAAATACGAAACAAGCTCTGAATAAAGATTAGCTTCGTGGAACTTAATGTATTTAAATGGACAGGGTATTTATGATGTTGGTAGCTTAGGATTATTTACTTGTAATACGTACTTGTTTACGTGGTTCAGAATTCGGGGGAGGATTCAGAGGAATTGTAATTTGGAGATTTTGACTGTAGTTACGGTAGTAATCAGAAACCATACAATGTAGTACCAGCCTTCCCAAGGAGTATCGTGTTATCCGGGTAAAGGGCTATGGAGGTTTGATGGGCAGTCACTCCATGTGAAATACTGGCATCCAGCAACTGCTGCTTAAAAAAAAATGGCACCCACCTGCATCCTGTTAGACTGACGGCGCGCCCCGGTTGACACTCATTTAGGGGTGACACACGGATGTTCGTTGACTGGCTTTTGTCGCGGTCGGGCGTCATATGATAATGTTCATATTTGTCATTATTATTTCGTGGGCTCGCTTTGTGGGGTTACACCACATTTTCCGCAACGGGCGTCACCTATGCTAGCTACGCCACTGACTGGAAGCTGACCTAATTATTGTCGATAAAAGGCCAAACGGATGGATCGAATGCATCATAATTTATAAATAATTCCAGTAGTGGTTTTCTTTCCTTTGAAGGATAAAATTTGCAATAACATTATAAATGAAATGAAAGAAATCAAACAACTTACAATTCCATTGCTATGATTGCTTGACAGGATTTAGTCTGAAAATAACTTTAATCGATAAAGCAGGCAGATATACCTACTATGTAATTTGAGTTAATAGGGATTATTTACGAGGGAGATTTTATATGAATCACGTTTCGAACTTGGAATGCGGTTCCTGGATCAGTTTCATATTCTTGATGATTTGTTCAAAACTATTTGTCCCAAGGTGTAAGAAATTCAATCTATAGTGAAGTTCGCAAGTACGGGGCAGGTAAAGCCACGCGCGACCGTCACCGCCGACCGTCAATTGTTTCAATTTCCCCGCCGCATAGTTCGCGCCAAGTAACGAAACTTTCAGAAACATCCCCTTGGTAAGGACCACGATATTAACCGCAAATTCTTGCACGTAAACGGCTATTGTTTCGATAATGGAGCTTAACTTCCTTTATAATGTAGCACTTCGTCTCTGCAGATTCTGTACAAACAATTTCCACTATCACACTAGGATTTCCTGTACCTATCGACCCTATCGTTAGATCCAGGCTCCATCGTTTCGTTCACATGTATTCATGTAAAAATAATAAAAAAAACATTGACACACATTATATAGATACTCGTTTGTTGAATATCAATCAAACTTTAAATTATAACAAATCTCATTAATCTATATACCTACCTACATATTTAGATTAATATCTGAAACTTCACACTGCTTGACAAGGGACTTTCGTTTTCCTAAACTGCGTAAGTTACTATTAAATATCGTTTCCTTTGTATTATTTGATAGCCTAAGGGGCCTACGCAGCTGTTATGGAATTTGTTCGAAAGAGTCACCGCAAGGAAGGAACGCAAAGGGCATAGGAAGGAACACGGGTGGGTTTTAGTCAGTAACTCTGACACTCCCTTCCGATCCACCCAGAGCGAGAGAAGTCATCTGATGATTTCCCATCCATAAAAAGAGGCCTACCCAGCTAGATCATGGGAAAAAGTAGATGGATGGGTGCGATCCAATAAAATAGGCACAGCTTTTCAATATCAGGGGCTCACACATGAGCTTTATCCAACCTAAGTTAGCTACAATTAAAGTAGATACGATACTAATTCCTACTATTAAAAGTGTTAAGTAATAAGATAAGTTTGCTGTCGTTTGTAATAAAAAAACACGAAAGCTTTTTCTAAAAAGTGATTATTTTTACCTTAATTTACTTATAATTGCTTGCTCAACATATCAAAGCAATAACAGCAACAAAATTCGTTATGAAATAACTTATTGCAAATAATCATAAACCGTGATGAAAAAAATACGTAGATACAAAAAGGGTACCGCTAATACCGAAATGTTCCTAATTTAAATCTAGTTTTTTTTTTGCATTTCCCACGACCTAACCTAGTAACCCTATATTAACCTGAGATTTCTTTAACAACTGAAGTCTTACTTATAAACTTACAGTAGTACACTATAAAACTAGTAGCTAGATCGTGCGTAAGAAGAGTGTAGATACGTATATCGTTTCATCGAGCATCTGGTACCACAACTTAGTAGAAAATTAAAATGATTTTGCCTACTTATAAATTTATAGTTGCAGTAGTACGACACTACCTACTGATAATAAAGTACGCCAATTGTTCCTTTATGCCTACGTAGTCGTCAATATGAACCGGCAAGACTTTTTTTTATTTTTTTAATAAAATTATAATGGTGTTACTGTTACTTAATACTAAACTCGCCAATCTTATACGCAGATGGACAGCTTTTTCTGTGAATCATATAATAAACACGATGAGCAAAATAATATGAGGGGTCACGGGTTGAGGGTAGCTAAGCTTACAGGCCGGTGTAACCTCGCCTTTAGAACACGCACACACTTTTGTGTACATTTCGAAAATTGGGGCTATTGTAAAATTTTTAAGTAGAAAAATAATTTATTTAAAACAAGAAAACAGATCGTAACTAGTTTTGATACCCAAGCAGCTCGCAAACTGATGGTTATGCTTATAAATATACATGGAGGACATTCAAACGAACGCATATTAATTCAGTCACTAAAACATAAGGAAATGCCTATGTATAGCCTACTTTGGAATGTAGATCAATAAAAATAAATGTTTATTTAATGAACAGTATTTCGACACAGTTTTGACCTCTGTCAGTAGTCATGTAGCGGTAAATTGCATAACGGCAGTGTCGGCCTTTATCTCAAAAGTTTGAAGTATTATGGACGTTTATGTATCATAGAACGGTATCTTCGGAACAGGTAGTGGCATTGAGGCGCTGAGGCCCTACACTAAGTCAGTTTTTATTTATAGAAATATTGTCATTTATAAAATAATGCAATACGCGGTATTATGACATAGTTTTAGAAAAAATATCTTTTTCGTACAGCATAGATTGTGCTTGTACCTACGGACAGCGTCATCCCCATTTTTCTAAGGTATTTCAATAATTGTATTCTCAATGTGTTCCTGCAGATGTCCGTATTTCAGAAAGTATGTCCGACTTCCAAATAAAAAAATACACTACATACTATAAAATAACTTTATTTTCGGGAGTCGGTGTCAAAAAAAGAATAAATAACCAAAAACACTTTTTGTTAGTTAAAAAGTTCTTATTTATAACGCCTTTTGGTATTTTATAATTTTTAGAATTCGTAAACACCACTGGAAAATCACAGGTAAACAAAATAGGCAATTTTGTTTACTTGAATGAACCAAACTGCTGAACCGATTTTGATGTAATGTGTATGGACCCAATCGGAAAGTATATCCGCTCAAATAATAAAAAAATCTAAATCACTTATGTGAGTGAGTTCTGAGGTACAGGACAGGAGGACAACCAATAAAAAATACAATGGAATTGAGAGCCCCTCCATTTATTGAAGTTAACTAGTCAGTAGAAAGAAAATGCTCAAAGACAAACCATAAATTTTACTTTCGATAATATCTATACGCCGCTCACTCAATAACTCAAAAATTATTTTTTTGGCAAATAAGCAAGAATTAAAATCACAAATCAATAAAAAAACAAATATCTCCCAAGACCTATGTAGATATGTATAAGCTGTTTCTTTCCCAATTATATTTCTGAATCTTTTCCATCACTGGGTTTGAGAATACGATTTTACGCTCAGTACATAGAAAAATTATACGTAATTTTAAATGAAGCCCCTTTCATGTGACGATATGTCGATTGTTGTGACAAACAGATGACAGTCAATGAATCCACGTCATGTTACCAGTCCATGACCATGACTGGGTTGTAGCACCCCCAGTTTGTAATTGTGGCTTTTCCCGTAGTGTAATTATCCCAAGTAAATGTTCTCTTGATAATAAGTATCGGTCCTTCTCCAAGGTCCAATCATCTTCTGTACCGAAATTAGTTCTGCAGTTTACGTGGGATAACGTAACAGACAGACTAGTCTTAGTCTGTTGTTTTAGACTTTCTAATCCATAATAATGATTGGTTCCTGTATATCTAATATGTGTATGAATATGGTTAATAGGCAGGTACTTAGTACTCCCTTTTTTTTTCTTTCTAAAATATACCTACGTTGTTGTTCTACACTTTTTTATTTTCCTCATTTTGGTGATGTCGTAATACCAGTTTGAAGCATGTAAAATACTGTTGTGCTTACGTGAACAGCAGAAATTGGTCAGGCCCACAGAATGCACTATTCCTGCCAACATTCAGTTTTGTTTGTACTGTATAACTAAAAATTTTTCGCAGTAGGAAAGTTATAGTTTTATTCCGCTTGGACATAGAAATAATATCTATAGTTGTCGACATTTTAATTACGTGCATATTGATATAATCGTAGGATCGAGGTTTTTTATTTGTAAAAATAAATATATTTTAAGTTGGGATAGTTGGATTTCGTGAGATTGTCCTGAAAATACAACATTTAAAGCATATCTTCTTTCTGAATTGATAAATGACAAATACATAATGGTAAGCCGTCTATAATATAGAGATCCAAATATAACAAGGTCCGAGAAGGTTAATCTGGTTTGAAGAACGAGTTTTGAGTTTTTTGTGGATGGGGAATCGTCAAGAGTAGTGGTCAAATTTCTATGGATTTTATTTTTACACTTATCCCTACTCCTGTGTGGAAAATAAATAAAATACTCCTCAGTTATTCCATATAAAATGGCCTATATGCCAGTGGAAGTCCCAACATAATCGGTCCGGCCGGTCGGAGATTAGCTGGAACAAAGAAACAAACAAACAGACAACATTTACAAGAAGCAGTAGCGCAAATTGCCTAGACCATGTTCTTTTAAAGTCAAAATATCCCTCAACGACTATCGTCGCTCAAGCCACATTAACAGACCACCACCCTGTATTACTACACATGAACTTAAAAATACCACGACATTATACTACTACTATGATTAATAAAATAAATTACAAGGGCATAGAACAAGATATTTTAGAAATTGATTTTAGCGTAATCTATAAGTCAGAAGACCCAAATTTTTGTCTAAATTATTTAATCAAATGTCTGCAAAATGTTATAGAAAAAAATACAAAAACGATTATGCTTTCACGCCGTAAAAAAATTATTAAACCATGGGTTACTCCAGGTTTGTTACGATGTATGCAAAACAGGGACAAATTACACAAAAAAGCAAACTCCTCGCCTGACAACGAAATTTTAAGAATAACGTATAAACGTTACAGGAACTTCTGTAACGGTATATTAAAAAAGATCAAGGATGCTTATGAAAAGGAACAGCTAAGAAGTGCTCAGAATAACAAAAAAGAGTTATGGAAAGCTATTAAACACATTACCAACACGACTAAAACAACACAACACTCAAAAGAACTTCTTACATCTTCTACTTCACCAGAACAGTCACTTCATGAAGCAAACAGCTATTTCATAAACGTCGGAAGCTCCCTAGCTGAAAAAATATATAATAAAAACATAAACACACACACGTCCACACAAAATACAGCCGCAAAACTCTTAAACAACTCTAGCAACATAAACTCATTTGTTATGATGGACACAGATGAAAATGAAGTTCATAATATTATACTTGGCCTAAAGACAGACTGCGCCTCAGGAGACGCTAAAATTAGTTGCAAATTTTTGAAACAACACAAAAATATACTCGTACCACACCTAACAAAAATATGTCAAGACTGCCTTAATCATGGAATATTCCCAGATTCTTTAAAGATATCGGAAGTCTGCCCTATTTATAAGAATGGAGACAGAAGTTGTATTAAAAATTATAGACCTATTTCGATACTGCCGGCAATTTCAAAAATTTTAGAAAAAATAATTAACTCCAGATTAGTCCATTACCTTGAAACGAATGACTTGTTATCAGCCAATCAATTCGGATTTCGGCAAGGAAAAAGCACAGAGGAAGCTGTTAACAAGCTCATTAGTTTTACAAGCGAAAATGTATCAAATGGGAAGAAGTGCTTGGCGGTTTTCCTAGATCTTGCCAAGGCATTTGATACAATTTCTGTCTCTATCTTACTGGACAAGCTAGAAAGGCTTGGAATTAGAGGCATACAACTTGAGCTTCTTAAAAGTTACCTATCGGGACGATCGCAGTGTGTGCGGGTGGGCCAATACAGGAGTTCGTACCTTCCAGTCACTCATGGGGGTACCCCATGAGTGACTGGAAGGTACGAGCAGGGCAGCGTGCTAGGTCCTACATTGTTTCTCGTATATATAAACGAACTCACAAAACTGAAGCTTCCCCAAGGTGAAATTATTTCTTTCGCTGATGATACAGCTCTAGTTTTTGCCGATGACACCTGGGATGGAGTCTTCGATGCTGCCCAGCGGGGCTTTAATATCGTAAGAAGATGGCTTCAAAATAATATTTTAACTCTAAATGTAGACAAGACGAAATATATCTGCTTTAGTATAAGACAAAACTCTGAACTCAGAAATCACCTTAATATCATACCACACGAGTGCTTCTCCGAGAAAAATTGTAATTGCCCATCATTGGAACGTACCAAATCAATAAAATACCTTGGTGTTACAATAGACTGTGGTCTTAATTTTAAAGAACACGTCAAGCACTTGTGTGGTAGAGTTCGAAAACTAATATATGTATTTAAAAAGCTGAGACACATTGCTGAACCGAAATTGATGAAACAAATATATTTCGCGTTATGTCAGTCACTTCTGACCTATTGCATCACGACTTGGGGGGGAACTTCAAAAACGACAATGAAGTCCATTGAAGTTGCTCAGCGTGCTGTACTCAAAGTTGCCATCTCAAAGCCCATTTACTTTCCAACCACTACTCTGTATCACATCTGCGAAGTCCTCACTGTGAGGCAATTATTCATATTAAGGATTATCCTCCTACAACACAGTAAATTGATCTATAATCCACAGTTATTACAGCTCAATAAACGTAGAAAATATATAGTCTGCAAAACTCCAAAACAATGTAAAATCAAATTCATTACAAAATTCGCTGATTATATGGGACCATACCTGTATAACACAATCAATAAATCATTGGACATTTACCCATTATCTAAATTAGAATGTAAAATAAAACTAATTAAATATTTACAAAACCTTAACTATGAAGAAACTGAATTGCTTTTAAACAAAATGCAGTAAAAAATAACATACTCGAGTAATGTATATCCACTCACCCATATCTGAACATACTAAATAAAACAAACACTCACACCATTACACACACACACACACACACCCATAAACTCATGAACACACAACACACACAACTCAAACAGCTCAAATTTAATTAATTAAAAATATATTGTACTCCTTAAAAATAACGCTTAAAAGGCTAACTTGATTGTATAATTAGGGGGTTGGGCACTGATAGTCGAAATACAGGCCCTGCCTAGTTCGACTACAGAAGCTTAATTCATATGCTTAGAAAAACATTGCAGCCTAAGTTATTTTTGAATTATGTACTAAGTTTGTAAGAAATAAAGATTATTATTATTATTATTTTTATTTTTAGTTGTTTTTATGAGTATCAGATGCATTTAGCAAAAAGCTGTTATTTTTTATTTACCACAAACAAACGCTTTTATTTATTTGTATAGATGTATAGATAAGAGACATTTTGATTTTGAAGCAGTTTCCTTAAACTTTTTTGTAACCACTACCATGTAGCCGACAATTTAACTGGAGTGACCTAGTAATCTAGTAATTAGTTCTTATTACATCTATTAGCAAGTTAGATCGTCTGCGGTCGCTGCATATGTTCAACCCATTTGAGAAGGAACCTATTACGTCTGGGTTGGACCTATAACAGGGGTCTAGTCTGGACAACGTGAAACTCTTGCAGTGGTGTTAAATGACTATCACAACTGGGTTGGACCTATAACAGGGGGCCTAGTCTGGACAAAGTGAAACTCTTGCAGCGATGTTAAATGATAAATGATTTTTATTTTGTAAGCAGGTTTAAAAAACACTTTTACACGTCAATCTTTTGAGGCCAGTGTTTCCTTGCTAACTTGTTCATTTTCATATTGCAATTCAATGCCAAAATCTTGGATTATTTCACAATCGTACCCATTGAACACTGAGAAGATATCGTACATTTTATAGTGTTAGATAAAGACGTCACTCAAACATTTCATGGAGCAACAAACTATTAACAACCATAAAGCAATTAAACATATGTAGGTATTCCAATATTCCAATTTTCAGTAGGCCCTGTCGTATTATTCTTTTTGGATATACTAACTTAGTACCTATCTAGTTCTTTTTTTAACATTAGATACAATGTCAAACACTTTATTTCAATCTTTAGAATATTATATTCAACTACAGAATATCACATTGTCTAGGTTCCTAGGTATGTAAGCAGTAGAACATCACAACGATACTATATTAAAAGCCTTCAATTCATTTTCTGATTCATTGGAACAGTGATAATTACACAAGTTGATTGGAATGTTAAAATGTTACGAAACTAAATTATTTTAATGAAATGCAACATTACTTTAATATACAACATACCTATTAATTATAGGTTAGTTCAATTTATATTAACTACATTTGAAATTCGTTTTTTTTTAATATTTTCTTTTATATTTAGGTGCCTACCTGCTACGCAATGCAAATTCAAGACATAATGCACTTGCAATTCTTCTCCTAGTGTGACTTTACTCACTATATTAAAAAATAATACAGAACTCGCACGGGGGTGCTAATTTTTATTCCAATGTAGCCAGCAGAAGTTTTCTAAATCTACGTCTCTATTATTTCGCACGACAGGAATCGTAGATTCAAACTTCAATTTTCACAGAAAGTGACACTCCACTACAAAGTTCAAGGCTATATGTACCTTAAGGTAGAACCTATATTTTAGCTTAAAGTTTTTAAGCTTGTTATTTGTTTCCCAGCGCAGAACGGAACCTTTGCTTAACGGTCGCAGGACGAAACGTCATTTACAGAACGCAGGAACTTTTATTTACAATCTTCACAGTTAATTAATTACCACTGGCAACATTTCTCTTTACGTCACAAGCTGAACATACAACACTACTTTGTAAATAGGCATGCAACTTATTTTATTAGGGTAGCCAATCAAGCATATTAATACCTGATACCCAATCGACCCTCCACTTGTTATGTGTATTGATAATATTAGTCTGTTTGATACTCAATTATCTTCTACAGTCTAATTAGATACGTGTAACATGCAATAAGCCGACGATATTGTTATACATAGGTTACAGTAGGAAGCTTTGATTGAACTGTTTCTAGCAGAAGTGCGAGTTTAGAGCGAGGTTTTTTTTTTAATGTTCTGAAATTATGGTTTCGTTACGATGCATTTTTACCCACTTCCAAAAAGCAGGAGGTTCTCAAGTCGACTGTATGTTTTTTTGTGTTTTTGTTTTTGTAAGTGTTACCTCATAATTTATTACTGGGTGTCCGATTTTTATTCAAAAGCTAGCGCTTGTCATGTGGTCCCATTTAAATTTGAGTTATCCCAATATGCGTGGCTTCGACTACATTGATGATGTTCTCATTTTCTCATTGTTTATGTAAACTGAAAAAAAAACAAACTGTAAACGATGGTTTAGACGAGCATCTTAGTATTTCAAGGTAGTCCCTTTCTACTCGTAGTTTGGTGAAGATCTGATGAAGGACGGAGATAGGAAACGGAATTCTTCAATAAATGATAGCAAATCTTCTGGAATTGCTGTAATCGCATGTCTGTTTATTGTTTACATCAGTTTATTATCTGTGTCACCACTAATAAGTGAAAAATAATTTTAAAAACTTTTCACAAAAAATACAACCGACTTCAAAACAAAAAAAAAACACAAAAAGTATAAAATAACTTCAATTCCGCAAATTAGTGTTCAAAAAACGAAGAATCAACCAAAAACACCGACTCCCGAAATTGAAGTTATTTTATACGTTTTGTGTTTTTTGGTTTAGCAGTCATTTGTATATTTTGTAAAAAGTTTTTTGATTAATTGTTGGCACACCTAGCTACCTATAAGACAATTATGTACAGTTGATCGAAAAAACCATTTTAACGGAAGTTCTAAATTTTTGACCATTGGTCGACTTAACTACGGATAAAAAAAACTCTCCCTTAGCCGACTTAGTTTTACAACTTTACTTAAACCTCCCGGCACTTCAAGACAAATCTTGTTTACCTCTGTCGACTTCGTTTCCCACCAAAGTGAATTTAGGAAAGTATCTCTAAACGGTAGAATGTAAACATTAAAGTTTGAGCATTTTGTTCGTGAGGTAAATCCTGGCTTCCGGTGTTCGTATCGTTTGTAACAATGTTCAGATAAGCAGTATTATCTTCTCGGTTAAAGTACATTGCTTTGCATCTTTTACTACATTGTTATATGCAAGATATTTTATTTTCTACTTTAGGTTGAAGATTTATTTTCTAATGCAGTATCGAAAATACACTCGTTTGCAATAAACTGGAATCACTTCATCGCACGTTGCTCAAAACAATTTCTATGCAACGAACCATGGATTGTGGAATATCGTTTGAAAGATATATTTTATCCTCTTCAAATATCATAAACAAACATTATTCTCCTTATGTTTTGTAACGTAAAAACAAAACTCGTCGAGCCTGATACGAGAAAGTTGTAGAGAAACCAGCACTTAGTAAAAACAAACACAAACCGCGTCCCGTATTCCTGCCTCGCCGACGAAGCCCATCGCGACGCCTCTGTCAAAAGCCTCTCCGACTTTTGCCTTACGAGCCAGCCCGTGCCGCTGAGCCGTTAGGTTTAAACTTCCCAATTAATAGTAATCTGACACATAATCTGGTCATTTAGATAGCTTAGTTTTTACCCCTGGCTAAATTAATTTTAGGCCCCCGCTTTAAATTAATTTGAGGTCACCATTCAGCATAATTGCCAAACCAACCAATCGCCCCGCGCCAATTGGCTTGGCGCGGGACGATGGGGAGAGGCCAGATGGGATGACCATAATGCCTTGAAAGGTGGGTAGACCTTTGATGTGGGATGCAACATGTGTCGATACCATCTTCTTAGCACGGCGGGTTGTGCTGGGGTGGCTGCGGCAGCTGCAGAAAATCTCAAACGGCGCAAATACAACAAACTTATTGGGAATTATGTATTTGAGCCGTTTGGGGTTGAAACACTAGGGCCGTGGGGTCCGAGTGCTCATCGACTTTTTCGTGAAATCAGTAAGCAGTTAGTCGACTCTTCACGTGACCAGAGGGCTGGGCTTTTCTTTGGTCAACGAATCAGCATTTCCATTCAACGTGGCAATGCGGCCAGTGTTCTGGGTATTTTTTCCGTTGACAGCTATGTGGACGAATATTTCGATGCCTTATGAGTCTTTTCTCCTTTTTACTCCGCTTGTACATATATATATTTTCTATATTATACCTCAGCGTGTAGAATTGCGAGTGGACAAGTCCTACCAAAACAAAACTGCTCTCATTCCTATTTTTCACGTCACAGGGAACTCTAAAGCTAAAACAAAAAAAAGACAGTCTTAGAGAAGCCACTTATGTCGTCATCGCAATCCAGCACAGGTTGTCTCAGCGTATTATCGCTCGACGGCACCATCTGACCCAGTCTTGTGCCTCGAAGATATACAAAAGATCAGGGAGGGCAGTAACCGCAGAAAAATATATACATACATCAACGACAATCTGCTAGTCAATGTGCTCCATGATTTCTTGCAAATTCACGAAATGTCCGCTGCCACACCGCTGCATTGACTAGAGAGTACCTGGAAGAAGTCGGGATTCCACAATGGAACGCCAGCCCTCAGCCCTGAATTGAATGAGGAACGAGCTGAAAAGGCGGGTACGAGGACGATGCCCAGCTACGGCGTCAATAGAAGACCTGAAAACTACTTTAGTCGAACAGCAGCATGAAATTGCACAGGATTCCATCAGGAAGCTTATTCAGTCAATGAAAAACCGTTTGCAGGCAGTCATGAATGCCACGCGGGCAACACAAAATATTGAGGGGTAAATAACATGAATTGTAAATACATTTTTACCTTTTAAATTAATTCTTTTGTATCATTTGAATGCTAGCAAATTTACCTTTCAAATGATATACCACAATCCATGGTTCATAGCAATGAATTTGTAAATATTGTTTTGACCAACGCGCGATGAAGTGATTCAAGTTTATTGCTCGCGAGTGTAGGATACAGTTGCTTCTGTGTAACTTTATTCAAGCAAACCTGTTTGTGCCTGTGTTATCTTCAGTAATCAGTAGTTATTTATTATTCCATAAATAAAATAAAAGGCCACAGGTTCCGGTCTTTAGTGTAAAATATCTTGAATAATGTAAGTCCTTATTAGTTACCTGCTTGTACGTGGAAGTCTAGCCACGTTCACCGCGGCAGTTGATCCAACTGTGAAATGAGATTGACTTGTGAATGCCACGCACCAAACACGAATACAAATTACGGTAATAATAATTATGAATTGTTTTGAATATTTAGTTTTAGCTGGGGAGGGCCGGATACATAATGCATAAGCACCAAATAAGTAATACAAATGGAATAATTATTCTAAATCGAATCGTAATAATGTATTAAAACAAGGATAAAATTAATTTGCAATTTTAGAGACATTCAATAAAAGAGCCACTCCATTACACCAGCACGGTGATCGGTAAAAATGCCTCTTACACCTCTTTAACGAGGCTTCTTACTTAGCCCAATGAATAGCTATACTATGTAAATGAACAAAGAATACAATTTCTTCAATATCACCACGAAAGCTGCTAATAACAATAAAATAAAAGTACGCACATAAGAAATAATCTCACACAAAGATAATGTAGGTTTCAGAAATATTTTATTCCTTTTCAATAATCCTTAGAATGCGAACAAGCAATGAGAACTCGTGGAAGGGATTAATAAAATCCTCTGCAACACCTGAAAAAAACAATAATAATGTTAATAAACAAACAATAATGTTCGCTATGAGATGTTCGAATAAAAACATCTTGATCAAAACTTGAAATAAGCTTTCCGTTATAAATAGATTCTTTAGAAGACTAATAACATGATGAACTTCTTGTTATCCTTCAAAACTGAGTTCGATGAAACCTAGCTAAGTTCTTAATAAATTCATAAATTTACACCACACTTCCTACTTGTACGATCTTTTTCACTGAAAAAAGCTTGTAAAATACCTATGTACTTATTTTATTTTGCTAAAATACCCATGTGTGCATTCTATACGCCCAGCCTTTCCTCTTCTATTCTTCTTCTGGGGTCGGCTCCCAACCGGATACAGTTGAATACCGTTGTCCAGTATTTTACATGGAGCAAATACATAACTGACCTCCAAATCCCAGTAAAGGGTAATAGAGAGATATCCCTAGGCAATAATGGTGTCAGATTTTCTGGCATCTAACTACGCGTAAGGATCATCAAAGATGTTCAAATGATAGCCGACACCTACGGCTTTACGTGTTTTCCAAATCACGGGGGAAACTCGGTATTTATTGGTTGGTCATCCATCCAAGGCAAGAGTAGCAGACTAAGGCAGACCGTGGCAAGAGTAGCTTTACCTCACATTTCGTGTTTAGTCACGAGTTCCTCCCAGTAGGGCATTCTATACCTGCAATCTTACTTTATGTGTACCTATACTATGTATTGATGATTCTATTTAAGCTTAGCTAGCACCTACTTGTCGGCAAGTCGATCTGCCGCCCGGTGCACGCGCTCATATTATCACGTGCACCGCAGACCTAACTAACCACGGCACTCCCACTGTAAACAAGTGCCAATTTCTTCAAGTGTACATTCCATTTCTGAAATATTATTTTAATTAATTGTATTGATGACTCTGTTAATGCTTAGATTTTTCACTGTAGGTAATAGGATTGCTTAGACGCACACGGTGACGTCCGCACGCGCGCTCGTTCTTGTTAGCTAGCACGTAATTGTCGGCAGTCGGACTGCCGGCGCGCGCGCCATGTTATCACGTCCGCACAACTGGCTAACCACGGCATCGGCACCCCACTGTAAACATGTGCCGGCTTCTTTATCTGTTCAAGCTGCTGTTCTGTCAATATTTATTTGAAACAAAAGCATTTATAAAGAAAGCAGAGTAGGGTTAGAGATATTTTTGCAATTATTCTAATCGCCCTTATGTTATGGTAGTTGGAGTTGACGCTATCACTGATTGCCGTTTTATTCATTGAATACATACAATTTCTCACACAATACATCCATCCTACCATTGGGCTACGGAATGGACTGAGAGAAGAAAGTGAGTCTTTAAGGCAAGAAGTTCCTTCTAGGCAAGTGTGCACCATTGTCGACCACGTCGTCCCTTACATCACGTGAGATTCAGTTCAAACGAGAGCCTATTAATAAATAAATCTTAGAAATAAAATAAAATTTTCATAAACCGAACTATAAAACTTAGTGTAACCTTACATAGTTGTGATTTCGAAGATTCCAAGACTTTACAGCAATGTTTACGCCGTGAAAAGATTTCGAATGAAAGCTAAAGTCTAGAAATTGTCGGTAACTAGGTAAACAAAAGTTGGAGCCAACTCAAACCTAGGCGACCTAGCTAATACTTCAAGGGAGCTATCGGTAAATAAACTTAAGCCTGTCCTTAATCGGGGATCGGGCGAAGACTGGATCGGGTCTCGGGTCCAATTGGATGTACATATGTTTGTAGAATATTGTAGTAAACCCGTTGATGCTAGTTGCCGTTGACCTGGGGAACAAATAAAGATTTTAATTATGTATGTTTATCTATCAGTCACAGACTAAGTCACAAAGTCGTTAAATGTTACTTAGGTACCTCTTTTTGAATGTGTTGTCATCAAACTGGACCGGGTAGAGGAGTTGTACCTACACAGAGTTCAAGAAGATTTAATTTAAAAAAATGAAGTCCGTATGAAAAAACGGAACCCTTATAAGATTACCCGTAAACCTGGTTGTCTGTTAGTCATAGCCGGAGTTGGCGACAAGCTGCGACCCGCGGTTTCACCTGCGAAGTTCCCGTTCCCGTGGGAATACTGGAATAAAATATATAGCCTATTTTACTCGCTGATAATGTAGCTTTCCATTAGTGAAAAAATGGTCAAAATCGGTCCAGTCGTTTCGGAGCTTATTCAATACAAACAAGCAAAAAATATTTCCTCTTTATAATATTTGTATAGATTTACCAACCCATAGCGCTATAGCGCCTATAACTACATACTCAATTCTAGACCAGAAAATAGAAAAGTAGCATTAGACTGCAAATTAAATACGTGGAAATGTTATAACGTACTGGATAAACACTGTTTGATTCCAAATGTTCATTCGTGTACCTATGGGAAACAAAAATGAAACAACTTTTGATCGAATTCCGTGTGTAAAGGGTGCGGCATACGTCAAGCGGACGTAAAAACTAGCTAGTTAGCGCAGTTTACACAAACAGCGGCCTTGTTAACTGTAACTTAACTTGTTAATTTTGTTGCGGTACGCTTGTCACAATTGCTACTTCTCTACGTGAACAACAAATGACAATTCAGCGGACAACCTAGACGTAAAGGATATCACGAAACAAACTAAATTGCCATCGGTACAACATACGAATGAAGCTTCGTTAGTAAATTTATTATTTGAACTAGGAACAGGAAACATTTTCAGGTTTTGGTAACAGTTAGTCACTTTGTAACTAGTACCTGCTGCCTGTTTCTTCATGAATATTAATCCACTTTCAAGTTTACAGTGAAAACTAAAAGTGGACAGGATTCGTTTAACTCAGGCGCTAAACGGGAGTTTCATATTCGATTTATTGGAACATAAGCCGATGCTTATTACTCAATGTGAAATGAGTTTGGTATTTCACTTTTTCATAAAATAAAATAGATGACGTATTTACACAGCAACTTATTAGATAGTATATACAAGCTAGTAGAAAATATATAAATGTACAAGCAAAAAGGGGGAAAGCGGGAAAAACTCATAGGGCATCGAAAAATTCGTCCAAATCGCTGTCAACGGGAACGGTGCCTAGAACACTAGTCGCATATAATAAAACATAACTAGATAGGGCAGAAAACACTGCATATAATAACGCATATATTATATCAATTATATTATTGGTTGAATGAAAAGAGCGCACGAGCAATTGGACTTTAACTAAAAATAAAATCATATTCCTTTTTTTAGCTCAGTGAAAAGCTACGTACTATGTACTTGGCTGCTGCCCAGTTGTAATGATTATAAATTATAACGCACTACGCGCCAGGGTCGTGACGCGGAGTTATTAGAAAAAAATAGAGCCATCGGTTACCTAGTGTGAGTGAGTCTTGTTCAGAACATGAGCCAAGTGCCTATGAACCTTTGCTTTGGAAGATTTAATGAATGCCACCGGACGCTACAACTAACGTAACTACCTACTGGGCCCAAAATTTTAAAGAAATTAACTATAGACTTGAAAAGAACAAGTTGACAAGATGTTCTCCCATACATCGACGTACGTTACGGTCAATAGGGTAGTTAACTAAAAAAATTTAATTAGTCCGTCAGATAGATTTCCAAAAAATATTGGACACATATTTTTTCTTTTTTCACGTAAACAAAAAATGAAGACAATACAGTGCGTTGAAAACTCGTGTGACGTCACTACTCGCTACAATTTTTAGCGAGCCGTAACGTCACAAGCCCCCACTCCTGATCTTTGATGCTTTGTATCTTCGTCAGTTTTTATAGATTTGATATAGGAAAAAATACGTGTCCAATATTTTTCTATAATCTAACTGACGGACTAAACATAATCATATATTTTTTACTCAGGAAACATCCGTATTCTTCAACAGAAAATCTAATTTTGTAATCGCAATAAAATATTTTTCACGTGTTAGAACTACAATTAAAACATTTTCAGACTAAATCTTTACATGTGCAGTAAGACTTTGCTTCCAGCCAGCCAGCAATTTTATGATTTTAGGTCAATAATAAGTGAGTACCCATAGGTTTTACTATACTTGCGAGTATGAAAATAAAAAAATGAGGCATAAATTGCCGTATTTTTATTGCGACAAGGGATCATAGACCTACAGTACTGTACATGTTGAAGTTACTGTATTTGACACTAACTTCAACATGATACCTTATGCGTTCCTGAGATAAAGGTACGTAACAAACTGACTGACAGACAGACAAACAGACGGATAACGAAGTAATCCTATGAGGAGTCCATTTCTTCTTTTCCGATGCGGAATCCTAAAAAACACGAATTAAATTAGTGCGTGTTTCATTCGTGTTTCAGTTACACGTGGAGCCCGGTCAAATTGAATCCGTAAGGAAACAATAAACTAATAATACCAAACACATGTTTAATATTAACTCGATGTCTGTGAAATTTAAAAACATCTCTAGGTAGGTATAGCATATCAATGTCTTTGCTGGTAGGTAATCAGATTAATAATACTCACAAACCTGTCAAATTTAATCAATATGAACAAGTCAATATGAAAAAAAAAACAGTATCGCACAACGCGCCAACTATAGGCTCGAAGCAGCAGCTGTTTTTTCTTTGAATGTCTATCATTGATACCTAATGCCTGGAAAAAAATAGCTGGTAGGTAATTAAAAAGTAACCCTGAATATTATGAATAATACACAGACGATTCTGAGAAAGGCCATATCAAACCTTGACACAGGGCCGGGACAGCAACAGGACATCAAAATCAGGTCAACATAATCTATTCCTGCTAGGCAGCAATTTGTTTTCAATCGCCCGCTAGTTGGTAACCTATTTTAGTTTTCGCGGTCAAGGGTAGAGAATAGAGAGCTGCGCAGTTGTAACAACTTCTAATGAACTGAACAGAGAGAGTATATGACTATATCCTCTCTAAACTAAACGAACGCAACCGATGTAAGAACTATCGCTCATTGAAGTACTGTAATTTATAAGATTAGGTTTACCCTCAAATAATATGTGACTATTTGAATTTCAAATATAACTTTACAAAATAACAATTCTGATGGTGAACTAAAACAATTAAAACAAAATAGCGAAAATAGAGAGCGAAGATTTTTAAAGTTAAAAAGAAACACGTATTTCTTAACACTACTGTAACTGAAAAATCGTCGCAAGCATTAAGATTTCACCCTCACAAACTTAATCCATTTAAAGCAAACAAAAAAGCAAATGAACAACTTTGTTTTGAAGTGAACCACGTTATCCGTGTTCTGAATCGAATAATCGAAACTTATCAAACGCAAGGGGGAGCGGATTCCTGTAACAGGGGATGAGAATTGCAGAGGGGTGGTATAAAATTGAAAGTTCTAGGGCAGGGGGTTAGGGCAATTAGACAGATTGCGCCTTCGAGGCTCGCGTCCGGTTGGAAATTAGACAAATCTACATCAACACCAGCCGTTTACAAACTAATGAAGTTTTCATTTCCATTTCATGCTTAACGAGCACTCAGTTTCAACGGTTTTGGCTTGATAAATAAATATGCCTTTCCTGAAAATAATATAGCATGAATGACGTTATACAAAAATAACTTACCTCAGTTTTCTTTGAAGGTACGTTATTTTCTAGTAATTCTATTTCAGCAATAATAACCCATTCATGCTCCTAATATCTACGTCTCTCAAAATATTATTTTCTGAAATAAAATGCTTGATTAACTTCAATTTCAAGTTTAGAGCTTATGTGGAAAATTAGGTGAACCAAAGTGAATAGAAAACCTGTGCAGAAACTTCAAATCAAATTATTAATTGAGTGTCACGTCGCGCTCCTTCGGCTTACATTGCTTAATAAATCCAGGAACGAAAATAGAAAGTCGTTAACTGCGCTTTGCCTTTAGAAAGAAAGTCGAGACTTCCACTCACAGGTTCTCATTTCAGTTCAAGTCTGGCATGCTTTTGTGGCTGCCTCGCGTTCTCGTGAGTTGTAAAAGCCCCCAAAGTAAAACAGTTTTCTTTTACCTCAATCATAAGCTTTTATTTCTTTGATGTTTCGACGTTGTTTATGAGTTGGTCAAATATGAAATCAAATTAGTTAAATGTATCTGTTGCATCTTTTCCGGCCAAATGCATTTTCCAGTCTGCCACGTTTGTAAATTGTCTGCGCACATAGACAGGTTGTGTCTGTTTATACAGAGCGCGCTCAATGTGTGAGTGCGGCACGTGTAACGGAGGCTGCTCGCGATTCTGCTCCCCTGGTACTTCGCTCCCTGCGCTGTAAACGATCTAGTTTGCGAGAACTTTGAAGCGGAAAATTTCTCTGACAGCTAAGTGAAGCGTGTACACAGCACATAAATTGTCCTAGTAATAGATTGAGGTGAACTTGTTGTCTATTCGGACGCCAACTTACAATTAATATTAGGGCTCAATAACTAATTTAGCAGTTAAGTTAATGGAGAGAACTGTTCGGAGGTCTGTAATTGCTTAGTTGACGAAAGTGCATACAAGTGGTAAGTTTGTAATACAGTTATGTTTCTTGCTGAGTTACACAGGTATAGTTTAAAGTTTTCAACAATAAGCAACAACTGACTGTGGAAAACTTCAAACTACATATTGCTGTTGATGCACATAATTACTGTACATAATACAGCATGTTGCACTGTAATTATGGAATTAGGAAATTCCTGTAATGATAGTGATGTCGAGTTAATAAATAAATAATAATAAATAAATGTTATAAAATCGGTCTTATAAGATTCTTACACGAGGGTCGGCCCAGCACTGCCTTATTTATTATACCAAGCAACCAATACCTACACGTTGAACTTTTCATAAATATGTGAACTAATATACCCTAGTTTATTAGTTTCGAGTAAGCGACACATCCATCGGGCATTGACATTTGCGAATCATTGCAAAACATGTTCTCGTAATTAACCAGCTCGTTGATAAACTAAACACGGCTTGTTCCCCGTAATCCGCATGTGTAAGTTAGAGCTGCAATCAAGTCTCTTCACTGATGACCGTGAACCGCGGTTACACCGAGCTACGATAAAGCAAGCCAAATTAGCGGCACCGCTACGCCTCGCTACGACTGGCGTAGCTACTTCGTAGGCTCTATATTTATGTAGTCTCCCATTCGAAATGTGCTCTTACCATGTTGTAGTAAGTTCTTAATTTCATTAAACTAGCCGTCGTAGCACCACGCCGGTGAGTTACAGGCATAATTGACAAGCTTGATTGGCATTTCGATTGAAGCTATGGAGTGCTGTTATGCCCATAATATTCTTTCATCGCCGCAATCACGATTGGGGATCGGCTGAACTGAAAATAACAGGTTAATACCTATTCGAAACGAAATTGATCGCATTGTATTTTGAGAACTTGTCCTCAGTTACATCACAAGTATTTTGGTACGGTCCGTCTAGGTTCCATTTAATATATTCTATCGTGGTTAGTGTCTGAATATTTCAGGTTATTTGGGTTTGATGTTGTGTTCTTTTTATTCAAATATGGGTTATTGTTAAAGCGTTGATAGGTCATGACAGCTTTAAGCATGTAATTTATGCACTATAAAATATTAAGTCTTTCCATTTCTTATACAGTAATTTTCTTTGCTGAAGGCATAAAAATACACGCAATTATAAAAACAGTATTTGTCAAGTATCCATGACATAATGAATGATCTGATATGGAATAATTGACCAATTGCCGTAGTTCACCTCCTTGGGTTATAAATTAAAATAATTGCATTGTTATAAAATGCAATGGGGCTGGAGTTTCCGTATTCTGAAGTCAATTTTCTTTAAATTGAAAAGTTCCGGCCCCCTCACTGATTTCTTGAATCGCCGCCAAAATGGCGAGTTGTGTGACTTTACATTTACAATACGTGTGATAAATAAGTAATAAGACGTCCGCAATATTACATCGTCTACTGCGATGGGACTTAATATGTGTGGAAATAAAATAGGATTATTAATGTTACGATAGACTGTTTTTCTGTAATTCCCAGCTTTTTTTTAAAGTTGGTTATCGATGTAAAGAAGCTGTTACTCGGCTGCGCCCATTCAACGAGAAACTGACCCCACAATACATGCAATTGGGAAAAGGGTTGGCATGTTTTTTTTTACTAATTGATTGTACAATCTACAAAACGTTTATACATCGCTTAGTCGTTACGATATTACTAATAAATCGTTACTTTCCACACTTGAATTTTTTTATCTACATTGCTATTTAGGGAGCCACATGGTGTCTGGTACAAATGTTTTACGGCAGACGGATTACATAACTTACAATTTGTACATTAATGATGTTTTCATCCACTCTTGTCGATGTAAAATGATGTATATGATGGTTTAGAAAAGCATCTCAGTATTTTAAGGTGGTCCCTTTCTAGTTTGATGAAGATCTGATGAAGAATAGAGATAGTTAACGGAACTCTTCAATAAATTATAGCAAATCTTTCGGGATCGCTGAAATCGCATGTTTGTTTATTGTTTACACCAATTTATACCGTGTACGCTGTGATGGGTACGTTTAGTTTACCACTGAAAATTTTGTACAAAAAAAAGTATAAAACAGCTTTAATTTCGGAAGTCGGTGTTCAAAAAACGAAGAAACAACTAAATACACCGAGTTCCGAAATTAAAGTTATTTTATACATTTTTTTGTTTAGAAATCGGTTGTTTTTTTTACGTAGAGCAACTAGCTATCTATAACCCAATAACTGGGACAAATCTTTTGGCTTCTGACAAACCATGACGACTGCCAAAGATCTACAAATGACACCTGAGTCCAAC
The DNA here is from genome assembly GCA_905332915.2 of Hecatera dysodea. Taxonomy (NCBI): domain Eukaryota; kingdom Metazoa; phylum Arthropoda; class Insecta; order Lepidoptera; family Noctuidae; genus Hecatera; species Hecatera dysodea. The sequence continues at coordinate 12,640,444 of HG995298.1, read as the reverse complement.
GGCTTAACTTGCTTTTCGAGGCACGTTATGTTGAGATGTCACACTCCCACAGATCAAACTCGGCAAGCGGGTCGATTTTCTAAAGAAAATCTTTAGAAAAACGACCCGTGCGGCTGTTATTATTTAGCCACTACATCTTTTACTTGATTAATGTATACCTTTATTTACCAATAAATCTTGAAAAAAAATTACTATCTCGTCGTTTGTTCCGGCTAATCTCCGAAACGGCTGGACTGATTTTAACGTATGTTGTTATGACTACCTCCCTTATTTTATATATAAAAAAACAGGGTGCGGTGCAAAAAAAAGTGAAATTATCATTTCTGCAGTTTTCGCGGAGAAAATTCATCAGCGGGTATATCCATAAGAATATGAAATTATTTTCCAATAATGGCAATGAAGTTTTTCTAAAGTTTCTTTGATTTCATTTAATATAGTTGTTAGCGGTTGGTTGTGTAGTCAACAAACTAGGTTCATGATTGGTGTCCATTGTCTCTTCGGTCCGTGCGCCGGTCAATTTGTTCCATTGTTACAAATATACGCATTGTAAATTGACATCGAGGGCAACGTTGTTTTTATTTAGCGAGAAGGAAATTTCTGGAGACTAGAAATATGATTAGAGTAAGCGATACCTCATAAATAAATAGACATTTGTACCTACTTAATAATAATTTATAATACTTACAGGTTTTATTTTAGTTCCATCACTACTGAAAATGATGACTGCTGGAAAATTCATTTCTTTGGAACTTTATAGCCGTTTTTTACGGTTGGATGCATTTATTCCTTAATGTACCTCTATATCAGATACAGAATGTCACCCTTAGATATGACCTCGCGATTCTGAAATACTCTGTATAAGAAGAACTCTCGGGTCTGTGTTAGATACAAATTGCCTTTGTATATTGAAAAATGCAGTATATTTTTTGTTTACGCAAGAGTAGGTACATATGTAGGTACATATTATAAGGGAGGACCTACACGATGTGAGGGTGTAAAGTGTAATGAATCGTACCTCGTTACTTGCGCAGTGTGGACACAGCCTACATGAACACGTGATGAAAATAACAATTTTACATTACCGAGTCAGTCCGTGGTTTTAATTGACAATATAGCTACATCGTCGGCATTCATCAGAGCAATTGCAAATAAAAGTGTTTTATTCAGTGTAATTAAACGGATTTGCCGCCAATTTTTTATTTGTTTATTATACAGTGAGCTTTCATAATTTACTATGGTTATGTCTTTGTAAGCTGTTTGTATTACTATGTTGTAAATGAAATCAAATTAAGTAGATAGTGTCAGAAAAACCACGGACTCTTTAATTTTAAGTTACTATATCTTAGGAAACGATGGCTGTTCAACACACCTTACAAGATATAAGAGATCAGTAGGCGTTGCATGAGTCAAGCCCAATGCACATATCCTACTACAAATGTTTGCAAAGTTTGGCACGATACAACGAGCCAACTGCTTTATTTCCAACCAGCATTACACATTCAATGTAAAAATACAACAAAGTTTACTGCATACAAAAAGTTTTTTTTTACTACGGATTTTATTATTTTTACACCATTTTTATTACATGTGCCAAAAAATATCTTAAAAAGTTGAAGCAAAAAGAATTGACAATGTACATATGTATTTCAAAACAATCTGGTCGTTAGTAATGGCGGTGTAACTATAGAGCAGAATTTTAAATTATACTTATTCATTTAAACGGCACTGACAGCCACATTATTTCTTAGAAATCTTTATAGACACCTGTATTCAATAGTTTTATGTATTTAAATATTTAATTAAATATTTTAAATTTATTTAATTTGTTTTATTTGATTTGAATTTATTTAATTTGATTTTAATTTGAATTTATTTAATTTTTGTTTTGATTGTTTGTGTAGTATTTATATTGTTTTAATTACTTTGTATTCATTTGTGTGTAATTTTGTATTTACGATTGTATAATTTAATATTATATTACTTTTTTCTAATATGGGTTATGGTACCTGAAATAAACAAATTAATAATAATAATAAATATCAACAGACGCTATCACACAAACTGATCATTTTCAGAACACAGGATTTTGCGTTCCCGTTTTTTTCGATGAAAACAAATCCGATGTTACACAAAGCCTGCCTATGGTGCAGACAGATGTTTCTTTGTTATGCAAATACATGTATGTGTCCCCTCGCCTGGCTCGGTCCGTCGTACCGCTGAAGGCTATGCCTCCAATACCTGTAACAGAGTACAAGCTAAATGGTCAATTTGTGACGAGACCGACGAGGCAACCAAACACAAAGGCTTGTACGAATTCGCTTCCGAGTTCGATCCATTGTTTGACTTGTTCAATTCAATTATTACGATTAGAAGGATCAACATAACTATCCAACTAATGTTATCTATAGTAAAAATGCGAACGTGACTTTTTTTGTTTGTTATGCTTTCACCCCTATTAGTTTATGGCTCTAAGATATATATAGACCCTGCAGACGGTTAAAGACTACATTTTACAAAGATATATAACAGTGGCGTGCAGTGGTTCGAGTTAGGGTAGGCCAGAAAATAATGTCCAAAAAAAATACACCACATTATTCAGGGTTGAAATTTGGTGTCTTTTTTTTGTTTTTTTTTTTAAATAGGCAATTAAAAAAAAAATTAAAAAAACTCATTTCATTAAAAATCAACCCTGAATAATGTGGTCATTTTTTTAAATTTATTTGGACATTTTCTCTGGCCTACCCTAACTCGAACCACTGCACGCCACTGATATATAACAACGTGAGTATTGCCACAGGCAACAGCTAGTAAACTATGAAATTAGCAAGTACTTACTAAGTACCTGCTAATTTCATAGTTTATTAGCTAGGTGCTTTTGTTTCTGCAAATAGAAGTGAAAAGCAAGCCAAAACTGACCCAAGCCCGTTCGAAAATTCTCTTACACTGTGTCCTTGCAAATAAGAAATATGAGCCATTCATCATGACTTAAAATAAAATTCTTCTGTAATTTCGTGACGTGACTTAAGTTTTCCTTAATACTCAAACGAACTTAAGTTTAAATGTCACGCACGGAGATATATTTCCATTTAATTAGAAGGACGGAAGAGGGACTTTGCTAAGTTATGCATGTCATGTGTTCATCATTTAGAGTTGAGGGTTGGTTGATGGTTATGAAAAACTCCAACACCTTAATTTACATAAATTATACGTATCGTATTAGATTGCTGCACTTAATTTGTTATATCACTGATAATCATATTATCTTAACCTATCATAGTGAATTCGTTATATACATAGATATTGATTTACCAAAATAATCAATTAATCGTCTAGAACAGACAATGACAAGGGTATGTTAATGGCACGAAAATTAATTTATCCAGGTATATTGGTGCACAATACAATCTGTGTCCCGTAATACAACGGCATTTGCCCCGGGTAGCTTGCGTCCTGTGACATGCAAATCTTGGTGATAGTATTAAATCGGATAGTCGGAAGTGTGCAGGCGACTCGATACTGTTAAATTGATGTAACAAGCTAGGGTACGTGGGTTGAATGGTGATACCATCCTACATACACAACTGGTCATCGCAGCTTTGCTAATTGTGTTGCGGACTCCTTTGTAGCGCGCTGCGATTGCAACAAACGAACTTGCGTCGACACTTCGTTACACACATTATTTTATTAGCTACATAGCTTTGTTTAACGTGTGCCGACTGACTACTCGAAGAGTTCTTTACGCTCACCGGTTTGTATTTAAATTTTAATTAATCGAAAACCTATTGCTAAAAGGAAAAAAACACAAACACATAATAAGAGACGATTTTCCAACTTCAAAAAACTAACTTAAAAATAAATCGCGTCGTGGTCAGGATCGACATAAAATAACCCGAAGAGGTAGAAGCAGGCCTATAAAAGGTGACGTTACGATTTATCTCATTCCTGACAGATTGGGTGGAGAAGGTAATAAAGAAAAAGAGCTGGGACCACGCAGGGAAACCCTTGCACAGTTACAGGACACACACATTTGTTACACCTATGTTAGGTGTAACAAATTAAAAATCATCGTGTAATTAATATGCATTTATTTGCTTGAATTTTTCCCTTAAATTTGCTCTCTACACGTAAAATAAGTATTTAGACATCAGTCTAAATGTGAAGTAGGTATGTGCTAATACTCGTATTACGCAAAGTTATCTTCACTTTCATAACTCATACAATCTGAGATAAAGCTACCTTCCAAACAATCATCATAATCATATGAAAACAATCATATTAGGATTTAAATATACCTACATTTATTCATCAGCTTTCTGTAATAGGTACCGGCAATGTGAATTGGCCGATGAATAATTGGGAAATCGAAATTGAAATTCGGATTTACACCAGTTTGTGATAATCCGTTTATATTTTTTTCTCATAACTTCATTTTACTTTTCGGAATTAAATTAAATTTAAATATAGTCTTTTCAAAGAAATTTCAAAACGGCTGGTTGCCACTTCCCGCGCTGGGTTTTACATTGGCCAGAGACCTAAGCATGGCCATTCAAAGTGGCAATACCACCAGTCTTTTGGGCACGTTACCAGCTGATAGTGTTGAGGACCTATTTTTTAACCGACCATAAAAAGGTGGAGGTCCTCAAATCGACTGTTTTTTTAATGCTACATTTTAGTTTGTTGGAAGTTTTATTTATTTGTTATTGTAAATAAAGTAACTCCCAATAAAATAATGATGATTGCTTTGTTAGTCCAAAATTTAATTCCAGCAAAAGTTCAGTTTTTGGAAGATTGTGTGTGATTGGATTTTCTTTTGCTACTTTTTATATTGATACATACTGTAGGTACCTACATTACAAAAATTACAGTGATTATATCATAATTGAAACTAATAAACATACTGCCTAACTAATATTCACTAGCTGTTCCCGCGGCTTCGCTATCTTGCCTGATAGGACAGAGACCTGCAGCCCTGACGTCTTAACCATCATGATTCCTGTGTCAGAGAGAGACGGAGTTACACAAGACGAATAGCACTATCCCTTTCCCTCACACTGAATCATGATAGCACTTCGTAATACGGCCACAGCACGATTCCAGAAGAAGATATGTAACTGATATCTTCAGAAACTGTGCATGTGTAAAAGAAATCTCTAGTCTATCAGTAAAATTTCATCTTCTTCATTACATTAGAGACATTAGAAAAAGTAACCAAAAATCACATGATTTCTCCATAAACTTGTAACCGAAATACATGACCATATTTCATTTCGTTTGCTAATTTTAGAACCGTACACTCACCACCGTCTCATTAAAAGGATAACCTCGCTTGTGACTGCTGTGTTTTGTTTTATCACCACCCAGAAACTTTAAAGGGTATGGAAAAAGCACATGTTTTGTTGTGGTATGACTAATGTATTCAGACGCTAATAAATCATGATGTTTAAATGTTTGTTTTTATTAGTAAAATCTTCATTACTAAATGATGCCAATGTAGCTCGCAAAATAAGAGCACATATGATGGAACTGGTGTGAAAATCCAAATATGGACCACGTTTGGATTTTGATGATAATAATACTCTGAAGAAGGGATGCAATCCAGCTTAGTACATAGACATACAGTGATCCTTATTAATTTCATGCAGCATGAATCTTTACATTCTGAAAATGCTGAATGTATGTTTTACCAAAAAATACATTTTTTCAAAGGATGTCTGGGCTCTGGGCAAATAACGATTTCGATGGTTGTGTGTCGACATATTAGGAGTTTGTGATTTTTGAAAAACAAGTAATTCATATTATTGAATTTATTTCCATTTTTGGTACTCTGTTCCATAATTGGTTCCTCATATGTTACTTTTGAAAAAAAAAAACGTTAATTAACATGTTTAACATGGAAAATTGACTTTCAAATAAATGACTTCAGTATTAGGACTACTACCGAACGCTTTTGATTTGTGATTAGTTATTTTTTAATATTCATAAAACAAAATGTTATTCAATATTTCGTTACTTTCCTATGTATTCCTAATACAAACAAAATTAGCTCATACCTACTCTACTGTTTGTTTGATCCGACTTGATCCGAGTAGCGGATTCAAAACAATGGCCCCAGTGTTTGGGCGGGAAAGACTCGCGGGAAAGAATAGTTACTGTTCCCCTGTCTAGGGCTAAGAAATTTTTTACATAGTTAAGTTAAATATCGATTCAAATAAAATAAAAATGCTGCGGTCAACAAGAAAAAAAAATGCAAAATGCCATAAACAAGTGATCGATAAAAATAAAATCCCGAAACAGATAGCAACGTATGTATTTGAACTCATCAAACTGTGAGCAGTAGGTATACCGGGCATTGTTGTAGAAGAACGTCAGCGATCATCAGCCGATCTGTGGTGAACTTGACAATGTTGAAAAGGCATGGCAGGCAAAGGAAGATGGAAAAGATGGAAATCAAGCTCAGCGGCAGGCTACATTGAGCATTCTGTCCAAAAAATTCACGCCCCGATGCGTTTCAACCAACTACTTTAAGGGATTTTCCGCCATAGATTCCACATTCAAATCAAATACCAGAGTCTCCTACTTTTACAGACATCCATTACAGCCAGATTTGTCGTAATATAAGAAAAAACCCTAAATATTCCACCCATTGCACATGTGTTTTAGTTTGTAGTTTTTCGTTATTCTCGGGGTACAATTAGGTATATAATAAATAAATAATAATAATAATCTATACAAAAATATCACTTTGAATATAAAAAAATGTTATTCAACTTCTCAATTATTTTTATTTTTTGTATACATATGTAGGTACTAATCATGTTATTATTATTATTAAAAAATTAAATAATATAAAACTCCTATTTTTACTTTCGTAAGTGTTTTAACACGGCTGAACTTGCATTCTCGTGCACTTGCACCCCCCCCCCCCCCCACCTGGCTTTCATTAAAACTTATGAAAACAAAAATAGACAAGCGGAGTTCAAGTCATCAAATTTCTTGATTATTGACTTGCTCTTGGTTATAGAGGCAGTTCAACCGAAATAAATGTATGGCACTTGAGGCACAAATGAAGACAAGACTTGAGGTACAAATAACAGAAGAGAAGATACAGATTGTATTAAATTATATCCCTTCCTTTTGGCTTTTCCGTAGTCGGGTAAAAATCAATTGCCGTGCGTTAGCCTCACCAAAACTCGAAAATGGTTCGACCGATTTGTTACTGTTTTTGTTTCGTTCGCCTCAGGGATGATTTAGGAAAAAAAGAAAGTGTACTGTCAATTTTAGGCGGTACGAGGTTCCCCATAGAGTCTTGTAATAGACAAATTAGAGTTCTTGATAATATAAAAAAACTTGTAAATAGTCATTTTCTCCAATGGTATATTTGCCGCGCGACGGTAGTCTTGCAAGTTATTGATAGGTACCCAGGTTTTAAAAGGAACTCCACCTACACGCTACTTAGGTTCTATTGTGCGATGTGTCAATCTTTCAATTCACTATAGTAGGGCAGCCGTGTCCTCTCAATAGTAGAAGCAAAAGCATTATTAGTGGTTGAGCTATAGGTGCTAACCAAGTTATAATTATCATTTAGATACCTACCTTGTTTTAAAATATATAGATAGGTGCTAAGGTGATTGTGAATTCTTGAAAAAATTCGATTTTGGAAATAACAAATGATGTTTAGCGAATTTTGTTAGCGATGTATAAATTAAGTTAAAATAATAGGTAGACCTACACGAAAAAAACAAACTAAATAATAAACCATTGTTTAATACCGGCTACGATTAATTTACTTCGAGAAGCTATGACTGACTAATTCGTACAAATATAACATGTTCAATGTAAAGTATTCTTGATGGGTATCACTATATAGTATACAACCAAGTCGCTTCCCGCTGTCTGTCTCTATACAGGGTTATTTGAAAAACACCAACAAACTTTTAAGAGGTCATTGCACTAATAATTATGAACAACTTTTACTATGGGAACAAACCTGAAATTGTAAAAAAAAGGTCAGCTGCTCCCTACATTTTGACGAGTTATACGAACATAAATGTAGGGAACAGCTGATTTTTTCTCCTTAGACCTCTTACCTCTTAAGAGGTTGTTGGTTTTTCAAATAAACTTGTGCATGCTTAGATATTTAAAACTACGCAACAGATTTTGATGCGGGTTATTTAATAGATAGAGTGATTCAAAAGGAAGCTACATATAGATGTATAATACATGCAATAAATAGTAGAGATTTAGTATCATAACCCGTGCGAAGCTGGGGCGAGTCGCTAGTGTTAAATAAAACTTTGCTCTAACCTACCAAACCCAAATTAATATGTTTTGTGTCAGTATCTATTTATTAAAGTAATTACGTACTTGCTTTAAAAAAAATAGGAATTTGGAGGAGAAACGTTTATTTGCCTAACCAAGTAGATACAACAGGTGACTTATTAAAACAGCCTCAAATCTGCATTTATGTTAATAAAAGATACATCTACCACAACTAAAAGCGTCATTAAGATAATTTCTTCGTTGTAAGGGTCTTTTTAAAGATGATTCCTATTTATTTTCTAGTACTTCCCTAATATGTAACTTTATGAAAACTTTCTCATTGTTACAGATAAACTACGTGAAAACTTCACTGCAAACGTACGAAACGTATAATACCTAACAGCTCACATTCAAACACTCGTGAAACACTATCAACTAGATTTCGTTAGCTTAACAAAACCATACTGAAGCAAACAAAACTACTCTTCATTCAAACTATGCGGAAACAGGCAAACAAACGCCGACTTCAACTTTAAACACGGACGTTACGTCACTGGGGGGAACTCCGGCACGTAAGCCTACCCATGCAGCAGAAGCCACACTGTCTTACATCAACACCACAACCACACACACACATAGTGCTCACAGTAGGAAAACACTTATTCGCACACTGATTTCATTTTACCCCTGTGTGAGTTAACCCGAGAGCTCTTTAGTTGGCATGCTCGCCTAGTACCCGGTGTAACGAAGAGGTGGCACAATTGCGCCAAGTGCCACTCATATCGGTTACGTTGAACACAACCCACACATACACACTGCTTAATTCATGACACTTGAATGAGTACTTCGCAAATTCACAGGGTAATTAGCCGGCATACCAAAATTAATAAGCCCGCAGCCAACGTAAATCGGTGCTGATTGGTTGCGAACGCTGAAGAGGGACGGATGAATTTAACTACCAAGGGTAAGTTCGGATACTGTTTACTATAATTTTGGAAACATTGCGAGTGTGTATAGTAAGACATGTTAGACTAGAATGACAAGAGTCATGTATCCACTGCCTTTTTCAGTCAAATATAAAACGAAACACGTATTTTAACTGAACAGTTATGTCATATGTGGCTAACCTTCTTGTGTAGTAGGTACATGTTTGGATACTTCTTTCAGTTAGGCAGGCATATGCACCCAAACACTAGCCAGGTCTATATGAAATAAAAACGATCAATAAAAACCTTTAATACAGACTATGCTTAGTAAATAAATAACATAATGAATACTATCAATCAAATATCAATCAATACAAAAAAATGGCATTTTTCCAGATAATATAACTGGAATTTTCCAGCTAGTAATCATGCATGAAGCAATATAGGTAGTGCCAAGAAAAACCGCCCAAGTGCGAGTTTTACATAACATACCATCGCCATTATTTTTTACTATTTTTTCTTATAGCGGCAATAGAAATACACACTCTGTGATCATTTCAACTGTCTACCTATCATGAGGTACAGACATACGGATGGATGGAGGGACAACGGGAGTTTAGTAATAGGGTCCCGTTGGCCTTTTGCACGATTAGCAAGCATCTTCCATGCAAAAGGCAGCAAACTTATGAAACGACCCATTCATTCTCAATGTCTTAACAATATAAAATTATAATTAGGGTAACCTCATATTCTCTCCCATCATCTTGTACCTAGGTATTGATATAACGGAAGAGCAAAACTGCTATAATTTATAAGGTCTGAGTTCCGCATTCTAAAACGTAAACTTGACAGTTTGATGATCCGACAATTATCCTGAGATAATATAAGAACAATCAAATCCATTTTCTTGCATATGAGACAACGACTTAGGTACTGCAATGTTATAAACAACAACATTTCGAACCAAAAAAAAAAAACTCCGCATAAGAAAAACTCTGAAACGGGGCATAAGAGATGGACACCCGGGCAATCAGCACGCATCGCTAATTCGCGTTACTGCATCTGTTTTGAATACCTAATCGCTCCAAAGCCGTAGGATATTTTGCACAATGTCCACTCAACTAAAAGTCCCACTCACTTCCATTTGTATAAGTTTTCCAATATTAGTTTTGGTACTTCCATCTAATAAGTGAATGGAAACTTTAGAGTAGGTTCTAAGGTTTTAAGAAAATTAAATTTCCTGGATTTAGGAACAGTAATTTTGTAAAAAGCACTGACTTTCCGACTTTTTCGGAAAGAATAAGGTTATGTTAGAAAATTATACCAAAGTACTAAAGCCAATAGTACTTATTAATTCCATAAACACAGCTACTGCAGCTAGCCAAAGAGCAAAAAATACTTCAGTCACATTGTTCCAAAAAGTAGTAGTAGGTATGTACTTCATGTTGCGGATTTTGTTCGAAAGAGTCACCGCAGCCCTGGAACGCAAAGGGCACAAGAAGGATCACGGGTGGGTTTTAGTCAGTAAGAGTCTGACACTCCCTTCCGCTCCGCCCAGAGCGGGAGAAGTCATTTGATGATTTCCCATCCAGAAAAAAAAAAAAAAAAAAAAAAAAAAATGTATGTACTTCATGATAAAATAAGTTCGCAGAACTTTTTTGAATTTGTCGATGCCAGGAAAATAGAAAATAAATAGTTATGAAGTAATAGACAAACTGGCACTTTCTCTAGAGAACTCGGGCTCCATGGTAACGCAATTTTCTACGACACATTTTTTATCGGAAGGAATACGTTATTTACTTGGTTTCTTTAAGATATTGCGGTTACGTTCACTCAACGTGAAGTGGAAGTTGGCCCCTTGATGGTTAATTTTTTCAAGTGGTTGTTTTCCACTAAACTTTACTATAAGTAAAAGAACAAACAGTTTCCTTACAGAAAGAAACAAGTTAAGATGAGTGCATGTATTATATAAAAAGTAGAGTAAAAAATCAACTTTTTTTAAATCGTATGTGAGAACGAGGCCAATGAAAAGTTGGACGTATTTTGTGAGAAAAAATATGAAAGAAAAATGAGTCAGTGAAAGCGTGAAGGTTGACAGGAATGGAAGACATGTTGCTGCAGCCCCAAGTAGGTAATATGGGACAAGGCAAAGGAAATGATAACCCAACACGTCCGTGAAATTTCACCTGATGATTTATTTTTATCCTGTATACCTACTTTGTAATCAATTGTTTACTGGAAATCGACCACAGCTAACTTTATCATATTTGGTTTTACTAAAAAAATTGTGCATCCCTTTCTGATTTTCTGGGAAATTAACTAAGGAAACATGGGTATAGTAGGTACCCCTAAAACTTGCTCAGGCGGGTCTACCACACAAGTTACGTCCCGCAACACGCAGTGACGAGCTCACTTGCCCACTTTGTCGCCATGAAAAATTCATAAAAGGAAAAATCCTCGTGATTCCACGAGTGAATATTGTCTTGCAATGTACGCCTGGTGTACAAAAATGCTGGGATGAAACTGAGAAATGAAGTTATGTTGCTCTATGAATAATTTATTAAGAATATTGTTGGTGTCATGTCATGGTAAAACTTTTCAAGTCCAGTATGAAACATGAAAAACTACGCACCCATTCTGTTTTCCCGTGTCATGGGTACAAAATAAAATATTATGGATAGTTAAATTGTGCTAGAATAATTAATTTAATAAAAATATCGTGTTTTTCGTTTACTAATCATGGCAGAATCTATAATCTACATAAATAGAGGCCTTGAATTTAGAATCCGCTTATTAGTATTGAAACTAATCATTTGCTTAGATTTTTTATCAATATACCTGTACTTAATTAAGGCGATAGTTTATTTTAATCAAAACAAAAATAAGTAGCTGTAGATAAGGTATTTCCAAAAATTGCAGCTTCATAAGATAGGCCTATAAAAATATATCAATCTTTATACATGCTATTGCTCCTACTTAATTGATTAATATCGAATGTTTATTTTTCCAGGGTCCTGCTTGCGCATCAGCGATCTGCGAATGCCAATACCTACATCTTTTACACACTGACAAGTCTTTCCCACATTATTTTGGTCCATAATTGCAGGCACCTTAGGCATAAAATTATTTACTAACATAAATTCAGTACCTATGTATTGTATTTATACCGGAATAACATGCTTTCATAATCAATTCAGCAGACCAAAACATTCCTTTGCAAAATGCATGAAACAATTAAACATACCTATGTAGATATTATAAAGTTTACATAACTTTTAGTATTGAGTCTAGTTTCGTATCCTACTTTTTCTTAAAATCAATCGTAATATGACTCGAACACAAATCAATACAACATATAATATGTAGTTACTCGTAGATAGGAAGCAATTTTACCGTGATGACAGTGTCCGCGTATAAACCGATGACCCATTAACTCGACCAATCATTTTTATTTAAACTAGACTAGGTACTAAGTTCATTGAGTCATAGTTTATTCCACATCATTACTTACTGAAATTAGTTACTAAACAACTATGTAACTACTAAGGGCAGGTTGTTTCAAACAGTTGGTTAACGTAACATAGCTACGTACGTCAAAAAGTAACGATTACGAAAGATTTTTGACGTTCGTTAGATACGAAGCATTGTTTCATAGCATAAAAAACTGGATGTTATAGTAAGTAAATCGGTGACTTAGGTACACTGGACAAAAAATACATGTTTTAATAGATATCTCCGTTCCTATATCAATTTTAATTATTTTATTCGCAGAAAAAAAAACACTTACATCGCGTGTGTCATTTTAGGTATTGACTAAAATCATAATCGTAGCAAAAAAAAATACTATTTACAACACTTGTTACATCGTAGGTATGTAAAAAAATCTTTAAGGTCGTTCCAGAATAGCTAGACAAAAAAAGGCCGCCTAATCAGTTGTCTAGTCAGTTCCATATGGAGCAATTAGTCGGTCAATCATCGACTTGCTGCCCGTTCGTAACTACGCAGTAGGTGCCCGCTTGATGATCTTGATTGTTTAAATCTTTTTAGGTAGGAAGCACATGTAGCGAACGCTTGACGTTTCAATCAGCGTGATATCAAATATTGAGAGATAAAAGGAAACTAAAGCCCCGAAAAAAGCAGTAGTTACCTACTCGCTTACCTACTGATCTTGATTGTTAAAATCTTTTTAGGTAGGTAGGAAGGACGACATGTAGCAAACGTTTGATCTTTAAATCATCGTGATATCAAATTTAGAGAGAAAAAAAGTAAACCAAAGCCCCAAAGAAAAGCAGTAGTTACTCGCTTGATGTTCTTGATTGTTTTAATCTTTTGAGGTAGAAAGAATACTAGCGAACGTTTAACACTAGGGACACTTAAATCATCGTATTATAAATTTTAATTAGAGAAAAAGTAAACTAAAGCCTCGAAGAACAGTTAAAGAATGTAGGTTAGGTAACACCTCTTCTTGGACAGATCAGGAAAAACATCATCCATCCAGAATCAATGACAAACACAAAACACAGTGCCAAGCGAATTCTTTTTGATAACAATAGGTTGCTGACCCGCAGCCTGCCAACCAGCATGATGAAGAAGCCGAGAACAAATGACAGCCAGACCTGGAAGAACAAATATGTCTCGCTGTGCGCTTATAGCAGCTGCGAATTTGTTTTATTCTCTTCCAACATGCACGGGTAAGTAAATCTTATAGATGAATTGATTAACGGTACATAAGTATATTAAAATTCGAAAAACTTGTTTGTGTTTATTTACCCTGCAGCCAGTGGAACGGTAGGTAAGAGATTACAAACGACTAGTTGGAACATTTATGATAAGACATAAATTAGTCGTACTCGCGTCTAGAGCTAGACACCGGTTAGAACCAAGCTAAAACTGGAATCCCTTAAACCGTCGTCCTCCAAACTAGTAAATTCGATTGGCTGTGATATTAAAAAATGTGTCGCGCCGAGTCGTCGCGCGGCGCCTCGACGCCACGTGCGCGACCTGATGAACGCAAGGCGGTGTTATCTGCCGCATAATTTACATAGAGATAGATCACAGTCCCACGGGTCGTGCACCCGTTGAATTTCTATTGTTTAGATTGGAAAACTAAGTGCACCAATGGTCGACTTTCCTCTCACGTCATTATTAGATCGCAGGTGTCATGCCGCGTCAGACGTTGCTCGTTGGATACAAATGGGATTTCTAACGCACAAGGTAAATAAATCCTTCATCCATCCATTTGGGTATGGAAGTATTCTGAGATCTGAGCATACTTTCAAGAACCTCAATTCTTAAAATGATAATTAACAACAAAAATGTATACCACAGCAGTGATAAATTGAAAGCATGCACCACTACCGAACCAGTTAAAGATGCGGAAGCCTAGATGGCGATGGCGTTGAGAACGAATCGATTACCTAATGGCGCTGTGACCACCCGGCCCCGTGGAGATTGACTCATTTGCACTGCATTACATTACCGAGTGACACGGACAGCCACTCTCATCATCGCCGTAATGAACAGATTGTTGTTCACAACACTCGAGCAAAATTCCATTTCAATTGCTAGATACGATTCTATTAGATCTTACAGCTTTGAACGCATGCGTCTATTAGATGGGCACACAAATACACAATAGGGATGTTTCCTGAGTAAAAAATATGTGATTATGTTTAGTCCGTCAGTTAGATTATAGAAAAATATTGGACACGTATTTTTTCCTTTATCAAATCTATAAAAACTGACGAAGATACAAAGCATCAAAGTTCAGGAGTGGGAGCGTGTGACGTCACGGCTCGGTAAAAATTGTAGCGACTGGTGACGTCACACGAGTTTTTAACGCGTTGTATCGTCTTCGTTTTTTGTCTATGTGAAAAAAGAAAAAATACGTGTCCAATATTTTTTTGAAATCTATCTGACGGACTAATTAGATTTTTTTAGTCAACTACCCTATTGTTGCTACGTCGTCGTACATACGTACGTCGCACCTTTGTGTTTTGGGGTTTTCAGAACAATGGTCAATAGAACATCAATAATCATCAAATGGACACGATGCAATTAGTTTTATTTCAGTTGTTCGCTCAAGTTCAATTGCTTATGCAATTTTTCGCTTGTGGACCAGAAAATTTCGCACAGCAAATATATGAGGGCTTCTTAATTCATCTCCTCCATTTCTCAAGACTGGTTTAATGTCTTCAAACACAGTGTTATTTCCAAATACAGTTTATAATATGCTGAGAGATAATACAATATGCTGTAAGTATGTTATCAATTCTTTTCAGTCTATTACTTGGCTACCTACATACTCGTACATAATATCTAAACGGTTAGTTTAATTTGATTTGAGAAGAATATTCAGCTGTTAACTCTTATCTATATTTTCTCTTCCCTTATTTTAACAGCTTCTTGGAATCGTGTCACTGTGCAGTAAAACTAGTAGCAATAAGTATTATTAAACAATTTCCGAAATATATCTCTTTTCTTTCAGTCCATTCAAAGGCTGTCTGAAAGACATGCCGCTGTGCGATTTGAACGCCCATAGGACAATTGTTTTTAGATGTTAGTCCTGAACTGAAACTAAACTGTATTATGAAATTAATTGATACAAACATTACCATTAATTATCTACCATCTTCAGGTAAATATCAAGTTACTTTATACTTTAAGATTTTTTTGATATCCAATAAATTATTTAACTTTCCCCTTTTTATACGCATCATTATTATTATTAATTTGTGTAGTACCTATATAGTTACAAAGCTATAGGTACATAAATACTTAGGTAGTTAGGTACGAACGTTTCTATTGTTCTCAACAGTGGAGCTTGAGTGTCAGGCCAGATATCTCCTTCATCTCAATATTACGTCGTCCACTGCATTGGCTAGTGTAACACTCCTTGGAGACAGACTTGAACGGAACACTTGAGCTGACTCGAATCACGTTGCAGAGGGACAAGTAGGTAACAGAGTTAGTTTACTTCAATGAGATGAAGACGATCAATTAATTAAGAAAGGAATATTGCAATCAAAACTAAAATATTATTATACATTTAAGTATTTGAAAAAAGCCTAGTTCAAAGAGACAGTAATGGAAAATCTTCCTCAATCTTAAATTTTGAAAGAAAACAAATTTTGGTCTAATAAAGCCTTGGTGGGTGCACGAAGATGGATGGCGCCGCCGAGGCCGGCCCAGAAAGAGGTGGCGAGACGACCTGAACGTGTACCATGAGGGCTGGTAGCGCGGGAATAAAATTCTTGGACGGGCTTTGGGGAGTCCTTTTCCCAACATTAGAACAGTGCCTACGGGCTATATAAATAAAATAAAGCTTTGGCAGTTTCAGTGCCACAGGACAGTGCCTACGGGTTAATATAAATAAAATAAAGTTTTGGCAGTTTAGTGGTCCGAATCCTAGTTGAGGCAAAAAAGTTTTCTACTAACTTAGTCTATCGAAGGATTTTTTTTCAAGCTTTAGCCGAAATATTTCAGGACATAGTTCTGCTTTTATTTAGAGTGTTATGAGCATATCCCGTTTTTCCCGTTCCAGTAGGAATTTCGGGAAATGATATCTTACCGGTCCCCTAAACTTCCCAAGGAATCTACATGCTTGCGTAGTCTGTCACTCACTCAGTACGCATAACGGGAGAAAATGATGATACATTGTTTAATACAAATGTTTCATGAAATGTGTGGGACAAAACAGGCTGAAAAAATATATGTTGATTTGAGTAAGAAGGTACCTGCGTAAGTGCCTAAGTAAGTATAGCTTAGGTATGGGTTTCCAACTAGAATGATTTCTTAAGCATGAAGTTTTAATCTGTAACATTATAGAACAGTTATCCCAAATATGGTTCTATTGAACTTGCCTAAGTAGTTATCCGATCTAGCAATTTTATGACTAAAGTTTTTGTGGCATCTCAATCCTAAGAAATAAATTATAAATCTTCATTTCACTACAGAGCGGTTCGAAAAAAAGGGAATATTTTACTGTTGTGTGTGAATAACTATCTATTCAACTTATGTCTTAATTATAGGGTAGGTTAAATAAAAAGTTATAAAATAATGAATCAATTTGAGACAAAAAAATACTAATTACTTAATGAAGTCTGTGTTAAAATTACAAGTCTAATTCAAGCTTCAAGACGAAAACATACAACAGTATACCTTTTGGAGACGCAGATGGAAGGTATTTAACCTCTTGATAGGCCTTACGATGAGGTTGATGATTCGGAGACGGAGTGAAAATTAGAAAAAAAATGGATTGTTTATAATAAGCTACTATTACTAGATAACACAGACAGTATGGATTAACGTAACGAGTGTTTCTATATGTAGGTAACACCACAACCTACCTACTTAGGTGCCTACACGCTTTAGGTTCCGGTTCAAATGTCAGGCTTCCAAGTTCCAATGTCAACCAAATCGCCTATCTACCTATGATATTATTTTTTAAACACACTTGCTAGTAAAGTGAGCTTTATTACATCGTTGTTAGGGCCATAAACCGAATTGACAATAAACACATGAAAAACACACATGCGTAATGATATTACACACGCATAACATAATTATCCCTACAAAGTTAAGTTAGTAGGTACCTATCGGCAACTTTTTTTTTTTGTAACAACAATAATTAGGTTTTATGCCGCTGAAAATCCATTTATATTTTTGGGCTAAATAAATGTGTCCCTACTAAAGAGGAAAAAACATTTATTATTATGAAATTATTCATAATTCACTATAATGTGTTATAAAATATTTGCATTTTATCACTAAAATTATAATTTTGAAGTAGGCTGTATGGCTTTATGTAATCAATGACCTTACATTTGGCACGTGCAAAAAAAAAAACTTGCGCGCCATTTCATTTCCCATATTTTTCATATTTAGTTGTAGTTGTATCGCATATATACACAACAACAAATGCTGTTTCGTAAATAATTGTAATTGTACCTACAATACATGTTTGTTTTTTCCTCGCAAGTGTGTTGAAAAAGTGCGTATGCAACTCGGTAAGCAACTTGCTCTCTAGACACTCGGCTGATTTACGCCCAAAGACTACTATAGGTGTACTTTACGCCCACAGCTTCGTGTTAATGAGCAGCTTAGCTCACTTGTATTATAATGTACTATAAAGGTATTGTTTTAAAATTTAGATTAAAGCAATGTTTTGATTTTATACATGCTTTTTACCGCGACTTCGTACGCGCATGTCCTTTTTTTTCCCGGTCCTTAGGAATATCAAGAAATTCACTCTTAGGATACTCCCCTACGGAGTGTAGGGAAGCTAAATGCCAAATTTCATCTTTCTACCGGTAGTTTCGGGTGTTCTTTATCTGTCAGTCACTCAGTCACTTCGATCAATCTCAGTCACCATGCAGTAATCATGGATTTTTATATATATCACCGGATTCCGTACAATTATAATATATCTTTATTAGATTATGCTTTCTCAATGTATTAAGAAAAAATCGTTTTGTATAAGAAATCCCATTGTAGTTAAATAATTTCCAAAACCTATAATCCGTGTCTTATTTAGAAAAAAATAGTTTACAATTTCGATATTTTACAATCTTACGGCGTTTGTAATTTTCCGGTGACATATAATAGGGATGTTGCCTGAGTAAAAAATATATGATTATGTTTAGTCCGTCAGTTACATTATAGAAAAATATTGTATTTTTTCCTTTATCAAATCTATAAAAACTGACGAAGATAAAAAACATCAAAGATCAGGAGTGAGAGCGTGTGACGTCACGGCCCGGTAAAACATTGTAGCGAGTAGTGACGTCACACGAGTTTTTTACGCACTGTATCTGTATCGTCTTCATTTTTTGTTAATGTGAAAAAAGAAAAAAACTTGTCCAATATTTTTTGGAAATCTATCAGACGGACTAATTAGATTTTTTTAGTCAACTATTACAACACTACAAACTACAACAACCCTATTTACTAGCTTTTGCCCGCGACTTAGTATATCCCGTTATTCCCGTTCCCGTAGAAGTTTCGGGAAATCCTCTTAGTTCTCCCCTACACTACCCAAGTAACCTACTTGCCAAATAGCTTTCTACGGTGGCTGCGACTGTGTGGTGTCTGTCAGTCAGTCACTCAAACTGAAGAATTTATATATACACTTCTGGACACATCTATTGGCCCACCTTGTATTTTCAGTTTCGTTTGGTCCTAGCTAAAATTTTATATTAGGTCGAGCAAAAAGTTTTTATGCAGTTTTGAACCTGGCACATTCACAATTTCATTCAATAGTCTTTTTTTGAATTTCGAACACAGAATTTAAAGAAACAAAAGACAATTTGGAGCCTGTTTGTAGATATCAAACAATCGAATACTAAGAAAACTTGGTTTTATTGGTTTACTTGGATTTAATTCTTGAAAAAGTGATTGATATCTTTGGTTTTGCAACAAACATTACTTATTCTTAACATTAAGGTGAGGTTCTATCAATAATCTATGGATACTTCACCTGAAGTCGCCGCCCAAGCTGTGGCACTTATTCAGGCCGGACACAGCCAAAGAAACGTGAGTGCTCAACTTAATTTAAGTCGATCTGCGGTCCGAAATGTTTATCGGAGGTACCTAGAGACTGGTGGCTTTGTTCGTCGCCAAGGAAGGCCACGATCTCGGGTCACAACTGAAAGGCAGGATCGATTCATCATGACGACCAGCTTGAGAAATCGTCACCTTACCTCCATTGAGATACAAAACCAACTTCGCGACTTCCACGGAGTATCTGTGAGCGCTCGAACTGTTCGGAGAAGGTTAAAAGAACGCGATATGGTACCACACAAGCCAGCTAATGGGCCCAAACTAACGCGAGCCCACCGAACAGCGCGCCTTCATTTCGCACGCAGTCATTTAAATTGGACACAGCAAGATTGGAGCCGTGTACTCTTTTCTGATGAGTCTAAAATTGTGTTACATGGCAATGATGGAAGGAAGAAGGTCTACCGACGTAAGGGAGAGCGTTTCGCATGCTGCTTTGAAGAGAGGTTTGCTTATGGCGGTGGCTCATGGACTGTCTAGGGCGGTATATCCGCGAGCGGCAAAACTCAACTTGAGGTTGTTACAGGACCACGGCTGCCAACATTAAATGCTGAAAGGTACATTCGTGAGTGCTTAGAACCTCACGTGATACCATACGCGGACTATGTGGGCCCAAATTTCCTTTTTATGCATGATAATGCAAGAGCCCATGCGGCCGACATCGTCAGGGAATATCTTCGGGATGTGAACATCACAGTTATGGACTGGCCAGCCAGAAGCCCAGACATGAACCCCATTGAGCAGATGTGGGACGAGCTAAAAAGACGTGTTAGGGCTCGTCAGCCAGTTGCCCAGACGATGCAGGAGTTGAAAACTGCCATAGAAGAGGAATGGGAGATGATCCCTCAAAATTTCATAAAGCGGTTGATAAACTCTATGCCTAATCGTATGAGAGCTGTGGTAGATGCCCATGGAGGCAACACGCGTTATTAAATTAAACCTTTATTTGATAAAACAGGTTTTTTATTCAAAAATCAATTGCCTTTAACAAGGCGCATATCCGACTTGTTAGGCGTAGCTCCATGTCGTATGGTATTCTGAATTCAAATTTAAAACAATACGATCGAAAAAGATGGTAAAATGTATCAGGCAGGTTTAAAACTGCATCAACAGTTTTTGTTCAATCTAGCAATCATAATTTCGGTAGGGGCCATCGAAACCTAAACTCTAAGGTGGGCTAATAGATGTGTCCAGAAGTGTATTAGGATTGAATGATAAATACGAAGTAAGTACCATAGAAGATGAAGTGAAAAAATATTTAAATAGGTATCATAGGTAAATAGTGATACTGGTTCTATCAGACTTCCACAGACGAAACTAGTTAAAAGAAATCTGTGTGCAAAATGTAAATGGAATGGCGGTTAGACTGAATTATCAATATTTAAAAAATTGTTAGGGTGCGTGCTTTTTTATATTTCTATGGTGCGTGCAAATTAAATTCTTATCGCTTTCAGTTTACATACAGTATGTCTACAGGTAAGTAAATCTGTAGGTATCTAGGTACCTACAACTCAGGTACAACAAATGCACCAAAACTGAATAAAAACCGCATGAGAAAAAATAACGCATGAAGCATTAGATAAGCTAAGAACACAATTTGTCGAAACCTAGCTGATCTAGTAGAAGGTACTTACCTACAGACATGCGCCAAATTCACTGAGCTATTGTCAAGTTCAATGACCCGCGCCTACCCAAGATTAGAACGCATTTGGCTGTTTCTTCCTAGAAAATTATAAGTCACACAATTACCTACCTAGATATATGCAGCGAAATATCTCTAACATTAATTTGCTAACATTAAATACCTACATAGGTGAAACTAAATAAATATAAAAAAACTAAACTTGTCAGTTGCTAATACTTAACTAGTTATGCTTGAACTTATTTATCTACTCCATGTGAATATAAAATTTAGAATAGAATAGAATAGAATAGAATAACATTTATTTGCATAAAAACACGGTATAAAAGATGATGATGATGATGATGTGTGAAACTGACAAAATTTCTTAATAAACTTCCCTACCCAAAAAAGGATAGATTGCTAGCAATCCTATAGAATTAAAAAACTCTAACAACGGAGTTTTCAGAACGCCCTCTGCTTACCTGTTTCGCATACCTAAACATTATCTATCAAGACGTCTCCATTACCTATATACAGTTTCTAGGCAAGTGAAACGGGTATAATTGTCGTAAATAAACATTATGCAAAGCTTTTTCTTAATGTTCATCAATTAAAAAACAACTTATTTATGGCACTGACTGTACATGCATTGTGGGATCATTGAACTATTGATAGGTAGTAGGTAAGTAACTAGAAATAAACCTATTTGTAATGGAAGAGGTAGCGCCATCTTTTGTACGCATGCAAAAACACCACAATTCCAAATAGTTCCTCCATCAGTGAAAGCGCCTAGTGTAGAGGGCGCTAGGTAGTCGGATGTGCATGTGCAAAAATTGTGATAATAATGTCAAGGCCAATGCTAAAATTAAAAAATGAGTTTGCTTCACTTCTTAATTAGATTAAACAAATAATATGGCATACGTTGGTAACATAATAAATGCAATAAAACAAAGAAATTTGAGAATTTGCCCCTTGATTTCGAATACTAGTGTTGCTTCCGCGTCATAACCTCTTTGCCAAATAATATCTATGGATCCGGAATTTGTACTAAATATAGTGTTATCTCACTATTATTTAGGAATTTTACTCAATCAATTGGTTTCTGTACATACTGTGGATACTATAAACACCTTTTGATGTATGTAATACGTGTAATATTCGTAATTCGTTTTAATTCAGGCTGCTCGATTTGAATTTGGCGCCATAAAATGAGAAACGCATGAAGTTCGCGTTGCGAATCTGGCCGATTGATGTGAAAGATATTCCGAAGGCCGTGAGTGAACACGGAAATCGAGATGTGTGTGTGGTCAAAAAGACAGTGCAAGGTAGGGGTCGGGTGGCGTTTGTGATGGCAAAATTTTTGCAAATGGTGAGTTAGGAATTATTGACTTGTCGCGTCTCGGATTTCGTTTTGTTTTGTGATGGTGAATTATTTGTGTGATTAGCGAAATATTTGGTGTTTATTGATATTAAAATTCTTAGATTCTGTGATACGGGATCGGCAAATGGCGCTACGAATAGCCAAAGTTGACACAACTACGCGTTTAGAAATCCCATACATCTTCGGTTGCCAATTTTTAGGCACGCGGCATGACCTGTGATAAACAACATGTAGTGGTGCATCCTAAAATTCATCTAAATCACTCGTATGGACCTAGCAACTGGGACATCCAGCTTGGCGATTATAACGGTGTCAGCATGTTGCGATTTTTTTGGCGAGCGGTACTACTTTTTTAAACTCGTTTATAGAGGCGGCTAGAGGTTTCCGCGTCCCGTAGGGTCGGTGGCCCCGCGATCTGGCTCCTGGAGCTAAATTACATAATGTATAAGTGTTGTTTGGAGCATGCAACAAGTAGATATGTGTCGGCGGGCTAACTGTCAATGTGGAGTACAGTAAGCTTGCTGCCCGCGGCCCCCATTAATTCGAGCCGCTGATGTCACTTATCTCTCCGCTCTCCTATCTAGGCCCTATGGCCGCCAATTTTTTGCACATAGTATCTTGAATGTAAATTTGATAACCGGCGCACGTCTCTAATTACCACTTGTTTAAATACTAAGTGATGCAAATCTAGGTTCGTTTACAGCAACTGTTCTCGAATTTAAATTTTAGTCCTTCCATTAATATAACCTTGTAATTTTTGTGTTAGTGAATTGTTCATAGTTCTGTATAAGTAACAGTAATTTTGTTAAACCATGATATAGAGATATGGTAATTATTTGCAGCACGGTCACTGACACTAGCACCAACGATGGACCAGCAATTCTGCTTGCGCTGGAACAACCACCCGAACAACCTGACTGATGTGCTAGCGAGCCTGCTACAAAGAGAGGCTTTGTGCGATGTCACCCTTGCATGTGATGGGGAAACAGTCAAGGTAAACATTACTTCATCTTTTCTCAACTTTTTATTTTAAGATATTTATTTTAGAATATTATTGACTACCTAAGAAAGATAGGCTGTAAAAGGAGTCCCAAGTTTTTATTAAAATATGGGATGACTAGTTATAAGATCTAGTCACATGATTCAGTTGTTATAAAAATTTAACATTACAATCTCTTAGTAATGTTATGTCACAGTAGGAAGTGTATGTAAATATTGATATTCTGTTTGTTGCACTCACATGCAACAGTTTATTATTATGCCACAACAAAATGCATTAAATAGTAAACAAACATGAGTAATACACTTGTGTGTGTAGTTACCTATTGTTGACAATGCTTTTTGAATGATTTTTTCTTTCATCTTCTATACTGAACTCATATTTATTATTACTGTTTATTATAATAAATATCAGTTCCTGTTTTTGAGAAAAAGTGTTTATTTTACTCCTGGCTAGTGCTTCCTTTAGCTATAGTAGAATTTCTTGAATAAGGGATTGGCAACTGAGTTTTGAAGGGCTTAGTTATATATCAATGCTAAAACTGGTTGTTTGTCGAGACTAGTATAATATAGCTAATTATGTAGTCTAGTATTTGTCCACTAATGTAGTACCAATTTTATTCAGAATTATAGGAAATGATTAATTAATTCCAAGGACAGTAATAAAAGTGTCTAATGATATGTGCCTACATAGCAGCTAGATAGAGGAAGATAAGACACAAAATCTTGATTGTCATTACAGTCAAATTGCTACCTTAGGCCATCAAGTCAAGGTAGTCTTCATTGAAGATATTTAAATATTTGCTAATTTTGCAAGGTTATTCTTTCCTAAATCAGTTTTTAAAGCAGAATACCTACCTGTATATTAAAATACAATAAGCTATGTTTTGGACTACACTACAATACGACGAAGCATGTAAAACCATATTTTACATTTGACTCGCTTATTTTGTATTGTATAGCTATG
The DNA here is from genome assembly GCA_905332915.2 of Hecatera dysodea. Lineage (NCBI taxonomy): Eukaryota > Metazoa > Arthropoda > Insecta > Lepidoptera > Noctuidae > Hecatera > Hecatera dysodea. The sequence continues at coordinate 12,615,731 of HG995298.1, read as the reverse complement.
TTAATATATTGATGGTGACCCTATTGGGTACCTGTCATTTTTATTCAAGATGCTAACATATTTCCTTTATTTTTGGTGGGAAAAAATAGTAAGCAAATGCCCTTAGATTAAGGAAGCAAGAATAATAATAATATAAAGAATTTGATTATGTTAGATCTAAAGGTCAATAACACATGTAGACTAGCAGCTTCCTTTATGCCATTTAAATTCAACAATTAACTATGAAAGCTAAGTTTTATGCTAATAAAATGCAATTTGTTTGGTAGGTTGAAAGGAGTCTGCAGAATATCTGCATGTTTTTTAACTTTCTAATTTTTTAAAGTTGTTAAGCAGGTTTTAGGGTCTAGACTAGAACGTCTACATGTAGACACTAGAATTAACAGTAAATGTGTGGTTAGCTAGCTCTGGTGTTCCTAATTCCGATTTTTAAAAGGAATGTATTGACAAACAAACCTTGGCACTGTTTTAGATTAAAAATTAATATTCTGCACCAGAACTCAAGTGATAAAATACTGTTAATCAATTTTTAAAAGATACAATTAATCTATTAATTGCAACAAGAATAGCATAAAGCCGTTTAGTATAGAATTTGCATTCTTAAAGATTGAGGGTTCAGCTAACAACAGTTGAGAGAGAGCAACTAAAGTTGGTTAATTCTTTAGCTGGTTTTCATAAAAAAAAAAAATCAATCAGATTTTGCATTTAATAATACAAAAATTATTATAATTTTTTTATATTTAACACAATGTGTGTTGAGTTGCTGACTGTATAACATCTAGATATTATTATTATTTACTACAGTAATTATTCATTTGTAGTAACGCCACCTTAGTAGTAGTCCAACAGCTTAGTTGTGGGAATATGATTATTTGTTTTATTATGTTTAACTAAATGACGAACGTTTTGACTGCGGATAATACTCGCGCGCCCAGGATTCCGTAACTTCATAAACGACTATACGCCCTACGCGCATCTTGATAATAAATGACTATAAAAATATTGTGACATTTAATGATCCAGATTAAAAAACAAGTAGTCCTTATCTATCAATCTTCTCCCACATTTGCACATACTTTTTTCAATTAAAACTCTTAGAAGGAATTATATCTACGTGTATGTCATTTGTCTATTAGGTGACTGCACGATTTGTCAGCCTACCCTTATCCCAATTTATTTGAGGTCAGAGAGCTACGTTTTTCTGCTCCATCCGTCTTTATCAGTCGGCTACTCAGCGTTTACTTCCTTCTTAACCGTGTCATATTTCACATGAATTGTCCTCGCAAAGGCGACTGACCTATTTGTTTTATCCGAAATCTCGATAGCAAATTAATAGTAGATATACATACCTACATGCTTTTATTTAGCGTGCCAGTGGTAATTTATGACATTCCGGGGAGGTTTTCATCTACCTTCGCCAAATAGTATCTGCTACCTCCTTTCTTTTTTGCCTAGACTTTCATAACACTGAACTGCTAGCCGCAGAGATAAAATGAATTAGTTCGTAAAAATAAAACCTGTAGGTAATAATGTATATTTAAAAATATTTAGAAGCCTTTAATATCGAAAAAAATATCTTCGAACTGGTACTCTTGGTTAAGAAACGAGAACTAACAGCATAATCATATATGAAATCGATAAATAGGAGTACATAATTCTTGACATTACAGGTAACTGAATGGACAGATAAATTGCGAAGTCTCCACCGGGTTCCTTTAAACCTTTTTGGTACGGCCACAACAGTAAATTTTACCGTTCCTCGCTGGAAACAAAGTAGAATATCTATACGTATATGTAACTGAAATCCAGCACGATATATGTATGTTAAATGTATTAACAGCAGTTGTTATTATGTGTTTAGTTATTATTTACTTTATTATTATTATATCATAAACATAATAACTATCATGAATTCATGATACATTCTTGTGGCTAATGTAAGATAATTATAATTTCTCTGCCTGTATGTCATCCAGAAATCAGTGCTGCGTGATTTATATGTACATTCAAACGAGCTCGTTTATATTATATTCGTGCTGGATAGCGTATTAAATAAATTAAATGTGGCGTTAGAATATCGAAGCCAGGACTAGTAAACCTGCTACCTACACAGTTTAGCTAGATACCGCTATCGACTTCACCACTATCTTACAAGTTAATGTGTTGCAAATCACGATGCTAGATAGAACATTCCTTTTGCAAAAACTTGTAGTCTGTAGTCAATCACAGTGTGATCTAGGACGATCTTAGTAAGTCACAAAGATAATAAAGCTTAATGTGAAAGTTAGTTTTTATGTAAAGCGTAGTACAGCAAAAGGAAAGTTCGGTACCATTCAATTTTATCCGACCAGCGCCTTGGGAGAACTTCCTCGATAAGGAATCGATAACGAATCGATATCAAATCGTTCGCATTGTAAATTGCTCATATTTTACCATGACAATGATTCCTCATTCGTACGATGTGACGACGACTTTCTTACATATTATAAGACGCAACGTATCTCGGTCTTTTTGTCCGTTACTGCGCTTACAACTCGATAACCACGTACGGTATTCGATTTACGCGATTTTTGTTCCAGTTCTCAAATGGGAATATTCTCTGGCGAGGTTTTAGTTGGTAGGTAGATAAATAAGTCCATGTTGAGTGGAGCCATGGGCACAGCTAGTTAAAGATACCATTGACAATATACTTAGTCGAATTAAGACTTGTGTCTTGTGTACATGTTATTTTAGTAATTTGATTACAATATAAAGAAGTGCAATAATCTTAAACGAAATTAGTCAAATGTAACTAAATTTAACTATGTAAGTTGATAGTAGTTTTATTAAGCTACTTTTTAGCAAAAACTTGTCTACAATTTGCATGAGCTTAAGAGCCATTTCACATTTTCGCGCAGTTTTTTAAGATTTTAGTCGTCTTTTTTACGATCTTAGGTAATAGTCTGAAAATCTAAAATACATGTATAAGATAGATCAGTCCTTAGTATTGTTATTTAAAGTACAATATTTTCAAAAACCAACTTCGTTTCTATGTAGTGATCAATTTCCCACAACTCGATTACTGAAAAATCGTCGCAGATACAATTTTGGATTCCAAAATCTATCAAAAACATTTATAAATTTGGGTAAAAAAAATATGGTAAGCATCAGACATATCTTTTTGTCGTTACATTGCGTACTATTTTCTCGATTCTTGATTACATTAATTAGTAAAAAAATTAAAACCGAGTCCAATTTTCACGACTTTAATCTAAACTTTATCGCTATTTTTTTAACATAATAAATATAATTTAAAAGAAAATATACATATCACCGTAAACTATGTTCTTTGAAGAATATGTTTCTATGTTTTCATAACAATTGCTTTATTCAATTAGAAATAACATCGTTTTTAAAACTACTCTAAATTGCAATAAATTACGATGCGCAAGCGGTCACCGATCAGTACGGCGTAAACGCCCGTCGAGGTAGGACCTGTGTCACTTTTTTCCGCGTCCCGATCTTCAAGCGCGCGTGTTGTAAACCCATTATTATATTACGACTACTACGTTTTGATACTCGCTATTATTTTTAGTAAAATGATTTTTAAAGTAGAATACGATTATCGTATTCTGTAGAATAATGATGTTATTTGGTTTATTAGTTTAAGCAATGGGGAGCAAAAGTTCTGTACACCATTGTATCATAAATGGAAACGTAATTATTTAGCTGCCTTATAGAGAAACAATTTATAACAAACTTTGTAATAATTTATTGATTTAAGAGAGTGTCACTGGAGTGTCTTGCACGTTCTTCTTCATAGAGAATTACGCTTTGGAATGTGCAGATAGCTTCACCTCTTTCGACTGACCGACCTTGACAATTCAAAATTGCCTGTACAAGGTTAATTAAAATAAATGGTTTTGGTTTGAGTTTGAAAGCCACGGTTTACTATTTCAATTTATTTGTAGGTATCGAAATTTAATAGCCATGTTTTATTTTTTAATTAGAAATTTTGGTTTTATCATTAGACTAGCTGCTGCCCGCGACTTCGTCCCCGTGGAATACCCGATTTTAAAACATTCTTTATCGCTGCTCGGCTCCTATTGGCTTAAGCGTGATGATATATAGTCTAAAGCCTTCCTCGATAAATGGTCTATTCAACCCAAAAAGATTTTTTCAATTCGAACCAGTAGTTCCTGAGATTAGCGCGTTCAAACAAACAAACAAACAAACTCTTCAGCTTTATAATATTAGTATAGAAGAGACGCTGTGCTGGGTACATATAAAAAGTTAGATCCGGTAATAGAAATTGTATCTTTAAGAAACAACTCTTGATTTAAAGCATACGGTTATTGAGCAGCAAATAACATTATTATTTTAATATTGTAGGAGAAAGAATGTTGACTGTTGGACGATTGAGTGAACCATTCGGAATCAATCGTAAATATTTTATTTTATTACGGAGTCTTTCCCGACACTCTTATTCTGTTGCGGCTGGAGCGTGAGGTTTCGCTCTCCCTCACGCGGTCTACCTCCTCCTTCGCTAGCATTACTGCTTCGCAGAAGGAGTTCATCGCTTCCCATGTCTCCTCGCTCCGGACCATGGATTGTACCAGGGCAAGTCACAAGAGGTCGCCGCCGCCGATCGCCTCGATGAGGACATAGCGTTGCTCCGCCCACGCAGGGCAGACATCCACCGTATGCTCCACCGTGTCCTCCGGGCGATCCACACTGTGTTGACACCCAGATAACGGAACCCTTATAGGATCATTTTATTGTCCGCCAGTCTGTCCGTCTGTCACGACCCTTTTTCTCAGGAACTTATGGAGGAATAAAGCTAAAATTAATATGAATTCCTCAAATATGTTGAGACTAACTTGGAGCTGTGAAAAAAATCAAGTTCTAAGATAATGCAATCTAGAGATAAGGCCGGTTATGGTGCATATTTTGACGCCCGCAAAGGAATCAAAACCAATAGGGAACATTCCGGTGACCTAGAGTCATGAAATTTGGCATGAAGATAGATTTTACAGTACTGTAGTACTACAATTTTCTGACTTTTTCTGTACTTACAGAAAAAAAGTTAGAAAATTGGGAATTTGTAGTTTTCTCTTATTAAATGATATAAAATATTTTTTGCAATTACAATTTATTTCAACAAGTTTACCCTTCAATTTAATTTGCTTATTTTTGCCAGAGTAATGAGAGTGCTTTCATAGTTTATAAACTTCCGTAGAACCCGGAAAAAATCAAAACTCGATCGAAATAACACGAGTCTGACTCGCTTTATCCAGTTTTTTCCTTAATTTTCAAGTTGGGTTTAGGGGATTTTTACAAATTTATATATCATAGTTTATTTAGCAGTAAATGATACAATTTATAGAAGAACGGACCTGTAGCGTTAGACCACAGACTTAATGAATCAACTAACGAACTTGATGAACTTTCAGACTCAATCAATTTGGGGATTCTACCGAATTGATATCGCTATTCCACTTTATTTTTAAAGTGAGGGCGCAAAATTATTGATGACTCTGCCCGCGTGGAATAATTACTAATTTGATTTTGAAACATTCTTCATTGGTGTACCGCTCCTATTGGCCTTAGCGTCTCAGACTGAAAGAAATTTTCAAATCGGTCCAGTAGTTCCTGAGTTTATAGCGAGTTCAAGCAAACAAACAAGCTCTTCAGCTTTATATATTAGTATAGAAGTATAGATAACAATACAAAACAAAGCCGAATGTTGAAACTAACATATTTGAAATATTTAACATGATTGAATAAAGTAACTAAGAGCTTCTTGCAGGTTTTTCTCCTTATGTAAATTTTCGTTTTGAAAACTACAATCTCACTAGTTCTCTGACTTACCGACCCCTTAATTATGCAAAAGTGCCCGTAAAAGATTTACTTACCGCATACGTCTGTAATTCATTTGTCATTATGTACGAGATTACCATTCTTTCAATGAGTGTTCAGTGGTTGACCATTGGAAAGTCATAATGACGCTTTTATATTAGTAGATTACGAAACTTGTCAAAATGGACCATTATGAGACCAATGATAGACCATTCTGACACTATTGTAATAGCACTTGGGGCCTTGAAATCCTTAATTCTACTGCATAAATGAAATCACTTTTTAATAACTCGCGAACAAATGTGCATTACGATGTTAGCAGCTCAAGATTGTTTAGTCCGTCTCGACACTCGCGCTACACTGTCGGCTCGGTTTTTGTGTGGGTAACTTACGCACACATACAATATGCTAGCATTTTTACCTAAACTCGAGCGTTCAAATTTTGTGAAATGGCTCTTAAGCTGCGTATACGCCGATGTCACTACTGTTCGTAAGTTGTAAGGGCACGAGAACGCCTCCGGTTCATCATGACAACTGTGAAAGCCATTACAGGCAACCAAAAACCCAAACCGTATTTTAACCTTGGAGTATTAGTATCTGCTAATAATTTAGTTTTACAACACACAGTTAATATTGATCTTTTTGGTTAATTCAAAAACGGCTCTGCCAACCTAAACGTAAATGAGAATTACTATAGGTTAGTCTCATAATGAGCCTCATGATATGAACACAAAAATTTTAAAACACAAAATAATATTGCCTTACAAAGGCCCCCAGGCAAATATTAACGACTTATGTCTGAAAACCTAGTCCATGAAAAAACATTTACCACCTAATTGTAATAACAATAGGTCTGTCAAAATGGCAGTTATGCACTGTTTCTATATAATGCTAACAGAATCGTAAAGACCTTCACATAGCTCTGCATCATTTCTTTTGTTTAAATTACATGTGCTATTATTAAAGCAAACTTGTGAAAATGTGTTTTTTTTTTGTATTGTTTCAGGCACACCAGACGATACTTTCCGCATGTTCCCCATATTTTGAAAGTATATTCCTACAGAACAATCATCCACATCCGATAATATTCCTCAAAGATGTACGATTCTCAGAAATTAAATCACTTTTGGATTTCATGTACAAGGTACTACTGACCAACACTGATATGGCTATTTATTAAGACTCATTTCACAGTAAGTGGCAAAGAGAAAAGTATTATATTGTTAATTGTTTTCGTTATTTCAGGGTGAAGTGAATGTTGGCCAAAATATGCTACCGATGTTCCTAAAAACTGCTGAAAGTTTACAAGTTAGAGGTTTGACAGAAAATAATACATTGAATCCTAAGGTAAGCATTGAATATTTAGTATTAATCTTGCATTAAATCATTCTTGATTGATAAGTTTATGTGTTGATAAAAGTATTTCCAGTTTGTATCTGTTAGGATTGTGTGCCTAGGTCGGTAAATAGCTGTCGACAGACGTTTACGGCAGTTATTACTTATTTAAGTCGAATCGATTTTAACGAAATAAGTATTCCAATGCCTTACCGGCCTATAGAAACACGCGCCTCGTTGTAGCCCTTTCATGCTTGAATTCTGAGCTTCTCGGAAAACTCAATAGTAACCTCAAGGTAAATATCCTCGGAAACCGGGCATGAATCAATAATTTTATTTAGTCCATACTGTACCTACTTCAGGTTTTTTTTTAACAGTTCCCTTACTAATGTTTTCAACCCCTTCCATTAAGTTTGTCACTTAAAAATAATTTGGTAACTATAGACGTCAAACGACTCCCAACGTGCTCCCCACTCTCATCTAAGGAGTAGATAGATTTCCGTTAAAACTTAAAAGTAGGTAGTACACATCGATAAAACAGTTTATTAGCTATCGTATCGATCGTTAGCCTTGTTCTTTTTTTTTGTTAGAACAGTAGCTTTATCTAAAGCATAGGTAAAATTAAAACTTCTAATCCAGAGGTGGATTAGAAGTTTTAATTTTAGCACTAATAGCCAATGTGCTATGCCACATTCGTTTTGAGGTGGTCTAGAAATGCCGTATTAACAGTGTATGGTATAATAATAAGACAGTCCTAATTCAAAATTAAAGCGATGACGTCATGATACCGTTACTCTACACGAAATAAAAAAGATATGCATCCATAAACGCATCAACTCGATAAAAACCGTTGGAATACGGACGCTGTTGTGAGATTTAATGTTGTGGGATTCAATTCAATAAAATCTGATTGATACCTACGTGTTATATTAGAAACATGCCCTGAAAAATATTTGGAATTTTTCTTCTTTTTTGTAAAATGAAGTTAACCATTCGGGTCTCGGAAAGGCGTTATTTTTAAGTTAGTTGCATCTAGATGTAGGAATATTCTTTATTTTCTCAGTCCGAGGATCGGTCAACTCCGTCAGTGAGTGCGGAGAACCTTTCCCGCTCGGAGTCGTTCGCCACGCCTCCGGCCGCGCACTGCGCGCCGCCCGCGCCGCACACGCCGCTGTCGGCCGCGCCGCCCGCGCACCCCTCACACCCCTCGCATGCGATCCCGCCGGAGAAGCGACGCAGAAAGAACTCCACCGTACCCCGAGACGATGTCGACCTTTCGTACAGGCATTATGAGGTAACCAGGACTTATTTATTATTTATTTATTTATTTAAACCACACTATCATTACAGGTTTGTCTTAACCTATTGCGATAGAAAGGCCACAATAATAAATAAAAACATAGTACCTAACATAACAGAAAAACTATTTTTAACAAATAAAACTATACTTACTTACTAACAATTTTGCAATTAATAAAAACTTAGTAAAAAACAAAAACTAAAACAAATTAACCAAACAAAATAAACACACAAAATCTATAAAATTAATAGGGACAATATAATATACAAATAAAAATAAAAACAACCTAACCTTAATTTCCATAGCACAAAAGATACAATAATGCCTACTACTTAAAAACATATTTAGTCATGATTCAGAAAGATACACATATTTATCTTCCTCTTGAACCGATAGTAATGCATGTTGTTTTATAGGGACACGTGAAGTCGGCGAAGTGCGGGTCGACTGGCTCGGGCTCGGAGCCGTCGACGCCGCCGCCGGCGCACACGCCGCACCGCGCGGTGGCGCGCTCGCCCGCGCACACGCCGGCGCCGCACGTGAAGCAGGAGCCCGACTCGCCCTACCCGCACGCGCCGCACGCGCCGCACGTGCCCAACCTCCACCCGCCGCCGCCCTTCGACCAGACGCATCTACAGGTAAATACTGACGATCTTTCTCATCATTCATCTCAAGGCTATCATTTCTCATCACATCTAACTGATATGCTAGATCGTGAACATCTTCTTTTCCTGATCTCAATGAGGATGATCTTTTTCTTCTGTTATTATGATTTCTTTTTTCGGAATGATACGCGGATCGGTCAACAGGAAGGAAGGGATCTGCCTGAATAAAAAGATAACATCACAAATTTTAAAGCAGAGCCTTTCCTTCTTTGTTGGCAGAGTTCAGGCTGGGTTCGCGCGGCTGACCCGGAGGAATCTAACCGCCAGTATTTGGATCTAAGCATTAAACGGCCCGATGGCAACATTCTTGCGTCGATCCTCGCTCTACCGCCCCAACAGATTAACCTGCCACCGAAAACTACGCGTCGATCTCCTATAAATTCTAAAAAAAGCGGCAAATTCCGCCTTAGTTGGTTAACGCTGTACCCGTGGTTGCAATATGACAAAACTCACAACATTATGTACTGTACTTACTGTAGGCGGTGGTCACACGAGCTGACAGTTAACAGAACATCATTCGTAGAGGGCAACTCTAACTTTAGGCTAGAAATCGTGAATCATCACGATAAATGCAAAGCTCATAAATTCTGTCGAGATCGTGAACACTCCAATAATATAAATGTACTATCAAGAAGCGAGGTGCTTGGCGACGAAACTGTGAATTAAAAGCCAATAAATCAAGGCAGAAAGTGCTAGAGCATTGAATCGATGCAATAGTTTTTGAAATCAAATCATGACACAAATTTTCGACACTATGATGGCAATATAAAACCTTTAAATTGATGTATTCTTTAGTTTTATTGGAAATGAAATTGTACGCGGTAATGTAAAAAACTGATTCCGAAAATGTATTCTCCCTCGCGTCAGTTTTTGTAAATCTGTACTAATATTATAAAGAGGAAAGATTTGTATTTTTGTATGTAACGAATAAACTCAAAAACTACTGTACCGATTTCAAAAAGTCTTTCACCATTAGAAAGCTACATTCACCCTGAGTAACATAGGCTATATTTTATCCCTGTATCCCACGGGAATGGGAACTACGCGGGTGAAACTGCGGGGCGCTGCTAGTAATAAATGTATTAGTATAATACAACCGTTGTGGAATGAATTGTTTGCATTTCCATAAGTAAGATTTCCTTTGAGTATAAAAAAAAACTAAAAGATGCGGTATTCATTTCGTTATTCATAACTATTGAGTCGCGTATAAAATTTATTTATATTACCTAAATACATATAAATTATATGATACCTAGGTAGGATTCTTGCCGATTCCTTCGATTTCGATGTAAATATTTTAAAAATAAAATAATGCGTGTTAAACACAAACCTTGAAACTATGTGAAAAAATTAAATGTTTTATTTGGATTCAGTTTTATTTATTTTGTTACATCCAAAGAATACTATATACGAAACTATTTCGAAAACCTATTTGATAATTTTAGCGATTATGTATCTGGAAGAACTATCTTCGAGATGTGTCCAAATTGTGTCAATAAAATTGGTATACCTGTAAAATAAATGCGGATTTTCCAGGGTATGGGAGTAACGGAAATGGCATCAATACTGACCCAGCAAAGCCTTAACAATGAGTGCAACGACAACGAACCGATGTTGCAGCCACACCCAGACCAGACAGACACCATAGATGGTGAGTTTTTTTTTTTATGTACACCCCCGCCATCGACAAACCTTCGAATACTTCCTAAGCAATTCTGAAACTGTACAGTAAAATTAATGTTAGCGAAGCTTGGTAAACTTCATCAGATTTGTTGGTGGCCATAATAGACTGTACATAATTATCAGTGTCAAATGTTAACATTAAAGCAACAATAATAACGTCCCGAATATTTAAGCCACTAATATCCATAAATCTTTTCACTAAAAACTATTTTATATGCTAACAATTGACAGCCGATATTGCCTGTGTAAATGTTGTTTGATGCTTTAACTTTTATTTTTACCCAATGATCTCTGCTTTATGTAACGACTAACTTAGTGTACCTATACCTAGAGATTTGAATCCATTCCTCTGGGTTAGGATCTCTGGACCTCAGGTCACTAATAGAAGCATGTGTTAACACCCGCAGCATGTCACTCATTGTTGCTTACCATTCCATTGTTAATTTGCACTAACCATAGATGCCTTTTTATTTCTTTCTATTAAGTATTTTCTGTTAATTTTTGGTGAAGAAAACGGTGTCATAAGATTTCTGTTCGATAAAGATTTGGCGCCCCCGAGGGTCATAGGTCGTGCAATATTTACACTATTTGAACAATTACTTAAGTCTTAAATTATGATGATTATCGTAGTTAATATATTAAGTATTCGTTAAGTTTAATCTGATTATAACTGATGGTAACCCCCACCAAACTATAGTTAGGGTTGCATGTAAGAAAAGGGATGTGGAATGATTTAGGAAAGGTAATGGAAGAGTGTTTGTTGCTTTAAGTTAAAATTGTGCCAGTGCCAGAATAAGCATGCCAGTTAATTATACCAGCAGTGAAGATATTACGTATCTTACAGGTGAAAATAATGGCGTCGATGAAAATAAAAAACCATGGGAACCGTTTACAAATAAACTAGCGAGTGTTGAAAACATTGTCAAGTCGTTTGGTTTGGCACTAAGCAACAAACCGTTCAGTGTTCCCGAGTCTTGTAACATTTGCGGAAAGCTAGTTAACAATTTAAAAAAGCATATGAAATCGCACAACCCTGAGCAGCACAAGTGCCCCATGTGTCCTATCACGCTCACTCGAGCCGATAACCTAAAGAGGCACCTTCGCATGAAGCATTGTTCTGTTTTAGGTTCTGATAACTTGTCCAATATACAGAAGAAATGCCAACTAAGTTAGAAGTTCCTAAGTTTAGCTAGACAACTAAGTATCAATGAATCTCATTGCTTACTAATTTCACAAATTGTTAGGACATGTATTGCGATCTAACGAGTGAGTGGGTAGCAGACATTTTGTGATCGTAGTTTTATTGAAATGCTCACTCCGGGATTAACTTTTTATTGTTAACATAACCTCTCTGGCCTATTAACTTTCTTACTAATCAACTACAGTAACACAATGCGCTTATTTGACATTTTGTAACTAGAATTAAGGTGTGGTGTGATTTCTTTTTAAGTTCATCATTTTCATTATTATTGTTTAAACAAAATTCCAATTTCAAGTTAGCATTATTACTTAAATTTCCATAAAATTGTATTGCTTTGCAATGAGATCAATATCGTTCAGCAATATAGAAAATCGCCTTTCCTGGATGTGAAATGTTCAACACAGCATAATATTATATATCATTTAAAATTTCACATTCATTCATTTTGAATAATAATTCATTTAAATTGAAATAAATGTTGAACGTAATGCCGGAAAATAGCTAAATAAAATAAAATCTAAAAGGCGTAGTATTTTTTACAATTGGATTCCATTTTTTTTTTTTGCTCATTAAATAACATCATCAGTAAATGTATTGTGATAAAGTAGCATTGTGCTCAATCAACCTATGTGTTAACAATGTATATCACTATTTATTTCAGTATTTGTACTAAAGATAGAACCAAAAATGGCTTTGCTGTCGACGAGAATAAGGTTTAATGTAATTGATAGTCTCAACTCAACTGATCAGCTTCTTACAAAATTTTAAATGATTTTTTTTCTTTTAATGAAACCTTGAATCGTTTTTTTTTTATTTATTGCAATTTCAAAAGTTTTTACTATTGATTATTGGAATAAAGTGATAATAAAATAAGAGAATGAATATATTTTCTTGAAATTGTCACGTACTATTTGTGATGACTTACATTTTGTCGTTTCGGTCGTCTGAATAATCTAAGATTGCAGATCAATTGAGGTGCCTTATAAATCAATTTCAAAAGTTTGTGCAAACTTATATGATCTCTTGTTGTTCCTTGTAGTATTATGATATCAGTTACGATTGCTGATGTTCAAGACTGACTTATGTGATTTAGGAACATACCTCTTTAATTTTAATTTATTTCCCATTTACTTCGATTAAATTCGTATGTAAGTCTATCGTTATTGTGTGTTTGTTGCAAATATATTCCTTTATTTATACCACTTTTCTTTTCATTTCATCCTCTATCCATGCTTACTTTATATATAGCAGACCTATTTCTCTCTATAAATCGCCTTCTGCATTACAGGCTTGGTGACAGTAATTAACAAAAATTTCATGCAAATGTAACACTGATAATAACAAACACCATTTCTTCAGTATCATTGATTCATTTATGCATGGATCTCCATTGAATATTACTATTTTGTTACAAATAAATAATTTCAGAAGTTTTGTTTCAAATTTTTACTAAATATTATTAACGCTTTTATACTATAATAGTTCTAGGAAAGGCATAGTACAGCGTTAACAGTTACTCTTAAGGCTTAAATAGTGCTAAATACCATAAACATTGTTTGGATCAATTCTTGTTTTTGCAAAATGTTTGAAAGTCGTTGATTATTATGAAAACTTGATTGTGAACCTCGAAATAAACCGCATCACGTAGCTAATGCCCCAGTTCCATCAGTCAGTCGCAAGGTGCACGATGACATATAGCAGTCCTCGTTACGTGGTGACAGCGGCACGCGTGGCAGCTGGCACTGCGGCATTGGGCCGCGTGACGCGTCGGACAGAGGGCTCGTGTTGAGTGTGTGGAGTGACGGATCGCTGGTTGCAGGCTCGAAGGGCTGGCACATGCGGCTGACGTTCGAGCGGGTGGCGGGCGCGCTGAACCTGCACCGGTGCAAGCTGTGCGGCAAGGTGGTGACGCACATCCGCAACCACTACCACGTGCACTTCCCGGGGCGGTTCGAGTGCCCGCTGTGCCGCGCCACGTACACGCGCTCCGACAACCTGCGCACGCACTGCAAGTTCAAACACCCCGCGTACAACCCCGACACGCGCAAGTTCGAGCCGCCCGCGCCGCCGGCGCCCGCGCCGCCGCACGCGCCGCTCTACGCCAACCCGCTGGACGCGGGCTTCGACTGATTGTCCATGTACTGGCTCGGCCTCGACGCTCTGTGAGCGCGATCGCCCTCGCCAGCTCAGACTCTGTCGTTGTTGATGTGTCAAAACTTGAACGGACCGTCTCGCGTCGAAACCGCTTCCTATTTAGGATTAAGCTGAAGTGCTATTACTTAAACGGGCCTTTCTTAACGTAGCCCGCACACGGCGGGCGACTCGTTTACTACGTCTCGGTTGTGCGTTTGACTTGCCCCAGTGTGATCTTGTATAAGATTCCTCGTCTGGAATGTACCTATGTCGATGTTACTGAAATAATGACTCGAAGCGTATGTAGTAGGTAAGCAATTTTTTTTCTATACCAATCGCTATACGGGAACGGGCAAAAGCAATAATATGATGTTAATTTTACTATTACCATATTATTTTTTATATTGTATCGATAGGAACCTTAAGATATTAAGAATATACATTATATCGAGTAGCGGTGCGACCGCGAAGTGATGCTGGCTATTAGCGGTGGCCCAGGTACGGGCCCACACTTTCTTGTTATATTTATTCATTAGATAGGAAATTATGAGTTTCCTGTAGCTAATTGTATTTATGTTATTGAATCCTGTGGGTGGTATGGAACGACATCAGAAGGATATTTGGGGACTGGCAAGAGATTGTGATTAGTCGTTGGTCAACGACGTATAAATATTGACTGAATCTCAGTGTAGATGCATTTGTAACTCTATGAGGCCTTTGCAAGATGGATAATTATTAAGGATTTGTGATGTATTAAAGGATAGCGCCTAAGGAAACATACGAAAAGATTTTTATACTAGACTAGTTGATCTATTTACGGAGATTGTTTTTTTTATACTTAGATATATTCTATTGTCTGATTTAATATACTTTTATATTTATATAACTGCATATATAATATGATTTATTAGTGTTGTTTGTTTTTAATCGATTCATCATTTAGTAACATTGATTTCGTTTATATTGAGTTGACGGTTAAAGTATCGAGTTGAGATGTTAACATGTTTTATTATTTTATCGTTGGTAGGTGTTTAGTTGTGGTCCGGCGACGCCGCAGCCGGCCGCCCGGGCGTCGCCCACTCGTGTGATCGTGTGATCGGTGCTTGGGGTCAAAGACCTCTTTCAATCAATTAATATAAGTTAGGACGGAACGTTTGGAGGTTGCGCATTTAGTAACTAATATTGGCATTCTACGATTGGGACTAACCTAGCGTTTATGTATGTATTTTTCAATTAAGATTTAAGATTGTTACATTTTTAGCTAAACACTTTAGAGTGGTACGGTAACTGAAATGTGATAAAAAGGAATGGTGCTAGAACCAAGAGTGTTAACACGCTACGATTCGACTCCTATTATAATATTATTAATGTTTTAATGATTAGTTACTTTGCATTAAATGTAAGGCATCTAGCATCCAGTTGAGGTCGCATCAGTCTGATCAACGGGTAAATAATGCATGGATTGTTACACGCCTAGAGATTACAGTATCACTCGAGATTTTACCTTAATTTTTTCAGAGATCTTCAAGTTTACTAGTACATAAATATATAATGATAAGACACCATTTACATAATATATGAATCTGATCCTTGCCTACCAAATATAAAACGTTCATTGATGGAGTTAGGAATTTATCGCATCCAAATAGTGAATCCATGATCGTTTCCATAACTTTAGTTGTGGCGTTAGTGCTGTTTAGTAGCTGTGAACATGCAATTCCACTTGTGCAATTTTTTGAAAATAGTCATAACTTATAGCTAGATTATACAATTGACTATTGAATATAGGGGCCCACTCGACATATAAGCACGAAGCTCATGCGTCCCTGTATATATGAAGTCACCAAACATTTCTTCCATAAAGATTTTATATTTACTTTAAGGATATCAAAGATTTTTATACCTACTGTTCATAGTAATGTGGGCGCTTATTATTTGATAGCATTTCATACTCAGTGCAATATTACTAGTTATTTAATTACGTAACCAAACTAAATGATATTTTAAAAGTATATAATTAATATCATTGAAAAAGAGTAACTACCTATTTGTATTTACATAAGTGACTACTCCTAATTTCTACTTCTACTTAGCGAATCGCAGTTTGGGTTACGGTGATGTACAGGTTTTATAGCTGGTAATATTAATAATTAGCTTGTTTACCTCTGCCAATCGTAATAGTTGTGTACTATTTAATAATTTATTGTCGCGCAAGTTGTCTATTGTTGAGATAGATCATGGCTATCCGTTACGGTCCCATTGCCCAGCGAGCGAGTGGCGGGTCGTGCTGGTCTCCCAGTCTGCCCACGCGTTATACGCTTCATCTAATCGTGAATGCATTTTTATATTACTATCACTCGAGACCAATTTTTAATATTGAATTTGCTATAGCAAATTGATTGATTAGTAACATAGAATATTATTTTAGATATTTTAGGTTAGGATACTATGATAGTGTCTGGCCAGAATATTTTGGAGAATCACACCGTTTGGCTCAGAAAATATCTACCTTTGATCTCTTTTCAGCTTTCAAAAAGTATGCAACTTAATAATTGTAATGGTGACCACATTCGGACTTAATGAAAGCTAACTTTATGCCATATGGAATTTTATACATAAGGTTAACGAATTACTAAATTTAGTCTTATGAAATTGAGGTCTTGTAGACCTAGTCACTTATTTGGCCAATCTATTGAATATTCCAATTTATTGTATATTAAAATTTACATTTGTATCACAAGGATGTGATCTTATCATTTGAATCAATGGAGTGCAGGACGAGCTCTAAGGTTATTTTCAGGATAGCAATGGTCTAGTTATGTTTATTTTGTTTCTTCTTTATAACATTAGCAAATTTGTTATAGTGTCGTATATCACAATAGTGTAATACTAATAGGGAGGGGGTGTCAAATCGTGTACCTCACAGCTGACGAATAGTCTTGTTATATTATTACATGAAATTTTATGAACGATTTGTTGTTTATGAATATTTTGTTTGATGTCTTGGTTTGATGCCTCCGTTAAAAGTTTAATTTAAATAATTTTGTTTTATGCAAGCAGTTAATGCAATTTTTTTTTCACATTGTTTGATGTTATGTAATGCAATTTTAACATGTTGCAAACTCCTGCATTTATCTGTTGTATTTATTACTAATTTTTACATTAAATTGTGGTATGTTACAAATCCGTGTAGTTTCAGTTGTGCGTTTCACATGCTCCACACCCACCCGCAAAGTATAGCGTTTACAATGTACAACCCCTAAAGCACGGCCAGATTTACACTCTGTAAATACATCGGCCCGTCGTCACGGAGGCGACACCTCTCAGAGCGAGTCTCGCCGAACTCGTGGCTCGTGCTCGTGTGAGAGCGCAGACAGCGTGATGCGACGCGTTCGCGGGTTGTTGTTCGCAGAGCGCGCGCACGTGCCGGCCGCGCCGCCCTACTCGTACCACAGCATGTTCGTGGCCGTGGCCGAGAGCGCGGCGCTGTGGCGCTGCAAGTCGTGCGGCAAGGAGGTGTCCAACCGCTGGCACCACTTCCACTCGCACACGGCGCAGCGCTCGCCCTGCCCCTACTGCCCGGCCACCTACAGCCGCATCGACACGCTGCGCTCGCACCTGCGGCTCAAGCACGCCGCGCTGCTGCTCAAGCACTAGGTCCCGACGCCGCCGACTCGCACGCAAAGCCCCCGACCCCTGCCTCCACCATCGCGGCAGGACTTTTGTTTCTCGTTAAATGTGAGTAGTCTTTAGTTACACTGACGTGCTCACGCATGATTTAGTCAATAATTATAATATTTGATGTTTTACCGCACGTTTTCGTGCGTTATATTCATATTGTTCTCTATGAGTAAGATATTGAGTTCTGTTACAACTAATTTTAACTAACAGGGTAAATTTAACAGTAAGATACTGGAAAGCTCTTATCCAACGATTTTAAGCTCAGTTTAGTCAGCACATGTTTAATTTCTAAACCTTGAGCTAAAATAGATGTATGATTTTCAATATTATATACCATGGAGAAGCAAATTTTTAGGACACACTTAATTATTTTTTTTACAATTGTAGAAACTAGCTAAATTCCACACACCTTCAATGTTAACATCGTATTTATAGTGTGTAGGTAAGTGTATAAGGTGAAACATATTTACTTGCAAGTAATTACACATAATGGAATGAAGACTGAAAAGGTAACAACTTGTGATTGATTTTAAGATGGAGACGGTATGGTCTGAATGTAAATAATTTGTAAATTGATTATAATAATCATCAAAATTTTAGGTAGAGAAATATCTTGGAACTTAATGCGTGTTCAAAATTCAAAGTAACATAACAACACGATCTTATAGTAATCGTATGTATTATAAATTATATTTTTGTATAAATATTGTCTGCGGTTATCGCATAACTATAAGGGTATTAGGTGTCTACCTTGACTTGCTATACTTGCAAGTATATCAACATTCCAGAATATTTACGCATTTGCTATCTTCAATCAGATTTTCTGACTTTTGGAATCTTCTGATAATAATAGGTAATTGATAATTATATAATTCTGAACTGCTTACATCCCTCTTTAGAAAATAATGTATTTAGTATCCACGCTGATTGTTGTGACCTTACGCTCACTAACGAAAAGTAAAGTTGTTTTATTGTAAAAACGAATGGAAAAGCTATTGTAAATTATTTCTCTTTAGATAAAGTGTCGTACTTTGAGACAGAATTGTGAATTTAGCACATCGTTTAATTGTCTAAATAAATATCTAGCTTTTAACGGTCCAATATATACTAGCATTCGTAATAATTGTATGTCATATTGATGTAGTAGGTAATATAGTGATATTCCATTGAATCTCATCAAATTTCAGTAATTCATTTATCAGTATTATGTCTATAAATCAATATTCATAGGTAGTCATTAATTGATGTCATAAGTCCCAATCTAAGAATGTAGGTTAGTTAACGTAGCTTTGTGACGTCATCTGATATAAAGTGCTTGACTAGTCACACCCACTTTCTAGTTAATATTTTAATTGTTGAAATGTGTTGTTCCTTTTTTGTTATTGTTTTATTATCATAGTTTTAAATATATCTCGTTCTGATTGTGCAATATTTTGCAGCTGCCGTAATCATAATGTTTTAAGGTTCTACAAGTGACGAGTTTATAAACTTTACTTGTATGATTATAAAAAATATTCACTTATTTAATGCTCTTAATAAATACATCACTTCAATCTGGTGTTTCTTTTGGCTTATAATTTTAAATAAAAAAGTTTTTCTTTTATTTGATATAAAATAATTTTATTGCACAGTTTAATAATTATCATGTTAATGGCAAAACATACAATAGGTGTGAATTATTTACACATTGCACAAATATCACTATGAGTATTCAACTATAAATACCTACTTGCATAACAATTAAGTTACTTGCGACTCAAAGTCAATCTTAACACACATACATTCAAACTGAATTAAACATGGCAACATATGGCAAGTTTAATTCTCTAATACTAATTATAATTTAAGAGAGAAGTAATACAGTGATAATGGCAAAACATTACATACAAACCAATCTGCATTCACATAATCTGGCAACACAGACACAACCTTGCTTAAACCTTGCTTATTTTTTGTTAAAAAGCAGATTTAAAGTATGAAGTTCCACCCTTTTATCACAGTATATTATTCCAGTTTTTATTCCTAGTCTTACATTATACACAAGTTGGTTCACACGTTAGCAAAGAAAAAGACTAAGCTTTTCCTGCTAGAAAGTGGTACAAGTTTGACTTAAATGTTCCACTCACTTATTGCTAAAAAGGGTCATGATCATCCTAGCATAAATAAAGGGGATTGGAAGATTTCAGCAGCTACACGTTTTACTGGATCCAAATACTGCGTTTTAAAAAATACCTGGATACCATTTTTTTTTTCTCATTCGAAATAGCTCATACCGCCAGGGACAGATCCAACTTTTAAATGGAAGCATCGCAGTTGTAATGTTATTAAAACTGCGAGTGGTATCAAAGGAAAATACGTTAGAGACGATTTAAATTCTTCTTTCTTACATTTTAATGATGTCATATGTATTTAGTCATCCTGTAGCCTCTCCACTTTGCCACTCTCGCCTGGTGACCCCACCACGACACTCGCCTCACTGACCGCGCCCTCTCCTCTCTTTTCCTTGCTAGTATCACTGTCTTCTTGTTCACTAGAATCTTCCTTTTCCGAGGTACCTTCACCGGATTCGTCAGAATCCTCTTCATCCGAATCCATCTTTTCAGCAGCGCTCTGCTTATTTTTCTTCTTTTTATTAAATTCTTCTTCCATTTCTTTGAATTTGAGAGTGAGGTATCTGCAATTCACAAAGTTATAAATATTATAACAAAATTGCAAACATAGACTGTTTCCCTAAAAATAAAATGTGTCACTACTTTCTTTAGTTCATACTAATAGGTACCTACACACTTTTTTTCATAATACATGCAGCGATAGCGGTAAATGGAGTAAGTAGGTATGGGTGTTGATTACGCTCGAATTTAAATGTAAATCACTTATAAGTACTTAATACAAAGTTTAGGGACCATATAAGAAATACAAGAATCTCTCACATCTGCATACGTAGGCATCAATGCGTATTTATATTAATTATTAAGCAATAAATTACTTCGATCTTGTCTATGCTGTAAACATTTCACCGTGAAAACATAGGCGGCTTAAAGTGAACAGCCACTTCACCTTGATTGTTTGGGCTGGCAGTTCACGTTAGTTTTCACAAAGGGATTTTTATAGAATAGCATCACAAAGATTACAGCTACCCAAATCTACGCTTGACACTTACTTATCGACTAAAGGTCCACTGTAATCCTCTGGGAACTTGGGCGAATGCGGCAGTATGTACTTGTAGAGGCTCTCGTTGAGGACATAGAGTTGGGTCGTGGACGCGCATTTCACGTTAAACCACCAGTCGCAGGTGAGACCTGCCTGCGAGAAGATTGTCCCGTTTGGGCACAGGAAGGATGCCTGTCCTCCATTAAGGTCGCAGTAGTGCCAAACCTGAAAAGACCAACATTTTCTTTAATTAACAACTCTTAGGACCTAAATAATTGAAACGAATTCCAAATTTTATAAAAATATGTGTACATTTGTAGCCTGATCTGCTACAATTAGCCAGGTATAGGTGTTTATTTGAGGCTCTGTAGAAAATCGTCAAATTTTTTAGGAAGGTCATAATCTTTTGGTAATACACTTCGCATGCAGAACCACGATCAATTAGAAATTCAATAACAAAAGCAGTTAAAAATATAATATGAACTGTTACAATACATGTCAATGTCAAATTGTTACCACCGCTGATGTGTGTTTGCATGCTACAGCTTGTGCTGTGTAACCGGGGTAGGTTACACAGCACAAAACATCGGAATCGGGGCATGTTTTGTAGATCCTGTTAATCAGTATTGCCAATTATTATGATGCGATTTGAAATTGATAAGTCACTTAGATTAGGTAAATCAGTTAAAATTTAATTCGAAGATGTTCCCCATCTTCGAAATAAATTCTTGGGCACTTCCCATATTTCAACAGTTTTACTATAAGATTCCTAGGTATACACAGAGCCTATTTCCAGAGACTAGACCAAGCTCAGTTTCCAGACTGCGTTTGTATACCAATATCTAACCCAGGACCTCGAACTCAGAAGTTGCGCTAGCAACCACTAGACTGGCGATGCAGTCTAAACCGACATTTCATATGGACATTTAAGTATTTTATATCGACTGCCCATTTTGGGAGACATCCTCTAGCTGAGCCATTACCACAAATGCAATATGCATAGACAGACGTCGACAGCTGGCCGACCTACTTTCCCTTTGTAACACCGATTTTTTGCACATAAACATTCTTGTGCGTTGCATATTACCTGACAGCGGGTCTCGGGATCTGCGAAGAAGCCTTTATACCGCTGAGTCTTGCAGTCGAAGCTGGTGGTTGGGATCGTGGTGAGAATGGGGTAGTCCAGACCCGGCCGTCCCGGAGTGCCGCCTTCGTCGTCTGATGCTTGAACCAAGGGGAAATGCTGGCTGCTTCCACTTCCAGGAGTAAAATCTGTAAATACGTATTATTTCCTTATATGGACAACAAGACACACTCCACATGTAAAATAAAGTCTTAAGGTGATTTTGTCCCAGTGGGTCAGTTGTACAATTTGTGTCCAATGACGCCAACCTTAACAGTGATGTGTAAAATGTGTTTAACCTTTAAAGATGCATGCAAGATATAATGACGAGGAAAAAAACGTGTTATTTTTATTTAAACCTGCTGGACCCACTTACGAGATGTATGTATGTAGTAAAATTCTGAAGGCAAACGTCTAAAAAAAGATTTTTTTTTCAGACCGTAATAGGTTACATAATGTAGATACCTACCTAAATGTGCGTAGCAGCTAACAGGAAGTAAGAACCACTATGAAATATTCCCAGAAAAAAAAAAAAAAAAAACTAAAGATAGTTTTAATATGTGCATATCTTACCATCCAGATGTTGTGACGGGGGGTTCACCGGCGCGAGGTAAGGTTCTGCCGTCAATTCATCGTCAGGCACTTGTTGCTCATGCTCAGGATCTGGTGGAGTTTCCAGTTCTGGTTTTGTTATTACTTTTACCGCCACGAATGGTTTCGGAGTACTTAAGACTGGGGCTACTGCGTTACTTTGCTGTGGTACAGCTTTCAAAACATTTAACACTTGTAGCAAAGTTCTTATTGACGCTCCGACGTTTTCTTTTGTGATGGGCTTAGGAATAGACTTGTTCAGTTGAAGTGAATTCAGTAATGTCGCCAGCGGTATTGAGCTTGGAGTTGCTTGTGGCACTTTGAACGGAGTCTGCTCCACGACATGCTGATAATATTGGGGTTTGAATTCCTCATAGTTGATAGGTACAGACTGGACATGTGCTTCGTGTGGTTTTTGATGTTCAAAATTAGAATCAACTTCTGGAAGACTCGTCGAATAGATCGTAGTATCCTTAGAATATTGAGGAGAGTTGAATATTGGTCTAAACCCACTTTGTATAACCGGTTGGGCCAATGAGTGTAGCTGTAGCGGTCGTTGTTTCTCGTAGTAACTTTCAGAAACGATTGCAGGCTGCTTCCTGATATTGGCTTGTTGAACATCAACATTGTCATAAACATAATGAGGTCGTGCCGGCCGAGGCTTTAGATGAACTTGCTCTTTAGGTATTAACACAGATACTGGTATTGGTTTCTTCGTTAGGTCATACAAGTTTTCGTTTTCGGGCACTTTAACGGGAGGAGTTTGCTCATAAGGAACCAATTTATATTTAGGCTTTTCCGACAAATAATATCGGACGTTAGGTAAATCCTCGTTATATAAATTCAAGTAAGGCTTTCGATTCGAAGAGACAAATGATGTACCTTGATTATGCGATTTTGGTATTTGCTTGTGGACCACTCTGCTATTGTCGTAATCATTGTGTACCAGTACGTTATATTCCGACAGTAAAGGGTTATAATTTTGAGATACTTTGCCCTGGGTTTGATATAATGGGACTCCGCCCTTGTAGTAGATTTTTGTAGGATTTGCGGATGCAATATTATGTTGAGTCAATCTATTGCCTTGATATCTGGGTATGTTTCTGTTTGAATAGATAATCTTCTTTGGATCTCGATGGTTGGCGTAATTTACTCCTCCAGCCTGGACGATTTCTGCCTTTTCTACCTCGACTTCCTTTATATTATCCGTAGTCGGTGTTGCTAAGTCGTTGGCATAGTAAAATGTCATGTACGGTATCAGTCTTCTGTACCTTTCGTTGATTGATAGTTTTGTTGAATTATTGCTATTAATACTTTTTCTTTTCTTCACACGAGTTGTTCTTGCTGTCGTCTCTTCGACTTTAGATTCCATTGGAACGAAACCGTCCTGCACATCCACGGTCATTCCTCCCAACATTTTTATTTCAGGACTATTGCCATTTGGTGTGATTGTGATTGATGTGACCAAGGCAGGTATGACTGAAACAATAACAATATGTTTATATTATTCACACTGCAACCCGCTCATTAAAATACCTTAATACCGACACGTGACTGTGGGTACTACGACTGTTAGAAAAATTTCCCAAGCACAAAAAGACAATGCCCACTTCGAGGTAAACATGGCTTTTCAACTTGACATTGTACCAAATATGATTCAGTAGATAAGCGTTTGCGCACTAGAGATTGCAAGAACAAAAAGCCGTAATAACTAAAACCAATGCATTATGGTCACAGATCTATAAGTCCATTAATCATTACCTTTACACATATTTCATTCATTCCTTATTTATTACATTATACCTTACGAGATTAAAATCCTCATGTTTCATGCCCTAGTGAACCTCGTGAGTCAATAATAAATCAATGAGTTATCGAAATTAACTAATTGACCAGCGGTCTTAGTGCGGGTTTTTTAACGCTATCGATCGCGTTAGCGTAAACTTCAATTTGTATTGAAACTGAATAAGCGACGTCTGGTGACAGTAACGGAAAACCATGACCAAACCGCCAGCGTGTTTTTTTATCAGGATTCCCGCTCTAGTTAGTGCTAGTCCCAACGACAGCAACTCCTGAGAGTCAGCATAAACAGTTGACCCCCAACGAAACTATTCAGAAAGAACAGCGGAGGAGCAAGAAAAACATAATTGCCTCTTCAAAAGAAGGACAGAGGAAATTGCGAGTAATTATCGGGTTCTTTATACATTTCAAGCAAAATACATTGAGCTGGATAGACATATGCTACTCAAACGTAAACGTATATACGACGCTCTTCATTCATCAACAGATCATGCATGCTACTATGAACTTACATAAGAAGCCTAGTTTGCCAGCAATTATTTGTGTTTATTTTTATTTGTATGCCATGTAATATGTAACTCCGAAATACTTGGCACACCTGCTCATCAGTTGCACATACGAAATATTAGACTCATCATCGCTTTCCTATTATACATTGTGAAACAATAATTTAATTGAGTAGGTATGACCATCGACCATAATATTAATCAGTTTCTAACTGACCTATTTTAACCAACGAGGTTTTTATTAAGTACCCAAGTAACAATAGCCTCTATAACCAAGGCGTTTTATCACCAAAGAGTGATATAGTAGGCCTTTACTGGTAACCATTGTAACTGCTTGTACTATAAAGATGTTTAACAGAACGTTTTGGTTTTATAAGATTAAAGAATATTTAAGTTCTATAATTTAGCTCTTAGAACGCTTCCAGGACCATACAAAAGAATCTTTAAGGTGTTGCACTGTAATAGATATGAAAAAAGCAATTATGGTATATTTAGTACTATAGAGGACCTTAATGGCACTTTTATGTATCTATTTTACACTAATAACGCGTCAAAATAACTTTTACAGTACTAGTATTGTAGCAGTATCTAAAACACTATTACAGGATCAATCTGCACTGTAAAAGTACCTTACACAACCATTACTTAACCTTTTAGCTTCTTAAAAGCTCCCTCAACATCGCTATGGGGCTAGTTCTATAAAAGTTATGAAAACTCTTCTATAGTACTAAATAGTACCATAGCGACTGCTGGTGCAGCTGCTAAATAATGTAAATTCTACATAACTCTGCAAGTGAGTTTCTGTTACTGCTACGAGACTAAAGCGTGACATAAAAGTACTAAAATTAATAATTAATGGACTAATTAGATCTATACTAGCTTTTCAGTGACAATTATATCACTAGAATTTCATAAATGGTGTCGATAAGTAGTTCATGGTTGATTCATGGATTAAAGATGTCTGCGTAGGTATAAAGGGAGTGGTAGTTATAAAAAAGGTAAATAATCGATATATACAAGCAATAGCATTAATACAACCGGCTCATGCCACATATAAATACTGGACAAGTGGGTTCAGAAAATAAAGCACATGGTTCTGCACAAAATATTTGTTTTGTATTACAATCAGGCTGTAGTAATAATGCCCCTTTTTCTCAAGGCAGTAATAAGAAGGAAGAATATAATAGTGAGAGTACCTCCTGAGAGTTCAAAGTTCCTCAAAATCGGAATGTTCACATGAGGAGAGCAATAAAGACGAACAATTACGCAGTGACATAAGATGGTGCGTCACTTATTATATGCCTCATCAAGCAGTAAAAAGTTCGTGTAAATAATAAACAAGCGCATGGGAATGCGCTTGTTTATTATTTACACGAACTTTTTATGCGTGCAATTTTTAACTTCCAACGGTCTCGCGCTTGCAACCGCCATCGCCACACAGGGAAGAGAGAGAGAGAGCAATATCACAGTATTACAATATTACAGTAGGGAAACGCCTTTGATGTCGCGCGATGCCGCCGCCAGTGTAGGTACTTACGCTGCCACATGCAAGTATGGAAGGGTTGTCACCAAATGGGAAATAAAACAATTGTGATTATTACTATTATTATGTAATCATTTATTCATATTTACATTCAAAATAATTGTGATTATTAAATCTAATGTAATTATTTATTAAAAGTGTAAACCACATCCTTATTACCTACATGTTATATAGGTAATAAGGATGTTTCCTGAGTAAAAAATATCTGATTATGTTTAGTCCGTCAGTAAGATTATAGAAAAATATTGTTCACGTATTTTTTCCTTTATTAATCTATACAAACTGACGAAGATAAAAAGCATCAAAGATCAGGAGTGGGGGCTTGTTACGTCACGGCTAGGTAAAAATTGTAGCGAGTAGTGACGTCACACGAGTTTACAACGCACTGTATCGTCTTCGTTTTTTTCTTATTATATGAAAAAAGAAAAAAATACGTGTCCAATATTTTATGGAAATCTATCCGACGGAGTTATCAGATTTTTTTAGTCAACTACCTTATTGTTCAACTGTTTTACTTTTCAATTACCGTCTTTGACAAGCTTCTATCCATAACTCGCGCCTGGAAAGTAAGTAGAATCAGAATTAGAATATCATTTATTTGCAAATGTGGGTATTAAAAAGTGGGTAGTAGGTACCTATAAATTCAATAAACAAACACATACCTTTACAATTATAATTATCAGACATAAAATTATAAAGAAAAGTGGCCAAAATTGTGTGCACAAGTCAGTTTTGTCTTAGCGGCGGCGGCGGTGCGTCTGTAATATTCCATAAGTCTACGGTACACAAATGATAAAACCTAACAGAACAGTTTTTGCGCACCATTATAGAATGTAAGTATATGTATAATAAAATTATTACACAAAAAACACGCCCGCGTCTGCCCTTCACGCTCGGTACCGCAAACTAAGCGTGTTTGCGGTACGCGGCCCGCGCCGCCCGACACCCCGCGAGTTCCCCTCCATTGCTCTGCGCAAGTACATTCGTCGCCGTACTGTAGGAAATATTGTAATACTGTGGCAATATACCTTATTTATCGTAGCGGTAGGTACGCGAATCTACTCGTAGGTCTTTGGATTACTACTCGCTATAATACCAAATTAAGCTCCAGAGAGGATTTAATGCAACTCTATACAAAGCATTTTCTTTTAAACACTGTTTTAAGTTTCCACGACTTAAAACTAAACTTATTAACAACAACACTTCTGAACAATCAAGGAAGATATCAAGTGACAGTAGAAATTTATTTTGACTACAGTATTTTATATTTGGACAACGAACCCTAATTCGTTTTAGATGAAAATATGGCTGATGTTTTCTGCACGGCTGGAGCCAATGTGTACTATAGCAGCCATAGATGGGACTAGTCATTATTTTATTAATTAAAATTTTATTAAAACATGAAAATTATGAGGGCGCATTGTCAAATTCGAAATCAGCATAATGATTTTATCGATACAATTATTTTCGCAAGTGAAGTTATGGCAGCTTATAGTTGCGGTCCATGAATGTTTTGTTCCTTTATATAACATGATACGTTAAGCAACAATGGCAAATGACATAAAGCATAATTCTATTTTGTTTTCTTCGGGAACACTCACGACCACAACACAAACAAGAAGTTGATAAAAAAGATCACTGGAATCGTTTACGGTGCAAAAAAGTACTATAAACATGTTTTGGTTACTTTCATAGTGCAAATTTGTGACATAAACTTTGCAGACAGCACTATTTTAGTACTAAAAAGCGTTTCTCTACACTTTTACATTTCAACTATAGAGCTGATTTATCACCGTGAGAGCCTATACGTAATGATTATAGAATAAATCAGTGATAAAACTCGGGCCTATTTGGGGTTTTGTAACGTTCACAACATCATTAAAGTACTAATCTTGAACACTAAATAGCACGTTCTAAAACGTTCTCAGGACTTTTATAGTACTTACCAAATTTTGTTACTTGGGTAACTTATACCGAACCGAATCAACTTATTATAATATCGAAACACATTTAACTTTCACCAATTGGCTAGCTGGATTCCTGTTGCGTCGGTAAGTGCTCAATAAATCTTTACTCTAGGTCTCGAGTACCTACCTACCTTCGGACTTGTGAATACCTGGTGCGTGTTATGAAATTCGCTCTAGTTTAGACGATTGTGTTTTAGGAGATAGATATAGTTACACCTATATTGTACTTACCTATGTATATACCTATATTGAAGTAGGTATATTTATAGAAGAATTATTTTACATAAGTACACCAGCGTCAGTAGGTAACTGTCACTTAGGTACTAACGCTGGAGGTGCATTGGAACTTGGAACATGTAATGAAATACAGACCTATCTATAAAGTAGGAACCCACCTATTTTGCCTATACCTACAGGGTTAGGTTAAACATATTTTATTAAGTAACCAACTTCAAAAAAAGGTGACGGTTCTCAATTCCAGTGTTTTTTTTTTTATGTTTGTTCAGCTTTATTTTCGCACACTGTCAACCGATTTGGACGATTATTTTTCTGTTTGGAAGAGTAGGTATTTTGCCGGACTGGTGCCATTTCAATTTGGTGAAGAAATTCGGAGATAGGCAACGGAACTCCAATAAATGAAAGCAAATTTCTCGAGAATTGCTAAAATCGCATGTCGCTGTTTATTGTTTACATCAGTTTTAAATAACATAACGGTACCAACGCAGATGCATACAAGTGAACCATGTTTTTGGGGTTAGCTATATCTATTCGGGCATAACTTTTGGAACGTTGTCCTACACTAGGAATTTCTCCTGTATCGTGGGTGCGTTTACTGACATTTATAAATTCACACCCAGACCCGGAACAACTCTTTAGGCCATACCTTCATGAGGCTGTATGGTCGTTGCCATACATATATTTGTTCCGTGCAGGAACCGAAACCAGCAACACGCAGTGTAGCCAATCACTAAACCAACCCTGTCGTCAAAATTTAGACCCGTCTTGTTGATTCGTTTTGCGTTGTTGTTAGTTAAATATAGGTATTGAATTTGCATTGGACGTTGAACTTCAAAGATAAAATCGTGTCCTCGTCAACTTAAAATCTAGTAAAGTGAAATATTGTTAGGTTTATGTCAATTCCAAAGCAAAATAACACTTAACTAAGAGCTGGTCTGGACTTAAACTACGAAGGCACACGATAGCGCAACCACTAGGTAATTATGGGCAAAATGCCAATTTAGTTAACCACCACTAAAAACGTGTAAAGTGAAAAAAAATTACTAATGGAAGTTTAAAAGTAAAAATTTACGGAAGTCTGTGTCAAAAAACGAAGAACCAACCAAAAACACCGACTTCCGAAATTAAAGTAATTTTTTGTTTTTTTATTAAGTAGTGGTTTTTATCTGGAAGTTTGATGCATTTTTTTGTAAAAAGTTTTCTATTAGGTCGAATCCTGGGAAACGTATTTTTGTCTACGTTTTCTGCCATGTAGGTAGGTACCTACGTGAGAATGCCACTTTTATTTTCTGAATGGCACTTATGATTTAAGGTTAAACATAAGTACCTACACATTTCCGGTTTTCCTCTAGAATAATAAAATAATTGTATTTCTTTTAAATAGGTGCAATTTGTGGCTTTCAGTAAATGGTTAGTTCTATTTTGTTCCTATAATCGCCCTTCGTTTTTTGCATTGATATTTATAACTGGGTAATTCTCTACGGTTGTTAGGTATCGTGGTTGTTTTTATGGCACCGACAATTTTTTTCCTTATCATCAATTAGGTATGTATCAATCACAGCTTTTACAATGCTTGACATCCGTCAGAAAAAAATCCTAATATGCAAAAGGTGGTTACGAGCGTCTCAAACACCATACTAAAGATAAGTATAGGTACCTAAGTATCTGCCAAGTTGGTTAAAAATGTATCAGCTAATCGCTACGTTTTTACAACATATTTCTAATTGCACAATGTGTTTTGGTCTCCGTGATAAATTTTCTCTTTCACACGGACTGACCTTTCATAATCATTATTTATATTCTAAAACAATACTTGATGATACAATCTCTAATTAATAGCAACGATTACGCTACACATACCTATCTACTAATCAATAGCAATATTTAAGGGCTATTAAATCACCGTCAAGCATGTTATCAATTGGACTCTAATGCTATGCAAGATGGATCGTTTTGATGGAGTCGAGTCGTATGCAACGGTAATCGAGAATCGTGACCAAAGAGATCATTTTCAGTCGCCAGCAAAACTTAAGGCTTAGATATTATATTATAATAATTTATAAAATCGTCACGCTCAATATGTAAAGTTTATAGATATAGGTCCTGTACATATGTAGGCATACTGCCGTCATAAAAAAGCCGGAGATACATAAGTATTTACACAAAACGAAGTAACCTAAATGGATTACTTCGTTTTTTGTAGATACGTCCTTTTGTCTGATGGCGGTAGAATACGCAGTGGTCCGTTATTAATTTGATATGCACTGGAACTGAAGGCAAAGAATAAAATGTTTTGAAGAGGGCGCAATGTCCGGAAACTCGCTGGTTTTGGCTAGACTATCTCGAAGTAGAAACCTACATATGTTTTGTTTGACTAGTTTGCATCTATCTTATTTATGAAAGAGCTTTCAGTCAAGTCTTCTCACGACACTGTATGTATTTTGCGTCGACTAAAACACACCATAAAATAATACATCAAAATAACTACTAGAAATACAAGCCTAGGTATACATACGTGTGAGCATTTAAAAGCCTGCTCCTATTAATGTCAATCTGAGAAATTGAAAATTACATAACATCCTCATAGGCACAAGTCTAATAAAATCTATCGTGAGCACAGCACCGATGGTACTATTTCAAATAGGTATAGATACATTGCATAAATTTAATTAATAATGTCTTAAATGTTGCCAAAGTTGGTACCAACATAACTATAAGGACTTATTACCTAGGTAATCTAGCTCTCAAGCATAAGTAGCTTGCCTCACAGGTATATTTTATTAGACCTATACAACAGTGTGCAAAGCGACAACGAAATAAATGGTAGGTAAACATTTTAGAAAGGCAGGATCGTTCGTGTGTCGAATACGGGTAGAGCCTTGGAGAAGTGACTGGCTCTGCACGCGGAGATCCGTATCCTGACTCGACTAACTCACTCCACACTGATCTATAGATACCGTTCATTTAACTAATATATTCAACAAATTATTTTAATTAGAACTAGTCCATAGGTACGGGTTTTCGTTGTCCTTCCTTATCTTCGTTCCATCGTTTAGCAGTAGGTTGGTGGAAAGAGGATTAATTTGTCGAGATACCTAGTAATAGTTGCATAGAAGGATTCCTGATCCAAAATAATGGTACCCTGCCTATAGGTAGGTAAATGTATCTACCTCTATGTACCTACTTCTGGTACCCACATCGTTTCAACTTTGAAATTTTCCCCAAAAAAAATTACAAATGGTTATTTAGTTAACTGGCTACGGCTAGCATTAGTAAATAGACAAAGTTATAAACGGCGAAAACGTTAGATTTTCCAGTTCAATTGGTGCCAATTAAGTCAGGCTAAAAGCGATTACGTAGAGCAACGTAAATACCTTGACCTGCAGATAATGATAGCGTCCTTCTGACTTTTAGACCATTCATGCAAAGAGTACCTAACAGAACCTCTGTTGAACTGCCAACACACGTTTCGAACATTCAGTGGCACGAAAACGCCCTTTAGCTATATCTGAAATATCAACTAGTTCATTTGTTGTGCCCTGGGCTGTCGCTTCAAATATTTCTATGAATCAAGTACCTAGGGACATACTCTCGGGATAAAAAGTATCTATATGCTAAGCCAGGGTATGGTCTAGGTTACCTACTCGTGCGCTGTTTCATCCAAATCTGTACAGACGCTGAAACGCGAAAAGGTCACAGAGAAGCAGAGGTTTAAGGTATAGGGTGGTCTAACTAAATCAGACCTATTTACGTATCTTGGGCGCCTTGAAACTTAATTTGAAAATGAAAATTATATACTTATCTAGTTTTGCCTTGAAACTTGTTCTAAGATACCTAACAGTGATTGAAAAATATTAAGTTCGCCATTTGATACCGCTGTCTGTTAATTTAATACCCGAACAGGATATTAATTTACATACCTATATGACAGATACAATACAATCGATCAGCTGCAGCATGTCTATATCGCCGTAAAACTTCATGAACGTGAGATCGAATGATCAGATCTATTATAGTAAACACTACAATAAAGAAAAATATCAGATGTGCTTATTGTTCCTATACAGCAGTCCTGCACGAAATTAATTCAGTAAAGTGAGTGTAATTTTTGTATTGTGAATGGCAGCATTAACTGCGTTCGGGTTAGCCGGTGTCAATGAAGGTCGTTTATTATTATTCAATAAAAAAAATGTATACGACCCGGATTATACTTTTACTTCCTATGTTAACATATAGGCAAGTCAGCATTTTTGTTTTGACGACTATGTCCGACTCCAAGACCGAAAATAATATGAATGAAAATAATAATATGTTACCTACAAATTATTAAAAGTAAAATGTGAGTTTTGTTTGCAAAATGTAAGTAACAATAAAAAATATACTTATAATCTTCGAAACGGCTCTATCGAATTTTAACAAATATGTAGCTGATTATATAAATAAAGCGTGACATAGGCTACTTTTATGTTATAAAAAGGATTAGGACTTCGTGAACACAAAAATTAAAATCATCTAATTTATTAACAGTCGCGGACAACAGCTGTTTAATTAATTCATATCTAGATCAATGAAGCCGTCAGAAGATCCTTCAGCTCAGTAACTCTACCGAGGCTGTCGAGTTTTACTAAGGTAACTCGTGATCTTTGACTCATTTATCAAATAATGCACACCATAATGATCAGTCATTGTTTCAATCAGTCACGAGTCTATACGTCAGCGCAGATTATCTTTTTGTGTTACTGTATCTACTACTTAAAGTAATTGCTAAGTGTGTGAACCGTTGCTTTGTTTCGCTCTGATTGGTTCCAAATATCTGTAATGAATGGCATAGGTAGGCCTATCACATCTATTCTAATACTAAGCTATACTAATATTTAAGCTGAAGAGTTTGTTTGTCTGTTTATTTGCTTGAACGCGCTAATCTCAGGAAGTACTGGTCCGATTTGAAAAAATCTTTCAGTGCTATTCAGATAGCCCATTTCATTAGGTATATATCATCACGCAGAGGCCAATAAGAAAAGAGCGGAGCAGTCATCAAAAATGTGACAAATGAACTTGCGTGGGTCAGCTAGTACCTTCCTAATACATATGTCCGTAGTAGGATTCTTCTTTCGTCGCAGAACAAAGATCAACCGCTCAGCATGGTCGGTACCTACTGTCTGCAGCTATGGGTGCAATTAACGCAAAAAGAAGAAAAGAACGAACCTCCCATGTAAGAATTCTCAAACATGGGAGGTTCTTTTGAAGCCTAGAAAACAATTAGAACAACGCTATTGGGCTAGAGTGGAACCACTTTTTCCCACATGACAGCAAGTAAGCTAGAGAACGCAAGACAAGACAAAACAAAACAAGATATTTAAAAAGTTCAATAATTGATCTCACCGCGGCCACGCATCGTACGATAAAGGACATGCAATGCAAATGCTTGATTGCAACGCATTCGTTTACTTTTACATAACATTAACTTACGCCTGTATTACACAAAGTTGTTAGGATCCCATCGTTGTCCCATCTTGATCATCTACTAATTTTATAAAGACAAATCTCGTTAGATACGGTTCCGCTCTACCTAAAACCTTGTAGATCACTTCAAATAAGTCCAAGGTTTCTGTGCATTCAAACTATATCACGTGGTAACGCGGCAGTGTTATTGTGTAAAAAAATCGCAGCAGACAGTGGGTAGATACCTGGTTCCCCGGTCACGCTGCGCAAACGCACGCACGACGGACCGTGCACAATGCGCACGTCTCTCAAATTATAAGTCTTAGGAGACATCAAGATAGTTCAGCTGTGTCTGTCTAAATTAGGTAACTACTTAGTAACAAGTCGTACTAGGGTCATTGCGCCAGTTTCGCGACCACCTCTGGTAAGCGACCACTTGCCTGACTAGGTTCCTTTAACTAAAGAACTTTTGCCTTTCTTTAGGGGATAAAAATAAGAGTAGGCCTAAAATATTATAAAAATAGTTTACATAATAAAAATTGTCTAAATTTGATATGAACCGCTTGACCGAAAACAAAGAAAAAGAACGTTCAATTCACGTGTTGACGAGCTAGAGAAAAAAAATAGCAAGGCGCGCGGCGTTTGTGGATAAGTTTTGTTGTTTACCTACTCAAATTAAAAGCGTGGGTACTTCAATTATGTATTAATTTCAATTATGTAATTGCATTTAAGTCAATTTTTACCTTATATTAAAATAAAATCCAATGATCGCCCGGCTATACATATTTTCTTTTGCTTAATATGTTCTCAATGTTTTTCATCGTTCTACAATTTTGGTGTTGTAAAGTCTTAAAATGCTATTCTTCAGTAAACGATCTCATGTTTTCTAACTTGTTAAATTCATTCACAAATAGATGATCGCTAACTGATACAGTTCGAAAATAAGGATGTTCGTTTGCGACCACCAAGATTAAGACGAAGAGAACAATGGCCGCAAACTAAAATAGTATCTATGTTTAATACTCGACAACATGAGATTACCTATTCGGTTAAATACTATTTTTATTGATGATTATTTGACTTTTAATTTAAAAAAGAATGTATTTGAAGTGAAAAACAAATAGTGTTTCGTATCACTTATCAATCGAAGTTTTTGTATATTTTTTTTCATGTAGTGGTCGTAACCCAGCGTACTAGTGGTCGTCAAGTGACATAAGTGGCCGCTTTCTGGCATTTCAGGTATTTTCCCATTTTTTATTTTATAATTTGTGTATGTTTGTTTAATATGAAATATAATTTATGAAAGTGTTTTCCTTTTCACAACTTGATTACTTATATTTAGGACCAATTAACATGGTCAACAACTATTTTACGTGTAGGTAAGAGACATATTTTTGATTCGTCTAAATTTAGACTTAAGCGGTCGCTAACCGGTGCAATGACCATACGTGTTGGTAAGTGCACCTCTGCCTTCGGGGGATAAATGAGTGGTGTGATGAAAATGTTACCGAATGGCGGAATAGAATATTTAGAAAACAAAATATTTAGGTACTTAATGGTTTAAATTAAAAGGGAAAGTCGAAATAAGAACAGGCAGCTCCTGTCCTGTTTTTGTCTGCGCGCGTCAACATTACAATCGTAGACCGCATCATTACTGCTCAGGAGATGAGACAAAGGTCAAACGATATACATATAAGTATCTATATTTAAATAAATTCCAGCTAACATGATCATATCAAATACAAGTAGATACGTTTTTGATTGGCTACTTGACTTTAATAAAAGTAAAAATACACTCTGAATGATGCTGCATAAAACTAATCGACGCAGCTAATAGACACTCAAAATACATTAATAGCCAATGTATCTAGATCATGAAATGGTAATGGCCGATGATCAGCATTTTAAATAGATATAAATTAGGTAGTGATTGTCAGAGATAGCAGTGACGTCATTATTGATCAGGCGAAATTAGTGTTTTTTTTATTCAAAAGCTGAACTGGGTGTTACTTAACACGGAAATGCCACATCCGATAAAACGAGGCATTTTATTAATCTTATCCGTAAAATAACTTTCTCTGGAGCGAGTTTTGACAATAAATTGTATCGATTTCCATCCGTTTGTCAACAGCATCCATCGTCGTGCCATAATGTATGACTATGACGCGATCGTTCGCTTCTGAGATGTTGAATGCGTGATCAGGCGCACTTTCACTTAATTTTTTTTTTTTTTAACTTTTTCTTGTCTGACCAAGCAAACTGGGTTCCGTAATGCAAGATATGACTTTGTACTTCCCAAGTCTAGATGTTCTAAGAACTGGCTAGAATAAATTGGGTCGCCTAAAAAACGATGTATGAAGAAATCTATTGAGATTGTACTATATATATATCTATTATATTATACTTATAATAAATCTGTAGAGAGGTCAATTCTGTACCTGGAATATATTTTCAAAATAACTATCAGGGGGTGATTAATGATCG
Organism: Hecatera dysodea; assembly: GCA_905332915.2. Lineage (NCBI taxonomy): Eukaryota > Metazoa > Arthropoda > Insecta > Lepidoptera > Noctuidae > Hecatera > Hecatera dysodea. Next base: position 12,579,055 of record HG995298.1, on the reverse strand, counting down.
ATACTGGTGCCAAAAATGCAATCAGTAAAATTTTTGTCTGTCTGTCTGTCTGTCTGTCTGTATGTTCTTTATAGAAACAAAAACTACTCGACCGATTTTAACGAAACTTGGTGCAATTATTCTTCATACTCCTGGGCAGGTTATAGTATACTTATCATCACGCTACAATCAATAGGAGCAGAGCAGTGAACGAAAATGTTGGGAAAACGGGAGAAGTTACTCCATTTTTTAATACTGAATCATGCTGTAAGATGTTATTGTGATTATTTTTGTGAAACTTTTGTTGCTATTTTATAAAACAGGTACTTATTAGTTATTTTGGTAATGTTTAAATATTCGTTCAAATTACAAATTATTAATAGTTTCAATTTTATTTCTTTTTAGGTGAAGTAGTAGTAGAAGTAGGAGCATAGATTTTTAGATACCGATAGGTTAGTTTTGGTTAATTTATGTTCTGTTTTTTTTAGTATTAAGTAGGTAAAAGCGTAGATACTTTTATTAATTAGTAGTTATTTTATTAATTAGTCATACGTAGTTTTAGGTATTTATTTTTAAGTGAAGTAGGTATAGGTTATTATAATATAATTTTGCACAGGCATTTCAGCTTTACTTTCATTTATTTTTTTGTTTAAGTTGTACATATTTCACACACACATAGTGATCTATCAATGCACAGCCCAACCACTGAACGGATCGGGCTGAAATTTGGCATGCAGGTAGATGTTATGACGTAGGCATCCGCTAAGAAAGGATTTTGATTAATTCTACCCCCAAGGGGATAAAATAGGGGATGAATGTTTGTATGAAACTTTGTCAATTTTAAACCGATCGGGCTGAGAGTTTCAAAATCGGGGGTAAAGTAACTATTCCACGCGGACGAAGTCGCTGGCAGAAGCTAGTATATATGTATAAAGATAATCCTATTTATAAGCGTTGTCATAATTTCACTAGAAAAGTAAAAAGGTAGGTAGTTACATTGCTCATACACAATGCAGATCCGGTCGTTAGAGATGCAAATTATAATAGTGAGTCTCTTCTCCCGAAATTGTCGTGATCCGCAGTTATCCTAATGTCGTGTTATTTACCATAAACAAAAACCCAAAGTTCGAGAAAGTAAGTTATTAAGGTGAAAGCGAAACTCGACCACAGAGTACGGGAGAGACGCCAAAAGTTATTACATAAAACGCGTCTTGTTTACCGATTAGGTGAGATTGTGTGGTGGACACAATGACCCGCCGCAGGCCACAACTGCCGTGTCACGTTCCTAAGTACCTACCTTACACCATGCATGACCAACGCACCGTAAACGTACGTAAGTTGGTACAAGTTGGTGAGTTGATATTTAATTAACTCTGTGGAATTATGGCCTACCGGTATTTCAAGCGTAGCGAACTTGGAAGTTAGCCTCATCATCATCATCATATCAGCTGAAAGACATCCACTGCTGGACATAGCTCTACCCCAAGTGGCGCCACAATATCCGGCCGCCCTCCCCATCGGTCCACTTTATGGGAGGCTTTCCAACGCTGCGTCTTCCGGTATGTGGTCGCCATTCCAGAACATTTCGGCCCCATTGACCATCTGTTTTGCGACCAATGTACCCAGCCCACTGCCATGGTTCAGTTGGGCGAACTTAACTTACCCACTTACTCATTCAACCAATCACGCACATTTGAAAATTTGTCACATTAATATTGTGATAACTTTCGTATGAGAAACTGGGCCAGTGACCGAGTTTAAAATCACGATTATCGAAAAACTGATCGGCTCATTACTATTATAAACACAAGGCTTTTGTTACCACTTTATTTTAAGAACTTCCGCACTTAAGTACCTACCTACCTATCTATTGATTTTCAGGCATTTCAATAAAATCACGAATCGGTGTTTAAGTATAACACCGGATAATTGCAAACTCAGTTAGATTGTAATAAATCTTTACAGATTATACATATTTCCTCGATATATTATGAACAGATCATTTGGATTACCTGCACTAAATCCCATCCAACTTAAATAGTAACCTACCAATACACCTACACCCATTATTGAGAAAGTTGAGTATAAAATTTCACGTGATAGATATTTTACAATCTCAGGCATTATAAGGTGACATTTATAACTCACCTGCTAAAATAAGTTTAAAATGAAACTTAAGAATGGTGGTTAACATTTGATCCAGGTTTCTGAAAACCTAAACAATACCTACAAAGTTGACACTAGAAGTTGCGTAAAATTATTTACAGTCAAAACTTTCACCAATAAATGTTTGTGGAAACGGCACAAACAGTATCCTCTTTAAACTCTAACCGGTCCTTTCTAGTTTTAAAACTCACACGTTGCATACAAAACAGAATCTAAGTAAATATCAATGGCCATCCGACAGAATACAAAATTACTGACAACACATCTGGTATTTTACAAAATAATATAGAAGACGACGAGTCAACTACTTACTGCAAAAATCAACAATGTTTTCCCTTCCAACTTTTTAACACAATTTTTTAACTAACATAGGAACGTGAAAAACAAACCACTTACATAATTATTTGACTACTGTAGAAAATTAACCTACGTACCTAAGTCGCTAACTAGGTCAAGATCTCAGACCGTCTTCAAATAATTTTACGCATCCGATGACTGACATCGGTAAATTCGTATCATGGCCAACTTACACTTAATTAATTGATCCATAATTCTCTCTCACGCTGTTCGGGTCTTCATTGTTAACTCGTGAGACCTCGTTGCACTTTTTACAGCTAAGTGACCCCTGCGTATACTTTTAATAATAGGTAATTGATAGGTGCAAGTGGGCCCACAATATGTGGTCTACTGTTTCTTCATGCTAACCGTTCCATTGTTTGTTATTCGCATGGTGAAACAGTGCTATTCTTTTTAACGGACGCCTGCGAGATAGCCAAAGCTTCCTTTACAATATTATGGTAATAAATGGCAATGAAGATGGACCTATTTATTTGAATAACGTTTCCAAACATCGTGACAAACGGACCGTGATAGGATAATACGTATTTTGGAAATGAAATAATGACCCTTAAATTATGTCTTAACAGGAATTTGAACGTGACTTCTGAAGGCTACAACAGGCATCGCTACTGTTTGATAGCACTAATGGTGGCACATCGGTTCCATACCGATCTGCCTCACCATTTCTCAACCAAATTAGGATCGGTTCCCATCCTAATCGAATGAATCTCATTAATGTACAGGGAGCGGCTGCTATTTGACCTCAACAACCCAATAACCCTTTGGCAAGATTGGTTATCAGATTTTCATAAAATCATGTATCGCTCTCATTGTATAACATAGGTCTACTTATTAGTTCTACCACACAACCACTTGAACTATTCATATGACGGCAGAGTCGGTTCCGCAGCACACGTAAGTAATAATTATGTAGCTGTAGAACCACATATTCAATTCCAACGTCAACGTTAATTAATCAAATTTTAAATAAGGACAGACATGAAATTTCGTTTATTACGTCCTTATACTTACTGCGTTCTGTACCTAACATTCATTTCATTGCGAAATTTCAACAGACCATGATTTTGTTGGAGAATTTGTCTACAGTCTACGTTTCTAGACGACAAACTATGCCCAAGTAGGTATCTCAATAATGTTTTCATTGAACTTTGGTAATAAGTAAGACTGCATACGCAAAACTCGAATCATCAAATCGATCAATTGCATTCAATCAGTCCTTATTGAGATTTATCGTAGAAAAAAAACAACGAATGGATCACAGGACAGTTCGATTCTATTCTCTTTTTATTCCTTGAAACGTAGCTACATCTTATACCTGCAAAGCATTATAAATAACAGATCATTAGACCAACATCTCAACAATTCACCAGGCGGCGCCAATTTCCAGGGGTTTGACATTTGACCCCATCTGTTAGCAGTTAGTTGATGTCTCAATCTCAACAAACACACAATGGGATAATGTGAACGCGACGCACGCTACACTTACCTACTAATGCGACTAATTAAGTAAGCGAGTTAATTACGATGTAACAAACATATTCATGTCGCGTGCCACACTAACAGTTCAAGGCAATGTTTGTTTACGTAAACTCTCAAGTACATCAAGAATGCAACTAAATTGGCAACATCGCACATCTGGTGTTCCATTTTAAATGAAGATTTGTCGTCTTCATAGTTATGTAATCGATTGCCTAATATGTAGTGACAGAAAATATGGTAATAAAGTGATTACCGCTACACCAATGTTTAAGTAGCTAGTTAAATTTTCTACAAAGAAAATGTATCTGTATTACTGGAAAGCAGTCCTATGAAATGGACGATCATGTATCGACTTGTGGATTCCACGAAATATGACCGGCAAACGTCATTACAAGAAAAACGTTCCAACTGGCAGGTACGATCGATACTCGTGAAGGCCTTATTGATTGCCGTGGGAACTGTGAGATTGCAGAGGCGAACCATTGTTCCTAGTTATCTGTCTATGAAATCTATGCAGATATGAGACGCTTAATTAGTAATTATGCTCTGTCAGAAGCCTATAAATTACCCAAGTTACTTAATAACGCCTGTCCTTATAGGTTTACACATTAAATAATAGCTACTCGTTGTTACATAAGCTAAGCTATGATTTACTGTGATGTTGAACATCCGTATCGCAACGGTCTATTGCGTTCAGATTATGCGATTGTTTTCAACGCTAAATCCTATTTTGTAGCTGGTAAAAGTGCTGGCTGTTTGAGCGCACGTTTTAGTACCTATATCACACCACCACAACCGTTTAAACACGTATGTTGATATAGTTTGTCTATTACAGGAATCGTTTCTTTATTTTTTTCTGAGTATAAATTACGTATTGAAGTTTAAACATTTTGAAAACACTCATTACTCTGATTAAACTATAAAAACGATTGAAGAAAAAGTTGAAAAAAATGTTCTCCGATACATCGATGTTCGGCATGGCAATTTTTCAACTACAAATATTTATGTTTGTAATTCCATTTTTTTGTGTGATAAATCTACAATTTATCAATTTTCCGACGTTTTTCATTACTTGTGCTGCAAAACCTTGCTTCATTGCAATTCTAGGTCAAACTGGTAACCCATACGTTTTGATTTACTTGCGAGTAAAATATATCGCAAAAATGATGCATAAATAGCCGCATATTTTTGTTGCGTTAAATTAGATGCTTGATATTCTTAGAGCTCCAAGGTACTATAGATCTACGTGTTTGTTATTAATTTCAACAAGACAGACCGACTGACAAACTTAAGAGGGAGATTTTTTTAACTCAAAGTTTTTTATGTATGACATTAATGTCTGTATCTACTGCATTATATTAATTATACGAGTACGTATATTGAACAATATTAACTGTTCAATCATTATAACTAAGCACTATCCGCATTAAATAATGCAGCTTTGAGTTGAGTAAGCTTGCTTTTGTACATGTAATTAATTTATCAATGTAGTAGTTTTATTATGTTTGGTGTAAACGAATAAGAGTAACGATTCAGGCTTTGGATTAAATGGCATTTGTACTTTTTACTACAGATGCATCAAGTTTTGTTGAAAAACTTAATGCATCTGAAAAACTTATGTACATACATATATGTATATTAAATACGCGTTTAATAAGCGTATACACGCTTGTCATAAATCAGCAGGGTATAAATAATCATGTCATGTAAATTATGTGATTCGAGCGCAAGTTCTTGGAACATAACTTAGCAGATTACTTACTTAGCTGTGAAGATTCGATTTGAGACGGTTGACATGATTTCTCTTTAGAGGCGAAACCTGTACATTACGACTGTGAGCGTCATTTTGTTTTACTTCAACTAATTTCTTATATAAATTACTGCCTCGATGGTCTAGTGATCGCTAGTGGTATTGCTAAGCATCAGGTTTTATGTCGATTCCCGGTTACGGCAAAGTGCTATTGGGTTTATTCGGTTTATCGGTACCTAGTACCTAGTCCGGAAATTGTAGGTACCCGGTTGTCCGTCTACCTAATCCTTATTATTACAGATCTGAATGGATTGGACTTTTAGGGATGTTTTATCAGAAAAGTTTAATTTCACAAACTATCCTATAGGTACTTACGCAAGAATAATCAATGATTGTTAACCTGTTGGTCAATTTAAATTGTATACTGCCCGCATTAAATGTCACTATCGAGAGTCCCTTATAGCGGTACAGTTGGGTACAGTGCTCTTATTTGAAAGCTGGTTCCACTAGACATTTACTTATGCATAATTGACCCAAGAAGCCAACTCTGAAGGGTGTCGTAAGTGTTAGTGCAATGTTTATTCGAAAAGATCATAAGCCAGAATCATAACTGATAATTATTTTTTACCAACTGGTAAATATGTTTTTACAGATCTAAATAATGATGAAACAAGAGAGCTTGACAACATCGAAAATTAATTCTATTTTGCTGTGCCCGACAGGGTCCACAATTATCTAAAATTATGTATATTTTAAATGTACCTACCACTTAAGTTAACATTGTGGAATGCAAATAAATATATTGAGTATTGAATTTGTCTGGTTTGGCGGGTTACGTTTTGATCGATACCTACTCTTAAATATTAACAAGTTCGCAAAGGGCTCACAAGAGACGAGTTATTCAATAGGTTCGCATAAACTGATAGTTCGCAAGTGTTCAGGACAGCTAATTTTCATCACGGTTTAAGGATTTGTTCCAAGTGGTCTACATATTTTGTAGCTGCGCTCCCACAAGCCAAGCCTTTGTAAGAAAACATTGCGAAGTAGTTTTAGATAGAAACTGAATTCTCTGTCTACAAACCAAGACACGGAAGTAACAACCAGCATACCTAGGAAATCGTAACCGATTGTGAGTTTCGATTCGTGAGTCATTCGAATATTATTGCATTTAGGAACGAGATATTTATGATAGCTTCTAATTACATGTCAGATTGATAGAGAAACCATAAGATATTTATGTAATATGTTGAACATGCTTCGGTATTGTATGATGATATGCTTGGCGCGTGTCAGCTTGTGGTCAATGGTCACAGTGGGGGTCACTAGGGTCGGTCGTCCGCGAAAGGTGAAAGCGATCCGTCCGTATGTAACTCCATGCTCATACACTATAATCTCGCCCCCTATTACATGGAAGGTTTCCAATCGATGTTAAAATGAACAAGGAAGTGACTCACTTCACAATCCAGTTAATTGTGCCAACTGACGCAGGCTGAATTAATGACGTTATGGACGGTACTTTATGAAAACAAGGCCAATAAGTTGATTGACGGATACAGAACGATTTCACCGAATAATAATTATGTTTTGCTCATGAGACGTCATAATCATCATAATTTAGCCGAAAAACTGACCATAGCTGGAAATAGGCCTCTCACAACCGAAGTCACATTGACCGGTCCTGGATTTGCATCCAGCGGTATCCCGCGGCCTACTCTTACTATTAAATCTTCAGTCCACCCGGTGGGAGGCGCGAAGTAATAGGAAGACTCAACAATAAAATATATCAACAATCATGCTGCAACTTATTTAACCGACTTAAAAAAAAAAACGAGGAGGTTCTCAAGTCGTCTGTATTGTTTTTTTTTTACTTATATGTATGTAAGTCTTACAACTTTTTCTTAGTGTAACGATTTTGATGATTATTTTTATAGTTATTTCAAATTTTGATGCTTCTGATGTGGCCCCCAATTGAGTGAGATCTGACAACTGTTCTAGTATTTGAGTTATCCCTAATAACGCGTTGGCTTCGACTACATTGATGATGTTTTCATTTTCACTTATCGATGTAAAATGAAAAAAATAACTGTATAAGTACGTTGGTTTGGAAGAGCATCCTAGTATTTCGAGGTGGTCCCTCCTCGAAATACTAGGATGCTCTTCCATTTTTTTCTAGTTTGGTGAATATCTGATGAAGAACTTCGGAGATAGGAAACGGAACTCTTCAATACCTGATATCAAATCTAACGGGATTGCTGAAATCGCATATCTGTTTATAGTTCATAACACGTCGGTTCGCTGTGATGGGCTGATGGGGTACGTATAGCTATGGGGTGCCACTAAAAAGTGAAAAATAAAAAACATTTTTACAAAAAAAACACCCGACTTCTAAATTAAAAAAAAAACACACACAAAAAGTAAGTGTTTCTGGTTGTTTGTTCGTTTTTTGGCACCGACCATCCGAAACTAAAGATATTTCATACTTTATTGTTTTTTCTTATTTTTATTTGAGGAGCGTTCGCATTAGCATGTCAGTGGCATGCTGTCAAAAACAATAGGGTAGTTGACTAAAAAAATCTAATTAGTCCGTCAGATAGATTTCCAAAAAATATTGGACACGTATTTTTTCTTTTTTCACGTAAACAAAAAATGAAGACGATACCGAACGTTGAAAACTCGTGTGACGTCACTACTCGCTACAATTTTTACCGAGCCGTAACGTCACAAGCCCCCACTCCTGATCTTTGATGCTTTGTATCTTCGTCAGTTTTTATAGATTTGATAAAGGAAAAAATACGTGTCCAATATTTTTCTATAATCTAACTGACGGACTAAACATAATCATATATTTTTTACTCAGGAAACATCCCTATTCTAATTACGGTACATTTTGACTAATTTTTGACATTGATTTTATCGCTGAGATGTAACCTATTGCAACTTGAACACTTTTTAGGTGTAAGAATTGGCCTTCTGTGCACCGTTTAATAACAGGAGTTTAGAAAAGCCTTTTCAGTAATTATCCTATTGTTTTTCAAATTCATTTTAGGCAATGGGTAATCCCACACACTATACACAAAGTTATTTTTGCCGTTGAAGGAAAGTTCCTATTATCTATTATTTACCAATACTAACAACTCACTCAATACATTATCTACTTGGAAGTAGGTGTGGGTGTTTTATTTTTTGTGCTAAAACCGCGGAAGTAAATTTTAGTTGAACATTAAAACAAATAATACCTGAGTCAGGTGCATTAGTAAAACCTGTTTAATGCCTTGTACGGATTGGGTTATAAAAATAAACTTTTTTATTAGAGTAGGCACCTAGATTTGAAACTGACCTTTATGCAGTCAAACCCCAGTATATAGATATCTATACCGTGGTTAAACTTGCCGTTTCGTTACACAGAAATCGAGCATTTATTTTATTTACTTCCGGCTTTTTAATTTAATAAAAATAAAATGAGTGCTACGGTGGCAATTATGTCCAACGTAAGTAGGTACAGCAATTTATACTACCAAAACGCCAATATTCATATAGTATAGGTACATCAAGAACTAAACGATAGCGCTGTCAGATGCGAAGTGACAATGCCACATCGACACAACGACCATTTATCTTAAATATTAACCGTAAAACAATTTCTATGAAAAATATTGACACTTGGATGTCGTATTGTCGCGTCGAGCCCGTCTATGGGACCCGTAAAGCTCAACGTCAACCACAAAAGTTAAAAATGTAGAGCGACTACACCTTCTCGCTCCTCCTCATTATTTAAGTATATGTATAATTATTCTGAAGACGCGTTGCGTGACCGTTGCATCAAGATTGCATCACGAGCTTGTGCATCGCTGCATCCAAATAAAAGAATTTCTTCAAGTTAGGAATAATGAAATTATTTTATATAATCAATTTGTTTGTGTTAATATTTTCCTGCTCAAATAGATGCGAACAGAAATATAGTATACAGTATTAAATATAACTCCGCTAATTAGGTCTTCCTTTAAAGACTCGTTTGTGTTCATATAACAAGATTGGAAGAAAGTGTCGGACTGACGGAACCTATATTAAATATAAATAGTATCATGCGCTTTACCCTTAGTATTAATTGATTTTAATTATTACTTGACATAAATTAACGAGCATTTACGAAAGTGCAGTATACAGCGTGTGTTATTTATTACCTAGTCATTAAACATAAATTACATGTTCTAGTTAGTTCCTGGAGCCTTTTCACCCGGCACTCTAGGTAACAAAAGGTAAGCAATTATCATTATTTGCAGTTACCTATAAGTATGATATAAGCAGAAACAGCGAGGAGCGTAATCATGACATAATTAGCTGAGCGTAAGAAATTAAGTGGAGGAACCTGCGTAAGGCGTGATGGGCAACGGACAAGCCCGTTTTAAGGCCACTCTCCACTCAAGACAGGCGCGACGCGACAATGTTTATGTATTGATGTTGTTACGATTCCTAGAATTAATTTAATAATAATAATTAATTTAATAATTACTCTAATTTCATAATTTACAATCTTATTCTTATTGTATAATTTACAATCAGTGTACTTTGTATTCCTACGCTCATCAGCTGTTTGTTAAATGCGCAGAAATATAAAATACAGAAATGGCTTGATTTCAGAACGATGAAAAAAATACTGATTAGCGTGTAGAACATCATTATCAAATTATGATTTAATTAAAAAAGGTAGGTAGTTATTATATGAGATACACACAAGACGAAATATAATCCTATCAACCAATAAAATTATTAACGAAACGTCTAACTTATTTCGTAATATCGACTCTTGATTATTCGTCTGGGTTCTTGGCGCACCACTGTTACCTTACTAAGGTTAAACAAAATAAATTTACTCTTAAGAAAACTAGTCATCTTGTAGTTTGAAGATGCAGAAGAATGAAAGCAATGCAGCTTTCATATGTTTTATTTGTATACGTCAGAATTAGACAAAACGTCAGCAAAAACGAAAACAAATAACCTTCCTGATTGCAATATGCCAAGGCGCTTTGAAAAATTATGCATTCAGAAGATATTAAGAAGATGCACCGGAACTATATTTTAATAAATTATTTTAGCGACCCCAAAAATAGAAATAGATATGTAAATAATTGAATTTAAAAAAACATTTTCAAATCAAAACACTGTTGTGAAATATTTAAGTACGTAAATTTAAAATAAATTTACTTTCATGTCTTTTTAAAGATTAATACCATCAATAGATGGTAATTATGCAACGGTCGATGAAAGTAAAAAAGAAATAGTAGAACAATAAAATATATAGTCAACAATGCCAACATATTTCAACATCAAACTAACCATAATATTATTTAAATGGCTACTTACGAGGTGCGACAAGGACAATCACACAGAGAAACATCAAAAATGCAATATTTTAAACAAGCATTTACCTGAAACTAAAATCATCAATTGCATGTCGATGTCGTCGATATCCTCGTGGACTTCGTCGATTCTATTCGTGGCTCGTGAGAAAAATCTGAACAAAGCATGTTTTTAGGTTCCATTCCAAACATCCGTAAGAAACGGAACCCATAAACTCTTAGGATAAGAAAAAATCGGGTGTCTGTCTGTCCGTCTGTTATAGAAAATTTTCTCGAAATCTAGGTACTGGACCGATTTTATTGAAATTTGGTAATCATATAAAATTCTGTGACCCAAACACGGGCGCGTTACGTAAATAAATTAATTTTGAGTACAAACTATATAATAAAAAATGTTACTAAATTGTTCCGTATGACAAATCAAATAAAAGAGCTTATTGTGAGGGGTTTAACTATATTTTTTGGATAACTTTAAAACAAACAGTTGAGAAGTTATTCAAGAAATTAGACGAAAAATTACCATACGACCATTTCTCCAATACTACGGAGCCCAATTTTTATTTAAACATGCATAATTATTATTTTCCTATAGATTACAGGAAAACCTATAAAAATCTATGGTATTTAACTAACATGTTTCCAAAATTAATTTCGTAAGAATCCCTTTACACGCAAGTCCGTCTCGACGTGACCAGTTTTTAATTGCGTATTAGGCTTACTTACTGTTTCCCTTTTTAAATTGATAACGCAATTGGTTTATCAGATTAGGTACCCCACCCTGATTCGCTCCATTACAAAGGACATCCTAGTGTCACAAATTTAAATGAACATTATTTATAAGTCTCTCAAGTCATCGCCTGTTAAGTTATTAAGTTGCATTCGATAAGCCTGCTAGATAAAACAAATAGTTAAGCACGTCTAATTCGTAATAGAACCGCTCGTGTGATGATAAATGTGTGTATGTCTATCTTGCATCATGCTAGTGTTACAGTTCTGCCATCATCTATAAACACATCGCCTAATGTGTCTTTCTTCGTTTTATATTTAATTGCGGAAATGAGACCAAGCTCTTTGCTTTAAGGAGAAAGCTATTAAGTTGCGGACAAAAAGAAAAAGATGCATTTCCTTGTTTTAGAAATGTCCATCAGAGGAGAGTACTGTCGATTAGCGTATCTCACTGCGGGTAGAAGAACAATTTATTACATCCGAGCACCTACATACATCCGTTTCCTGGTTGGGATGTACTACGTACCTAGCTTAAATTGGAAGTATTTAGCCAGTTCGTGAAATATTCGGTTTGGTAGAGTTCAACTTTTTTTAATTGTAAAATCAATGAGTTAATAGCAGCATATTGTCTCAAAAGCAAATTTATCTCTAAAATTTCAAAACTTACTTTTGCTTTCACTTATTAGTAGAAGACCTTAACCTAAGTCTTGTAAGCTATTTTAGTTGCTACCAACATAACGACTGGGAGTTCCTAGACCTAGCTCCGAGTACCTACAACTTTGGGGGCGGATAATTACATTTAAGAACTCTTCAACTGAAAAACTATAAAGTATTTTAAGAACACCAAAAGAAAACCTCAAAAAATCATGGATTTTTTTACAAAGTTAGTTACAAAACTAATGGTACGTTTAAAATAAAATCGTCGACGCTGCCATATAATTATTTACCAATCGTTTCTAACAGCCAAAATAAAGTAATTTAAGTTCATGATTTTGTGTAATTTCGTTTTAATGACGACACAATTTAATTCACAAAGTATTGTTTTACATTTTTTAAGTTATACGACACGACATATCGTGAGATGTCGACAAGACAGTAAAAAAAGACATTGGCGTCGAAATTGCGATATACTTATACACCCACTATACTTAGGTACCCAGTTACTTATATTTTATCTTCATATAACAGTTGCGACAATGCAGGCAAGTGTTATGTAAATATATTGTGCCCTAAAATATCACACTGGCGAACTTATACAATTAAGGATAGCTGGTCCGTTCTTGTTTAAATGTTTATGCAAAACTTTAGTGCCTACATGGTCGTATATCTGCTAAATCTTTAGCTGAACTTGTTTATAATCAATATAACTCTAAAGTTGGATAAAATCTTAGACCAATCTTACATATACCTACTTAGAACTAAATAAGATCATCATCATACTCATAATTTGCCTCGCATTTTCCCAAAAATGTTGCGATCTACTAAGATTTTCTTTGAAGTTAATGAAATTAAGGCATAAAAGTTAAATCAATTAAAACCTCTTATTTTAAAACTCAGCTTTATTATCATTTTTTCTTTCACAAATTAAGTAAACCTACAAGGTTAGTCTGTCTAACAAAGAATTGACTTTGCTGTATAACGTATAAACAAAATACATACGTTTCAAGGAAAAAATAAATCGGAGCATATTATAAATAGTGAGAGATAAGTGCGCAAGGCAGCAATGCAGCATTGAAATTAAGTAGTATCTACCTAATTCCGTACGCGACACGACCATACCTCACGTAGTCAATGAACAGTATATAAATATTTTTGTTTTTCAGAAGACTTTGACAATGAGACTCGGTAGCCTGTACGTTTTCTTGAGGTCATTGTGCAACTGCGGAACGTTAATGATGACCAAAGCACGGTAATTAGCATAATTAAACGCAAGCCACATAGCTGAAGTATTTTCAGCGTGACTCCGGTGTGTTTTTTTCTTGTGTAAAGGATAAAATCAAGATTGTGCCACACGATTTTTATTAAGTACGCACGACGAGATGAGATTACGTATTATCAAAAATAACATACTTCCACAATTTAACCCCTTTAGAAGATATTCTGAAGGGAGAAGAATTTATTGAACTCGGTACGTATTTCATAAATAAATTTTAGGATTCCAGCAGTATTTGCTGGGCTCTTGATGATCAATTTTTGATGTGCTTGTTGCTGACAATGTAATTAATCATACACCAGCGCCATGGCAGTAAATGACTTCCAGACTTTGCATAAAATAGAGCATGTTTTCTTTTTAAATTTAGTTTTAAATCATAAAAGTTTTTTTCCGTAAAATTGCACTGGGTACTTACCGCATAAAAGTAGCGCAAACAGCTCCATTTTATAATCCATTGTTATTTTATTGATGTTTATTGGCATTCATTCGTGCAGCCTTATTCAAAGTTCACGTAAACAATGACGTATTTTTCCCGCGTAAAAACGCAACGGTCGAACTGGCGCGTGCGTTGGCGCGCTTCGCGATACGAATGTCGAATGACCGCGTGACTCGAGAAACGCGCCATACGGCCAATTTTTCGTCGGTTTAAAGCCTTCTTCCTATATTATGTATTCCAATTTACTGTGTGAAGTGTGATTTCTATAATCCGAACGCATTTGTGTTTTATAGACGAGGTGAAGCGGCTAATTTAGTTTCTATATCATGATTTAAAAACGTACCTAGGTATAATGATTTCTAGGGCACGTATCATTGTTGCGCCCCTTCTTCTGTTTTGATTTTTAAATTTAATAATTATAATTGGCGATTATTTGCCTCTTTCGATAGGCGCCCAGGGCTCTTGTCCTACTTGACCCACCCTTTTTACAACCCTGACATAGATATGTGTTCTCTCGTTGAAATGCACTATGTAATGTTAAAACTCTTAATACCACTTAAAAATAAAAAAGTGGTGATCATATCTGTTAATATAAGCCCTGATTTAAATTCGTAGATATTATCACCATTTTCTATTTTTCCAAGTCACATCGTCCATTGCTAAACTCTTCTAACTAAATAATGAAGAAGACAGATGGATTCGAGGATACCTACAATCAAAAGAAGCGACGACCTTCACGGGGCGGTGGTTGCAGAAGCTGGTTCCGAGTCACAGTAGATTAAGTAAAAAGGCATGTTACCTAGTAAATGGGTTGTGGAGTTCAGATAAGCATTCAGCTGCCTCCAGCTAGACGAGAAATTGACCTAAACATAGTTGAAAAAAGGCTAGGCAAAGGCTCAGAGGTCCATCAAGCTATTTCATAAAGTAAATGTTTTTATAGGCACTCAGAAACGAAAAACAATAAGCATAGTCTAACGTTTGAAAAATTATGTCAGTTCTCGATAAACACACCTTACAATTAACGAAAAAAAAAATGCATCGTGACCAAGAAAGATTTCCCACGGCTGGCACATTTAACGTGGCAATTCATATCGAAGACCCTAGGCTATGAATCGACATTGTATAGAACTATGGAACAATGCTAGTTATTAAATGTAGGTACGTGTGAGAATGCATAGCTTTACGTATTGCATATATACATAATTATATGTATGTGATAGTAACTTCCCGCTCTAACAGCGTGGTCAAGGACTTCCTATAGAACAAAGGGGTTCAAGCACATGAAGCTGAAGTTGACTAAAACTAATATCAGAATACCTATTGTCGTACTTAAGAAGCATTCAAATACAAGTTGCAATAACATATCGGACGCAAAATTGACAAATTGTTCTTGTCATTCTGCGACTGCGATGCGATTGCAAATAATTCTTAAAAATACTAGAATTAGATAGGTCTTGAGAATAACTCCAATTCAAATAAAATGTAAATCCTGTTAAAACTTTTTATTCAAATTGATTTACTTACTAACAAGAATAATATCGTATATATTTCAAGGATATGAAACTATCGGATCTAAGATTGCATGGGAACTGGGTAAAGATTCGGAATGGGTGATGCCAGTGTATTACCAGTTTAGTAAACTATAACAAGATGTACCTACATGATTAGCACATTAGCTACTTTATTTCAGGTTTTCCAATTAACTTATACTTCTCATATCGGTCAGAATACTTTTTGAGATTTTGATTTCCTCATAGTTGTCCTTTCTCTCGCAACCC
This sequence comes from Hecatera dysodea, assembly GCA_905332915.2. NCBI lineage: Eukaryota > Metazoa > Arthropoda > Insecta > Lepidoptera > Noctuidae > Hecatera > Hecatera dysodea. The sequence continues at coordinate 12,563,091 of HG995298.1, read as the reverse complement.
TTCACTAATTTGAATGATAGGTTCATTCGGGTAATGAAGGGCGAGAGAAACTTCCACTTCAAGTATTTTTTTTGCTTCCATTCTTCTGTCAGCAGTAATCTTAGAGTTAATTTTATTTGTAGCCTTATTATCTGCCGTACAATCAACCCATGGTTTCTTTAGACAAGGGGCTCTAGATAAAATATATTTTGAGGAAGGCTAATTTTTGTAGGTACTTTATAATGTTCAAATTCAAGCCTCATTTTTCAAGTTTTACAAATAATTGTCGATTTACAATTATTTGCAAAACTTGAAAAACGTTCGGAAATTAGAGGTGTTTTCGACAGTTCGCGTCGTGTGTAGCAAAGTACTCGTAAAATAGATGCGAACGCTTCTTAGAAATATACCAGAATACGTAGGATTACTGTAGATTTTTTTCAAAACTTTGCCCCACTCTAAGAACTTCTCCTGTATCGTGGGTGCTTTTAAAAACATACAATTTCACATACACAAACAGCCAGACCCGGAACAACTATCTGTAGGCCATACAAATATTTATTCCGTGCGGGATTCGAACCCACGACACGTAACGCAGCAGCCAATCGCTCAACCGTGTCGGTTGTATTTTTTTTTATTTTTCACTTTTTAGTGGTACACCCCTCCTCCTCCCCCCACCTAAACGTACTAATCAAATTGGTGTTAACAATAAACAAAAATGCGATTTCAGCAATCCCGGAAGATTTGCTATCGTTTATTGAAGAGTTCCGTTTCCTATCATCTCTGTTCTTCATCAGATCTTCACCAAACTAGAAAAGAACCACGTTGAAATACTAAGATGCTCTTCCAAACCATCGTACACAATTTTATTTTTTCATTTTATATCGATAAGAGGGATTGAGAACGTCGTCAATGTAAAAAATGGGACCACGCGACAAGCACCAGCTTTCGAATATAAAAAGAATCTTCAAAATCAGTACACCCAGTACAAAGTTAAGAGGTAACACACACAAAATACAGTTGAATGGAGGATCTCCTCGTTTTTTAGAAGTCGTTTGAAAAGATAATAAGTGGAAAATGGGTCTTATGTAAAATTAAATCGAGTACAATTTGTACAATTTAATTCGTTCAAATAAATTTATCGATTTTAAATATTCAAATATTTTGGTAGTATTCAAAGGTTAACGTTACCGGTAACGATGGGACCTCAGCTGTCTTCTTTGACAGACATACACAACACAATGTAAATTAGTATTTGTAATGATCAAAGATAATGGTAATAGATGAATAGCCACTGGGGCGCAGCACTATGGGGAGATATCCCTATAATCCCTTTGCTCAATAGCCATTATACATATGAGATATACCATTGGAAAGGGCTTTCCGAGAAGAACATTTGCTGGTTACTTAACTAGGTATTGCTAATTGTCAGTATGTTCAAAATTAATGACTAAATTATAATATGTGACTAATTTTGAAAACAAAATTGTAGCGTCCTTACAGCCATAAGATATACCTACACCATTGGACACAGCTATTCCCAATTATAATTCCGTTTGGTGTAAATGACCGAAATAGGCAACAAATTGGATATCAAAGTTAAGGTTTCTGTTCGGCGCCCAATAGCCATAAGCGTCACTAATTGAAAGAGCTTTTCAAGAAGAATCTTTCCTACTACAACGACTTTTTCTAATTATTGTTCGTTACTTAAAATATGTCATTAAAATGTTTTTAAGGAAGAAACATAAGATTTACAAATAAGCATAGTTAACAAGTATTGCATATCTTTAGATATAGAACAGTGTCTTAAAATCTCTTTGGTTGTAGAAAATTGCAGTGTAGGTTTTTTGGGATGTTCTTAGGATGCAATAATGTGCAACCCAGCGTGAGGTGTCGCCACTTAAAATGAAATATCTCTTGATCAAAGCGTTACATCGCTAAGTGTTGTCAGACGTGTTATGCAAAAAAACAAGGTAGTGTAGCGATACTTCCCTCCGCAATTGTAACACTACAATTATAATTTCGAACTTCATGGGTGAAATGAACTATGTTTGAAGTGCTGTACCAAATAGCTATTAAACTTGAAAAACCGCGGTTTCTTCTTAAAAAGTGTAGATAGTGATTGACTTTTTCCGTGGAATGCACCGTTTAGGACATTTAAACATAAATCTTAATCATGACCTAAAATTAAGAAGTTCGGAAAGCTTCTTAATTTTCGGTTACTACTACGCAGTTAGCACAAGTCTTTTGAAGTTGTAAAATTGGGTACACCTGTCCTAACAATATCCCAAAAAATTACGACAGTGCAATTAATTGCGACCAAACGCGTTTAATATGTCTAAGGTGACTAGGCTAATTAGAAAGGTGATCGAGTTTTATAATAGCGTATTATAATGAACAGCTGATAACATTTGCTCTATTGCGAAGTCGGTGTTTTATTAAAAGTTAATCATTACTACAAGTAGGTTCCTACTTGTAATTCTTACAGATCCCTGAAATATGGTGAGTTAATAAAAGCATTTGTAAGGAACAGCCTAAAAGTACATCGCCCTTTATAATCTGTTACTGATTTTCTATGCACTAACATATGAATTCTGAAATATACACATAATTAGAACAAACGTGTATTAAAGCAATCATTTACACAATTGTTAGAGTTATTTCTTCTGACCTTCAGGCGTCAGCTGATGAAAGTAAAAAGGAACAAAAACATTGTGTTAACACTCATCGCTGTGAGGTAACAAGTAATTATTGTGTATTCATGCAAAACGACGATCTGATATCGGTAAAACTTGATTAACTAAATACCAGAATAACATAAGCAACATGGAGTAACCATTTATCTATGTAACGCAAAATAAAACTTAAAGATATCCTATGTAATCAGATAAGTTGCTTGTACATGCACCATGTTTAATAGACGCAATTAGAAGAACCAGCACGGTAGGTATTTTGTACGCTCTGAACTTCAATAATGACTCTGTTCTCTACAACGTGTATTTCTAAATACGAGGAATAGAATTCCAAAATTATAATTAATATATATATATATATATATATTAATAATTAATTATTATATATTATTATTAATATAATATGTAGGTAGGTAATCCTTACTAATATTATAAATGTGAAAGCGTGGATGTTTGTTACGCTTTCACGCAAAAACTACTACACCGATCATCATGAAACTTTGTACACATTCTTAATTCTTGGAGGTATTAGAAGTAATATAGAATACTTTTTTTTAGGATAATTTCCGACATTCACGCGGGCGAAGCTGCGGGCAGCAGCTAGTAAAAATAAATTCCTTTTATAGTCTATATTTATTTTTTTTAAATCTGGAAAGAAGTTCTGTATCTACAAGTTGACTCAAACAAATTAGGAAACATCATAAGTTACATACAATAGTTTAGGCACACACACTGTTAGGCTTAAACGCTTAAACATTATGTTATGTATTCAAGCTACAGGATAAAAGAGACTTATAATGCGGCCTCATATCATTAAAAACTTTCACAAATCCCTCTTAAACTTAATCTCTGCTTTAAATACTTTAAAATAATTATGTATGTACATCTCCCTATCTTTTGATATTCATGTCAGGAATAACCTACTATTTATATGGTTTTGTACCTAACTTTCTAACTCAAAACATTGTACTCGTAGGTACTATAGAACATACAAACATTTCATTCATCTGACGAAATGAGAATGTTGTAATGTTCTATTATAAATGTTCAGCTTTGTTAATACTGTCGCTTAGTATAAATTTTCATGCATTTACATCCTGTGTGAACATGTGGAACGATAGCAACTGTACGGCAGAAAAGATCGGGTACGGGTAGTGACAGCCTATTGAGCTATTGTGCCAAAATCTCACCGTGAAAACTTAGAAATGAGCACCCAAGTTTTCATGGTAAGCTGTTTAGAATAGTGTATGTAAATGTTTGTATATATATAGTGTTCAGAATATACCAACTGTGGTGCTATTCTGTAAAATTGTCACAGTAAAAACTAATGCGAAGTGAGCTCTTAAGCTTTAAGAGAGATGACAGTTCACCAAAGTCCATGCCCACTTCAGCAAAATTTTCACAATAAAGGCTTAACAGTAAACGTGTTAAACAGCACCCTTCTGGAAAATATGTCGCATTGACAGTTACATATATTAAATAAGGCCCATGTATTTAAAGTTTATGTAATAAAGTAATGTAATATAGGTTGCACTGGACCCTGAAGAAAAATGACTATTAGGGAGTTACTTATAACATTAAAATACCTGTATTTCTCGAAAGCTTAGGCAGAAGTGTATTTTGTTTGAATATTTCAAATTAATTGTAAAATATCGCATGAAATTGGAAACTATTGAACTTGGATGTTATAATAATCAGAAATAAGTAGTCAAAGTCATAGTTAAAACATTGATCAGGTAGGTATAATTTACCCTGAAACTATGAAACACTATTTTATTCGTAAGTCTGAACTTTCAAGACGTAAATGTGATAGTGCAGGCAAAGAGCTTTGCTACAAAGTAATTTAGTAATGTATTTACAAAACAATTATCATCAAATAAATGTACAGTTTACCTTTTTAGGTAACAACCAAAAGGATCCATGCCTTTATTGCCCGTTTTCACAAACCCTAGGCGCCAACTTAATGGATGATGAATATTATTGCTCTGTAAGACTTCAACTCTCGTCGCTGAGCCGAACGTTGAAAATCTAACAGTGCACATTAATTTTGGTGTCGCTTATTGTTAGTGAAAAGAGCATACGGCCTTTTAAGATTTTAGGAAATCGTCATAATACGATAAGAGAGTATGCCTAGCATACTCAAAAATTGCACTATATCGATTTTATTACAGAGTTACTTAATAATTATGGTTTTCTATTACTATCTAACTTATCACATACTTAAACATATACTAGAGTTTTCACAAGTTGCCAGATGAGATTACATGAGATGCGTATGGAAGGTTCTATACAAGCTTTCCACTAGGGGAAAATAATTTTCTAACTTACCTCGTTTGAAATTCTGAATTAAAATGATAACATTTTCCAGAAGCTATAGAACTATATAATAGTGAAGTCCTTCAAGTCTTTCTGCATAATAATATCGAGTGGATCTAGTATTTATATGTAGAAGGAATGAAACCTCCCAAGTAGCTGCAGTGAGTACTAGGCGTATATAAATGTATAACATACATACATACATATTGTACATATATATTGTAACACCAGCCAACCTCGCCCCTAGTATTACTTACTATTGCAATGAATAAAACACGAATTGGGATTTAACTTCGTACTTATTTATGGCATCTGCCTTATAAGAGCGCTACTGCATGATTTTTTTTTATCAAATAACGCTTATCTATACTAATATTATAAAGCTGAAGAGTTTGTTTGTTTGTTTGTTTGAACGCGCTAATCTCAGGAACTACTGGTCCGATTTGAAAAAATCTTTCGGTGTTAGATAGCCCATTTATCGAGGAAGGCTATAGGCTATATATCATCACGCTAAGACCAATAGGAGCGGAGCAGCGATAAGGAATGTTTTAAAATCGGGGATTCCACGGGGACGAAGTCGTGGACAGAAGCTAGTTTCCCATATTCATAATTCAAAATACTCTTTATTCTTTTGCCAGATACTTTCAAAGTTCTATCGACAAACTTGCCCGCCATGACCCGCAGCCAAGGTGTGATGATGTATTATATTGTGATGATCCTCATCATCACAATATAATACCAAGTCCTAAACAGAATAAATTTCTGTAATTTAAAGACCACTTGAATGAAGTTCTGCATAGGGAATTAATTTCTGATGCACCATTGTCGTTATAACTGTAAAAGCAACCAAGATGGAAGCGCTTGATGATTTTGTTCTCCCTTAGAGACGAAACTGGTAGTTGTTCATACGTTTAAAACTTTCACTGAACAGTTTTCAAATCAACACTAACCCGTAAACGATAAAGTATGTTGTTCAACTATCTATATTTTATAGATTAGCCAAAGTACGAACATCTTGTGACATTTAAGAATAAAATGAAAGAAAATGTAGGTTAAAAGCACACTTTGTAAACAAGCATATTACAAACTAAGATTCAACATAAGAATGCTTGGAACCATGCTGGTCTTGCTCCATAGGATAATCTAGGCTATAGACAAAGTCACATTTGTTGATATGTATGTGTTGATATATTGAATATGTAGGTCGACCTAGTTACTGATTTTGTATATTTAATTTAACACACAATGATCCTTTGTTAATTAAAGTATATTTAAAGCAATTGTTGCAAAATTTTTAACCTCTACCGGTATTACTTTGTTGTACCCATTAGTACTCTTGGAGTGTTATTTTGGGTGCATCGTCCTCACATACATATTTACTAATATATATTTAATATTATAAAGCTGAAGAGTTTGTTTGTTTGTTTGTTTGTTTGAACGCGCTAATCTCAGGAACTACTGGTTCGAATTGAAAAATTCTTTTTGGGTTGAATAGACCATTTATCGAGGAAGGCTTTAGGCTATATATCATCACGCTTAAGCCAATAGGAGCGGAGCAGCGATAAAGAATGTTTTAAAATCGGGGATTCCACGGGGACGAAGTCGCGGGCAGCAGCTAGTTTACTAATATTTGAAGAGTTACTAAGGTGTTTTGACTTTGATAGCAACAGAAAGTTGCTCATAAATTGAGAAAATGGTGTTCATCGGAATATGATATAAGTACCTACTTATTCCAATGAACATAATTTTCTCAATTAAACTAAAGAACGTCACCGGACACGACCCTAACATACCTACTTACACTCGTTATCCACCTGGCAACTCATGACTTCCTAACGCAAATATTTACAAAAAGATCTCGGAGACAAGTTTAGTGTCTATGAGGCGGTGCGGCTTGGGCCGCGTCGGTTTCCTCCGGCGGTACAGGCGCGCATTCAGCCGGTAGAGGGCAGGCGACAACGCGCATCGCACGTTGAACCACCAGTCGCACGACGCTACTCCTTGGGAGAACACCGTGCCGTTGGGGCACAGGAACGACGCTTGGCGGCCGTCGATGTCACAGTAGTGCCACGCTGGAAAAATAAACGTATCTTGTCAGATTATTGGAATGGTTGCTACTTCGCGACTTAATTTATTCGAAAGAGTCACCGCGGCCCTGGAACGCAAAGGGCATTAGGAGGAACACAGGTGGGTTTTAGTCAGTTAGAGTCTGGCGCTCCCTTCCGCTACACCCAGAGTGGAAGAAGGCATTAATTGATGATTTCCCATCCAAAACAAAAGGACAGTTTACTGACCCGAATTGATTTTGGAAAGGAAAGACATCGAATCTACACATAACATCACGACTTTATTCCCCAAAGCATAAAGCAGTCAGCAGTAGAATACCTCACTTTATTAATGTTACTTTTGTTTACGTTCCAGTTTCTTAAATAACAAAAGGAAGAAGGAAACCTGGTCTCCTAATCCATGTTCATAAATATCTCGATTCCAGAATAATAAAAAATAATGGGTAAAGGTTAATGAATCGACTTGCCCTACAAAATCACTACCTGGTTGATACAACAGATAGCATTGAGATTGTCACATACTCGCATTGCTATATGTCCTACAAACATGATAACATTGATATCGTGTGCACAAACAATTTTTTCAGTATCTTTCAAGTAACTCGTGATAGAGGTAATTTTGATTGATCTTGATGATAGGACGAATTAAAATGCGTCAGAAATACTTTTCTCACTTTTAATAATAGCTGCAATTCTACTAATCTTTAATCTAAACAACGTCTGTTTTTGCATTTACATTTTTAATTGCAAGATATTAGTGTATTTACAAATAGGAGCTGTTCTTGACAGATTGCTACTGAGATACAAATGCGAATGTTGCTTAAGAATTAATAGAACTAGCCATCAGATAAAACAATCTTCTTCTCTGTCATTGCATTCAAACTGTCTCAGATAAAGAAGGAAGATACCTTTGAGCCTTATTTTTTATGTGCCGTTTAATGCTTTTTTAAAAACCAATATTCCCACGACATTACTTATTAACAGAATATGTTAATTATAATTCGAGAAGGCTTAATTTAAAGCCAAAATAGAACAAATTTGTTCGAAGCAACACGTTAAGTAGTCATTCCTCAACTTTAATGATGCGGAAATCGTGCTAATGATGTTATTTTTTTATCGACCAAATGTAGAAATTAATTTATATGAATAATGTTATAAATCAAGTTAATAATCAAATAAGACACCAATCTGGCTGGTCTTTTAAGCAATTACTGACGCAGGTCGAACGCTGTAAACATAATCTGGTCAAATGGAGCATACTCCAATAATACCAAACGCTGTGCACGTGGAACCCCTTCACAGGACATGCGTCAACTCCTAAATTGGCCGTCGCGCACTACGACCTGAACCATCCAAGATTTAAACGAGAACAATGATAAAGACAAGTAGATAAATACTGGTCGGACAAATAATCTATCGTTACGAAAAGAAGAACAGGATGTAATAAATTATCAAAACCAGAAATCAATGAATTAGAATTTAAGTGCGTATGGCAGAGCTCACGTTTTCGACCCACCATTTCATGTCGAGATCATGTTCCGGGTTACTTTACGTTATAATTATCTGACCTCAATGTATCATAAGGTCAGTAGTAAATCATTACAGCACGGCCAAGGTCGGCCACAGAATCTCAAAAGCTTTGTTCAGACAATAGAATCAGAAAGATGAACACATTGAACACCTACATGTTAAAGTTAATTTTCTTTGTCTGTTATTTTTTTGCCGATTTATCTTCTTTAGATACTAAGAACTAATTAAGCTCCTCCTACTTAATCGTAGATATAATTTATTACATGATTAACATCTTGTATTTCAAAAAATAAAGGTGTGAATCAATATACAATTGAATACCATCGTGCTAATCAAGCGTTATGAAAACGTTTGACAAATCGTAATCGAAAACGCTGTAGGCATGATTATGTTAGAATAAAAATATATGTAAATCATAGTGTGGCAGCTAGTGAGAAACGTACTTAGGATTGCAACAATCGCATATTTTTGCCATTGTTCGTGTCTCTCATTTGTATGTTTTTGACAGTTACCTTGACAACGGGTCTCCATATCTGCGAAAAAGCCCGGGTAAGGCTGGTCATCGCAGTAAAAGTTGGTATATGGCACTGCACCAAGAACTGGGTAGTCTGTCCCTGGCTTTCCTGAAAATAACCAAATAATAATGTTTAATACGCTTTAAATGAGTATTCAGCTGTATTCATATTTTTTATTAATGAACTTTGGGTTTGGTGACGCGTTGATGTCTTTTGTATAGGAGTAAATTTCAAACATTAAAATACAGTGCTTTAATAAAAATATCATGTTCCGCATTACATAATTCAATGTCAATTATAAAGGACTGTTATTTAAAAATAACCTAACTCGCTTTTTTACCAAAATAAGTAATTATTAATAATGTTTAACATTGAAATGCAAAATGAGTCATGTCACTTTTATACGGTGTAGTTTAACTTGGTAAAAACTAGTTTAACATAGAACTGTACTACGTTACATTAAGTTACATTTAATGAACACGTTTTAGAGGTCAAAGGTGCCTATGTCCCACACAGATCGAACGGCACGCCCCATAAACACCGGGTATACTCCATATAATTATTTTCAAGTAAATTAATCTCGTGTCTTCGGACTGAACCGTAAAATAGACCCATTCGATTTTATTATTTGTTAAAATAAGTAACTTTTAGAGTAACATTACAATAATATTTAACTCTCACTGATCATAATTTCAAAATAGCCAACAAAATGCATCATTTTCATCCTCAACATTAATTGTCAGCCATCATCTATTAATAATTACATAAACATACTTTTACAATTGGTCTAGACGCTAAAATTCGTGAGAAAATCATCGTCCCGTTCGATCACGAGCAACTCTTGCGCATATTAGGCCGCTCCCGGCACTTGTACAGATAACGAAAGTTCGCTTGCAGTGACGACTTTCACTACAAGTCTCCACTACCAACAATTCTCGATTGTGCGAAATAGCATCCTAGACTTAACTATTTAGTGCTAGCCACCGGACCCGCTTACGTGATAGGCACAAATGAGAGATATCAAGAGAGGACCTATGTTCCCTTTAAATAATACTAGCTGCTGACCGCGACTTCGTCCCCGTGGAATCCCCGATTTTAAAACATTCTTTAACGCTGCTCCGCTCCTATTGGCTTAAGCGTGATGTTATATAGCCTAAAGCCTTCCTCGATAAATGGTCTATTCAACCCAAAAAGAATTTTTCAATTCGAACCAGTAGTTCCTGAGATTAGCGCGTTCAAACAAACAAACAAACAAACTCTTCAGCTTTATAATATTAGTATAGATTTACCGGGATGATCAGTATTACATGTCCCATTCCATACATGATCTACTCACATCTATGTGTCACCGCGAAGACGTAACAGACAGACAAAGTTACTTTCGTTTTTATATGAGTGTTAACTAATTATGAATGTTATAATCGTAATATGGATTACTTTACGCTTATTGGGAAACAAGAAGTGATAGTAAAAGATTACTCGAACATGGTACATTCACCTTTGACCACCATTAATTTACGGTACAGCGACTACAATTACTACGATCGTCGTATATAATAGAACTCAGCACACAGGCCTACGTTCAAACCGCAAACGTTACGCAATTGTAGAATATAGATTACCTTTCCAAAGATATCTGTTTTAATTCGTAAAATAAAATGTGTATTCCGTAGAAGGAAGGTCTTCAATGCAAAGTGATCTGCAGTTCTACACGCGTTTGTAAATGCTGCGAAAACGCTTACGTCATAAAGGGAAATTAATGTGAATGACTACATAACAAGCCAATTAACATTTTATATTTATGTATTTCAGTTAAAGCGATCAGTAGTAGTTGATGTGTTACAATTTAGTGACATACGAAAATATCGGTTATTCTTAGTTAAATATGTACTGATTGAAATTAATCTATACTAATATTATAAAGCTGAAGAGTTTGTTTGTTTGAACGCACTAATCTCAGGAGCTACTGGTTCGAATTGAAAAATTCTTTTTGGGTTGAATAGACCATTTATTGAGGAGATAACATCACGCCGCGAGTAATAGGAGCGAAGAAAAAATGGAAAATGTGGAAAAAACGGGGAAAATTATTCATCTTTGAGGGCTTCCGTTGCGTGCGCTGCGAAAACGGTTCAAGATACCAAAAAAATATGTAGGAAAGAATGATTCTTTCCGCGACAGTATGTCTATCTTTTAAGATTAACTCACTAGAACCATTTTTATGGTAATCAAATTTGGTCGAAAGGGATGAAAGTTTGTATTAAACTTTGTCAATTTTAAACCGATCGGGCTGAGAGTTTCAAAATCGGGGTTAAAGTAACTATTCCACGCGGACGAAGTCGCGGACAGAAGCTAGTGTGTCATAAACAAATCTGCACTTAATTGATGTGCTTACAATAAGTTTTACTACGAGTATTGTTCTAATAATTTTCACTAAAACATTCATGTCTTTTGATAGGATGAAACTATGCATTTCGATAAGCCATCAGGAACAGCCGAGTAATTAATTATCCACGCGTATTTTTTATGTAGGACTGAGAAAAAGTAACCTTTCCTAAATCAACTTCAGGGTGTGAAATGAAGCCTGCGGATGGCGAGCTATCGGCGGCTTGCCGTCCGGTAGCAACCAGGCCCGAGTCCACGGCGCGTCGTGTTCCACGCGCGCCTCAAAGAGCCGTCAGCAAAGAGGACGGGGCCAATGCCTGCTAGGGCTGCGGACTTTGTTCGAAAGAGTCACCGCGGCCCTGGAACGCAAAAGGCACAAGAAGGATCACGGGTGGTTTTAGTCAGTAAGAGTCTGACACTCCCTCTTGCTCCGCCCAGAGCGGGAGAAGTCATTTGATGATTTCCCATAAAAAAGGGGTGAAATGAAATCAATGTTTATCTTTTAGCAGCATAAACTAAATTATTATGACGCAAATGATTGCATAAGTACTTTGAAGGGAAATACAGGTAAAGGTAGTTTTTATTTTCCAGTGTCGACGTAGATTCTATCTCAGATGATGGAAGACGGAAAGGCGCTATTAGAGCGGAGACACAAATGTGGTTTTAAATTACGTCTAGTTTGTACACCTCTAAACTGGTGTTATTAAATAATCGTACTTGTTAACTAGCCACCTTAAATATGGCGTAATGACACTTTTGAATCTCTCATTGACACTTTAACTGCCATATTTAACACTAAGTAATAAATTGGTTGTAGACGTAAGGCATACAATTTTCATTCTAGATTGGGCGACAATCTTTGCTCGTTGACTTGACGGAAGTAGCTGCCCGAGCTTCTGAAGGCCGATTTAAAAGGGTATACAATTAAAGATGATTGATGATTTTCTCCAACAGTTTAGTTTAATGCTGCCGGTCAATGAAACATGGGTGCATGCATTGACTTACATAGTAAAGGGCTGTGGCCTTTTAACGTTGTCGGTAACGTTAGCGTACACCTCAGTTTGTATTGAAACTGAATAAGCGCGGCAATAACGGAAAAAACTTTTTTTTTATAAACTTTAACTAAAACGAAAATTTACGTTAACGCAATCGAGTAGTTAGGAAACTCGCACTAATCCATCAGGGCGGACGTTTTGACGCTACGAATCAGCCTCTACGGAATTTGGCATCTAGACTGAAGCGACCGAAACTCGCCATGCGGACGGCAATTTTCAGGAGTGTTCATATGCGCGAGAAATTAAAAATGTTGCGTTTCTTGTATGGTGAGCGCGTTTAAGCAGACTTTCGGACTCCCCTCACTTAACTATTTGCTAATCTATTCATGTTTTTTCTTTCCTTTATTTGTCTCTTTCGGTGAAATTTTGTTAAAATGTATATGGGAATCAGGAAAACAAGGCACATCTAGTACCTAATATTTTTCAGGCCACTGATTAAACAAATAAAATTGTAAGAAAACTTGCTATTATTTCCTCGCTACAAATTGGTAAACTTTGCGACTCTGCTAAAGGTTGGCGCAACTTCTACAATATTATGTAAGTCTAGGAACTGTTGCTATTGTGTAGATACATTGTATATAAATACAAATGCAAGTCAGCGTAAAGGTCAAAGTGCGAAGCGAATTCTAGTTTTGGCAAGTATAACGAGGCAATTTAAGAATATTGAAATACCGCGTGCGTTTATCGGTGACATAAATGAGAAATGCGGACTGTTCATATTCTTCTATATCGCAAACCTAGGTTCTGACTAAACATTCGATAAAACTGTACAAAAAAAAACTGTTCAGTAATTTTGAGCATTTTCTTGGAGTTTTTACAACATTTTATTACCAGTCTCGTCGGACTGAGATGACGACTAACAGAGACGTACGGACATGAAACATGTTGGCTAGACCCAAAATAAACTCATCAGGTCTGATGATATCATATTCTCTACACACAACTATAATAAGTCGGATAATATTCAACTACAACAAGCCTCAAAAGGATGCAATATTACCCATGTCATAATTATCCAACCAGCGTACCCTTACGCATAATTTCACATCCAGTATCCTACTTACGAAACCATTAATTCCATGATAAGATTACACAGATAACAATTTATTTATTTTTTATTTAGAGCGGTGGTGGCCGAGTGGTATTGGCCCCGACTTACGAATCGTAGGTCACGGGTTCAAACCCAGCCAGGCGCATTACTTTGTGTAATTAATTTCATCACCACTGCTCTCAAAACGGTGAACGAAAACATCGTGAGGAAACCAGCATGTCCTAGAACCAAAAATTCGAAGACATGTGACATTCACCAACCCGCACTGGGCCCGCGTGGTGGATTACGGCCCATTCCCTCTCCTAGAGTGGAGGCCTGTGTCCCAGCAGTGGGAACGTTAAAAGGCTGATTATGAGATAACAATTTTGCCAGCAAACATGAAACTCGTGGCTATAGACATGAAAAGGATGTAAACAGACTTACAAATAATTGGTATAATACGCGTACTTTATTGGTGATAGCATTCTCAACCTATCAATCTACCTAGGCTTTTCTCAACTATATTCTCGTCGGCCTCTTGTCTAACCGGATGCAGCTGGATACCAGTATTTTACATGGTGAGAGCCTATCTGACGTCAAAAACCCAGTAACTGGGCAAGACTCGTTTCAGATTTACTGGCTTCAGACTATCCGTATCAACTGTCAATGATGTTCAAATGACAGCCGGGAACAGCGGCTTAGCGAGTTTTCTGAAACACTGAAGATTCGTGGTATATAGGTAATAGATGGTTACCCACCCACGAATCTATCTCGGCCAGCGATGCTTAACCTGCAAGCTAATATTCTCAACCAGTCTCCTAATTTGTAAGGAAATCAACGCATCAATCCTCTTAGTAATCAGCATCGCCCGCCTCGTATAGGACCATCCGGCTAACCTTCAACATATTAAAAAATAAAAGATGTCCTATTACGTGACCAACCAAGAATTTACGACTCCAAGATCGTCCGACATACCTATGCCTGTATCATAGGTATGTCGGACGATGGCTATGATCTAACATTCGTTAAATGTTTAAAATCTGCGGCGATATCTGCCTCTCGTAACGTGGTTGCATTATGTTTTGTGATCGTGATGATAAATTACTGACATCTGACGTAATGGACCAGTAAACGGTTACTTCGGCGGACCATGTATGGAGTACAGTGTACTGATACTGAAGATGTTATGTGCGATCTCGCGATACAACATTATTAAAAACATATCGGCTTTGTTTACTGTGCAGCACATCTTGTCCTAACTAATATTACTAATGCGAAAGTGTTTGTTTTTTACGCTTTCGAGCCTAAATCGTTGAACGGATTTTGATGAATTTTGATACGGAGATAGATGGAGTCCTTCAGGCACTTATAGGCTACCTATACTTTATTTTAACGCGAATGAAGCCACGGTCAAAAACTAGTGTCTTTATATAGCTGTTCAAAAGACAATTTTGTAAAAACTAAATAATGTATCGAATGACCCATTCTTACACACAAGGCTACATGACCAAAACAAACTGTATACTTGCATAACTTCCTTTTATCAATTAGGGTGTAAATGCCATGTTAAATAAGTCATTCATGGATATATTTAGGAAACAATATTTACGTGGAAAGACCCCAAAAGTCACGTAATCGAAGTGCGAAATGAAGTGACCCTACCGAAATTACGGTTCGCGAGGACAGGTGGAGACAAGGTCACTACCGTTTACATAATAATTTGATTTGCATCATGATGTAAAACAATATTTTGGTTTTAGTATTAACATTGACAATGAACATCATAGGGCGCTTCTCGAAACTACATTCTCATATTTATTGTTATTTTACTAAAAATGCATCCTAGGATGGATATTTTGGTATATATGTAGGTTTAAATAAAAAAGGTACTATTAAAATACCTATTACATATTAATTGAATTAGTAGATAGGAGTAATATGTAGATGCAGAGGTGATAAATATTAGTAACATAAAATATGTTTTGAATTTACTGGTTCATATTTAACATATAGAAAGGACAATGTAAGCCATCTATAGATAAATCAGATAAAACACGAACGCAACAAAGCACAATACAACACATAAAGTAGTAGAGGCGTGTTTGTGTTAAATATTGTTCATTCGATTACCTACAATGGCATTTAAATCATCCAGTCGAATCTTCTCCAAACTGCATTAGTGTGTGTGAGACAATATTCTCGATTATTGTACATCTTTAAAGCCGAAACCGGCCCAACAGGATACACTAATGGAAACACTATTAAAGTATATTTAGAAATGATTGGATAATCAAAAGGCGCTTACTAAATTAGAATAAAAATACACTTTAAATGATACAAATCTTCTTGGTCAACTTCAACGGAAATATGGAGTTAGTATCTCAAATAGACACCGTCCAAATTTAATCGTGCATATCATATACGAGTAGTTTAATGATATCTATCAGACCGCAGACAACTGTTATTCAGAGGCTCGGACAGCGTTAGAGGTAAGTGTTATCATTACCATTAATAATGGCTACATATGAGCCGCGCGTGGCGCAACGTAGTTATACAGCGGTGGCGCAAGCGCAGCGAGGCGATGACGCGATGTTAAGTAGACAAGCCAACGTATTCAAATACATTTTGTATTCTATTCACTTACAAAATAAGACTTATTTTGAAGGCCACTGATAAGGAAAATTAAGTCCAGTACAAGTCACGATCAACAAAACGCCATAAGAGTTTAACTAAATGAAGACGTTTTTTTTATTATAATGGCTTTTTAACAGGATTTAGTATGATTAATATGATTAAATAGGTGCGGCACGGTACGATAGCTTACAAAAATTTTATTGGACCCAAAAAAGCCCAGCTTATCGTTATCTATTCCAACTTGCAAGACATATCCCACCCCCAAGCCGTGTTTCAACACCAGATCTTCCTTTTGTTCCGTATTCACTCAGCGATTATGACTATGTCAAAACGTCAAAGAGAAGATGTAATAACTGTGAGATGTACTAGCCATTCTCATTGATCTCTTATAAAACGCTTTTGCATTGGTGAGCAGTATTCAATAATATCACATCCCCGCCTTACCTCTCTGTGCAGTTGATGAGATGAAACAATACTGGATCTAGACAGTTACCATAGCAGCGTTAATCAAGCTTGACCCTTCAATGTAACGCTAATCAATTCTTCAGTCTTCAACAAAAGAGAAATTAAACAGCAGTACCTACCTACACTTTACCGAACAGTACAAAAGTGTTCCACGGTGCTGAAGCCTTTTTGAAACCATTCGGGAAGACCCTCCAAAGTCCACACCACACTAATATTATAGATGCGAAAGTAATTCTATCTATCTGTTTAATATCTTGTCTGGTCTTAACAGCTAAACGGAATTGGATGGCACACTGGTAGAATGTGTCCCGGATTAGAACATAGGATACTTTTTATCCGTGATCATCTCTTGGTCTGGGATGATATCCAACTTTAACGCGGGTGAAGCCCCTAGCAGAAGTTTATTTAAATGACCCCAAAGTGAGATCGGTCTACAGTTCTTCCGCAAGGTTTTGTCACCTTTTTTGAAGAACAGACCCTCTGCTTTGTTCCTTATGTATGGTATGTCTCTCACAATAATTTTAACATTTCACAAATAATTTGCGATAAGCGCAGGGTGCTAGGTTCAAAACGTATTGTGTGTACAGAGTTATCGTCGTTTTATCTATTGGCGGTAGGGACAGTCAGCCATTGTTCGCCCACACGACCATACGCCCCGCCAATCATACATCAATACCTCGAAGCAATGTGTCAAAAAATACGTGATCGTTGGGAATAAATTAATAAGTACTTTTAAGATATTGTTATTTTTATAACATATTGTTATTTTTATAAAACATTGTTATTTTTATAAAATATGTCATGAAAAGTATATTTTGTAGATAACATTTTTCAATTAGCTTTTATCAGAGGATTCAAATGCAGGTTTGACAGCTTTTGAATAGAAAGCTTCTTCGGAAAAAAAGAAAGCCACAAACTTCATTACGTACTTTTACAAAAGCTGATATTCAATACCATGTATGGGTCAGTAGTCTGTGCGGTTATGGTTGACTATTTGGATTAAAACCAGTTTACAGGCTTTTAAGAATTTTTATTAAATTGCAGGCGTAGACCCCAACAAAAACAAGATGGGTATAATTTACGACCCACTGGTCCGTGGGAGCCTAGAATATTCGACGCTTTGCATGGAATCCTTCATGCAATGCATTTAATTTCAAATGCAAAGTGTTCTTAGTCCCTTTGATAAAGAGGCTTATTTCAAGCGAGTAAGTTGAATGGACGTGTTGATGGATGTATAACAGATTAGTGTTGTGCACACACATGACTGCCTTCGTGTCGACCTCAGACCACGTACAGAATGTCAGGGCGATTTGCTCAAACGTCTACAATCTAAGTAATCGGAGCTGTCTTCATGGCAATCAGAGAATTCTAATCAATTACACACATCTTATTGCAGATGGATTATGTAAACCATCTTAAAATTGTTTATTCGTAAAGTTTTTAAGCTCTTTGAATAGAATTCCCTGGTTGATAGGGTCTTTCTAATCCAAATATTTACCAAATGGTAGAGAATGACTAGTTATATTAAGTCCGCCTATGTAAACTTTAAAGAATAAAATTTTAAGTAATGATGTTTGAAAATAGAAAGGTTCAGAACGCGTTCAAATTCTTTCACTGTTTTACAAGTAGGTCAAACAAGTTATACTGGACAAAAAATAAGTAGGCACTCGTAAATAGTGATTATTGCATTCATGTCAATGATATCGAAACTAATCAAGCATAACAACTTAATTAAAACCAGTAGAACTGTCCAGGCGCAAAAATTAAAACATACACAATTGAGTACTTAATTAATGTTTACTAAATATCAATTCAAACGTTACAAAGATATGGCTATATATGGATGCATGGAACTCGGTTACGTTATTGCAAAACTTGCACACGCCACTAAACGGGAAAAAAACTATTTCAAAAGAAGCTTATTAAGTTAATCTAACATCTCTAGATAACTTAGGTTGGGTCCGTTGTTATTTATGAGTATATCAGGCTACTTAATTGTAAAATTATGCTTCCAAGGTATATAGACTCCAGGGTTGCGGAATTGTTTGAAGAAATTATCGCGACCCTGAAATGAAAAGGGGATTTGAAGGAACACGGGTAGGTACTCATTAGTAAGAGCATGACACTCCCTTCTGCTCTGGCGGAGTGTAAGGAAGTTATTTAATGGTTTCACATGACAAGCACGACCAAAATTACTCTCCGAGGCACGGCGCCCATCCGCGGACCGACTTCGGTGTCGCTTAACCTCAAATATTTACTTGTATAGGGGCCGTATTATGACATCTTAAAACCATCATGTTTTCTGTGTGAGAAAAGGATAGTGCTATTCGTCCTGTATAGCTCCGTCTCTTTTTCACACCGAAAACATGATGGTTTTAAGAGGTCATAATACGGCCCCAGCTATTATTATTTAGCCACGAGCTCGTGTATGTCTAAATGCATTATCAGTAAAATAACATTTCTAATATTCGGCGGTGCTTTTCGACTTTCGCCAGCACGTTGTCACGAATGTTTAAAGACCTCTTCTTTGTTTTTTTTTTCGCCAGCTGTTGCATTGAACAGTAATGGTTATTAACAGTAAGCCATGAATTTAAAGAATTATTGCCTAATTGTGAAGCACGCAAATGTGTAGGGTAATTCATTTTCAATGTAAGAATACAGTTTGTTTGAACGTAGCCTAATGACTAAAACAGAATCCCCGGGATTGGTCATTTCGTTCTGCCCATGCGTTCGAATGCTTATGAGACATTTTATTCGGAGACTGTTGGCACTATCTGAATCGATCAGGAAGGAAGGTCACGTATAACATGGAACAATGAATGACATCTCCTCTCTACAATAACGTTGCAGCAATTAGAAAACTACGTTGGATATTTTCTGGTCAAATAAGCCTATTCCCGCCGACTTCCTTTCAAAAGTTTGGAACACAAGCACAACTACTGTATCGTAATTGAACAATCGCACAATCAGTACTGTTAAAAGTGGAGAAACATCACAAAACACATACACAGATGGATATTCAATTCCAACAAAATTTGCTCTTCAACAACATCATTTAACTCGCAGGCGCTATCGGCTTATAGACAGTTTAATTCATAAGGCAAAATAATGGTCATGACGTCACAATGACCAGCCCGCGATCACCGCGATTCTAGGCCGTGGTAACCCACTATCCGCCGAGTTATGATAGAGACAGTAATACAAAATGCGTGCGCGTGAGCGAGATAGAGGAATATCGTTATTGTATTTCGTACATTCGTTCGTTCGGACATCGTTCAATAAAATTGATTGACATTTGACATTGACGTAATCGCATTTTAACCATTGCAATTTGCATGTTATTATTTAATGTTGAATTTTTATTGTAATAGTTTCACCTATTAGAATTTATTTCTTGGTACAAAATAGTGATTGGTAATAGAGTTGGGCTTTATTCATTAGTTTTGTATGTACTTGTGTAGTGAAAGTAATTTACGCAGACCGACACGTTGTATTAGTTCGTAGGTTTTTGCGGTAAGTCTATAGTTTGTTTATTAAGTTTAAATTTGCAAAGTAATTAGTAGAATCAGTGAGATGGCGGCATTAATAGCGTTAGATTGTTGCTTGACAGATTATTTACTCTCTGAGGAAACATGCTTTTCAAGGTTAAGTTTTGGAAATAAAAAATATGTAATTCAGTAGGCCGTGCTCGTCCAGATAAATGACTATAAATGACAAAAGACGTGATGGTTTTTTCAAACATTTTAATGTTTCACTTTATTATAAATATCAATGGTTAAGGGGCAGTTCTAAATTAAAATAAATGTATTGCTGGCCATGTCTACTATTCTCAAATGGGAGTAGTTTGTGGTATAAAGGGGGTTACTGCGATATTAGTAATCTAACGAATTCATCTAGGAAACATGTTCAGATCGAAAAGCATATACCTACGTAGTTGTTTAGCATTACATGAGTTTGGGACTAGTAGGAGTAGTAAAATTGAAATATTTTTCGAAAATTCGCATGAGCCCATAACAGAAAAATAAATCGTAATAGGGAATTGCCGCGCCCGGCAGGTACACATATAATAATGTTTTTTTTTTGCTTCGGCTTACCTCTCTCAACATATCACCCTTCGCCACTGCTGGATGGTTTGTTTTCGTCGCCTTTCTTGGACAGATCTAATTCTCAGATCATCTTTATTGACGGAAAGCCGCAAATTATTTAAATATCAACAGGAATTCAGGGTATTACATCCGTTTATCACAGGTAGTTTTAGGTATAAAAGCAATAGAGGGGCTACCATGAAAACTTATTTTTGTGTATCGACTAGGCCCGTATCTGACATATTAGTTCCCAGGATCGCTATCTGGCCTCCTATGGAACTGGGATCACAGATAGTAAAACTTGCGTTTAACAGCTCTGGCTTAACCTACAGAAACGAGTTATTACCAGTGTCAGTTTCATTGAAACGACCGCACCATAGTACCAATTCTGAGATCATCAACAAATCACAAACAGAATCGTTGAATTTTAATTAAGTATTTCCTACAATTTCGAGACAGAGATGCGTACCTTTGCCTTTATAATAAATGTTATTGACTCGCGAACTTTCATCGCTCTCCGTTGCTTCGTAGCGCATGCTAATGAGTTGCACAACTGCCCGATTTACATTGGGTGCGTTGCCCAAAGACGTGCGCTATGGTTACGACCGCTCGCACTATAGTACCACTGTGTTATTGTGTGTTTGTATGTTTGTATAATGAATAAGTTATTACAGGCGCACGGTATTCAAGGTTAAGCAATGCTTGCTAAAGTCGGTCGGTAGGTGAGTGACCATTGATAACATACTAAGACTCCTGCATGCCTCGGAAAGCATGTTAAGGCTTAAGCTGACCTGGCTTTAATTCGTAGAACTTTAACAGTTATGCGATTAGGTAGTCAGAAGCCTGAAGACTCTTGCCAAAGGGTAGCCCTTAGGCAAGAGTCTTCAGGCTTCTGACTGGATTGTAAAGGTCAAAATGTCAGTCGTCCAATGAAAAACAATATGGCTAGGCAAATTGCCTGATTGAATAATGGCACAGTAAGAATTAAGCCACATCTTAAGAGTAAGAACCTTGAGAGAACAAGGCCTCTCTAAGCACGATGGCATCAAGACGTAAAACTTTCATACATACTGTATGTACCTTGCGTTATTCAGTTCATTTTAGGTATATATCATGTCAGATTTAACTATAATTATAAAACCCAATATTTGTCTTTAACAGTTCAACGGATGGCATTTTAGCTGTAGCCAATTGTGTGAGACCTGAACTTACAGGTAGGATTTGTTGCACACTTAAACATGAAGCAGGTTTCATTAGGATGCGAAAGAAACCGCGAGCATCAGCTAGTAAAACAAGAAGGTAAGAAATTAACGTCTACTTTACCAATGAAGAAATATAAATAACAGCGTTAGTTAATTTTGGAATGTGCCTAATTGTAATGATCAATAAATCATGTAAACGTCCACCGATTAGTAAGCAGACGACTGTTATGAAGTGGGCAACAATTAATATTTCATAGCGGCTGTACGAGCACCTAATTACGTACTGAGGTAAGCATACGGCTGGCACGAGCACGACGTTGGTGCTGCAATGCGAGGATTCGCTATTGGTAGGATTTATGCCAATTTGACATAGGTCACTCACGCTGCATTCTTAGCACATTTATCAAGCGACGAAGCCAAAAGTCAAGTACGGAGAAAAGTGTATAAGGAATTAAGAAAACTTAACAAAAGATTATTAATAATAATAAATTATTTATTTCAGAATCGCCTAGCTCGCATTGTACTAACAAATATGGATCCATGTACTCGCACATCTTGCGAGTACATCCATATTTGTTAGTACAATGCGAGCTTACAAATTAGTGTTAGTGAACAAAAGAATATATATTATTTGCTATACATTAAGTGGCCAGTCCGGGTGGACTTCCCGATGATGGTGGAAAATCACTACGACTTGCATGCAGCCGTATCCAGCGAGCCAGCAAACGAGAGTCTCAACGCTCCGCCAGCGCGAGCAGGATGGTGTTGGGACTCTCGCGTACGGCAGTGGCGCGGCAGAATTTAGAATTTAAGAAGAAACAAAATTGAGGATGAAACATAGAAATGAAGCGTCAATGAAAACTTTTTTCCTCCATACTAGCGGAAGGATCGCCAAACTGAAGTGGCAGTGGGCAGGACACATTTCTTACACAACAGATGGTTGATAGGGCTGAAAAGATCTGAAGAGGCGACCGCGTACCAGAAGACGTTAGAAGGCCTCCCACAAGGTGGACCGATGAACAGGTGAGGGTCGCGGGTAACCGATGGAGATGGCTAGCGGAAAGAGTTAGAAAATGCTAGCACATGAGTTTCATTAAATGCGTGGAATAGCCAAAAGAAGAAGACGAAGGGAGTATCTATGACACCGCTCCTTTCGGACCAGCAACTGGGCCAAATTTGTTCACAGGCAAGCTTATATTGTCACGTGAGCTTTTAACGTAATTCGAACTGAACATGAATGAGCTAGTAAGTACTGGTTACTGATACTTAAGTTTTGCAGAGCAATCAATTATTTATTTATCGAAATTAATTAATCGAATTACGCAAAGAAAATTAAAAAATCAACTTTCTTCTTCTTTAGGTTCTATTTAAGTAGGCACCTAGCAAATGTTGCATTACGCCTATGGCTTGCAACTCTGCCGCCTTTCAGACGATTTGAAGGTCACAGTTGTAAATACCCTGTGTCGGTATAATGCCTGTAATCAATTACGTTGAGCAATAAAACTATTATCGACTAGTTAACAACTAAGATTATCTGTTTTCAATGAAAATGCATGAATGGATTTGTATCTAAACAATCTGCCTCTGCAAACCTTCATTGTGAAACGGTGCGTAGGTAAAAATAATAACGTCATTTACAGATTAACTACTTAGGTAATACTCCCGATGGAAAGGAATTATGTTTCATATTATACATCTGCTTCAATATTTTATCGTTATTTCGAAACATACATATCTACGCAAAAACCTGTGAACAAAATTAGTACCTATGTACGTTTGGCATGGTGATTCATCGGTTTCGCAGGTAATATCGGTATGGGTTGCGCTACAGTCACAATGTTCAGGATTTAGCTGATAAGAAAGTCCTGTGAACCCGGTACAGGAAAAAATTAAGCCTAGATACTATACACAAATTATAAACGAAACATTAGGTACCAACTAAATCGAGAAACTCCGCCCTTACCTATACAACAACGTGTAAAAAATAAATGTTTTACCGAAAATGGGTCATTATAATCACCATTATGAACAACTTTTATTATAAAAGCAATTCTGAAATCGCGAAAACAAATCGACGACCCACACATTTATGTGCGGAAAACTCGACAAAATGTACTGAACAGCTAATTCTCAAGTTCTCAACGTTTGCAACCTGTACATATTTCAGTTTTTAATTCTATATCGTGGCAGCTTAATATTTGATCTTTAAAATTGATATAACAGTAACATTATCTTTAATCTTCCAACAATTAAAACATTTTAAGATCCGCACATAAACTTTGCAAATGTCGAGGCCGAAAATCTGTCTAACTATTAATAAATATTCCTTTCATTAGGCATCTTTAGAACATGTTAAAATTATCCTAAAGAAATAAGGCGAGACGAAACGAAAATAATTTATAAATATACATATTGTGACAACAAGGATCTCAGGTCTATTACGGATTTTGGGCAAGCCACCATTGCAGCGATAAGTGCCCTCTTTGTCCGACACAAAAAAAAATTGTCTAGTACAGATTTAGATTTAACTTCGTACTTATTTCTCTTATATTAATCTGACTTATAAGAGTACTACTACATGACTTGTCATATGAAACAAAGCATATTTTCAGTATTCATAATTTAAATAAAAATACTCGTTATCCTTTTGCCAGACACTTCCAAAGTTCTATCAACAAACTTGTCTGCCAGAGACCTGCAGCCAAAGAGGCTACCATCGTCGCAATATACAGCAATCCGTTTCAATCATAAACAATTTTTTTTTAACAACGCACAAAAATAAAATTGATTTTGCTGATTGGTACGCAAACGACCCCGCAGTACAGTGCACATAAAAATATTAGACTAAATTATTTTTAAGTGTGAAAAATATAAAATATATAGTAGTACAGCTGTCCTCTTAGATCATAGAAAAGATTATCTCAAGATTAATTTTAACTATATACAGTGTGAAATTTTAATGGTTGTTTTCCCGAAGCGAAATGAGTTTGTATCGGTAATACAATCGATTTATATATATAAACAATATTAGACTCCATAAATGGCAGATTAACAATTGTGATAAACAAAACTCGAAAGCGACTTGAACCAACAGTAGTGCATCGCGCGATATGTAGGTACGCGGCGCGCGGCGGCGGTACGTACGTCTCATTTTGGTATCTACCTACTTTATGTCTAGTGCACTACTATTGATTCTCGCTCTTTCGAGTTTATGAACACTTTTTTAATGATTTGAAAAAAAAAAACATTTATTTTTTTAGTTTAATTTTGTGTTTCGATAGTACTACTGATGGGTAATCGTCCTGCCGCGGGAAAACAACCATTAAGATTTCACACTGTATAAAACTAAAATCGACATAGCAAATCCCGTACCTGGAGTAGGTACGGGATTTGCTATGTCGATTTTAGTTTAAGAGATAGATTAGATAGCTTAGATTTTTTAGGGATGCGAGTGTCGAGTTTTTTTTTTATAAAACTAGTAGCGCCCCGCGGCTTCATCCACTTAGTTCCCATTCCCATGGGAATACGGGGATAAAGTATAACCCACGTCATCCGGGGATAGTGCAGCTTCCCAACAGTGAAAGAAATTTTCAAATCGGTTCAAGCTAGCTGCTAGTAAGTTTCGAAGCCTATTCAATACAAACAAACAATCAAAACTTTCCTCTTTATAATATTATTATAGTATACCTATGTAGATTAGGTACCAATTACAACAAAAAACAAATAATATCGGCTAACAATAAAACATAATTAATTTAAAACATAAATAAATATAATTTCCATTTATAACATATAATTGCCTTATTTCAAATTAATTTGGGTAATAAGTAGGACGTAGGCTCAGCGATAATTACAAAATAAATACTTAGGTACTATAATAGGTTCAAAATATTTGCGGTTGGCACAGTCTGTAAGTAAACTGATGATTTGTGGCAATTTAGAGTTTAATAATGAGACACCAGCCGCAAAAACGTTGATGACGCTTCGCAAATAATTTATGAATAGACGCATAATTTTGTGACTAGGTCAACTTATCTTGATCGCAAGTAATGATCATACCTATACGAAAATGAGAGTAGCGATGAATCATGAGAGGAAAAGATAATTATTATAGTCCAGAATGTCTAGAATTGATCTTACTTGTATGTTATATGTATGTCTAAATTTTTAGTGTTTCAAGCAAGTACTCACACATTTCTTAAAAACTATGGGCATTTTAAACTCGCATAATCAGCTGTTACACACAGTTAACTATAATTATTGTTAATCATCGTATAAATTAAATTTCTTAAAACATAACAGACAGATAATAATAAATTTATTCAATTTAATAAGACATTGTACATTAATAAAACACTAATGCAATACATGCAAAAAAAAAGCCTTAAGTGCTAGGTTTCTTCAAAATTCCCTGGATCCCACACTAGGATTCCCTTTGTCGTGGGGTCCAGTCTCTTCCCAAATAAGGCAAAAAACATGTAAAAGTTATAAATAACTAAGATTTTTAATTTCAATAAAAAAATGAATTAAACCAAATGGGTGAAATGTATGTGTATTTGTGGAGTGTGTAGTATGTAGGGGTGAATGTAGAGTGTATGGATAGGTGCATGTTACTTGTTATTATATATATATATACATACATATTTGCAAATAACTTTACGACTGTATGTTCAAAAGTTCTTCGGTTATATTGTAATTTTTGGCATGCAGCCATTTAAATACAGCTTTCTTAAAAAGTCAATAAGTGAGAAACAATATATTTTTATCGTGAGAGTAGAATTTTATGTACAGATAAGGCCCAAGAAATGCAAAAGATCTCCGTGAAAAGGCAGAGCGTACTCTTGATCGATCCCATCTTACCGCTCTTGATGAATGGTGATCCAGTTTTTTAGCATCTCTATGAAATCGTAGCAGAGTCGCATGGATGAACAGTTGCCTCACACGAAGGCTACATTCGAAGTAGAGAGTATCCGTAGAGTATCGCCAGGGTTTTTTGTATGCTATCTTTAGAATAGCTCGTTGGGCTCGCTCCAGCCTAACCAAGATGGTTTTGCTCGCTGCTCCCCAGATTGATACACAGTAACTAAATATTGGTTGACATAGTGTACATACACCATACGGATCAGCTTAGGTGTAGCGACTGACTTTAATTTTTTGATTACATGTGAAAGTTTTCTGATGCATTTCACAAGTGTATCAATTTGTGCTTTCCATGTTAGGTGCTCATCAATAATCCGCAATAATCTCAGCGAGAAGAAATATGCTGGCATTATTAAGTTCAAGAGAACATAGGTCGCTTATGTAGACCAGGAACAACTTGGGGCCTAGAACACTGCCTTTCGGTACACCGAAACTTACATCAGCAAAATCACTGACGTTCTCACCGATACGGACGCGCTGTTTTCGCTCACCCAAATAGGACGTATACCAGTTTAGAGCTAAGCCTCTGATCCCGCAAGTCTCTAGTTTTTTTAGGAGTACCTATTGGCCGGGAAACAGTGTCGAAGGCTTTTGCTAGATCCAGGAAGACACCGGCACATCTCTGCCCATTATCTATTTTATGATGTGATGCTGGGGAGTTTGTTGCGCCAGCGCCACTACTTCTTCCTAGCTAAAACATTAGCATGTGGAGACGGGTTTTGGGTGACTATATTTATGGTAAAAAATTTGACTTTCAACCTAATTTGAAGAAATGACTTTTAACTTTGATTTTGGATCAATACCTACAAGCTTTAACGCTGTCAAGAACGAGCATGTTGTGATTTTGTGTAAAAAAAATATGAATAGGTAGGTACTACGGCCCTACCATCAACACGAACAAGCAGAATAACGGCATCATTAATTATATATTTCGCTGCTTAATCGCCAGTCTAAGTGACATCCCGGCATTTAATTGAACAGCTAGGCAAATAACGCCATCTGTTCCGATCCTTACATAATTCTTAAGCTTTGTTTACCTCCATTCATAGAATGGTAGTCACACAAAAAAAGGAAATTAATAAACAAATTCAAATACACTTACCAGGTATAGCCATTCCCAATTCGAGGTATTCCTTTACGGAAGGGCTGAGGAATGCAGGGGGAGCGGGCGCAGTACCGGGCTCCGGGTCGGGTGCGTCCAGCGCCTGCGCAGGCTCGCGGGACACCGTGCCGCTGTCAGCGCGCACCCGCTTCACACGGCCGCCATCTTCAGACCCTCCTGGAAAGAAGAAACGACCCTAGAACAACGTGTCAATTGAAAGTTCTGAAACGAAGAGATTTTACGATTTTTAGAATTCCGTTCGTCCGAATGAATAGACTTTTCTTTTCTGGTATTTCATGTGGCCGATGTTGATATGTAGGTACTTTCAACATACATATATACGCATACCTTGGATCATAGCTTGGGCCAACGGCCGATTTCCAAGTCTCAGGTGCATTTAATCCATTTTTTATTGTGTTGATTTTTGTGTATATTTTACAGAATATTGTTAAATATTAATTAATTATTCTTGTTCTCCTCATGCTACTGTGGCGAAGTTGTCAATAGCCTTGGACACCACGGCCTGTCATCATTCGTAGTGCGAGTCAAATAGTCCGGCACACGAACATTAAATGATAAATGATTTTTAAAAACACTTTTACTCGTCAATCTTTTTGGCCGTTATAAAAACTAGATGAGGCCGGTGTTTCCTAGCTGACTACCCTGAGAAGAAACACCGAAATAAACTCAGAGGTCAAGATCTCTTTTGAAGTCCATACAATTTTACTGGTCAAATCTTATGCTAACCATGTAGGTTGGTGTCTGAAGTGGTCTTTTGTGGAATGTACCACAGTGCAAGCATTTGTCAGTTATCGTGTAGCTCAAACTTAGAACTTTAAGGAGCTCAACGATATGACGAGCAATACCAAAGTAAGGACATTTGGGTAGGCCACATAAAAAACTCAAACCGCCAGACTAACATGAAATGAACCCCTGAACAACTCGACGAACAATGCCAATGAAAAGACATTTGGGTAGGCCACAAAAATACTCAAACAGCCAAACAACGTTAAAAAAAAATACTTGAAGAGGAAAAAGCTAATAATAACCCATATAGTCCTCATATTCACAATAAAGAAAAATAAAATAAAAAATATGATGCTTTACAAAGTAAGTATTCATGTCAAAATAAGAAATTGTAATAAAATAAAAAGAATACTTTAAAAATTAAACATTCATTTCAACAGTAAATGAAAATGTAAAAATGTCAAATTGTATAAATATAAACAAAAAGCGCACAAAAGAGAAAAAAAACATGAAAACATTAGGCCGTGTGCAAAACTGAAGCAGCTCAATCTCAAGCCTTCTTTTCCTCAAGATAATCTTTAACTGTACAAAAAGCTTTCTGGCATAGTTTACGTTTTATAAATAATTTGAATTTATTTCTGCTTTCTTGAATGAGGCTAGGAAGTTTATTATAAAAATGGCATCGAAATGGCATCGGCTGTATTAGAACCTGGCACGACGATGGCAATTGACCAGACGGCATGTCGTTATTTCCATGGAAGATAGGAGGCCATTAGTGTGGGATGCTACTTGTGTCGATACTCTTGCGCCATCCCATCTTCCTAGCTCATCGTGCTATGCTGGCGCTACCGCTACAGCCGCGGAGAATCTCAAGCGGCGGCCTCGAACCGTTTGAAACTCTCGGGTCCGAGTGCTCATAACTTATTTAAAGCTTTGTCAAGACTCGTCAACATTCGCATGACTCGTGGGCTGGCTTTTACCTTGGACAAAGGATAAGCATTGCCGTACAGCGTGGTAACGCTGCCAGCCTTTTAGATACATTGACAGTGGTCAGCGATGCGAAGGAATTTGCAGTGGACAAGTCCACTCAAATCTGTGTGGCACTTTCATCAAAATACCCACTTCAGACATTAACCTACATGGTTCTCCTAAGATTTGACCAGTACAATTGTATGGACTTCAAAAGCGGCTGATCTCTGAGTTTGTTTCAGTGTTTCTTCTCATGGTAATCAGTTAGGAAACACCGGCCTCATGTAGTTTATAACGCCAAAAAGATTGACGTGTAAAAGTGTTATTTAAAAAAATATTATTATTATTACACCAGCATTTTTTAATGCCCCCTGCAGGTGTAAGGATATGTTCTCACACCACTTTGTTTTCACCCGACGATTATCATCGGTCTAACCTAGTGGACTCATCGTAAGCGCAACTGCTAAGCGCGATAGAGATTCGGAATCTTCTGAGATCAACCAGATGCGAATTCGATTTCCCCAGTACAACTCAAGTACTGACTAATTTATCTTTTAGCGTGAGATAGCATATGCGTTACTAAAAATTTATATAAATGAATTGATATTTAGGTGGGGGAAAGGGGGTAGCCCCGGCCGGCGGGTAGCCTCGGCTGTAGCAAATATTAGTACTTCGCGCGGCTTTACCTTGAATTTCGTGTGATGTCTTTGTGAGTTTAAGAGTAATTCGTCAAACGCTAAAAGTTGAAGTCGATTGACTGCTGCGTTCGGGCGTGATCGAGTGAATTTCTTTTTCGTTGACAACGGCCGCGTGACTTCAATTGTTTCGAAAACATAAGTAATTATTTACTTGATTTTGTTTATATAATGCAGCACTATTCTATTTTGCACTTTGAAGTTTATATCAACTTATTATAATTACCTGCTTTTTAAAAAGTCTTTTTTTAAAGAAATTCAAGTTGGTTATACCCGTCCTCTAGTTTTGGGGTTATCCCCGGCCATATGTAACATGCTTATTATTCTATATTGATGTTATTATTTTAAGTCTTATTTTAAAAAAAAACAAATGTTTGCAATGGCACAATGCCGAAAAACTGAAAAAAGCAATTCAAGCGGTACTTGAGAAAAAATGTTCTGAGAAAGCTGCCGCAGATCAGTATGAAGTTCCACGTACTAACCTTACAGGAGGATGTGCCAAGTCCAAGTGTTGGTGTTGGGAATATTAATGATGTGCTTAAGGTTTTGTCACCTCTTCGAGATGCCTCAAAGAAACGATCACCAGCTAGGAGAAGAAGCGAAATATTGACATCTTCGCCTTACAAAAAGGAATTAATGGAGCAGGCCAAAGATCCTAAAGCGGTGGCAAAGAAAAAATAAAAAGTGCAGGTGAAAGCAAAAAATGTTGCGTCTGAGCCGGAAAATAAGGAAACAGAGTGCATAATTTGTGGTGAAACATTCGATGAGGACTGGATCCAATGCAAAACATGTGAAGACTGGAATCACGATGGGTAGTTTTATTATAAACCGCACCAAGTATAACCAGGGGGTTTCTAATTTGCTAAAACTTCATCATGTGATTTCTGGACGACCCTCTAAAAGCTTCTCTGTCAAAGCTCGGGTAAGCGCCACTTGCTTATATTTAGTGTAGATGTAGTGGCGTCTGGAAGTGCTGCGCGTCACCAAAAAAATAGCAAGGTGTGCAGCTCGAAGATAACTTTTGATACTGAGCATAAGTTTTTTATTCAAATTGAAAGCATGGTTTAGGTACTTCCTTCAATTATGTAATCATTTCAATTATTTAATAATTAACTTAAATTAGTACTATAATCTGCTTATAGTAATGTGTGATATGTGTATTTTGTAAACACGTTAGGAAGGGACCAACTGGTCGTATTCTCAATCGCAAAGTTTTATTTTATTTTGCTTATTATGTTCTCAATATTTTCTTTGTCGTTACACAATTTAGCGGTTGATGTTATAAAGCATTAAAATGCTATTTTTTCAGTAAATGACCACATATCAGATCAATAGATAATCGCCAACTGATAGGTACAGTTCGAAATTAACTGTTAGTTTGCGACCACCAAGATTAATTTGAAAAGAACGATCGCCTGAAACTAAAATACATGTTTAGTACCTATTCAACAACATGTGATTATTTGTCTAGATAATATTTGTTGTGATAAAAAAATATAAGGTTAAAAATAAAAAAGCAGGTACTTTTTATCAAAATGTTGTATGACTTTTTATTGATTTTTAAAGTAGTGGTCGTGATCTAGCGTAATTGTGTTCGCCAACTGAGAAAAGTGGTCGCTATCTATCATTCATATCTATCATTTTGGCTATTTTCCCATAATTTTTCATAGTTAATGAATAAAACTGTGATATTTTATATTTTGGTTCATAACTTGATTTTAATAAAGGACCGAAAAATTACATATTCACCAACTATTAACGTGTAAATGATGTATGTACATATATTTGAACTTAGCAGCTCATAGAAGTTAGTCAAAGTTAAAAGTTAATAGAAGAAAATAAAATACATAGATACGTAAATTGTTGGATTTGCTTACCTATTATCACAAGCAGCGACAGCAGCACTGAAGTAAATAAACCAAAAACCTTCCTTCTATACATCTTGAAAATTAAAACAAGTCGCTAAATACAAATTAAATCACCAAAACATATACAGTAAACTCATGTTTAACTCAGCTGTGCCACAATCGAAAAGGCTTCAGTCGGCA
Source organism: Hecatera dysodea (assembly GCA_905332915.2). Classification (NCBI taxonomy): domain Eukaryota; kingdom Metazoa; phylum Arthropoda; class Insecta; order Lepidoptera; family Noctuidae; genus Hecatera; species Hecatera dysodea. The sequence continues at coordinate 12,530,661 of HG995298.1, read as the reverse complement.
TTGAACTGAATTGAAGGTCTCAGAAAAGGATTGACGAATTTCGTAATAAGACTTATGGCTATTGTCGTTGATTAATAACCGCGCCGGTCGCGAGTTTTGTATACGGGTTTATTTTCCTCGCATAACGGTACGATTCGACGTGCGCTTTCGAAGGCAGTCGAGCGCGCAATGCTCATGCAACGCGCATAACATGAAGATCCTATTCTAAGAGCCCAGCTGACCTCTAAACTTCTTCGACAGCTGTACCGCGACACCATGGGAATATTGTTGGTAGTGTTGGTACGAAAGAGGTGTCCTTGCGAACATTATTTTATAAAATAATAGACACTGTGTATGATTCCAGTTGCCTTCATAATGCTCTACACAGAGGACATTGTTTTTGTTTCATTAATACAGGACTGAATACAGTACAGTTTCCGGATCTTTTATGTGTCGAAATTAAAATTAACAATTTGCTTTTCGAACTGACATTGTGTTTGGTAATTTTTGTGTTGATTTAATAAATTCCCAGAAACTGGCCGTTACCTTGCGTACTGGTGGAGTGACAAACTAATTTAAATCCGCACAGAGTTTGCCTGAACTGAACAAGCTTGTTGCATTCGAGCCTCTAAGGCGTGTAAGATATTCCCCTCATCATAATTGAATCCTAAAATGCTTAAGATATACTTATTGTATAAGGAATCCATAAATGCAATTTCAGTAATTTCCCACACCAAATTTTCCGTATGTTATAGTGTAGCCTTTATTAAATGCTGCCACGGCATGCATTAGGTACATAAATATAGCTGTAGGAAACGCAGTATTAAATATAGTCTATTGTTACAAAAATACCAAGGGATAACTTATTGGTTTCGTTACAGTTATTAAATACAATACATATATTTGTTTGAGGTTTTGCTAAGGCCAACCGAATTAAAAAAGAAAAGAAAAAAGCTACAAACATTATCTTAATCTTCATGCAAGTGAAAAAGGCAAATAAAAAGAAACTACAATATTCTATCATTCATTTCAATCCATGAATGCGTTTTTTTTTCTGGATGAGAAATCATCAAATGACTTCTCCCGCTCTGGGCGGAGTGGAAGGGAGTGTCAGACTCTTACTGACTAAAACCCACCCGTGATCCTTCTTGTGCCCTTTGCGTTCCAGGGCCGCGGTGACACTTTCGAACAAATTCCGCAACCCTAGCAAGCACTGACCCTATGGGGCCCGGACTTCGGTGCTGACGGCTCTTTGAGGCGCGCGTGGAACACTACGCGCCGTCGACAAGGGCCTGGTGGCTATTGGACGGCAAACCCATAGCTCGCCATCCGCAGGCCCGAGCCTACGGTGGCCGGGAATCGCCCTGCGTTTCCCGACGCTCGGGGCGTCTTCTTCTGTTGCGGCGGCTGGGGCGTGAGGTTCCCCTCTCTCGCACGCGCTCCGCCTCCTCCTTCGCTAGCTTTACTGCTTCGCAGAAGGAGGCGACCGCTTCCCATGCCTCCTCGCTCCGGACCATGGTATGAACCAGGGCCGGACGCGAGAGGTTGCCGCCGCCGATCGCCTCAACGAGGACACGGCGTTGCTCCGCCCAAGCAGGGCAGGCCTCCACCGTATGCTGCAGCGTGTCCTCCGGGCGATCTACACAGTGTTGACACCCGGACGTGTCCTCCCGCTGGGTCCGACACAGGTACCTCCCGAAACAGCCGTGTCCGGTGAGCACCTGTGATTGATCCATGAATAATAATAATAATCTTTAATAATAATAATCTTTATTGACATAAATTAAGCATACATTATTTTTATGAATTCCCTAGCCCCTGCGCTAGTGTACACTGTATTACAGGAGCTAGTGTCTTCCCCTAATTGTATATTACACATTATTTATGGCACCAAAGACTACGAAGCGTATCAACAGTACTATAAAAGATAAAAATTAAAGGTAATCTAATCTAATCTAACATGCATAAATGAGAAATAAAAAAATAAAATAAAATTAACTAAAAACTAAAGAAAAAGAAGAAGAAAATACATAATATAAGACGCAATGGAAATGGGGTGTGTGTGAGCGTATGATTGAGTGTATTGAGTGAGGGGGTGTGTGTGTGTGTGTGTGTGTGTGTGTGTGTGTGTGAGTGTTTCTCTTCATAATTACTTTAGCAGGTTTTCAGTGGCGTCATAGTCCAGACTTTTAAGCCAAGGCAGAATAACTTTTTTGATTCGATTAGTATTAATTTTTCTAATTTTGAACTTATTATTTACTATATTATAGATGCGCGGAGCAAGCACAATAAAGTGTCTTTGTGCAACTGATGTTTTATGACGGGGTACGGGGCACCATTCTACTCTTTTGGACAGTAAAGGAAGAGTAGGCACGATTCTTTTGTGGTATCTTTTAATTATTTCGTAAATGAACAGTTTCCTAACTGATAGTACATTAGCTTCCTCGTACACTGTCGTAGTTGCATGCCGGAAAGGCAGATACATGAGAACTTTGAGTACCGCCCGTTGAGCACGTTCAGCAGCTATGAGAACGGATTTCCCAGCACCACCCCAAGCACATATACAGTATCTAATTAGGCATTCACACAGCGCCTTGTAGGTTTGAATCAGAAGTTTACGATTCGCCACTTTTCGCAAATTCTTAAATATATATATGAGTTTCCTGATCCTTACCACAAGCGACGCTATGTGGACACTCCAATTCAGCTTCTCATCCAGTGTAACTCCTAAATATTTAAATGTGGTAACTCGAGTTAGTGTTGCGCAGTTACAATTTAGGTGGTCAGTTTTACGGTTACATGGAAACGTGTGTATCCTAATCCTAAGTTCAGGATCTGCATTTCCAATAGCGGATTTAGTAAAACAGACATATTTAGTTTTACTGGAATTGAGGGATAAAAGACTGTTCTCCAGCCAAGTGGTCACCCTAGCTAAACCAGTTTCAGCCAGTTTGAATACTCGTTCCCAGGTTTTTTCGTGAAAGATAAGAGCAGTATCATCCGCAAACATAAATATGTCCTGTCCTGGCATTGCCAAATTGCACAAATCGTTAATATATAAGAGAAATAATGTGGGTCCTAGGGTGCTGCCTTGTGGTACACCGTAATTACACATTTCATCATTACTTACGTGTTTTTCAACACGCACTCGCTGTGATCTACCAGACAAGTAGTCCCTGAACCATTTTAGAGGTAATCCTCTAATGCCCACGTTTTCCAGCCTCGTAAGTAAGATAGGAACGGAGACTGTATCAAAGGCCTTCTGAAGATCTAGAAAGACTCCTATACATTTGTCTAGGAGTCTTTCTAGAATGCCTAAAAGAAAGAGATGGAGTGCCAAAAAATAACATTTTACAAAGAAATACAACCGACTTCTAAACAATAATAAGTGACGCATTATAAGCGATAACTCAAATACTAGGTAGTCGTCATATCAATCAAATGGGACCACAGGACAAGCACCAGCTTTCGAATATAAAAAGAATCATCAAAATCGGTACACCCAGTATAAAGTTATGAGATAACACCATAGATATAATAAACAATATATATTTCTATGGGTAACACACACAAAAAAAAATACTGTCGAATTGAGAACCTCCTCCTTTTTTGGAAGTCGGTTGAAAAGTGCGAGCTCGCTTCGCTTGCTTTTGCATTATACACTAAGTTCTTTACTTTCTACATTAACTGCATCAGTCAAATAGATTAATTCTAAATAATAATCACGGATTTTTAGAAAATCAAAATCGAAGAGGAAATAATGTCAAATTAGCTGTGGGGTATCGTAACACTAAAAATTAAACACATTTTTTATAAAATAATACAACCGACTTCTAAATAAAAAACACTAAAAAGTATAAAATAACTTAAATTTCGGAAATCGGTGTTTTTGGTTGTTTCTTCGTTTTTTGACACCGACTTCCGAATTATTTTTTTGTATAAGTAGTTGATCTTGCAAGACGCTAGAGGCGTGGGTCGAAGAGGCATCATAAGACAGTACCTATAACATACGTGGCAGTAACCGCATCTATACCAGAACTGAACCTTGCAGTACTTCAGTTTTAATGTCACGGAAGGAGGAGGATTTGGACTCTCTACACTACGCCTGGAAGATCCTGTTCATCAGGTAAGGTTTAATTACCAGAAATAAATTATGGGATAAATGCCGTTTTATTTGCAAAGCAGTCCATTGTGCCACACTTTGTCGAATTGGATGGTCTACGGCAGTGGTACTCAACCTTTTTTTTATACGGGCCACAAACACGTTTTAGTCATGGTCTCGCGGGCCGCAAGCAAAAATAATTTTGGGGTAAAAATAACTTTTATCAAAATTAGCTATGTATATTCTTTAATAATGGAAAAAGACAAGGTAGTTACTATAAAATTAAAAATATGAGGCGAAATAAAAATACGACAGAAACTCCTGACATTGTTTTGAAATTAAAGAAATAAACACCGAATAACTTCAATAAGTCAAATTCAAAACAAGTTACAACCAGCAAACAGAACGACACGCATTTACGTAGATGAGGGATACCGCCGTCTCTTTCTGGCAAACGCTCACTGGAACGCACCGCGGCTATCTAGTTAATATTGTTTTACTCGGCGCGTGCACTATTTCGCCGATACGTCGGCGAATGGGCGCGAAATTGGAAATAGTTTACAATTATCTCTAGTGGAGCGCCCAGGGGCGCCAGTTTTGACCGCGGAAAATGGTCAGAGTGAATGATTTTATTGGTTGAGGTGGCATTTTCTTTTTTATACTATAACTTGCAAAGTATACCAAAAAAAGTTTTGTGCTTAATCCGAGGTTTGTATGATTTCGACGCTCCAGCGCTACACTACTCTTAACTACATGCGGGCCACTGATAAAGGCCCGGCGGGCCACATGCGGCCCGCGGGCCGCAGGTTGAGTATAGCTGGTCTACGGGAATCTTTATAGTTGCGCCGAAAGTACAATTTAATACGTATGATAATAAGGAAACTTAAATTTCGCGTTCTAACCTGGCGCTTCCACCATAAATTGTTTTTCAAAATTGCTTAAGACATAGTAAAAACATTACTCTTATAAATAATATAATCTTACGAGTATATATAAAATTCTCGTGTCAATGTTAGTTACCATACTCCTCCGAAACGGCTTGACCGATTTTTATGAAATTTTATATGCATATTCAGTAGGTCTGAGAATCGGCCAACATTAAATTTCATTTTTTTTATACAAAATTTTTGGTATCAGCATACAAAAATACATACAACCCTAAATTTTCACCCCTCTACGATAACCCTAAATATTTTATATGGCAAAACAACGTTGGCTGGGTCAGCTAGTAAGTATATAAAAACACTGTTACGTAATCAGCAAAAATAAATGTTATCGTTGGTAATATTCTTTGCCGTTTTTTTTTAACCGACTTCTAAAAAAGGAGGAGGTTCTCAATTCGGATGTTTGTATGTTTTTTTTTTTTTATTGTTTGTTCGCGCATTTAACCGACTTCTAAAAAAGGAGGAGGTTCTCAATTCGGATGTTTGTATGTTTTTTTTTTTTATTGTTTGTTCGCGCATAACTCCGTCGCTTGTCAACCGATTTGAAAAATTCTTTTTTTGTTGGAAAGGGTATACTTCCCAAATGGTCCCATGAAAATTTTATCGAAATCAACCAAGCGGTTTTCGAAAAATCAACAAAAATCTAAAAAAAAATATCTACATTGTCTACATTGACGACCTCTTACGGCCAAACCCAATAACCGATCTATCACATACTGGAGATAGAAAAACAAATGAAACAACAGAAAACCTTTATAATTTTTCTGTTGTTTCATTTGTTTTTCTATCTCCAGTATGTGATAGATAGGTTATTGGTTTCGGCTGTTAGTTTACTCTGCAAAGGAGCAGTACGTTTTTTTTACACCAATGTGATTGGTTCGTTTAGGTGGGGGAGGGGAGTGGGTGTAGGTAGAGGTACCACTAAAAAGTGAAAAATAAAAAAAACTTTTTACAAAAAATAAAACCGACTTCTAAACAAAAAAAACAAAAAGTATAAAATAACTTTAATTTCGGAAGTCGGTGTGTTCAACAACAAAAAAGCAACCAAAAACACCGAGTTCCGAAATTAAAGTTATTTTATACTTTTTGGTTTTTTTGTTTAGAAGTCGGTTTTATTTTTTGTAAAAAGTTTTTTTTTTGAATCTATCTTCTTCACTATTAATGACTCTGGAACTTCATCAATATCTTTTCTTTTGGTCGTTATACAGGATGACTTTGAATAGATGCGACAAAATGAAATGGGAGCTTCAGTTATAGTAACATAGTAATTATAAACTGTTTTTTCTACAATCTAAATCGTTAAAAAAAGTTACGTGGTTGGCGTTTTAAAATGATCCATCGATGTTAATATCTTTATTTAAGTACGAATTATCGGTATTCCAGAAAAATAATTAATATGCAAAATAAATAAGAAAAATTAAAGTATCAAAAATTCTCGTCCAACTAATCGCAGTGCTCAATGATCGTTGTGGAGTACTCGCGTTATTAAACGTTGCCATTCATAGCGGTGATAAAAGTTCATTAATTTTACATTTGGTATGTTCTAAATTTTCTTGACAACACGTATTATTGTATATTTAAATATGTCGCATCTATTCAATTTCACCCTGTATAGGTAAGGCGCTGCTGTGGTCTTAGGGTTTTAAAAATAATAATATTGAAGTTTATACTTTCTTCACTTTTTATTATTTTTTCTAAGAACCCCACACAATACTTCCATTTTTTTCTTACCAAATATCTGACGAGTACTGAATCATTTAATTGGTAATTTTCCTTCATAGCAAGGTTCTCTTCTTGAGTTTCGCATACTATTTCTTTACTTTCCTGTTTAAATAGCAGTTGTTCATCGTTTTCTTTGTCTTTAGAGTCTTCTCTAGCTGTCATATGTTTTTTTTTAAATAAAAACATCAATATCGTATTCGAAATTTCTTTCAACATGTCTTTCAACATGTATTACGGAAATGTTCTACATAAAATTATCTAAAAAATATCCCGAAACAGCATGTCTATCTTTTGTCAATTTTAAACCGATCGGGCTGAGAGTTTCAAAATCGGGGGTAAAGTAACTATTCCACGCGGACGAAGTCGCTGGCAGAAGCTAGTCTGAAATAAATGTTTATTATTATGATTACTTCAGCACCTTTAGTGACACGTTCCTTTTTTGCCGGTTGATTATCTTTTTTGTCCTATTGTATTTTTCTTAAAAGCAATTCTTCGAATGTGCATGATGGCTCAGGTAGTGGTTGGGCTTGAAGCATAGAGAATGTAACCACTAGAGAGCGCATAGGCTGATTTCTTCTAAGCACACGACTCACTACTGCGGGCCGGGGGTCGAGGAAGAATGCGCGACTGCAAATTGGTCAGTTCAAGGTCAAGTTGCGTAGGTATGCCTATCGTTAGAGTTGCACTACTTCATTAGGGGAAAATAGTCGATATCGATCAAATGGATTTTAACATTATGAAAAATACTCAATTAAAATCATAGAAATAATATTTAATCAAAATCAATCAATTACAAAAATGGGAAACAGACGTATCCTGTTATTATTGATTTTTAAAATGAATTATTTTGGTATATGTTTTTGAATCAAAGTTTTAGGGTCCTTGTTCTTTGTAAAAAAGATAAACGAGCGTTTACATATTTCTGAATTATGCATCTTGCTTATTATACATTATATATAATTAAATTATTAAATTATATCCAATCAGAGATTTTAAAACCAATCTAAAAATTTAATAATAAAATAACCGATCGGTCCCGGTCGGGGACAGAGAGAAACAAATAAATCCCGAAACTTGCATAAAAAATACTGACGGACGAACTGAAAGCTCCTCCTTTTTTGAAATCGGTTAAAAGTAGACAGGTATTTTATCACAGTATGTGAATTGAATAAAAACAAATAGTTTTTTCGATATCGACTTTCAGCGAGCTATTATTGACACCACTATTTTTATCGATAAAAATACAAAGAGAAAAAAGGGATAGCTATTATAATTATATTAGAATTGTCTAATAAAAGAACGCGAGACGTTTCCAAAAGACATCAACGCGCAACTCAACAGTGTACTCGTTTACCCCAAACACCATTTTAAATAGACCCCTGCGGTGACTCATTATCTGATTAAATCAAACATAATTTTCGTTCGCTTTACTTATCGATGAAAAGTTATGCCATTCTTTTTGTATCTAGATGTCTTGGAATGCTTCCCGCACCATTTCCCCGCGCATAAAGGCATTTGGATACGATAAAATTGCATAAAAAGTTATCAAAATTTGTATTAATCTAGCGTGCACACAGGTCTTACACTTGGACACAACTAAAATGGTTACTCTTACCGTAGCCTATATATAGGCGACAAAATACTAATACACTGGACAGCAAATAAACCGAGCCACCCGCTACCTAGGCACTCTAATTCGATTTTCTCAAAAACTAAAAGACCTACAATTATCAAGTTGTACCTACAGAAAGTGCGTTTCATGGTGATTAAAATGAAAGGAAACTCATTGGGTTTAATCAATATTTCAATTGATTGAGTCAGGCGTTACTTTGCGGAAATCCATTTTAAATTTGAAAATGAAAACAATATATCTAGTTTTAATTTCCGCGAATATTAGTGGGTTGCAGGTATGCACCTCCCTCCCGCCCGCTATATTATGCACATGCGAGATTACTGGGTCAGCGAGTCAACACGTCCCCTGAGGATGCCTCGTGGAGAGGCGAAACACGTGTCGGTAATGGTGTTGGGTTTTGCATTGCCTTCCTGCATGTGCTTAAAATCCTTGCATTTGCCCAGTAATCTCGCATGTGCATAATATAGCGGGCGGGAGGGAGGTGCATACCTGCAACCCACTAATATTCGCGGAAATTAAAACTAGATATATTGTTTTCATTTTCAAATTTTCAATATTTCAATGTTTATTAAGGATTTTACAAAGAAGAGTCGTTTTCCAGTCGTGACAATCGTTAGTAATGATAAAGTGAAAAAAAAAATTAAAGCCAAAAACAAAGATAAAGTCAAAAAAAAGTTTTTAATCAATATTCCGTATTCCCTCCCCTTGCTCGGAAAACTGCCAGCATCCTTGTATTCATCGACCTTACGAGGCTGACGATAAAATCTTGAGGAATTGTATTCCACTCCTCTTCAATTGCGATTCGCAGCTCTGGAAGCCTTGTTGGAGCAGGTACCCGGGCTCGAACCCGACGTTTCAGCTCATCCCATAAGTGTTCTATCGGATTCAAGTCCGGGCTTCGAGCTGGCCAGTCCATCGTACGAATGCTGACGTCGCGTAGATACTGGGTCACCACATGAGCAACATGAGGCCGTGCATTATCATGCATCAATTGCATATCCTGTCCGATATATCCTGCGTAAGGTACCACATGGTCTGCGAGGATTTCAGTAATGTAGCGATGAGAAGTCAGTCCACGTGTACGGCCCGTCGGTTCGATGAAAACTAACACTGTATGTGCTGTTAACGAGATGCCGCCCCAGACCATTACAGATCCTCCTCCATAAGCAACAGTTTCCTCGATGCAACACTGAGAATAACGTTCTCCAGGGCGACGATATACTCTCTGACGTCGATCACTTCCATGTAGACTCACCCTGGTCTCATCACTGAAGAGTACATTACTCCACTGCTCTAATGTCCAATCCCTATGCTCTCGAGCAAATTCAAGTCGTGCTCGACGGTGTGCTACCATTAATGCTGGGCCTGTTGTAGCTCTTTTTGGGGTCAGGTTCCGTTCAGCACGTCTCCTTCTGACGGTATCTGAACTTATGACCACTTGGCGTTCGTCACGCAGACTTTGTTGGACTTGAACTGCGTTGAGGTGGCGATTTCGCAGAACAGTAAGGTGGATATAACGATCATCTGCTGCTGATGTAGCCCTAGGTCTGCCCGTACCTGGACGGCGATCGAGTGCTCCAGTCTCTAGGTATCGTCTGTAAACTCGTTGCACCGAAGATCTGCTGATTCGAAGCCTTCGAGCGACTTCACGTTGCGCAATGCCTGCTTGAAGTAATGCTACAGCTTGAGCTGCTTCCTGAGGTGTTGTATCCATTATTAATCGAAAAAAGTAGCAAAAACACACGCGTCTGAGCAAACGATGGACAAAAACTAAAGAAATGATAAGAAATATCCGACTACCCTCATTGTAGAGAAAAATAACGCTAATTTCAAACTCTGGTGAAAACAGAGCAAATCGTTAGCATTGTGTTTGTTGCTTGATTACAATGTGAGTTGACGGTACTTTCGAATTAATTTGTAGTCATTTTAATCACCATGAAACGCACTTTTTGTAGGTATAACTTTGATAGTTGTAAGTTTTATACTTTTTGAGAAAATCGAATCAGAGTTCCTAGGTAGTGGGTGGCTCGGTTTATTTGCTGACCAGTGTAGTTTTCGAGCGTCGGGGCACTGTATGCGCAGTGAAGTGGTTATATTGTCTTTTGCTTGAAGGAACTGTTGAGGTGCTTTTTGGGTAGTAACTTTCGAGGTTTTTTTTTTAGTTTGTGTTTGAATGGAATTCTGTAAACATATAGGTATTTGGGATGGCTGTTTTGCCACAAAACTCAACGTCTGAATATCAAATTTCAAAAACTTTTTTTTTTGGATTGGAAATCATCAAATGACCCCTTTCCCGCCCTGGGCGGGGCGGTAGGGAGTGTCAGACTTTTACTGACTAAAACCCACCCGTGTTTTCTTTGCACAGGTTAATTGCCAGTTTTCATGCATTAATACACACAATAATACACATTCGATATTCGATGATACTATTGTAACGTGGTCATGAATTTATGGCTAAAGTCTTGATATTTGGGTTAATTTCCATGTAAGAGGCCTTTTTTATTATATTTGTTAATTCATTCATTTGTTTAAGTACAAAAAAAAACTTTTTACAAAAAAATACAACCGACTTTTACACAAAAAATCAAAAAAGTGCAGAATAACTTTAATTCCGGAATTCGGTGTTTGTGGTTGCTTTTTCGTTTTTTGAACACCGACTTCCGAAATTAAAGTTATTTTGCACTTTTTTTATTTTTTGTGTAAAAGTCGGTTGTATTTTTTTGTAAAAAAAAATTATTTTTCACTTTTTAGTGGTACCTAAAACCCCTCCCCTCCCCCTACCTAAACGAACCAATCACATTGGTGTAAAAAAAAACGTACTGCTCCTTTGCAGAGTAAACTAAGAGGTCGTCAATGTAAACAATGTAGATATTTTTTATAGATTTTTCGAAAACCGCTTGGTCGATTTCGATAAAATTTTCATGGGACCATTTGGGAAGTATACCCTTTCCAACAAAAAAAGAATATTTCAAATCGGTTGACAAGCGGCGGATTTATGCGCGAACAAACATAAAAAAAAAATACAAACATCCGAATTGAGAACCTCCTCCTTTTTTAGAAGTCGGTTAACAAATATCATAATGGAATAGTGTTGTACCGTTGCTGACTTGCCGTAATAGTCTCCGAAACTAGTTCCGCCGCTGAAACATTAACATAAATACTCCTGCGTCTAATACAGACTTATACCTTATAACAGACACTTAAGTTTTATTTATTTGTATAGATAACAGAAGGTAAGATAACCTACTCATCTTTTTCTGTCACAATTACAATGGACTTTAAGTATGTACATAATATTAGGTATGATCCAAACGTGATAAGTAGTAAAACTCGTATTTAGTATCGATACTCGTTATAGTAACACCTATGTCCCTTGATTGATACATTCCTAGCAATGGCAGCCATTTTATGCGACAATATGAGTTATAGGTATGCTATGCACCCTTTTTTGTAGGTATTTCCAATCCATGCTTTTCTATGTCAATGGTTAACGACCACTGACGTGGCAAAGGACAATAAAGATGGAGTCTAGGCGTGTGTAACTCTTTACGGAACCGACTCACTGATCCGGATCACTGAAGTGATTCAAAAGATTGGTTCACTAGCAACGGTTCAAACCTTCATTTAGATCTGGAACATTACTTCGCTCTATGCTATTTCGCGCGACACGTCGCTCGCGAGGCGACTGAGCCGCGAGCGAAAGAGACAAATTGAGACACTGAGTACCTAACTAAACTATTGACTCGCGACTGGCGAGTGAAATCATTACAATCTATACAATACCTATAGTCCAACAACATGATTTGATTTCGATCTTTGATTTTGATTTTGAAAGAGATAACTAATGAGAAGTGTATCATTCAATTCGTACGGATTTTCGCTGTCAGTATTCATGGACGTAAAAATGATCACTAAGGCGCTTATGTACCTATCAAACACTAGTATTGCGATAAGCGTAGTGATTATTGTAATAAACGCCCGCGACGTAACTCTGTGTATTCGAAACATTCTGTAATTGAATCTTTTGAGGCGATGATCCAAATGAGCCAAATGAAACATAATTATCAGTGTTTCGGAACATTTCAGTGTTCCAGATACAAATGTTCCAATCGCAAAAATGATACACTTTGCCCACCTCTAGGAGTCTAAATCAATGTTGCCAACTGGAAAATATGGCTATAATCAGTAGAATTTTTGAACTTTCAGAATATACCTATTATCTAAATTACCCCAGTGCACCTTACCTACTTATTCTAATTTATCAAAATAGGTTATTGTTCATGTAGAATTTGGCCTTAAAAGCGTTCTACTTTAACATTTTAGGCTACTTGATTGAGATGAAATTTTCGGCGACTTGTTTCGACTAGACTTATCTAGCAACACTGGGCGTCTCCGTTCGCCGTTCATTCATTTGAAGTCGAAGGAGCGGGCTTGCTGCTCTATGGTCGAATTGTTTTTAATTATTTCTGTTGAATAATTCTTTGAAGTCTTTGATAAACCGGTTCAGATAAATATACTAACTGCGTTCAATAAATAGCCAGTAGTTATATTCTTTTTAACCGTCAATTTTATAAAATATGAAGCATTCATATTTCTAGTGAAGGAATAAACAAGTTATTAACGTCTACAACCAACCACAATGGACGACGATTTGAAAAAGAGCTGTCCAAGTTGCAGTCAACTTTATTTTATTCATTGTAAGTGTAATGATTTCCTTTCACTAAAAATAAAATCACGTAAGACCAGCAACCCCTAAATAAAGCACGAGAACTGCTCGCACTCCACTTTCAGTTTTATTATTATTACTTGCCTACCTTCCTTAACTACTACCGGCGCTTTTCGCTGTGTATATTATCATGAAATATTACGTACCTTCTTTATTATACATAGTTATAAAATGTTCTTTTAAACATAGTTTTGACTGACGTATCACAATTATTTGTTTTTCATGCTAAGAAATACATGACTCCCAATTGTTATAAATTTACAGTCACATGAATTTCATATTTCCAAAAAAAAAACCTAGAAACAAGTAAGAACTATAGCTATAAACAACAATACTTTCTTGATACCTTAAACTTTGGAAACCAACCAATTATTGTGTTTATCAACAACCTTATTGAATGAAAAAATAATACTTTTGCAAATATCTTGATAACATGGTTACCCGTTTTATGGTTAATTGTAGCCATATTTCATGAATTACATTTTCTTGAGCCCATTTCATACAATTATAGCATCTAGTCCTTAAAAAACTTCCAAAATAAACGATGAATATTAAAGTACTTGTCAGATAACTGAATGATAGTTTCGCGAAAGAGTACTGTATAGTCAGACATCCCTTGAAAATATAGAGTTGAGAAAAATAAAATAAAAAATCCTCTAACCAGAATCCTATTTGATTGTTATTCATGTTATGAAATTACTAGAAAGCGTTTGTATAGAAAACATCGCCACATTGATAAGTATTGTAGAAAAAGTTCTAACATCATTTTGTTGAAGATAATCAATGCTTTTAATATGTTCTCAGTGACATCATCCAAGCTGAAAGGAAACTTGCCACTATTTCTACCATGTGGCCATACCATGTGTGAAAATTGCATTATCAATATTATGAAGTGTCTGGAACCAATAGAGTGCAGGGTTTGCCTCCGTGAAGCAGAAGTCAAGACAACTGATCTAAATGAGTTGGTTCAAAATAAACAAAAGTTATATCAAAAGTTTCCTATGAATGTTCAGATGGTTGGCGAATTAACTATGCAGCTGTTGAAGGTAAAATCTGAAAAAATAATAAAGATTTTGGGGTGAAGTGAAAAAAAAATCATCTTACTTATTTTACATTTTAGCCTCCAGATACAACACACAAGAAAACTGAAGAAGATAGTTTCATTGATCTTAAAGCTTTGCTAAAAAATGGTGCTGCTCAAGGTAATACATAGGTACCAAGTATTGAAAATGCTGATTTATTATATGTTGCTGCAGCTTTGTGATATTTGGCTGTTATTTGATTGATTGATGAATCTTAAATGAGGAGGCCTAATCAAATCAGGAATTAAAATATTCTCAGTTAACAATGATTTTTTTTACAGGCAATTGTTTAGAATGTAATGCTACAACTTCAAAAATGTGTAAAGAATGTGATACCATTTTGTGTGATGCCTGCTTCAATAAATCTCATAAGAATTTTGTAATATTTAAAAACCATGTGCTACAAAATATAGGTTTGTTTATGATTCTTAATTTCATTAGACCAACAATTCACTAGCTCTTGTAAGTACACACCATTTTTTTCAGCAACTTCTCTTAAAAATCATACAAAACAAATGTTAATCCAAAAATAACTTGTAAAATTAGGTTAAACCGGAAAGTGATTACTTTGTAAATTGAACTTAAGGTGTTCTTATAACTCAAACTCAACTCCAACATGATCCTATGATAAATTAATCTATACTAATATTATAAAGCTGAAGAGTTTGTTTGTTTGTTTGTTTGAACGCGCTAATCTCAGGAACTACTGGTCCGATTTGAAAAAATCTTTCAGTGTTAGATAGCCCATTTATCGAGGAAGGCTATAGGCTATATTTTATCCCCATATTCCCACGGGAACGGGAACTACGCGGGTGAAACCGCGAGGCGCTGCTAGTATAAAATAAAATAAAAAAACAACCTTTTTTATACCTGGGTATAAGTAGTGAGTGACAATGCAAATGGGTGGATTTGGTCATTTTGCGTAAAGCTAAGCTTGTATGCTTAAGAGAAGAAAAAATAAATTATAAACCAAATGACAAGGGGTGTGCGATTTTATTGCTCTCAAGTGTATGTATTTCCCAGTAAAATATTTACATCTACCTAACTTTTGACACTCAGAACAGAAGTCTATGTGGAATCATTTAAGTTAATTAAAACAGCAACACAGTTTTGAAGACAAACCTGTCATTTTCAAGCAAAGCTAAGCAAAAAAAAAAAAGAAAATTGTTTGCTTCCAGAATCCAGCTTTCAACCCACCACTTGTAAGGTGCATATTGCAAAACCACTTGACTACTATTGCAATGATTGCAAGAAACCTGTATGTACAGACTGTATGATGCTTGGTGGTGAAAAATCCTGCAAGAACCATGATGTTGTATCTCTGCAAGAAGTTGTAAGTATTTTGGGAAACCCTAACATATACCATTTTTAAACTAGTATGTAGTCAAAATATCTATTTCAAGTGTCAATCTTAAAGCATCCATAGCCATGGCTAAGAGCAAGTGCGAAGCGCAATGATTTATTAATAACCGAAAAAGGATGCCTAGATCTTTATTTTCAGGGTAATTAAAAAAATACTAAACTTTATATTTTAAACTTTCGAAACAAAAGTTCCTTTTGTCTTGAATAGTTAAAGTATGCCTGTGGAATTATTGTTTGGAAGATTTTAAAGTTACATGAAATTCTATTTTGGAATAATTAATGAAGTTACCAAAATAACCTTTCTTTGCAGAATGTAAACTTTTTGGAGGATTTGACTGATATATCTCCACAAGTTGATGAAATGTTCAGAAGACTCACAAAAACAGCTGTTGTAAGTTTCCTCTTGAATGTAACACAAATACTTTATCTTTGAGTTTCATTAATTACTTAATAAGTATATTTTGTATTTTCTAGGATATTGGATATTTGCTCCACAATTACGAAAATGACACTGGATCTGTTAAGGAGCTATCTAAAATAATTGCCAATGTTGAACAGCATTTCTCAAAGCTTTTTTCTGCAGTACAAAAACATAAAGAAGAAATCATAAACATAATTTTATATTTAAAGTTCTCTGAAAAGAACTCCCTGCAGAAAGCTAAATCTGAAGTTGCTAATTCTATAAAGAAAGCTAAAAACATCTTGAGGATGATAACTGCTGCTACAGATACGAAAAACATAAAACACGTAACTTCTTATTATTCCAGTTGTAATTTGTAGTTATTAATGTGGGATATATATATATATATATGTTGTAATAACATCTTTTATCTATCATATTTAATAACAATTTTTCATTAATCTTCAAAACTTGTCATGCAGTATACATCAAATCATACCAAAACATCCAATTTCAACACAATTTAATCATTAGGGCAGAGCTACTATCAAGTCATTTTTTTTTAGGTCCTATGAGCAGTGATACATGCATATAAAGCATCCTAGCGCAGGGAAGTGCCTTTCATGCTCCCTTTTGAGGCCCTAGCATAGAAATATAAAATACAGGAGAAGTGGCAAGGGGGCGTGTCGGTGTCCACGCGACATGGTCTGGGCGAGCATGTCTTACGCAATAGTCGAATCCGCGAACTAGTGCGCTTCCGACCGTGAGCGTGATAAGATATAAGAATGCCGTGTTGTTCAGTGTTTTCTTGTAAAAACCGAAGCCTAAACAAAAACTTTGTTAATTATGGAATCACTTACCATATCAAAATACAAGTATTTTACTATATGTGTCTTTAAAAACATGAAAAACAACAAATCGTAAAATATTTCTTGCTTATACTATGTTATTTTTGTTTTCAAATGTCACAGCGACAATAACATATTACAATGAATACACTGCTCCTTAACCACTACCTAAGTTTGTCGCTAAGTGACTGGATGAGCAATGTAAAAATCACAAAACGATACTTTAGCAAGCCGATGTATCGCATAGTACGGCCGCTGCTTCTTGCCGCGAGTTAGTGATGTAATTGTGCAGATACACTGTCGACAACAATGTCGATTGTTGAATGAAATATTACAAAAGTGTACCAAACTTTCTTAGATTGCAATAAATTTTTGGTAAATAATCGTTCAAGTGTTTTTGGCTTTGAATTATCGTATGTATGCCTTATCCTCGTGCTACTTCCTTACTTTTTATGGTAATTGTATTTTACTTTCGATAAAGTTTCGAATGCATTATAGTAATCGGCATGTTTAAGATAATATATTAGTGACCTTTGCTTAAAATAGTCAACATATTCATGCTATTTATTTGTTATACATGGGCAGCATGGCGTGTGTAATAAATGCCAGAATCGATAAGTCAATCACTAGCGTATATGTAAAATAAATTGCTTTTGCACAGCACAACGATACCCAGCGTTGTTTTTGTGTGAGTAAGTTGCACGGTGTACTGTAAATATACGCTGTGTTTATTAGGATAAGGTTTATAATTGATTGTGTAGTACAGTCCGATTTCAAAAATGCGGGTGTGTGCGCGACTGCGTATCTATTGCTTTTATTGAACTGCATTCGTAGTAGTTGCCGGGTGGTAGGGCAAAACAGGAGACACAGGTTCCGATACATTTTCGGCTACAGGGCATATCTCCTTGTTTATTATATCTATGGGCCCTAGGTTTTAAACCACAGATCTGTAGGTCCAAAGGGAATATCAATAAAATCATGGTTAGATACCTATAGTTTCACACATAGATCCTCCTTCTAAGTGTGTTAATAGAAAGATAGATTAAATACCCAGCTTATGTGTCCTTTTCTCAATGAAAAGGGCACATAAGCCCACTTAACCCTGCGACTTAAATATTAAAACATGCAATACTACATCTAAGGCGCATTCACATATGCACAATATGTGACGCCACAAGTCATATCAATCATTTTTATTTCATTTATAATTTCATATGTCTGGTTGAAGCTTGATGTACAGACTTGAGTTCTTTTTAAAGAAAATAACAATCTTATCTGTCTAGGAAAATAACAATAATTGTAAATATATTGACTAACAAAACTATTTTATGTAATGTTGGTTTTGTTGAATTTTTAGATTAATTTGCCAGCCCTCTTGGAGGAAGCTAAACAAGTAACAAATACTCCCTGGAATCTAAATAGGACCGAAACAAACAAAGAATCTCTTAAGTAAGTTGTTGTAATGAAATACAATCAATGCTGCCAAAGATTGTGATGGTGCTAAATAAGATAGAACATACAATTCAAGCTTTTTTTGAATTTACAGAAGAAATAAACACAGCTTCTAATTAAAAAAGTGCTTTATTTTTAACAGGGTGAAAGTAAATGAGGACCTATGTTCTTTGATGAGTGACTATGTACACTTGGAAGGGAATGTCAAGTCTGTGTACAAGTTGCACTCGACTTCAGAAATAGGTGATGATATTGAAGTACCGCCAGCACCCAACTCTCCCATTTTTCCACCGGAATTGCCTAAAGGTAAGAGTTTTGGTTGACTTTCCTAAACATATGTACATACTTAACATGGACTTGTTTTAATAACATGACAACTAGCTAGCAAAAGCTAGTTGTGATATCGCCCTTTTGGAAGTCTCAAAAGTGAGAGAGTATGTACTTACTACATGCACGTATATGTATAACTTACGACCAGTACGGATTGTATGGACTTTAAATGAGACTGACCTCTGATTTTTTGGTGTTTCTTCTCACGGTAGTCGGCTCGGAAACACCAGCTTCATCTGGCTTCAAATGACCAAAAATATTTGACGTATAAAAGTGTTATGTTTAACCTACTTACAAAATAAATATCATTAAGTAATGATTTACTTACGGATTTTCACCTGTTTGAATAGGTTCCGATATCCATAGTAATTGGATAGAATTTATAAAATATACTTATTATAAATAACTAGCTGACACGGCAAACGTCGTTTTGCCACATAAAATAAAATAAAAAATAAAAAGTTAGAGGTGGACCACCCTTAACATTTAGGGGGATGAAAAATAGATGAACAATTCGCCACCCTAGCCGATATGCTCGCTAAGATTCACGAAAATCGGTCGAGCCGTTTCGGAGGAGTTCAACCACAAACACCGTGACACGAGAATTTTATATTATAAGAAGATAGAAATCATGCGGAATCAGTGACCATGGAATATAGATACTATACATAGATGTAACTCGTATCAGCTAATGGCTTAATAGCCACGAACCCCAATCAACAGCCTAAAAAGCTCGGCATTCAGCTAGATCATGGATTTCAATCAAAAAGCGGTGTTTCTAGACACGGTTCCTATTGTTAAGAGGTTTTTCATGCTAGGTCCCCGATCGCCGATGGCTTGATCTTGTTCCCGATACCGGGTTTGGAATATGTATACAGGTTGTTCCACAAGTGCATGGTCATATTTAAGGACTTTGAAAATGAAAGCAAAATATCTAGTTTTAATTTCCGCGAATATTAGTGGGTTGCAGGTATGCACCTCCCTCCCGCCCGCTATATTATGCACATGCAAGATTACTAGGCATGCAGGATTACTAGATATTTTGCTTTCATTTTCAAAGTTAAAATGGATTTCCGCAAAGTAACGCCTGACTCAATCAATTTTATATTTAAGGACGTTATTCTGTATTTGCTGTATGGTAAAGAAATAAATACGAAAATTATGTAAATATTTTTATTTTCTTTTGGTATTGTGTTTTTACTGTATAGCAGATACTGAAACACTGTATTGGTAAATTAATCATACCTATTTATCTCAAAACATACATCATATAGAATGATAAGGGTTTAAAACACTTCAATGAATTTGTTAGTTTCCTTTGTAAACTTATATTATAATAAATATTTATTTTACTATAGATGCAAGACAGTCAAAACCAAAAGTGGAAAAAGAATTTTACAAACCTCCTGCTTTATACAAGAATGCTCCTAGGTACCATAGCAAGAGTGGATCTGTATCATCTCTAAATTCCAATTGCAGTGAGAACTCTAATAAGAGTTACATTACACCGAGTAAGTTATTATTGTTTACTTTGTGTAGATACAAAGCTCTATTTACTTACTACTGGAATGAACACTACTTAAAGGGGTGCGTCTCATAACGTATAATCTCATTTGGTCTAATTTCATTTTATTATCGTAATCAACGTGAGATATACCAACTGTTAATATAATGTATTTACATCATTTATTTATTCTAAAACTTAATTAGTATAACGTTGTTTGATGTAACGTTTATGTAAAAGAAAATCATTTGGTCTAACGTTTAATATGTATATTGTTTATTTAATCGAAAATCATTAGGTATAACGTTTAATATATGTATATGAAACGGTGGTTAACACCCCGATTCAGAGTACCCCGACTCGGATAGGCTAGGTTAGAAAGCTAAGGCGGGAGCGAAGCGGAGCGGAGCCTTCATGGTTATTTTTTTTAAACCACCCAGAAATCGACCTATCTTAGCCCAGGTGGTTGGCATTTAATGTATGTTATGTCAAACGATGTTACATTTAATGTATGTTATGCTTATAAAAAATTGTTATTTTAAAAAGATATCAATCGTTCATTATATTAAATAATCGCTATATTAAATAAAATTAAAGGTTTCGTCGTTATATGTTGTTAATATTAGAGATTTTGCTGTTATATCATCTATTACTTACCAAAAACATAGCATACTTTTTCAATATTATTAGCTTGTCAGTACAGGCCATTTCAAAGCTATTATAATATCAAAGTATTTATTTAATAACTGTTAATAATATGCAATTCCTCAGATAGCTTTCAGCAACAGCCAGTGATCCAACCAGTCGCACCGTTTCAAGAAAACCAACATCCACAACAACTATGTGAAGGTACTTTGAAATTTATAAAAAAAAATTACGTACAGACATATACAGAACCTCTTTCTTTAAAAACTATCTTGGTCAATATTGTATGGGTTACATTATGGGTTTATTTCAATTTCAGGTTCCCAAGAGTTGATTTACATTTCACATATTGTGGATCCTCACAATTTCTTTGTGCAAAGAGCGTGCTTTCAAGGGCTGGTCAAAGATATGTTACGAGAATTCCGAAATGCGGTATCGTTCGCAAAACCGACTGTGAATCATATTGCGCCGGGTAAGCATTTTGTAAATATGTAGGCGATGTTATTGTTTAGCATCTGTAGTCAGCTCAATTCTTTTGTTACCGACTGCCATAAATGTATTATGAATACGATACATGTACCCATTGGTTTGTATAATAATGTTGTTCAATGCGCAGGTAAAACATATTTGGCTTTCAATAAGGCTGATAACATGTGGCAAAGATGCCGCGTTCTTAGTGTGGACATGAAAAAGAATAATCCAATAATTCAAGTTTTCTGTTTTGATTTCGGAAGCATCGAGTTTGTTTCTGTGGATAGGTAAGTCTCTGATATTAGTATGAAACATTTAGGTATGTACTTATTTTTTACTACACGTGTTTAAGGCGGGAAATAAAACTCCCACGACTATTCCACCAGTTACACTTGGCGGAATCCCGGTAAGTAGAGTCACCAAATTCAAGTACCTGAGGCATTGGGTCACTAAGGACCTCTCGGATGACTTGGATATTGAGAGGGAGCGCTGCAGAGTATTGGCAGTTAGATGTAATATGCTGGCGCGCAGGTTTGCGAGGTGTACAAAAGAGG
Source organism: Hecatera dysodea (assembly GCA_905332915.2). NCBI lineage: Eukaryota > Metazoa > Arthropoda > Insecta > Lepidoptera > Noctuidae > Hecatera > Hecatera dysodea. Next base: position 12,508,907 of record HG995298.1, on the reverse strand, counting down.
TTAAAATCACTCTGTTTAAGGCGTACTGCCAGACGCTATACACAGCAGGCTTTCAGTGCCCTACCCGCAGGGCGCCCTCTTCAATAATGAGTTTAGGATGCTGATGGGGTTGCCGCGATACTGTAGTGCATCGGAGGCCAACACCGCCTGCTTTAGGGCTATTGTGCGCATGAGAGTGGCCTCCCTGATGTGTCGTATGCGGGGCAGCCCCAACTGCCTTCTAAAACGATTATAGATAAGGTGGAGTGTCCTATTGTGTAGCACTGCATATTTCTGGTGCTGTTCTATTTAATGTAAATTAATAAATATGTAGTTTTATGGGACTAACATAGTTTATTAAGCCGTATTAATCTTTTTATATGGAATCATAAGGTTCTGAAATAAATTATTATTAAATATCTTACTTTTGTGTACTGCATAATCTGTAACTTTAAGAATCGTAAAGTGTGAAGTATTGCTTGATGTAAGAAAACCTTTCTGTTCTCTATTTTAGGTTGCGTCTTCTGCCACCGTCGAAAATACAGTGTCCTTATCCACTCGCCATCAATTGTTCTCTATTTAATTGTGTGCCAAAAACGGGCAATTGGACCAGTGAGGACTCATTCCTTATCCAAAATATTATTGACAAGTGAGTTTTTTATATAAGAATCTATAATAAATAGCTTTGGAGTTACTTCTACGGATCAATTCGTGGGTTTAGCAAGAAGAACCTCGACTAACTTGAAACTACATATACAGGATTTTAGGGACATCGTAATGCAAAAAAGCCTACACCAAATTGTGAAAGTCATGAATGTCGCAAAAATATGTGTTCGACATCCCATTAGAAACCTCTAAAATTAGCAATGTTTCTCTACTATATTATGCATGTATTATACATATAAACCTTCCTCTTGTATCAAAATCCGTTGCGCTCTTAAAAGATCTAAGCATACATAGAGGGACAGACAGACAGCGGGAAGTGACGTTTTATACTATGTACTGATGATGCCAGGGTTCGAAAATATCCGATATCTATACTAATATTATAAAGCTGAAGAGTTTGTTTGTTTGAACGCGCTAATCTCAGGAACTACTTGTTCGAATTGAAAAATTCTTTTTGGGTTGAATAGACCATTTATCGAGGAAGGCTTTTTTATATATCATCACGCTTAAGCCAATAGGAGCGGAGCAGCGATAAAGAATGTTTTAAAATCGGGGATTCCATGGGGACGAAGTCGCGGGCAGCAGCTAGTTTATAATAAATATCAAAATATCGGATATATATCAAGTTTGATATATTATTATATCAATTTTGTATGAAAGCCATATTAATATTTGGGAACTAATTTTTTGAGCTGTTATTTAAATATTCGAAATGTTATTATGATTAGTTGAAAAACATTGAGCAGTTATTTAATTTAATGGCGGTTGATTAATTATTGCGACAGTTAAACATGTACAGTAATAAAAAATCAATTTGTCGGTTATTTTATCATACAATGTCAATTCAAAAAATAATTGAGCAGTCCAATAACTGAATGAGCGGTAAAAATGATGGAATAAGCGGTTCGATAAATAGTTCGGCAGATCATAGCGAGCGGTGACCTTAGCGCATATACCTGTGTCAGATCCCTTCTATTGTTGGTGAATCATTTGGATTAGATGAGGTTATAACAGTAAGATGTTTTCTGATATTTACTTATTCACTACAGAATTTGGGCAGAAAATGAGTAAATATGAAAATTAGGTCATTCATAGTACTGTTTTTAGGGTTCCGTACCAAAAAGATAAAAAGGAACCCTTATGGTGCGACTTCGTCCGTCTGTCCGTCTGTCCGTCCGTCACACCGCTATATCCCGAAAACTACTTTACCACCTCTTTGTTTATAGAATTGCTTAGAATGAGATTTCTTACCGACAAATTCCGATTTATTACTGCCCACACGTAACCGCTCGTTCAATAATTTTTACTGCCCATTTAATTATTTTCCTGCTCAATTATATATTCACTGATCCATTACATTTTTTTTACTCTTTTCTGTTTACTTTACTGCTTAGTTTTAACTGCTGAACTAACGTGCCATTTATAATTTTTAACTTACCGAAACCGCTATTTAATATTTTATTGCATTATTTATGATTACTACTTGTTTATGTGTTACATAAACTTGCTTAAATTATAAAAAAAAACATTTTTCATATGTTCTATTTATGGAGTTTTTACTAAAAATCAGTTGAATAAATCAAAACATAAAATCTTCTAGATAAGGCAAATTCTAAAACTCACGCCATTGTCGGCACGGTTGGCGCAGTGGTTGAGCGGCTAAGGCTAAGGCTACTGCGCTACGTGTCGTGTGTTCGATTCCCGTACGGGACAAATATTTGTATGGCCAACAGATAGTTGTTCCGGGTCTGGTTGTTGGTGTATGTGATAAGATTGTATGTTTGTAAATGCACCCACGACACAGGAGAAATTCCTAGTGTGGGGCAACGTTTTTAAAAAAATAAAAAATGATTGTATATCGTGATATATATCCGATATATAATATCGGATATTATCTTGATATATATCTTCGAACTCTGGATGATGATGTAACTTATGACAGGCCATTCAAAGTTGCTGCTGCCTATATTGTTTTCCACTTACATTCATCTGTTTATTTTAGCAAACAAGCAGTTATTCATATCCGCCGTATTATACCGATATCTAACGTGGATTTTAAGTTGGAGTGTGACGTCAATACATTCGAAAACGGAATTAGTCTTGTTCACGCGTTGGTATTCCACGATCGTGCTAAAATGTGTAACCCAAGACTATCGGTAATGCTTTTTCTGATATTAACAAAGATAATATTTTTTATGTCTTAAAACATATTAAAACCTACATACTTTTTTCAGTATCCTGCAATCTTGGGGGTGAAGGAGAAGCCCAAACTTTACACAAGTCACAATGAGTTTAATTGTGAAAATATGGAATTAGTTTACATAACACACATTGTCAGTCCTGACAAATTTTACGTGAGAAAAGTAAGTATTATTATGTCCAAGCTTTTATACTGATTCATGTGCATTAACAGCTTAGTAATTATAATATTTACTTTCTAGCAAAATCTCCAAAACGTTTACGAGAAAGTCACTGAAGATTTGGAACAAGAGTATAGTCTAGCTTCCAATGTTGGATCTGTTTATTTACCGGAAATAGGTAAGAAAACAAATAACTAAACCAAAAAATAATAAATAGTCAAAGCCACGTATTATTAGGATTAACTCAAATACGGGTCGTCAGATCTCACTCTCAAATAAATGGGACCACATGAGCTTTCGAATATAAAAATAATCATCTACACTCAGTAAAAAAGTTATGAGGTAACAAACACAAAAAAAATACAGTCAACTTGAGAACCTTCTCCTTTTTTGGAAGTCGGTTAATAAAGAGAAACTAGAATTTGTCGAGAACACGGTTTTCCTGGAGATCACGCTCGACTCAAGAATACGATGGGGACCTCATTTCGCATCACTTGCAGGACGGCTAAGTTCAGCAGGATATGCTGTCAGAAAAATCAGTAAATTTTTACTGTGGAGATACCGCAAGACTGGTCTATATTAGTCGATTTCATATTATCACGTCTTACTTTGCTATGGGGAAAGGCTGCAGACACCGTCTATTTTTATTCAGCAGAAAAGAGGTATTACCTACAGCCATTAACAGTAGCCGCCAGCGCGATTCTCTGTAGAAATTAACATCGTGACGGTATATGAAAACAATATCTATGTTCGGAAAAATCTTCATATTTTTAGGAAGGTCAGGCACAATATGAATACTAGAAATACGAACAAATTAGATTAACCTCGATTCAGACTCCTCAACTTAAAATCTTGTGAAATTAGATATTTTTAGGTTTAGGTCAATCCCAAAGCAAAGTAAATATTTCATTTTGACTGCACTTAACGGCACAGTCATACTACTTTTTAGTTTTGAACGTAGGAGGTGCAACCATTTGTTACGGGTATAATGTCAAATTAGTTGTGGGGTATCACTACTAAAAAGTGAGAATTAATAAACCAAATATTTAAGATAGCTATAGAATATAGAACTGCATTTGCAACACAAATAAGTTCGCAAACATTTCGGTGTGAGATTCGAACCCTCGTCGAACTCCGACTAATAACTTAAATGCGGAAGTTATGAATTCTATCACAGATATAGAATAGAATAGCACATATAACACTACTTTTTTCCCGGAAATTTTCGCCCGCGTGAATGTCGAAAATTATCCCAAAGGAACAAAATTTGCGACTATCTCGCGGGCGAAGCCGCTCTGGTTGACGCTATTTTAGTCATAAAACAGGTCTGCAAAAAAAAATTGTCAGCAGCATGAGATATTTTTACCAAATTATATGTTTTAGAATGCGCTGATTTCAGAAGTGATGGCGTTTTTTTTCTATCACGTAAGGGTTTTTTTTGCAAATTCAAACACAAGAGATTGGTAAAAACACTCGTTTATTAAAAATTAGGATTTTGAATAATATTTTTTACAACCCATATATAATATAAATTTTAATATACTTATTCATCTTTAATTATGAAACCTTTTCTTCCTTTCCTTGCTACTTCGCCGAGTCCTTTTACGATTTCTTTCAATAGTTTCCCGCTTAAAGATCCAACAGTAGTCTGCAAGCATAGTGACATCCCATCTTCCTTGGTCCCACCGTCTCTCGATATCGCGGACATCCTGGTGAAACCGCTCCGCCTATTCTTCACTATAAGCTCCCAGGTTTTCAGGAAAATAGTCACGAATAAGCTCAAAAACTACTAGACCGATTTCAAAAATTCTTTCACCATTAGAAAGCTACATTGACCCAGAGTAACAGGCTATATTTTATCCCCATATTCCCACGGGAACAGGAACTACGCGGGTAAAACCGCGGGGCACTGCTAGTTATACATATAACGTGCAAAATTTAAGAGTTCTGTTCTTGTCTGCGTACCTGTTTGAGTGTAAAAAATGGACCTTCAAGCTCATCTTGCAGCCTTGAGCTTCGTATGCTGCTAGTATCCGTTGAACAATGGTTTTGTAGTCAGGATCCTTAGTATTTCCCAAAAACTTTCGCACTACATCCTTGAACGATACCCAAGCTTCTTTTTCCTTCTCATTCATACTTTCCTCAAAGAGGGTGTTGGTTAAAAGCTTTCTTATGTCAGGGCCAGTGAAAACTCCCCCTTTAAACTTTGCTTCTGGCAGCTTCGGGAATTTTGTACATAGATATTTTAAAAAAAAAAGAAGTTCGCGTTACAACATGCTCAGTTCCACCAACCAACTTCCACATTTATCAATTAAATCCGCTTCAACGTGAATGAGCGCGATCTCTGAACTTCTTAACACAAAATCTACTGTACCGCCTTCTATTTTAGTTTTTTTGTCAATTATATTAAATAAAAAAAACCACAGGTATATTTTTGAACATTTTTATGTTGTTAATAATGAATATTTTACCTGTTTTTGGGAGGTCATACCGGTCGTATAACAAAATCCTATTCAGTTTTTCAGTCGCAGACCTGTGTAATCTGGAAAAATCTGGTTTAGACTCGTACAAACGATAACGAATGAGTGTAGCTCACCTCAGTATGGTTATGAGAAGGCTAGGCAGATGAATGGTTGTTGATATTGTGGAGTGTGCTGCAGGCATGGTGTGCGCGGTAAACCTGGAGAACTGCCGCTCGGGTGCACCGGAGGCCACATGGGCGCGTGGCGTGGTGACTGAACTGCCGGGCCGCAGCCGCGTGCGCTTGGCGCTGCCCGACACCGGCCACTCAGTGCTCGTGCACTGGTCCGCGCTGCGCTACATACACCCCAAGTTCACCACTCTCAGTGCACTCGTAAGTCTACCATTCATTATTCATACTATTGACAGGCATCAGGTGCTAAAGTTACATAAAAGCATTACTTCACTTTACCTGATCGTGAATTAATGAAATAACCAAATTTACTTCTAAGCCTTGCACTCAATATTTGAAAAAAACTTTGCTTTGATTATGGCCTGCTTCGAGCAAGGCAATAACTTGAGCGACTTCTGCGGGCGTGGTATCCATATTTTTCCGTATGCTTTCAGTCGAGATCTTATCACATTGACCTTCGGTATACAACCGATTAAAAATCCAAAAAAACGACCCTTTTCTACCTGCGGGTAAGGGGTGCAAGTAGTCACAATGCTAACGAGTGAATTTAGCTAATTTGGTATACGGCTGGTTTCTGTAAGTTACGTGAAGGTCAATGATTTTAATTTCGTGTTTTTTTAAAGCTAAGCTTGTATTCTTTAATTTTGCCTAATGATTTGTACTCAATATCTTTAGATTAAAGAAAAAAATCAGTAACAAACCAAATTACAAGGGGTGTGCGATTTTATTGCTCTCAAGTGTATTTCGTCAAGCTAACGTGCTTATGTTATTTCATGAACAGGCGACAGAGTGCCATCTCGCAGGTATAACACCTTTCGGTAACAAATGGAGCACTGCGTCAGTGGACCTCCTACAGAAGTACTTGGGCAGTCTGCTTGAACTTCAAGTAGAAGACAACCGTAACAGATCTAACCGCAGTCGAGGATCCATTGGTGTTACTCTTAATGACAGTTCAGACAACGACAACGTCGTTTGCATCAACAATGAGATGATCAAACATAAATTTGCTGTTTCATTTGGGTATGACTTTCCATGACTTTCTCTAGGATATTAGATTTACATATATAAAAACTAGCATTATTGGAAGGAATGTGCGCAAAATATTAAAATTTTCTTCCTTTCAGAGTCTACATGTTTAACAAAAAACCTGTTGAGGAACAGGTTGTCACAAATAAGTCGCCGCTCGATAAACCAAAACCTCTAGGCCCACCGAAATCTAAAGTTACAATATTAAAGAAAAAGATGCCTGAAAAGGTAAATGACGACGATTTACAGGCAAAAGATAAAGGTCCTCTGAGGCTGGAAGTTAAAGTTCTTAATTGCCAGTCACCCTCACTGATTTACGTTTCGTTAAATCATCAGCAAAAGTCTTTTAATGAATTGTTCGACAAAATGCAAAAATATTATTCAAAGAATAATAAAAACACAGCTAAAGAAGACTGGAAGGTTGGCGACAGATGTAGCACACTATGTAGTCAATCGAAGACTTGGCGTCGTGCTGTTATAATGGAACTGGAAAATGAAAACGCCAAGGTGTTTTACAGTGATTTCGCCTGTATTGAAACTGTTCCAAAGTCAGGTCTAAAAGAACTGATTTCAGAGTTCTCAATGTTCGGTGACGCGGCTATAAAGTGCCATCTTAGTGGTATAATGCCGGCTGTGGGTGAAGAGTGGCCTTTAATAACAAAGGAATATTTAAGAGAGATGATTGATGCGTACAAAAGAATTTTTATAACAAAATTAGGCAACTTCAAAGATAAAAGTATGCCTATCCAACTATGGGTTTATCATACTGTTCAAGGAAGTGCTCTGGAACCTAATAAGTCGACCTGGCGTTGTTTGAACCAAAAAATACTTGAACAAGGCCTTTGTGTACCGGATCAAAAGCAAATGGTGAGTATTTATTTAAAAGTATTGGCACAGACTGCCACGCCTTGAATGTTTCTGGCCATTGGTGCTGGTTCTAACATTTTTTTTTTTGTGTTTGACCAAAATCATTTGTTTCTTTGTCTGCAGCCTACAACTGAAGAGAATACCGAGGATACTGGAGACGTGCTATCTTTCTTTAACATCACAGGATCTGTCAATGAATGGTTACAGTTAGATCCAATGCCGACCGTACCCCTTAAAGCAGTAAAAGCTGATGAAGATATGAATGCAAATTCACCCTCATTATTTCTTGAGGGTAACAATAACAGCCCTGTACCTATCGAGGAAAACCCAGATTCTTCAAATGTTTTGTATATCACTGACTGGCTACCACCTGAACCCTTGCCTTACACAGAGTTTACAGCATTGCCAACGTAAGCACTTTTCTAGATTTTCTGGATATTTTTATGGATCTCGATTCAGTATGGTAGCATGTGTTATATTTTTATTTGTGTAATAACAACCTTTTTTTTTACTTATGGAAAATAATTAAGTATTGGGAAAATCTTTAATTTCATTGTTGTTATGCACAGGGTTATACATTTGGAAAGCTACCCCTATACTATTATTTCTCGTATGTTCTCTTTATTTAACAGTTTTATTTTTTAATCTTTATTATGTGTCGTCAACTAGTTATTAATCACTAATATTTGTATGACTTATTTGAAGAAAATCTATATTGTTATTTATAGGTACATAGACAACGATGGCGTAATCTACTTGCATGATGTAAGTCAACAAGGTACATTAGATCTCATTCGTAAAGCGCTTGATGTCCGCTTCAAAGATCCAGATCCAAAAGCTAAATTCAATAAATGGAGTGTGGGAGAGTTGTGTGTTGCATTATACTATTTAGACAATCGCTATTATAGAGGCCGGGTAATAGAAGTAAACAAAGACAATTCTACATGTGTCGTTCATTACATTGACTATGGTAATGAAGAAAATTGCTCCTTTGAAAATATGAGAAAAAGTGTCCCACTCCACCAAATCCCAACACAAGCACACAAATGTATTTTAAACCGTATACGTCCCCTTGGCAAACAGTGGGATAGACAAACATTGGACTACATTCATAAGTCTGTTGTTGAAAAACAATGTTACGTAAAAGTAACTGGCGAACCAGTAAACGGAGTTATACCTATCGAGTTAAAATACGATAAGCTTTGTATTAATGATCATATCGTAGACTTTGAAATGGCGGAGTACACAGATGGCAGCAAAGCCGTTGTCAGGAAATACGCTCCAATTGAAAAAGCCGAAGAAAACGTAATCGAAGATGTTATTGAATCAGATTCTGGCCCAGATTACATAGTAGTTGATAATGCAGACACTGCTACTGAACAGTTGTCCATATCTCAAGATTCATCTGACGTAATCTCTCTAAAGGGCGCGGACTGGAATAAATTAATAGAAGAAGAACAATCAGCACTTGAAGGAAATTATATAACCTACCCAAGCAATACAGAAAACGAATTCGCGTGTAATATCGCAATAATTAATGATATTAATACATTAGAACTAAATATAATTTTTGATGAGGATACCACTAGAGTTTATGCGCAAATGTCTGAAGAACTGCAGGCTGAAAGTATGAACATGTCGCCTCTGAACGGTATATTCGAGAATAAAGCATGTGTAGCAATCTTTCCAGAAGACAATCAATGGTACCGTGCGTCTATTTTGCAGTTCAGCGAAACGAAAAACCGAGTGAAAGTCAGGTATGTTGACTATGGAAACATTGATGTCATTTCGTTAGCAGATACAAGAGAAATTTGTGAAGAATGGGCTAAACTCCCACCAGCTACTATCTCAGCCAAATTATTTGGAGTGCGGCTAAATCCAGATGTGGAAATTGGAGATATTACAAAAGAATACACTAAAGTATTCTTGGATCAAGGACCTTTCCACGTGAAGGTTATCAGTTATGATGATTCAGTGCCATTAGTAGAAATAAGAAACAATATGAATGAGTTGGTATACCAGAAACTCATAGAAACAAACATGTTAATCCAATGCGAATGACTTTTAAATCAAAGTTATTTCTTGTTATTTTTATTTTGTTGTTTCAAGTTATCTTCGAAACATTTTCTTTTTTTTCTTAGTTACTAGTTTAAATGTTAAACAGTCTCGTTTAACATGACATAATTATCTCAATAAACAATTGCTTACTTTTCAAAATAAGTTTTATTTAAAATCTCACCACTCCTTTAATTTCTGTTTTCCAGATATTTTGCTACACTACTCAATACCTATCTTTTAAACCTGCGGTTGTACTCAGAAAGGATTGACTTTTGACGTAAAATGCACCGCTTAGAAGTTTTAATAAGCCAAAATCGGAAAAATATCAAACATTTTGAAGTTGTCTATACATATGTATCCAACCTAGATTTTGGAATCGGTCCCCAAACAAGCTGGGCCAGGTTCTAGCGGGGTTTTCGAAGACTTAATTAAGACCTACAGCCGATACTTCATCTAGGATTAAAAGTCGGTCATAAATTATTTAAATTAGGCTGAGAGCCATAACTTATTAACGTCAAAAGTCACTGGCTATTTCACAAGCATTTATTTCAAATAAACCATTTACAGGCTTTTGAATTGTCAAGGTCGGTCAATCAAAAATATGAAGCTATCGGCACGTTCGAAAACGTAGATCACCATGGAGAAGAACGTGCAAAAAACTCCACGGACACTTTTAAATCATGTTCTGCATTACAAAAACCTTGGTTACATTAGCCTTGTTGCTTCTCTACGTGAGGACAATGCAAAGAAAAAAGGAAACTATAAAACAATTCAAAATATAAATATTAAAACGAAGTCACTGGCAGTTAAGAGGTGACTAGTCTCAACTGACGGCGCCCGTTCACGAACATGACGCGTATATCACTCGTCATATTCGTGACTTGTTCCACCATGCCACTGACTTCGTTTATAACCGACTTCCAAAAAAGGAGGAGGTTCTCAAATCGACTGTATTTTTTTTATTACCTCATAACTTTGTACTAGGTGTCCCGATTTTGATGATTATTTTTGTATTCGAAAGCTGGTGCTTGTCGTGTGGTCCGATTTAATTTGGTTGAGATCTGACGACTAGTATTTGAGTTACCCCTAATAATGCGTGACTACATTGATGATGTTCTTATTCTATCTTGTCGATGTAAAATGAAAAAATATAATTGTACAAGATGGTTTGAAAGGGCAAGGTGGTCCCGATCTAGTTTGGTGAAGATCTGATGAAGGACAGAGATAGGAAACGGAGCTCTTCAATAAATGATAGTATATCTTTCGGGATTGCTGAAATCGCATATTTGTTTATACATATACACCAATGTAATTGGTACGTTTAGGTGGGGGAGGGGGGTGTACCACTAAAAAGTGAAAAATAAAAACTACAAAAAATCAACAGACTTCTAAACAAAAAAAGTCTAAAATAACTTAATTTCGGTCGGTGTTCAAAAACGTAGAAACAGTAAAAAACACTGAGTTCCGTAGGTAATTAAAGTTATTTTATACTTTTTTTTTAGAAATCGGTTGTTTTTTTGTAAAAAGTTTCTATAATCTTTATATATTCAGTTGTTTTATAGTTTCCTCAAACATAGTTTTTCCGATTTCATCTTAAGAAAATAGGATGGCCTAGCGATGCCAGACCTGGTTGTTTCGCCGTCCGAAACAACCAGACCTGGGTTGACGGCGCGACATGTTCCACGCGCGCCTCGACGGTCTGTCAACAAAGACGATGGGGCCCCAGAGGGTCCTGCTAGGGTTGCGGAATTTGTTCGAAAGAGTCACCGCGGCCCTGGAACGCAAAGGGCACTAGGAGGAACACGGGTGGGTTTTAGTTAGTAAAAGTCTGACACACCCCTCCGCTCAGCCCAGAGCGGGAGAAGTCATTTGATGATTTACCATCTTCCCTACTACCTTCCAAGAGAAAAAAAGACAGCTCGAATTTGTAGAATTCCATTTTCAAACCTTCAAGAAATACTGGAACACAAAAACTGAAATTTTAAACAGCAGTGAATTAATATTTGTGCCTGAAAAACAGCGCGACCTAGACAATAAAACTCCAGAGATTCAAGTTCCTTCAGCACAAATCCACTTGTAGCAGCACAGAATCCACCGTCATTTCTCATCGATCAGCAAGAGATGTCACAGCACTATTTTCTCAAGGTTGGCCTTGAGAAAATAGTGCTGTGACATCTCTTGCTGTGTTGGAACCGTTAATAGATCATTGTCCTCCTTCAGCTTCAGAAGTCACTGCCAAATAACTTTTACTAGTTCCGAAGAAACCTGTAAAAATGCATCACAAGCATTCCCTAACAAGGATGCTTTGATAGAAAAAGTATGGAAAAAAGAAAATTTAGGGGACAGATAATCGCTTTTTTTTTTTTAAAGCGGTAATAAATAATTTAACAATACATTTAAAAATAAATACAGCTTGATCAATAGGACATGTTGGCTAAAGGATTAAATTTCAACTTCATCAATAGCTTTCGCGCTTTTTATTGATCCGCTGTACCTACCCGCATCTGGGGCACACTTCATGTGGGGTACTGTGGATCGTAGAGGGATACAGTGAATTAATATATAGAAATACCATACTTTTTTTTAATGGGTTACAGTGAATTGTTTGAATATCAAATGGAATATGCACTAAATTAATACTTTATCATAAAAATCTCAAAACTTAAAAAATAATACAGTTGTGTTGTGAGTATCATAAAGTAAAAGAAACAAATAGGAGCTATCTCAAATTTAAGTGGAATAAGTTATGATCAAATTTAATATAAGTACTTGTTTTGCCTTTTAGATCCACTAAAAGTAGGCGGAGGTAAAATCACTTTTACATCTCATAAGGGTACCGAAACTACGGAACGTCCGGCACCTGTAAAAATTCCTCACTTTTGTACACTTTCTTAAAAAACTAATAATTATCTACATCTGTTTTACCTTGTTTCCCTATAATATTTTCTATGTAAAACACCTTATATTATACAGTAGGTAGTGTAATAAAACAAAAGCGCCTTCTTTGGGACTAGATTCAACTCCTTCAGAAGCCAAGCCCGTAATTGCCCATCAATTACGAGCTAAGGAAAGAAAATGGCTGCGGTGTAGGTGTAAATCACAGAACAGATAAAAGAGGTCGTCTTTTATCTGTTGCTCTATCGTACGACGAGTCACCCCATAGCTCGCCATCCGCAGGCCCGCGCCTATGATGGCCGGGAATCGCCCAGCGTCACCCGACGCCCGGGTCGTTTAAACCCAAATTACTTAGAAATAAGGTCCAATTCTAACTGTGCATCCTAATAATGTTCTTCGGAGAATCAGCGACGAGGTTTCGATGTGTGTTTGTTTGGGATTTTGGGTCAAGATTTGCGCATAAATCCCTTGAAGTAATGCTTCCATGTTAATTTGCTTTCACTGGACTGCCGCCAACGTCACCAAGCCATAGAAAAATGGCACCAAATTTAAACAAAAACTGAATATTCGCATTCGCGAATGATAGGCAGATATTTGAATCCGCGAATGTTGGCAGCAAATATTCGCATTCGCATCTGCGAATGCCTAAAATATGTCATTCATTACGTGATGTAATGAATGTCATATTTTGGGCATTCGCGGATATATATACCTATATAATCTATATAGGTACCGTCTTTCTAGCACAGATAGTCCGATGCTGGTAGCATAGGTACTAGCTACGCCGTTTTTAACGCTACCTATAACTACAAAAGGGAAGATGCATGCATTATTTTATTTCTAAAGTAAAAATAGTAGATTATTAACCAAGGGGATAAAGCAGTGTCTTCTGTCGCGGGTAACGATTTAAATCGCGAGCGTAACGAAGGACTCGAGGTTTACTCCCAAGAGTAGCACGGGTGTTAAAAAATTAAAGCACGAGCGAAGCGAGGGATTTAAGACGAGTCCTGAGTGTAGCGAGGGTATTAAAAACTTAAATCACGAGCGAAGCGAGGGAAATAAGACGAGTCCTGAATGTAGCGAGGGTGTTAAAAACTTAAATCACGAGCGAAGCGAGGTAAACAAGACGAGTCCTGAGTGTAGCGAGGGATTTTAGTTCACCCAAGACTAAAACAGCTTTATCACCGAGGAAAATGCTCTACTTTTCATACCATTTGCGAAAAAATTAACACAATAATAATATGAGATAAGCATTTATTAATTAAAAAATAATGTCAATTATAATGCGTATTCCTTTTTCAAAAAGATGTATAATGCTTTATATACATAGGTACAAAATCAATGGTGTAAACACAGAATTAGATGTAGTTCAGTATAAATTTCGGTAATTCTCCCCCTAGATGATGAATGAAATTCAAAAAAAATTCAGAATACAATTTTTATTCAGTACTATTGTTATGTTCGCTTTTTGTGGCATAGAATGTCACTTCTTTGAGCAAGTGGTATGAAAACACTTATTCATTCTAGTAAACAGTTATGAAATATTTTTTTAAATACTTTTAAGCGATGAAGTTATAAAAGTCAAACAAATTCCAAGATAGAAAACAGCGTTTTCGTGAGATGGACAGATATATCATTTGTTTTAACACCGCATTTACACAATCGTGTTCGCCATTCGCCTCGTCACTCGACGAACATTCGTATACGAGTGCCGTCGCGAACACGATGAACGTGAATTATTTTGACATTTGTACACGAACATGGAGGACGAGGAAATAATTGTGGCATGCGCGTTACATCAAAACTCAAGAAACTCAAAATTCAAAGCATTTATTAAAAACCCTGTACAGGCACTTTTGAATTGCCAAGGTCGAAAGAAGTGAAGCTATCTGCATCATCTGCATGTTCCAAAGCGTAGATCTCTATGGAGAAGAACGTGCAAGAAACTCCACGGACACTCTTTTAAATCAATAAATTGTTACAAAGTTGTGGATACATTCTTCTTCTTGATGTTATTCCTATATGTGTGAACGATCTAGAAAGACGTGTGATGATACAGGTATCCAGAGTGAAAGGGAAAATTTAAAGTAAATAATTTAAATAAACCGTGGCAGCTAAGAGATAACCCGTCCCAGCTGACGGAGCCAAATGATGAATGAAACACATACGCCATCATCAGAGACTTTTGAGTGAGCATAACACTCCCAACCGCCAGGGCACGTTCTAGTCAGACATAAATAAATATAGTTTATGGTACATAGTACTCACACATGTGCCGTTAATGCATGAAGTTATAAAATGGTATGTAAAAAGATTGAGTCTATACAATAAAAAATCTTTTTTCAAGTCTTACAATCTTCAGCGGGTCCAACAATGTTTTCAAATGCTAGAGGCATAGTTTAGTTTGTGCACCCTAATGGCTGTAGAACAGGACCAGCATTTAGCCAAGCATTATTATCTTCAATGTAATCCCCCAACTTATAATACCTACCTACTATGCTTGCCATCATAATGTGCGTTTAATACAAGATTTAAATTTCGTTTCATTCAGTTCTAATATATAGGGAGAAATATTGTAACATTTTAAACAATACCCCATGAAAGATGTGGCTACTTTAGCCATTCTGAAACCTGGTTGAACTAATTGATCCCTATTTCTAGTAGCATAATTATGTCTGTCGCCTCGTTTACTAAAGAGATATAGATTTTTTATAAGGTACATTATATTTTCGTAGATATATTGACAAGGTACTGTCATGATGTTAATTTCCATAAGAATCGAGCCGGCGGAGATTATAAATGGATTTGATGGCTCTTTTCTGCAGAATAAAAATTGACTCGATGTCTGCTATCTAATGAGCTTCTGCTCCCATTTATCTTCTTCTTTCGAAGATGTCTACGAAAACAAGGCATTAATGATTTTTTTTAATTTTAAGTTATTGGCTGGTAACCCCATACTAGATGATAATATACGGTTCCATGCAGCCTTGGTCTTTTGTTTATTTTTATGATTGCAATGTTTTGTTGAATGAACAGCTCATCTCTTCCTTTTGATAAAGTTCTAGGAATTCCAAAATTCGCACTTTACTCCATTTTGGCTATACGTCCTGTTGGGTCGGGTGTAAACAGTTAGTTCGTGTTTGCCATTCGTGCCCTTTGATTCGCGTCCGGAACACCGCTCCCAACGCGAGCGCTCGAATTGCGACACGAGCCACGAGCCGAATAGCGAGCGCACTGTTTACATACGCGTGTTCGTTATTCGCCTCGCGATTCGCACAAATTTGTAAATGCGGTATTAGAAAATAAAATCAATCAAAATCCGAGATGGGGTACAACCATTTTCGAATTCGCTCATACATTCTAAGCTGAGTTCAAGCTCTCCTTCCACAGTCAAGAGGGTTGACTTTACACGACTGTACCATTATTGGGCGTGGCATCTCAAGTTGGGGCCCAGGCCCACCCTGAATAAAGCCCTAAATATAGGTACGTATGCCAAAGTTTTTTTGGCCTGCCCTGACCGATTTGATCTAAAGTGATTTGATGAACCGTAGTGTGCTTGGGCAAATAAAGTTGGCAACACTGTTTTCACTTTTGAAACACTGTCTGTAATTCTGTATCTACTTTATACAAAAACCTTACAATAATTTTATATGATTCCGGCTGAAGGACATGTATCCATGGTCATGAATAAAAAAAAAACTGTATCTATAGCCGAGCCCGAATCCCGAAACCGAAAGGGCCGAGTTGGTGTGTGTGTGTGCGTGTGGTTTGTTCTGTTCTATTCTATGTTCTATTTGATTGTGAATGTCAACAATAAGGAGCAGAGCGTTATTTTAGTTGTTTTTATTAAAATAATTTATTCAAAAACTGATGTCTTTAATGAAAAAGACTAGAAATGATGCAATTAAAGCTGCGGTCACTTCCTACTTAGAACGGCGGAATTATCCTGTGAGTGTAAACTAATAAGTTTACCCGAATGCAAATATTATGATACAGAGGGCACTATCAGTAGTTACAATATGTTTTACTAGCTTTTGTTTTTATTATATTACATTTCAGGACATAGACGTGTTTAGCAATAATAATAATCTAAGCAGGAGTGCTGAACAAATGGCTGTGGCAACGATAGTTCAATGTGAATCAAGTCGCGCTAATTCAATCTTATTTTCTTGCATTAACAATGACTCCGGCCAGTACGATCAACAGTATACAAGGTAAACCACTGTTGAATAAGACCATGCTATAAAGGTAATAGATGTCTGAAAAGTGCTTAGTTAGAAGATCATCTTGAAAAAGTCCACTTTGAAAACACAAATACCGAATATTGTAGAATAATCGATGGTGCAAATAATCATTAAGTATTTTAATTGTGTATTAATAAAAATTTCAGGTTGGTTAACTTTATCAAAGAGATCAAACAAGAAAAAGTTAAAAATGAACTTCTTGGGTTGCTATGCCCGCTGCTATGTCATTTGTACCTAGAAATGTTACGGGGTGGTCATGGAGGCCCAGCACAAATGTTCCTCAAGAGGCACACAGCTACATTACCTCAAAAGGATTTATCATATCATCAACCCATTGATGGTAATCTACCATCAGCACTGTACAGACCAAATAGCTTAGAGCAGCTATTCAATTCCTTACAAAATGGTACAATTGACAATGAAACACCTGAAAAAGATTACATGAATCAAATACTGGATGACATTGGCTCCATTTATACTTTACAAGAGGTAGAAACTAGACCATCTATTGCTGCATTCAGGTATATATATGTTTATATGTCCAAACTGTTTTTCTCTATGTTTACATATTCAGGCATGTGAATAAAAAAATACCACAAGCATAGTTTTAATCATTATTTGCAGATTATTTATTTACTATTGATTTGGTTGTTTTATATTATTTATTTATTAATCAGTCTTTAATGAATATATAAAGATTTTTATATGAATATGCCTAATAATGTTATAATTCCCTTCCTTTGTGGTCAACTTATTTCCTTAGGTACTGAGACCTTTATATCTTTAAATCACATTACTTTTTTTTATTTGTATTTCAGGTCATGCAAGTATGATATCACTCTCTCTCAAGATGCCCTAAATATGTTAAAAGCATATTTAGCTAAAAATAGTCATGTTCTTCTTATACAAGTTCTTCAAACATGGTTCCACATAGATATTAATAATGACCCTACAAAGAAGAATGCTGTAAGTATAAAAATTCAAGTTAACCAAAAAATTTGATAATATGATTATTGTTTTCGCAATAATGTTTAGGACTTACTGGACTAAAATCTCAGAGCTGCCAGACCTGACTTATTTTCTTACTAACAACATGTATGTGGGATAGAGTAGTGTTAGGATAAACTTTTAACATAAGAACTACTGTGAGCTTGGTTGGGCAGATGGCCAATTTCCTGGTATCAGGTGCTATAGCCACTAAATCATTTTTTAACCAGTTTTATGTACAGAATAATTATAAATTATTAGTAGTGTTCCGTGATCGCTGTAATCCGGTGTAAGTGCGGGCTTTTGTAATAACAACAGAAATGTATTACAGACATTTTCAAGATCAATTAACTGATTTTTATTTTAACTCACTGTTTTTCTGACAAGGTTGTAATTTTGAACAATTACATTTTTGTCTTTATGCTTTAATTTAAAAATTGATTAACGAAACTAAGGTTAAATATGTGTTTTATATATATCATTAAATAAAACACATATTATTATTATTAATATCGTTTATTGTTATCATTCATATTATTATTATCATTTATTATTATTATACGATAATCTGGACGCCTCGCTAATCTGGAAAGGGTTTTGTTTTTGCCTCTTCAGATTAACATTAAATAATATTTTAACAACTGAATAGTCTAAGAGCTGGTTGCACCTCTATTTATGTATTACAGCATGTAAGGGAACATCAATGCACAAATGGATACCAGGGGTCCAGCACATAATTCTGGACCCTGCTGCGTTAGGACTTTTCCTCATTTTTTTAGGGATTTACTTTAAACTGTTCATAATTGTTATTCCTACATAACCCAATGATTTTTTAAAAATAAAACAATGAATTCACTACTTTTACCAAAAAGTGCAATCTAAATTATACTAGAAATAGGTACATATTATGTATAACCTCAGCTGTTTTGCAAAAGTTCACACGTAAGGTCAATGCTTGCCTAGTACACACACTAACCCATGCGGATGTGTATATAGCGTGTCACAGACGCCGACTACCGAGTCGTAGATTAGTCGTTGTTAATAATGTTAATATTTAAGTAAGTAGGTAATGCATTAAAATAATATTACACACTGTTTCGTAAAAACGACATACATCTAACGAACGAATTACATTTTAGAAATCATTTTTAGTGAGCCGTACAACTTCATGTGATGTTAGTCTTTTTTTTTAACCGACTTCTAAAAAAGGAGGAGGTTCTCAATTCGGATGTTTGTATTTTTTTTTTTTTTTTTTATGTTTGTTCGCGCATAACTCCGTCGCTTGCCAACCGATTTGAAAAATTCTTTTTTTGTTGGAAAGGGTATACTTCCCAAATGGTCCCATGAAAATTTTATCAAAATCGAACAAGCGGTTTTTGAAAAATCGACAAAAATCTAAAAAAAATATCTACATTGTCTACATTGACGACCTTTTAGTTTACTCTGCATTGGTGCAGTGCATTTTTTTTACACCAATGTAATTGGTTCGTTTAGGTGGGGGAGGGGAGGGGGTGTAGGTACCACTAAAAAGTGAAAAATAAAAAAACTTTTTACAAAAAAATACAACCGACTTCCACAAAAAATCAAAAAGTACAAAATAACTTTAATTCGGAAGTCGGTGTTCAAAAAACGAAAAAGGAACCACAAACACCGAGTTCCGAATTAAAGTTATTTTGTACTTTTTGATTTTTTGTGGAAGTCGGTTGTATTTTTTTGTAAAAAGTTTTTTTTATTGGTCTATGTTAGTTATAGGCATGTCGGTCGGCACAAATCAAACGAAACGTCGCCTCCGCCGCCAAGTACTCTGCTGTCCTAAGAAAAATGGGACGTATTATCTCAAAAAAAAACTTTTTACAAAAAATAAAACCGACTTCTAAACAAAAAAACCAAAAAGTATAAAATAACTTTAATTTCAGAACTCGGTGTTTTTGGTTGCTTATTTGTTGTTGAACACACGCACAACGACTTCCGAAATTAAAGTTATTTTATACTTTTCGGTTTTTTTTTGTTTAGAAGTCGGTTTTATTTTTTGTAAAAAGTTTTTTTATTTTTCACTTTTTAGTGGTTCACACCCAGCTAAACAAACCCATCACAGCGTACGTGGTATAAATTGGTGTAAACAATAAACAAACATGCGATTTCAGCTATCCCGACAGATTTGATATCATTTATAGAAATTAACAAAAAACCGCTTGTTCGATTTCGATAAAATTTTCATGGGACCATTTGGGAAGTATACCCTTTCCAACAAAAAAAGAATTTTTCAAATCGGATGGCAAGCGACCGAGTTATGCGCGAACAAACATTAAAAAAAAATACAAACATCCGAATTGAGAACCTCCTCCTTTTTTAGAAGTCGGTTAAAAAACGAACTAAGTAAAAGATTTCGGAAATTAAGACAAAAAGCTAATGTTGGAAGTCGGTTAAGCGCGCGCATTCAGCTGCCCCCCCTGGATATCTTGCAGAAAATTATGAACTTGCCTAATCACTAATCGAAGTATAAATGGGGCCTTTATGTGTGCTAACTTTTGAATAAACCGCGCAGTAAACATTGGCATTTTGCCAAAGTGACAATTTATTTAATGCTTTTTTTCCTGCATTTTGATAGTCCTAAGCCCACGAAAGTATGAAGGGAAGATTGGAATTATTCTTCAAATAGCATCAGCTCACGGCCTAAACTTAAAAAGTCTAGTTCGAACCTGATAAAATCAGCGATCACTTCATCGTTATCCACGTAAATACGCACGGCTGATAGGTGGGTACTTAAGCGCACTTCGCATTATCGCTAACGAAAAAAAAATTAGGTACTTCTTTACTATCTTCGTTAGCAATAACTTTTTTTTTTCTAAAACGTACCAAAATGAAAAATACTTGCTTAAAAAACTCGATTAAGTTTAATTTGACAATAAATATCACTGAATAAAAAATATACCTGTATAGCACTTGTTTGTTATAGATAAGTTAAAGCTCAGTCTTGTGATGAATAAATAATGTATTCGAAGATCTAAAACGAAATAAATATGTTAAATAATACCTTAGTTAGTAGGTTCTGTATAAAAGGGTATCGTAAAATGGCAGCATTATTTTTAAATTTCCGGCATTTTTTAGAGTCTCTGCCCTAATGTGCGTCAGCCTATGCTAGCAGGTATGCATGTATATACAACATTACTCTATCCCACATATTTTATTACTCAGAAAATAAGTAAGAACTATGGGATCTCAATTTTTGTTTGGGATATCTAAGAAAATTCAACAACTACTTTTTATTTAATTTACAGGAAGATGATGAAGAAATGGATGAGGAAATAAGTGTCACTAGAACTAGTTCAGAGGAAAAAATAACAGACACAAATGGTAAGGTCTTAAATAAAATTACTCTGGTAATAGTAAGTTAACATAGTAAACTGATACACTTTAAGATACACTATTATTACAGATATTTTTGCTGAATGTAATGGTCACGCAGAATACATAAGTATTGACAAGGAACTAATGGAACTCCAAGATGCAATAAAAGGGGTCAGAGAATCTACAGCACCTCTAAAATTATACAAAATAGCTGCACCAGACACTCAGTAAGTTCCACTGAAATAAGAAATTTAAAATTAAGGTTATATTAATAAGGTTTGAAAAACTTCTGCCTGGTCTCATTTTCATGCTTTTGATTACAGTTTAATATGTGCAAAAACTGATCAGTATTGTAACATGCTTTGTGGAGGGTTCAGCAATTCAGAGATCAGGTTGTGGGACCTGGGACAAAACAATGTCAACAGACGAGTCAATCGGAATATTTCTGAAGTGGAATTAGCATGTTATGTACCACATGAACTGGTGCCTGATGACAACACTCTGTAAGTACTAGTTATCAAGTTTTGCGGTTCCAATACTTTAAACTTTTTTGCTGATGTGGATCATTCTGTAATCTATGTTTAGTGTAGAACAGTCTCCAGGTCTTTTTTTACAGAGACAGATGGGGCTCTATTTCTTCCACAAAAGAATTCAAAATTGGGCCGGCGATTAAGGGGGGAAACAGACTTAATTTCGCATTTATAGTATTAGTAAATATTATGTCTGCCTATTTGTTACATTTTCATGAAATTGGAGATTTGATTAATATGGAGGTACATCAACCAAAACTGTGGAATCCATATATTGAGTAAATATGCAAAAAGTAGAGAGCATTAAGGATCAGTAAGGGAAAATGCTGCAAAACATCTGAAAAATCAATTCGAAAGAAGTTATTTTGAACAAAGTGTGCGTGGATGGCCAAATCCGAAACTATCGAGGAATATCGAAAAATACTGAAAGAAGTCCCTATCCCAATTTTGATGAAAACTAAAACTGCAAAATGGGATTTTTGAAAAATCACTATTCGTCGCCAGGAATACAACAAACTCTGTATTATTTTTCATTCACCACCATCCGAAAGTGTCGCTAATAAGGATCAAATTCTGCGAAGTTATAACAATAATACATGGCAAACTAAAGGAAGCTCATTTACAACAAAATCCTTTTTTAATTTTTGCAGTTTTAGTTTTTTTCTTCAACATCGGATGCGAGAGTTTAAAATGCATCATTGGATTTTAAAAAAATATCTGTTACGGTCTAGACAGGTAAATTTAATCAGAAATTTAAAAAGTAATTCAACCAAAACAGCCATCAAGAGTCCCATTAGATGGAATTAATATTGTTAGGATAGCATTCGATCCGAGAAAAACCGGCCAAGTGCGAGTAAGACTCGTGCGTACGGAACGAATCTCATTTTTGTATCATGTTACTTTTGAATCATAGACTTTTTTATTTGTTGTTAATAGGCTAGGCTGTATTTTTTATCAAAATTTTATTTTCATGAGTTGCGGAAATAAGATATAAATTATAATGTTTCGTCTAATTTCTGTAATAATCTCAAAACGATTATTTTAAAATCATGAAGACAATATATTTAAAACCTCCATAATAAACCCTTGAATACTTTTTTATAATTTTCTAGTTCTCTCAAAAGTAACCCTCATACTCAAAATGAATTTATTTGGGTAGCGAGTCCGTGTTTGGGCCACAGAAGTTCATAAGTGTACCTTTCAACAGAATCGGTCCAGTAAGTTCACCCGACCGCCACACACAACTCAACCGATACCGATAGGCGCGGTTTTCCGTTTCTTACGTTCCGTTCCGTTACTTATCTTCTTTAGAGATTTGATTAAATCCCCAATTTCATTATTTCCCTGCGTCATATATATATGTCGAAGGGAAATAATGTCATAATGTGTTCTGTTGTAATGTGTTGTTTTATTATAAATAAAACAGACAGGAATTGGCGTCTCGTGTTGTATTTTCGTAACAATCGTCCATGCTCATATATTTGTAGTTGGATAAATTCATCATTTTTTTACTAATATGCTATACTTCTGTCTACTACTATTAAGTCTGTATCTGAAGTTGAATAAATAAATTACCTACTTTTGCTTTTACTTCCAGACAAATAGGTGCTGGAGTGCCATTGAGGGGGCATTCTGGGCCAGTACAAGCTGTCAGTGTACTACCACAAGAAGAATTAGTTGTGTCAGCTTCACACGACAACACCATACGCGCTTGGCGTTTGAATGATTATTCCTGTGCGGCAATTTACAGGTTTAATTTATTCAATACTACTATAAAGTTTGAATTTCTTTAATGGTCTGTTGATATTATTTGTTGATACTGTGACTGGAATATTGTAAACACAGTACAATTTTAGGGAATAAATCTTTAATAAATGAGATATTCTCGATTTACTGTTATATTAAAAAAAATACTGTGAATCCCATTCAGATTCTATACTTTGATCCTATAAAGGATCCTTGATCCCCGATTCCTTTATAATCTTTCTGTGTCTTATTGAGTAGAAATAGTCTACAATCTCACGCGATAAACTAACGGTTTTTACAATACCATTGTTTGACACCTGGGCAAGATACCCTTCAAAAGATTGACCTTCAAAAGTTTATTATGCTTTAGTCTTAGGGAAGGTTTATATCTGACGGAACATGCGTCGCGTATTATCGGTCCTGTAACCTTCCCTTAGTTATTGAGATAAAAGTGATTTAATAATATGAGTACTCTTGCTAAGAGAAACTCTTTTCATCTTGTTTCAGAGGTCATAACTACCCAATATGGTGCATGGATGTGTCTAAGAGTGGTCTCTTTGTCACCGGCTCTCATGACAAGACTGCAAAATTATGGTCTCTTAGTAGAACTTTTCCTATAAGAATATTTGTTGGTCATATGGCCGATGTCACAGTAAGTATCGCATCCAGTTTAAAATAAACAGTATATAGTTATGATAATAAGCCAGACAGTTTCACTGCAGGGCAAAGGCCTCCATTCTTATCTATCTTGGACTTACCAAACCCAATCCAAAAAACAGTATAGGTTGATTTAAAATTTAGTGGTATAAGTAATAAATTAGTAGTAGTAAAATAGAAATAGTAGAAGTAGTGAACTTCTTTCATTGGTCTGTCTGTTGAAGGATCAAATATCTGTTGATAATGTCACTGGATTATTGCAAACATTTTGTAATTTAATAAAACCTAATTAGGTCTCACACAGTATTTCTTTGGAGAATATAGGAATGATATTATGTGGGGTATTGTAACCACTTATATTTTTGTTTCAGTGTGTAAAATTCCACCCTAATGAAGCATACATAGCGACCGGCGGTGCAGATCGTACCGTACGATTATGGATGGTTTCTGACGCGCGGTTGGTGCGCATACTGTGCGGCCACCGCGGCATAGTGAGGTCGCTCGCCTTCTCACCTTCCGGAGCTCATTTGGCCAGTGCTGGTACCTAATTGTCACTTGTTTTTATTGCTATTCTTTATTTACCATATACAGATAATGAGTAACAGACAAGTCACTAATTTCTTTGGAAAAATTACCCGAATATTAAAAAATCTATCAATTTATAAGTGACTGCCAATGACGATACTGTAAGACATGCACTAACAGCGTTCTCTCTATCTATTCAAAATTATAACCTTTATTTCAGGAGATGACAAAAAAATCAAAGTTTGGGATTTAGCAGCATGCAACTGTATTCATGAGTACAGAGGCCACCATGGGAAGGTTACTGCTCTAGACTGGTCATCTGTAGGCAAGCCAAGTTTGACTAACAGGGTTCTGCCAGATCCCAGTGACCCTTTGGTTGACAATTCACTGTTATGTTCTGCTGGCATGGATGGCATTGTAAAAATGATGTCAGATTGTAACTCAAAGAATAAGTACGTTTTTTTTGTGAGCTTTTCTTACTATAAATGAATACCTAATTTTCCTCTGAAATTTATGTATAATTTTTATTTACAGGCAAGTATCAAGCCAAGATGTCCAATCATCCACCTACAACACAAAGTGTTCATATCTGGTAAATGTGCAAGTGCATCCAGACTGGGTTGTGGCCATTGGAACCAAGAGATAGACAACATCACTGCTATTAAATATTAGTGTTATCAATAAAACAAAAATATACAATTTTATTGTTTTATTATACAAACATAATTGAACCAAATATAACATTATTAAGTGAAGGAAATAGGAAGTCTTGATT
Organism: Hecatera dysodea; assembly: GCA_905332915.2. Lineage (NCBI taxonomy): Eukaryota > Metazoa > Arthropoda > Insecta > Lepidoptera > Noctuidae > Hecatera > Hecatera dysodea. The sequence continues at coordinate 12,483,591 of HG995298.1, read as the reverse complement.
GTTTATATAAAGGTTTGATATCAAATTTTCTTAAAAAAATTGTTAAGTGTGGGTTGTTTCCCCTTTTTTGGTGGAGATAACTTTTTATTCTTAGATTTCTTTGGTGATATCTCATTTTTAACCAGATTCCTTTTTTCAGTATTTTCCTTCTTATGTATATCATTTTCAGGTTTACCATTCTCTTTTTCCTGTGTTACACTTTCTTTCATTTGCTTGGAATTGACTTTTACTTCTTCCTCATTTTCTGAGAAACTCTCGTAAATTTCTTCTTTCTTAGTTAAAATATAACCATCTTCATCGGTATATGTTTTATCCACAATTTTTCTTCTCTTCTTGGGATTAACAATACCTGATGTTATTTTAACTGTATTTATAGTTGGTGTAGGAGGTATTTCATCTTCAGATTCATAATCAACATGCATTTCATTGGATTTGAAAGGATCATTTTCTTCAGTTTCACTCTCACTGTCTGACACATGTAAAAGCCTTTTGCGTTTTTTATCTACTTTAGCATCCTTCTTTACCTGAACAAGAGCTTTATTACTGTTTCCTTTAGTTTTCACAGTTGATGGTGTACTTGATACAACAGGTGCTTTGTTAGTATCAGTACTTGTTGGCTCAACTTTAATCTTTTTCTCCACTTTAATTTCAGGTTCATGAACTTTAGCTTCAGTTTTTTTGGTTGAATTACCATCAACTTTGTTAAAAAATCCTGCTATACCTTTAGCAGCAGTTTTATTGTTAGCTTTAGTGGGTGTTTTATGATTTTTCGTTATATCTTTCTTAGGAGATGGGACTTCAGTATTTACCTTGCTGTCACTCACAGATTTAACCTCTTTTATTTTATCCTTAGGTTTCTGTTGAATGTTAGATGGTTTAGGTACATTCATAACGGCATGATTGTTTGAAATCAAAGTTCCTATTTCATTGTCACTTCTCTTTGTGCAAGAGTTAGCTTTTATTAAGCCAGTACATAATGGGAGATCTTCGAATTTATTTGTTGCTGTCAAAGCAACGCTATCTACAGACTTTTGACCTCGACTGACACAGTAAACATGTTCATAAAATATATTTTTTAAGGATTTTTTCAGTGCAGGTAAATCTATTTCAGAACACACAGAAAGACATCCACTGTTATTCTTTAGTAAACCAGATACCAAATATGAAACACTAAGGTCAATTTCTGGCTGAGCATTTCTTATGCTTTGTATCAATTCACGCAGTAAAGATTTTGCTTCGTTGACATGTATACACAGTTCTTTGCTAAGAGAAATATAGGTCACTAATTTATGTTCGTCTAATACTAGTTCTTTTAAAGCTTTTATATTCGCTTTATTTGTTTCCATTTTGATCTCAATAAACGTTTTAGCAATTAGCACTGGCACTGATTAACTGCCTGCCAGTCTTGACCGTCTTGACATGACACCCGGTTTGCCGCATTTTTTTCATTGACATTGACAGTTAACTGCCAGCCACCATAAACAATTTACTTTTTGAGAATTTAATTACAGTTAATTTGGTAAATTATAAGTTTTTTTATACATTCGCAATCTTTCTCAGGCTTTGCTTTAAAATGCGCATGTTACAAATTCCAACGTTCTTGGAGTATGTAGCAGCAAACATATCGGAGCAACCTTTCGATGATTCCCCATTATGTATAATTGTCTAGTAGATGAGTCGTTCTTTTGTCCTTATTTTTACATCACAATGTCCACTTCACTCGAAGAACAACGTTAATCATAAATAGTACTATTATTGAAGAAAAAACTAAAGCCCTGTTGGTACGTATATGCATGTGGATTGAGGGATTCTAGTATGTAGCAACTAGTTATGTAACGAATGCCATATTTGGCCATTCGCGGATGCGAATGCGAATATCCGCTGCCATCATTCGCGAATGCGAATATCTGCTGCCAACATTCGCGAATGCGAATGCGAATATTCAGTTTGTCTAAGTCTTGGTGACGTTGGCCGCAGTCCCATTCGTACGAAGTACGTTTCGTTTGTTTCAAGAATAGCCGAGTTATAAGAACGCATTCTACTAATTTTAATCGGTCTTGAATGCGATTTTATTAGGTAATAAGATTCCTTAGTTTTTTGGGGGCGCACTACCCCAGGGATGAGATTTATACTTGCAAAATTCAATACCAGGGCTTTCATGTACGAGTATGTAGAAACACCAGGGTCGAAAACTAGGTATAAAAATACTTAAAAGTTAGTATTTGGTGGTATGTGGCCTAGTTCGAATATTTCCCAGTGTTATCCCCCCCCCCCCTCTCCGAGTGTGTTCTCTGAACTTCTCTGCTACAGAAAAGTGAAAACTAGTAAACAAGAATGGAAAATACCTGCAAAGGAAATCGGTCTACGATTTCCTTTGCAGGTATTTTCCATTCTTGTTTACTAAACTAGTAATTATAAAAATAAGAATCAGAAAAACTGAACTTCCAAGTATTTTACCGCTGATACGATTATGCTTCTTATCCATTTGGTACAAGAATCTTGGAAGTTTATCTTGGAAGTTCAACCTTCAATGCAAAATGAATGTATTTTAGTAAAATCAACACAAAAATAATTAGGTATCACGAAAGGTTAATAAATAATAACCTCATTGGTTACGATATTGCCTCTGCGCAAAGTTTCATAAATAATAAATCCTGGATGATTTGCTATCATTTTTTTAAGAGTTCCGTAGCTTATCTATGATTTTCTACATCAGATCTTTACCAAATTGAAGTGGGGCCAGTCCGGTAACAGACTCCTCCAAACAAAAAAAGAATCATCGAATTGAAATCGGTTCACAATTAGCGAAGATATCGCTGAACACACATACAAAAAAAAACTCGATTTTCCTTTTCCTATTTCCCAATTTCTACCAATGTTTGGCACTACATCCTCCAATTAATTAAAATGAGTGTTAGCAACATTGCATCTGAGTCATCCTTAGAGTATAGAATATATAGAGATGCCGTAATGTTCTATATCTTATTTGCTTATACAAATATCTATTAAATCGATACAGAAATAAGAAACTACACTTTGTCTCTTTCTAACCAATGAGTTATCACATTTGAAGAAAAGAGACGTCATGCTATTTGTTTTATCTCTTCCTGACAACATTTTCACATATCCGTCAATGTACGTACCTCGCGTGCCATCCGCCATTGTTTGGACCCGTGGTTTTGAAGTACGTCAGCTGTCAAGTGAACAACAACATTGGGTTTAAATTACGATTTTTAGGGATAAAAACGCTCCAAACTAAATTGTATTGTGCTGTGAGTGTCTAGTGGAGCAAATTGAATATGCCTACGTGTGCAATAATTCAGTGTGGTGCAAGGAAAAACCCCAATCGAGCCTAATTAAACATGCACAGGTTAGTAGCCGTATTTTAAGAAAAACTTTATCATACTGCTATTTTTTTTGTATAACTATCCTTGTTTTATTTATAGAATCAAAGTTCCCACATGTACATACAAATTATTTCTGATATTTACCTCTATTTGCTAAATTTATATCATGTTTTGTTTACAATAGAAATGACAATTCAAAATAGTGATGTCTTTTATTAAATAAGCTATCGATAAGAAAGTTATTTTTTTTTAGTTTATATTATATATTGTAGACTACTCTACAATATATATAGGTATCAAAATGAAGGGCTTGAAGAGACGATTTTGAAAATAAAACTAACAGAATAAAAATAAAAATAGTGATAGTACTAAAACGACAATATCAATTCGTCATGCAGTAGGTGGTGGTTTTTTATTTCACTCTGATTTGTTCCACTAACTGCATCAAACTGAAATAAATTTGCATGTTTTTTATTTACACAGGTTCCCTAGAAATGAAGTACTATGCCAAAAGTGGCTTGTGAAAAGCTATCCATAGGAAACTATTTTAATAGATTAACATTGAATAATATCGATGGTCAAGTTTTTTTTTTCTGAAACAAACGAAGGGGTACGTTTTCGTTGTTTAATAACAGTTACATTACATTTATTTAAATAAATGTGTCTTTTCGGTCAGAATTATGGTTTTTCTTCTCCTACTTGAACGAATGAACGGTAATTATAGGTCACAAGTTGCCAGAAGTTATTTAAGAAGTAGTTATATGTTAATTGTTATACATGATTTAGTTCGTAATGTGATTTAGAAGGCCACTTTTAGTTTCTATAAAATTAAACTCAGATTTCAATGGATAGTTCACAATAATTGGTAATGGTTAGGACTTTCAAAAGTGCCTAATAAATATCTCACTAACATTAGGCATTTACTTTGACCTGGTGATATATTATAGTGAATAAAGGTACATTTTTCATATTACTTTGTTGTTTTAATCCTTTTAATACCTCAGTGTTAGTATCTTTCTACAATATTTATACTCTATGGGCCGAGCCTACGTAAAACGGTCGCCCGCGCGGTCCCTTACAAAAGCGCTCCGTTGCGGCCCCTTTTTGCTAAGTAACAAATATTAAGTTTTCCATCGACTCTACACATGCACACCTTTAAAGTTGAAATAGCGATACTGAGGGTCAGAGTAATCTTTATGAACAACTTTAAATGTAGAACAGAACCTGAAATCGCAAAAAACCTCAGTTGTCCTTATAGTCACTCGCAAAAACAAAATTCGAAGTCAGTCAGTCGCTCATAAAATGTAGCTTCTCACCCCTTGTAATCTAATCATCCAAAGTTTAATAGTATTGATAAGTAACAAAATTAAATGTACCAGAAGAAATGTTAGTAACTCTGGTATCGATATCGATACTTTTTGGTTTTGATTACTTATGTGCTTCCCTAGCAATGGCCGCCATCTTTTGGACCAGGTTTATAGTAGGTATGCACGCGTATTTTGTAGGTATTTCTGGTCCATATTATTGTAAGGTCTTTGGAGTCATCTCAAACCTGTCAAGTAAAAAGTCAATGTCAAATCAAAAGCTTTTGTCGATGTGTGTGTGTGTACATGGTACATGTGCTGAAGTAAATTAATAAAGAAATTGGAATCATATTGTATTTATCAATTTCATAACAAAATAATGATTTAGTGTTCTGGTTTTATAACTCTATTGAAACTTTTACAGTGTAAGTAAATCTTGTACCACTATTTTTGATACCGTTACATCATTTCTATTTGTATCGACACAGTTATGTACCTATAATGAGGAAATCACGAAGAAGAGGAATCTTTTCTTATGTTTAGCTGTGTTTAGCCTTATTTATCCATCTATATTCTTCTTTTTGACAGAAAGTACGTTGAAGAACACGTTATATTTTTGCTATAGTAATCAATTGAAGGGGAAAATGCCAGGGTAAGCTACATCTGCAATCGTGGGAGGGAGTGGTCATACACATAATACCTACCTCTAGTCCTTGATTGCTCATATCTGGCACCACACCTCCTCATGCATAGTTAGAGCTTCATTTGCAAGTTAATATAAGGCTTTTAACTTCAATTAGAACCAACTTAATAATTTGCTGGTAGCCATCAACATTAATGTGGTTCAAAAACATATCTAAATGTCCTTAACTTAAGTACTATAAAAACCAATCACTTCATACCATGCTTAAAATAATATTAATTCTTAACCATATACATAATCAAACATTCTGAAAATACAGCAAGCATTTATGTGTACTTAAACAACTGACCTTAGATGAATAAATTTGCCTGTTATATTAACAGGAAAACACCTTAACTGGAAATACCAAATTAACAAAACACAATATATTATTAACCCTAATAGTTGTTCCACTATACACATCTTTTGGTGTGCTAGTATTGATTACTAGATAAATAAATAAAGCCATTTAACCAAAATTTTAATTAAATAAACATAACATTATTGTTTTATGAAAATAACTGTTAAATAAGAAACAATACTTGTTTAATAGATAAAAGTATTGCTTACCTAATTACTTGTGTATTTCATGAACTGGTTCTTTTCCAGTGATTAAGGAAAAAAATGAGTTTCCCGCCTACAGACAACTCCTTTAGTATTGGGCAGTGATAACTCTTTTTCTAACAATTCTGCAACAAAGACAATCCCCTACTCCCAATCTGTTACAACCAGAAAATAGAACTTGAAAATTCTTTAATCAATTTTTATGCCTTAGTTGCTACAGTCAACCTAGTAGCAAAATTCACTCTACTGCCATATTTCTCTGTATCTTATTAGTCAAATACAACCTACTGAGGACTTCAACCCAGTCTCTTGTTCAAAAAAAAGTATATAGTATTTTATTTAAAACCAACTAGCAGCTGCCCACAGTTTCATCCACATTACTACTATAACTATAATCTTTACTATAATCTTTATTAAAATCTTGTACACAATATAGTTACAGATTAATAGCCACAAGTAATCTTAAATAAAATAATTATGGTAGTATCCAACAAATAACATATGTGTTTAACTAAGTTATCAATATTTCTGGACTTATGATAAATTTATTTTAAACCTACAATTATGTATAATTAGCGACTTTCCTGAGCTAGGTTTATACAACCTGTGTTTCAGGTCATCACTTAACAAGACTAATCATTTATGGTGCATGAATACAAAAATTAAGAATAACAACTTACGAATTAAACCTTAGAATCATACTAGAACTTCCAATAGCTTCTCTGTGTCTGTGTAATTGAGTCTAAATAGATACTCTGATATCAATTTTCTACATTTAATGTAATTTACGCTATATATATCTAACAATTTGTTTAGTTTATTATATAAAAAAGGTCCTAAAAATACGTAAAATCTATGGGCAAATGCATGTCTTGTCTGTGGTTTTATGCAAACCAAATCTTTCCTCCTCCTGGTTGAAGATACTGGGTCAAAACGAAGCTCAGAGTGCTGATGAAGTATGATGTGCATTATAAATAGTTGACGTACTGTTAGTATTTTGCATGCTGTATGTAACTCGTGTGTGGGAAATCTAAAAGGTCGAAAGGTTGCAACTTTTAGTATTGCTCTTTGAGCACGTTCTAGAGGAAGTAAGATAGGAGGAGGTAGGTAGAGGAGTAGGTAGTAGTCTTTACAGCACCACCCCATGAAGTAATACAGTAGGTAAGTACAGATTGACACAGAGCCAAATATACATGTTTAATTAAGTTAAAGTCGGCTATGTGTCGTAGGTGTTTAAAAATATATATTAATTTACGCACTCTTGAGCACAGCAGCTCGATATGTTTACGGAAATTTAGATTTGTGTCAATCGTAACTAGAGATGGGTAGTGGGTTAAAACCCATTCTTCCCATTTGGGTTAAAACTGGGTGATTTGGGTTTTAACCCGGTTTTAACCCATTATCACCCGTTTTACTGGGTGAAAATGGGCATTGCTAATTTTATAACAGTGGGAAGGTTGAGTTCACTACTAGCTTGTCAAAAATAAAAGCCTGAATACAAAATCAGATACATTTATTATTTATTCGAACAATTACATAAGATCCAGTAGGTCATCAATCAATCATCATCACATGAATCGGAAATACGGTTACAATAAAAAAATTATACTGCATTGAGCAAAGTCGCTGTTCGTATTCTTACAGCACCGTGCACTTCTGCTGCTGTAGAGCGGTCCTTTAGTGCTCATAGTAACATACACAGTAAAAAAACTCACTGAAGATGCACTGCCCTCAATCGACAAACTTAGTTCAGACTCAGGGTCTCTCATTTTCTTTATCACGAGGTTGCAAAATCGTATTTCAAACTGCAGATACTGACGAACTTTCTGATATATTGGTCATCAACTGTTGTTTGCAGTTTTCAGGGCAATGAAGACATTTTTGCAAATGTCTAGCCATTTTTTGCAGGTTGGCTACTTTGTATTTTGTTTCGCAATACTTGTATGTAGCCGATTTGTTCTCGCTTTCTCGAAAATGTTTCCATATCGGTTGATTTTTTGGTCTCACCATATTGCCCTAAAACAAGGAAGTTTAATAAGTTACTTATGTAAGGGTTTGGTAGACGGACGTTACATATGGGTACCTGCATTACGTAGGTAAGTAAAGTCCATTTCATTTCAATTATATTTTGTGTGATACGGATTTTTTTTTGTCTTCTTACTAAATTTAGTTGCTCATGCAACTGACTGGCAATGTACAAAAAGCACTTTATTAACTCTATTTCTCATTTTACTATAACATAAATTTAAAAAATGTGGTTACGAATTTCGTAAAATTGGACTATCAATATCATAGCGCTAGCAAAATCTTTTCTTTTTTTTCTTTTTACCCATGACGGAACGGAGACAGTGTATGCGTTTGGGGTGAGAAGATGTTTGTTTGTTTGTGCAAACCAATGTTCCCATTTATCTACAGTACTACTAGTCCGATTTTCATGCGGTTTTCAGTGATGTGTTAGGATTTGATTGGTGCATGTTCTTAGATAAGTGCTATGGTGACAACTTACCAGGGGGGGCTACAGTCAAGGATATTTGGGCAAACCGTATTATAGTCACAACTCACGAGGGGACGCTGCAGTAAATATATTTATTTTTGCAAATAAAACAAAACTATTCCGTTATTGATGCGGTTTTCAGTCATAGGTTTGTAGGTGTATCTATATGTATTACGATGCTCATAATAAAGTTCTCTCTAAAAAGTTTGAAATAAAAGGCGAAATTAAAAATTTTGAAACAACCCAAGACGTTAAAAAATATTTTTCAATTATGTTTTTACCGTCGTGGGTTTTTTTTTAATCTAGTGAAGGTAGTAGTGTAGAGTACCTACTCTATTTTATGCTTTTTAAACTTAAATTACGCCAAATTAGTAAATCGATACCGTGCGAAGCCGGAGCGGCTTTTTATTTTAATACAGTGAAACTAAAATTTTAAATCACTGTAGTTTAACTAAATTAAATTAGAATAAATTAAGGTTAGTAAACAGTAGGTAACATTTCTTTTACTTACCGTAGATTATTTTCTCGTATTTATAAATCCAATTCTTAAGCAAATCGTAGGCAATGTGTTCAAGCCAAGGTCATTCAGGTAGAAGAAGGACCAGATCGCGATATAGCAGTTCGGGATCGTAAGTAAAAGCACAAAATTCACTCAAAATGCGCGCACTCTAACCAGCAAGGTAAACTCGAGTGAGGGTTTGAGCGGGAAAAAGGGCGCGGGAGCTAGCAGCGCGCGGGTCCTTCACCCTCCCCTCGGCCCTGTCACCCCGCGCACCTACCGTGGCGTGCTACATGTTTAAATATATATTTATTTAAATATTTTGTTTTCACCCGGCCAAACCACCCAGTGGGTGGAATGAAACGGGTGATAACTGGGTTTTAACCCACTACTAGGTTTTAACCCGGGTGATTACCCATCTCTAATCGTAACACCTAGGTATTTTATGTAGTCAGCTTTAACTAAACTAGGGCAAGTACAAGCAATGTCAGCATGATTGCAATTGTGCGCGAATATATTATGGTTAGTAAGCGGTAAATTAATGTTTCTCATTGAGAATAAAATGTATTTAGTTTTATCTATATTTAATGTTAGAAGATTTTGATGAAGCCAATTAGACACAATATTAAATCCGTTTTCCCGCCGTCCTCCGTCCGTCCGTTCCTGTGGGAATACAGGCATAAAATATAGCCATGTTACTCTCAGATAATGAACCTTTATATTGGTGAAAAAATGGTTAAATTCGGCCCAGTAATTTCATAGTGTAATTGGTACAAACAAACAAAAAAAATCTTTCCTCTTTAAGGTATTAATATAGATTTGAGATTTAATAGTATTTTCTATCTGAAATAGAGTGTATCAGGTCTAAGACTTTCCCAATTCAACTATTTCAATGATATAATGTAACATTTCTTTATAGATTAGCAACAATGTCTCTGGACAACATGTTCTGTACCCGCTGTGGGGATGGCTTTGAACCCAATGAAAAGATTGTCAACTCGAATGGTGAACTTTGGCATACTAACTGCTTTGTGTAAGTTTCCTTAATTTTTTTACTTGTATTTAAGTCAAATTTGAAAACTGCCTGTACATTTTGGCACTGAATTCTTGCTACCATTATGGTATGATGATACTTTTATCCAGTAGTATGTTTCTCTGAAAAATTCATAACTAAAATACTTTAAAAAGATGTGCTGTACATTAATAATGGTAGTGTGATGTGTGTGACAGCCAGCAGCTTTTAAGAGCCAGCTCACACCGAGATACAACTCTGCATGTACTTTATTTTATTTTACTTTATTAAAAAAAAAAAACAATACGAAATTCTATCTATCTTCTATACTTATAATAAATCTGTAGAGAGGTCAATTCTGTACAAGGAATATATTTTCAAAATAACTATCAGGGGGTGATTAGTGATCGATACTGGTGCCAAAAATGCAATCAGTAAAATTTTTGTCTGTCTTTCTGTCTGTCTGTCTGTCTGTATGTTCTTTATAGAAACAAAAACTACTCGACCGATTTTAACGAAACTTGGTGCAATTATTCTTCATACTCCTGGGCAGGTTATAGTATACTTTTCATCACGCTACAATCAATAGGAGCAGAGCAGTGAAGGAAAATGTTGGGAAAACGGAAGAAGTTACTCCATTTTTTAAGCTTCCGTCGCGTGTGTAGCTTTAATGGTTAAAGTTACATAGAAATCATGTATTACGGAAATGTTCTACATAAAATTATCTAAAAAATATCCCGAAACAGCATGTCTATCTTTTGTCAATTTTAAACCGATCGGGCTGAGAGTTTCAAAATCGGGGGTATAGTAACTATTCCACGCGGACGAAGTCGCTGGCAGAAGCTAGTTAACTACATAAAAGGATGGATATAAATTCCACATGGTGTACTGAAATCTGGAGAGGCAAATTATTCACAAATAATTGCTCGTTATCTTTCAGATGTGCACAATGTTTCCGTGTGTTTCCTGAAGGAATATTCTACGAGTTTGAAGGTCGCAAATACTGCGAACGTGACTTTCAAGTGCTGTTTGCGCCTTGTTGCGGAAAATGCGGTACTTGTATATTTTATTACTAATGTATTATATTATCTGTGCTAATACTTATTATTAGATTTAGTTCAGTTTGGGTTATTTCTGAGTAAAAATATCTGATCTCGATTTATGAAAGTTTGAGAATGAATGGAGACACAAACAAGTTTTCAGACACATTGTTAAAATATGTGAGTCTTTACTCACAATTATCCTGCAAGTTCTAGCTAACTTATTTGACTGATAATATCGTACTTTTATACTGTAGTGACTAATTGGCTGCTTTGAAATAAGTTCTTGATACACTGGCTTTAATATTGACTTGGTTTCAGGCGAATTTGTGATTGGTCGCGTAATAAAAGCTATGAATGCCAACTGGCATCCTGCATGCTTCCGTTGTGAGGACTGCAATGTGGAGCTAGCGGATGCAGGCTTTATTAAAAACGGCGGACGTGCTCTGTGCCACACCTGTAACGCACGCATTAAAGCCGATGGACTTCTTAACTACATGTGCCATAAATGCCAGTAAGTAAATTTAGTGGTCTTCTAGTAAAACTAACTTAATATACTTAAATGGGTTGGTCTCTGGATGTAGCGTTTGGGGTAAAAAATATGTACCTATGTTAAACTCAACTTTAATGCCTTAGTTTGGCTGGTTTTAAGGCTAAAGTACACTGACGAATAAACAACTAGAAGGTTTTTACTATTTCCTTTTATTATATCCTCAATTTTTTTTGATAAATTGTTAAATTAATAAAGGCCAAGATTCACATGCGCCACTGAGTCAACTTTGCTACGTAAGTGTTGAATGAGATTATAAACGTTATTCGTAAATCATTATTGTTCATATGCAAAAAAATATACCAACATGAACTTTAATTAACTACATGTGAACAATTTCTCATTCGAATGGAATGCTCAAAAGTATAGTATTCTGTGAAAACAATATGTTATATTTTATTGAGTGGCTGGGGTTGATTTTCAAGGTGGGCTCCTGGATGCCTCGAGAAGCACGTTAACCATTGACCCCGGGGCTCCCTGATGTCGTTTGTATGTGTGTCTGTGGATGCCTATCCGACGTACAAAATCCTGTAATTGTACTTAGTTACTGTGTCATGTAAGTCAGACAGGAAGTCGCTTCATGTAATGTAGGTAGGTACTGGTATTCAGTCATTCCATCCGATTAGATTGAAAGTTGATCTCAACGTAATCAGGAAAAAGCTAAGCTAGGCAGATAGGTGGATTGCTGACTACTGTAAAAAAATGTAAATGCTTCGTACAGTGGTGTCATTGACGGTGAGCCGCTGCGCTACCGTGGCGAGGTGTACCACGGCTACCACTTCACTTGTGCCACGTGTGGCGTGGAGCTCGACCATACCGCCAGAGAGGTCAAGAATCGTCCCGGATACGCTGCCAACGACGTGGTAAATATATTTTAGTAGAAGATTTACTAATAATAATACGAAAGCCGACAGTGCAATGCAATTATGTTGTAGCTGAATCATTGATTGGCTAGTTTATAAAAAGGCCAGCTATTTCATTGCATATTAGACTTTTGACGAATTGTTTATCGACGACTTGCCATATTTTTCAATTAAGGTTCTCGTACAAATGTCAATAACTTATTTAAAGAACTAAGTACATACTCCTTTGGCGAGTCAGAGTTATCTTTTAACTCGGAATATTTGTTTTTTTAGCCGTTTCGTTCGCTAAGTTTCTTTTTAATTTACACTAGAACTCTGAGTTAAAAACCTAACTGTGGTTTGTGCAAGTGAGTTTTAGAAACTTGTCAACTGTTATTAACTGAACTATACAGCTAGCGGTAACTACCTACATATTTCACGATATAATCATACAATGTTTGACCTCACAACCATACATAGGTGTTTAGCGATCTCTAATGTTGACTTCATCAAGCCATTTTGTGTTATGGCCAATCGACGGTCTAAATTTTCATTAAATGGTACCTTCTCACGAAATTCCCGGCCACTTTAGTAACGAATTGGCTGCGACATATGTACTTGTACACTCATGATTGTGTAATGCTCTCTCATTTCTTTAAGTGCTGTGTGTAGGTATGTTTAAGTGATCTTAATAATAATTTACAGAACAATCTCTTCTGCTTACGTTGCCATGATAAAATGGGTATTCCTATTTGCGGAGCTTGCCGACGTCCAATCGAGGAGAGGATTGTTACTGCCCTGGGGAAACATTGGCATGTAGAGGTTTGTCCTTTTCTAACAAATTTACCTTCTACTGTTAGTCAATTATTATTATGAATCTTTCATGGCCCACTACAGGCCTATAATAATGAATTAACTTAAAACTGCCCTTGTTTCAGCACTTTGTGTGTGCCAAATGTGAGAAGCCATTCCATGGTCATCGTCACTACGAGAAGAAGGGTTTGGCGTACTGCGAACAGCATTACCATCAGTTGTTCGGGAACTTGTGCTATGTGTGCAACCAAGTCATTGCTGGTGACGGTAAGTAATTAAAAATAGGCTGTAGAATGTTTAATCTAATTTGAGTAATTCGATGACATAGATTGGTTTTCAGCTTTACATAATCTGTAATACCTATTTTTGATTCATATAAATTTCAAAAAGAAGGGCCTCGCAAGGAACTGCCGGCCGTACCTCGCAAACATCTACCGCCCGGAGCCTCGCAATGGTAAAGGCCGCCACTGATTGTGGGTCATCTTTCAAATGTATTATTTTGTCGTTCAGTGTTCACGGCCCTGAACAAAGCTTGGTGTGTGCACCACTTCGCTTGCTCCGTGTGCGACGCAGCGCTGAGCACGAGGAGCAAGTTCTACGAGTACGACGAGCGCCCCGCTTGCCGCCGCTGTTACGAGAAGTTCCCGGCTGAGTTGCGTCGGAGACTGCGTCGTGCGCATCACTATACTATCCGCCGTTAAAACAACGTTTTGCCGCGTAACTCAGACTCCGTACTTCAAATTATTCAAACATATTTACCAATGAGGGCTTTTAATAACACGCCACTAAGGCTAAAGGTTCTTTGAAAATGCAACTTTGAGGTACCTAAACATGAAGTTGAAGTCACATTGTATCACTGAGTGCGGCCAGTAAAAGAAGATGAAAAGACTAAATATCTCCAATCAAAAAACATAAGTGCTGTTGTTTGTAAATGGCAAAAAGGATAAATAAGTACAACTTGTTGTTACTAAGTTGTTACTTTTGTTCAAATAACTTTGTTAATCATTTTTGACTAAGATCTTGATGTGTGTTACGCGTGTCTTTAGCATACTGTTGCGATGTAATAAAAAACCGTGGCTTTAAAAAGTTTAGTAATCTTGTGCCTTAAATACAGGCTCAAATCAATCTGGCGGAACTTCCTATCGGTCCTCAAACTTCGCACGTTCAAGTTGTATTTTTCATGTTTAAATATGTAATAAAAAATAACCAATTTTCTAAACTCATATTTCAAGTAACTTCGGTTTCTAACGACTTTGATGATCGCTATAAGTGCTGTGCTGCAGTTATTATGATTTTTAGCAGTGAAATATAAATATTTTACCTAGATATTGATATTCATCAAGTCTGTGAGTGAAGTATCCCCAAAAAACAAACAACGATAACCTGTGGATTGTTGTTTCTGTAGTAACTTTAACAAATGAGATAAGAATATTTATTATGTAATATTATTTTATTATTATGTATCTGTTTCCATTGCGGCCGTGAAGTTTCGCTAGCCAATTTAATTTGATCCAGTTTGTTGTGCCTACGAAGTAAAATTAAAACTACGAGATATTATTATAGCTTCATTAATGTAGATTAAGTTAGGTATTATATTAACAAATAAGATTTAAAAGTTTGGTGCCATTTTACTGGTGCCTATTAATTACTTAAAAGATAAAATAAATAATTTAATTTTATACTTATATTTTGTAATACTAATCGTTATTCTAATATAATAATTTTAATAACACTTTTTGTTTTCATTTGCATCATAGCCTGCCTAGTCTCTTCCCTACCGGGATAAAAAAAAATACCACTTACCAGCTGACATGGGTGTTTCGGAAAGTTGTGTCTAACGTGTAACTATCTCGACGACATGGCGTAGCACACGTTGGAAGAGGGCTCATCCTGGGCGGTGCAGCGACGTGCTTCGGATGGTTTCTCGCCGGTCGTGGTTTAGGCCATGGATGAAAGCGAGAGCGCATGGAACGCTGGCCGCGTTCCTGTTGCTAGAAAGTGATGGTAGCAAACACAAACCAAACCCTTTCTGACGCACCCGGCGCCGGAGAGCGCAGAACGATTTCCGGCCACCAGTAACAGTAACGCACTTGCGGAGTCTATTGTCGACGCGACGTGTTTCGAGTGCGCTTCTAGAGGAAGAGCAGGCAGCATGAGGGGGACGGGATCCGCACGAATTCATGCGGGTCAACACGTAGCCGGGATAGCGTAACGAAAAGCGCAAGCACTAACAGAGCTCCAGTCAAAACTTACTGCTGCATGCATATCACAGTGTATTTTAGTCAACATTTTCATTTACTGCTGATTTCGACTTGCTCTAACTCAAACAAACATTCTTTACATCGAGTTTCCTTTTATTAACCGACTTCAAAATAAAAGGAGGAAGCTCTTAGTTCGACTTTTTTTTGTGTGTTACCTCATAACTTTTTACAGGTTGTACCATAGATATAATAAACAAGGACATAGCCAAAAATGTACGGAAACCTGTCTCCTGTTTTCCAAAGACCTTACAATAATATGTACCAGAAATACCTACAAAATACGCGTGCATACCTAACTACTATAAACTGGGTCCTAAAGATGGCAGCCATTGCTAGAATGCTAGGGAAGCACATAAGTACCTAATCAAAACCAAAAAGTGTCGATATCGATACCAGAGTTACTAACATTTCTTCTGGTACATTTGTTACTTATCAACACTTTTAAACTTTGGATTAGTTTGGATAATCTATACTAATATTATAAAGCTGAAGAGTTTGTTTGTTTGTTTGAACGCGCTAATCTCAGGAACTACTGGTCCGATTTGAAAAAATCTTTCAGTGTTAGATAGCCCATTTATCGAGGAAGGCTATAGGCTATATTTTATCCCCATATTCCCACGGGAACGGGAACTACGCGGGTGAAACCGCGAGGCGCTGCTAGTTAGATTATACTTTTGGCATAACTGTAACAAGCCTTTTATTTCTTTTCTTATACTTTTAAAATTATAGTGCACTAGCTGACCCGCGCAACTTCGTCTGCGTCACATAAGAGAGAAAAAAAAACCGTTTTTGTAACATTTTTTATTGATGCTCCACTCCTATGTAGGTATCGTAGCGTGATGTTATATAGCCTATCCCAGTCTTCCCCAATAAAAGAGCTATCCAACACTAAAATAATTTTAAAACTCAACCAGGCAATCCAGGAGAAGTCGGCGCGTGAGCGCCTTCGCCTTTTTATAATTAAACAACAAAAATCAACGCGTTAAACAAAAATCAACCGTATAGCCATACCTACTGGCGCGGCGAGATTAGGAAGTTTTATTTCATCTATATCTTGTGTGTTTATAAACCGATATCTACAATTTTTTTTTATAAAATATAGTTTAAAGTGTAGGTACTTTTTGAATATGAGAAGTTGATAAAGATATATCCATGTGAAATACAATATATTTATGTATTTAATACACTTTGAAGAAATGCCTAAGGATTAAAGACGTTTTTGTGGCTAATTTATAAAAGATTGGTGACGCCCACTTCGCAACGGGCCGTGCAGCAGAAATCGTAATATTTTAATTTCGCCATAACTTCAAAACAATACAAGTAGAAAAACTCCTGTGTATGCATGTTTTCTGGACCTCTCCAAGGCTTTCGACCTCGTATCTTACGACTGCCTATGGAGGAAACTGTCAAATATTAAGAACCTTCCAAGCGATCTCATTACTATGCTTAAGTATTGGTATAACAACCAATACAACTATGTTAAATGGGCGGGTGTCCTGTCGGATGCATACAGGTTGGAATGCGGAGTGAGACAGGGGGGACTCGGCTCACCCCATGGACTTATTATACTACTATTTGTATAATAAGTCCATGGCTCACCCAAGCTTTTCAACCTGTATATAAACCAGTTGATCTGTGAGCTCAGCAATACCAATATCGGGTGCTCCATTGACGGGCTGATGATATGGTATTGCTGAGCCCATCTATCAATGCTCTTAGGAGGCTTCTCCGTATTTGTAAGGAGTATGCGGTGACTCACGGCCTCAGGTACAATCCCACCAAGAGTGAACTTCTGGTTTTTAAGGCAGGTAACAAAACCTACGACACAGTTCCACCTGTAACCCTGCGGGGCGCTCCACTTTCCAGAGTGACGCAGTTCAAGTACCTGGGGCATTGGGTCACCGATAGTCTGTCCGACGACTTGGACGTGGAGAGGGAACGCAGAGCATTGGCGGTTCGATGTAACATGCTGGCCCGTAGGTTTGCGCGATGTACAAAAGAGGTAAAAGTCACACTCTTTAGGGCATACTGCCAATCTATGTACACGTGCGCCCTATGGGTCGGTTATACAAAAAGTTCATACAATGCTCTGCGGGTCCAATATAATAACGCCTTCAGAGTAATGTTGGGGCTACCGCGCTTTTGCAGTGCGTCGGGGACGTTCGCGAAGTGTGGTGTGTCCGATTTCTACGCTATTATGCGAACACGAATAGCACCCCTGATGCAGCGAGTGCGCGATAGCTCCAACAGCTTGGTGGCAACTGTGGCCAGCAGGATAGATAGCCCACTCATGTGGCATTGGATGACGACACACCGTGCGTCATTCCGATATATTAAATGAGTTATTTAAGTATTATATATTTTGTAATGTTCTGATTGTTTGTACTTATTATGTATGTTTTAAAATTTTAAGCTATGGACTCTGGTCTGAGAATAAATTATTATTATTATTAAAACCAAACGTCCAATTTTAATCATTCGAAGACCAAATATTATCTACGTAAACTGTACTTAGTGATGAAATAATTTATTTTATAAGGATTAATATCATGAGTAAAATACATGCGTTTAAATGTAGTCCAAAAACAAATTCAAGATAAAAAATGGTTGTTGTGCCTCACTCGACATAGATGGGTAGTGTGACGCGGATTTTTTTGTGGATATTTATAAGATCTACAATTAATTAGAACATTTTATGGTTCTATCTTTTATAGTTTAGGCAGCGTACGCAAAATAAATATCTTTTCTGGTTGACTTTTTACACCTTGTGTCCGAAAAACCCAAATATCTTACAGAACCATATTTTCTTCCAAAATAAAGTTTAGCCTATGTTACTGGTGGATAATGTAGCTTTCGAATGGTGAAAGAATTTTTAAAATCGGTCCAGTAGTTTTTGAGCCTATTCATTACAACCAAACAAACTTAAGTTTTCCTCTTTGTAATATTAGTGTAGATGTAGATATATTTAAAATTAATATTGGAGGATGAATAGTGATCGATACTTATGCCAAAAATGCAATCAGTAAATTTTTTGTCTGTCTGTATCTGCACGCATGGATTAGAAACTACTGAAGGGACTATAAACAAACTTGGTACGATTGTAGTCCATACTCCTGGGTAGGTAACATAACATAACGCTAAGACACATAGGAGCTGAGCAGTGACGATAAATTTGAAGCAAGTCGGATAGAAATGCGCTTTCGAGCTCTTATCCTCGCATACGTTGATCATAACCGTGTGGACTTTGACTACTTTGACAGAGGGGAACGCCTGCGTATGTGGCTACTCCCTTTCGGTCAGCCGGTGGCCAGTGTTGCTCTATGTTTTTTGATAATTTTGAATTTGTTTTATTTTTTTATGCATGGTTTTAAAAATCATAATAAATTACATTCCATTTGAAGCTACATGTATAGGTACACTATTTTATATTTGTGCAAAATTTTAGAACATAATATTCAGAAATAAAAAGTTATCAACTTTTAATAAAAAACAGACCTTTATTCAACAACTCAACGTGTTTTCGGTTAAGATACCGTTTTGGGCTTCTGGTTTGTATTAATTTCATTCTTTTGAAGTATGAAATTAAGAATCAACTCGATTCATCAGTTTGTTTCGTAGTTTGAAGCCAAGAACCATTAGTTACACTGTTTTGTTGATATGACGTACCACTTACCAGGAGATACTTAGGCTGATCGGCTGGGAATTGTAGGTACGTATTTTTTCTTTTTGATATCCACGCAAAAGATGTCGCACAGCTAGCAAGTTAATAAATGAAATCGAATTTACAGGGAATGTACTTTATTTTCACCAATTTTAATAGTACTTCAAAATGCATTCTACACACAGATCAACGCTAAACTTATATTTTTAAGTTAAGCGTAAGTGAAAGTTATAATTTTAACACAATCATGATTATATTTGCACTTACTTTCCAAACAATTATTTAAAACAACAACAATCTTTATCAACAATGCTAAGTGGAAACAGTGAAGGTACTGTTACTGTTGTTATTGTAATATCTGTTAAAAGCAAAAAATAGATTTATTAACTTGATTTATCTTTAGCTTATACATAATTTTTGTAAATAAATAACAATGGTTTTGCAACTAACAAATTATTTTCTTTACAACTAAAATAACACTTTTACATGATACCCGTCAAGTTTTACTAGATGTAGATGACAACGAAATTCTGTAGATTTTTCAATTCTATTCGTTTTTGTGGAACAATGTGACTGCTTTAGTTCCAGGATGTAAGTAAACAAGACGTCTAAAACATACAATACTGCAGTTGGAACTTATTTGAAATTGATATATATGAGTTCTGAACAGACTCCAGGATTTAATTGTCCTTCTTCATTCTAGTGCTGGTCATCCTGTAGATGATGGAGTCTCTGCCTGGGTCCATGTCGACCATGGCATAGACAATGGCGATAAGACTAAATGCCATCACCACAACAAACCATAGAATAATGTTGAAGATTGCAGGGTAGTCAGCATCGTAATTGTCCTCGGTTTCGTTGTCCTGTAATTTAACACCATATTTTGTTTGGAATGACTATACATAAGAGGTAAAAGAACATTGTTCCGCGTCCATACATCGCTGCCTAAGATCCAACATACACGTGAATTTACTTTCTGTTTTCTAAATAATACATGGCACCCGAAAATGGAAAACTCAGTAAGATTATAAAATATCTTGACAGATTGTAAAATGTCGATAAATTGTCAACTGTAGATTTGGAACATTTTTTTATGCATCAAAATTTGATAGTCTATAATCTCTCTGACGTCATTCCTAGAAATTGTAGAATAGCAAATAACTTATCTTGAAGCATTACAAATTCAACATTCTTATCGACGATAGAGCCCCGGTGGGCTACTATTTGTCTGCAGGGATTAGAAAAAAAATAACATGAATGGCATTCTATTCAATTTCATTCATACCATTCGTATCTAATTAAGTCGGTTCACAATGAAGAATGTTACTAGGTATGCCAAATCGCGTGAAATTTTGTCTCAGTAAAGCCTGTATGTATACAAATACACTAGTTTTTGTTGTAGTCAAAAATACCTAGTAGTTTTGATTTTATAGGCATTCAAAGTTTCGAAAAATATCGAGACCCGCTTACAGTCACGTGACGCCTATGACGTCATATTACAACGCGCCTCACGGGCCGCGGCCCGCTTCGTATGCAGTGGCCAGCGGTTATAGTGGGTGTAATAGCTTGCGCAGTATTTTGTTGTGTTTTCGTCCGCGTATTACGTTAATAGTCTAATAATAGTAAATATTATTCGATTAATAAATGGATGAAGGATTCGAAAAAGGGCAATCGGATAATCTACGGTCTACCTAAAATAGATGGATTAATGGTTGCGCATTATTTATCAACAAATAGTGATTCCGTTGCCGCCGAAATTCGAGGAATAAAAATGAATAAAAATTTATTATTCTTTTATTAAAATGAATAAAATGCAAAAATACCTAAGTAAACTTTCCTTGCTACTACTTAAGCTTAATAGTTTATCTGTTCTAAATTGTTTTATCAAAACAAAATACCCAACTAATATCGTACTGGAAGAATGCAACTCAAATAGTAGAAGTACCTACTATACATTTTCCCAGGATTAAAAGTAGCCTACGTGTTATTCCAGACTTTGTCCAGATCCTTTCAGTAGTTTTTGCGTGAAAGATCACAAACTTTCGCATTTATAATATTAGTAGGAAGTAGGATAGGTAGGTACTTAGGATGCATGTAGATGTAGTGGATTGAACATTACAGATGTACTAAACCTTTTTTTTTTTTGTAATTTTTTTACTAACAAAATACGTAACGTAAGGCCATTTATTTTTATTTGATACTTATTTCAGATCGGCAAGAGAGCTATGGCGATGATTCTATTGGTTATGTTGAAGTAAAAAGAGTAGGTGATGTATGTATGGTTAAATGTAGAATCTCGCCAGAACACCGCGTACGTACCACACCTTATCATTGCAGTTTAGAATGCAATGAAAAGGATCAATAAGTTTTAAATGTAACCTGCGAAGATTGTACTATATTGTATAGAATTTTTAATGTGACTACATCGTCGAAGCGAGGAGAAAAAACAACTTTTCCGGCGAATTGGTAGTTGTATTTTTACAGTTAGGCACAACACATGATTTCCTAGTATTTGGATTGGACATTTTAAAAAGTATTTAGGTATAATTTCGACGGTAAAGGCGCGCGACCGCGAGCGGACTGAGTGAGCCAGACTGAGCGTGTTGTACGATGACGTCACACCGTCACCGGCAGCCCGCGTCGTGGAGTTGCAACTTGTTTTACTTCTAACTCGGAAACTAATTGACGTATCGAAGTAATTCTTTCACTAGTATTTTTTATTTTTGACAGAGAATATGGAGTGCTAATAATCAAAATTAGTTAACATTCTTCATTTCTCGTAATGACATCGAGAGATTATGGTTTATCAAATTCTGATGTGTAAAAAAATATTCAAAATGCTCAGTTGACAGTTTATCGAGTTTCTTCTCTCAGGATATTTTACAAACTTTTGCAATTATCCGGGAACATTATAATTATAACTCTGACGTAACTGTGTGACTGACAGACAACTCACAGCCGAAAAGACTGGTTGTAGAAAGAAATTTAGCATGTAGCGTTCTTGAGGTGTGGGGAGCAGTAAGAGAGGATGATTTCCCAAAATTCCAACGGAAACGAGTAAAAAAGCGTATGAAGTCGGGGGCAAAAGCTACTTTTACATAATGATGTATAACAACATAATCTTACCGCTTTATATTCCTTGACATGCCATTCGTCTTCGACTCCTGTGCTGCTTGGTTTTCCATCTGCCCCGACAGATCGGACAGCACGACGTGTGTGGGCGACGTCTGTGGTGACAACGGTGACCAATACGGAGCCATCGTAAACTTTGACAAACGCCTTGCTGAGTTCTTGGAGAGCATCACCTTTATCAAAAAGTTTTAATTAAGCAGCAACACAACTATGAACACTGAAAGAAAACTAAATAATTTTATTTCTTTCCTTACCTAACATTTTCTTAGCTTCTTTGGTTTGGAGTGAGTTAGGACCATGGAAGTCAGATAAAGCATGAAGAGAGCGGAAACGGAAGTTGTAGAAATCAATTATGTTGTCGGCAGTGATAGCCCCACTCTGCACCTGTATATATTATATTAGTAAACAGATTATAATATTTTTTAAGTGTTAACTACATTTGCAACTTGAAACAGTATGGAAAGTATTTGATTTAGTGCTGCAGATATTGCGATTTTGAATTGATCAATTCCTTTTAAAGATGGTTACAAGAAAACGTTTGGTGACTAGCTTCAGTGGATCTGGATATCTTCTAATGTTGGCTGGCTTAGCAAATGAGATTAAGGATCAGTTGCCTGGGACTGTAATAGTGTAGATGATGTAACTACTGTGGCATTTTTAAAGATGTGTATGCCATGTTTTGTTAAGTGTCTGATTCAAAGATTCTCAGAATAAATTGAAAACAAAACAACTCTACTGCAAATAAATGATTAAACCAAACTTACTCTTTTAATAACAGCTTGCAAAGTCTCAAGTTCATCTAAGAAGTTGCTGTCTTCATCTACTGAGGGCTTCAAGTGCTTAAGGATTAGTTTAGAAGATTTGGGATATGTGACTTCACCAAATACATCTGATTCAAGCTGGGGAAAAATAACAAAAAAGTTAACAAGTGTTGTCATAACAAGACGATATTTGCCTCCAAATATCTCGGCAATGTGGCACTATATATTTTAGGCCTTTTTTTAAATATGGCCATATGAATATGTCTTACGATGAAGAATGATTTTGAATGGCGATGGTTGACCACGCCAATTTGCTTCAATGGATTACCATAGGAGCAAATTGGCATGTCAAAACTGATTAGCTATAATTATCATGAATTTTTTTTTTTATAAATTGATACAAATATTGAAAGAGTTCCAAAGGGTATTTAAGAAGCAGATTGACACCACAAATTAATATTTTGCACATTGGTCATAAAACATTTATTTAGTTTAAAAAAACTAGGCAAATGTCTACCTCATATTATTCCTTTATAAGGAAAACCGTTTATTGCAACTACACACCTACATATTTGCAACTTAAAACTAATTTTTTTATAAACAAGCTTTCTTTGTTTTTCTCTGTAAACTGTTTCATTCAAATGAAAGTTTCCAAGGGGTGCAGAAAAATCAATTAGACTAATTGATTTTTCTGCACCCCTTAGAAACTGTTTCATTTGAATGAAACAGCTATCTTTGGGAGGCCACCTCGCTGTATTTAGCATTAACACTTAGCTAACCATGCATTGTCAAATTGCCAAACCAAATGTGTACCTGTGAAAATTTCAGTTAAATTGGTTGGAGATAATAGTCTTCATATTCAATTGCAAGATATATATATCTACCTATTGTATGTACCAACAAGGAAAGTGAAATAAAAACTTATTAATACTACAATAGTGTTCCAATTAAGTTTTCAATAAAATGCTTTACAATGGCTACTTGAAGACTGAATAGTTACTCATAAACTGCTCAAAGATAAAGATAATTAATTGTTTGTAGAAGTTAATTAAATATGATTTCAGAAACAACCTATAAGCTTACCTCATAGCGATTGGATAGTTTGATGTTAACCAGCTTGTTACCTCCGCTAGTGAAGCGCTGCTTAATTCTGTGCTCTACAGATTGAAAGGTATCTGGCTCGTATTCATCTACCAAGAGCGGGAAGGTTTTGGACTTCATTCCAGACTGTAAATGATATGTTAACATTGTAAAGTGAAAAATGTGAGCAGGATGCTCATATTTTTCGTTGTTTTCTATTAGTATGATATTGTTCACATGACACAGGTGCGTGCAGTGGTTCGAGTAAGGGTAGGCCAGAGAAAAAGTCCTAATAAATTTAAAAAAAAACCACATTATTCAGGGTTGATTTTTAATTAAATGAGTTTTTTTTTTTAATAACTTATTTAAAAAAAAACACCACATTTCAACCCTGAATAATGTGGTGTTTTTTTTTGGACATTATTTTCTGGCTTACCCAACTCGAACCACTGCACGCCACTGCAATGAAGCAGTTCAAGCAGGAAATCTTACGTTTTCACCGAGGCTGGAGACACCATCAATGTATACCTCCACAACAGCTTCTGGGGTATTGAAAGGGTCCATCACATACATGCCTTTCCATTCTGAATTCTGTTAACGTGAAGTAAGATAGTATTTATAATAACAGTCTACAACAACACTAGAAAGGTTGCTAGTAACCAATATGATGAGTAACACAACTAGTATAATCTCTGCAAATGGCACTTTTTCTAATATAAATAAAACTACATAAAACTCATACAAAATGAAAGTTTATGTTTTGATTTTTTTTTATTAGAAGTTTCTCACTCAAGTTATAGCAAACACTGCGAGTTCATTACCTTTCACGTGAAAATGCAAACTGACTTTTCTAAATATGAGAGATTTATAATCAAAACTATTGAATTTGGATAGGATTTTTGGGTTTTTGTATTTCAAATGATCTGGTCATGGTGTTGCAATTTTGAAGTGTCATGTGTGTATGTCACTGAACTAAATTTAGCAGTTCAACCGATTTTCTCGAAATTCACTAGCATTGTATGTATCATTTAGAGATATCTGAAGGCAGAACTATGTTATTATTACTGCAACAAAAAGGACTCTGCACTTGGGGTAAAAAATCAAAAGAACAAACAGAAATTTATTCCACTTATCCATCTAGTTGGAGGGTGGATAGACAAACAAACAAAAGTGGCTGTTCCAGGGTGGGTAAACGGAATAACAAGCTATACCTTAATTACCTTACTACAAACACAAAAATAAATTGTTCTTAAGATCCATTCATTGGTCCGCCCCTAAGATGCCACACTGACCGTCATGTGCTTTAGATAAATAGAAAAAATTGTTGGTTTTCATGGGACGAGCCTCCAGTTCACTAAATCGAGTTAGGCAATTTGGTCCTCTATTAGTCTTCGACAGTATATGATCTTTGCTATCCCTTTGAGCAATCGAGCACGAGAGCAAGGTCATATCAAGAAAACATCCCACTATACACACCTCTTCAACTGAGAGTCCAAGAGCAGCAGAAAAGATCTCTTTCAGAAGGCTCTCCAACGTTTTCCCTGATCCCGAAAATTTGAGGGAGTCGGGACTATGAAGGATACTGAACTCTCCGGCAGCATTAGAGCCTAAAATTTAAACAGTATGGTATAGTTGATAAAGAAGAACATTTACACAAAATACTGTATTAAAATATACTTACCTATTACTGATAATACAAAAGAAATCCAAAACAGAGCCATGGCTACAGCCATTTTGTTCGGAACTATACGACTGACTGTCATATGATTTCTGTATTGCCCTACGTGATATTATTTTTAATACCAACTGAACCACAAAAAGAATTATGTATTTTCAACAGCATAGAAAAACGAAAGCATTTAAGCTGGGTGTACATACCACGATTGGCGCCGACTGACATAGGTACTGAGTATTACTGACAAAATCTCGTTTATGGTTATGATAATAACATGAAAACATGTCGACCATTTCAAAAATAATAAATTACGACAGCCCAAAAACGCGTGCGTTACCTACTGCAGCGGAATGATGTTGCTTTACCACATCTCGTGTACCTCTCTCTCTCTCATTGGTACCTCAACGTCATTGAGATAATAGGTCAATGCTCAACATATGTTTTTCTTATATTTTTTCGATAAGCCAAAAAAAAGTTACTGTAGGTATCTCGTTTTAAGTTTGTAACAAAATGTACCTAACTAGTAGCGCCATCTATGATAGTTATGTCTGTACTATGCAATTTGAATAGAATTTTAAAAGCAGTTGTTGTCTTGTCAAGCTACCTATCACCGTGTATCATTATTACATTTATTACAGCTAAAATAATTTTTGCATGGAATCTAGAGCACGTCGATTTCACCTAGTTGTAGGCGTTATAATTAGTTTATCTTTTAATTAAAATTTTGTACCTCATTGTACCACAACATATAATGTATTTCTTATATTTTTTCGATAAGCCAAAAAAGAGTTACAGGGACAGTAAGAACTCACACTTGCCGGTTTTTTAAAGCCAGTACTGACCAGTAGGTACGTTATAACGAAAGAACGAAAGGAGTTCGTGGTTAAATAACAACAGCCACACAGGTCGATCTTCAAGGTTAAGCCATGCTTGCCGAGTTTGGTCTGTGGATGGGTGACTATCTAGCATAGCGAGTTTCCTTCGTGCCTCGGAAAGCCTGTCTGTCATTTGTAGATCTTTGGCAGTCGTTACAACAGTAACGACGACATTCGAGCTTCTGATTTGTTAATCAGAAGCTCGAAAATCTGACAACCAATCTTACCAAAGGGTTTCGTATTACCCAGTTACTGGGATGTGGAGGTCAGTTAGCTGCATCCGGTGCGACTGGAAGCCGACCCCAACATAGTTGGGAAAAGGCTAGGCAGATGATGAACTACTTTATAACGAAACTTAAATAGGAATCTATAAAAGTAACAAAAAATTACACTTTTACTTGTAAAAAAAGTTCAATACCTAGGGAAGGTTCATATCTGACGGAACATGCGTCGCGTATATCGGTCGCGTACCGCTAGAACAGACAAATGTATAGAAAAACACTTGACCGTTCACACTCGACGCACTAATGTATCATCGGTTGAGTGTGAACCAATAATAAGAACAGCCTGTAACGTAAAAAGTATTGTATTAGATAAATACATAAAATTGATATGCGTATACGTATTATATTATGTTACTTACTTTTGCCGCCAAATATACGGAATCAGGTGCTTCGTTTAGAAACTTTTCAATTTCAGATGCAGTGAAAACCTTCGATTTTTTGGTTGATGACCAGATGATGCTCTTTTTAAAAATGTCACTAATTTATGATAGGTGTTGATAAGTATGTCTTTTTCATTTTTATACATACTCCACAGAGTGCTTGACTTCTTCGTCTCAGATATTCCAATAATATATGCCAACAAAACGTTTTCCGAGAAAGATTTGGCTCCTTTAGCTAGTCGCCACATGTTAAACATATCGTACTGTTTTAAATACTTCTCACGTGATTGTCGAGGGAGAAAACTCGTTTGCGCAGTTTCAATCAATTCTATAGGCGTCAAATAAACTTCCTCGTCGCTTGAATCACTCATTTTAGGTTTTACACTGGTTTTCAAGTTTATTTTTAACTTGGTTTGTTTTCGTTTTAACAATAAAATAATATGTGATCAACGTGAAAAGAAAAACGCGACAAGCATTTTTTTTTAATTTCCGAATCAAATTCCGAACAATAGAGCACCATAGAGGTAGAAGTAAAAAGGTTTTAAAAATGTTTCGAATTCACAAACTTCGTGCACACGATGTTCTAAATTCAATTGACTTTACCCACTATAGGATAAAAACGACTTTTACGCTCAGATATCGAAGAGAAAAAATAGTCTTTCCGAGATGGGGGGATGAAAAATTAATTTATTGTTGGATTGCCCTTTTATTGAGAAAGGCTGGGATAGGCTATTTAACGCCACGCTATGATACTTAGGAGCGGAGCATCAATGAAAAATGTTACAAAATAGGTTCTTCTTTTATCTCTTAAGGCAGATTTACACAGGGCCAGTGCACAAGTCAGTTACGGCGCCAGTGCTTGCTCCAAGACTGAGTTCCACTGTTTACATGGAGTCAGTTGTTGGTCAGTAGTCGCGGCTAGTTTTCACGGTGAGCACACGTTTGTCAAGTCAGTGGGAAAGAAAAATGAATTCGCGAAGTAGAAAAATTAATTCCAAGTAGTAAGTTGCCCTCAAGTTTTTAATTTTATTTTTGACGTCGGTAGGGCCAAACACTTCTAAATTCATTTCTTGTGCAATATTCTGCAATGCTGTTGCACGCATTTCTTTATTTCTATAATTTTGCGATTTGAGATCCCAAAGGCATTCATTATCTCGGTATAGTTGAACAAGTTTTAAGTTTTCCGTGTCGCTCAGTTTTCGCGTCATTTTGTGATGCGGTGCGAGGAAGCGTGGTCACCATACAACAGAGCGGTAGCGACGTAGCGACTGACTTGGGCACCGGCATATTTACACGCCGTCAGTTGCACTGGCGCGGGTGGCGGGGGAGCGAACTAACGCCGAAAATATTGAAGCGCGAATATTGAAGTCAGTACTGACGCGACAGTACTGTACTGACTTGAAATCAATCATAAATCAATTTACACTATGGCAGTGCCAGGTCAACACTGACTCGTCAGTGGACTGACGTCAGTTACTGACTCAATGTAAATCTGCCTTTATATGACGCAGACGGGTTTGCGCGGGTCAGCTATTTAGTAACAAGTATAGGAAAATACTGAGAAATATTTGATTTGTTAAGTTCCTAAGTTGTACGGTGTAAGGTAAATCAGGCTTAGTAGGTACGTTTCGTTTTAAGAAATGTGGGTGTATATGCACTACTGCGTACCTATCTATTGTTTTTACTGAACTGTATGTATAGTAGTTGCCGTTTAGTAGGAGCAAGACACAGGGTTTCCGTTGTTTATCATATCTATGGTATTCACTGTACGTACATTTTATCAATGCGACACTTATTTTTCTTTCCGTTATTCACGCGAATGAAATCGCGCGACAGCTAATATTGAGTAATAAATTAATAATAATGAGTAAAGTATATTATGTAGATAATGACTTTATTTAGCAGCTGCAGGCAACTGAAGCAGGTTGGAAATTGTTTACAATACGTAGTTAGATATTATGACACTTCCCGTCCTTCTTCTTCCCTTTACTTTTCCTTCTTCGTCTTCATGTTAGTCAACCTGTAAATAATTGTGTCTCTGCCTGGGTCCATGTCCATGCAGGCATATACAATTGCTAACAAGCTGAACCCTATCGACACACCAAACCATAGAAAGATGTTGAATGTAGCATAGGAATCTTCTGGACTTTGACTTAGATATTCCTGAAATAAAAGAAAAATGTATTGTCTACCAACTGGAAAATCGTCGAAAAATCATTTTTATAGGATCGAGTTGTTTTAGCTCGAGGCAAGTGTGACTGGACTACCTATTTTTTTTTTAAGTGTGGGTTTTCCTCAAATTACTTCATCCGCTATGGGCGGAGTGGAAGGGAGTATAAGACTCTTACTGACTAAACCCACCCGTGTTTCCCCTAATGTCCTTTGCGTTTCAGGGCCGTGGTGACTCTTTCGAACAAATTCCGCAACCCTAGCAGACACTGGCTCTAGCGGGCCCCGTCTTCTATACTGACATCACTATGAGGCGCGCGTGAAACAAATCACGCTGTCGAACCGGGCCTGTGTGTGTTATCGGATGGTGAGCCACCAATCGCTCGCCATCCGCAGGCCCGCGCCTACGGTGGCCGGGAATCGCCCAGCGACTCCCGACGCCCAGGTTGTGAGGTTTGCCTTTCCCTCACGCGGTTCACCTCCTCCTTCGTTAGCACTACTGCTTCGCAGAAGGAGGTCCTTCTGCGAAGCAGTAGTGCTAACGAAGGAGGTGGGTACACCTGTACCCACATACTCGATCAGCAAGTACACACCTGCCTGCTGGTCGAGTATTTGAGTGACAATAATATAGTCGCACTCATAGATAATCATTTCAAGTTTGTTGCGACAGTGCCTACAATAGCCTCGATGCATCGAATAGGCATCTTTTAGGCCCGAAACTCAAATCTCCGCTCTGAACATAGTGATGAAACAAACTAACATCATCTTCTTCATCATCATCTAAAATAGCACCAGCATCGTCTCTTCTGCTGATCGTATTACTCATTGGGGATTTTTCTTCTTTACCTAACTTCGTCTTGGAGTCTGGTTCGGGTTCTACTGCTTGCTCTAAAAGTGTTTATAAGTAATTAAAATAAATACAACAACAATAAAATTTAAAACGACGGAAAAAAAACAGGTTTTTCATTATTTTTTTACTCTTTTCAAAATAATAGTCTATCTGATAGTTTTGTTTATGTGTGCGTAAGTAACGCAATTTTCTATCACTTTCAACCTTTAATATTGTAAATTCATATTAATTTATAACGCCTCTTGCTTTAAAACTTGTAAGCTGAGGCGGCGTAAAGGTCATAAGCTCACTTTCACGACTCTGCTCCATCACCGCTCCTACTCAACACCGCCTTAAACTAAAACGACTGCTGCCGGTCTACTCGTTGACAGCTAGCAGACGCCCAGCTGTCACCGCATCGACAGCTAGCAGACGCCCAGCTGTTCAGTCAACCGACTGAGCGGCGGCGCCGGCGGCAGTCAGCGCGTGGACACATACAGTATATTCATCTATGGTGGACACCGCACCGGCCGCTCGTCTACAACGTGTGGCCACCGAGGCGTCAACTACCGAGCAGTCTGAAGGCGGGAAGCTTGCTGACATCGAGCTGTCTGCTAATTTATATTGTCAATGTAAACTTTATCGCAAGGCCACGACTTAAAGCTCAAATTTGAATTATATTTTATAAGTCGGGTGGTAGCAGAGTCGTGTAAGTAGGCTATGACCTTTACACTAGGTACTGACTCAGCCGGCGGCGGCGACTCGGTCAAAACTGAGAGCTCCCGAGCGTACGCAAACAAAGACAATGTGCATGATTTACCCACAGAAGTATGGCGCACCCGCGCTCGTGACATAAAACATCTGTAGGAGTGTATGTTATTGAGACCGACCGTTAGAAGTTTACAACTTATATCTATTCCCTAAATATAAGAAAAAATAATGCAATTTTAAAACAAGTTTGTATTATTTGAAAGCTAATAAATATATAACTAGGTATATTCCTGAATATAGTTTGTTACAGTTAGTGGCATTTACTTCAGTTCAATCACAGATTTTTGATTGATGAGCCCTAAGGATTTTTTTACGTTCTCCAATATTAAGCAAAGTCTTCGTGGTTAACGTTTCAACATGGTTTCAACTCACCCGAAGAAGCTGTTGACGCATACCAATCGGCCATTTTACTACCCCCACTTCAGAGTGGAATAAATGTTTTAAAATACTGTACGGCAGCCCTGTAGTGCACTGAATTCTGACAACAGCTGTTGTATAGTTTTGTAATCTACTAAGCAAGATCTAGACTCTAGGTGGACGATGATAATATACGAAATTAAAATATTACACTGAATGATGACACATAATACTGCTTTTTAAGGCAGTCGTGTGAAAATAAGACTTTTTGCCAAAATTAGTGGAAATTATTTAAATTATTAAAAAAAACCTCATTATTTCTTTTGAGCGGCTTGTTTGTACCAGTTTAGTTAACTTTGGGGAAAGACTAAAATAACATTTGTAAGGGAGTTTGTACTCTCCGGGTGGTAGACGTTTCCTTTCCTTTAGAAATTAGGAAATAATATGAGAGGATTTAATATAAGTTCTTAGTACATATCGCTTCAGACTTACTTGCTTTACTTTTGTCAACATTTTCGGCTGCATCTTTTTTTTCATCAATTTTTTTTGGGGGTTCTGCTGGTTTGGGTTTTTCTACGTTGACATCTTGAATATTTTTGTTTTTGTTTTCTGCATCTGACTGTTTATCTTCTGGGTTCTGGTTTTCGTCTTGTCTACGACCAGCTTTTTTTTTTGGTTTTGATGGAATTTTCTTCCAATCGAGTGGCGGTTCTAGCCACTGATATGGCCATTTTTTCGAGTGACCGGGAGGGTTCGTCACTGATCGAGCAGAACGACGCGTATGAGCGACATCTGTGGTGACAACGGTGACTAAAACAGAGCCATCGTAAGCTTTTACAAATGCCTTACTGAGTTCTTCAATAGCATCACCTGCAAAAAAAAAGTTTTATTAAGTTAGGTGTCCGTGGCCCCAGCGAATCAGAGTATTACCAGCTTTGAACGAATTATTATAAAAGCTGTTGGATTGCATTATTGTTAATAAGGTATATTACAGAGTTTACTTATTAAAATTCGGTGTTGCGTATTTAATGAGGAGGAGGCGCGCGACTTGTTCTAAATTAATATAAGCAAGTTGCGCGACGTTCACAACATGCATTTCTCGACAGGCGCTCGAACTCACGCACCTTGTATTGGCACAGTGGAAGTGTTACTCGGTGCAGATGCACTGGAAGCAGTACTCACACTGCATAATAATAATAATATATCATTTATTTCGGGTAACAAAGACCCATGACATATAATATATACGTTACAGACTATCATACATATTTATAAAAACTACGAAAATATACTATTGTACACGAAGTGTCGGCGTCGTGTTGCGCTGCGTGGTGTCACGTAACCTTCCGCGGAATCGCCGATACACGACACCCTTCGGCCAAAACTCTTCCTTGAGAAAGGTCTCAACATGATGAGTGGGAACTCGCACCACGAACGACTTGAAATTCGTGTTACGGCGCGGCTCCAACTTTTCTACCCTCAAGGTCCAGCTGGTCTTCGCTCGAACATACTCCACGATCTCCTCAACCTTCGTGGTGTGATGTAACCGAGACACATAGAGCTGCGTCGTAGGTATTGCCGGGCGCAGCATAGCTACCCACACACACACAAACATTACTGCCCTGCAGTCCAACCCGCAACCGGCTCGACCTGGAAACGGGGAAGGACGGGGGACAGACAGTGGCACCACCACAGTTTACCCAAATCCCCAGCCACGATGACGATGAGAGTAATGGCATGGTTACGAACGTTAGTACCCAGTGCAATTATGAATTGAGGAGTGCTTTGGAGAATGTGATTCGGGAATATCGCTATTTGTCGTACGATCTTAGACCACGCATACCTCCCTACCTAAAAATACGGCGCTGGTGGCTATTCTGGATTCGCAGTTGTCAAACTATTTTGATAACTTCGAAGATTATGATGATGCCCACTCGATTATGTACTGCGCAGTGTAGCGGTATATCGTGTAGCTCACGTCAAACTGCCCAGTGAGTTGTACGCGAGTTACACGACCGAAAGCAGCCGTGCCGGCTTGGCAGTGCAGAATCGAGCGCCGTATCGGTGGGGCCAGAGCGCTAATTGGCAAAGTTTGTATTTCAAGGCAAAGCCTGATGGATAATCCTGGCTACTTGGTTGTGCCTGTGCAAGTATTCGCTGTTAGAAAGACGAACAACCAGAGATATTATGTCTGATGGACTCACCCGGACGGTGGCATGCCTGACACATGTCAACCGTCCCGTCCTTCATAATATGCCTCCGGTAGTTGTTCGTCAGGATAACTTCGTCAATAATTGCACAAACAAAACCTTCCGTTTCTCCGAATAGATTACCGAAACGTAGCCAGGCCACGGACGCTGAAAAATCTACATCGGACCCATAGAGAGCCCGATAGAAGCGCCCATGGAGCTCCTTGCCTTTCCATACCTCCTTGCGTTCATCTGTAGTAGATATCACAGGTCTGTGCCAGTTCTCTTCAGCCATGGATAACGGGGTGAGTTCCTTGTCCACTGCGACCACATGAGTTCACACCCACATAAGTTTTGAGAAAATATTCTCTGAGACTGCACGTCTCGCGGTTGTGGAGAGTCTTAGCATTTAAAAAGCCTCGACCTCCACACTCCCGCGAGATGTACAGTCTCATTACCGATGATCGTGGGTGATGCATCCGCTTTGTGGTCAGCAGTGAACGGACCCTCCTATCCAGAGCGTCCAGTTCTGTCTGAGTCGATTTGAGTATGCCGAGAGAGTACATCAATACTGGCATGACGCAAACGTTAAAGGCGCGCACCTTATTTCCGCCCGACAAAAGGTTGTTTAAAACCTTTTTCAGGCGGCCAAAGAAGCGCTCCTTCAGCGATTGCTTCATGTCAGCAACATCAATGCCTAACTTATTATTATTCCATTTATTTATTTACTGTACATACTTATAACATTTTTACATATTTCTATAAAAAAAAGAAAAAAAAAGACTATTTAGTACTTTGTTCAGGTGGCCGAAGAATCGCTCCTTTAAAGATTGTTTCACGCCAGTAGCATTGATGCCCAACGCTTCTGACATACCCAAATACTTGTAAGTTTCGGTTGAGCAAAGGGATCTAAGGTGTATGGAATCCGAGAGTTGAGTTCCCACGGATTCCATAATCTCACCTCGCTTCACAAGCATGATCGCACATTTCTCCACACCAAATTCCATACTGAAGGTTTCTGTTACCTTCAGTAGCTTCATCAGTTGCAAATTGTTGGGGGCAAAGAGCTTCAAGTCATCCATGTAAAGGAGGTGCAATATGACCTGACCACCTTTCCTCAACCGGTAGCCTTGGCCCGAACCTTCCGGCAGTGTACTAAGAGGGTTTAGGGCCAGACAAAACCACAAAGGCCTCAGACTGTCGCCCTGAAATATGCCGCGCTCGATCCTTATCGGTTCACTGTTCGCTTGGGTCTGTCGACATCCTGGATAGTGAAGGATCGTCCTCCACTGCCCCATACACGACATCAGGAAAATGCGTAGAACTGCATCAACTTTATAAAGCTCCAGCACCCTCATGACTTCATGAGCCATGTATGTGGCACTAAGTCATAGGCCTTCTTATAGTCTATCCTATAAATAAACATGTCGACAGATCTTTTTGGGTACGACGAACCTGTTGGCTAATGGCAACGATGAGGAGCAGCTCCTTAGTACCGCGGGATCCGTTCCTACATCCATTCTGAGAAGCCGACATTATTGAATTACTGTCAATATGGTTGTTAATCTTAGCTTAGCTTAGACCGTCGGTAAACACGTGATCGGTCTATAATTTTTGGGTTCCGCAGTACTACCTGATTTATGGAGCAGGAGGGTTATTCCTGTAGTTAAGAACTTGGGTAGCGATCCTGACCCAAAGGCAGACTGGAACTGGAATGCCAAACGAGCATGCGATGATGCGATCCTTTGAACCATTTTATCCAAAAGTTATGCAGCCCGTCCGGCCCTGGAGATTTCCAATTAGGCAACGGACGGACTGCACGAGCTACATCTTGGGGGCTTCATCATCCGGTAGGCGCGTATCAGTCACACCTTGGTCTGGTCGCTCCCAAGCCCTATAAACCCACCTCTCATTGCTTTGGAATGTGCGATTCTGAGTATATCGCCCCACTCGCCGCTTTACCGACGAATACGGTTTGCCCATGCATA
Organism: Hecatera dysodea; assembly: GCA_905332915.2. NCBI lineage: Eukaryota > Metazoa > Arthropoda > Insecta > Lepidoptera > Noctuidae > Hecatera > Hecatera dysodea. Next base: position 12,448,032 of record HG995298.1, on the reverse strand, counting down.
GACTTTCTGCTTCAGGAAGTCAATACGCTCTGTGACGCGGGTCAGATAGTCTCGAGGATTAATATCAGTCCGCCCGCCTCACAAAGCGCATCACTTTACGGCAAGTGTTGCCCTCCCTGAAGCAGATAAGTTTGCTGATGAGCGCTCTAGCCTCACCGATACGACGCTCGATCCTGCACTGCAAAGCTGGTATAGCTGGTCATGCAACTCTGTTAATGTTTGGAAGTTTGACAGGTGCTACACGACATGCCGCTGCAGCCCCGCAGTACAGGATCGAGTGGGTATCGGTAAGGTTTTCAATGGTATCGAAATAAATTGATAGCTGCGAATCTAGAGCACACACCAGCGCCCTATTTTTGTTGTGTATGAGCAAACGGGGTAGCCGAGGTCTAAGCTCAGGCGGCGTGGACGTGGCAGTGTGACGTGGTTCTCGGAACGCATCTTCCAAAGCGCTCCTCAATCGTTCATTGCATTGGGTCAGGTCACCATCGTGGTCAGGTCGTGGTAAAACACTAGTTTGTTGTTGCGCCGTTACCGGTGGTGAAGCAATTGAGACACAGCTACTCGCGAGATTCTTCGACATTAGTTGTAGTCTATCAAGCACGGCGTCATCCAACATATTGTTACGCTGGATGACCCGCACCTGATCCGACAGTCGTTGGGCCGAAACGTTGACAGCTGGTTCGAGCACCTGAAACAGAGAGAGCATCCGACCACGGTACGCAGTCAGGATAGTTCCCCCCTCTGTAGCCCCATAGTATGAGCGTTTGACGTTTTCGTTTATGGATTGCGTCCATCGCATGCGCTGCACACTTCACATCGATAGCGGGAACCCTGTCAGAGGCCGAGGTCCTAAGGTTCGGTGGTCGGCCTCGTCCGCGCCGACGCGTAGGTGGTGGTGTCGTCGGCGGCGAGAAGTATTCATCGCTCGAGCTCGACGCAACTGCAGCGATCGGAATTTCAAGATTTACAGCTGCAGCAAGTCCCGGCGGCTACGAGGCGGAGCTGAGCGACGAACCCGAAGATGTTGGGTGTGTGGTAAGAAAGCGTGCCGGCTTCTTGTCACCATTTCGTCTACATTCTTCGATTCATATTTTCATGTTGGTTAGTTTCTTATTGGCTTTTAACGAAATTTAGGATTTATTGTTTTTTTTTTTTCTTGGTGTGTTTACGTATTGCGATCATTTTATTTATTAGTTTTCAATAAAAATATTTCGAGAAATACGCGAGTGAAAAATGCTTTCGATTGGGTATTTGATCGTTCTTTTTCATTTATTTTTATATGTTTTATTAATAAGAGCTATAAAATATTTTTACGGCGACCCTATTGTTATTTGTTTAGAAACATATTTGATAAAAAATAATTTTCATCCGGTAAGGAGATGAGTGAAGGTCGATCTTACTTGGAATCTTAATACGATAACGTGTTAAGCTAACGTAGCTAACTGTGCAATTACATAGTTAGTCGTCAGTTCTAAAAAAATCTAAAGTTCCGAATTTACATCTAATATAATTTGTGTAAGTTCTTACCTAATAGATGCTTAGCTTCTTTGGTTTGGACCGAGATAGGGCCATAATAGTCGGACAAAATATGAAGACTCCGAAAACGGAGATGGTAGAAATCAATTAAGTTGTCAGGAATTATACCTCCACTTCGGACCTGTCAATCAACAGGAGGTTTAGTTGTTAATCCTAACGTAACAAAAATACATTAGGTGAACCGGTTGTGCCCAGATAATACCACAAAAGTTTTGGTACAGTCAATGAAGGTAAAAATCAGCTTCGATTTCGTTGAACCTCCCTAGATTTGGATGAAAATTTAGGATTGAGTATGTTTTACCCTTTACTTCAAAAGTGACATGCTCGTCTTGCACTTTTGTTAAAAATGGGAAAAAATGCAGATTTAACCATTCTGGCTTAAAGTAATTGTGTTTAATTAGATTTTTTTTAAAATATTTATATGCATGATTTACGATATACGATTTTAATTATTTTTTCAACTTTTATAGCACTTCTTAAATCGAAAATCATGAAAAAAAAACATTTTCTTTTAACCCTTAAAAACTATCCCTTGTCATAATAATAGTGGAATAATTTTTTATCATCTTTAATTAGTTAGATTCTTTTTTAATAGTTAAGATAAATTTTATTAATATATTTCAAACTTTATTACTATTATTCAATTTACATTCTTCAAACTCGACTTCAAACTACCCTTTGTGCAAAAAGTGATTAAAAAGCATACTTTAAAGTTGGAAATATTTTTTAGAATCGTGACATATTTTCAATCGACTTCTAAAAAAGGAGGAGGTTTTCAATTCGACTATTTACTTTTTGTGTGTTTTACCTCATAACTTTATATTGTGTGAACTGATTTTGATGATTCTTTTAATATTCGAAAGCTAGTGCTTGTCGTGTCGTCCCATTTAAATTTGATTGAGGTCTGACGACTACTATTTGAGTTATCCCTAATAATGCGTGGCTTAGTTTACATTGACGACGTTCTCATTCCCTCTTGTCGATGTAAAATGAAAAAATAAAATTGTGGACCACGTTGAAATACTAAGATGTTCTTCCAAACCATCGTTTGGAAGAGCATCTAAGTATACTTAATCATAATAAATACTCAATAAAGATGATCGAATAGGTATTTATCGTTAATCACGAACTGAAATTTTTTGTTTACCTGCAATCTAATGAAGATCTGGCAAAGGGAAAACTCTTTGAGTCATCAAACTAAATGTCCGAAATATTTTGTAATTTTAGTGCGTGCTAAAAGCGTGTTTTTAGTTTTATTTGGAGAACACACCTTTTAAATATATTAAATTTGTCATTTTAACACAGGCAACCATAAAAATATTACAAAATTGAAAATAACGGAATACTATTAGATACTAATGACCGAAGGGGGATACGACGATAATTATGAGCAGTGGTGGCGGAGTGGAGCAGTGGTGGCCGAGTGGTAACGGCCTCGACTTACGAATTGCAGGTCGCGGGTTCAAACCCAGCCAGGCGCATTACTTTGTGTAATTAATTTCATCACCACTGCTCTCAAAACGGTGAAGGAAAACATCGTGAGGAAACCGGCGTGTCCTAGAACCAAGAATTCGAAGACATGTGACATTCACCAACCCGCACTGGGCCCGCGTGGTGGATTACGGCCCATTCCCTCTCCTAGAGAGAAGGCCTGTGTCCCAGCAGTGGGAACGTTAAAAGGCTGATTATGAAGGGAGGTATGACAGAGCAAGGAGCTTCACGGACGAAATTTCTAAGTAAATATCCGGCTGTGACAGTCAGAATGTTGGGCGAAGTCGCTTTATGTTGGTTATTTAAAAAAAAATTTTTTATTGAAAACCGAAATAAAGTCAAAGGCGTCCAGGATTGACGTCTGTCGTTGATAATGATTTAAAATAGATGCCTAGTCTATTTGCTCCGATTGTCACGCAGAGCAGAGATATTATATTATACGAGTGTGTATTAAGAAAAGGGCCGAAGGCTTTTATTTTTATAAGCCAACAAGGATAGATTAGGCATATTCCAGAATACGATCTATGAATAATGTGCATTACCAATTTACATACTCGACAGAGCTAAAGGGGTCCAAATGGTGGGGCTCTTTGAGGAGTGGTTAGAGAGACGCCACGGCGTACTCACCTTCCACCTCACGCAGGTTACCGGAAACGTTTCGGGAGGTACCTGTTTCGGATCCAGAGGGAGGATACGGCCGGGTGTCAACACTGTGTGGATCGCCTAGAGGACACGTTGGAGATCTACCCTGCTTGGGCAGAGCAACGCCGAGTTCTCGTCAAGGTGATCGGCGGCGGCGACCTCTCGCGTCCGGCCTTTGTTCAATCCATGGTCCGGAGCGAGGAGGAATGGGAAGCGGTCACCTCCTTTTGCTAAGCAGTAATGCTAGCGAAGAAGGTAGCAGAACGCGTGCAGAGGAGGGAAAGCTCACAGCCGCTACAACAGAAGAAGACGCCCCGGGCGTCAGGAAACGAAGGGCGATTCACGGCCACCGTAGGCGCAGACCTGTGGATGGCGAGCTATGTCAGGCTCGCCGATAGCATCCAGGCCCAGGATAACGGAGGGGTCCCGTTAGGATAGGGTCAGTATCTGCTATTTGCTTGGGTTGCGGAATTTGCCACCGCGGCCCTGGAACGCAAAGGGCACTAGAAGGATCATGGGTGGGTTTTAGACAGTAAGAGTCTTCCCTTCTCCTTCTCCCTTCCGCTTCGCCCAGAACGAGAGAGGTCATTTGATGATGTCCCATTTAGAAAAAAAAAGGGGTCCAAATGGTAAGTTCCCTAATTAAGGTCGGTAAAATAAAATAAAGTTACCTTTCCAATAATAGTTAGCAAAGTCTCTAGCTCATTTATAAACTGGATGTCTTCTTCGACTGCTGGATTCAAGTGTGTAAGCTTGAATGAAGGGTTGTTAGCTGTGATATTCATAGTTCCAAAAGCCCGCCTGATTATGAGATGCTTAAAAAAAAAGATTCTATCGTCAAATCTTAATTATTATCTACGTATCATGCAATTCCAACCTAAAGAAGTCATTGTTGGCGTCGCATCGGTGGCCCGGGGGTACAGCCGGACAAAAATGCTGTACGTCATTTCATTAAAAACCAACGTTCACTAATGGGACTTGAATTTCGAAGCACTATTTAACATTCGTATGGATTCTTTTACGAAGAGGTGGCAGGTGCACCTAGAAGCGGTAGCCGACTACCATCACTACTCGCGATGGTCAGTCAAAGTCTCACTCTTAACTTGCTTCCACTTATCTCGAAAAGATTTATGCTTAGCGGGTATAAGTGCTACATTCAGGATTATAATATAAACTCGCTCGCTCATTCAAACAGGTCGGGTTCCAAATGCCGCCCGTTAAATAAGAAATTGTTTTATCCTCTCGTTAAATAATCAAGGTAAGGTTAGCGGGGTAGTGGACAGCGAGCGCTAGGTGGCTCGCCGTCCGATATGGACCAGCAGTGCGTTTCTGTAAACATGCTCACTTCACCTAAGTTAACACGATGAGATATTGACAGAATATATCAACAGGCCCGAGTCTACAACGCGCTGCTTCCACGCGCACCCACATGAGACGTCAGCATAGTTGGAACTTACCCTTTTGTCACCAGATAGTTTCACATTGACGATTTTGTTGCGTCCGTCACGAAAATGCTGCTTAATTCTGGCCTGCAGACCTTTGAAGATATGTGGTTCCTTCTCATCTACGATTAGCGGGAAAATTTTGGTCTTCAACCCTGACTGAAAAAATATGGTTTGCATTTTATGGGGATTATATAGAAGACTTCATTGGATCTATGTACCTATCTATTACCTGCCATAACAACATATTAAAATAAGAGTCTTGGGCCGCTTGCGGTCGTGTTTGTTATTAAACTAAAAAAACCGACCAAGTGCGTGTCGGACCACGCATAGTGAAGGGTTCCGTAGTTCACTGTTAAAATCTCATATCTCTAAAAGTATATATAAATATAAAGTATATAAAGTAAAAACCAATTTTCGTTAGTAGTGTCTGTGAAGTTACGTTAAGTCTATTTGCTCAGTATTTTTTAAAATTTTCAACTTCATAGTTTATAAGTTAGAGGGAGGGGGAAGGGGAGGAAGTAGGAGGGAGGGGGAGCCCCCCCATTACACATTCTTTACGAATTCGGAAGCACATATCTCAAAAACCCTTCAATAAGAATCTTTTTTAGAAACTTGTATTTCATTTTGAAAGAGCTATCCAATAATAACCCACACGATTATGTTTGTTGGAATTTATTTTTTCATCCCTCAGTTACATGTATGGAGTGCATAGAGAATGTAACCACTCTTTGATGTAGTGCCACCCCTAAAATGATTTTTTTCGTAATATTACAGCATTATTGAATAACGGTTAACAAGTTGCGCCTACCTACCAATTTTCATTTAAGTAGCTTTAATAGCCTCCGAGTAAAACGGCTGTGACATAAGGACGGACAGACAGACATGACGAATCCATAAGGGTTCCGTAGGTTGGAAAGGAAATAGTTCTGGATTTGTATTAACGCGTGTCGTCGCTTATCTCCCACTCTTTAACTCTCCACTACAAGCATAATAACAATTAGTAGGTACACGAGTAAATAAACTAAATTTGATTTTACAGTGTACTTTTGCATATACCTACTTTTTTAAATATTATCAACCAATTTTTGACTAAGTATAATGAATTATAGAAATAAAAATTTGATTTATATGTAAAAGGCACACATATTAGATGTTTTTTTTAAAGAGATATTCATATTTGTACATTTCTGAAGGTGATGGAAATGACCATAGAAATATAAAATACTCTATGGAAATGACGATAGTAGGATGGAAATGATATTCTAATTTCTGGAAATGACATGACATGACTGGTAATGATTTGTTGTAACAAAGAGATTGTTATATAGGTATCAAGGGTCCAAGTTGAAATGTTATCATCAACAGCCTGTTGCAGTCCACTGCTGGACATAGGCCTCTCCAATTGAAATTAAATGCCTATAATAATGAAATATATAATGAAATTATAGGCCTCTCCAATTAAATGTTATATAAAGGATTAATAGATCAGTAGTCAGGGTTTGTAAAGGAAATATAATTTTAATCACTACAAGCTTTATTTATTTAATAATAATTCTTTGGTAAAATCAGTCATAGAAAGTAGGTGTATTAGGTATTATACATATTGTTACGACCTTCGGGTTCGTGACAATAAAAACAGCCGATTGAATAACCAAAAATGACACTTTAATTGCACAGCACTAATAACACTATAAACTCACTAATTATAAAACACAATCGCACTACTAATCACTTGAGTTCGCAGTTGAGAATCGCTCTCGAAGTAATCACTTGTACCTATCAATTCAATGCACCTCTGTGAATTTCAATGCACCTCTGCTACGAGTCTGTGGTCCTTTTACAGCCGCACAACTTGTACATTTGCGACACCAGTCCTCGACATCGTCACGACAGTGGACCCAGTAAAACCGTTCCCGTATCTTCAGTAGAGTCCGTTTAACTCCCATATGGCCTCCTGAAGAGTAGCTCAGGAATTTGAAAACTTCTTTGCTGATATTCCACATAAAATTACAGATGCTCTTAACTCGTCACCCGCACTCTCTGCTGCCTTACTTAGGAAAAATGTCAAGGTGTGTCCTTTACAATTCAAGTTTCAACATACAAACTCCCTGGCTATTATAAAAGCTTTTAAAGAACTTAAAATTAAATCAACAGAAGATATTTGGAGAATGCCTGTAAAAGTCTGTAGATCTATTATTGAAACTATTGCTCCTTACTTAACTCTCATATTTAACTCTAGTGTAGACCAGGGAGTGTTTCCTGATCTCATGAAACACAGTAAAGTCGTTCCACTTTTTAAATCTGGTGATAGTCAAGAACCCAACAATTACAGGCCAGTAGCAATCCTGCCCGTTCTAAGTAAGGTATTTGAAAAGATAATGCTTAGTCAGATGTTAAAACACTTTAATAAAAATTCCATCTTCCATGAACAACAGTACGGTATCACTAAAGGGCGCTGTATAACTGACGCCGGTGTCACCCTAATAAAGAACATCTTTAATGCTTGGGAAGATTCACAAGATGCTATTGGATTTTTTTGCGATCTCTCGAAGGCGTTCGATTGTGTTAACCATGAGACGCTTTTGTTGAAACTCGAGCATTATGGGATCAAGAATACTTCCCTTGAGTTTAATAGAAGATAGATAGAGACCAGAAAAAACGGATTTGGGTCGAGTAACGATCATTGATAAGATACGGATATACGAGAATCTTCTCAGGTGTACTTATGGTCGGCCTCGTACTATAATGTACCGTTTCATGGCTGTATCAATATTGGGCACTCACATGTTCACTAAGGCTGGGGATACCATCAACGTGCACCGTCACAACTGCTTCAGGGGTTGCAAAAGGGTCCATGATATACATGCCTTTCCATTCTGCATACTGTAAACGGAGTAATTTTTGAGATTTACAGACGTAACCTACATGGTAGAGAAGTCCATAGGGGCTTTCAGCAAGCACAGTTATTCAATACGGAAACGTTATGTGATGAAAGAATTCTACTAACTTATATGTGTAATACCTTTTTCGCGAACTTAGAGAAGGTTCTGCAATTAACTGACGGCCTATATACATCTAAGGCCTGCATAGATGACGATCGAGTGAGTATTATTGAGGATTATTTGGATTTACGATACAACGGTTAACTTCGCGAGCGATCTTCAACTGTGAATTTAAGTGATTAGTAGTACAATTGTGTTTTATAGTTGGAATTAGTGCCGTTTAATTAAAATGTATATTTTTGGTTATTTAATCGGCCGAGAAGCATTGCATGTAGGTACTACCTACTTGATGCGATAGAGAACACAGTACCTACAGCAGCTGCGCGCAACGGAGCCGGATAATGAAAGCGCATGCTTTCTACTCATAGTATAGAAAACTACGAATAATAAAAGTCAAGAAATATAACTCAAGCCTAAAAATGGCACCACGCAAGCTTTACCTCGCAGCGCTGGCAGTTCGCGGGTACAATTTGAAACGATGTGCTCATGTAAATGGGTAAATTTCAACAAGTGATTTTTATATGTCATTTCGGTGGGATTTTTTAATTTCAATGCTATCTACCTACATATTTTTAGTGACAAATATAACTTTAGCCTATTTTATAACATTGTGCGTGAGTGGACATCAAATTTCATCAAAACTTACATAAATATTTAAGGATGAATTTTTAAGAGTCCACTGAAATGAAAAGTGTCTACCGAAATGATAAAAATGACCACCGAAATGATAAACTGTGCACCGGAATGAAATAAATCCACCGAAATGATACAGCTAAGAACAACCGTGCCGGGCAGCCAGGGCACTTTGTTAGGTTTAATTTCCACAAATTTTAGATAAACACTGAGACAGGACAGTAGACAGTTATTTTAATATCATCATTAATATATAGATATTACAGTTAGTATTACATATATCATTCTTTGAGGTTACAATAACCTCAAAGAATGATATTATTGTAATATTTATTATGATATGAATGAATTGTTTCTTCACTTAAATAACCTTTGGTAATTTTTCTGGTTGTTGTTGTGTGAAAATTTTGGAAAACTTTATCGTAAATGCTGGTAACCATAAATAAATATTTATGTTTGTTTATGAACTAATACTAATTTACTTGATATATTTTCAAAAGAGTGAACGAAGCGCGATAAGAAAGCTTAAAGTTTCTGATTAATATGATGGCTGCATTTGTAAGTTATGCCATTAATAGTAATACATAATGTGTACCCGTTGCACTAAGAGAAAAATGCTAGGTATAATTTAGTTAAATTGGTAACGAAACGAGAATAGTGTTTCTACAGGTATATAAGTAAAACTTCTAAAATTAAATCAACTCTTATATTTTATACTGGGAGCTACTACCCGATAATATCACCGTGGACTCGACAATATACTGCCATCAGCTTGACCATTTCGTACAGAAATCAACAAAAAGCGCCGTGAACACTCAAAGATATACTTCCTTCACGACAACGCTCGCACATACGACGACTTTCACATTCACGACTTTGGCACATAGCCAAAGTCGTTCGTCAGAAGCTATTGGATTTTGAATGGGAGCTACTGCCACATCCACCTTAATCTCCCGATCTAGCGCCAACGGATTTTCATTTGTTTCGCTCTCTCAGTAATCATATACAGGACAAAAAATTTGATGATAGAGCACAGTTAACAGATTTCCTCGAAAGCTTTTTTGCCTCACGGCTCCCAAGTTTTTACGCTGATGGTATCCATGCTTTACCTAATCGCTGGAAATGGGTTGTAGATAACAACGGTGCCTACTATAAAGACAAGTAATTGTAAATCTATACTAATATTATAAAGCTGAAGAGTTTGTCTGTTTGTTTGTTTGAATGCGCTAATCTCAGGAACTACTGGTTCGAATTGAAAAATTCTTTTTGGGTTGAATAGACCATTTATTTAGGGGGGGGGGGAATCGGGGATTCCACGGGGACGAAGTCGCGGGCAGCAGCTAGTTAAATATACATGTACTAGCTACATAGAAATATGTGTATATTATATATCTTAAACACAAATATTACACAACAAATACACCCGAATAATCTAATCTACACTTACATTATAAAACTATGACTTTGTATTTGATACAAGGATCTCTAAAACTTTATGGTTTGAAATCATTTCGGAGATACATTTAATTCCGGTGGACTGTAATTGGTATAACAGTCCACCGAATCCACTGAAATGATAACACTGAGATGATAAAATAGAGGTTAGTTCTACATTTAACTCCGAAATAAAATTATTAAAAAAATATGAACACTACTCAAACAAAACAGTACTTATGGCGAATTTGATACACAATTTTGAAACAAATTAAACGAATCTAGCACGAGTTATAACAGTCACCGAAATTAAACTATTTTTGACCCCATGTTACTGAAATGATAAACTTACTGTTTTGGCGGAAAAACCGCAAGCTTTGGGACCGCTGCGTTCGCGCCGAGAGCTTGAGCCGGGCTGATCCGAAGTGAGGAAAGGTGAGAGGGGCGTAACAACGCAATGTTGACATGGATAATCTACTAAAACTTACTGTCCTCTGAAATGATAACATTTTTCCAGACAAAAGTTGACTGCCTGTCAAATCCATGAGAAAGAAGATAAACAAACAAAAATAGTTTTATTTGATCGAATATATTATAATTTAATGATAAGAGAATCGATTTAAATCCATATTATGAATCTATTGGCAGGGGAAGGTATTTTATGAGCGGAATTGGGTTCAGGACAGGCCACCGTGATGATAAAATAACACTCTGTAATTATTTTTTTTGGTATATTAGAGGGTAGAAATCAATGTTTTTTTTTGCCAAGGTAGAGAAGTACTTACGTTGTTGAGAAAAAATATATAAAATAAAAAACCAGCACATTGCACTACCGTTCTCAGGTTTGCCGTATATTTTTTTTGCTTGCGCAATTCACCCAAATACTGCAAATATCATGTGCTGTTATTGATGTAGAAGCCATACGCATATGAAGCATGCTGGAATCATCTTTCTTGTGTGTGTATGTGTAAATAAACATTTTGAAATCCTATACATGACATACAACTGTGGAAAGTGTTTTTTGATATTTAATTTGAACTTGAGTGGTTTTTGGTTTTTAGTTAGAAGGAAAAATGATAATACTGTTACGAGCTTGGGGTTCGTACAGCCGATTAAATAATTAATATACACTTTAATTTAAAACTTTAAACTCACTAATTCTAAACCCTTTTCACTAGTAAGTCTTTCGCACTCGAGATTGCTTCCGATCTTTGATTATACTCGCTTCTATCGCAAATCCAATACCTACTGTCTCGGTCGCTTTTTCTTTTTTTATGAGTGGCCTCGCGTAGGTCGGCTGCCCTTTAATATACACGTAAGTATTAAAGCCTGCAGCTGGGCTTACCGACTCGGTTGCGGTTCATGCAGACCTTATATATAGTGTCAGTTAATTCAAGACCCTTCTTCTTTAGAAAAACTAGAATGTTCGAGTACATACTGGTCACGACTTTTAGAATGTTCTAGTAGGTACAGCAAAGTCTAGAAGGTTCTTGGCTGTGCCAGTTCTGCTACTCGATACTAGATTATGCTAGTGGTACCTAACTAATGCCACTATGTTCAGTGCATCTAGTGTGGCGCGCAAAACTATTTATAATTTAAAAGGGCTGAGGACTAAACAATTAAGTACAGCAAGCATAGGGTTAATATGGGATTTACTTACATATTCAACAGAGAGCCCAAGCGCGGCAGAAAATATCTCTTTCAGATGGCTTTCCCACGTTTCACTTGTGCGTATAAACGTTAAAGATTCTGGAGTATGAAGAATACTGAACTCTCCTTCGGCATTGGAACCTAAAATAAAATCATGAGGCTAGGTCCTATAGTTCAAAATTGTGTCACCAGTGCAAAATATTAAGCATTTGTGCAAAATCCATCAATACTTAGGATTGCATTTACGCAGTTTGCGTTCTAATGATAGCTAAAAAAATTAACTTGGAACCTTGCAAACATTCTTAAGTCTTTTTTTTACTTGTATTTGATCTTAGCTCTCCTAAAACAACAAATAATAAACACTTTCAAAAACCGGATCACGGCAAACAAAAACAAAATCGCGTTTGCGTATGGAAAAAAATATCTATACTTATAATAAATCTGTAGAGAGGTCAATTCTATACAAGGAATCATCTGCCTAGCCTTTTCCAAACTACATTGGGGTCGGCTCCCAGTCAAGCCGGATTCAGCTGAATACCAGTATTTTACGTAAAGCGGCTGCCTACCAGACCTCCACAACCCATTAACTGAGGAACACGGCACTTCTCGGCAAGACTGGTGTCAGATTTTCTGGCTTCCGACAATCCGTAACGACTGCCAAAGATCTCCAAATGACAGCCGGGACCAACGGCTTAACGTGCATTCCGAGGCACGGAGAAGTCTCGTTATGTTAAAATGGTCACCCATCCACAGACCAACCTCGGCAAGCGTTGCTTAACCTAGAAGATCGACCCGTGCGGCTGTTATAATTTAGCCACGAGCTCCTCAATTCTATACAAGGAATATATTTTCAAAATAACTATCAGGGGGTGATTAGTGATCGATAATGGTGCCAAAAATGCAATCAGTAAAATTTTTGTCTGTCTGTCTGTCTGTATGTTCTTTATAGAAACAAAAACTACTCGACCGATTTTAACTAAACTTGGTGCAATTATTCTTTTCATCACGCTACAATCAATAGGAGCAGAGCAGTGAAGGGAAATGTTGGGAAAACGGGAGAAGTTACTCCATTTTTTAAGCTTCCGTCGTGTGTGTAGCCGTAATGGTTAAAGTTACATAGAAATCATGTATTACGGAAATGTTTTACATAAAATTATCTAAAAAATATCCCGAAACAGCATATGTCTATCTTTTATGGTTGACTCACAATAACACGTGTAACTCCCGATAGCTTAGCAGTTCGGAGCTTTCTGATTATATTTGTTTACTCTTACGTTTGTAATACTCCCACTCATCCCTAATTAAAAAAAGTTAACATTATTACCTATTCAATAAAAAAGAATAATTGAAATCGGTATAGAAACACCAAACTAATACATGAATACAATAATAAGCCATCGCGCCGTCGCGCTTTAATACTGAATCATGCTGTAAGATGTTATTGTGATTATTTTTGTGCAACTTTTGTTGCTATTTTATAAAATAGGTACTTATTAGTTATTTTGGTAATGTTTAAATATTCGTTCAAATTACAAATTATTAATAGTTTCAATTTTATTTCTTTTTAGGTGAAGTAGGTAGAAGTAGGAGCATAGATTTTTAGATACCTACCGATAGGTTAGTTTTGGCTAATGTAGGTAAAAGCGTAGATACTCTTATTAATTAGTAATTATTTTATTAATTAGTTATACGTAGTTATAGGTATTTATTTTTAAGTGAAGTAGGTATAGGTTATTATAATATAATTTTGCACAGGCATTTCAGCTTTACTTTCATTTCTTTTTTTGTTGTAATTTGTACATATTTCACACACACATAGTGATCTATCAATGCAATTGCACAGCCCAAACCACTGAACGGATCGGGCTGAAATTTGGCATGCAGGTAGATGTTATGACGTAGGCATCCGCTAAGAAAGGATTTTGATATTCTACCCCCAAGGGGATAAAATAGGGGATGAACGTTTGTATGAAACTTTGTCAATTTTAAACCGATCGGGCTGAGACTTTCAAAATCGGGGGTAAAGTAGGTAACTATTCCACGCGGACGAAGTCGCTGGCAGAAGCTAGTTAATAATAAATCTATAATTTTTGTTACAATATGTCGAGAGGTAAAACTTACTATCTTTAGAATTAAATATTTTCACCCTTGGGAAATACAATACAAAAACGACGTTTTTAGATTGTAGGAAGAGAAAATATTAACAATCCGTTTTTTGTTATATAGTTTATATTGTAAAAAAAACTGTATATAGATTTATAATCTATTACAGTTTTTAAATCAAATCATCATTAAAAAAACGGCCTTTTTAATTTTTATTAAACAGCAGTTTAATAATAATTAAAGGCCGTTTTTACGGGTCTGTCCGGAAAAAATGAGTTTTTCAAAAAAGGGTTTTTTTGAGATTTTGTCTGGCATCAGCAATTTTGATGATGGCAGCCTTAAACATATCGCCTAGTTGTGATTTCAAAAATTGCATTATAATGATAATTCTAGGTTAAAGGTTTCACTATTACATATTTCATATAGAATATGTAATAATGAAACCTTTAAACAGCGTATATTTATCGAAATACATATAGGTAGGTATATATGTTTTTAAATTATTTTTTGTTTCTAGGAACGTAGTTTTCTGGATAGTAGGTAATGCCGGGAAGAATTATTCCGAAGTTTTTAAATGGATCAATTCGCGTAATATTCGCAAGTACCTAATATCTCAATCTTTTTTTAGAACAGAATTTCATATTGACATGTAAATTCAAGTTTTAAACAATTTAAACTTATTTTCTCTCACGTCCTGATAACTGAATTTCGGAAAATAGCACACTCGTTCGCGATCAACGTCAAAAAGGAACGAAAGGAACTGACGACAATCCGTTAAAATCAGCGAGCGAGAGGAGGTTCATTCAAACAGCGATGCAGGTAGGTACCTACTGCTAAATATGTACCACATGAAGTTGTACCTACGACTCACAAGAAATATTTAGAAAATGTGTGTATGTGTTTAACGAAACAGTACCTACGTAATATTGTTTAATTGCATTACTAACTTGAAAGTATTTTTTTTACAAACATACAAACTCACATACACAAATATGCCAAACCCGGAACAACTATCTGTAGGTCACACAAATATTAGTTCCGTTCGGAAAACGATCCCGAAAAAAATGCAAAGGTGAGGAAAAACCTGACGAAGGGAGGAAGACAGTGGAGGACAGGACATGATAGGGACCCATGCATGGTATCCGATTGTGCGTCGATGTCCATTACAAGCTGAATATCGATGCATGCCAGTATAAATGTTCATTCAGTCAAAAAAGTATCGGGAATGGATGATTTGTGTAAGGTTATTAGATTGGAACAACTGTTTTCCATTTTGTGCGCGGAGTAATTTACATCAGTTATTTGCGTATTGCGAATTTCGTAATGAACAAAAACAACCAACAAAGAGTTTGTCTTAAATTTTGTATCGCCAATGGAATTTTGTGTGCCGACTTACTGAAGATGTTAGATGAAGAAGGCTTACGGTGAATGCGCTGTCGCTAAAGCAACTGCCAGCGCGCCACCTGGGCCCCAAGTCGGCTATTACAATAGTGTCAGAATGGTCTATCATTAATCTCATAATGGTCGATTTTGACAAGTTTGGTAATCTACTAATAACAAAGTAAGACTAATAAAAAAGCGTCACTATGACTTTCCAGTGGTCAACCACTGACACTCCATTGAAAGAAATGGCAAAATTGGTAATCTCGTACATAATGACAGCTGAATGACAAACGTATGCGGTAATCTGCTAAAATTTTGACTGTTCCTTTGATCAGTGACCTACCATTAGATAGAACGTCATTGTGCAGTCATTACTTTTACTTAATAGCTTGGTTATCAAAAAGTATTACGAGACCATTGACAGACCAATGACCGACCATTATGACTTTAGCAGATTATGAACTTTTAGCAAAATGACAATGGGATCGTGTTGGAATGACAAATTTATAAAAATAGCAGACTTGGGCCCCTGGTTGCGTCCCAGAGGGTCATGGCCATTCGGCTGCTCCGGGGATACCGCACGGTCTCCGGCGAGGCGGCGAACCTCCTTGCCGAATTGCTGCTGTGGGATCTGGAGGCGAGAGCCCTCGCGCACGTTTACACGTTACGCGTGGAGGCGCTACGTCGGGGTGAAACTCTGCTGCCGCGGCAAATTGTTGCGCAGCGGACGGAGCTCCGACGGGATGACACGGAGGTATGGACACAGCGACTATCGCAACCCAGCGCTGGGCACACCACAATTGCGGCGATAAGTCCCCTCTTTGAGGAGTGGTTGGAGAGACGCCACGGCGTCCTCACCTTCCGCCTGACGCAGGTGCTCACCGGACACGGCTGTTTCGGGAGGTACCTGTTTCTGATACAGCGGGAGGACACGTCCGGGTGTCAAAACTGTGTGGATCGCCCGGAGGACACGCTGCCAGAGTAGTTTTTTTTTATCAACGTCTTAACTAACTAAAGAAAACGTAGGTAGATAATACTTACACGGCGGTTACATATTTGTGGGATACATTTTAAAATATTTCTTGTCTACACACACTAATGGAAAAGAATCGGAGCCAAGAATGATTGCAGTTCGATGAAAGAGCGTACTGTGGATCCAGCTTTATAATTAACGTAACGTAAAGTTGATATCATGTTTACCCCTTTTTTAACACGCACAGATCGACTTGTCAAAAAAAAGTCACAGAGATACACTACAATCTTAAATTATGCATATGATCCCGATTGAAGTAAATACCTTACCAATTAGTGCTATAAGAAGAGTAATCCAAAACAGAACCATTTTTTC
Source organism: Hecatera dysodea (assembly GCA_905332915.2). Lineage (NCBI taxonomy): Eukaryota > Metazoa > Arthropoda > Insecta > Lepidoptera > Noctuidae > Hecatera > Hecatera dysodea. The sequence goes on along the minus strand of HG995298.1, from coordinate 12,431,362 downwards.
CAAGCGATTCTTCATTTTAATTTTCATCTGCCGATGACAAAAACTTGAAACTTGTATTCTGACAAGTATTTTTTTTTAAATTGAAATTCGAAGTTTAAACCATTTTGTGTTGACGTCTAACGGAGGAGGATTCCGTGGTCATGTCTACACAGTACACACTACACCGTCTCATACCATGAGACGTTTTTGACATTTGAGAGAGACCCTAGAATATAACTTGGAACGAAACTGAAAGAAACAATAAAACAATAATTAATTATTTAAAGTGTTTTAAAAAAATACATACATTTTTCGGCGCCTTATATAATGTGATGGAATATATTGCAACTTTGCGAGTATTCTTTTTGCGCTTACTTTATAGTAGCATGTAATTTCTAAATAAAAAACAGAAACGTCTCAAAAACAGTTTATTTATTTATTCAGTTCAGTTACTCTTTGCACTAACAGTTATTACCAACACGTGCAGAGAGCCAATAATTATAATTATATTATCATTATTAAATTAATATACGAATATTATTATTATTAAATTAAACAAAGAAAAATAAGTAGAATTAACAGACATACCTACACGAATTAAATAGACAACAAAAATAATTTAAACACTTATTAAATACGCACGCCAAAACAATCTTTACAGTTTTTTATAAATAGACTCATATTGGCGTGGAATATGTCTATATCCGGATGCTGAGCAGTCAGAGTGTTGAGCAATGCTACCGCCTGGTTTGTTGCCGCGTATTGTGCGGTACGAGTCCGGACTCTGGGAGCTGCTAGCATAGGGCGCGAGCGGAGTCCACAACGCGTCAAAGCTGCAGGGTTATCAATTTTGCCGTTAAGCAGCAAAAAGTAATGCAGAAGTAGTGCACATTTACGTCTTAGCTCGAGGGTACCAATACCCACCATTCTTGATACGAACAGAGAGGGATACAAGTAGGGATAATACCTATAATACCCATATACTTTTTTGTACAGGTACCTGCAGAACTTCCGCTGTACTCGCCCCAATAGGAGTTTGTACTTTCCCTCGTGTGGATCCCACACAATCGAATTAAATTCAAGCTTGCTGCGGACAAATGCTAAATATAGGGCAACAATTGCATCTTTGTTGGTAAACCGAGCCGACTGCCTCAGGACGAACCCGAGGGATTGGTGTGCCCGCTTGCATAGATCAGTAACGTGGTCATTGAAGGTCAGCTCAGTGTCCAACGTTACCCCGAGCGCTCTGATCCTGAATGAGTGAGAGTGCGGTTGTCCTGACGCCACGGCGTCCTCACCTTCCGCCTGACGCAGGTGCTCACCGGACACGGCTGTTTCCGGTACCTGTGTCGGATCCAGCGGGAGGACATGTCCGGGTGTCAACACTGTGTGGATCGCCTAGAGGACACGGTGGAGCATACGGTGGAGGTCTGCCCTGCTTGGGCGGAGCAACGCCGTGTCCTCGTCGAGGCGATCGGCGGCGGCGACCTCTCGCATCCGGCCCTGGTTCATGCCATGGTCCAGAGCGAGGAGGCATGGGAAGCGGTCGCCTCCTTCTGCGAAGCAGTAATGCTAGCGAAGGAGGAGGCGGAACGCGTGCGAGAGAGTGAAACCTCACGCCCCAGCCGCCTCTAATTACATAATATTAGGTATGATCCAAACGTGATAACTAGTAAAACTCATATTTAGTATCGATACTCGTTATAGTAACACCGATGTCCCTTGATTGATACATCCCTAGCAATGGCAGCCATTTTATGAGACAATGAGTTATAGGTATGCACCCTTTTTTGTAGGTATTTCCAGTCCATACTTTTCTATGTAAATGGATTTGACCAGTACAATTGTATGGACTTCAAAAGAGACTTTGACCTCATAAGTTTGTTTCGGTGTTTCTTCTCAGGGTAGGCAGCTAGGAAACACCGGCCTCATTTAGTTTATAACGGCCAAAAAAGATAGATGTGTAAAAGTGTTATGAAATATCATTTAGGTACTTACCTACTTAAAAAAATAGTGTAGTGGTAGATAGGTATCCCTTCGAAGAAAAATTGAAAAGATTCGTTTAATCATATTATGAGGATGAATGTTGGGGGCCTAATAAAATTACACAGATTAAGTTGGTGATGTTCTTCAGAATCAGAATGATTAGTTGCCTAGCTGTCTTACAGTCGTGAGTTGTGTCGAGTCGTGTGAAATTTTATATTTTCTTGAAAAACATTCATTTATTTAATTTTTCCCAAAAAAAGTGTAAGTTTTGGTTTCACTTTTGGCCGTAAAAACTAGTTTGGTTGCGGAATTTGTTCGGGTTTCGGAATTTGTTCGAAAAATTCACCGCGGCTCTAAAGTAGCATAAAGCGCATTTGGAGGAACAAGCGTTAGCGTCACATAGCGTTTTAGTCATTAAGATTCTTATACCTGTTTATGCTCCACTCCTAGTGGAAAAAGTGGAAGAAATCATGTGATAATTTCCAATCCTTAAAAAAAAAAAACTTGTTCCGTTCGGACAACAAGGGTCAAACGATGAAACTTGCGGGTGTGGGCCTAAATCCCAGTTGTTTTTCACAAGGTCAGCTTTATGTGGCTTTGTGGCGTGTAAGCAATGCCAGGAAGCTTATGTTCGGGTATTTAGAGATTTGGTAGACCTAGACCACCCAATTTACTTAAAGGCCTCTGTAGCCGGTCAAAGAAAAAAAAGCCTGTGACATCGACGCAAATAAAATGACATGAGGACATGAGGGATTCCGTTTAATGACATTTCAATATACATTTTGATTTTGCAAATGAGATGGGATTATTTGTGTCGGGATGGAATTTTAATTTTCTGTATTGTTGTACTGACTTTTTTTCAGGTACTCAAGAAAGCCTACATTAGAAAGGTTAAATTAAACTTGAAAAACGTTTAGAGGTTTTAACTATGAGCGAAGAAATAAGAAATGAAGTGAGGCGCAAAGTAACTTCAGTCGGCAACTCTTGGATAGTATGCAAATCTAAATCGCATCCAGGACATGTGTACTATTTTAATAGTTTAACCGGAGAAGCCGCCTGGAATTTAAGTGACGCAGAGGTAATTTTTCACTAACTACAACATGGTTTTTATTTTCATTAATAAATGATTTTTAGTATTTGAAGAACTTGTAAAAGTGTAGTGGAACACAAATATTAATATTTTTAATGGAATAGTCACAAACATTTTTCCTGTGTGGCAATTTCATAGCTATTTCTTGTACCTTTGATTATTTATTAGCAAATGTTTAGACAGAGTTGAACTATCTGGAAAATTTTGACTCGTTTGTTTGTCCAGCCTTTATTCTTACAGCGGCCTAGCCTTTTTTATGGATGGGAAATCACTAAGTGACTTCTTCTTGGCTGAGTGGAAAGGAGCGTTGGACTCTTACTTACTTGAACCCAACCAGCGGTGCCTAGCTTTAGCAAAATAGCTAGTAATGTTTGTTGTCATGTTTAAGTTGAAGTATTGTCTTGTTTTACTTCTACCATTGGTCTTGCAGTTTTCTCCACAAGGTTCCCAGAGATGTAGGACAACATTCTCATGCTGTTCCTATCAAGTTGGTACATAATAATTCTTTTGGATTTAAGTCCAGAGACTACCAAGCCCATTTCATAAGTTTTAACACTTCTTTTTTATTTCAGTTCTTTTTTATTTTAATAACTCGTACTTGTAGTTTTGATGTGTGTTTAAAATCATAGTCTTGTCAGAAAACTCAAACCAATGAAAAAGATCTCAGAAGCTACAACATTAAATTAACCATTTTTTAAATTCCTTCTATTGAAACTTAGTTTCTTACCATAAGTGACCCTCCACCATGACTCATTAAAGATATGTTACATATTTCCTTCACTGATACATTTTATAATAATAAATTATATGCTTATGCTATTATGATACATTTTATTGCTGCCAGACGAAAACTCTTTGGACCCTAAAATTCCAAATTTTGTTTTTCCCAGTTTGTAATTGATTATTCTTGTGATCCTTTGGCCGATTAAATTTCTTCTGCTTATTCATGTTTTATGAAGTGCTTTTGAGAACAAAATGTACTCCTTATAACCTGTGTTGTAGTGTCTCATTTCATTTAATATTGGTAAGAGAAAGACTGATAAGAGAAAGGTCTATTAAAAATGTTATATTTTTACAGATTGAAAAGGCGAAACTTAGAACAAAGCATCTTGGACCAGGTGCGAAACCTACAAAATGTCCAGAACCAAAAGATAAACCACCAAATACTCCATTAAATAATTTAGAACCATCTCAGACTCCCTCCAGTGAACAATTTGTAAGGATTTCAGAACAACAGTCATCAGTCATGACTTACTCAAACATTGCACATAATAATGCAACTCTTTGTACTCCTTTTAACCAAATAACAGGGGTATTACAGGGCTCCCACATTAGTAATCCTTCTGCTATAGAACCTGTATGTAACTTTAATTCTCTTAGTACATATCATTTAAACACTACTCCTACATTGTATAATCCCAAGGTGTGGGCTGTTCCTCAAACACAGCAGGTTATCATTGGACCCGGGTTAACTCCTGTTGTGAACCACAGTTTGGGCCCCCTAAATGTTGCCTATAACCATTTACCACCAAATGTGTCTCGACCTGCAACAGGACTGGTTTTTAATAGTTTTGAAAATGCAAATCCGTCTGAAATTATTGTAAGTGGTACACGCACATTTTATCCAAGAGACTTCAAACATGACCAAGGTGTCAAGCGAACAATAAGTAAAAAAGTTGGATTCACTAATAAAATTGATTTAAGGCAAAAGTTGTCATTCAAGAAAAGATTTAATGAGAAGTCTAGTATTCCAGGAGGTATTAATTTCTTTTTATTATAATGTGAATAGTGTATTGTTTATAATTATGGCTATTTTTCATACTTACCATTGAATTCCAGGATCAGTTTTGCTAAAGGCTAACCCCAGAAATGTTGATATTACTGCACACATTGTTAATAATTTTGAAGGAATTTATTCAAATGATTTGAGTAATGGATTGGTATGTAAGAAGATGAATATAATTCAACAGTTTTTAATTTAATGATCCATACAATGATTTTATTTATTACACTTTTTTCAGGAGAGCAGATCTGTGGAGTCACAGTTGGACGAAACTCCCTCTAGGATTGATTTGGATCCTTTAAAAAGCCTGGCCCCCTCTGATTCAAATTCCGATGCTTGGTTTATTGTTATGGATCTGGAAGTTCTGCTACATGAATTCAAATTTCTGACTAAATTGACTGATTCAGGTACTTAATTAAATAATTAACATGGTAATGGAGGCGACAACCGTTTTTTTTTGCTGAGAGGAGCTGAACGAAAAAACTTACGGCTAAATAAAATATCTAAAACTTCATAGTGAAGCCTTAGCGCACCATACGGTACATACGGTACCTATTTACATATTGCGCTTTTGTGAATTTTTATTCTTAATTAGTTAATTCAAAATCTTTTTGTTATGGTAAAATCAGATTGGAATGTTTTCTTCACACAAAACAAAGTCGCTTCCCGCTGTCTATTTATCCCTATGTATGCTTAGATTTATAAAACTACGCAAAGGATTTTGATGCAGTTTTTTTTTTAATAGATTGATTCAAGAGCAAGGTTTATAATATATGTATAATTCATGCATAATATAGCAGAGATTTCGTATCAGCATTGCCCCCGTGCAAAGCCGGGGCGGGTCACGAGTAAGAAGACATAAATCTAAGCTTCGGAAGAACAAAGTCACCTAACAAAGGTCACTTCAACCACTAGATGTAGTACTAACAGAATATTTTTTTTTAATTTTTTTTTTACGGGTACAAAAATAAAGGAAAATACATATGTGGTTAACATCAGCATTCAAATATACCTAATCCATTGTAAATATTCATTTTGATTATATTGTTACAGATGAAAGGTGTCACCTTATGGTTCCAAAGCGGGTTATGGAGGAACTTAAAAACTATGTTACTATAACAGAAAACATTCAAGCAAAACGCATTTTAAGATTTTTGTCACAACAGATTGAAATTGGTTATGCTTTTATGGGTAAGATATAAAAGTAGTTTGACAGAGTAAGACCATCTTAACGGCTTGAAAAATTTGAAAACTGCTCAAGAAGTAGTAGTCGTTTTAAAAAAAGTAGACTATCGCCTGTGTTATTTCCTGATAATTTGACTTTCTATTGGTGAGTTCCAGTAGTTTCGGAGCTTATTCGGTAAAACAACAAAAACATGTTTCTTCTTTATAAGTTCAGATGTACCTTTGGGTACCAATCGTGTTATGTGGGCCTGAGGTACCGCGTTGATTTGTAGTGTAAAGGCTATTTATTACTTGGATTCAAAAGTAACATCTGTGAAAGTTCATAATGCAAACATGTCCATACTTTGTTGCGGGCATTAGTAGTTCAAACAACGGATTGAGTCCCTTGCTAAAGAACAAGAGACTCAATCCGCTGTCCGTGACTCAGAGAGCCGATATAAAACTGTAGTAAGTAGGTACTTGCTAACTAAGACGATGTGTGTATGCACCGGGATGTGCTCGTAAACATAAGCACATCCCGGTACCCACATCGAATTTTATATAGGACTAGCTGTGCCCGCGACTTCGTTCGCGTGGTTGTCGAGAACAAAACAACGTCGTTTAGATAAGAGTATATCACCTTTTTGATGATTTAGATAAGAGTCCTGACTTTGGTATAGTTGATTACGTTAATGTTTCTCTATATACTATGTTAGCGGTGGAATTACCCGGAGCATATACAAAAAGGTTGTTTGGGTTGCTAACACGTGATAGAGAAACATAGAGTTGGAAGCTCAGCATTGAGCTGGGGAAAATTGTGATTTCTAACATTGAGCTGTTGCGTGTAATCGGATACAAAATAAATTTGGAGAAATTTGGGTTCATTTTCTGGCAGCAAAGATCCAATAAGGTGATAAACTTGACCTTGTACTTTGAAGGTTGGCATGAACGGGTGGAGCGAAAATTTTTTTTTTATCAAACTTTAATCTAATAGTCAAAATTTTGTGCCTTATGGGCTTAAATTAAGCCATGCGAAATATTATTCGATTCGGTTTAGAGTAACTGCCTCCGCAACAGCATTGAGTTTTGGAAAATAGAGACGTTTTAATTGTATGGGATATTCTAATCAAAATTTTTTTTTCTTCATCAACAATCGTTTATTCGTTTATAATTTCGATATAAAATAAACAGTGAAGCCACAAACAGGTAGGTCGGGAGGGTATATTTACCGGCGATTTTTGCGTCACTACTACGCTTCGTTGTCCATGGTCTGTTGTTTTATTCACATCGGTCGCACGACGACGTGACGGAACGAATGTTAATACGGGGAAGTATGGTGAAATTATAAGACTGCTCGAGCAAAAGCTACAAAAACCACTTCAGTGGATAATTTGTTTAGTCCACAGGAACGTTGAGACATTTGTTTCTTCACCTTGACGACTGTACTTCAGGACCTAAATCATATATTGGTCCACTGGGAAAAGCTCTTGAAACATGCGAAAAACTGCCATTTAAGAAATTTGAATGCATTGAAGGACAAATGTTACCAGAAATGGCCAATGATCTCAGTACCGATCAGCAGTACTTGCACAAAATTACTTCGGCGGTAATTTCAGGTGAACTCCCAAAAGATCTGGAAAATAAATCTCCAGGGAAACTTTCCCACGCTCGTTGGATAACACGTGCGAACCGAATACTGCGTTTATAGTTGGCAACTGAAAAGCCGACAGAAAATTTGGTAACTCTGGCTACCTTTGTGGTTAAAGTCTACGCACCATCTTGGTTTTTAATTAAGAGCAAATCGTCATGCAAGGATGGCACTCGTCATCTGTTTAACATTATCATGGCCTCCAGATACCTGCCAGAATCTTTAAAAAAGATTATAGATCCGGTTATCCAAAGAAATGGCTACTTCGCGCATCCCGAAAGCATTCTTCTTGCGATGATTACAGATGAGAGGAAGCATATAAGAGAGCTGGCTGCCCGCCGCATACTAAAGGCACGCAGTATGAGCCACACTTCCACACCTAGACTTTTTCAAGTGCGATTTATAAATTTTAGTGCTACTTCATACATTGATATAATAAACTGGCAGGAAAACTTAACCGAACCGCCGCTTTTGAACAATTTATCTGACCAAGAAATTCAGAACATTGTAGAATCCGGTGGTGAGAACAAACCATTGTTTTTAAGGCTGCCCTGCCATACTCAAGCTGTTGAGAGAGCTGTGAAGATTACAACGGAAGCTTCCATTTCTCAGTGCATAAAAAAGGCACGATTGGGTGCAATAAAAGCCAAGTTGGAATCTCGGAAAGTGATGCCTAAATTCGAAACAAAAAAGGATTTTCAAGCTTAATAATACATGTAATTTACCGATTATTTCTATAACTTTAAATGTTTTTTATCACACTAATACCTTAATAAATATTATAACATTAACTTATCTATCATTTATTACTTTCTTACCACTAAATAGGACACAATATTTCATCTTCTACAACTTATAAAATAATTATAAATTTTAAAATTTTGAAGCCACTGCGGAGGCAGAAGATATTTATTAAATGGAATGAAAAAATACAGTTAATTTTACTTTATTATAAGGCACAAATCCCCCCCTATTAGAACTCTGAAATAAAAAAAATTTTTTTTTTCATACATACATGCTCCACCCTAATGAACGGTCCTTCCGTTATTTGTTTTGCCCCAAAGGAAGTCATTTGGAAAGCACTGTTATATAAACGAATATTATCCAAAAAATGTTTCGACTGGGGATGATCGCCATTCAGGAGACTTTTAAGTAAGTGTGGTGGATCTTGGAAATTTGGAAGAACAATTTTTCCATTTGAGCAGCACATTCCGTCTGTCTCTTTCCTCCATTTCAAAGCATGACAAAAATTACAAATTTCTCTCATGTCACCCACGGAAGTAAAGCCAGCATAATTAATTCTAGACGAATATGTGAACCCTGATTTTTCCCTATTGTCCCAAGGTAATAAAATATTTGCATCGTCATTTTCCATGGACTCATCAGCTCCGCTATTTGTTTCTCTATTCATATGGTATCGAGCTCGTTCTATTTCTAGGCGAGATTGACGTTGTTCTGCTGTTTCTGCTCGTTTTAGTTCATCTATTCTTTCCCTTTCAGATGCAAGATAACTTTCATTGTTTCTTTGTACACCTACATAGTTATGTGTAGCTATTTGTAATCGTTTTTCTCTTTGGGAGAGAGATTCAGACTCGCGCGAGAGAGCGTGTCGCTCTCGGTCAGATGACAGACGTGCTTGGCGTTCCTCGATACTCTCTTGAGAACGCAAAGTCGCGGTCCGTGTTCTTTGCGAACTTAAGCGCGACTCCCTTTCTGTGAAAGTCTCTGACTCGCGTGAGAGAGAGTGGCGCTCCCGATCAGCAGACAGCCGAACTTCGCGTTCCTCGATACTCTCTTGAGAACGCAAAGTCGCGGTCCGAGTTCTTTGCGAACTTAAGCGCGACTCCCTTTCTGTGAAAGTCTCTGACTCGCGTGAGAGAGAGTGGCGCTCCCGATCAGCAGACAGCCGAACTTCGCGTTCCTGGATACTCTCTTGAGACCGCAAAGTCGCGGTCCGTGTTCCTTGTGAACTTAAACGTGACTCCCTTTCGGTGAACGTTTTCGATTCACGTGAAAGAGCGATGTGCTCTCGGTTAGCAGATAACCGTGCTTCACGATCTTCTTCCGATTCCTGAGACCTACAAAGTCTCATCCTTTTCGCATTTCGGGTACGCAGCGAAAGGTTATTTTTTTTTCTTTGAGGCATTTTCAAGGAAAATTAAAGCAATAAACAAAACCAACAACACTTATGACTGAATAGCCTACAAACTTAAAAGAACTACAGTCTAGTGTGACAACGTATCGTCTGTTCGTGGTCCTGACTCAACGAATTGGCAACACTAACTTACTGTATAACGATTGGCACTATTGGATTCAAACTACGAAGTAAATAAAATACAATCTTTACTTCGTACCTCAAACCAATGACCAAAGTTGACCAAACGAAACCAATAAGATAAGCCAATACTTTTTTTTCGACCAATTTAGAAAATCGATAAACCAAGCAACCAAAGAACTTTTACGACACACGCAAGAACTTTTAAGACACCTAACGAAACCCAATTTGCCTAGTAAACACGGTGGACGTCATTCTCGCGCGGAAAATCTTAACACCGCGATTCAGAAAATGACGTCATTTGCACAACGCTTTCTATCGGATTTGGATTTCAACTATCAACATTAGTTCTATTTTTAACCGACTTCTAAAAAAGGAGGAGGTTTGTATTTTTTTTTTTATGTTTGTTCGCGCATAACTCCGTCGCTTGTCAACCGATTAGAAAAATTATTTTTTTGTTGGAAAGGGTATACTTCCCAAATGGTCCCATGAAAATTTTATCGAAATCGACTAAGCGGTTTTCGAAAAATCAAAAAAATATCTACATTATCTACATTGACGACCTCTTAGTTTACTCTGCAAAGGAGCAGTACGTTTTTTTTACACCAATGTGATTGGTTCGTTTAGGTGGGGGGAGGGGAGGGGATGTAGGTACCACTAAAAAGTGAAAAATAAAAAACTTTTTACAAAAAAATGCAACCGACTTTTACACAAAAAATCAGAAAAGTGCAAAATAACTTTAATTTCGGAAGTCGGTGTTCAAAAAACGAAAAAGCAACCACAAACACCGAGTTCCGAAATTAAAGTTATTTTGCACTTTTCTGATTTTTTGTGTAAAAGTCGGTTGCATTTTTTTGTAAAAAGTTTTTTAGTCTTAAGATGTCGTTGCAAGTACTATACTGAATTGCGTAATAACGTAATATTTTACTTCTTGAACTCACTAAATTAATCATATCTTTTGATAGAGTGAACCGATTTCGATGAAACAAAAACTAAGTTAAACCTCAAGTTGCGTATAATTTTTGTATATAAACATTGTCAGCATTGAATTCGTAGATTTTACGTGATGCGCGCACAAACAAACAGACAAACAGATAAACAGACAAACAGACAAAAATTTCAAAAATGATGGAAATGGGTTCTGTTACTTATCTTTTCACACGCTGGCTATTTTTTGTTTCAATTTCTTCAATGTACAAAAATGACTTTTCTACAGATTTATTATATGTATAGATAAAATATAGGCGGCACATATCGCGGTTGTGGAGTCTTTATTTTTTTTAAAGCATCGACCATAATTATGTTAAATTCTGTGTAAACATACATATAATTTTCGATTTTAATAGATGAATAATAAATAAGGAGATATGCCCCGTAGTCGAAAACGTATCGGAAACCTGTGTCTAACTACTACGCATGCAGTTCAGTAAAAGAAATAGATAAGCAGTCGCGCACACACCCGCATTTTTTAAATTGTACTGTACTACACAATCAAATAAACCTTATTCTACTAACCACGGCGTGTATTTGCCGTACATCGTACAATTTACTCACGCAAAAACGGCGGTCACTATCGTTGTGCTATGCAAAAGCAATTTATTTTATATATACGCTAGTGATTGACTAAATCGGAAAGTTATCGATTCTTGTATTTACTACACACTCCGATGCTGCCCATGCATAACAAATAAATAGCATGAATATGTTGACTTATTTTAAGCAAAAGTCTAAGTATTGCTTGGCACCGACTCCAAAAAATTGTTAAATTTTATTATAGGTTAATCGTAGGTTAGGTTAGGTTTATTAATATAGGTAGGTTATAGAATTATTTTTAACTTTTTAGTGCTTCTAGGGTTTTTTAAAGTCGGTGTTTTTTTTGCTAAAAATAATTTTATTTACATATCATTAGTTTCTATTGTAGTGTATTAGTTGTAAGTTTTCCTAAAATTTATAAAATAAAATAAATAAAAAGTAAGGAAGTAGCATGAAAATAAGGCATAATATACGATAGTTCAAAGCCAAAAATAATTCTCGATTATTTAAATTTAATCAACTCTACAAAAGTCGGTTACGCTTTTGCATATTTCATTCGTCAATCGACATTGTTGTCGCACACATACATCACTAACTCATCGTAAGAAGCAGCGGCCGTACTACGCGATATATCTGCTTGGTAAAATATGGTTTTGTGATTTTTAAATTGCTTATCCAGTCACTTAGCGACAAACATAGCAAGCGGTTAAAGAGCAATGTATTTATTGTAAAAATGTTATTGTCGCTGTGATATTTAAAAAAAAAATAACATAGTAGAAGCAAGAAATATTGTACGATTCGTTGATTTTCATGAATTTAAAGACAAATATAGTAAAATACTTGTACTTTGATTTGGGGAGTGATTCCATGATTAACAAAGTTTGGCTTAGGCTTCGGTTTTTTAAAAAAATCGCTGAACAACACGGAATTATTATAACTTGTCACGCTGACGGTCGGAAGCGAACTAGTTCGCAGATTCGACCATTTGTGTATGACATGATCGCTCAGACCATGTCGCGCGGACACCGACACGCCCTCTTGCTCCTGTATCTTCTCCTGTATTTTATATTTCTATGCTCTTAACAATTATGCAATTGGCTGGCACGACGTAAAAATGTAAATAGAGATATCTCTAACATACGTAAATCTCTTTTTCTCGTAAATATTTAGTATTCTAAAAACGCCAAAATGAATTCATTGTTACCAACCGAAGAATTTGGGCTAAATTTGGTCTAGGGAAATGTCTAGAATGCTAAAAAGAGTCGAAAGTCATTAATAAGAAAGAGAACACGACTTCTGCTATGGTCGTAATTTGTAAAAATCTATACGAGTTTATATTCGTATAGATTTTATTCACCACATTATACTTGCGCTTTCAGCTGAAGAGCCATCTGAAGTGGAAGGCGATAGTATGGCAGAGGCAATACATAAAACTTGCAAAGAACTTTTGGAAAACCAATACCATTTGGTGAGTTAGAATTGTGACTAAGTATCGACTTTAATTTCTAAAGTACTAAATTAGCTTAGCCCTAGTTCAGCTGTTGCTGTTGCCTAGATCGAGCCGAGATAGGGTCTTGCAAAGAACGGGGCATGCACGGCAAGCATATAATAAAAAGCCGAAAATGTAGTATTAAAGAACTAAATAAAATCATTTTTCTTTTTTTTTGTTTAAGATTCTCCTTACAAACGATAACGAGTTATTTGCTACTTGTTCCTCAAACATAAAAATGTTTCGTATAGAAGAAATTAAAAACATTTTAAAGGAAACCTCAAATAAACAGCCAGTTTCATCAGGACCTAAAAAGTCCTTCATGACAAATGAACTCCTTAATAAAATCAAGATTATTGTGCCAAATGATGCCCCACAAAAGATAAACACAATAAGTCCTGTAAGAGATACTAAAAACGATAACTACATCGATAAAGTTCATAAAACACCACCTAAACAAAATAAAACAGAAGAATTGATTATATTGAAACATACAGTAGATGCTGGTATTCAAACTGACTTAGAAGACATCAATGCTAGTATCAGTATGATGAATGTGGTAGAAACACAAAGCGCTCCTCATGAAAATACAAAAGAAGCTACAAACGCTGGTTTGCCCATAGTCTCAAATATTCTTGATAAAAAGAGAATAAAACTTAAGCGCAGTGCATCGCACCAGCCTCTAGTAAATTCCGTCGGAAGTGATAGGAAGAAAAGTAAATGGCGTCGAAGAAGAAATACATATCTTCACTGTCAAGTTAATGAACTAATACCGTCACATAATGACCAAAACATGAATACGAAAAACGTAGAAGCTCTAGAAGACAATACGTTAAATAATGATATATCCATAGTCCCAGACAGAATATTGAATAATTACCCTACATTAGGACGTGTTGAAAATAAAATTGCAGATGATAGTATCGAAAGTCGGGAGTCAAGTATTTATGCTGAACCAAGGAATTCCACTACCAAAGAAAACGTTACCATTGAGGAAACTTCAACATCCGGCATAATATCTAATACTGAAAGCAATGTTGATGCCGAGAGCAATTTCAGCAATTCCACTAACTCCGTAAACCATCAGTCGGTTATCAACGAAAAGTCGAATAAACCAATGTACGAAGTTGACAGTATTAGTATGGAGCAGTATTTGAAAATGAAATGCGATGAATGGATTTCAAGATTCATCCAGATAATGGAAGAGGTGTTGAGTCAGGTGCTGCAACAAGACCCACCGTTTGCACATGCTGCAATGCCGCCTCCTTGGACACTACATGAGGCAGCGCAATGCGTTGCTATGAAATTCTCGGGTAACCAAAGTATTACGGCAGCCGCTAATAAATTATCAAATATACTCTTTCAAGTTAGTGACGCTAAGGGTAAGGCGTTTTATATGCGTTTTGTTATAAACTGAAATCAAAATGACTGTATTATAAGAATTAAATTCTAATTTACAGGTAAAATACCTTTGAACATGACACCATATCAATATATGCAAATGTATAGTTATGGTGTGCATTTGCTTGCTGCAATAACGGTATGTATGAAATGAAAACATGGATTTACTTAAGTTTACCGGAGGTCTGAACTACAAAAGGAAGTCATTGGACTTCCTTCAATTGTAGGTCTCAATTCTCTTTATTCTTTCATAGGTAGTTTGTAAAAAAAAACGAATTATTTAACTTGCTCTATTAAATTTTCATATTTTTACGGACTAAGCCCCTTTATATAATTTTTATTGCCCTTTTTCATGGTGTCAGGGTGTGGTCATCGTTTATTTCAAACAACCCGTTTAAACCGCAAGTCGTGGTCAAATTTATTTCAAGTTATGTACATATTAGTATAAATAAGCGATGATTCATCAGTACATCACTAATGAAAACAGCATCGTAAAAAAAATATTTATATGTATTTTGAAATACTTCTTTTTTATATATTTATTCTGTATTCTTAGGAGATGACAAATAGTTGTGAAGACATACAAATCGCCGTGGAATCATTAAATAAACTATTACATGACATAAGAAATCCCAATATGGATAGCAGTGCTAATGATACTTTTAATGATAACAAACAAGACAACATGTCAAACAATGAAGAATCAGCTGTTCATTCAGGTAACACTTTAAATAAATACTTTTTTTCTGAACGAGAATCACTTCGCTTACTCTGTGCGGAGAGGGAGGAAGTGTGTTAGACTCTTACTGACTGAAATCCACCTGTGTTCCATTAAATACTAAGCCGCAGCTTGTGTGAGAGTAACCTCGTCTGAGCGCAGGCATGGTTTGTAGCAGTCTCTCACTCAATTGTTTATAAACCTAGTCATGTAAAACTTCAAACACTGCTTTATCTAATCTGCAGCAGTTTAATCAGAAACATCATTTAAATTACCTTAAACTAGCAACCCGCTCGGACTTGGCATAGTTAGCACTAATAAAATTAATTACTTGATTAATTTTTGTTAAGCAGGCTCACTCAATGACATGACGAAATTTTACCAGATAGGTACCAGCCAGCGCACTTTCGGCTATAAAAAAATAATTATCAAAATGTGATTGAAATAAAAAGATTCGATTTGAGAACTTTTCTGAAGTTAGTTAAACGGTCACGGTTATTTGGAGTGTTTATAGAAGATTGACCCGCGTAGTTCCTGTTCCCGTGAAAACACGGGGATAAAATATAGCCTATGTTACTCAGGGTGAATGTAGCTTTATAATGGTAAAAGAATTGAAATTTTGAAATTGATCCAGTAGTTTTGAGTTTATTCATTACATACAAAAATACAAATCTTTCCTCTTTATAATCTTCTTATACTTATATAAAATTCTCGTGTCACAATGTTAGTTACCATACTCCTCCGAAACGGCTTGACCGACTTTTATAAAATTTTATATGCAAATTCAGTAGGTCTGAGAATCGGCCAATATCTATTTTTCATACCCCTAAATGGTAAAGGGGACTCGTTGTTTTGCCATATTAAAAACTAGCTGCTGCCCGCGACTTCGTCCCCGCGGAATCCCCGATTTTAAAACATTCTTTATCGCTGCTCCGCTCCTATTGGCTTAAGCGTGATGATATATAGCCTAAAGCCTTCCTCGATAAACGGTCTATTCAACCCAAAAAGAATTTTTCAATTCGAACCAGTAGTTCCTGAGATTAGCGCATTCAAACAAACAAACAAACTCTTCAGCTTTATAATATTAGTATAGATACCTATATATTTACGGGGGGCCGTAAATATATATTTTTTTTTAATATGGCAAAACAACGTTTGCTGGGTTAGCTAGTATTAGTATAGATTTGATTCCCTGGACTGAATATCTAAGTTCTTGTCAGTGTCGTTCGATACATTGTCAACTTTTGAATAAATTGCCTGAATGCATTTTCAGATGTGCCATGTAACACCGATGAAAGTTCGTTGCATGAGCAGGAAATGTTACCTGACTGTAATCAAACTGAAGAAGCTGAGAAGACGAAAGATAATCCTAAAAAAAGAAAATTATCCGAAGTAAGTCTTCTTGTTTAATAAATGATATTATTTTGTAAATACGTTAAAAATAACACTTATACGTCTTTTTTTGGTCATTTTAAATTGGATGAGGCCAGTGTTCCCTAGCTGACTGCACTTCAGCGATCTACTTTTATTGTATATTTATTTTAGGAGGAGTTACAGAGACCTGTTAAATTTATTCGCAACTTCGATATACCGTTTCCGTTCTTTAAAAGCTCGAGTTTTCCAAAATGCAATGCTGTAGAAACGAAAAGATCGCCAGTTCAGGCATGTAAAGAACAACATGTAACGCATTCACACATAGAAGACAATGAACTAAATGTCAATGAGAGTACTGAAAAAGGAGCTGACAGCGATGTACCAACTAATCAACCAAATATTATTAGAAAATTCAGTAAATGTCCAGAGTTAGAAGAAAAACTGAAAATCAATTTCATCTCAAATAATTATGAAGATGACGATTTAGATTACAGTGAAAGCTATGGTGATTATGTATCAGAAGATTGCTGTTCGGAGGATGAACACTATGACGAACAGCATAACAATGAGAAAGGTAACCAAACAGATGAGGAAGCAGATACAAATGAGAACATTGAGCCGGAAACTTTAAAAGAAGTTAATACACTTTCACGAGACGAAAATAGTAAAAAGTTTAAATACATGATGTGTGCGCTTTTACAAGAAATCAAAAGCGCTCTAATCCAAGTCCGGATTTTATGGTAAGTATGAATATGTTTTGATGTTTTTATTTATAGCATAATTAGCATTCATAAGTATTTAAGAGTTTTTTTTTTTCAATAGCGAACAGTGTTACAAGAAATTGAAGAATCCAGACCAATCGGCAGAGCTGAAATGTCAACTACTAAAAATTGCTGAAGGGGCTCATTTGCACACTATTCGTTTAAGTAGATCTCTAGAAAGGTAATTTAATATTTTTTTTTACAATTATTACCCAAAACCATTCACTTACTCTTTGAACTTGGGCACTTAAAGCGATCAATAATTATTATTACATACATCCATGTTGGGCTGTAGTGACAAGTTAGGGTCAGCTCACACTGCGACGCGTTCCGGCGATGCTTAAAGCGGCAAGTTGTACCACGCAAGCCGCGCTGCTTGGCACCGGTTCAGTGGGCTCTTGTTCGCCGCGTCTACCTGTGGAACGTGTCATGAATACACGCAGAGGCGTCGAGTTCTATCATTGAAATATGTGCCTATTTTGTACTAA
Source organism: Hecatera dysodea (assembly GCA_905332915.2). Classification (NCBI taxonomy): domain Eukaryota; kingdom Metazoa; phylum Arthropoda; class Insecta; order Lepidoptera; family Noctuidae; genus Hecatera; species Hecatera dysodea. Next base: position 12,413,673 of record HG995298.1, on the reverse strand, counting down.
TTGTATCGCTAGAGTTATTCAATATGTTCGGCTTATTAATAACATAGGTTAAAATATTTTTTATTTCCTCATAAGAACATGAAACAGTTAAGCAAAACTTATGTGAGATTTTAATTGGAACATTAGTGCCCAAAATCGTAAAGTCCAGTCGTAACCATGACCTTGTTTGTGATGTTAATAAGAAAAGATAAATTATAACCACATAAGTTACCGCTTGCTTGAGAGATTGATATCGCCTTCGATATGATACTGTTTTGTCTTATTAATAATATTAATATCTTTTTAGCATGCTGGACCATGAGACGAGCAACCCGGCTCAAAGTATATCTGATTTATTGAAGCAGGCTGATATTGACATCCGGAATGTAGACGCTAGGCTGCTATTTGAATACAGGTGAGCATTGAAGGGCCGGCCGTACGAACGGTTTCCCGATCAGCTTTTCCGACAAGGAATTCAGATTCAGAATAGGGTATTTTACTGTAAAAATCTAATTAGTCCGTCTGATTTTCTTTTTTCACGTAAACAAAAAATGAAGACGATACAGTGTGTTGAAAACTCACGTGACGTCACGTCGCTGGTAAAAATTGTAGCAACGTAGTGACGTCACGTGAGTTTTCACTCGCAGTCAATAACGTGTCCCATAAACTTTAATAAAAAAAAATCTGAGCAAAAAGTGCAGACAATTTTTTCAGAGATTATGGTCTGTACAGACAAAAGTCTGTGTAGTGTGGTCCCACTATAAGGTGCGCATTTTACCGTTAATTTCTCGAGTTTGATCAACAAAGTAAGCTAAAATATTTATACTTGTTTCAGAATTACTGTTGAAAATTGCAAACAGCATGCTGATGAATTTGTAAGATCGATCAAAGATATTATTTCTGAAATTAAAAGGTGATTTGAATATAAAAGGTAGAAAAAGTCTTATGTATGCATTTTATATTATTATTCGTTCAAGTAATGATGTGCGACTTTAATCGAATTAAGTAACTTTACAGTTCTAAGCTTATCATGCTTAAATCATTAACTTTGTTATAAAGTAGGTATATATGTATGATATAAATACGTACCATGTTTAAGCTGTAAGCTAGATGCAGATTACAAATAAATACCTAGTAGAATTTCAATTAATCTAACACTAGCTCTATTGGACTGTTGCGTATTTGCGCGATAATCTTCTTGTATTAGGACGACGCCTATAAGGCCCTACAATATTTTCAGGTTTATTCTGTTCCGCTCATCCGATTTTTCATTCCGATACATTCTTTGTAAGGAACGGATACACCTCCAAATGTCAAGTTACTGGATACGATTATAGGTCGATGTTCCTTATTCTTACAGATCATAAAGTTTACGCGCTTCTTCAAATAAGACATTCCTCTGAAGTATGCGTGTAGACATGAAATATGAATACTTTTATCTTGTAATTTTAAAAATATTATTCTTCTAGTTATTTCTGTAATTTTAAGAATTTTAAAGTTTTAAAATTTTAAAGTTTAAAGTTTTAAATACAGTCATTTGAGAATGCTACATTATTACAATACACGCACAGCTAAGGCCGGCCTTGTACTTACGGTATGGGCCGATCAAATCAGAATCTGGCGAGTAAGAATTCAAACCGTCTTGATTCTGGTCCGAAAGGGCTGTTATCTAGCTCATTCGTTTCTCTTTTTTATCGTTGGTGTATTTATAGCTACTCTGCGAACTTCGTTCGGCTCTATTTTGATTTTATTTGGCGTCTTTACGCTGGGATCACGTATTATTATTATTATTATTTTTAAACACTGTCTTCATTAACCTGTTGTATACTACAGAAATTCACTGATTACATTAGATCGTTATATTCCAAGATCACAAAGCCAAGACTTTATTTTTTTACTCTGTAACAAAATATTCGGAATGTAGTGTAAGTGCTTTGAAAATGACATATGTATGCGTCAAGCTTGGGCTGACGGTCCATTTACAGGTATCAATCAGGTCAGGCGATTAGAAAAAGTTGTTATCATGTATGGGATTCTGGTTCAGGTTACCTGATTCTTATGTTGAATCGGCTCGTACCGTAAAGTGCAAGATCGGCCTAGGCCTACATTATTTCTTGAGTATAATCTACTCTCGAAGCACAGTAAGCAAGTGTTCCCTTATTTTTATTTTTTATTTCAACACTTTTACATGTATTGGTTTCGTTATCTAACTTTTAAATTTATAGTTAAGTATTTTAAACAATTGTTGTGTTAACTTCAGTTTGAAAAAAGAAAAGAAATGTAATTAAGTAGTTGATAGGTTTACAATAAAGCTATTTAAAAAAATATTGCTGTTACTTTTTCTGTACATATAACTTTATTCCTAACATGTAGTTGAATTGCTTTAACACCCTAACGTTCTGTGTCACTTGGTAGAATTGCCAGATCCAAGCTTATACCTAAATACCTTATTTATTAATTATTTTTCTGTAAGCCATTGGCTAGAAATAATCTAAACGCTATGTGTCACCGGAAAATTGCAGATAAGTAATCTCACGGAGGTAAAATTGTAATAAATCTTTATCTACTATATAAAAATAAGTCGGGTTTTCCTTCCTGACGCTATAACTCCAGAACGCACGAACCGATTTCCACGGTTTTGCATTCGTTGGAAAGGTCTCGGGCTCCATGAGGTTTATAGCAAAGAAAATTCAGTTTTTTTTTATATATGGCAAAACAACGTTTGCTGGGTCAGCTAGTTAGATTATAAATTTGTAACCTCTCGGTACCTATATTATGCAAAAATCGTTTTGGTTACCTAGAATAAATCCCATTCAAATTCAATAGTTTCCAATAGATCTGTCTTATACAGAAAAAAAGTTTAAGTATTCTATTGAATCAGAAGTGCTGTACTACAGCTATGTGTCCAACCCAGTTCTCTATAATGGAAATATCACACTACTGGTATCGGTTCATCATCACTGACTGGTTCATCATCACTGGACTATTGTCGCCAATAAGCCTGATCTAGTGGTGATAGATCGAGTCGAGAAGCGTGCGATGGCTGTAGATATAGGTCCCGCATGACGAGAACCTCATAAAAGTTGAGAAAGATACTTATACAAATTAAATATTTTGAATTGATCATCTTGGCCCGCCATGTTGGTAACATGTTGGATGTGAAATTAGTAATCATTTTGAGACTCGTCCAACACCTTAAAAGGTTCTTTAGGTAGTACTAGACTCAGAAAGCAGTACTTCTGGACACTTCTTGCATTGTTAGGAAGTTCCTTTTCTCTACTACTATTTTTTATTGAAATATCTATGTAAATATCCAAAAATTATGAATGATGTATTTAATTGAATAAATCACATTAAATATTACGAGAATAACTATAGTCATATTTTGATTAAAAACAATCAATATAACGGCAATAATGATAATTGCTTTTGTTTACTGGACCATCTAGTGGTGCCACCTCCCTTTTTAGCCTCATTATCCGGGTTGACGTGACGTGGTGGGTGGGAAGTGTTTAATTCTTTTTTAGTGATCCTGTTTCAAATACAACGCGTACGATGAGTATCAAGAAAAAAAAATTGTACTTATATGAATTTGAGTTCAGCGTCAAATTGTCAATATTTTAGGTATCTGACGTATTAGTAATATTAGTATAGTATAAATTTCAACCGACGCAAAATTGTAAAATATCGCTTGTAAATGTTAACTTTTTTTTCGTAAAAAAATTAAATTCCTCCGTTTTGTGCAGAATTAACTCGGTTGTAATGTTTGCGTACCTATAGTAGTAAGTACCTAATAGGTGGAATGAGATAAAACTTGGAACAAACTCTTAGTGAGAAAATTATGTACCTACTAGGCAACCGACGCTCTTTCGATCTCACAAAGATTTTAGCGCCTGGCTGAGTTTGAACCCGCGACCTGCAATTCGTAAATCGAGGCCGTTACCAGTCTGCCACCACTGCTCTCATTAAGATTGAAAATGCCTTATCATATAACATTTTCACAGAAGGTTTGTGAAAATACACTTGAGAGCAATAAAATCCCTTAACTTTTTTTGTTAAAGGCAGTTTTTTTTCATGAATCTGAATAGATATTAAAAAACACACACTACTTAACCGCATTAAATCCTTTTTTGTTCAGTAGTTTACAGTATACAGACGGACAGACGCGGTGGGGGGCTTTGTTTTATAATACTAACTAATATGTAGTGTTTCTCTTTTTTAGAAAAGTGATTTCGTGTGGAATGAATACTTACTTTAGTTATGGATCTTACTTTCCTGTTTCCGTTTACCATTCGCATACCTAATACGACAGAGTCTCGGTATAATATTTCTATTTTTAAATATGCATTATTATGAGTAGGTAGATAATATTTTATTAGTAGCTATGTAGGTATGGTAAATAGATCTATACTTATTTTTTAAGGCACAATTAAAAAAAAAATACGGGCGCAAAACCATTATTTGCCATGATGTCGGTTAAAAATACAACAGACTTCTAAACAAAAAAAAAAAAAACCAAAAACACCGAGTTCCGAAATTCAAGTTATTTTATACTTTTTGTGTTGTTTTGTTTAGAAGTCTACTAGGAGATAGAAAAACAAATGAAACAACAGAAAACCTATATAATTTTTCTTGATTTTTCTGTTGTTTCATTTGTTTTTCTATCTCCAGTATGTGATAGATCGGTTATTGGGTTCGGCCGTAAGTCGACGATGGAATGAGCTTATCCAAAATAAGGCTCACTTTGAAGAGATTAATGAGGTTGAATGTGTTTGGAAACACATTTAAGTGGGAACGTTGATTAAACCCAGTTTTGGAATCTTTCCGGAAGTATTGCCACCAATGTTCCCATTGTTTGGGAATGTTTACAGGCCCGCAACATCATCACGTCATAGGGTTTTGGTATAGATAATGGTTTTGTAAAATAAATTATCAACGTTTGAAAGTTATTTAATGAAAATATAATAGAAATAATGCAAATACAATTGAACATAATTATTTTAAAGGTTATGAAAATAAACATTATTAACTATTACAAAATCAATGTAATAAATGAAAAAAACTATACAGTAGGTGTCTAATGACATGGAAAGACCAAAGGACCACTAACAAAATAAAATAATTGACATAATTTGGCTCAGTTAACCATTATCGTAGCTAATATAGCATAAGTAAGGCTTCCACGGCTATGTCATGATTCTCGCAAGTGTTCACATTGGTGTAGCCTTTATTTACGGAATTGGAGCTTAGATAACATTTTACCGTTTGCTTGCTCATATTGTCTTTGGTACTTAAGGCAATATATTAGTGAACAATATATTACTTTGAATGGATGCAGAAAATCTTAGACCTCCTTGGATATGATGACCATTGCGTGGTCGATAATATTAATCGCCACGCCTCGGGAGGTCTAGACTTTTTACCAGCCTTATTTAAGGGTATAATATAGTGTAGGAAGTCTAGTTATATTACTTGTATATAGCCATGACCCTATCTATAGCGTACCTACGCAGTTCAATGAAAGGGCTAGGACGGCTGATTAAATGAGTTGGATGTGAAATATACATTTCCCATCTCACGATGAGCCTCGTTGCACTACGATATATTTGCGAAACAACGGGTCTCATCATGCTTGCCTAGCGCCGCGTCTTCTTGTAAGCAATAGATATACACTTTCAACTTCTCAGGTATAATCTGGTAGAGGTGGGCAAAGTGTATCATTTTTGCGATTGGAACATTTGTATCTGGAACACTGAAATGTTCCGGAACACTGATATGTTTCATTTGGCTCATTTGGATCATCGACTCAAAAGATTCAATTACCTACAGAATGTTTCGAATACACAAAGTTACGTCGCGGGCGTTTATTACAATAATCATCACTACGCAAATAAATTCTAAACAGAACTCAATTGGAACTCAATAAGTTTTCATAAACAAGCGCGAAGGAACATAAACAATAATTATTACAAGTGCCGCATCAACGTAAAATGATAACTTGTTAATACACACATTGCATGCAAAAAACGACCGTATAGTGTTTGATACATAAGCGCCTTAGTGGTCATTTTTACGTCCATGAATACTGACAGCGAAAATCCGTACGAATTGAATGATACACTTCTCAATCATACGACGCGAGTCAATAGTTTAGTTACTCAGTGTCTCAATTTGTCTCTTTCGCTCGTGGCTCAGTCGCCTCGCGAGCGACGTGTCGCGCGAAGTGTTCCAGATCCAAATGATGCGTTTGAAACGTTGCTAGTGAACCAATCTTTTGAATCACTTCAGTGATCCGGATCAGTGAGTCGGTTCCGCAAAGAGTTACACACGCCTATAATCTGGTAATAAAAATAAAGTAGGAACAGTTTTATACAAATAAGCAATATAATAGTCTAATAAGAATGTAACTCAGACGTGGGTCCCGGATTTCGCTCAGAGAGGGGGCAAATATTTGTCTGTGCGTAGGAGAATTTCATTGTCACAACGCTTCCACAGCTGTTTTTCAGTGGTGTTTTTATAAAAATAACATAATATACATTGACAGCGAGCGAAGCGAGTGCGAAGATATTTGGAGCTCGTAGGGTATATACCTTAGGTTTTTACCATTGAACTTAGTCCTGTTCTGTTCTGTGCGACTAACTTCATCGGCCCACGCGGAAAGGACAAGGACGCGGAAGTCAAGTGAAATCGAGGGCGAGCGATGAGTTCGCCAATTTTAGTACCCCGGATCAGATTCCCCGGACACAAAAAGTGTACAGGAAATCGGGCCGGGACCCGAAAACTCGGACGGACAAATGGCAGGGCTAGTTTAACCTGACTTTTAGGTCGCACGCTAAATCGCGAAGGGGTGCATTATCAAGTGCACCCCCGCGCGATTTGTACCGTCATTTCAAGGAAATCCGTCCCAAAAGCAGTATATCGGTAACAAAAAAGGCAGTTAAAGCATTTCTAATGTTTATATTTACACACATTTTTACTAATGTTTTTTGCTCAACTTATTAATTTAGCATACATTTTGAAGGTTTCGTAAGCCTCCAAGTAAATGGTAAACAGTATGGTACCAACCGAGACAGACGACAGGGGGCGGATGACAGGGTTCTGCACAACTTGGAAAAAGCCTATGACGAGCAGTAGAATGCGATAGGCTGAATTAATATATCCTTGGTGAGGATACTAGCTACCTAGATTATCTAATCCACAAATTATATGTTGCCTACCGTACAGTGAAACAATACTTTATTTCAACATTAAAATATAGGTACTTCTTATTGCTTTTGCATAAAACATGACATAGTATGTGCTACATCTACCCATCTACTGCTTGACAATGATTCGGTAGGTACGATAATTATGAATTCGACGCTCGATGTTATATAGGTAGGTATGCAGTTTTTTATCAATTTAAAATCACAGTCACATATTCTCATACTTAAATGTATCTTACATAATCGTTCATGACATCATTTTTTCAGCACAGTATTTTGAAAATTCTACTCCAGTCCACAAAGTTTCAGTGATACCCTGCAAATAATAAAACAAAAAAATTACAACGAAAAAAAATGTCAAGGTCAATCGCGAGTGAGACTCGCGCGCAGAATTCCTAATTACTCGTATTTTTTTAAACCATATACATAGATTTTTTAATAGCTTTTCTGTGGTTAATTTATATGCAAAGAACTACTTTCTATGTGTTTTCATGATATCGAAGTATCTAAATGGGAAATATAAAGGTAACCTGTGTGCACAAAGTTAAAACTATTTTCACAGTCATGATCAACACAAAATCATTGGCTGGGTTCTTAAGTACATATGTACATATTTGATGAATAACAGTTAGCGCTGCTTGAAAATATGCAAATAGATTAGAAAATGTGGTGTACGGTGTCAAATTGATTGAGTCAGGCGTTACTTTGCGGAAATCCATTTTAAATTTGAAAATGAAAATAATATATCTAGTTTTAATTTCCGCGAATATTAGTGGGTTGCAGGTATGCACCTCCCTCCCACCCGCTATATTATGCACATGCAAGATTAGGTACAAGGCAAATGCAAGGATTTTATGCACATGCAGGAAGGCAAAGCAAAACCCAACACCAATACCGACACGTGTTTCGCCTCTCCACGAGGCATCCTCAGGGGACGTGTTGACTCGCTGACCGTTGAGTTGCGACTGAGAATTTACACTTCGTAGCAGTCGCTGCGCCCCCGTAAGGGGGCGCGGCGAGCGGTCACGGGACTTTCATCCCCTGGCCGCGGGTGCACTCCGGGGTGCGTAGACACGCACTCGTAGTTGGGTTGCCATCATGGGCGTGGCTGATGGCGTGCGCCTGCGGATGCTACGCAGCTGCGCACGCCTAGGTGTAGCTGTATTTGTATACTGCAGGTGGATCGCGACGCTGTCCCACAGCGTCGCCTCTTCACGACACCCCGGCGGTCCGTCCCCGCCAGGTGAGACCCCCGGTTACCCGAGGGAGGCCCAGCGAGAACGACTTTTTACGAGAATTTAGTACAAGGCACCCCCCTTTTATACACTGCCACCGTTGGCTATTTGTGTAGGTACAACTACCCACAAACATTCGCAGTAAAGGGAAGAAACTAAATTCGTCTGGTCATTCAACAGTGCAAAATTATTATTATTACTATGTTTCAAAATCTCTAATTGTTCCAAAACACACAGCCGGAAACCCTTATCACAAATATGTAGTATATTAAAACTATTGTTGTCGCGCAAAGAATGGCCGGTATCAATTAGATGTTTCGCGAAATTCGATTTGTCCGAATGGCCATTTCTATACGCGGCAACATGTTCCCCATACCTTATGTCAAAGTTATATATTATTTTCATTTTCAAAGTGTACGGTGTCATTAGTTTTCGATCTAACATGATTAAAGGTATTCACAATACGCACGATGAAAAACCGGCCAAGTGCGTGTCGGGCCACGCGCAATATAGGGTTCTAGGTTCTAGCTAAAGTACGTAGGTACCTACATCTTTCATGGGGTACAGTGTTAAATGTTACAACAAAATTCCTTGTGACATATTAGAATTAAATGAAAGGAAATTTAAAACCTATGTTAAAAGCACGCTTTATAAACAAGCATACTACAAGCTAGATGATTATATTCAAGATAAGAATGCTTGGAAACATGCTGATCCTGCTCCATAGGACAATATTGGGTGTAGTAGACAAAGCCAAACTTGTCGGCCTGTATGTGTGATCTATCTCCTATGTATACAGGTGTAGTCCTAGTCACTGATCTTTTATAGTTAATTTAACACACACTGATTCGTTGTTGGTAATTATTTAGAACAAGGATTAAAAAATTTGTACCTAAATATGTGAGTACTATGTCCCTGACTAGCAAATTTATTAATGTTACTTCTGCTGTCGTTACTATGTTGTACCTGTTAATAGTATAGTAATTAGTTTTATTCGGGTGCATCGTCCTCACATATAACCAATTGGCTAATGTATACAAAATATTGTAAAACTTATACATATTTGAAAAGAGTACCTAACTATGGAGTTTCTTGTCCGTTCTTCTCCATAAGAATCTACTTTTTGCAAATGGACAACTAGAGTCACTATAATATTTTTATTTTCAAATTTTTTGACGTTCAAAAGTGCCGTTAAATGGTCTAGTTGAAATAAATGAATTGACTTTGACTTTGACCACTGAAATGAAATAGTGGGGCAAAATTGACTAGCCACATTTTTGAAATCTATTCTGCTCCACTGAAATTAATGAGTGGGGCAGAATAAACTCGTACGAAGTCTTAAGAAAAGAAAGAAAAATGTGTTTAATTGGCATTACCTATATAAAAAAAATATAACCAAACCCCCTAAAAAGCCAGCCTTTGTGGGGCCTTTATGGGGCCCATAAAGGCCCCACAAAGGCTGGCACTGTTGCTGTTGGCATCAATCATATTAGGGTGGGGAAAAAGTCTTTTCGCATTATAGTATGTATGAACTTTTAATAAAATCTCTTGGCTATACTATTTGTATCTGGCTGGTTTTGGTATCATTGAAAGTTTAAATTTTAAAGAACATAGGTATTCAAATTAGGAAAATGTGTGTTTTCCATTTGTTTTTCGTACCGTCAAGATGAGTGAATCTAATGAAGAAATTCGATACATTTTAAAATTTTAATACAAAAAAGGTAAATATGCAACGCAAGCCGCGAAAGAATTTGCGATGTTTATGGACCTAGTGCAGTGTCTGTGAGAGTAGCACAAATTTAGTTTAAGCGTTTTCAATCCGGAAATTTTGATGTCAAAGATGCACGTCGCTCTGGTCTGGAAAAAGTGGAGCAAGATCGGCATGTATGTATATAGTAGTTACGACGTAGCTGAAGAACTGAGAATTGACCACAAAACAGTTCTGGCGCATTTGAAAAAAACTGGGTGCACAAAAAAGCTCGATATTTGGGAGCTCACTGAAAGAAACCTAATGAACCGTGTATCTACTCATTTGTGATTCTTTATTACGACGTAATGAAACCGAACCATTTTTGAAGAAGCTGATAACTGGTGATGAAAAGTGGATCACATATGACAAGAACGTGCGAAAGAGGTCGTGGTCAAAGGCCGGTCAGGCTTCACAGACTGTGGCGAAACCTGGGTTAACTCGCAACGAGGTGATGCTGTGCGTGTGGTGGGATTGGAAGGGCATTCAGCCCCGAATCTAAGGGGGGGGCAAACCGGGGCACTTGCCCCGGGCAGCAGTGTCATGGGGGCGCCAAATCCTCGAGACAAGAATTCGAAATATCGAACAAATGAAGCCTCTTTTCCTACAATATCATACATAGGTTTTTATCAAGTAATCGAACCTCAATCTACACCACATTTCCACTTATATTATAAAGACTTGTATTTTTGTGTGTGTTTGTCTATATATAATATTATAAAGAGGAAAGATTTGTATTTTTGTTTGTAAAACTACTGAATCGATTACAAAAAATCTTTCACCATTAGAAAGCTACATTCACCTGAGTAACATAGGCTATATTTTATCCCCGTATTGCCACGGGAACGGGAACAACGCGAGCGAAACCGCGGGGCGCTGCTAGTTAGATAATAAAAAGTTTGAATTTATTAAAGGATTATTATTTTAACAAATGTTCACAAAAATGCTACTAATTGGCAGTTTTTCTCAAACACTGAAGGCCTCCCTTCAGCGTTTGAAACTTTTTTCTTTCTTTCTTTTCTAACTTTTCTTTCTAACTCCCCCCCCCCCCCCCCTGTTCGAAAAAATCGTAGATCCGGGGCTGGAGGCATTATTCATTATTTGCTGCTACCACCGTAGCAGCTCATATATAGGTATGAATATATAATAATAATGCCTACAGCCACCATCACCATCGATTCTGAACTCTACTGCGACCAACTGATGAGATTATAGCAAGAAGTTGAGAAAAAGCGGCCGGAATTAATCAACAGAAGGGGTGTGGTTTTTCATCATGATAACGCTAGACCTCACACATCTTTAGCCACTCATTAAAAATTAAGAGAATTTGGCTGGGAGGTGTAAATGCATCCGCCGTATAGTCGTGACCTTGCACCTTCAGATTTTCACCTGTTTCGGTCTTTTATTTAGACAGTGTCAGGTTAACATCACGAGAGGACTGCCAAAACCACTTGACGCGGTATTTTGATCAGAAGTCCCAAAACTTGTTGTTCGATAACTTTTTGCCATCTTGTAGGTAGCTAAAAAAGTTATAGAACAAAATGGTATCTACCTACAAAAAAATGTTTTGAATTTTCTTAAAAAATGCGAAGAAACTTATTCCCCAACCTATTAATTATAACTAGCTTGTCCGCACAACTTCGTTTGTGTCACATTTTTTATGACTGCTCCGCTCCTATTGGTCTTAGCGTGATGATATATAGCCTTCCTCGATAAATGGGCTATCTAACACTGAAAGATTTTTTCAAATCGGACCAGTAGTTCCTGAGATTAGCGCGTTCAAACAAACAAACAAACAAATAAACTCTTCAGCTTTATAATATTAGTATGTATAGATAATACTAGCTGACGTTGTTTTGCCATATAAAATAAAAACAATATTTAGGGGTATGAATGATGTTCTATTTATACAAAAGAAACTCGCAGGTGAAATGTAGCTTGTTGCGGAATTTGTTCGAAAGAGTCACCGCGGCCCTGGAACGCAAGGGGCACAAGAAGGATCACGGGTGGGTTTTAGTCAGTAAAAGTCTGACACTCCCTACCGCTCCGCCCAGGGCGGGAGGGGTCATTTGATGATTTCCCATCCAAAAAAGAAAGGTGAAATGTAGCTTTCTATTGGTGAAATAATTTTTAAAATAGAAAACTTAAAGCTAAAATACTTCTTAGCTGTATCCAGCGGTTTCACCTGCCTGCGCCATTTATTCTTTCTGACTCATGTGTTCTTTCTTTCGTCTCCTAAGGATAATAGCTTGATGTTAAATAATTATGGTTCTGGTATCCTGGTACTTTGTAAGTCTTCTCTCACAATTCCAGACCCAGAAATGCTTCGATATGTTTAAGGTCTGCTGGTACACGTGAATCCTTACCTACTTACAAATGTTTGACAGGTACGAAACAAAGGGACATTTATTATTATAATTCCGATGGCCTGGTTGGTAGCTTGTAAATCTATATCGCTCATACTCCAAGCCTGAAAATTCATTTCCTGAAATTTCTAGGTATCAATCAAGTACAATGTATCTCCCAAAAGTTTCACCGCAATTGAGGATTAGGTATCTATTATTTTAACTTTTTGGATAATTATTGATTCTTTTTAATGATTTCTGCATTTTAGTAAAGAATTTTCTTTAAATTTTGACTACAAATAGAAAAACAACCGTCAATCAGAACGCCTATAAAAGTGTGTAGGTATAATAGCGTTATTATAAAACCATTACAATATCTGCATCGGAACTGAAAAAAAAAAGCATCATTATGGAGCGACGACAGCATTTGTCACGAGAAGAGATGATGAGAGTTGTCAGAATGTTGCAAGCTGGTTCCAGGTAACGTACTGTGGCTATCACTCTTGGCACTACACAGAGCGTCATAAGCGGCCTCTGGACACGTTATCATATTACAGGCAGCGTGGTTCAGCGACATGGAGGACGATCTCGCATCACCACTTGCAGACAGGACGGGTATATCAAAATACTGCTCGACGGAATAGTACCATTACGTCATGATATTGGCTACGAGGCTTCACAGCTCTTCAGGCTTACCATTTTATAAATAACTATTGGCTTTTCTTAAAACTTTCCAAATGAGCCCAAAACTTTTAAACAATAAAAGAGTACTCCATTTAAGCAATAAAATAATATTATATGTACGGAACCCTTGCTTTCACGGTCAAATTTTCTTTTTTGACACAATTTATTTAAGTTAGGTTGCTTAAATAAATTGTGTCAAAAAAAATAGTATTTTTATATAACCTTGGTATTTTTTTTACAAGATATTTTAATTATAATCGCTTAGCATCTTCATGGGTTGAATCAGTATCTCTTGTGTCGTCGTTCATTATATCGTTTAACTTTTTTCTATTTCTCGGAATTCATTTTGAATTTTTGGAGCTGTTAGATAGTTAGTGGTTTTAAATAAGTGGAAATAACTGCTTTTGGTTTTAATAAACCTCCTATTAAAACTTAGTTACGCGACAGTGTAGCATAATTAGAGTACAATAGGCTATAAAGATGTATTCATGTTAGGTTCTAAAAGGGCTACAAAATGATTTCTTTAGCCACTACAGGTGTTACAATGTTCTATTATACCATTCATTTAGAAAAAGAAGTGCAAAATAAGGGTAGCTAGGCTACCGCTTATATGTAACAGTTGCTCACAAGTAATTTTAAGGCCTCATGTACCTATCACTGTTGCTTCTAACTAAGTAACAACTAAAACCTGTTTTCAACGTTTAGTTACAAAATTGGCTTTATGCAACGAAAAGAAATAAAGAAGAAACAAAATATATATTTACATAAAGCAACTACATACGAGTGATAGAAGGTACTATTTTTTCTGGTTGGTAAATCATCAAATGACTTCTCCCGCTCTGGTTGGAGCGGAATGGAGTCTCAGACTCTTACTGACTTAAACCCACCCGTGATCCTTTTTGTGCCCTTTACGTTCCAGGGCCGCGGTGACTCCTTCGAACAAATTCCTCAACCCTAGCAGGCACTGACCCTATGGGGCACCGTCTGCGTTACTGACAGCTCTTTGAGGCGCGCGTGGAACACGACGTGCCGTTGACCCGGGCCTGGTTGGTATCGGACGGCGAGCTACCCATAGCTCGCCATCCGCAGGCCCGCGCCTACGGTGGCCGGGAATTGCCCTGCGTTTCCCGACGCCCACGGTGTCTTCTTCTGTTGCGGCGGCTGGAGCGTGAGGTTTCCCTCTCCTGGAAGCGTTCCGCCTCCTCCTTCGCTAGCATTACTGCTTCGCAGAAGGAGGCGACCGCTTCCCATGCCTCTTCGCTCCGGACCATGGAATGAACCAGGGCCGGACACGAGAGGTCGCCGCCGCCGTTCGCCTCGACGAGGACACGGCGTTGCTCTGCCCAAGCAGGGCAGACCGAGAGGTCTGCCGTGGCGCTTCTCCAACCACTCCTCAAAGAGAGATCTTTGAGGAGTGGTTGGAGAAGCGCCACGGCGTCCTCACCTTCAGCAAGACACAGGTACTCACTTGACATTAATGTTTCGGGAGCTACCTGTTTCGGATTCGGCGGGAGAACATGCCCGGGTATCAACATTGTGTGGATTACCCGGAGGACAGTGGAACATACGCTGGAAGGTTTGCCCTGCTTGGGCGGAGCTACGCCGTGTCCTTGTTGAGGCGATCAGCTGCGGTGACTTCTCGCTTTCGGCCCTGGTTCAATCCATGATACGGAGCATGGGCCATGAGGAGCGGTCACCTCCAGGCAGTAATGCTAGCGAAAGAGGAGGCGGCCCGCGAGGGAGACCGTGAGGGAGAGGCAAACCTCACGCCCGGCCGCAACAGAAGAAGACGGTAATTCCTGGCCACCGTAGGCGCAGGCCTGTGGACAGCATTTTTATATAGTATAGGTTTCAACACATTTAAATATTTAAATTTTCTGTCAAACTACCAAATTCACCGATTGAATCCGCAACACAATAATAAGATATAGGGCAAGCATCGCCGAAGTTGGTGGCAAATATGCGAAGTTAAAATGGGACTGGACGAGTCACACTTTGAGGATGCATGCAGACCGATGGACCAGGATCGTCACGCAGTGGGAGCATGAGGACAGGCGCATAGCCGAAGCAGGACAAAGAAATGCTGGCGTGACGATTTACTCGTTCCTTACCGATTGGCCAGAGATGTCAAAACACAAAAAGCGGAGGAAAGCAATGCGAGAGCCCAGCAGTGGGGAAATATAAGTTATAGCGACAGAAAAAAGTTTCTTTGAATTTATAGCTACCCGCACAAAATATGACAATGACCCAAATAGTTAATAATATAAAATGAAATAACAATAATTATTAGGGGACAAAAAATGAAATACTCACTTGACACGCAGGTATACAGACCGAGAAGGGTATAAAAAGGACGTAGAACGACACAGCAATCCCGCTTATGGTCCATCCAACCACCAACAAAATAACAAACCACAATACCATATTGACGATGCCCATTTTCTGAAAAGAACAAAGTCAACATTCATGTGTGTCACGTATTATAAAATTTAAAAAAGACAAACAAAGTTTGTGTGAATTCAGCCAAGCTAACATAACGTGGAGTTTCCTTGTCACCCAATACCACCTATGTATGTATGTATATAGAACTTGAAAACTAAGGTTTTCTATCAAGGTGTACTACCATACGGAGTGTTACAGCGTCGAAAAAATAGATACACATTTTACGGCTGAACCCTACACAAATTAAACGTCAATCAGCGAACCAATAGCGTAGCTAGCAATATTTAACGTTTATATCATCAAAACTTCATACAGCTGCTGTTGTATCATGCACACATCACGTATGTAAGTACAAAACCAATTATTAAAAATAAGTTTCATACATTAGAATTTGTGTTACAAGTTTTTGCTTTGTCGCAATCGGTTAAAAAGATAGGAATTAAAAAGTGTTCATCATGAAATCTATTTTTACTACAGGATGCAGGTACACGCAACGCCATCTATTCAGCAAAGATAACGAACCCAACTAATATAAGAAGGGCACAATAATAACGCAAAAATATTGTTATTTGTGGAGCTTTTAACAGATACATGGCATGAAAGTGAATCTTATGTTAATTTAACGTTATATATAATTATGTAGGTTTCTATGCCAACTAAATATACTTATTGATAGTTTATCTTCATTGTCGATTCGATGACGTTAGCCATTGGATGTCATTTTGTGAATTCCGGTGTTAACATTCTGTGCGCAACAATAAGGTTCGCCTATATTTGTCCATACACGACTAATTAATTAGCTGGTAGGAATGACGATTCTTTCAGAGATGGAATACTTGGGGTTGGTGCTTTTGTTCTCCCATTATATCGAGTTGTTAAGTGTAAAGGTACCAGGAGATCCTGCGGGCCAAGGATTTGGCCGGGCAGGGATGCTTTTTTATCTTTTATACTTATAATTAAACTGTAGCGAGGTCAATTCTGTACATTGAATATATATTCAATTTTGGAGGTTGAATGGTGATCGAATACTGATGCCAAAAATGCAATCAGTAAATTGTTTGTATGTCTGTCTGTATACGCACGCATGGGTCAAAAACTACTGAAGGGATTTTAACCAAACTTGGTACGATTGTAGTCCTTACTCCTGGGCAGGCTACCTATATAATATAACGCTAAGATACATAGGAGCTGAGGTTTAGGAGAATTAAAGGTTTGAAATTCATTCAGGCCATGAAAAATAGAGCTTATTACAACGGAATTACATGCTTCTCCCTTATGAAGCAATGTTGGTTTTGAATGAGAGTTGAGTTGAATTAAATGATTGAGAAGTATTATTGTTTTATTCCCAAAACCAACATTTACCAACCGTCACTGGAAAGACTTAGCATAGTACTAAATTGTAACGGTAAAATCCCGATCAAAGATCAAATCGAAGTATGGAAGGAAGTAAACCAAACTTTTGTAGGTCCTACGAAGCTTGAGATGTTTTCCTCGTCCCTATATTTATTTACCGTCACAGAGGATGCATACGATTGCAATAAAAAATAATTAGGGCACGTAAACGCATGGCCCTTTTGGACGATTTATTATTTTTTGTAATCAAAACTACTCTGTAATTCTGAAGAGTACATCAGAAGTTAAAAGAACTGAATGATTCTGGTGAAATTTAACACACAGTAGTTTTGACTTACTCATTGGTGCGTGGTTTTAACCTCTACCTACTCTTTCAAATTAAATTAAATTTCATTTATTCAAATTATGCCCAGTGCCAGCACTTTTTGAATGTCAAATTTCTATATAAAAATACGCGTGTTTTAGAAAGAAAGAAGTGTATGTCTATGTTAGGATTGCCTTCCAGTGTTATCGGATGCAGTCGGTATTTTCTGTGGAGCGACTGCCCATCTGACCTCCAAAACCCAGTACCTGGATAATACGACACCCGTTGGCAAGACCCCAAGATCCGTAACGACTGATAAGTTCAAAACGAATGGGTTAAATCGATCATAGTAAATTCCCTTCCCAAACTTACGCCTGACAAACAAGTCTTCAATATATGTGAAGTGGCTTGAATACTTTTATCCTGGTCAATGACATAATTTACTGACTTGTCAATTTATGTAAAATTACACATTTTTCACTTTCCTCTGGACCGCAGGCATTGCAGGCAGAAGCTACATAGGTACGTACACTTCGCGCTTAGATACTATACACACCTTGTTTCTCAGGATGACGGAAACTTCTTCGTGTTCTCCTTAACGATGACTTGTTGTTTTATCTATGTTGTTGTCTTGTACGTGCTTATGTACCCTTATAAAATATAGTAGGTAAAAGTAATTGACAAATCCTTCTAATCATTTGTCAGTAAAACATAAGCGGAGATTTATTTTTTAGATTAGAATTATTTCCAGCCAGGAACCAAAGAGGCTTCGTATTATTTATGAATATACCTAATTAATACTTTATGCGCACATATGTACAGACTTAATACCTTTGGAATTTTCTTCCAGTCAATTCTAGGGATAGCTGCGCACTGAAAAAAAAACAGAAACGCGATTAATGTTTAATTAAAATAAAGATTATAGATATATATACTATCAGTACAATAAAATAATATGATATAGTTAAATGATGCAAACAGGTCAGGTACCTACTTCATCGACCTTCCCTTGACAGTAGGTACCTACGACTGCAGGTTGTTGAGAATCAATATAATAGCACCACTAGCTTTTAATAACCTGTGTTTAATAGACCTGTCTATGTCTCTGATTGTCTCAGATTGTGAAGATTGTGTGCGTTCTAGATGTGTTGTGTGTATTTAATATTTCACCTAGTAATATATAGGTACTTTTACGTTTTCCTCCCAACAATGCGTTTTATTTAACTCTACAAGACTTAACCTCATCACAGGTTATCCGCATACAGATGATACGCACACTGATCTAGGAAGTAATAAGATTAATTAAAATAGAAAATAAAGGAGGAAAAAGAAAGATCCATCCATCTTGAGGAATGCCTGTTTGTGCCGCGACTTCGTCCGCGGGCACAGTTAGTAGTAAATATATCAACACATACATATCAAAAAGTTTGATATCGGTTAAGAGAACTATATTCACATTAAGACAAACGTCACTTACATGAGAACATTAAATCTTATTACTAATTATGTTTAAACAGTGCGGGTAGAAGAAAACCAAAAAAATATTTGATCATCGTCAACAAAGTTGGAAGCGAATTCACTGCATTCCTAAGCTGGTGGCGCAAGTTAAAAGATGTTTTAAACAAAAATAGATACAAGTGATACAACACAGTTAAGTTAGGTGTTTCATCGTTATAAATAAAAGTGAATAATTTATTTAAATATGTTGAGTGAAGTCGCTTCTTTTCCATCTTTTGGAACTTCCAAAAGATGGAAAAGAAGCGACTTCACTTATTATAGAGTTGTGCTCTCCCATATGTAAGGTTGTTGTACCATAATTCGTTCTTACTCTGCACGTCAATACCAGGTGACAAGCTCGACGAGATGAGCATTTGCTTATTTCACCATCTGTTGTGAATGTTATCTGTGATTGAATAAGTTTGTGAATAGTTTTATAGATAAGTATGCATGTGTTATATATATAAAGGTGTTTGATGTTTAATAACTTGGTCTCTTTGTAAATAGTTTTTGACGGTGTTAAGAAGTCGTAATTGTGTAGTATTTTGACTATTTTGTTCAGCAGAATTTGGATTGGTTTTAGACTAGTTTTAGATGAGTTGCCCCATACTTTAATATCTTTATAATAAGTGAGTTATTGTTTATTAATAGCCTATTTTTTTTTGGAATGCATCTAACAATTTTATATAATGAGCCCACCATTGATAAAAGTTTGTTTTTAATATGTTGAGGGTGTGGTTTCCATGTCAAATTACTGTCAAGAGTTAGTCCGAGGTATTTTTCTTGATCAGTTCTTTTCAGTACTTCTCCGTTTATGCTTAGATTAGGATAGTTAGGGGTTTTTTTTATTTTTTGCGCAACATATTATATAGCATGGAATAGAATACTCTTTATTATGTAAACCGTATAAGTTCCAGAAAATATAGATGAAGAAAACATTACAGAGGGCGACACAATGGGCGGCCTTATCGCTAAAAGGGATGTTTTCAAGACAACTTTTGTATGGATTTTAAAGAGAAAAGGAATGGATGTACCTATGAGTTGTTGGAAGCGTGAATAGTTAAAAGATTGCATTGGTATCAATTGTATAGTATATTTAAATCACCTTGGGCATTTTTTGTGATATCATTTATGTTACCTCCAAAATAAAATAGACATGTATCGTCTGCATAAAGGGCAAGGTGACCTTGCAAGCCTGCTTGATGTAAGTTGTTTACATATACTAGGAATAATAATGGACCCAAAATTGAACCTTGTGGCACACTGCATTTCATCCCTCTTAGATAAGAAAGTAAAAGAAGGCTACACAGGGCACCTCTTCCGTTTAAAATGCTGACTAGTGAATAGTTAAAAGATTGCATTGGTATCAATTGTATAGTATATTTAAATCACCTTGGTCATTTTTTGTGATATCATTTATGTTATCTCCAAAATAAAATAGACATGTATCGTCTGCATAAAGGGCAAGGTGACCTTGCAAGCCTGCTTGATGTAAGTTGTTTACATATACTAGGAAAAATAATGGACCCAAAATTGAACCTTGTGGCACACTGCATTTCACCCCTCTTAGATAAGAAAGTAAAAGAAGGCTACACAGGGCACCTCTTCCGTTTAAAATGCTGACCAGTAACCTAAATTGAAAATTTTCTCTCAGACTCTCTCAAACTCAGAAGATTCTTGAAAAAATATGTTTGTTCCTAGTATTCATTACGTAATGAACTGTATCTTTTAGCCAGCTTAATATTTTTATGTTCATACTAAATATTCTGTTAAATATACTGAGAAGGCACAGTCATTATATTGATCTCTTTAAATTTGTCTCTGAGGCCGTAATTTGTAAATTGCACGGATAGCTCTTTTGTGTAACACAAATACTGTCTGAATATCAGCGGCATTTCCCCACAGCAAAATGCGGTATGACATCAAACACACTATGGAAATAACCAAAGTATACTAAACGTGTTGTCTCTAAATCTCTAACGGCATATGCTGCAGAGCTAAGATTTTTGGACAATTTATCTATATGGGGGCCCCATTGTAGCTTTGCATCCAAAGTTATGCCTAAGAACAGTGTGCTATCTTCGGATTTTAACTCTTCCCCCTTTATTGACACACTAGTGTTCACCTGTCTAACATGAGGTAACGTGAACTTTACACATTTCATTTGTTTCTCATTAAGTAAAAGATTATTAATATTGACCCAGTTACTACAACTACAACTACACTATTTACAGCGTCTGTATTATGCTGCTGACATTTAAGTTTGAATAAGGCGACGCGTCGTCTGCAAACTACACTATATCATGATTATTCTTTACGAGGTACGGCAAGTCATTAATATAAATCAGAAACAAAAAGGGACCTGAAATCGAGCCCTGTGGTACCCCCATCTTCACTACAGATCCAGGAGATCTTTTACCGTTGACGTCAACTCTTTAAATCCTATCACTCAGGTAAGAAATAAGATCTAGAGAGACGTCCCGGACTCCGTAATAGTGCAGCTTCCTGATTAATGTCTTATGGAGAATACAATCGAATGCCTTGGACAAATCCAAAGTATTATTTTATTATATTTCATTAGATCAGGAAACTCACCACGGTCAATACATTTATTAAAAATAACAGCTAAGGTTGGTGCCACAATATGTAATGGACTTTGCCAGATCAACAGAATTACCCCATAGATCTGCCGTTTTTAAAAATTAATTACTTACTTTAATTTTGAAACCGCTTTGCACCACTTCATTAATTGTCAGGAAACGTCATTCGTGTACGTTGTAGATATTCCAAGAGCCCAGAGCTGCGGTACCTAACTTATTTCATCATTAATAAAATGTTTGGAATGGTGTGTTTAATGTGTAATTAGAACATACGCATAGTTGGTAGCTTGGGCCTACGGCCAATCATAGTTTTTTTTTTGTTTATGGATAAAAGTTATTTCAAAAATCAAGGAGTGATCGTTGTTGCATCCTCTTAAATCCAAGCAGACTCTAGTTTTCATTATTTTCACCAAGTAACTAAACTGTGACCAAAGAGCCTTGTGAGTATGATCTCAGTATACGAGTAAGTGGCGAGTGTGGCGACCGGTTCTTTTATAATGGTTAATTAAGTAACTACGCAATAAAATATCTACTTAAGCAAAGGTAAATAAAAATGTGTGTGTCAGTGCTCAAGACTTAAAAAACAGTGAGCTAACGGGTTTACCAGTAAGTATGTAGCTCTGTGTGTAGCACCTGATGATAGCTGAAGGTAAATTGGCCGTCAGCCCAAGCTAGCTGAAACGCATACGTCCAAAATATATACTAATATTATACTCATACCCCGCACATTGTATGAGTGAGAAAACAAATAAGGTCTGGCTGGCGGCTATGGGATCTTGGAATAAGCGTGTGTGATAAGAAACACGCTTGATTTGTAAGGAAAATGTTGACAATGTTGTCTCATCAGCGTACCCATCTTTCAAACCTTAAATGCTGAGGTTGGAGCTACTGGCACAGCCGGGATGTGAAAAGAGCAAGACAGGGTGCTGGACAGTTTTGGAGAAGCCAATGTCCAATTGTCCAGCAGCAGACTCCGATAAGCGTTGATTATTGTTAATGAGTTAGGATGTACATAGGTAGGTACAGTAAAACTATTTTTTTTTTAACATATTTGTTTATTTCTTATTGCTTTTGCATAAAACATAATACAATATGTGCGATACCTATCTGTTGCTTAGCAATTATTGGCTAGGAACGTTAATTACGAATCCGAAGGTCGACTCGTCTCGTATCGTTCGATTGATCGATATTTGGTATGTAGCATTTCATAATTTATACTAATAATTAAAAATTACATAATCTCTTTTTTAAAAGTACCTTCGTATAGACAAGTTTAAAAATGCTATCAATAGTGTAGGTATAGGTAGATTTTTTAGTGTTTGATAAATATACATAATTAACAACCATATTTAGCAAACAATCTGTGCAACTGTGCGATATAGATATTACACCTAGTAGGTACTTACTTATAATAGGTCCGAGTTTTATACGCAATGTTAGACTATTACGCTCAGAGTATCAGTACAATCGTTACTTAAGCTTGTTAACTTGACAAGAAAGTATACTTGTTGGATGTATAATTATAATACATCCAATAAGTCAACTATCCATCATTTGTTCAGTACAGAATCTTGGAAATTCTACACCACTCCACAGAATATCTGTTAAACTCTGAAATCAATGAAAATATTATTAAAAATTAGTAAAAATCGAAAAAAATGAGGTGAAATGTGGTTTCGCATGTTGTACCTACCTGTTAAAAAAAATAGAGAAAGTTTCCTGTTTGAGTTTTTTAGCTGTAGGAAGGTTCCTACCAATCGTGATCATCGACGGGAGAATATTGTTTGCAATATTTGAGGACGTTTCTTTGTTAGAACTCGTTAGAACGCTGAAGACGTGTTCGACTCTTTCACTTTTAGATAATTTCAAGTTCACGTTTATTTATCAAGGTGATTTAATACGCCATTTCTTTTTTATAATTATACCTGCCCGGTAGATCGTCCTTAGAGCCGCATAATAATAATATTATTAATTTAGTAAAGCATTTGAATGTTTTTAAACATTTAATTCACATGCAGGTAACAAAATTAACAATGACTAAATCAACTGTGACTAAAGCATTTGAATCTTTTTTTTTTTTGCACAATTTGTTCACCATCTTCTTGCCCTTATCCCATGTTACTTGTCAACATGTTTTTTTCTTCCAATGAGATTATCACTCTGGCCTCCCTCTCCTTCCATCTACATACCCATAGCCACAATACATAACCCTTTTAGTTACATGTAAGTTTTACACCCCCTTTCTTCACATGACCATACCATGACAAGACTTTTAAACCACCACTAATGTACTTACGTACTCATTTCTCATTTTATCCATCCTCGTTACTTCACACATCCATCTCAATATTCTCATTTCCGCCACATGCATATTTTAATCCGTCTTTTTCACAGTCAAACATTCCGATCCATTCAGGATAACATTTCTTATAATTAACAGACTTATAGATTTCCCCCTTTCATTTAAGGATCATCCGTGGGTCGCAAGTTGCTCCAGTGACTGTCGCCATTTCATCGAACCTAAGTTGATCCGGTGCGTTACTTCTACCGAGACGTAACGCACCGGTCAATTTAGGTTCTCAATTTAAGGGAGAACTAAGAGAGGATTTATAAAAGAAATTCATACCAGGAACGAAAAAAGACGGGACATGCGCGTACAAAGCCGCGGGCAAAAGCTAGTATAAAATATAAATACAAAATGGAAATGTTAACATCAGGTTAGTTTCTCGGGTCGCTTGTCCAGGTGGATGGTGATATAGACCGCTATATTGGTGATATAGCGGTCTATATCACCATCCACCTGGACAAGCGACCCGAGGCACACTAAGTCCGTGCAGATCGGTATGGACGTTCTGGTGAAAGCTATAAGCATAGGACTCGAGAGACCGCGGAAATCGGCGAACAGGTAGTCTGTTTTGGTTCTGCTCAATTTCAGGCCAGCACCCTCCAGTCTTTACCACAAATCTGCTCTGGACCTCTGGGCCACTTTCGGCAACCAGCACAATGTCATCAGCCAACATCATACACCAGGGAGCCTCTTCCTGGATATCCGACGCCCCAGAGCGTCCATTATCATTAGAAAGAGCTGAGGCTTAAGACCGACCCTTGGTGCAACTGGCTGCCACACTGAAGTTGACTTGGGCCACAAAACCTCACGAGGCACAGGGAACGCACAGCTGACGGATGGCGAAAATGGCATCCCCTATGTACCCTAGCATACAACCGAACTGGTTCTGTGAGATTTCACTCTCTCTTCTCTCAGCAATCTTTTCTCACCACACGTTAGCAATTGTGGCTACGTTAGCTTTATTCCTCTGTAGTTGTTCAATCCAGCACATCACTTATGTTCTTGAAGATGTCCACCAACGAACTGTCGCACGGGTCGCACCACTCATGAGGTAGGGTTTCCTTTTCTTCCAGCAAAAAAAAATTAAGAATAAAGCTAAACACTACCTATCTTTGTCTTCCAAACTTCAATTGATATTGCATCTGGAGTAATCCTAACCATTCATAATTCCATTAACTGCTATTCTCACTTTATCCACACTGACCATTCTCACTAATTCCTCATCCACTAGTTTATTATTTAAAGCACCACTCGCTACGCTGATCGCCTGAACTGTGTCCTCCGGGCGCGATCTGGCAAAGAGGCTCCCCGTCTCGCCGGAGACCGTGCTTTGTCCTTGGGCCCGTCCAGTCTAGTATTGACGGCGGGCATCCTTCTATCACGTTAAGGAACTTTCTGATCAGAGTTTTTGATAAATTATGGTCCACCGGATTGTCGTCGGATAACAATCCGAATATCGAGCTACATGGCTGGTCCATCTGAATCTTAGTGTAGGTAATTTATTTTCATTGTTTTTTTTTATCTTCAAACTAGCTGCTGCCCGCGACTTCGTCCCCGTGGAATCCCCGATTTTAAAACATTCTTTATCGCTGCTCCGCTCCTATTGGCTTAAGCGTGATGATATATAGCCTAAAGCCTTCCTCGATAAATGGTCTATTCAACCCAAAAAGAATTTTTCAATTCGAACCAGTAGTTCCTGAGATTAGCGCGTTCAAACAAACAAACAAACACACTCTTCAGCTTTTTAATATAAGTATAGATAAGCAGGTTTACTTAAGCCTACTTAAAATGTAGTTTGCTACTCGCTAGATTGAGATGAGTGTTTTAAATTCCAATTTAATAGTTTATATTATTAATTTATGAAGCATGATGAGATGCATACCTAAACCTTACATATGAACATGGTCTGAAATGATAAGATGGGAAGCAAACTTTCGAGTTCACTACGGTGGCTCTAGCATTGCAAATATGTGTACATTCGTTCAATAAAACATACGTTCCGATTCACGTAATTCGTCATACACTAAAATAAAAACCTTCTTTTTAATCACGAAACCATAAATATTGTAGGTATTAGCATGCTCCGTATTAGTTTAGGTATAATTGTTAACTTACAATTGGGTAATAAATATGTAACACTCACCTCACACTCAGGAATACAGGCTGTGAATGGTATGAAAAGTACGTAGAATTGAACAGCAACAAAACCGATATACCATCCACCGAACATTAAGACCAAAAACCAAAATACACTCATGATGCCCATTTTCTGAAAAGAACAAAGTGTCGTTTGTGCCATTTCATGTTTCAGTGAGCCTGTTTGCCGCTATGGCATAGGCTTTTTATGGGGGTATTTAATTAAAAAAAAAAAAACTAAGATTGCAGCAAGACAGTCTAGACAATATTCATTTATTTACGACTAGCTGGAAGAAAAACTCTAAAATCAAACCCGGAACCGTGTATCGACACAAGTAAGCCTTAAGCTAAAATAAGTGACGCATTCCTCCAAACATCCAAGTCAAGGAGAAACTGTGCGGAGGGCTGAGTGGAATCAGGGAGTAAGATGATTTCGTAAGTAGGGTAAAAACATTAGAAGGTCCTCATATTGGAGAGCTCGACTGTTCGAAATTAACCGGCAAACGACCTTGCAACAATGATTGTCGCGAGATTCAAGTAATCATACGTACTGAAAATTCTAAAAAATAATCAATCAGTTACAGGTTTTTAATTTATTTGATTATTTACGTAGGATAAATCTCGCGACATGCTTAAATGGTGATACATTGAAAAAAAATGTGGTTTTTATATTTCGTGTAACTTGTTGAGTTTGTAGATTATGGATTTAAAATTTTGATATGTTTTTCCTTTCACAAATACAAAAATTGACTGACTTTTTGACTCATACAGAAGAGAGCCAGAACTCAGAGAATTTATAATATGTACAAGAGTGAGCAAAGCGAACTCAAAAATGTTTGCACTCCACTTCGAATAGG
Organism: Hecatera dysodea; assembly: GCA_905332915.2. Taxonomy (NCBI): domain Eukaryota; kingdom Metazoa; phylum Arthropoda; class Insecta; order Lepidoptera; family Noctuidae; genus Hecatera; species Hecatera dysodea. Next base: position 12,386,942 of record HG995298.1, on the reverse strand, counting down.
TTTGAATTTCTATCGACCATTCATACTAATCATTTGAACCCTAGATGAACTAAGTATCTACTGAGAACTGAAAACATATGTATGTAGGTCTTTATTATGAGTCTAAGGTAAGAGCCGAGCCCTAGATTGTGTGGGTCCACTACCCTACCCCACGTAGACTAGAGCCCGCAGGGGCCGCAGGCTTACCCGACCTCGAATGTCGTCAGTCCGACCCTGCATAAATAACATTTTCTTTAGCAACCTACACAGAAAAGCAAGAAAACTGAAAATGTAAAGAGTGAGCAAAGGGAATCGAAAACTTTGGAGCGCTGCTGCTCATAGGTCCGATTTTCGAAAGGTGCGGCGCATGTAAATGAATTCACCATAAATAAGCTATTTCATACAAGCCAGTTTAGTTTATAGGTTGGCAGTATGAAAAATTACTTCTGCTAGACGAGGTAAGCATATAAATGAACTTGGCTTATCTCTTGCTCAGTAACCGGCTTTAGGATAAAATCTTCTAACTACACATCACGACTTGGGTCAGTCCCGTCATTTGCCACTTAACAACTGATCAGGTAAAACTAATCTTCCTACTTATTGATGTGCGAATATACAATTGATTGATTGATGCTTATTTGCATTAGATTATATTCAAATAATAATTCCTAGCTTAATTGTGACCTCACCAGCGCTTTTCAACCTGTATGTTAACCAACTGATTGTCGAGCTCAGTAGCACTTTTGTTGGTTGTTCTATTGACGGACTGTGTGTCAATAGTATTAGTTACGCGGACGACATGGTGCTGCTGAGTCCGTCAATTAGCGCACTCAGGAAGTTGTTGGCGGTCTGTGAGGCCTATGCGGAAGCGCACGGACTTGTATACAACGTGCAAAAAAGCAAACTGCTTGTGTTTAGAGCTAAGCATAAAAAGCCAGAACAGAATATGCCACCAGTTATGTTAAGGGGGGTGGCCCTTGAAAGAGTGCTAGATTTTAAATACTTGGGGCACATAGTTACGGAGGACTTGAAGGACGATGCCGATATGGAAAGAGAACGGAGGGCGTTGGCTGTCCGATGCAATATGTTGGCCCGCAGGTTCGCACGTTGTACACCGGAAGTAAAAATAACTCTTTTCAAGGCTTTCTGTCAATCATTGTACACGTGCACTCTGTGGGTTCGATATACGCAGAAGGCATACAACGCCCTCAGAGTTCAGTATAATAATACCTTCAGGATGTTATTGGGGCTCCCACGTTACTGTAGCGCGTCAGGAATGTTTGCGGAAGCACGTACTGACGGTTTCAGTACCATTCTGCGTAAGAAGACTGCTTCGATGATGCGCAGAGTGCGTGGGAGCGACAATGACATTCTGAAGGTCATTAGTAATAAGCCGTGCTGCACCATTCTGGCGCATTGGGTGCGTGTACATGTACATGTACCCGGTGCGTCTGGTGAGTGCAGCAGATATATGAATTAAACCTTTTCTTTTACTCGTTTGTTACTAACATAGCATATAAGTACTGTGTATTACTAACATCATATGGATCAAGGTCTGAATTAAAGCTATTTTATTTTATTTATTTTTAATTTAAGTACTTATAAGAAGAAAGTAAAAATAAGAGCACGTGTATATCACTTTGTTAAGAATTAGCCTACTTGCATCGCAATCGAAATTCAACCACGCGCTCACAAACAACCAGGAGAATGACAAAACAATATTTGGGTCATTGTCAAATTTTGTGCAGGTAACCGTGGCTTAAAATTATAAACTTGAAAAAAAATAAAAATACTTAAATATGACTTTTCTTCGTATCAATGCCTGTTAAAACTAATGAACTTTGTGTGTTACAGTCGGCCGCGATGTTTCACCAGTGATTTATGATTTATTCCAGATTTTTCGAGTTAGGGTGTAAAAAAATACAACTCTGTTATCATAATGTTTTAATTTTTATTATAAAATTAAACAAATCAATGCCAAATATTTTGCCATTAATGTTAATTACAGTCTTTTATCTTATAATCACACGCAGAATCACAACCGTTTTTCTAAGTTTAATAATCATTTATTTAAATTCCAAACAACTCTGTTACTTCTAGAATTTTAGTAGACATTCAATTCTACCTAATTACTCTAAATATTCATATAGTAACTGCTAACTATAACATATGAACGTATAAATATCTAACAAATTAACGTATTTTTTATATTACCAAATTATATTAAATAGCTTCTCATAAAAATCTAAAGTATGTCTTTCAATCTTTGGGACATAAAAGTAACGCTTCAAAAAAAACCCATGTAACTTTAATAAACTTGTACTCAGAAAATAGTTTAGTTCATATCAGATAAAAGTTCTGTTTCTGGCGGTATTGTGTGGCTGGGCCGTCTGAGAATACATGCAGGATATTAACTTCTGGAAACACTGTACAAAACGATTATACTTCTATCTTATTTTCTGAACCACGGCTATAAATCACTCCTGTATGCAAGGATACTTGATTACGGGAGCCTCCAAAACCTCCTTCTCAGCAGGCGTCAGAGGCATCTCGAAATCGCAAAGAAACAGTATCCTGTAACAATGATTTTATGTTTATTAAAATATACGTACTCGTTTTATTTATACTAACCATGCATATAAATTACTTATGAAAAATCGTTTATTTAAAAAAAAAAGTTTTGATACATTACATTTAATTAAAAAAAAAATTGTCATATTCAACTCCACGCGCTGGTAACAGAGTTGCATAGTAACAGAGTAGTAAATTATACATTCCATAACTCACAAGTCATAAAATAAAGGGAATAGTACACTATTTCTTTCATATTTAGAATATATACCTCTTTGATAACATACTGAACTTAAAATAATGAAAAAATACGCTGATGTACTTACGTAATAGGTAGGTAACAAAGTGGATGCACAATAAAAACACGCAGCCTGTTCAACGCCTCGCGGGTGACTGACGCCTCCTGTACCCCTCCTCCCGATGTACTGGTCAACCACGATTAATACAGACATCCCGTCCAAGCTAGTACAAACTTTAAGCAGCGCCATTTCTATATTAAATTGCGATTAACTCAGTAACACAGTATTCCAGACAGTTTCACACAATGCGCGGGACGAAGTTTAAAAAAAATATTAATATAGTAAATTTTCATATTTACAGTTTTTAAGACATATTGTTTAAATGTTAACAATACTCTGTTTATGATAATAATTTATTTAAGGTGGGTTTTTATAGAAGAAAATGAAATAATTTGATCTTTATTATAACAGAGTGCAACCAGGGACATACAGAGTTTGGAAGGAAAACCATTCTGTTACCAGAAATTACCACAATGTTACTCTTAAAAAATAAAAAAATAAACAAAACTGAGTCTTTATTTTAGTAATCAATGTTTATTAATGCGAAGTATTTTGAATTTAATGTAAAATTTGTAAGAGGTTGTGTTATTATTACTAATAATAAAATAATACAGTTGAGGGACTAGTTTTCCTGCGCAAAATTTGACAACGACCCATTTACGCCAGCCACGTGAGCTTGAATACCTACTTGTATACTGGTAAACATAGTCTTTGCCTAATGACACGGTTTACCGACTTATCAATGTATGATAACATGATACGTTTTTCATTTTATTCTGGACCAAATTTCGGAGTCTACGCAGACAATGTCGCGAGCACAAACTACTTAGCTATCGGTTACACTTTTCACTTAGGTACCTTATCTGGATGAAGGACTGTTCTTGTGTTTTACTTAACGGTGACCTGTTTCGTTTATCTAAGTTATTGTCTTGTACTTAGGTAACCTTATAAAATATAGTTAGTAAGAAGGTAAAAGTTACTGACAAGTCCTACCTATCATTTGTCAGTATAGCAGAAGTATCGATTATAATTATTTTTTTAGATTACAATTATTGCTTGCCAGGACCCAATGAGGCTTCTTCTTGGAAGTTGTGCCTTCAAAGGGTTATGTTTGATAAAAAAGACTAGTACTTAATGGCCCTTAAAAATAGCATTATCTCATTTTTTTTTTAAATACGTATTTATATGTTATGATGATGGGTCTTGCTTGAGTATTCCGTCAAGCGAAGTAAGCAGCAAGAAAAAAAGCAAGCTTCTGATGATGGAGACCAGAAATAAGAATTGTGGCGGTCTGGTCACACATACTGGGTACACTCATAATTCATTTCATTATTTTGAATTGTCTGGATATGTAGGTACCTAGTATTATACTTACATAGTTGGTAACAAATGTCATAATTTATGAAAAGAGTATATCTTACAAGACGACTATAGTATAGTACCTAGTACCTACCCCCATAGTATTTGGATTAATTTGAATCGTTTGGAAGGCTGTTGTTGACATAAGTTGTTAAAAAAAAACAAATAATTCTAAAACAAAACACGCCTATCCTGCCTATACAAGATAGATCATCTTTTCATTGCAGTCGAGGGACGGTTCTTTTGAATAGTTCTTTACAGATCCCACGACTGCAATGAATAGATTATTATCTATCTTGTTTTTAATTTTTTATTTCTTTTTTTACAGGGCAGGCGTTTTTTTTTATTTTTTTTTAATTATTTGTTTATTATTTCATACCTATTTTTCTATGTAGGTACTAAACAAGCTTGAAACAATGACCAACCCGCACTGGCCTCGCGTGGTGGATTACGGCTCATACCCTCTCGTAGAGAGGAGACCTGTGTCCCAGCAGTGGGAACGTTAAATGGCTGATTATGATAGGATACGTATTCGTAATTGTCATGAAAATAAAATATTTTCGTTTTTTATTTATGAACCATGGTTCCATTTTTTTCCAAATTTTCTCTAGCCTATGTTACCCGGGATAACTCAACGATTCTAACGATACCATAACACATACATTGATATCATTTAAGCCGTTTAGAAATTATGGTGGAATAAAGAAACTTACAAACATACATACTTACATAGATGAACCTTGAAAACATAACACTACTTTTCTTTGGGCAGTCGTGTAACAAGGAATGAGGCAGACCAAAAAGGTGGATAGTAGATTTCTTAATTGGCGTCTAGTATACCAATCGTATCTATCTAGCTTCTGACGAAATCGGACCTACCTATTCCAGGCAGGATGTCCACTGGGTAGTAAGGTTACGTGGTCATACCTACGGAAATCAGCTACCTGTGCTCCGACACTTTCTTGGCCGGTTTTCAGTTTTCCAAAAGGGCCCCGGACTCAGGAATACCCACGGGCCCCTGCATTAGTTAAGACTTCATCAGTGGTGACGAATCTTGGATCTATGCCTTTTTTTTTTGTTTTTTTTCTGGATGGGAAATCATCAAATGACTTCTCCCGCTCTGGGCGGAGCGGAAGGGAGTGTCAGACTCTTACTGACTAAAACCCACCCGTGATCCTTCTTGTGCCCTTTGCGTTCCAGGGCTGCGGTGACTCTTTCGAACAAAATCCGCAACCCTAGCAGGCACTGTCTGGGGGCCCCGTCTACGTTGCTGACGGCTCTTTGAGGCGCGCGTGGAACACGACGCGCCGTCGACTCGGGCCTGGTTGCTATCGGACGGCGAGCCACCCATAGCTCGCCATCCGCAGGCCCGCGCCTACGGTGGCCGGGAATCGCCCTGCGTTTCCCGACGCCCGGGGCGTCTTCTTGTGTTGCGGCGGCTGGGGCGTGAGGTTTCCCTCTCACGCACGCGTTCCGCCTCCTCCATTGCTAGCATTACTGCTTCGCAGAAGGAGGCGACCGCTTCCCATGCCTCCTCGCTCCGGACCATGGCTTGAACCAGAGTCGGACGCGAGAGGTTGCCGCCGCCGATCGCCTCGACGAGGACACGGCGGTGCTCCGCCCAAGCAGGGCAGACCTCCACCGTATGCTCCACCGTGTCCTCCGGGCGATCCACACAGTGATGACACCCGGACGTGTCCTCCCGCTGGATCCGACACAGGTACCTCCCGAAACAGCCGTGTCCGGTAAGCACCTGCGTCAGGCGGAAGGTGAGGACGCCGTGACGTCTCTCCAGCCACGCCTCAAAGAGGGGACTTATCGCCGCAATAGTGGCGTGCCCAGCACTGGGTTGCGATAGTCGCTGTCTCCAAACCTCCGTGAGATCCCGCCGGAGCTCCGTCCGCTGCGCAGCAATTTGCCGCGGCAGCAGAGTTTCACCCCGGCTTAGCGCCTCCACGTGCAACGCGTAGACGTGCGCGAGGGCTCTCGCCTCCAGATCCCACGGCAGCAATCCGGCAAGGAGATTCGCCGCCTCGCCAGAGACCGTGCGGTATCCACGGACTAGCCGAATGGCCATGACCCTCTGGGCCGAGACCAGGTGGCGCGCTGGCAGTCGCCTTAGCGACAGCGCCCACACTGGGGCCCCGTAAAGGGCCATGGACCGCACGATCCCCGCGTACAGCCTCCGGCAGGAGGCGTTTGGACCCCCTAGATTGGGCAAGAGCCGCTTGAAGGCAGCCCCGGCCTTGGATCTATGCCTACGATTTGATTCCAAACAACAAGATACAATCTGGGTCTTTCAAGACGAGCCGAAGCCGACTAAGCACTTCAAAGTAAATGGAGGCCACGTTCGTTGGAAAAACCGGCCATGTTGCGACTTGAATATCGTAGAACGTCACAAGTCATCGCCGAACTTCGAAAATCTAACTTAAAGCGACGCATCATCCTGTACCACGACAACGCAAGTTCAGACAGCGCTCGTCAAACCATTGAGCCTTTGAAGCACGTAAAAGTAGAAATTCTTGACCATCCTCCATACAGTCCTGACCTAAACCCTAACGATTTCTTTACATTTCCTGAAATTAAGAAAAGTCTTCGTGGTCAAAGGTTCCAGTCCGGTGAAGAAAAAGTCGACGCTTTCAACTCAGCCATTTCGAACACCCCCATTTAAGAGTGGAATAAATGTTATAATAACGGGTTTTAGCGAATGGAAAAGTGTATTAAGCTACGTGGTGAATACTTTCAAAAACAATAAAAAGTACTATAAGGTTCGAGTTGTGTTTTTTCTTCAAACAGCAAAACTTTAAGGTATGCCTCGTATAGTGCGTTTGACGAAAGAATTCCCTTCGTCGTATTGTTGGCTGCCCTGTCTGTCTTAACATCAAAGAATGGAGATGGCTATCAGTGCTGCCAATAAAAATTTCTCGATTCCTCGCGTCAGTGTTGTAAAGGGTATGTTTATGCCGTGGTGTAAACATTAGCTAGTCAACAAACGTATTAAGACTCGACTGCTCCAGCAGTCGATAATAGGACAATCTGTGGTTTCATTCTGTGAGTGCCTACTCCAATAAAGCTATGAATTGTTCTGAATTCCTGTGCAGTAAGTTGTATATTTTATTAAAAAATAGTTTTACAGTTTCCAAAAGGAAAAATAAAATTAAAAGTAACGGAATATTAGTTAGTCTCCCTAATATTAAGTAGTTTTATTACTAAAAATATAGCAACACTGATTTTCCGTAATGCCAACATTACGGCGAAGGGAATTCTTTCATGAAACACACTTTACTAGTATAAGTACTCCAGCCATACATTGTAATATGCTGTGCACTGCATCAAAATGAACAAACATTATAATTTATTATTATACCCTCATTTTATCTCATCGTATTGATCACCTCGCGAGAATGATGGATGAAGAAGATTTACAAATTACTTAAGTAATTTATTTTACGTATTTATTTAGTTGTCAAATCGACACCTAACTAATGAATCGAGTGCTATATTCGTAGCAAGCGCTACGAATTGCTACGCCGTAGTACAGCTACGACGTAGTAATTACTGACACATAACACGTTTGTTTTATACGTTCTAAATCAAATATATTATGTTTATGTAAATTGATGTTGGTAACATGTAATCGCGTATTATTTTTAATAATATGTGTATTAACATTTAATTGATTTGTTTGGTATTGTGGTTAACGTATTTGTTTTTTAATTTGTGTAATGTACCAAACATAAAGGTACTGTCACTCTTTATTATGACAAACAAAGGTATTACAAAGGAAGACAAATAAAAATGGGACCATTTTGTGGCAATGTGTAAACAGGAAGAAATGCAGTGATTCCATGCATACAACAAACAAGGAAAACAATCGTTAAACATACTTGTGACAAGAACAAAATATTACTATTAGAAACTACTGTTATCATGCTATAAATCGTTCAAAATAGTAAACAAAAAAATATCTAAGCAAACGGTTTTTATTTTGACCCATTGTGATAAAATTTTCATTCATTTCGAGATGAGCTCATTCTGAGAAGTACTTATTTTGAGAAGTGTTCATTTTGTTAAGTGCTATTTTGAGAAGTGCATATTTTGCAAAGTGCACATTATGCGAAGTGCACATTTTGCGAAGTGCACATTTCGCGTCAAACCCGTTTGAGATGCACGACCTCGAGCTGTCCTTGTGTATGGGACTCACACGAGAGAGTTTCCAAAGCGAAGGGTAGACCGTCGCATTGTCAACTGCAAGATTAAAATAAACAACAAAGGTACCCAAAATAGAGGAATACCATCTGGCCCAGCGGATGGACTGGGACTGGGCCTTCAAGCGTTTAGCTGCTACCTACAAATCGTTGTTGTTTAAATACTGTCCAACGCAATGCGGGATGATGGCGTAACGGATTCCTCGCGTTCCGCGATTTCATGAGACAGCACTGGCTTATCATTTTATTATTATACATTATTATAGGGTAGAAATACCGAGTTAAAATAGCTAGCAAAAGCATTAACATCGTCCAACCCGGTTAGCATTTTATCCCCGTACTCGTATCACTGGCAGTTTTGCTGGGATCTAACCTAACCTAACAAAAGATCAGATCGGGTCTCGATCCATCTCTGCTCGTTTCATGTAGCTATCATAGGCGAATTTTATCAATGCCTTTACAAGTTGCCTATAATTTAAACATAGACTTATAGTACTCACAATTAATTAAAGCTTCCTTCGATTTTTTTAAATAGGTGTACTTGATTTGAATATTTTTATTATGTCAGGAGTACTTATACCATGTTGGATTATATACCTCGAGCCATGCTTCCTTTGCTTTTTCACAGGAACTGTATGCAAACGCAAACAGTCATGCACATTTTGGTAAAAAAAAAAATTACGGCCCTGTCGACGACGAATGTTTCAAAACCTCATCCCATGTTAACCCTGAAATAGTTGCATATAGCTGCTGGAAGTCAGCTTTCCTAAAGTTCGGCTGAGGTAAGTCATGTGATGTCAGTGCGGGCGGCGTCAGCGTGCTCACCACAGGCGCACGCGCAGCCGGCCGCGGCACACTGAGCGTCACCCCGAGCGCTGCTGGTTTGATGCATTATTCCGCCCATGTACTACTATTGTATATAAAGTTTAAATAAACAAAATTGTAATTTATCTATTAAAATTATAAAAACTAGAAGCTTTAAGAGCTGAAACCGTTGTTGTGTTAACTTTTAATTTAGACTTTTTTTACAGAATACTTAAAGATCCTATTTTAAGAAATAGTTCCGACTGAAATTATAAGAAACTAGCAGCGCCCCGCGGTTTCACCCGCGTACTTCCCGTTCCCGTGGGAATACGGGGATAAAATATAGCCTATGTTACTCAGGGTGGCTTTCTAGTGGTGAAAGAATTTTCGAAATCGGTTAATTAGTTTTCGCGTGAAAGCGTAACAAACAAACTTACATTCACACATATATATTAGTAGGGATAGCCGCGGGGAGGATCTCTGGCAACCACCTAAAACAGCAATTCGTAACCTTAGAATGAAAGTATAAACTGAAACTATATAAAACCTATTCTAAAACCCTGTGACAACCCAAGTTATTACAGTAGAGCAGCGGTTCCCAAACTAATTTTGTCTACTGCCCACTTTGAGAATAAATTATTTTTAGCGCCCCCATATTTTTTCTTCTACTTAAAAACCACTATAACTTCAAATTAAATAAATTATTGTGAGCTATATTATCGCCCGGAAGACACGGTGGAGCATACAGTGAATGTCTGCCCTACACGGCGGGGCAACGCCGTGTCCTCGTCGAGGCGATTGACGGCGGCGACCTCTCGTATCCGGCCCTGGTTCAATCCATGGTCCGGAGCGAAGAAGTATGGGAAGCGGTGAGCTCCTTCTGCGAAGCAGTAATGCTAGCGAAGGAGGAGGCAGTGCGAGGGAAACCTCACGCCCAACCGCCGCAAAAGAAGAAGACGCCTCGGGCGTCGGGAATAGCAGGGTGATTCCCAGCCACCGTAGGTGCGATTTGTTCGAAAGAGTCACCGCAGCCCTCGAGCGCAAAGGGCACTAGAAGGATCACGGGTGGGTTTTAGTCAGTAAAAGTCTGACACTCCCTTTCACTCTGCCGAAAGCGGGAGAAGTAATTTGGTGATTTCCTATCCAGAAAAAAAGTCTTCAAAATATGCTACATTCTTGTCTTTCTTATCTGAATGCATTTTGTTCAAAAGAGTCTTGAATGTTTTTAAACATAGAAGGCACAAATAAATGGTGTTCTCGAACTAATTGCTATCTATTATTTCAATTAAATTTAACAAGGCTTAAAGCTGTTGTACCGGTTACCACAATTTTATTGGACAACAGTTCTAATTAAGACATCTGTCATCTTCATGGTCGCGGACTCGGTCATAACAAAAATGAGCTAGATTTAATTAGTTTCGGGATACAGTAATATGAAACCGATGCGTGGTCCGACAAGCACCTAGCCAGTTTTCTTTTGCCTGTGTTTTCAAACACTTATAGAGACCAGAGGCATGGGCGTAGCCAGCCATGGGTTCAAGTTGAGGCAGCAGTCTAGAATAAAATGTAACTAGTAAACTAAACCCGCGGTCTTACCCCGTTTTATTTTTTCATACAAAAAGGTAACACCCCTAGCACCCTGTATCTGTATGTATAATTCAAATTATCCAAAACACTTTCTTATTGCTCACCTACACCACGACGCATTCCATGAAGTTCTGAGAAATCTTCAGGGGTTTTTTTCTATAACATAATATATACCAACTTCTATATTTTTATATTACTTCAGTGTTTTGATACAAAACGTTCGTCGCTTGAATGATTTCCTTAAGAGCGTGTACGCCGTATGGCATTTCTTACAAATTTTCAAGTCACTATTTTTTGCTAAATGACTCAACCGATTTTAATGAACCTCACACATATAAGCAGGATACATAGATCTAAAAAGTTAGTTAAAAACATTTTCGAAATGTCTTGTTTAAAAAAAGATAACTAGACATTTATGGACAATTTAAAATGGGTTTAATTTAACTGTACCTAACACTATTTATCGAAAATATTTTCAACTAACTTTTCGACGTCGACGACCAACAGTAATACGTATTAAGATGTGCGTTACATCAAGGGCGTGTATTACCTATGTATGACCATAAAATAATTTTACAAGAAGTTTTTTGATATTCATTCAATACACCGATTCAAACTTGCATTTTATGTTTATTTATTTAAGCAAATGAATGGTCTATACTTACATGTATGGTGATGAACTTGAAAGTATACAACTATCTAAATAGGTAGATTGCAGATAGTACCTGCAGTAAAACAACCTTGTTTAACATAAACTTCTTATTGCTTTTGTCTATTTAAACATGAAGTGTGATAGGTATTGAAAGTACCTATTGCTTAATAATAGGTATACTAACATAATATTTTAATCTAGCATGAAGTATCAATACAGCATTTTATAATATCTACTTAGCAGTCACACATTCTCATTCTTAAAAGGTACATAGATAAATCGTAAAAGAGACACATTCTAAACGTTATTAAACATGATTTTGCTAGAGGTTTTTGAAAATATAATGATGACGTAGTGTCATCATTATATTTTCAAAAGCCATGCTCATTTCTGCATTTATTTTAACCACATATCGTTAACATCAAGCGTTTTTCCTGATGACATGACACTGAGAACTTGACACTCGATACGATATCGCACAAAATAAGTTGCGCCATCAGAAAATACCCAAAATAAATTATAAAGAAAATTGCGCTGATTCAGTAGGCAGTGTTTCAAAAAACCTTATTTAGGATATTATTTGCTATCTTTTGCTAAAAGTCAGAGCTACACAGATATTATGAAGTACCTACTTACTTACAATGGGAAGGTACCTAAGTACAAGTTTAGAGGTGTCGTTACGTGACTATTTCGCTCAGACAATTTACACCATTATTAGTTAAACTGCTACTTTAACTAATAAAGTGCTTAAAATGTAATCTATTCCCAAAAACAATTTCCGTCGCATATGCCTTCAACACATTTTCTTGGAAATTGTATGCAAAACAGTAAAAAATTTGCGATGTGCTGCAATGAAAACAAACAAAAAAGTCATTAAAGTGGACAACGTTATCATTTCACATTACGTAAAAAAAAAAAACCTTAATATATACTAGGGTACCTCTGTATAGACTTAACCAATCACCAACGTGTGTAAATCATGTATCCAGTGTAAATACTCCTACCTATATGTTGAGGTAGACAACTCACACGTAGGTACTCATCCTGAGTTATTTTTTTTAAACTTTGCCTCACTCTAGGACTTTCTCCTGAATCGTGGCTGCGTTTACAAACATATTATAAACTCACATACACAAACAACCAAACTTGGAACAACTAGATATCTGTAGGCCATACAAATATTTGTTCCGTGTGGGAATCGAACCCGCACACGCAGTGCAGCAGCCAATTACTCAACCACTGCGCCAATCATGTCATCTTTTATCAATCATCAGGTCAAAGTTATTGTCTATCCATCATAATCGGTCCACCGAGTCCGAGTGATATTAAAGCCTAGGTCTAGGATATCGGCTTTTGGGCTAAACATAACTAGAGGCCCATATTGGAGTTAGATTTTGAGTTCAGTTGGGGTTCACATTTTGGAATATGGGTATGGGTATTAGGCAACTACTCATCGACACCGATTGAGTAGTCGGAAATGACTTACGCACGAGCGAGCTGCACAAAATAATATGGCCGTTCAAGTGGTACGTAAACACCAATGGGGGTTGTACCCCTCCTTTACTATACTTATTTTGGATGCCATAGGGGAACCCGTCCCTTATGATTGAATCATCTGAATGTTGATTATATTATCAGCAATATTTAGGTAGTTACTTACTTTTTTGTTCGCAAATATTAGTATTTTTTTTTTTTGGATATACCTAGCTTTTTAGCGATTTGCCAAATTTATTTAATTGCTTACTGCTTTATGGATAAATAAGATATAACCGATGAAGAGAAAATAAGTCAATCGCGACTACAAACTTTTCCAATGGATACGTAAACATAAGAAGGGGTTAGAGCTTTGATTAGTTTCGCTAACAAGTGGGAGGATGGTTTAAATGACGAAAATTCTGCTTACGTAATACTTGTACGGCCCCAGAACCAATCGGTAGGTAGGTTAATTTTCAACGACCATACAACCTCCAAAGACAATAAACAATTTTACATTTTCACAAAAATCTATTAAATGTTGTCTAACCTTTCTTCTCAAGAACATTTATAGGTATATATTTTATATATATTCTCTTTGCTAACGAGACTTTTAAAACCACCCATTATTCGTATCTCGATAATTGTATATTTACTAACAAAAAAAAAAAATCGTTTGCCTGCAATAATATTTGGGAATTAGACTTAGTTTGTAGTAGGTAGTAGGTACAGCATGAGGAGATTTCGGCTTAAGGGTATTTTTACATAATGTATGAATGAATAACCTCCGAAAAAATATTATCTTTAAAATAATCACGAAAAGAATTTCGAAATACCTACTGTTTTAAATTTTATGTTTGTATGTTCAATAATTATGCACTTACTTATTTAAATAATATTTATGAAGGTGAATTGCCATTTCAGTAGGTTAATATACCTACTCTTTCTACCTAATTCATATTGAATTAAGTGAATTAAATAAAACAACGATACTTTCGTGTTTAATTAAAACTTGTCCCATCCCTAATGAGATGACGGACGTGGCCTTGGTTGGACCAATCAGAGCGCAGTATCCCCTTCCCTCATACCTCACTATGTTGGCAGAATTGGTTGAGTGCATTAGATCAAGTACTTCGCGTCTAGAGGTTATATAGTCGTTGAGCTTTATAAAGTAAACAAGTAAGAAAAAAAACATGAGATACTCACGTCACAACAAGGTATACAGACTGTGAAGGGTATAACAAATAAGTAGAAATGCAGAGCAATATATGCAATCCAAAACGAGACAAATATTAAAAGAAGAAACCAAATTATCGACATAATGCAGCGGGACATCTGAAAAAAAAAACAAATTAGAAATGTTAGGTGTTGATTCAACTAACATACGTTTGTGATATGTTCCTGATCAAATCACCCGTATTTGCTGCCACCGCATAAGTTCTTTTCCACGTTTAGGACTAATTTAGGATTTCAAAATGTCTTGAGAGATTAAAAACTGGCTAGTTTTGAAAGACTTCAGCAGCTTTTTAAGGGGTTTCAAATCCGTTATAGAAGAACATAGATCCCACCATCTCCATAGTTATTAGACTAAAGTTCCTTCTTAACTTTTTACGTAAACATAGTAATAGAAAGGTCAGATGGGTAATATTCTCATATAAAAGATATGCGGAAAAGAGCGTCAAGTCCTGCAAACCTCCGTTGAAAAGGGAGGATCATCATAACAACTGCCCTATAGGTACCTAGTCAACTAACTATAGGGCAGTTATTATGATAATATACAACAGCCCAAATAACACATCGCACGATAGACTGTAATACTGCGATGCACAATTTCGTTAGTAGGTAGTTAGTTCCCTGTAGGCGGTATAGATGGCGATGGCGTAGCGGTTCTTTTTTCCAAGTATTGTAATCCGTTTTATTTTGTTACTAGCTGCTGCCCGCGAGTTCGTCCCCGTGGAATCCCCGATTTTAAGACATTCTTTATCGCTGCTCCGCTCCTATTGGCTTAAGCGTGATGATATATAGCCTAAAGCCTTCCTCGATAAATGGTCTATTCAACCCAAAAAGAATTTTTCAATTCGAACCAGTAGTTCCTGAGATTAGCGCGTTCAAACAAACAAACAAACAAACTCTTCAGCTTTATAATATTAGTATAGATATAATTAAACGGAGTAACAATACAGTTTATTTCTAGTGTACCTAAGTGTAGTGTCTTACAGGTAGATCAAACCACTGATGAAAAAATAAATAAATTATAGAGTTTAATGTAAGTATGTGTTAATTAAAAACGATTCTAAATTATACAAAAAAGTTTGTTATAATGGCCAAATCTCGGTTGATATTAAATTAAAATTTTGAATTTTGATTAAAAATAGCAGTAATGTAATTAAAATGACATGGAATATTATTAGCGAAACGGGAAGGTCTTGCAATCGAAATAATGATAATATAGTCTTGCTATTAATGACAGTGTAATTAATTTAGATTCCGAAGTCGCCGCGGCTTATGAAAATTTCTTTGCAGAGATTCACGTATCAACAACTACATTTCTAAATTCATTACCCACCGCTGCAGAAATTTCACTTAAAAAAAAACGATCCACTTTCCTTAAATTGAGTTTAAATTCCAACATGTCACTTGTAAAAATATTATAAAAACATTCTTTGAATTTCAAAAAGACGGCAGATCTATGGGTAATTCTGTTGATCTTGTAAAGTCCATTATACATATTGTGACACCAACCTTAGCTGTTATTTTTAATAAATGTGTTGACCGTGGTAAGTTTCCTGATCTAATGAAGTATAGTAAAATAATACCTTTATTTAAATCGGATAGTACCTACATCAGCCCCCCTAGCCAAGTTGATAATCTGCAATCGTTAACGCTAGTCGAAAACGAATCAAATGTATGAGAATGAAATCGTCTCAACGTTAAGTCACGTGGTTAGAGCAAACGAACAGAAAATTCGTAGCCAAGTTCACATCGTTCAAAATGATAGAATGAAATGTTCAACGCTACATCCTTTGTTAAAATGTTTAAACTGAATGTTTAAAACCATTTAAACAGAGTTTAAATATTAACCTGTTTGATGTTTGTAGAATCAATCGCCAGAGACTAAGGAATAGGTATCGTTTTTCTAAATACATTGTAGAATGAGCGGCCGACTCAGGCGCGTCAACATGGCTACCAACTTCTCGTTTTCTACAGTTGCTGACACCGAGGCGTTAACGATTGGAGAATAGAATTCGACACGAAACGTTTGTAACTTGGCTAGGGGGGCAGACCCTCCTAATTATAGACCTGTATCAGTGCTACCTACTTTTAGTAAATTTTTTGAGAAAGTTATTCTAAATCAAATGCAAAGATATTTTCATAAATCACGTCGTCGTTTTAAAAGGGTCGTTGAACAACCGATGCCGGTGTTGAACTGTTAGGACATATTTATAATGCATGGGAGGACAAATGCGATGCTTTGGGTTTTTTTTTGCAATTTGTCCAAGGCATTCGATTGTGTTCTTCAAGAGACATTAATCATGAAGCTACACTATTACGGAACCCGGGACGCCTCTCTGGAACTTCTTACTTAAGTAATAGGGTTCAGACAGTTGACGTCAACGGTAAAAGATCTCCAAGGTCTGTAGTGGGGATGGGGTTCCCACAGGGCTCGATATTAGGTCCCTTTTTGTTTTGCGGAGCAATTTGCCACGGCAGCAGAGTTTCACCCCGGCTTAGCGCCTCCACGCGCAACGCATGAACGTGCGCGTGGGCTCTCGCCTCCAGATCCCACGGCAGTAGTCCGGCAAGGAGGCTCGCCGCTTCGCCGGAGACCGTGCGGTATAAACCGGATGGCCATGACCTTCTAGGCCGATACCAGGTGGCGCGCTGGCAGTCGCTTTACAGACAACGCCCACACTGAGGCCCCGTAAAGGGCCATGGACCGCACGATCGCTGTATATAGCCTCCGGCAGGAGGCGTTTGGACCCCCTAGATTGGGCAGAGAAGAGGACCCGACGTAAAATCGTAATTGCAAAAGGAGTAGGTATCTATCAAAAGGCCTATATGTTCTATTCTAGTTTCTGTCTACCCCGATTGGAAAGAGGCTTAAGTTTATCAATAAACATTCATATGTGTGTTTTTGTTATTCACATGTATATTGCCTTCTACAGTCAGAAAGAAAATATACAGCACAACATTTTTTTAGTCCCAGTTGACTTCATTTCCAGTCTTTGGTTAATGCTTTTGATTGAACGTGAATTGCAGCATCGATACACATAAAATCCCCCAAAATACAGTTATGTGAGCACTTGGGGCACTGTAAATGTGGCTCATGTCCTCAACAGGGGCGCCGCAATCATGCATTGGGTAGGCTGTCTGATTCAGAGTTTTCTTAATAGGGCAGTGCAATTCAGTTTCACAAAGTCGTGAGCTGATGGATAGGCACTTCTCTTCCCGTAGTTATCATCTCCATCGCCTGTGTATCGACAGAAACTCTTGCAGCTATTTACTTTTTTCGGGGTTGACATGTGGTCGTAGAAGGGAATGTCGGTTATCGGTTTCCTAGTCCTTTTTACACTATCAGCCTCATTCTAATGCGAATCAAAATTCTTTTGGACCACCTGAGATCAGACAGACAGCTACAAATCACAATACTTGGATCATTTATTTTTCTCATACAAGTCGTAGAGCCCAATCATCTTATCCACGATATTTTTCGAAATATGGTATAGGGAAGTCTGTGCACAGCAGTGGATTAACATGGACTAACTACACATGTTATATATAACCCAAGTATAATATAAACAATAAGTAATTTATAATCACAAATTCGCCGTAGGTACCAGTCAAAGCAATCGTTTTACTTTACTCTTTATCACCTCAATAAAATATAGATAAAGAAACTCAAGAAAAAAAGCCGTTCACTTCTTTCGAATCCGTCATCTTCGTTCTACTTTGGTTCAGTTCAAGATAAAAAATAAAAAACTGAATATTTCTTTGATTAATAGATGGTATCAAATAATATATTTCATCCAGGGCCCGCTTTAACTTACCTACTACCCCGTATATTTATCGAATGCGTAGGCAGTGTGAACTCACTCTCCTGAGGGTTTCGACAAATTTCAAGCGACATAGACACAAGTACGGGCTAAATTCACTATTTGAAGCCATAACTGAAGACTTCGGTGATCAGTCTCGCCACTTGACAACTGACTAGGTAAAACTAATGATATACATTGACTAACACATCGCGCGTACGACGACCTACCTTAAATGGATGACGGTCTGTTCTATGTGCTTTGATCCACTATGACCCGTTGTTTTACATACGTTAGTTGTCTTTTGCTTAGGTACCCTTACAAAAAATATATTAGGTAAAGTTAGAATTGACAAATACTAGTGATCACTTTTCAGAGTTAAAACAAATATGTCAATTATTTTCTATAACAATTATTTCCAGCCATGAAGCTATGAGGTTTCCTCTTAGGAAGCATTCTTCATAGTAGAAACGAAGCGATGCAGAGGCGGAGTCTGCGGAGGAACCAAAGTCTGACTATTAAGAAAACGCGGAAAAAAATCATTGTAAGCAGGGGCGGATCTATGTAAGGGCATTCTGCTGCAGCCCAGGGCCCCAAGGATATCAAGGACCCACAGTTCCCATTGAAGACAAAATAAACAATATCGTCACAACGCTGTTAGCAAATAAAAACGACTAATAAGTTCCAAATAAATTGATTTTCAATGATTGTGATGTATGTACTTGGTTGGTGTCTTCGTGTTTTTTAGAAAAGTTTATATTTTTTTCTGTACATAGGTACTTAATTGTTTCTTTACTGTACATAAATAGGTATACCTGGGTATCACAAAAAAAAACTAGTGCAGCGGGGCCCTATGGGTCTTGCAACCGAGCTGGTAGACACACCCAATCGGCACCAGATGCAACCTGGAAGAGAACGGGGTTAAGCTGTTGGGCGCGGCGAGGGAAGTCTCCAAGGTCGCATGCCAACGCCCTTCCGACTTAACTCAGCCCTGAAGGGGCCGAGCTGTGTGTCGAGTCCACACCACTTGAATTCGTTGGCACCGTAAGGTTTCTCCCAAGTACCACGAAACTGTGGTATTAACCCTTAAAGGGCCAAAAACGCGAACGTCGACCGACTGCGAGCACTTACGCACTCATAGTCGATCAAACGTAAACTAACCGGCAGTGATATGCGGAGCGTAGCGAGTTGTAGACAATTTCGTAGCTCCGCGTAGCACTGCTACGAGAAGGCGGGGCCTAAATGAACGGCGTAGCAGTGTTAGGTTATTTTCGTTACGGAATTTCTGGATTCGGTCTCCACGCTCAAGGCCCGCGCCTTGAGCGTGGAGACCGAATCCAGAAATTCCGTAGCAGAAGTAGAAGTAGAAGAGTAGAAGCTATGCAATAGCTTAAAAAGAAAAGAAAGAAAGAAAGAAATTGTATAGGTGTATAGGTATCTATCATCTATATACAACAGCGAATAGCTGTAAGCGTAGAATATATAATTGCATAAGTTGATAAAAAATGCTATGCAAGCTTTACCGCGGCAGTCCCCGAGTTCCACATGTATTTTTTTTAATGGCAAACATATCGACAATTCTGCCAATGTCAACTGTGATAAGGAAACTGGAAAGACGTGTGTGAAAACCACATGGAAAATCATCATAGTAACTGTCAAACAGACAGAATTGTCAATGTCAGAATAGTTATGAGGAATGAGATATACTTGCAAAATTCAATACCAGGGCATCCAAGTACGAGTATGTAGAAATAGGTACCAGGGTCGAAAACCAGGTATAAAATACCTATAAGTATTTGGTGGTATTCGGTCTAGTTCGTATATTTCCCAGTGTTATTATTCCCCCTCTCCGTATGTGTTCTCTGCTACAGATAAGTGAAAACCAGTAAAAAAAAAATGGAAAATACCTGCATAGGAAATCAGCTCCATTATAAAAATAAGAATCAGAAAAACCGAACTTCCAAATATATTTTCGCTGCTACGATTATGCTTCTTAATGATAAGGTAACAAGAAAAAATTCCTATGCAAGTATTGTACACTCTTACGTCGTACGCCAAAGACGCACCCACGGGCAGCGAAGGGCTTGCGAAGGCGGCGCCCCCTAAAAACTAAAATGCTTGCATAGGAAATTGATTCGTATCTACTTTTAAATAAGGAGCATAACCGTATCAGCGAAAAATACTTGCAAGTTCAAAGTATTTTTTTTGCAAATACGATTGTGCTCCTTATTCATAAGGCAGCAGGAATCAATTTCCTATGTAAGTATTTTGCAAATAATTTCACACTGTCTTGCAAGTTTTTCCTGCCCGTACCAGGGCACCGTACTTCGAAGCAAAGCCTTGGTTTACAAACCTGGTGTGGTAAATACGTCTTAGCTCTAGTTATGACTATATCTCATTGAGATAGGAAAAACATGGAGACGCTGCGTTATTCTATACATACATTTGCTTATACAAATATGAGTGAAATATGATTCAGAACTTGAAATATCGTTAGGTTAGGTTATCCCTTATGACCCGGATATTCAAAAGAGAAGACGGAAAGACATTGTTGCCCACTCCCCAGTCCCCAGGTATTCGAACCGTTTTTGCTAGACGTCAATATGAGACTCAATCTGCCTACATAATATAATAAAATCAACTTCATATCCGTCGTATGAGTGTAAAAAAAGTACAGTTAGATGGCTAAACACCATAAGTTATGACGAAACTGAAGTAATTTTGACTAGAATTAGCTAAACTTATTCAAACATACACCACGTGCACATACACCCACACAAACACTAAACAACACATACACACTTACACACACACACATGCATTTACTACTTTCTTCTTAATTATTTTTAGCTTGTTTTATCTCTAATTTTATTTTTCATTTGTCACCTGTAATACGGTCTCAACACTTGTTATGTTAGATATGTAAGGGAAGAAGCAGAGCCCCAACACAAGTACTTCGGTAACTTACTGAGGCAGCCTTTTTTTTTTTGGATGGGAAATCATCAAATGACTTCTCCCGCTCTGGGCGGAGCGGAAGGGAGTGCCAGACTCTTACTGACTAAAACCCACCCGTGATCCTTCTTGTGCCCTTTGCGTTCCGGGGCGGCGGTGACTCTTTCGAACAAATTCCGCAACAATTTTATGTTATGAAAGCAATGTCTGAGATAAAATAAAAACATTTTCATTTTCATTCATATCGTTAGGTCCCTGTATTCTTTCTAGTGAGGTAAGCTCATTTGATAAAAGAGACAACTATATTTAAGCTGTTGCTAATCATGGCAACATTTTGTCTTGACGTAGTGATAGTTGTAGGTAGTGCCGTAGCACAGCAACGTTTTCAGCTTGGTAACAGCGGCCATCTTAAGCGACGAGTTCATGGTTGTTTTGCTGTCAAATGGTTGTTTATTATTTGTATTATTGAGATTTCCGAGAAATTTTACTTTTGAGAGATTTTACTTTTAAAACTGCATGTAAATATTGAAAAACAGAAACTCAACAAGCCTGTGTGTTGTATTGTGAACTGTGGTACAAGAAAGAATCAAAATCAACCTCAAGTGTCTTCGCATAGGTTAGTTGATGGTTTTCATGCATTAATACACACAATAATATACATTCGATGATACTATTGTAATGCAATCATGAATTTATGGCTAACGTGGTATAATATTTGGATTAACCATATAACAGGCCTTTTTATTACATTTGTTAATTTGAGCTTTTGTTTACAAACATATTATTATGTCATAATGGAATAGTGTTGTACCGTTGCCGACTTACCGTAATAGTCTCCGAAACTAGTTCCTTCGCTGAAACATTATAACATAAAAATCCTGTGTGTAGCATGGTGTTACTAACTCCATACTCGAGCGTGCCTTATGCGCGGCGATGGCGAGAATATACTCCCGCCAGCGATTCCCGCCAAAAACTTAAGTGGACAGAGGACCGCGAAAAGCGAACGACTTTTCGCGAGACGCTCCGTTAAATTTTTCCATTGTTTTACTGTTTGTGCCTTTTTACCGTTTTTACTTCTACATTATATTTTATTTATACCACCTGATAACGTGCCGAACTCATTCCATAGCCCATTAAGTCAAACCCTAAGAAACTTTCTCACAAGTGTCGCCCAACTCGTGGCCACGATATCAGTGCAAAATTCAGTGAATAGTTAAAGGTGAAGATAATCCTGTCGTGCTAAAACTAAAACATAAAGTGAACGGTTTCCGACAGTGCATTTATTCCAAACAGTGAAAAAACCATCAAAAGAATTTGGGCGAGTCCATTCTTCCCGCCAAAAATCGTAACCGACGCCGACGCGCGAACGAGCAAGTCTCGAGTTTTGGCGGGAGCTTAAAAAAAAAAATACGTTCGTCGTTTCTAACCGTGCTACGGAAAAATTTCGAATACGTGTTCGTTAATATTAACGACCCATTCAACCATTACCCGCGTTGTTCGAGTGAGTAACAGCTGAGCTAGAGTGCCCTGTTACCATGTCGCCGAAAACAACAAAAAAACGTGCAGGAAGAGATGGTGGGTCGGGCTCCGACACAGATCTGGAACAGGATCGGACGATGGTACCAACGTCATCATCATCACCGAACCAGGGCTTGAAATACCGTTAAACATATGGTATCGTTACAGGCAGATATCGTTATCTAATAAATAACGTTACTATATTTACCGGTATTTTTGGCACATTTTATCGTTAAAAATACGTAACGGTAAAATCTTCGCTATCGTAATTTTTATCGTTATGAGTTAGTTTTGTTACCGTCGCTCTCGTTCAATCAGGGCTTGAAATACTGGTAACGTTACAATCATAACGTTACATCTGGCACATTTTATCGTTATGAGTTAGTTTTGTTACCGTCGCTCTCGTCCAATCGCAAAAAAATGTTAGACATCATCGATAAAACTAAAATACGGACAATGCAGAAAATAATTAAGCAAGAAGATAAATGTGAGAACAAGGAAGAAGCTGGAATGGTTACAGAAAGTAAATGTGAGACCAAAAAATACCTAAAACGGTTACAGAATGCATACACCTCCGAGAAGACCTGTTCAGAGTGTTATCTATACTAATATTATAAAGCTGAAGAGTTTGTTTGTTTGTTTGTTTGAACGCGCTAATCTCAGGAACTACTGGTCCGATTTGAAAAAATCTTTCAGTGTTAGATAGCCCATTTATCGAGGAAGGCTATAGGCTATATATCATCACGCTAAAACCAATAGGAGCGGAGCAGCGATAAAGAATGTTTTAAAATCGGGGATTCCACGGGGACGAAGTCGCGGGCAGCAGCTAGTATTTAATAACTGTGTTGGTGATGATGGGAGAAATGAGAATTTTTCTCTACAAGGAGAATTACAGTTTTAGTCCAGTAGCCAGAAGTCTATGCCCTTCGATAATTCAAAAGTGTTTAATTTTCGCTGAGTGGATAAGTCTCGTAAATTCATTGCTATTTACAAAAATGCTAACAGTTTAGAGTGATGCAATAGGTATTAAGTAGGTATTTCTTATTATTTCGTGTTATACAAATATTAGAAAATTTAAATTAAAACAATATACGGGTTCTTTGTAAGTACTATCTAAAGGATACATTAGTGAAAATGCTAACAGATAGGTACTATGGAACAATAGAAATCTAAAAATGTCCCGTAACTCATACAAAAATTTTTTTAAGTTTTTCAAATCAATTCTTATATACTTAAAGAGATTACCTTACAATAAAAGTTCTAACAACTAAGTATATGGCTGCACGAGTAATTGTATTTTTTCTTTATGATTAGCGATATATTGAATTGAAGTTTATAAAGTTTGCACTTGTATATTCGTAATAATAAACTCTGCTACCACACAAAAGTTTCAACAAATGCATAATATGGCTTTTGTTTAAATTGCGAATAACTATTTTCGATAACGAGCCGCGTAAGTACGGCGCGTGCGATCGCTGCTGAGTAGCAACACTCCCCCGCCCGCTCCGATCGGGGATGTCTCTATCGCCACATACCTACTGACCGCTTTTAGTTGCCATAGTACCTACATCATAGAGAATGTAACCACTAGAGAGCGTATAGGCTGATTTCTTCTAAGCACACGACTCACTACTGCGGGCCGGGGAACGAGGAAGAATGCGCGACTGCAATTGGTCAGTTCAAGGTCAAGTTGCGTAGGTATGCCTATCGTTAGAGTGGCACTACTTCATTAGGGGAAAATAATCGATATCGATAAAATGGATTTTAACATTATGAAAAATACTCAATTAAAATCATAGAAACAATATTTAATCAAAATCAATCAATTACAAAAATAAACAGACGTATCCTGTTATTATTGGTTTTTAAAATGAATTATTTTGGTATATGTTTTTTGAATCAAAGTTTTAGGGTCCTTGTTCTTTGTAAAAAAGATAAACGAGCGTCTACATATTTCTGAATTATGCATCTTGCTTATTATACATTATATATAATTATATTATTAAATTATATCCAATCAGAGATTTTAAAACCGATCTAAAAAAATAATAAAATAACCGATCGGTCCCGGTCGGGGACAGAGAGACAAAGAGACAAAAAAACAGGGACAGAGAGACAAAAAAAAATAAATCGAAAAACAAAGAAACTTGCATAAAAAATACTGACGAACTGAAACTCCTCCTTTTTGAAATCGGTTAAAAGTACAGGTATTTTATCACATTATGTGAATAGAATAAAAACAAATAGTTTTTTCGACATCGACTTTCAGCTAGCTATTATTGACACCACTATTTTTCTCGATAAAAATACAAAGAGAAAAAAAGGGATAGAAGCATTAGAATTGTCTAATGAAAGAACGAGACGTTTCCAAAAGACATCAACGCGGAACTCAACAGTGTACTCGTTTACCCCAAACACCATTTTAAATAGACCCCTGCGGTGACTCATAATCTGATTAAATCAAACATAATTTTTGTTCGCTTTAATTATCGATGAAAAGTTATGTCATCCTTTTTGTATCTAGATGTCTTGGAATGCTTCCCGCACCATTTCACCGCGCATGAAGGCATTTGGATACGATAAAATTGCATAAAAAGTTATCAAAATTTGTATTAATCTAGCGTGCGCACAGGTCTGACACTTGGGCACAACTAAAATGGTTACTCTGACCGTAGCCTATTTATAGGCGACAAAACACTAATAGTTTTCGAGCGTCGGGGCACTGTATGCGCAGTCTAGTGGTTATATTGTCTTTGACCTACATGTTCGGTACGTAACGCTTCAGAGCAGTAGATACTAACAACAGAGTGATGGCCACCATACTAGCAAGTGTAATTGTAAATTAGTCACTAATGCACCCAAAGGAACTGTGCTTTTTTTCATTTACAAATAAGATTAGACATTTACACAAAACTTTTTAAAAGTCCGTTCAACCGATTTGTATTTCTATTCCGTAAGCATAAAGATGGCATTAAAAGCAAAATCATCAAGCATGATTATAATACCAACTATTTACTGCAGCTGCCATTTGTCATGCCACCAACGTAATGGAAGTCAAAATCGGTTGAACGGACAGTAAAAGATTTATTTCAATGTCTAATCTTATTGTGAATAGGGTATCGTATGCGATGATAATTTAAAAGCACCATTTGTTTGACGGGTCCGAAGTCCGAATAGGTAGACAGCATTTGTTATAGTACCAGAGACAAAAGCGACTTTGATTTTTCGGATAATTGTTTCGGGTTTCGGAATAGGTACCTATCACTAAATGTACATTAAAATAATGAAAGAAAAACAGGTAAGGTGCATTCGGCTAACTCCGAAAATCGGGATATTCCAATAATATCAAATATCTAGAAATCGCAGCATAATTTTTTGCTCTAACAACATTCGAATCCAACCCCGCGTTTCAACTGGTCAAGACGCTTTGAGCGTGTGTTGGTCTGTTAACAACATTTTTGTGAGCGAGTGATATTTCACGCGCTTTTTTGTTTTATTGGATTTACCCGACGATCTATAAGAAGAATCATGTACAGTATTCAACTGGTTGTTTTTTAATTCGATAGATTTTCGTTTAAGTGTACTGTTGAGTAAGATTAGGACACTCTAGCTCAAGTTTTTTTTGTTTTTATTGGAATTAGTCTACTCGGGTAATTATGAATTATAAACCATTCGGTTTTGCCCGAATATTTATTTTACAAAGAAATAAGTCGGCGGAAGTACCGTGTTCCCCAGTTAATGGGTTGTGGAGGTCTGGTAGGCAGCCGCTTCACGTAAAATACTGGTATTCAGCTGAATCCGGCTTGACTGGGAGCCGACCCCAATGTAGTTGGGAAAAGGCTAGGCAGATGAAAGAAATAAGTCGGCGATTCTCAATTTTTGCTCCTAATTGAAATTGTAATATAAAAACTTTTCAATGTGCACTAACGTGTTTTAAACTGTCAACTGTCATTTTATTTAACTGTTTTTTTTAATCAACAACAACAAGGAGTACCTTTTACCTAACTATTGCGTAGTAAATCGATTGGCGATGCAATTAAAACCATGGAAAAATGTTAAAGGA
Source organism: Hecatera dysodea (assembly GCA_905332915.2). Lineage (NCBI taxonomy): Eukaryota > Metazoa > Arthropoda > Insecta > Lepidoptera > Noctuidae > Hecatera > Hecatera dysodea. The sequence goes on along the minus strand of HG995298.1, from coordinate 12,360,444 downwards.
TATGAATGATTTTTATTTTGTAAGTAGGTTGTAAAAACACTTTTACACGTCAATCTGTTTTGGCCGTTATGAAAACTAAATGAGTCCGGTGTTTCCTAGCTGACTACCCTCTTCTTCCCTGAGAAGAAACACCGAAACAAATTCAGAGGTCAAGATCTTTTGAAGTCCATGTAAGCCGGTATCCGCCGAGTTATGCTAAGAGACAGTAATACAAAATGCGTGCGCGTGAGCGAGATGGAAGCAAGCATATAATGTTTTTTTTTGGAACGAAGTTGTAACGACACTTTTTGTGTCACGATTTGGATGGAAGGGGTAAGCAGCTGTTAGTGAGGTCACGATTTGGATGGGTGTGTTAAGCAATTGTTGGCAAGGTTGCGAAAAGGATGGGTGGAGTTAAGCAACTAATAGTGAGGTCGCGGTTTTGGATGGGTGGGGTTAAGCAGCTGTGAGTGAGGTCACGATTTGGATGGGGGGTTAAGCAACTGTTAGTGAGGTCACGACTTGGATGGGTGTGTTAAGCAACTATTGGTGAGGTCGCGATTTGGATAGGTGGGGTTAAGCAGCTGTGAATGATATTACGACTTGGATGGGTGTGTTAAGCAATTATTGGTCAGGTCGCGATTTGGATGGGTGGGGTTAAGTAGCTGTTATTGAGGTTATGATTTGGAAGACACATTGAGAGCAACTCGATTATGTCTTCCTCTCAGAATGGATGTCGGAAGGGGTCCCGCGGCACTAAGGAGCTACTCCTCATAGACATGGCCATAAGCCAACAGGTTCGTCCCTCCCGCAAGGAGCTGTCGAAGGCCTATGACTCAGTGCCACATACATGGCTCATGAAGGTGCTGGAGTTGTATAAAGTCAATGCAGCTCTACACGCCTTCCTAATGTCGTGTGTGGGGCAGTGGAGGACGGTCCTTCACTATCCAGGATGTCAACAGATCCAAGCGAACAGTGAACCGATAAGGATCGAGCACGACATATCTCAGGGCGACAGTCTCAGTCCACTGTGGTTTTGTCTGGCTCTCAACCCTCTTAGTACATTGCTAGAGGGTTCGGGCCAAGGCTACCGGTTTAGATGAGGTGGTCAGGTCATATCGCACCTCCTTTACATGGATGATTTGAAACTCTTTGCACCCAACAACTTGCAACTGATGAAGTTACTGAAGGTAACAGAAACTTTCAGTAGCGCCATCAGGGCCCCAAGTCTGCTATTTTTATAAATTTATCATTCTAACACGATCCCATTGTCATTTTGCTAAAAGTTCGTAATCTGCTAAATTCATAAGTGTCGATCATTGGTCGGTCAATGGTGTTGTAATACTATTTGATAACCGAGCTATTAAAAGAAATGACTGCACAACGACGTTCTAATGGTAGGTCACTGATCGCCTGTGGACGGTGAGCGTGGGTGACTCGTCGTCCGATATCAGGCTGAGTCGACGACGCGTCGTGTTCCACGCGCGTCTCAAGGAGCCGTCAGCACCAGGTACGGGGCCCCATATGCCTGCTAGGGTTGCGGAATTTGTTCGAAAGAGTTACCGCGGCCCTGGAACGCAAAGGGCACAAGAGGAACACGGGTGGGTTTTAGTCAGTAAGAGTCTGACACTCCCTACCGCTCCACCCAGGGCGGGAGGGGTCATTTGATGATTTCCCATCCAAAAAAAAAATGGTAGGTCACTGATCAAAGGGTTTGTCAAAATTTTAGCAGACTACCGCATACATCTGTCATTAATTTGTAATTATGTACGAGATTACCATTCTATGCTATTTCTTTCAATGGAGTGTCATGGGTTGACCACTGGAAAGTCATAGTGACGCTTTTATATTATTAGATTACCAAACTTGTCAAAATCAACCTCATTGACCATTCTGACACTATTGTAATAGCAGACTTGAGGCCCAGGATGGAATTTGGTGTGGAAAAATGTGCAGTCATGCATGTGAAGCGAGGTGAGATTATGGAATCCGAGGGAACCCAACTCTCGGATTCCATACACCTTAGATCCCTTTGCTCAACCGACACTTACAAGTATTTGGGTATGTCGGAAGCGTTGGGCATCAATGCTGCTGACGTGAAACAATCGTTGAAGGAGCGCTTCTTTGGCCGCCTGAACAAGTACTAAATAGTCTTTTATCAGACGGAAACAAGGTGCGCACCTTCAACGGTTGGGCCATGCCGGTATTGATGTACTCTTTCGGCATACTTAAATGGACTCGGACGGAACTAGATGCCCTGGAAAGGAGGGTCCGTTCACTGCTGACCGCAAATCGGATGCATCACCCACGATCTTCGGTGATGAGGCTGTATATTCCGCGGAAGTGTGGAGGTCGTGGCCTTATGCAGGGTTTATCCCTGCACGCGAGATATGCAGTCTCAGGGAATTCTTCTAAGAAGCCGAAGTGGGTGTGCAGCGAGATGTGGTCGTGGTGGACAAGGGCCTCACCCCGCTCTCCTTGGCAAGCGAGAACTGGCGCAAACCTGTAGTACTTACAACAGATGATCGCAGGGAGGTATGGCAGAGCAAGGAGCTTCACGGACGCTTTTATCGGGTCCTACATGGGCCCGATGTAGACTTTCTAGCGTCCGTGGCCTGGCTGCGTTTTGGTGACCTCTTTGGGGAAACCGAAGGTTTTATCTGTGCGATTACAGACGAAGTTATGATGAGGAACAACTACCGGAAATACATTGTGAAGGACGGTACGGTTGACATATGTCGGGCTTGTCATCGGCCCGGGGAATCCATACGCCACATTATTTCCGGTTGTTCTAGTCTGGCTAACGGAGACTATTTGCACAGGCACAACCTTGTAGCCAGGATTATCCATCAGCAACTTGCCCTTAAATACAATCTTGTGGAATCGGAACTACCGTAATATAGGTATGTGCCCGAACAAGTTCTCGAAAATGGCAATTGCACATTGTATTGGGATTGGTATATCATCACTGACAGGACTATTGTTGCCAATAAGCCTGACATAGTGGTGATAGACCGACTAGAGCGTCGCGCAATGATTGTTGATATAGCAGTCCCGCATGACGAGAACCTCGTGAAGGCTGAGAAAGATAAACAATCGAAATATCTTGACTTGGCTCGCGAGGTTATCGACATATGGGATGTGAACACAGCAGTCATTGTGCCGATAATCGTGACGGCCAATGGCATAATTGCCAAGAGCCTCGATCAACATCTCAAGAGGCTCTCGTTGGGCAGCTGGATCAAGGGCTTGATCCAGAAACCAGTAGTCCTGGACACGGCGCGTATCGTTAGGAGGTTCCTCTCTCGGGAGCCCTGACCACTGGTAGCTTGGACCCTGATCTTGTAATTTTAAATTCATAGATTGGGGGGGGGGGGTCATTCGATGCGAAATTGTGTGCACATTATTTGTGCCATATACGCAATCATTCATTTCATAATAACTGAGTCAAAACAGAAAAATGTTCTGTACTTTTATTTGAATAACCCACAACGAACGGTTGGAATTATCTAAACACGAAATAAATAAAGGATAGTACCACAACAAAAAAACAACAGGCTGTTCACCTGCACTAGCACTATGCTTAACCCAAATGCAAACTACAAGCACACGTAAAATATAGATAGGTAAGTGGCGTCATCATCATCTTCCTGCCCTTATCCCGTGTTCCTTGGGGTGTGCGCAACACATTTTTTTCTTCCATTCTGTCCTGTCACCCTTTACGCTATCACTAACCCCCATTTTTTTCATATCACTCTTCACAAAATCCATCCATCTTTTCTTTGGCCTCCCTCTCCCTCTCCATCTATCCATATTTAAATTAATAACTCTTTTAGCAACATGCATTTCGTCCCTTCTCTTCACATGACCATACCAAGACAAATGATTTACCTTCAACTTTTCAGCCACTGGCGCCACTTTCGAACTTCCTCTAATATACTAATTTCTCACTTTATCTATTCTCGTCACACCACACATCCACCTCAACATTCTCAACTCTGCTACATGCAATCTTTTTTCATCCGTTTTTTTCAAAGCCCAACATTCTGATCCATACAATATGACAGGTCTTATCACGGACTTATAGATTTCACCCTTCAGCTTGATCCGTGCGTCACAAGTTGTTCCAGTAACCTGTCGCCATTTCATCCATTCTGAGTTGATCCGATGTGTTACATCTCGGTCTACTTCGCCATTCCCTTGGATAAGCGACCCGCGATACCGAAAGTCGGAGCAGATCGGTATGGGCGTTCCGGTGAGAGTTAAGGGCACAGGACTGAAAAGACCGCCGAAATTGCAAATCAAATATTCAGTTTTGGTGATGCTTAATTTTAGGCCAACACTCTCTACACTCCACTCCACCACACCTGCAATCTGCTCTGAACCTCTAGGCCACTCTCGGCAACCAATACAATGTCGTCGGCAAACAGCATATACCAGAGAGCCTTTTCCTGGATGTCCGACGTCAGGGCACATGTTTTTCTTATAATCTCTCTTTTATTTTCATTCTTAAATAAACAATAATCACATCAAAATATTACTAACAAGATAATAATGATAATAAACATTATTGAAAATTAATTTGCACAAAGTATTTTTTGTTAAACGTCACAACAATATTGTGCCAATGCCATCTTATACTTAGTTGAAATGCATAGACAAGTAACGTGTACTTATTGTACACACGGGGTAGATACTGATTGAGCGAGACGCACGCAAATCTACTCTAAGGGCCAAAACACATGTATGTGGTACCAGTGCAGTGGTGCGAGGTCGCGGGACTGAGTTATTTCTATTATGCACATAGCGATCCAAAAGGCTGACTTAAAAATTATTATTTGCTTAATATAATTTGGTTAATTCGGTTTTTTAACCACTGCGTAGCGGCGTTCGACCCTGGACGTGCCTGGACGTCGTCATGTGTGTAAATGTGTTGTGGCCCTAAGATGTAGTTTAGGTAGGTATACTTAGTAGGTAGCCGACCGACGACGGCGACAGTCGCACCAATTGAAGTGGTCGACTGTGAAATAACATTATTACAATTAGTTTGAAATGAAGATAGATATATAAAAATAGGTATCTTATTCTTCAAACGAAATCTTGCGTTAGGTATATTTTTATAGTTCAGTCGACCGCATGGTAACAACATTTTGTCCTTGAACAGGTTTAGCGCGGGGCGTTTTATAAGAATAAGAGACCAAGATTGAAGGTACTTATTTTTATAATCGCCATGCAGTCGATCATATAGAAAATCGGCATTGAGCTACTAAGTTCAGATAAAAATTAAGTATTTTAATATTTTAAACTAACATTTAATTTTTTTCTACACTCTGGCACTAAAGAAGTTGAGGTATTGTCATCATTTATTTCAAAATATCTATAGACGACATTTCTTTTCTTACGCCCCATCTTGAACTTTTCGGAATCGTGACTCAAAACATAAGAACTAAATCAGCTGTAGTAGCTAATCTAAATTGAAGTAACAATTCGCGAGCGTGATCTGTAAGCGCGTGCGACTGCCGTGACAGTTGAAAAGACGACAAACGAAATGGCAACAGCGCCGGCAAGCGCGTCAGAGGGGCGCGCGCCGCCGCCCGCCGTGCCGCGCCGGCGGGCGCGGCCTTGGAGAAAACGGCAACGTCGCATAAAGTAACCAAAATATACCGTTACTAGTTACCACTATTTTTACAATAACAGCAAAAATACCGTTATAATTTTTAACGTTATTATAATGTTATGCTACTAAGTAACGCTACCAAATCTTACCGATATGCAAGTATCTCTATGAAAATACCGTTACGTAACGTTATTTTTAATGTGAATTGGTATCGTTTTCAAGCCCTGCACCGAACATCATCATGACTGAAGAAATGCTGCAGTCATTGGTGAAAAATATCACTAAAGGTCAAACGGAAGCAAATCGCATCCTTATAGAAAATATACTGGCGAACAAAGATGAACCGTGCACCTCATCACCACGAATACCCGATGCCCGTGATATCGCACGACGGTCGGGCAACTTCGCGAAGTGCACGGCTCGCTTCGATGGATCGTCAAAGAACGCGGAGGAGCTCGAGGCGTTCATCGACGCGATCGATGTCTACCGCGACTGCACCGGCATCACCGACGAGAACGCGCTACGGGGGCTGCCTATGCTGCTAGTTGGCGAGGCCGCTGTCTGGTGGCAAGGCGTGAAGTCATCGATTGCGTCGTGGTCCGACGCGCTACAAAGACTTCGAGCGATGTATGGTGTGCCGCGACCCGGCTACAAAATATTTCGCGACGTGTTCCGTGATGAACAAACAAGTGAACGGGCTGATGTGTTCATTAATAAAGTGCGCGCAAATATATCTAAGTTGCCATATAATGTGCCAGAAGTGATGAAGTTGGACATAGTTTATGGATTGTTAGATCGTAGGATAAGAAAACGAGTGTCTCGCGACGAGGTGAATGACCTAGAACAGCTGATTGCGAAGGCCAGGTTAGTCGAGGAATCGTTGGCGGAGGTAAGTACTTCTACCTATGTAAACAACAACTCTCCCGTCGTCGTGCAGGTACGTTCGAGTACGAAAGTTAGCCCTGCTGATGTCCTGGATGACCCGCGTTTTTCGAAAAGTAAACAAATTTCATCAAGGTCATCTGACTCGCACGCATTAAATTTAGAAAAGGATCATGCTGAAGGTGTTAGTCATAAACGCGTTAGACCAAAATGTTCATACTGTAAGTTTTTTGGCCATACGATGGATGAGTGTCGTAATAAAGTGAAGAAGGACGGTCAGGTCATCGACCTTTCAACTAATACGAATAAAAATACCGAGTTACGTTGTTACGGATGTGGTCAGCTTGGTGTGGTACGTTCAAAATGTAGTAACTGCAAAGGCGTTTCGACTTCTAGTAAATCGAATTTTTGTATCGCTCAAATATCTGATAGTGACGATCCGCGGCCGCTGGTGGAAATTGAGGTCGTAAATCATAAGGGGGTGGCTATATTAGATACGGGAGCCACACATTCTATCGCCGGCCCCATGTTATACAATTTGCTAAGAAAAGCTGGCACAGTTTTTACAGAAACTTCGCGTACTATAGGGCTTGCTGACGGGTCGCAGCAAGTAGGTATTGTGCACGAGTGCAATACTGAGGTGAAATTGAATAACCGTGCTATATCTACCACTTTTATTGTGATACCAGGTGCGCAAACTCGGACATTACTAGGTAGAGATTTTATTATAAAAGCAAACGTAATGTTAGATTTACCGCAGAGCAGCTGGTGTTTTAACAATAAGCCGGAACGCTGGTACCCGTTCATAAACAGCGTCGAATTACCTTCGGGTGGCCAGATGGAACTGATGGAAGTTGAAGCATCCAACCTTGTACTGAGAAAAGATGAAGGTACCAAGCTAACAGCTGATCAGAGGGTTCAACTGAACGCGTTTCTGTTGAAGAGGTCCGAACGCTTTGCTAAGAGTGGGCCACCAACAGAATATGCCACGCACCGGTTGAAGATTGACCCGGATCAGGAACCCATCGCCTCGCCGCCTTACAGGATGTCTCCCAATAAGAGAGCGATGCTGGAAAAGGAGCTACAGAAGTTACTGGATGCTGATGTGATCGAAGAATGTGATTCTGCTTGGGCCGCCAACGTGGTTCTCGTCACAAAGAAAGATGGAGGCATTCGGCTATGTGTAGATTACAGGAAGTTAAACGCTGTGACTGAGCCTGATCGCTACCCTCTTCCGCGCATCGAGGATATTCTTCACGCCGCTAAGAACACAAGCTATATGACCACCTGTGACCTCCACTCAGGCTATTTCCAAATTTCTGTGGAACCGGCCGATCGCGATAAGACTGCGTTCGTAAGCCCACTCGGTTGCTTTAGATTTAAAAGGATGCCAATGGGTTTGAGGAATTCGGGAGCTACTTTCCAGCGTCTTATGGATCGATTTAGGTCCGGCAAAGGACTGGCTGATGTGTGCATGCTAACATACTTCGATGACCTTATTATTTTATCTGATTCATTCCCCAAGCACCTGCAAGATCTGAACGCTGTTTTCGACCGGCTTGAGATGTACAACTTACGCGTTAACCGCGAAAAGAGTTGCTTCGCTCGCGAATCTGTAAAGTTTTTAGGCCACGTGATCGTACCAGGAGGGGTGAAGGCAGACCCTGATAAAACAGCAGCCATCGCTAATATGCACCCACCTGAGAACGCTAAACACGTGAAATCCTTTTTGCAAACGTCAAGTTGGTTTCGGCGCTTCATTCCCAATTACGCCGACGTTGCCAAGCCTCTGACAGACCTTCTAAAAAAGGACAGCAAATGGAACTGGACTTCCAAGCAACAAGATGCCTTCGACTGCATCAAGGAAAAGCTAATCTCCGCTCCTATACTGCGTCAAGCCGACGAATCGTTGCCATTTACGTTGAGAACTGACAGTAGCGGATATTGCCTCGGAGCAGTACTGATGCAGGGGGAGGGCCACGACGAAAGACCAGTTGAATACGCTAGCCGCTTGCTGAACAGTGCGGAAAGGAACTACAACACAACGGAGAGAGAAGCGCTGGCAGTTGTATGGGCTGTCACCAAGTTTCGCGCTTACATCGAAGGATCAGAGGTTGTGATAAAGAGTGACCACCAACCCCTGCGATGGCTCATGACTATGAAGTCGCCAAGCGGCCGTTTGGCGAGATGGGCCCTTACACTTCAGGAATACAATCTTCGTATAGAATATATCCTTCGTATAAAATATCCTGGCAGGTCGAACGCCATCGCTGATACGCTATCGCGACCGCCTTGCGCTGAGGAGACTGTCTGTGATATCCACTATGCTGAGGTTGATTTTCCATCAAGAAGCCCCAAGGACGTTCGAGAAAATCAACTCAAAGACCCTGACCTGAGGAAAATCGTTGAGGACCTAGAATCAACCGACGACCCGTTTAGGGGGAGGAGTTGGTCCGACCGTGGCTTCATCATGTCAGACGGCGTTTTATATAGATACGGACCTGAAGATAGTGAAGAAGAGACAGGATGTCTCGTAGTACCGGAGCACGAGCGCGATAAAATTATGAAAGAATACCACAATGCACCGACGGCTGGACATTGTGGAATAGAACGTACACTCGATCGAGTAAAGTCGAAGTATTACTGGCCTGGAATGCGGCTATACATTGTTGAATACCTGAAAAGGTGTGTAGAATGTCAGAGGTACAAAGCTGATAACAGAAAACCGGCTGGACTTCTGCAGACTCCCGCAACTAATCGCCGCTTCGAAGTGATTGCCGTAGACCTATTTGGCCCTTTACCGGAAACCGCCGACAAAAACAAGTGGATCCTTATCGTAGAAGACACATGCTCACGATGGGTAGAACTATTTGCTCTACAGGACGCAACCAGCATAAACTGTTCCAAGATCCTAATTTCAGAAATTTTCCTGAGATATGGAGTACCTAGACGGATCTTGAGCGATAATGGTGTACAGTTTATTAGCGAAATAATGCAGCAGGCTTGCCATACATTTGGTATTACTCAGTCGTTATCGCCTGTATACCACCCACAAGCGAACCCGGTAGAAAGGAAGAACCGTGATCTGAAACCGCAAATTGCTATTTTGGTGGGAAGGGATCACAGCACTTGGGACGCGCATTTGCCTGCGATTAGTTTCGCGATGAACTCCGCGGTGACTAGAAGCACTGGATTTTCACCAGCTTACCTGACCTTGGGCCGAGAGATACGTGCGCCGGCCGATGTCATCGCCGATATGCGCGCTATTGTAGAGAGTGATAATGTCATAACGAGCCTCACACCTTATCTTCAGAGGATGTCAAACGCACTATTTGAAGCTAAGGAAGTACATGAAAAGGTACAAGCAAATCAGAAAAGGTATGCCGACGAGGGGCGCAGCCCTGCACCTGATTACTCAATAGGCGATCTAGTCCTTTTGAAGACTCAGGGGAGCAACGACACAACCCACGGCCAAACACCGAAGTTCATACCAAGACGGGACGGGCCCTACCGTATAAAAGAAGCCGTAAGCTCTACCACGTATATATTAGAAAAAATAAGTAGCAATGAAACGTTAGGAAGATACCACGCCTCACAGTTGACCCCATTCGTAGGTGACATACCCCTAGCCCCGGTTAACGAAAAGCGTAGGCGCGGCAGACCCAGGCGTTTCCTTGACTAACCCAGACGCGTGGGCGCATGTCTCGGTTAGAGGGGGAGGATGTAGCATGGTGTTACTAACTCCATACTCGAGCGTGCCTTATGCGCGGCGATGGCGAGAATATACTCCCGCCAGCGATTCCCGCCAAAAACTTAAGTGGACAGAGGACCGCGAAAAGCGAACGACTTTTCGCGAGACGCTCCGTTAAATTTTTCCATTGTTTTACTGTTTGTGCCTTTTTACCGTTTTTACTTCTACATTATATTTTATTTATACCACCTGATAACGTGCCGAACTCATTCCATAGCCCATTAAGTCAAACCCTAAGAAACTTTCTCACATGTGTCTTATACAGACTTATATCTTATAACAGACACTTCAGTTTTATTTATTTACATGTACCTACCTACTCATCTTTTTCTGTTACAATTGACTTTAAGTATACATAATATTAGGTACTAGCTGCTGCCCGCGACTTCGTCCCCGTGGAATCCCCGATTTTAAAACATTTTTTATCGCTGCTCCGCTCCTATTGGCTTACACCGGATTGTCGTCGGATAACAATCCGAATATCGAGCTACATGGCTGGTCCATCTGAATCTTAGTGTAGGTAATTTATTTTCATTGTTTTTTTTTATCTTCAAACTAGCTGCTGCCCGCGACTTCGTCCCCGTGGAATCCCCGATTTTAAAACATTCTTTATCGCTGCTCCGCTCCTATTGGCTTAAGCGTGATGATATATAGCCTAAAGCCTTCCTCGATAAATGGTCTATTCAACCCAAAAAGAATTTTTCAATTCGAACCAGTAGTTCCTGAGATTAGCGCGTTCAAACAAACAAACAAACTCTTCAGCTTTTTATTATTAGTATAGATGATCCAAGATCCAAACGTGATAATTATGACAACTCGTATTTAGTATCGATACTCGTTATAATAACACCTATCCTATGTTCCTTGAATGCACCCTTTTTTTTGTAGGTATTTCCAGACCAGTCCATACTTTTCTATGTCATGTCATTGTCATTGTCAATGGTATAACTTGATGATTCGTCTATTTTTATATATTTGGGCAAGAGTTTTTTGAAATTATCGCGCTACTTATAAAAAAGAAAAAAGCAATACCTTTTTCAATAATTATTATAGTCAACTAACGTTGGTTCCTTGTATACTGAACAGACAGGTAAGTACCAAAGTTTCTCATGACAAATTATAGGATTTGGTTGCTTTTAAATAATGTTTTTCCAAATTTCAAATTGTTGTGCCTACTTTTCACTGTTTCAGTGTAGGTATCTCCAGTTATCATGGCTGGATATTTTGAGGAAATGGGCTGGGCGGAATTGCAAGAAGGACAACAAGCAAATCATTTGTTAGACATGGCTCGATTCCTCATCGATTTTGGGTTTTATAACGAAGACATGATAGGAGAGTGGCCAAGGTAGGTAACTTAAAAGTTAATCACCTTGGTTCATTGAACCTTTTCAGAGCTTTTGCAATGCCTGCCAACCCTCGACAGATACCTTATTAGGCCTATACCTAAAATAATAATAAATGAGAATATGAATTTTTGATCATGGTTTAATGGTTGTTTGTTTCTCTTTCATGCAAAAACAGCTGAACACATTTTGATGGAACAGAAATTTATTCAATACAGTTTTAAATATTTCTTTAAAAACTACCTGTTGCCTGCTGCTTTGCTCGAATATAAGATTTTCATATAAAAATATCCTATGAACGTCTCCAGGGTTAGGACCTATATCTATCTTTGTATCAAAATTCATCATATCTGCTGCTAGAGATTCAAAATTGAAGAAAATTGTATCCAAAGCTTCTTTGAGCATGAACAGTCATTTTCTTTTTGTGTTACGTATGTAGTCTACTATTAATTTTCTGTTTCATATGATTTATAAACTACATGTGCAAACTTGTATTGTATTTTTGTACAGACTGTACTTATATGTTTAGCAGTAAGTTTTCATAGAATACCTATATAAAATCAAATACCTAAATCTTTCGAGCAATTTAGGTGTGAAAGCACTAAAACAACTCACTTTCAAGTTCACTTACTGGCACAATTTTCCACCATTTTACATGCATTTCTATCAGTTTTTAAAGATATCTTCAAATTTATACTTTTTTTTTTAAATTTAACTAAGGAAAAAATTTGCTGTGTAACCTTGGTAAAATAAATAAAAAAATTATAATTTTAATGATTCTTTGAACTCGGTAAAAAATTGCCATCTATATATTACTAGCAGCGCTCTGCGGATTTCACATGCATAAGTTTCGATCCCGTGGGAATATTGGGCTAAAAACCCTATATGTAAATTCTGGTTATAAACCATCTATGCCAAATTTCATCCAAATCCATTCAGTAGTTTTTGCATGAAAGAGTAACAAACATCCATCCATCCATCCATACTTACAAACTTTTGCATTTATAATATCTATATACCTACATATATATTATGTTAAAGTTAGCTAGCATATTCTCTAATTGTTAAACACTGTCTGCTTCAATTTCACAATCCTACATTGGCAGCTGGATCATCAGCCATGGTGTAGACCAAACTATAGTACGTAGCAGATCGGAGCAGTGGTTATTTTACAAACAATTAATTATTTAAATTTTTCTAACTACAATCAGTGACCTCCATACAAATCGCTTAATACTTCATAGTTGGTATCACACACAGAACAGATAAAAGAGATCTGTTCTGTGGTATCACAGATACCAATTTAAAGAAGGAGAATATCCTATATATAGGTAAAATAATACAGATTACCATAATTTATTATAATCTATAGGGAAGACCTAAAAATAATAGTCGGCCTCAGCCATTATTACCAGTTTGTAATATTGTGTAATTGGCATTCAATGGGTTAAACTTTGTGCAGCTATACACAGTCACAGCACAGTACTTTTGTCTATTATGTATTTTTAAGACAAAATATAATTTTACAATTTTAAAGTAAGAAATATTAATTGATGTTTGTTTTCTATAGGCTTCCCCCACCTGCATCGAAAGAAGCAGTTTTAAAATTACCAGAAATTATTATAGAAAATGGTGACAAAAGCTGCCCAATCTGTTTGAAAGCCTTTAGTATTGGAGAAAAAGCTAAGGAAATGCCATGCCATCATCAGTTTCACGCAAAGTGCATATTGACCTGGCTTGAAAAGGTAATTAAGTTTCTTGCTCACACATTCCAGGTACTTTATGTTTCCCCAATCACGTCAAAAGCCATAACCAAAATGAATATCGTGTGCTGGTTTTGAGCATTTGGTCCTTTAAAGCTTTAAAATTAACTGCACGTAGTTATGCCTAAACATTCCAACCGACAAGTCAGTCAAAATTGAGATAAAGTGACCAGTATACGTTTTTTGACCGCTTACATCATTCTAGCAAAAACACTCTAGTCCTCGTGTAATATTTCTCTATTTATATTAATCACTGTAGGTTCCAATCCACAGTTTTATCAATCAAGTACTTTCGTTGAAAAATAAAATGTATTTATCTGTCTGAAACGGTTTTATCTATTATGATTCATTATTAATAATTTGTTACAATAATCTTGGAACGTTTTAACAAACGTTCGTGTTTGTTAAAACGTGTGCTGCTTTTGGAACATTTTAGCTAAATAACAAAAGTGATGCATAAACGATCAAAAATGTGTGTTACCTTTGGTTTAGCCCAAAATAATCAAATTTACAAGATTTTAAGGTTCCATAGAGATTGGAATAGGTACTATTAAAAAAACTTACTAAATATGAATCGTATTACAGAAGAGAAACGAATACAATACAAAATACGTTACATTTACAACCGGGAATGACGTTAGGCGAAATTTATGATATATATCGGCGAGAGTACACGGAAAAGTATGGTGAAGAGCGCAAGTGCACTTCCTTGGATACTGTGAAAAATATTTTTACTCTAAATTTAACCTGAAGTGTAAGATTAAAGAGAGATAATTGCAATAAGTGCGACATGATCGCTGTAAGAGCCTAGAAGAAAAAGAGGAAACTAAAGCAAAGAAGACACGACATTTAGAGACGTTACCATTACCCAGCATATAGAAATGAAACAGAGTCCCACTTTTGAAAATCTTATTCTATGGAGCGATAGCTGCGGTGGGAAGAACCGCAACATTGAAATCTTTCTCATGCTAAAATCCTTAAACTCTCATCAAACTTATCATTTCAATTTCTTGAGTTTTTGAAAAATCTGTGTAGTTTTTTACCGAACGACACAGATTTTGTGTGTACCTATACAGCCGAAGAATATATAGATACTCGTAAACATTAAAAGAAAAAAACCTTTTCAAGTCTATAAAATGCAGAAAACCGACTTTTATAGCACAGAAAAATTGCAAAAAACTCCATAATGAATAGAAAGAAATTCAATGATAAAAGTAAAGTTAATTGGTTACTTAGGACATAAATAAAAATTGAAAAGTTTTTTTTTTCTATTTTTATGAGGTCATCATTCGAAGAAGGAGAACTATAAGGAGTTGACTATAGAAAAAAAATGTAAATAAAGGAGATATAAGTCAAATTAAGCAAACTGATTTCTGTCTGTTGTAGCCTTTTTTTACTGGATGGGAAATCATCAAATGACTTCTCCCGCTCTGGGCGGAGCGGAAGGGAGTGTCAGACTCTTACTGACTAAAACCCACCCGTGATCCTTCTTGTGCCCTTTGCGTTCCAGGGCCGCGGTGAATCTTTCGAACAAATTCCGCAACCCTAGCAGGCACTGACCCTATGGGGCCCCGTCTACGTTGCTGACGGCTCATTGAGGCGCGCGTGGAACACGACGCGCCGTCGACTCGGGCCTGGTTGCTATCGAACGGCGAGCCACCCATAGCTCGCCATCCACAGGCCCGCGCCTATGGTGGCCGGGAATCGCCCTGCGTTTCCCCACGCCCGGGGCGTCTTCGTCTGTTGCGGCGGTTGGGGCGTGAGATTTCCCTCTCTCGCACGCGTTCCGCCTACTCCTTCGCCAGCATTACTGCTTCGCAGAAGCAGGCGACCGTTTCCCATGCCCCCTCGCTCCGGACCATGGCTTGAACCAGGGCCGGACGCGAGAGGTCGTCGCCGCCGATCGCCTCAACGAGGACAAGGCGGTGCTCCGCCTAAGCAGGGCAGACCTCCATACGGTGGTCCGCCGTGTCCTCTGGGCGATCCACACAGTGTTCACACCCGGACGAGTCCTCCCGCTGGATCCGACACAGGTATCTCCCGAAACAGCCGTGTCCGGTGAGCACCTGCGTCGGGCGGAGGGTGAGGACGCCGTGGCGTCTCTCCAACCACTCCTCAAAGAGGGGACTTACCGCCGCAATGATGGCGTGCCCAGTCTGTTGTGGCCTGAAGTGACCTATTGCTCCAGCGAAATTAGCTGATTTGCAGACAATGTATCAATACATTCTTGAGGATTGTCTCCAATTTTATAAAACATTAACAACTTTGGAGGACATATACCATTTTTCTTAATGACGGTAGCGTTTTAACGTAAATATCCAAAAAAAATAGTACGTATTTGATTATTGTAATGAGTATATTTTACTACAGTAAAACCGACAGTGTTCGTCTGTACTAGTAATGACAAAAAAGTGTACTACTGAAACACTAAATTGCGTTTTTCTCAAATTGTAGTAATTGTGGAATGGAACGTTTTCGCATAACTACGTCCAACTTTGCATTGAATCAAAAGGAAGATGTAACATTGTTTAAGTATGTGTTGTTCAGTAACAATATATCTTAATTAAATGACGTGGTATATCTAAGTATTTCTTTTTCTTTATAGACAAATTCATGTCCTTTCTGTAGACATGAACTTCCCACGGACGATGAAGCATATGAAGCTTATAAAAAGGATAAGAAACGAAAAGAACAAAGAAAAGAAGATTTAGAAGCACTCCATAATTCAATGTTTAGTTAATTTCAGTGTCGCATTTCTATCAATGTTTAGTATTTGATATCTTGTGATGGATTAATTTATTCTTAAAAATAAAATATAAAACTGATAATGGACTGGATGGAAAAGGCTTCACCTTACAGGTAAAAAAACATATTTAGACTGTAAAAAGAATGTTTTAATGCAACATAACACTTATGTTTTTTGTTTCTGTTTGTTATATTTATGAAAGGAACGGGGTACATATTTTTAAAGCTATATTATTTATATTATACAATAACAATATTTCTAGGTGTTTTTCTTACATTTTGACCTTTAGAATCGTGTATACCTATTTGTGTCCTGGCTGTATTGGCTGTACTGGCTGTACTTGATAATCTAAATCCAGGCAGGATATAATAATTATAAGTTTAGTATACAAAATACCAGACTGTTACTGGCTCAGTGCAAGGTAACAGACTCTTCTAATATTGGGAAGGCAAGATATAGCTTTAGTGACTATGCTAAAACTGCCTACTAGTGAGCAATATCACATAAATTCTTAAAAAATCATTTGCAAAGAGTAGATTGTTATGGAGAAGAACGGACAAGAAACTCCATATTTAATCTTTTCAAATATAAGTTTTATAATTTTTAGTATAGGTACATTAATCGTTATCAATAAATTCTACGTAAACTACAGTAGGTACCTAAACAAAATACGAAATTAAGGTGTACTCAAAGTCAAAACGTTTATTTCAATTAGGCCATTAAACGGCAATTTTGAACGTCATCATCAAAATTTATCATAATTAAGTGATTCTAGCGTCCATTTGCAAAGGTTTAAGTTGGAGTTTGATTCTTATGGAGAAGAACGGACAAGAAACTCCATAGTTAACTCTTTTCAAATAAATGTTTTACAATATTTGGTATACAAAAAATACGTGAGGACGATGCACCAAGTATACCTACTAGTTGTTTTTTTTGTTGCCCCACACTGGGAATTTCTCCTGTGTCGTGGGTGCGTTTACAAACATATAATCTCACATACACAAACAGCCAGACCCGGAACAACTATCTGTAGGCCATACAAATATTTGTTCCGTGCGGGAATCGAGCCCACAACACGTTGCGCAGCAGCCAATCGCTCAACCACTGCGCCAACCGTGTCGTCGTTATAGAACAAAGTATTACCAGCAGAGGTAAACTTCTAAATATCTCATGCTCATGGTACTCACATATTTACAAATATTGAAATAGTAAGCAAACAGAAAAAAAAGTAGGTAAGTACTTACAAGACAAAAAAAATGCATTCATAAATTTAATCCATACTTACATAAATCAACCAGTTTGATTTTCTCTACACCCTCGATTCGTGTATTCCGGTTCGTCCCCTCGACTTCGTCCCCCGAGGGGGACGAACGGGAATTCGTTATTTATTTTCCCGATGGTCCCCGTAAATATTTTGGGGGACGAATGGGAATAATTTATTAATTCTTTTTTTTAACGTATAAAACTGGTGGTTTTAATTGGTAAAAATAACAAATTTGAAAAAAAATAGTATAGTTTTCCGCAGAACTGGTGTCGAATATATATTATTACATTAACACCCATGCACTATCATTGTTTTGTCAACACTTAACCCGACCGGTCTAATTTAAGGATAGGAAAGGGAGGGAATGGGTAAACCAATAGGATTTACGCAAATAACACAATGTTATCGGCACTCTTTTGTTAACTACCAGCATCGCCGGCGCTTCCCGCCAGAGTTGTTATATTTAGTGTAGGTAAACATAATGAAACAATGATAAACTTAGGATACGTTTTATAATTCATAAAAAAATAGAGAAGAATTTTATAAAAAAAGTAGGTAAGTACTTACAAGACAAAAAAAATGCATTCATAAATTTAATCCATACTTACATAAATCAACCAGTTTGATTTTCTCTACACCCTCGATTCGTGTATTCCCGTTCGTCCCCTCGACTTCGTCCCCCGAGGGGGACGAACGGGAATTCGTTATTTATTTTCCCGATGGTCCCCGTAAATATTTTGGGGGACGAATGGGAATAATTTATTAATTCTTTTTTTTTAACGTATAAAACTGGTGGTTTTAATTGGTAAAAATAACAAATTTGAAAAAAAATAGTATAGTTTTCCGCAGAACTGGTGTCGAATATATATTATTACATTAACACCCATGCACTATCATTGTTTTGTCAACACTTAACCCGACTGGTCTAATTTAAGGATAGGAAAGGGAGGGAATGGGTAAACCAATAGGATTTACGCAAATAACACAATGTTATCGGCACTCTTTTGTTAACTACCAGCATCGCCGGCGCTTCCCGCCAGAGTTGTTATATTTAGTGTAGGTAAACATAATGAAACAATGATAAACTTAGGATACGTTTTATAATTCATAAAAAAATAGAGAAGAATTTTATAAAATAACGATTAAATCTAACGAATTAACTAATTTAAAAGTAAACTACGAAACAACGAATAAACATATTTCTGCACAAATCTTTTTAGTGGGACGAATGGCACTAATCGAAGAACATATTCCCATTCGTCCCCTCTTGAATTAGGATTGGGACGATCGGGAACAAATTAAATATTATTTTTTTAAATTCCCGTTCGTCCCCCTCGGGGGACGAAGACGAGGGGACGAACGGGAATACACCTATTTATGGCATGTCTACCTATCTGAGCCGGGGGGAACGAGAGTCAGTGGGTAAATATACAGTACAATGTCCATGAACGTAACAAAGACTATAAGAAAAGTATTACTTGAGTCGCATTATAACATCAAACTACCGTTATCACGATGGGTAGGTGAATTATAAAAACCGTTCATAATCATAACTATTCATAACAAGTTAGCAATAGAACATCCCATTAGAAAATAGTACCTAGGTACAAATAAAACCTACCTACTTGATTTACATTTCTTAAAATAAGAATATTTTTAAATTGACGTTGACACCTAGACATCTATCAAAATAATTTTATATCATTTCTATAAAACATAAATTCACAAACAAAAAAAATACAAAGTTAAAAAAATGACAAAAAAAAAACCGTAAGTGCAAAATACTTGCAATGCATGTAATGCTGCTGGTTTCTTATATTTCAATCACATTATACCTATATTATTTTATCATCTTCCAGACTTTGCAAGTGTCCAATAGAATTGCAACACATTTGCAAACATTCAAGAAGACCAAAAACAGTGTCTCCAGATGCGGTCGAAATTATTAAGGCTCTCACGATAGCGGACTACATTGACAGTGAGTTAGATGTATTAGATATTTGTGTTACTGTACAGAACAATAAGCTTTATTTCATTATTAGAGATCCTTCTTTTGTATTGCTAAACTAAACTGTATTGTAAAACCTAAGCAGAATGTTATCCAGGTAGGTAGGTACCTACCATAGTACCTGTTATGTACACATCAATAAAAGGCCGAGATCTGGTAACGACTGGTTTATTTAAAAATGCAATCCGCCCTCATACATTGCGGTGTAGTCGCAGTGCCAACCTAATAGAAGAATTACCAACATAACACTTCCTTCCTATATTTTAATAATCTAAATTTAAACAAACAAAGTACACCTTATTTATAATTATTCTTATGTAATGCCGTAGATAACATATATTCCCATTTACACAGACTTAATCGTAGTAACATATGTGTTAATCCTAAAATGATGAGTGTGACATTTGACAAAATAACCAATTACAACTTTTTAAATTTCTCAATGCAGCGTAAAGCAGCCTTTCTACAGGTACGCTTCTTTGGTGTTGTCGGTGCATCATCACATCTATCCGACTCGGTTGCCGTTCCGCCAGGCGTCTCCTCCGCCAGTTGCCATTCCTCTGCGGCGAGATCGTCTTGATCAGTGTCAGGCTCCGGCCGCACCGTAGGCTCTGCTACTGCTTCGTTACACGCTTCCTCTTGCACTTTTGATAATGAATATCTTGACTTTGGATGTTTGGTTGTTAATATTTGATCAATGTGTCTCTTGTGCACACGACCATCTTCAGACTTCACCGTATAAGAAACTGGACTTTCTCGACGTACCACCGAGCCTTCAGTCCACTTTTGTCCGTTTTTAGAATAGTCCCGTAGCATCACAGTATCATGGGGCTCGGCTACCCGCAGAGTGGTGTCCCGTTGCCGCTCGCTAGCCTCCTGCCGTTGCCGCACCACGTCGCGCGTGTCGGGGCGTAGCAGATCAAGTCGACCGCGTAGCCGTCGCCCGAACATTAGCATTGCGGGCTCGCGACCCGTGGTGCTATGTTCAGTATTCCTATACGAGAAGAGAAATTTACAGAGTGCTGTGTTCAAATTTTCGTTTTGAACTTGGGCCTTTTTTAGTGTCCTCTTTACCAATTTTACGGCATTTTCAGCCGCCCCATTGCTGGAAGGGTGGTATGGCGCAACTAGTGTGTGACGAACACCGTTACAATCTAAATATTTCTTAAATTCGGCGGAGGAAAATGGCGGCCCATTGTCGCTGACAATTCTTTTAGGTAAACCAAAACGCGCAAAAAGTCTTCGTAAACAATCTATTACCACCGCGGCGGACGTCCCAGCAACATTGTCAACCTCGATCCATTTTGTGTGGGCATCGACAGTAACTAAATAATATTTATTATTAAATGGCCCTAAAAAATCTAAGTTCAGTCTAGCCCATGGTTCCTCCGGCCATGGCCAGGAATGTAGGGGAGCTGGTGCGGGCGCCGCGCGCTGTGAACGACACGCGACGCATTCGTGTACCGTTCGCTCGATATCGGCATCCAGTGTCTCCCACCAAACATAATTCCGCGCAATCTGCTTCATTTTCACAATGCCGGGATGACCGTCGTGAATCTCTTTTAAAATTGTCATTTGTAATGATTTTGGAATTATTACACGGTAACGCCAAATCAAACAACCTTGATCAACACAAATACTTTCCTTGCGATTAAAGTACGCTTTTTCATTATCAGTATTACATGTTTTTGGCCATCCAAACATTACGTACCCGTATATTTTACACAATAAAGAATCTTTCGCCGTCTCAGTTTTAATATCTTTAAAACTAAGTGGAAAATTTTCCTGAACAAAATTGAGGTAACTGTCGTTGTCCTCACATTTGATTCTAGTTCTAGTAGAATTTAAAGGAAGACGAGACAACGCATCTGCATGACAATTTTGTAACGATTTAATAAATTCAATTTTAAAATTATATGCAGACAACTGGACCGCATAACGTTGTAGTCGACTTGCGGCTGTTACGGGTATTCCTTTATTCGGCCCGAAGATATAGCTCAACGGACGATGGTCACTGCGTAAAATAAACTGTCGTCCGTATAAATATTGGTGGTGTTTACGCACTCCGAACACAATTGCGAGTGCCTCTTTGTCCAACTGCGAGTAATTTTGCTCGGCGGCGTTCAGAGTCCGCGACGCGCAGCACACTGGCCGCTCGCTGCCGTCCGCGTACCGCTGCGCGAGCACGGCGCCGAGTCCGTATGCGCTGCTGTCCACCGACAACACCAACGGCAACGTAGGATCGTAGTGTGCCAGCACCGGAGCGCTGCTCAATACCTTTTTTATTCGACAAAAAGCACGCTCACACTCATCATTCCATTGCCATTTGACATTCTTTCGTAGTAAGTTATACAACGGTCTCATTATGTCACTTATATTCAAACAAAATTTAGAGTAAAAATTAACAAGGCCCATAAAACTTTTTAATTGACTAACGTTTGCTGGCGATGGCGCTGCCTTAATGGCTTCGATTTTATTAGAATCTGTGTGTAAGCCAAATTTATCAATTTTATATCCTAAGTACGTTACACAATCCTTAAAAAAATGGCATTTCTTGAAATTGATTCTTAATCCGTTTTGTTTTAATCTTTCTAACACAGCCCTTAAATTTGACAAATGGGTACTCCTATCTTTTCCAGTGACACATATGTCATCAGCAAAAACAGTCGTTGAAGGCAAGCCACTCAATGTTTCCTCCATTATCTTCTGAAAATTTTCCGGAATACATTTAATTCCAAAAGGTACTCTCTTGTAAATGTATGTCCCAACATGAGTGGTAATTGCTGTCAGCGGCTGTGACTTTTTATCTAGTAAACATTGTTGAAATGCATTTGATAAATCAAGTTTAGTGTACTGCTCACCGCCCCCCAAGGCCGCAAAAAGTTCTTCAATCCGCGGTAAAGGATAATGGAAATCTTTTAGAATCGGATTAATCGTTATTTTATAATCTCCACATATTCTGATGGAGCCATTCGATTTAATTACCGGTACAATAGGCGTGCCATATTCCGATCTTTCGACTTGGTAAATAACGCCTTCTTTTTCCAAGCGCCTAAGTTCACTTTCAACTCGCGGGCGCAGCGCTAACGGCAGTGGCCGCGCCTTCACGAATACGGGGGTTTCGTCCTTGAGGTGCAGTGACACAGGCGATTTAAATGTACCTAACCCTTCTGCAAACACATCCGGGAACTCATCTCTTAAAGCTTTTGCTATCGAGTCCGAGTCAGTAATATTGTGACATTCTACTATTCCTATTTTTAAATGCTTAATCCACGTACGACCCATTAAAGGCGGGCCGCCGTTTTCAATAACAAATAACTTAAGCATAGCAGTCTTGGAACCACAAACAACTTGCACCACAATATACCCAAGTGTCTCGATAACGTTGCCAGTATAAGATCTCAGACATAACAACTTTGATTGTATAGGTACATGTTTAAAGTGATTATCGTAAAAATGCTTCGAAATAGCTGATATTTTACTGCCCGTATCAATTTCAAATTTACAGGATATCTTTTCTACTATTAAATTTGCATAGTACGGTCCGTCGCCGCCATTACTTGTAACCAAATTAAAAAAATTACAGTCATCATCTGAGTCCGAATCATTCAAAAAGTACTGACCTTTGACCTCCTTTGCACTCTTAGATTCACTTTTACCTTGGCACATTACTTTTAAATGGCCCTTCTGGCCGCACGAATCACACGTATAATTTTTAAACCGACACTTGCCGGCCACGTGGCCGTTCTTACCACAACGCGCACAAAGACGACGCTGTGCCGCCGCAGGCGCGGCTGCCGCGCCGAGCCTCGCGCGCGCTCCCCCGCCGCCGAACCGGTGCAGGCCGAGCTCGCTACCCGCCGCCACCGCTGCGCTCGCACCGCCAACGCTCGCGCTGCCCGATGCGCATGCCGTGCTCGCATGCCGCTCAGCTGCCTCGAGCGCCGTGGCCAACTCCACAGCCCTTTTGTAGTTTATATTCTTTTCGGCAAACAATCTTGATCGCATTTCCTCACTGAATAAACCCGACACGAACTGGTCGCGAAGATTTTCTTCCAGAGAACTAGCGAAGTTGCAGGTTTTAGCCAAATGTTTTAGACCATGTAGGTACACACGAATACTTTCTCCCTGCTGCTGCTTTCGCTGCCGAAAAATATGTCGTTCCGCAATTTCAGATCTCTCCGGTTCCAAATGATTTTTGACGAGTATTACTAATTCATCGAACTGCTTTGTCTCCGGTTCCGTGGGTGAACACAAATCACAAATAAGATTATAGCACTCGGAACCTACTAATGTCAACAACGTGGCTACCTTTAAATTGTCACTGATATTATTTAACAATATAAATTGCTTAACACGTCGAATGTAACTGTCCCAATTTTGATCTTCAATATTGAAAGGTTCTATTTTTCCGATCGGCATTATGGTTTATTGAAATTAACTTTAATTTTAATACCGAATTTTCTAGACCGGCTGCGCCAATGTTATGTACACATCAATAAAAGGCCGAGATCTGGTAACGACTGGTTTATTTAAAAATGCAATCCGCCCTCATACATTGCGGTGTAGTCGCAGTGCCAACCTAATAGAAGAATTACCAACATAACAGTACCTACCTGTGCCAGCTAAGCTAAACTATTATGTATATATTATACAGTGTTCCAGGAGTGCGTGGTCATATGCGTTTATCTGGTAAACAGAATAGAAACGATATAAAAAAAAAACAACTTTTTTCAAAAATATCGACTCCTGACTGCACGAACTTACACGAAAGATTTGATGCCAAGCAACTGTCTCAGTTGCTGCTTTGTAGGCGGAAATACTAATGTGATTCGTATTTCCGCCTACAAATCGGATCATCGACTACCAACAAAGAACAATAAGCAAATAAGCTAGCATAAACGCTTTGCGATCAAAGCCTTTTTCCAAGTAAAGGTATAAAAAACTTGCTGAAAAATACTTTTTTTTATTCCTAATACTCTTTTTTTTTCCTGACCAAATAAAATACTTACATTATTTTTTCCAAAAATAGTTGGCAACTTTAGTGCCAGCTAGGGTTGCGCAATTAGTCTTACTGTTCTGTGTTGGCCTGAACGCGTTATGGCCTATTTATTTTTTTAAGTGGCGTTTTTGGTTTATGATCCACGAATAATTAGGTACCTATGCTGCATTGCATGCATAATTTATTCGTGGTCTAAATATCTATGGACACTATCATAATTAAAAATACCTACTTATTGTAAGTACCTAGTAAGTAGATTCTTTATTCAAAATGATCAATGGAGAATTTGAATTTAGAATCTCTTAAACAGTATTTTAATTAAGTTATGATACGGCTGTAAGAGAATTCTTATTGTTGCAGAATGTAAGAAAAAGAAAATGTTTAATCCGCCTAAATTTAGAACTAAACCTTTTAGACCAAAGCATTTTAAGGACACATGCGTGCCAATGCAGCCTTCAATGCACACAAGGTTAATACTTATCTAACTACTCGTATAATAGATAGGATATCCTGCGCTGTTCTTGGAATATCTAGCCGCAGAAGAATAAGTTTTCAGGAGGCATCACGACACGGTACAACACAATATCTTATGTAAATCCGGCCTCGTGTTTCACAAGAATGCTTGGTTAGCGTACCTACATGATACAAATGGGGACGAAACTAACATAATAGGTACCTAGTAGGTACTTAAATTCTCTCAAGTTCTTGAAGAAATTAAGACGATTTATGAAAATTTCCTTCGACGAACAGTGTCGTGCCATGTAGGTGTAGGTATTAGACCAATGCAGGCCGTCACTTTTTGAAACCCCCAAACATGTACCTATTCATTCACGGACAATTCCAAACTTAGACAACTAATTAATGTTTCAGGTTACGATATATCGGACATTGTCCTTTCGAACCAGCAGGCTTTATTGGAACTTCAAGGTAATATATTTTTAATACCTAGTCTGGCTCAATTACCTTCATTCCAAAAAAACTTTGTATCTAACTAAGTAGGTAGGTACCTATCTACTTAGATACCAACATTATTATTAGATATAATGCCCTGGAAATATCTTAATTTTTGTTCATAAGTTAAATGTGTAGTAAGTAGAATGTCAGCCAGATCGTAAAACTGGCGGTGTGTTCTGTTAACATCTTAAATTAAATTCCTGCTAAGTGGCGTGTGATCCCGCTTTGAAACTTTATTTTTCTTAGGTATACCTTGTCCGGTCTACTATCATTTGACGCTATGAACATGTGCATAAAGTTGCAACATTGCCAAATAAAATTGAACGAAAAAAATGATAAAATACATAGAATAAAAAGCTTCATTTTTTATTTTCGTATTGTAAGTTCTTTTAAGTTAAATTTGATATGGAATAGTAAATAGAAGCACAACTAACGATAGTACATTTAAAATTAGATTTAATACTGAATAGTAAGTAAAGATGCGTTTTTATACAAATTGGTAAACGTAAACTTACTAACTACTACCGACTACGACAATTAAACATATGTATATACAACAACAAATTGACTATTTCCTTATAATCACGACATACAAACTTATAAAAAAAACAAGAAACTTATCTACTATCTGCCAAATCTATATCACCATGACTATCTTGTGAATTAATCTACATCAATACAATTTATATCGGACTAGCTTCTGTCCGCGACTTCGTCCGCGTGGAATAGTTACTTTACCCCCGATTTTGAAACTCGCAGCCCGATCGGTTTAAAATTGACAAAGTTTCATACAAACTTTCATCCCCTATTTTATCCCCTTGGGGGTAGAATTAATCAAAATCCTCTCTTAGCGGATACCTACGTCATAACATCTACCTGCATGCCAAAGAACAATGGCAGAATAATAGTTGACAAAAATTTTAGCGTCTAGTAATGTCTGTATTATAAAATGATTTAAATTATTTTTCTATGATTTTTCAAATAAAAATGTATTTTAATTAAAGCCACAGAAAAAAACATACTCTTTTGGGAATATCAAATGACTAAAATGATTTTACACTTTTCAAGTGTTGTCATTTACTAAATTCTTACTATTTTGGTATATACTTTTAAGAACCACATAATGGATAAAAATATTTTTATAGGAAGTTAGTATTAGTAATACATACACCATCAGTAATAATAAAAAATAAAAGTGATATGGTCGAAAATAAGTTCCTTAAAAAGAACTTCCTGCAATGATTTAATATCTTAATCGCAATACTATAGTAACAATTCCATTTATTGTTATGGCAACACTGAATCGAAAAGCGGACTGTCAGCTGTCACTGATGCTGTGCTTTTCGTGTTGGTTGTGTGTGTTTGTGTTGTTTTTTGCTATTTTCTTATTTCTATTTGACTTGAATTGATTACGGACTGATTTTTGGTATATGTGACTTGTGCGTGCCTGTATACTTGGCCGAACCCGTATACTAGAAGAATAATGTTGTAGCTGTTTAGTTGGTCGGCGCCCTTTGGGGTGTTGCGCCCATGTTATGACTGTTGTGTGGTATTTGGGGTGGGCCAGACATCAACATATTATTGCAGCGCTAGCAGAGTTTATAAATTCTATAATTATAAGAAAAGATGATGAGGAGGAATAAAAATGTAAAAAGTGTAGAATTGTTTCATTTTTTTATTCATTGCATTCCAAAAGGGTCCTAAAAGGCTACAGTGAGCACTAACAACTAGAACATCAACAGGTGGACCGTAGGTATGCCTGTCTGCCACGTTAGCGGTATAAAGAAATAAGTATAATGAATGCTGCATACATATCGGCAGGTCACGCCTTTTCCCCGTAGAAGTAGGCAGAGAAAACATCCTTCTGCTTTTTCCACATTCATCAACCTATATGGCAATCATTGACTGTTAGAGAAACTATACAGGCGTACTTTTGATCAATAAAAATAGTTACCCCAGCGGTGTACCTATATACTACTATTATATGAATATATAATAGAGAAACAATAATCTTAAAAATATTAAGTATATGGGTTAATATACCACATAGTTTATCTTTTTGCTAAGAATATAGTATGCATGTGTTTCTCCAAGTGACATAAGACATTCTAAATATCTTTTTTTTGAAGCCCTCCCAGGACAAAATTCTTTGACAAATTTGCTCAGGGACTCACGCTCAACATTTTAAGATATTTTTGACATGTAGACGCCACAATTTCTTCTCAACTAATTTTATGTATGTAAGTCTGCCATTGTTCTTTCAGCCCAATCCGTTCAGTGGTTTGGGCTGTGTGTTGATAGATCACTATATCAGTCAGTCAGTCACTTTTGAGTTATATATATTTAGATAGATTCTGTGGGAAAACTCAGCAAAGCTCTTTGACTTTTGGAGAGAACCATTCTATTTATTTCGCCAATCGAAATCTTTGACTTGTTATCTTTGGAGCAGACGACAGAAGAAGATTGTATAAAATATCCTCATTTGTCGCCGTTTTACTTACCTTTCTAGAATGGCTCTCTATACTTCCTAAAATCTTTATTGCGAGCTTCCGCTGCCTGTTCCGACAGTTTACCTATAGGTATGGCACCAAAGTTCTTCACTCCCGTGTACCAACAATTTATGCAGTGATACAATGTAATATACAATTCTGCAGTATCTTTACAAAATTCTGAAAATTTAGAAAGGTCCACGCGCCCTCTTTTATTGTATTTTATTGTAATTGTAATTTGTATTAAATCTTCCCGTATTCCTGGTATGCGGGCTGTTGTTTCTGCATCCCTGAAAAATCTTCTAGCAGTATTGCCATCATTGGTTGTACCTACTCCTTGCTTGACTATATGGATGAGTAAATCGCATTCCCTGCTGCAACTGTCTCGTTTTTTCTCTTTGAAAAAGTTCTAAATTGTTAATCTCTGACGGTTTGCTTTGCAAATATCACAGACGGCTGCAGATGTGTCTGACAAATATGATGTTATTTTGCCGTTTATCATCGTCAGGTGCTATTGATGAATTCTACTTGGTTGATTCTTGTTGGTTGAAGTCTCTGACTTTCTTTGGTAAAGAACATTATCAGACGACAATAGAAAGTTGATGAGGGTCGGTCGTTTTCCCAAAAAAAAATGTTCCATAACATTGTTGAAGCCTTATAGGAACTAAGACGGGCCATCAAAATAGTAGAATCATCAAACTCTGTTTCAGTCTTTTGTTTGTAATTACTTTGACCTGGGGCTCCATCAAAGCCCCATTTGCTTTTGCACATTTGCAAATCAAAAGCAATCACATCTAAAAGCCTAAATACCGTCAAGTTGAGTAATGCTTGCAGTTTCATAGCAGCTCCTTCAGTTATAGTTATGGCTTCTTTCCCTGGTTTACATTTTGACTTCGCTTGTTTAATTTTATAATAAGAAGGGTATAAATCAGACCTATTTTCACTGGCTGTTTCTCTTAGGCTTATATATTGCCACTTACTTAATTGACCAGTACTTCTTTAGGCCAGTTTATCGCACTTTCTAACCAATCACCAGTTTTTCTTAAAAACGATGCTAACTCGCGACTACTTCGTTCCCATCTTAAACTTACATTTGAACAAATAAGTAAGTAATACGTTATTAGTAAATTTAAGCTAATAAGGAACATTTTAAATGTATTGTCGTTAGTTCTTAAGTAATTATGTAAATTATTAAGTGCTTTTACTTGATATTCCATATCAAATTTAACTAAAAATAACTTACGAAAACCAAAAAATGTTACTTTTTATTCTATGTATTTTTATTTTTTTTCGATCCATTTACTTGGCAATGTTGCAACTTTATGCACATATGTTCATAGCGTCAAATGATAGTAGACCGGACAAGGTATAAGAAAAATACGGTTTCAAAGCGTGATCACACGCCACTTAGCAGGAATTTAATTTAATTTGATCTGCTCCATACAAAAAAAAAAACAAAATGCGTTTTTCCACCCAAAGAATAAAGTTTAGGAAAAAAAAACTTCAGAACTATTATTATTGAGGTTAATGAGCTCTATCCATCCGCATAAAGAAAAAAGTAAAAAAACAAAGTTGATCCCTAATTCACTAAAATCATAGTTTCGACCCACTGTGTGACAGCTCACTTCATGATCACTTCACCTAAGTGGACACGGTTAGTTATTTACAGAATCGCACTACTGGCCATGGCATGATGTGGCAGCCATTTCATGAGACATTAAACTGATGTGGCCCAATCATTGAATGTGCTTCGTTAAACAGATGATTTGTTCATCAATTATTGGTCATAGGTTCATAACAGTACGATCATTTTTGAGTTAAACGTTGTAATATTTCGCGATCTAGCAACAAGATTTGTAAGACGTTAACACGTAAATCATGCGTCAATGTAAGAAGTATTGTCTTTTCAGACCAACTTGCTCAAGATATGCAAAAAAAGCTCGTCAAGATTTCTCATCGCAAGAATCCTTAGAAAGTGGAAAATTAATGAGAAAAAAGTCTGCGACGAGTGAGAAGGACAGAAAGCGAGTTCGGTACAACGACCTTATGCCTGGCGATATAGTAATTCCACCTCCCTGCCCCGCGGTTAAGCATTCAACGTCGAGTAAATCTATCTTAAGTGTAAGTTTATTTTGTGAATTTGTGTTCTCCAGTCAAGTCATAAATAACAAACATACCTACTTTTACCTCGGGGCGTATCCGTTTTGCCATACAAAAATATAAAATACTAGCAGCGCCCCGCGGTTTTACCCGCGTAGTTCCTGTTCCCGTGGAAATATGGGCATAAAATAGCCTATGTTACTCAGGGTGAATGTAGCTTTCTAAGGGTGAAAGAATTTTTGAAATCGGTCCAGTAGTTTTTGAGTTTATTCGTTACATACAAAAATACAAATCTTTCCTCTTTATAATATTAGTATAGATATAGATTAGAGTTTTTTAGTTTTTTTTTATTTTAGTTTTCTTACGTATTTTATCTTTTTGAAGGATTTTTTTTGCCGGGCATCAATACTTACCCTAACGATATCTGCTACTTCTTTCTAGGTACCTAGTCCAAAAACAAGTGGCGAGGTGATACAAGCTCAAAGGGCTACCGTCAAACCAGCGGTAATGAGACCACCTCTTCCCGCAAAATCTGGGCACGAGTAAGGAATCATTTATATTAAATTACATTATTGAACAGCCGAGATTATTGAAGTGAAGTGGTGGCCGAGTGGTAAAGGCCTCGACCTACGAATTGTATGTCGCGAGTTCAAACCCAGCCAGGCGTATAACTTTGTGTAATTAATTTCATCACCACTGCTCTAAAAACGGTAACCGTCATTTCCTAGAACAAAAAATTCGAAGACATATGACATTCACCAACCCGCACTGGGCCCGCGTGGTGGATTACGGCCCATTCCCTCTCCTAGAGAGGAGGCCTGTGTCCCAGCAGTGGGAACGTTAAAAGGCTGACAATGAACAGCCAAGACTTTCAATGCTAGGGAAATCAGCAATCACACATTAATTATAGTTCTAACAACTAGTGACAAAAAAACTGCAGAATTGCACTTCAGGTATCATTACAAATATCCTTCTTTTTTCAGTTTATTCAAGCCCCATAGTGGGATAATCCTTAATAGGGAACCAGATTTCGTTCCTGATGTTGTGCATTTACCTGGTTCTGCAAGCGACTTGAAAAAGTATGTTTATTTTTTCTATATATTCCTATTTTTTACCATCTGTCATCAACCTTTTTCGCATGAACGAGAAGAAGTCATTTATAACAATTTCTACTTATACGTATTGTTGCATTATCGCGTGGTTCCTCTTTGTAACAGCATTGAAACTAGCATGTTTATAATATAAACCGTATGGTACCATGATATTATTAGGAATCAATTTTTTTTTAATTCTTTACAGAGCGAAGAAACCAAAGCCTTGCTACAAGGGAGGGTAAGTCTTTTGACTAATACAATTTTGGAACAATAAATATAAACAAATCCATAATGATCAATGTAATATTTTC
The DNA here is from genome assembly GCA_905332915.2 of Hecatera dysodea. Lineage (NCBI taxonomy): Eukaryota > Metazoa > Arthropoda > Insecta > Lepidoptera > Noctuidae > Hecatera > Hecatera dysodea. The sequence continues at coordinate 12,329,141 of HG995298.1, read as the reverse complement.
AGAGTTTGCTTAAAAAAATCGTGTCCGAAAAAGAAATGTCGGTATGTATACAATTGCAGTAGGTACCTAATTTTTCTTGGTAAATGGGAATTAAAACGACTCTTCATTTTGTTTTCAGAAAATATTCTGCCATGTTAAAGAAAAAAAAGCTACTAGAGAGGAGGCAGAAAAAACAACAGGCGTTTTCGTAAGAATTTAATGTTTCTATTAAGTTATTTTATTTCGAGGCTACGATAGTAAGGTCACTACTTGCCTTGACATATTAAATCCTTTTACTAAAATGGTAGAACATATATCGGTTTTCATCAAAATATTTGTAGGAGCAGGCTATTTCCAAAACTTAGTACCTACCCTGAATTTCTTGGATTATGATTTTTCCCATGAAAGAAACTTCTAAAAACGTTAGGTACGTTTTTAGATTTGAAGATTTTTTAGGTTAGAAGTTTCTACTGATTTCTAAAATTGATCTATAAAATCGTAATTGATGCCTTACGTTTATTGGTTGGACTTCTGGTATTTTACATTCTGATATTTCAATTTTAAAACAATTTTAAACAGATGTCAAAACGGCAATTGTACCTACCAGATAAGGTCTGGAACCACTGGACACATTTTAATTATTTTTTTACTATTAGAAAGCTACATTACCAACCTAGTAACATAGGTTATATTTTATACTCGTAATGAATATAATATTATTATATTACTTTCTAGATGCTCAAAACCACATTTAGGCGCAACTGACAGAAAGCCAAGAGTGAAAGCTAAACAGAGATACAATGATAAAGATGACGAAGTCTGTGGCCTGGATGAAATACCTAAACCAGAACATGTAAGTTATGCCACCATTTATTTTAACAATACTTAAAATCTGCTGCTAAACATGGGATCCCATACCAACTGAGCACATCACATAAATCTATACATATACTGAAATAGCTGACTAAAAATAGGTAGACAAAAATTTGGGCGTGAGTGAAAATGCAGTAAGTAGGTAGGTATTGCAGGTTTTGCGTAGTCAAAGGCTATTTTTAACTTTTCTTATTTTCAGGTCCACATTCCACCGAATTTAAAAAGAGGAACCATTCAAACACATTCTCTTACTGTAGTCCGGTGTACCAAAGACAAGAGACCTAATATACACTATGGTATTTTGACGGGATCGTTCAATATGTATGACGCTAAGTTCGGTTAGTTTATTTTTATGTATGCACGTGGTGCAATTCTTAAATTCATACATATGTACATTGACAATGCTGTATGCAGCAACGATGCATTAGATAAGAAACTTTTGCAGCAACTCATTCTTAGGGTGCGATTTCACCAAAAACGAGCGAGGTAACGTAAACATGCTAAAAGAAAACCGGCCAAGTGCGAGTCGGACTCGCATGCGTGAAAAAATGAGATTCGTTCGGAACATTATAGTCGGGCTACTTTGACCACAAAGAAAAACACCAACTAACGCGTGTAAAACTGTCTTTAATTACGTTTAAGAAAAATACAGAGCGGAGTACATTGAATTATAAGGACTTAAGTGTGATTTACAATGGTCATCTCGCGAGACGCTGGCACAGATTACTAAATAGTTACTACGTAACGCTGGAGTCGTGCGCGTGCGCGGTTCGCGGGTGGCAGTGGCTCACTAATTTTACAAGGCGGCCGGAACTCGGATAATGCGAACAGTGTAGCGGCTAGTGTAGCTATCAATCGTAACTAGTCACGTAACCGAGCCGGGCAGACGACGAGAGTCCTAGAGGTGCGCGAAGTTACTAAATGGGCAAGCGCTATAACATGTTACTTTCAAGCCATAGACTTATATAGGTTTTCCTTTTATACATAAATATAGGCAAATAACTATTATATATCATACTTATTAAAAAAAATAGACTCAGCGGTTTCTTAGATAAGGAGGGAACGATTATTTTTCATCTGATTTCTTGAATAACTTCAAAACAATTCATTTTCAATTTTGGGAAAAGGAAAGTCGTTTTTAAAGGAATGAACATAATACATTTTTTGTTACTGCACAAAATGTTAATATTATGTTAGGTATTTCTTAATATTTATTATTACATTTTTTTTCCTAGTTCCTAGTTTTGAACTTTATGAACTAGGAAAAAAATGTATTATTTTAAGTAATTCTTAAAACCAGGACTTATTGAGGACTATCATCTTATCCAATATATATTGGCGTTTCTTGTAAATCTCGGGATTGTAAGTAATATTGCTGAGTTTGTTATCGAGATTTCCAACTATGAATATCCAGTGGTTGAATCACTGTCCTTACTTAAAGTTTTTACAAAACTGAACTTTCATCATTATTACAGTGGGCCCTTCATATTCCAAACCGTCACAATGCCCTTTCATTTGATATATCACACGGTACATTTGGAAAACTTATACAAAATTTTTAATTTACCCTCCAAAACTGATCCCATTTTCATTGTTTATTTTGGTTACATTTCCGTGTCTGAGTCACAGAAGATTATTATGTGTACAAAATTTCAACTGTAACGGTCCGTTAGATTCGGAGAAAATCGGCTGTGACTGACAGATAGACAACCGAGTGATCATATAAGGGTACCATTTTTCCATATAGTGGTTCGGAACCCTAATCATCTTTCTCCAACCCACTTTATTTTCCTAGCCAGTCTTAGCGCAGCTTTGGTGGAGAAGGTCTAGCAGAGCTGCTTTATACGTAAGTAGTTTAACATACAAAATCACGAAAGAGTTGTACGACGTATACGGGGAATAACGTGTGCGAGGGATGCGGTCGAGGAACGCGAGTGAGGAATTTGTGTACCTACGCACGCATAGATGAATACAGACTGCTACGCATCTTCGTATCGCTGAAGTTCCAATCTCAAAAACATTTTATTTTTATTTTTGGGACCATTTGCTCGTCGGACGTCTTGGTTTAAACGTACCTACCTACTGATTTCAAAAATTAGAACGATTTTTGTAGATCACCTTTCTTTGGATTTTGTAACTTAACATTCGAATAAATCAAATAATAGATATTTTACTTGTTCTTACCGTCAAACTTAGCAACTTTGCCTCTGAGGTTCGACTTTGCACAGTTGTTTTTGAATCAATACCTAATAAGTAAATTTCCCTACTCATAAAAGATGTGATAGTAATTTCATTATATTAGGTAGGTACCGGCGGCAATAAGTAATTTAATACGGTATTGTTTTTCGCGAAAAAAAAAATTGGCACAAATATTATCAAAAGTGATAGTTGCAGTTACCTACTTCAGGTAAGTTTTTTTTAATCGACAATAATTATTGTAATTAATAATTTACTTTTAAACAATGCATTGTTTGATAAATTTACTTTTTTATTGTACTAATGACTACTTGATTGGCACATTTTTAGGAATTTTATTCAGAGTATCAGAAAATATAGGTAAATTACCACGTTCTCATTATGTCATGCACATTTTCAGTTGTAGGTAGTTTATATGTTGGCAAGTAATGAATCAATCAAATGATACACGAAATAATCATGTTCTTGAAATCTACAAAACCCCTTTTTTCATTAATTGTTTATTAAATGTAGCATGTTTTCATAGTCAGCCCTTAGATACTGATAAGTAGGTAATTTATTAAAAATAGACATTTTGATTTTGCCCACTTAATTTAGTGGGCAAAGTGGCTTTGCCCACTAAATTAAGTGGGCAAACTAACTTTTCAGACGTAACTTTTTTCCCATCTCATCCTTGATTTTAATGTGTCCTTTTTTTTGGATAATCATAGTTGTGAATGTCAGCTCGACAAGATAAAGAACGTGTTATGTTAAATACTTAATTGTTAAAATGAAAAGAATTGCCGTTGATTGCGTATCACCCCGCAGTTTGATTTAATTTTAACTAAAATAGCGAAAGCTCTTACGGATTTGACCTAATGAAATCTAGACATCACTAGAGCTGCCATGCAGTAGGTAGGTTATCGTTTTGCCATAATTTTTGCTATGAAAATTGATTTCCTTGAAATGGACCGTCCATACCTATTCCGATTTTCATAACCGAACTTCAACATCCCATCCCCTTGCCCTTACCTGATATTCTTTTTGGTACGTGAAATGTCCTTCTTATTTATTTTAGGCCCTTCGTGTGGCGTCCAATTCACACTTGGTCGGTTTTTCATTCATAAAATTCTCAATGTAATAGTCATGCCTAAAACAATGGCTAATTTCTAGTCGTACGTAGCACTTGTTATCTCAACCTCCACAATTCGACTAAGCATGGTTATTATTTTTGAATTATTGGGGTTTAGGTATAGTATGAAGTCAGAAGTGTCTTAACAGATTGTATATTTATTAAAGGTCCTAGATCGAGAGGTCGCCAAGCTCTGCCAATAAGCGTTATGGCTTTTTGTTTAGCATTTCATTACCATCCCAAACAATGGACGATGAAGTTAATCGACAACTTAATGGACGCCGGTGATGTATGGTATGATTTCTTAAGTACTATCCTATGTTTTGACGACTTTTATTGACTGTTAAGGGTAAGGAACAATTACCACTTGAAAAAATTACAAAAAAATAGTAAATACATTTGCCAGTCTGCTTTAACATCGATGGTTATTAAAGTAAAAACCAAAATTAAAATTATTACACATTAAGATACTTGCTCATATATAAAAAGATGAAATCGTGTTGCACCGATCTAAGTGTAAATTACGATGTTGATTGAATTATATTATATACAAAGTTCAGCTTTGTATAATTGGCGACGTCCCTGTATCATTTGCATGAAAGACTCTTTTTTATACCTCGACATATTTATTAACCCCTTGTATTGGCTTTGTATTGGTTAATCTAAGCAATCAAATCTATTTATTATTAGTAAAAGAAATAGTATTTCAAATTATATTTTTCATCAGGTATCTTCAATGTTTAGACAAAGTTCATGATCACTCGTCAGTTCAGGGTATGTGCGAAGTATTGCAATTTGGGAAAAAACAAATATTAGTGTTGAATGGGAAAAGGATGCAAGTTTTGCTTTGTGAACCAGACATAGTTGGATACACGATGTCTTTAGATCCTACGGTATACAACTTGTGCAGAGGACTGAAAGCTTTCTTCGAAGAGAATAGAGCAGGAATATTGTTATCAAGGTAGGAAAATGGCATCCGTTTCTTACTTACTCAAAATACTAGCTGTTTTGATAGACGTTGTCCGGTCCGGATTAACGAGTTCAAATAAAGATCCATTAAATTAGAAAAAGAACTTCCAGTCAAACTACTGGAATTTTTCTTTTTTACCTAAAACCTTATTCGAAATATAACGGATATTCAAATCAGTCCAGAGAAACAGTTTTTTTTTAATAACATATATATTAATTAAATAGATATAGAATAGGTATGGTTTTAATTGCCTAATTTTGGGATTTCTTTAAAAACAGGGTCCTTAAATTAGTGATTTGGAAAGACAATGTGTGCTTTTACATTTTCGACCCAGCTGGTAGAGACTCAAGAGCTTACTCCAATTTTGCTAACGGTCAAGCTGCTCTCATGAACGTAAAAGATGTCGAATCAGTTGCTGAAGTTCTTTTAGCACGCAGCATACTAGAAGATCAAAAATTCCTTTTAGCTTCTGTGAAAGTTTTGAAAATGGCTGACGAGAAATGCGACGAGGATTTTGAATCTGATAAAGAACTCACACAAGCGGAAAAAGCCATGATGGGATACAGAATTTTAAACGCTCAATGTGCGATTGTCAATGCTAATATGCATTTAGGGGATCGATGCTTCGAAGAGGCTAAATTTAGACAAGCTTTACCTATGTGCATTGTCGCGATGACTTATGCAAAAATATCGCCGCCTAATACCTGGTTTTCAAAGACGTTGGACAAAATATTGCGATTAGGCAATAAGCTGTATATAGATTGCACAAACCCGAAAGTAATGATAGATATAACCATTGATAATATACCAAATGAAATAATGTTAGGACCCTTCGCATGTGAGATAATAATATACAGAGATAGAGTGAAAGGTCAACTCTTCACAACAAAGGAATGCATATTCAATATTAAAACTGGTCTTGAAGATTTCTTTAGTCACGAGTATAACGCCGGTATTTTGGAGTTTAATAATTACACGCTTGCGGTTTGGAGGCAGAAAGATATGTTCTATTTGTTTGATCCTTACCCGCGTACTAGTGACGGTTTGAGATCGCTACAGCCCGGAAAGGCATGCTGCATGATGCTTTTGAATACAGACACTATGGCGGAAGTATTTACAGATAATTGGGACTATTTACCACCCACAACACAATTTTACCTGCATGCTTTTAAAGTGTTAAAGTTGAAGAAAAAAAATGCAAAGGTATCATTACGACTTTATTTTTTTGTTGTACCTAATTTGTAAAAGTCATGTCACTAAAGTAAAAGTAGGCGTATTCATCTTATAATTTAATGATATTAACAGTTTTTCCAGTAGGTTTGCTCGCAGTTAATTGTATGGTTAGAAAATGATTGAATATCAGCTTTTACTTTTTATTGCAGGCACAATTGTACTGCAGGTTGAGTGTTGATGACCTGCCTACAGGAAAGAAGAAAAAGCGACAAGTTCTGGCCACAAGTAAGGCCATGGGCCATGGTGATGGACAAGACAATCGAGACAGTTCGCCTAAAGGAACTTCAAACCCGAAAACCGCTGGAGTAAGTTCTAATATCCTGCTATTATGAAGTTCAAAATTCTTTGGCCATTTTGTAAGTGTGTACGACAAATTACACCGAATTTAGTTGCAGAATCAAGTGGATGAAGAACAAATGGGGGATATAATATCGTTGGTAGATAGTATACAAGACGACTATATACCACCGATACCAATGAGGTATAAGAAACCTGTATACGAACCAATGGAATTTAAGCTTGGTGAGTGTCTTTTACAAGAATCTTTTAATATATGGAACACTGACCTCAAATTTTTACATTTATTTTAATGAAGGTACATGATGTACTTAGGTAATTGTAATGTAGGAACCTATACTACAATGAACTTACAAAAGTAGGTAACTCATTATGTATACTAAAATCAAATAAGTTCTTCTAGGTCAGGAAAATTATTTAAAACAAAATTTCTTTACGTCTTTATCTAATACTTATAAAATATATTTTTTTTAATCTATAGATACATATAAGGTAAGTATAAGATTAATTAACTTAGATGAGCGTCTGTGCTCGTATGAGAATTGATCATTTGAAAAACGTTAGTGTATTTTATAATATTTTAGAAAAGGTACTTTAAAAGGTTGATTGATGACTCGATTTTTGTGACGAAAAATACCAAACAAAAAGCCATTGAAAATACACAACATATGTGAAGTAATTTATCAAAAAACGCAAAATAACATTATTACAAAAATGAGAATCTAGTGTATGTTATTTCTGGGTCTTAGTTTTCATCCTAATTAGACGAGATCGCGATTATAGCGAGACTCGCTGTTTCCTCAGGCTTGAAGGAGCCGAAGACGGAATGCCCTGAACCAGAACGTCAGCACTTCGTTAAAAAATAATAAGGCGGGCAAGACCATCAGCAATTAAGAAAACTATTCAGATGAATTCTCATTGTTTTGCTGTTTAAACAGTTGTGTATTTTATTTATTTAACATTTTGGCTACTTAATATACCTAATTAAGTTTACCAAGTGTCCTTCCCGGTCAATCCCTACAGGTAAACTTAATTTAAGCTATACCTAACGTGATACATTTTTAAGCTATCAATAATGATTCAATCATTCCTAATCATCATTTCTATCATGGCGCACTCTGAAAAATGTACTGACATTTGTCAAAGTGCGCCATGATAGAAAGATGCAAACTATTTGCTCCGTGTTTTGTTTAATTTTTGTTAAGGTTTAGCTGGATTTATTAAATGAAATGTGAAGGGAATACTATTAGTGAGTATGATTATTTTATTAGTCGTTTATTTAAGTGTATATAAGCTTTAATTAACTTGAAATACGTAATCAATTCGTTCGTTTTATAAATTCACTGTGTATGGTCCCGGGATCATTTGTCCCCGAGAGGAATCAAGTCTTCCTTGTCGTCAAATAACCAGACGTTTCATAGAGCTGTCTTATTATACTACTTTTCCTTAGGAAGCCTTGCGGCGCAAGTATATGGCAAAAAAGCTTCAAAAGAAGAAAACCGATAGATAGAAAAACTTAAAAAATGCTGTCGCTGCAGTATTGGCTGGAAGTACTACATTAAAAGATACCTCTTATGACATTAACAAAATACACAAGACAGCAAAAAGAATCGAATGAAGAAACTAACTGACGATGAAGAAAAAGAGCTAGAGATGGCTAGTAGAGTAGTCCACATAAGTTGTAGAAGAATGCATAGAAACTGTGTAACTTTTTTGAGATGATTAATTATTATACAGATAAGTCTACTAGTTAAGAGGAACTTTGTTTACAATTTCTATTACTACACACACAATTTCTACAATTCTAACAACAATTCCTATTTTGCTAGTAAGCAAAATTGATTACCAGCTTTGTGTTGTTATCTGGAAAAAAACTACGGTTTCTGCTTAAAACATAAAAAATAAAGATCACTATGTGTTTGATTTTGTGATAAATTAGTTTCCTATGGCTCTAAGTATGTCATTCTCGCTAAAAACCAATCATGGGAGATTTTGCTTTCTACGTAGGGGAGGCCGGGGCTTCAATTAACAGAGGTAAGTATTAACAAGCGAATTTCTAAGAAACCATGAATAGCACGACACTAACGATTGCTGGTATTCGTCCTCACGAGAGTGCTGTACAGGTTGAGACTCATCAGTACCGCTCACTGCGCCGAGGGTGCGAGATATGTGATGTGCGTCTATTTTGGCCAGGTAACAAACTTTTTTCACTTTACAAGTTTTTGATTTACGTAGTGAATATTTGATTTTGCCGTAATATTTTTTTATTTCGTGGTGGCTACTTTTATTCTTAATAATTCTACATAACTTTTCTAACGCTAACGTAAACAATTTCTTAATTATAGTTTTTATTATTGAAAAAGTATCCATGGGGCTAAAATTAACAAAATATACGGGGCAAGTATTAACATGTTAACTCTTACCCGGGTTAGTATTAACAATGTATCCTACCTATAGATTCTATTGTTTTGTGTATATTCATCATGGTATCCAATTACTATTTATCTTAAATGTTACAGCATGAGGACTTATAAGAGAAAAATCGCTCGAGGCATGACTTCGCTGGAGGATTACGAGTCAGCTGCTTTAGAAATAATGCAGAAGAAAAGAAACTACAGGGAAGTAGCCACAGAATTTCAAATCTGTCACGTTATGCTGTTCAAGTTTATGTAAAAGAAGAAAACAGGAGTTCCAGTAGAAGTAGGCTACAAAAAGATCCGGCATATTGAAAATGATACTTAAAAGACTGTTAAGTTATTGTAATAGTAAAAGTAGTTGAACTACTTTTAAGCTTAATTTTTATTTTTTCAATTAGTAAAAAATGTGATTATTGAAAACTGACGTTTGCTTAAATAATACAACAATAAAAGTAGCTGTTATTAATAAGAAGTCATTAAGAGATTTGTTGATTTGTTCTTCTCTAAAGGGAGGTTTTGTTTGGGTTTCCATTTCTTTATATTTATATTGCTAAAATATTGTTGCGTGGACAAAATGATATAATTGTTTAAGCTTAATGTTGATTATATAGCTTATTAAAAAAAATTACATTTTTCTTTTTTGTTTTCTTTGATTTTAGAGGAAATTAACAAAAATGTTAATTGTTGCCCCTTTTGTTAATACTTACCTCGGAACCGTTAATTCTAGCCCCGATCGCGGGGTAAGTATTAACTTCTGACTTTTCTGAGTAAAATCGACTTTTTCAAAAAATTATCAATTTCTTGTCAAATTAAAACGAACGATATGGTTATTGAATAGTTAGGACGTCATTTAACACAAAAATCATATCAAAATGTTTAGGCGTTTTGAAGCTACAACTGAAAATATAAATTTTGTTAATTCGCGCCCCGGTCTCCCCTATAAAGTTATCTAATCAGTGGGAATTGAACTTATAGGTATGGAAAGGTACAGTAAATACCTGTTTGCTGTGTGTTTTCCTTTTTTTATTTGTAAATGCATTCTTGAGCGTGAATCGAGTTATTTGATCGATGAGAATCACGTATGGGAAGACACAGTAAAAACCTGTTTAGCACTTCTCCCACGCATCTGTAAAACTTGTTACGTCTCGGATCAGAGATCCCAATCAGGGTAACAAAGTCTCCCTAATATTGGGGACACATGGTAAAAGTATACCCCTTTGTGTTTCACCTAAATTGTGGCACAATCTAATTCTTATTCAAACTATCAATGGATAGATAAATTTTTAATCGTTTGACCGAAACAACTTTCCAAAACTGCAAAAAATAGAGTCAACAACAAAAAGGGGTGATCAACCCTCCCCAGGTTCTCCTACATGAAAAAATCCTGTAATATATACATATGAAAACCTTTAATACCTATATATACCTTTAATCTATCAATGAAGAATGTTAACTAATTTTGATTATTAGCACTCCATATTCTCTGTCAAAAATAAAAAATACTAGTGAAAGAATTACTTCGATACGTCAATTAGTTTCCGATTTAGAAGTAAAACAAGTTGCAACTCCACGACGCGGGCTGCCGGTGACGGTGTGACGTCATCGTACAACACGCTCAGTCTGGGTCACTCAGTCCGCTCGCGGTCGCGCGCCTTTATCGTCAAAATTATACCTAAATACTTTTTAAAATGTCCAATCCAAATACTAGGAAATCATGTGTAATGCCTAACTGTAAAAATACAACTACCAATTCGCCGGAAAAGTGGTTTTTTCTCCTCGCTTCGACGATGTAGTCACATTAAAAATGCTGTAGTATGTTTACAGCCATCTCTGCTGGCAGTACAATCTTCGCAGGTTACATTTAAAACTTATTGATCCTTTTTATTGCATTCTAAACTGCAATGATAAGGTGTGGTACGTACGCGGTGTTCTGGCGTGATTCTACATTTAACCATACATACATCACCTACTCTTTTTACTTCAACATAACCAATAGAATCATCGCCATAGCTCTCTTGCCGATCTGAAATAAGTATCAAATAAAAATAAATGGCCTTACGTTCAATCCACTACATCTACATCCTAAGTACCTATCCTACTTCCTACTAATATTATAAATGCGAAAGTTTGTGATCTTTCACGCAAAAACTACTGAACGGATCTGGACAAAGTCTGGAATAACACGTAGACTACTTTTAATCCTGGGAAAATGTACAGTCCCCGAGGGAAACGTAGGCGAAGCTGTTGGCGGAAGCTAGTTTGCAATAAATCAATGTATGTATTCATTTAAATTTACTAAGAAGAGCGGAACCTACCTTTATATACATACGTACCTACCTATAGCTACAAAACTATACATATTTGTTGTCTTAACGTAAAATTTAATGGTAGGTAGGTACTTCTACTATTTGAGTTGCATTCTTGCAGTACGATATTAGTTGGGTATTTTGTTTTGATAAAACAATTTAGAACAGATAAACTATTAAGCTTAAGTAGTAGCAAGGAAAGTTTACTTAGGTAGTTATTTTTGCATTTTATTCATTTTAATAAAACAATAATAAATTTTTATTCATTTTTATTCCTCGAATTTCGGCGGCAACGGAATCACTATTTGTTGATAAATAATGCGCAGCCATTAATCCATCTATTTTAGGTAGATTATCCGATTGCCCTTTTTCGAATCCTTCATCCATTTATTAATCGAATAATATTTACTATTATTGGACTATTAACGTAATACGCGGACGAAAACACAACAAAATACTGCGCAAGCTATTACACCCACTATAACCCCTATAATCGCTGGCCACTTGATACGAAGCGGGCCGCGGCCCGCGAGGCGCGTTGTAATATGACGTCATAGGCGTCACGTGACTGTAAGCGGGTCTCGATATTTTTCGAAACTTTGAATGCCTATAAAATCAAAACTACTAGGTATTTTTGACTACAACAAAAACTAGTGTATTTGTATACATACAGGCTTTACTGAGACAAAATTTCACGTGATTTGGCATACCTAGTAACATTCTTCATTGGTGTCATACAATAATCACAGCCTATGTTACACAATTATCTACGGAATACCTAAAGAAAAGTGCATTAATTTCACCTGCAATGCTTAAAAATATGCATGTGAAAATAATTGGCTATAAAAATAATTTATCTAAAATAATAGTCTATATTATACATTTCGGACGCATTGCCAAGTGTTATCTGCTGTACCTAATAGACTTTGCCCGTTTGCCCGCGAAAAAGAATAGCGTCTTCTATCAGTTTTGACAGGCATAACATAACATCAGTGTCATACGTCATTTAAGTGCTGCTGGAAATATTATTATGATAAACTGATTACAAGACAAAGTTGAATCTCACGGTCAAAGTGGCCAGGTTTGATTTTAAATTATTGAACGGAAACTTGAAACAACTTCTCGTGCGTAGTATTTGACTTCCGCTCAGTTTGTAAAACTTTTGCCCAGCTGTAAATAAGAACCTACAAATAATGCTTTAGGTTTTTGATAGATTTTGGTGATTTAAGAAGTTTCTCTAAGAAGCACCCAAATAGTACCTAGATACCTTAACGTAGGTACACGTTGAATTTAAGTAAAGAGTGAGCAGTAGGTAATAATTAGGTACCTACGTAAAGGGACTTAATAATTAGGTAAATCTATATTATCTGTACTTAATATTATAAAGCTCAAAAGTTTGTTTGTTTGGTTTATCGCGCTAATCTTAGGAACTACAAGTTCTAATCGTAAAACTAGTGTTTTAGTGTTGGACATCCCTTTAATCGCGGAAAGCTATACTATACCTACTATAACATCACATTACGACCAAGAGGAGCATTTTGAACAATTTAAAAGAAGACAGTTATTCAAAAATATCCCTTTATTATTTTAGTTTTTTCCGTATAAAATAGGAATTTTCGTGAAAAAAAAATGTTTATTTAGTACCAAGATGCCTACTGTGTCCCTAATGAGCAGCAATACTATAGGTATTTGTACATTTGGCATACCTACTGAGTCGTGCGTGACACCGGAAGACATCTTGTTTTCTATTTCCTTATGCTGCCAGGGACATGGAACTTTAGTAACACTGGACATTTTATAAATTGCATAAGAAATTTACCACAACCGATGAATGTAACCGATTGCCTATGATTAATTCGATTTTTAATAATCGTCTTACGTTCAGTGGCGATTTTAATGAATTTTAACGTTAATGCGCATGTCCATTTTTCAGTGAACTTGGACTCGCCCACGGTGTCGGTGACCCAGGTGGTCCCTCCGTGGCCGAAACCCCGCGACAAGACCAACGAGCCCATCGAGCCCGACCCTGACCCTGAGCCTACCCCACCGCCCACGCCGCCACCAATAATGGTGAACCACTAGTTTCTTTCGATTTTTACAACTTGTAACAGACAGGGACGGCCTTTACCGTTGCGAGGCCCCGGCCGGCAGAGCCTGGCGAGGCCCTTGTTTTTTTGAAACTGAATATGAATCGAAAGTAGGTATTTTTGATCGTTTGCGGTTTTTCCTATGATTTGATCTATAGTGTCAGTAGCAGTCTCCGTGAAACTCATTATGGCATGACCGGTTTTGTTTATTATTTACATTGTCAGGGCGAGGTTTATATTGTATTTTCATATGAAACTAGCTGACCCAGCAAACGTTGTTTTGCAATATACTTATAAAAAAAATTAAAAAAGATTTTCCCGCTTTTCTGTTGAAATTTTTCCTGAATTTTCTTTGCTATAAACCTCACGGAGCCCGAGACCTTTCCAACGAATGCAAAACCGTGGAAATCGGTTCGTGCGTTCTGGAGTTATAGCGTCAGGAAGGAAAACCCGACTTATTTTTATATAGTAGATAACTATATTTTAAATAAATGTAAGGTGTCTGAGCTCGGGTCGCGCCCTGCCAGCGCGAAGCCTAGGGCGGTTGCCCTGCTCGCCACCCCGTAAAGCCGCCACTGGTAACAGAATAAACGCAATCAATACTTACCTAAAAAGGTGTCATTGTACTTATCATTATGAAATAATTTCATCCAATGGGTCCATAAATCAAACCAAACTCAATATTACGGAAGAAAAAATCCGTTCAGAGAAATCAAATAGCAAAAAAATAATTTATCTCTAATTTATCTGGATCAAAATTGTTTCGAATTGGCTCTAGAACATCTCAATTACCAATGACTCTGTAGGTATATACTTAAAATGAAATTTGATAAACCAACATTACACGAAATAAACCTAATTTCTCTTTTTTTTTCAGCCACCGGAAGGTGCAGAGGTAAGTCTTATTCCCAATTTAGTGTTCCTTGAAAATAATAATAATAGAGTAGCTACCATATAGGTAGCTACTCTATTATTATTATTATTATTCGCGTATTCATTTTAAAATCATATTAATTACATTTTTAAATATTTAAATAAAAAATTAAAAAAAAACATTTAAAAATATAAAAAATAGTAGCCCACTGGTATCGGGAACAGGGTCCAAGCTACCGGCGGTCAGGGCTCCAGAGAGAGGAACCTCCTAACAATGCGAGCCGTGTCCAGAAGTCCCGCTTTCTGGATCAAGCCCTTGATCCAGCTGCCTAACGAGAGCCTCCTAAGGTGTTGGTCGAGGCTCTTGGCTATTAGGCCATTGGCTGACACGACTATCGGTACAATGATTGCTGAATCCACATCCCACATGTCGACAACCTCGCGAGCCAAGTCAAGATATTTAATTTGCTTATCTTTCTCGGCTTTCACGAGGTTCTCGTCATGCGGGACGGTTATGTCTACAATCATTGTACGCCTCTCGATTCGGTCCACCACCACTATATCAGGTTTATTGGCAACAATAGTCCTGTCAGTGATGATGGACCAATCCCAGTACAATGTGATATTGCCACTATCGAGAACTGGGTCGGGCACATACCTGTAGTACGGCACCTCCGAATTCACAAGTGAGTATTTTAGAGCAAGTTGCTGGTGGATAATCCTGGCTACGAGGTTGTGCCTATGCAAGTACTCTCCGTTAGCAAGACGAGAACACCCAGAGACAATGTGGCGAATTGATTCTCCCGGACGGTGACATGCCCGACATATGTCAACCGTGCCGTCCTTCACAATAAATCTCCGGTAGTTGTTCGTCATGATAACTTCATCCATAATTGCACAGACAAAACCTTCGGTTTCTCCAAAGAGATCACCAAAGCGTAGCCAGGCTACGGACGCTAATTGATCTACGTCGGGCCCATGTAGAGCCCGGAAAAAGCGTCCGTGAAGTTCCTTACTCTGCCATACTGCCCTGCGATCGTTAGTGTCAAGCACCGCAGGTTTGCGCCAGTTCTCATTTGCCAAGGAGAGCGGGGTTAGTCCCTTGTCCACTGCCACTACATCTCGATGCATACCCACTTCGACAGCTAGGAAATATTCCCTGAGACTGCATATCTCGCGATTGTGGAGAGTCTTAGCATTTAAAAAGCCTCGACCTCCACACTTTCGCGGGATATACAGTCTCATTACCGACGACCGTGGGTGATGCATTCGATATGCAGTTAGCAGTGTTCGGACCCGCCTATCCAGGGCGTCAAGTTCCGTTTGAGTCCATTTGAGTACGCCGAAAGAGTACATCAATACCGGCATGACCCAACCGTTGAAGGCGCGCACCTTGTTTCCGCCCGATAGAAGGCTATTGAATACCTTCTTCAGGCGGCCAAAGAAGCGCTCCTTCAACGATTGCTTCATGTCAGTAACATTGATACCTAACGCTTCCGACATACCCAAATACTTGTAAGTTTCAGTTGAAGAGAGGCATCTCAGGTTTATGGAATCCGAGAGTTGAGATCCCACGGATTCCATAATCTCTCCACGCTTTACATGCATGATCGCACATTTGTCTACACCAAACTCCATTCTGATGGCGTTACTGAAAGTTTCAGTTACCTTCAGTAGCTCCATCAGTTGCAGATTAGTGGGGGCAAAGAGTTTCAAATCATCCATGTAAAGGATAATAACTATTATAATTATTATTATTATTACCAGACTATATAGTCTGGTAATCATAATACAGAGTGACAAAAAACTTTCTAGAGGAAGTATCGAGCTTAAATTGCAAGGAAATTCAGCTCATTTTTTTCTATTACCACTTACCTTTTATACTACCACAGTATGCTGTTTATACCTAGATTTGTCCCTGAAATTCCATCTTAACAACTCACCGCAATGTGCTAAATAATTTGATATGTAGTCTTTTCAATGTGTCAGTAACAATACTCCTTGCATTGCTTACTATCATATTACAGGAAGAAGAAAAGGCAGAAGAAGAAGAAGACGAGGAGATGCGAGAAGAGAGGCTCCGGAAGAAGGCGGAGGAAGAAGAAGCGCGGCGCAAAGCGGAGGAGTTACCACCGCCGCTGCCACCGCCGCCGCCTTCACCGCAGCCCGAGCCCGAAGATCAGCCCGTATGTCTAAATGATCAGCAATTAAAATTATATCCTTAAAGTCAATTAATATACAGACGCGTCAAATACCAAAAAACAACACAACCCTCAAAAACTGCGCAACCGCTATCGTTACGTAAGCGCACATTGGTCCCCGTTTTTAGTTTCGCCATGTCCATCTGGTGTGGGGTGTCTTTGGCTTGTTCGTTTAAAAATATAGAGGGTGTGCCGAAACCATTTCTTCATCCAAAGATCCGTTTGCGAAATAATACGCTTTAAAGTACCTACTCATTTTTGTTAGGGCTAAGTGCTGTCCTCTGTCGGCTAAACGGTTGTGTTTGGAGATGTGAAAATATTCATGGTATTTGTGTGTATGTATACGTATGTATGTAAATCGGGCTCGTTTCCGCAACTCCTCGAATAAGCGTGTATTTTGCTAAATTCATGTTAATCTATACTAATATTATAAAGCTGAAGAGTTTGTTTGTTTGAACGCGCTAATCTCAGGAACTACTGGTTCGAATTGAAAAATTGTTTTTGGGTTGAATAGACCATTTATCGAGGAAGGCTTTAGGCTATATATCATCACGTTTAAGCCAATAGGAGCGGAGCAGCGATAAAGAATGTTTTAAAATCGGGGATTCCACGGGGACGAAGTCGCGGGCAGCAGCTAGTAGCTTATATTACAATTTTAAAAGGAAAACACATTTGAGTCTTGGCTGGCGTGGCACGCACTAAACCAGGTTTTATGTTGACATTTAAGAGTGCGGGCAAAACATCTATAATTTATACATAATATAAGCTATATTCGATAGGGGTTCGGCTAAATTTATGCGTTAACGTTGACCAGACAAAGACTCTTCAACCGCAGCACCTACCTACTCCATATAATGACTACACTCAGATATGTTCCGCTGTACAAACGAAAAATTTTAACTTTATGCTCTCCTTACAAAAAATAAGAGCCACTTTTGCATAAAATTAATTTTTGTACGTATACTTGCTCTTGTTGTAGCTGGTGGCGCCAATGCGTGATTTTCCAGAAACAGAAGATGAAATACCAACCAAGCCGGCTGTTAAAGTTGATCGCCACGTCCTCCTCACAGAGGACGCACAGAGACGTTTCAAACTACGAAAAATTCGAAATAAAATGTCTCCTCCGCTCATAGAGGATGAGCTTCAGCTTACTCCCGAACAAGAGCTCCAGAAACCGAGTAATTTCAAGGAGTTGCCTGATTCTTCACAAATCATCAGAGGATCTTCCACTATTACGAAGCCAACGGAGCAAGCAACTATTGATAAACTGCCGTTTGGCGCGATCATGGCGATAGTAACGTCTTACAAATACTCGATCCATTCTTGGACCCCTGCTATTGTAGATTTTGTAGTAATGACCGCCTTAAAACTTTACGATGCCAAACATCAAAGGTTCCAAATGGCTCCTGCACATATTATACCCAAGATAGCTCTTGGACATCAGGTTTGTTTCATGTAATCTAACTTAACATTACGTTAGTTATTCATTGCGGAGTAGATGCAGTAATGTTGGCTATGTTTACAGGCATACCACGCTAACATTGATGTGGTCGACGAAGGAGCTAGCTGGCAATTGGAAGATGTATTGTCTCGCAGATTCTTTACCAAATATGATAGAGGCATGATTACAACGTCCGCGTACAGTTGTGCGGTTTTTAATAGAAATGGGCTTTATTATCTGTTTGACGGCACTCCTTGTACTGCCATGGGATTGAGAGATGTCAGCAAAGATACTAATGGAAAAGCATGCTTTCTACGATTTCGTACACTACATGACCTCGTGAGCAGGTAAGTTATACACATTAATTGAATGGCTATAGTTATGATGCCGCAATTAAGGTGGTAGGAACTGATTTCTCCGAGGGTGATTTCCCATAGCATTTTCCGGGTACCGAGGAATGTAGACTCGGCGATGATGAAGTTTCAATATTTTCAGAGATTTCTTCAATCATACACACAAATTTACATATAGAAAGCAAGACTTCACTCTAATCGAACCACTTTGCTCGCACTTCTCGTAAGAAAGCAGGATTTGCTTATTTGGCTCGAGAGGGTTCGCTACAATCGCTTGGCTCCGAAGTTGACTCGCAGTGGTCGCTCTGGTAGGAAATAGGTGTGCCCACTTAAGTGAATAAGATTGTAGCCGTTCACTCTGGTTGAAAATGGGATCGCTTCAACTTGCTTGTCTCGTAAGATCAAATCCAATCGCTTTGGTTCAGAATGGACTTCTGCTTCGCTCGCTTCAATTTTGCTAACGACTGCGGTGGAATTTCAAGAGCTGAGTGAGTGGAGTGACCTTGGCTTTATTCAAAACGAGCCTCCTAACGACACTAGGGAGTCCATCATTAGTGGAGCGTCCGCTACGAGCCTTCTTTTGAGTCAAGCGACCGCATTACGATTATTGAATTTGGCGGTTTTGTTACATTTCCTTTAGACATCGGAGTGACTATTGAGGCACCGCGATGTCAATAATTTAGGTAATAGGTAAAGATTATTATTTTAAATACCCAGGTTCTTCCTTATTTCCACAGAATCAATTACAATAAGGATGGAAGAGCAGACGATCAACAATTTATCCTTAGTAGAATATTAGTGAGAAAACTTTTAAAAGAAGCACGAACCAAATTGCCTGAAGATCACGACTATGCAACTGGTAAACCTAAATCGCCAAAATCTAAACAAACTATTTTAGACTCGGAAAAAAGTGCTGATAAACGACGGTTAGATGAGAGAGAAAAGAGAAGCCTATCTGAAATCGGCTATCAAAATATCGATGGTATTTACAGAATAGGTGGAACTACTGCTCTGACTAAGACCACGGGAAGTATTAAAGCTTGTCACTTCGTTTGTCTCATCGCAATGTTAATGGCAACGATGCATCCTATCAAAACGTGGGAACGCTCGATGATTGACGTATGTGTTGAAAAAGGTCTGGAAATACATGGAAAAGCTACAAACTTAAACCCTTGTGAAAAGAGGGTGATTAAAAACATTATTGTAGAAGGAAAATTCGTAAATATGAACATTAAAAAAATCTTAGTTGTAAATGAAAATCCTGACAAAAAACTGGAGCAATTTTTAAAAGCAGTATTGAGAAGGCTACGTTACGTCATAGTAAGATATCCTCACTGCAATTTAGTTATATGTCAGAAAAACGGACAATATCACCTTTTCGACCCTTATCCGCCACCACGTGAAGAAGCTGAAAAAGAAAGAGTTAAAGAAAAAGGTAAAGAAAAGAAAAAAGAAAAGGAAAAAGACAAACAGGAAACATTAGAAGAACAAGATTATAGCAAAGTGGCGACATGGACGCTGTATAGCTGTTTGGAAGCGGTGGTTAAGCGGATAAACAAAATGGCAGGGTTAGAAGCGGATAACCCCGAATTTTACACCTTTGAGTTGACTTCCATAAAGCCTGCACCGCGGCACGCTGCTCTGTACTATAGATTAAGTCCACTATTCAAGCCTGATTGTAATCCGAACGCGCCATATTTGAAACGTAAAAGAGCACGACCAACGGTAGACGAGAAGATGTACTGGTTGAGTATCAGCACGATACCGTGGTCGCGAATGAATGCCGAGAACGACCTAGGTCTGGATCGAAAAACGCCTCAAACTATGTGGAAGGATTGGGACATTGAATTTCCAGGCGATCTTTATTCTTTGTGGGGATCTATACATCCATTGGATAACAGATTCGATGAAGAAATCCGAGGTAAACAATACCTCGCAACGAGCGCGGTTGCCATTGGAATGACTAAAGCATGTCAAATTAGCGCTTGGACGAGTAGTTTCCTAGATGGCATAGTCATTGGTGGCAATGATTACCACGAAAAGTGCCTAGCAAAAGTAGGAAGCAAAGCTAATTACGAAATTGGTCTTTCCGATTTAGAAGCCAGATTCGATGAAATGTTCCCATTCTCATTTGCATTTAAATTTGAGACAGTTATATTTGGTTTTGTTTACAACATTTATCCTGATAGATTCAATTTGAGTAAAGCTCTTACGTATTTCTTTGAAAATGAAAAAAATGAAGCTGGAATACTCACAAGTCCCAGTAAAAATTTGGCATTCGGACGGGCTGGAGCTTCATACTTTATGTTCGATTGTCAAAGCTTTGGCGCACCGATATTCAGCCCAGGTCAGGGGGCTGCATACATATTAAAATGTGAGAGCCTAAATAGACTTATTTACTGCATGACTTTAACTTTGAATATTCGAAGACATGGCCAACAATTTCATTTATTCAGTGCAACAGTAACGGTAACTGAGAAAGACAAGCAAAACCCTAAAAAAGAAGTGAAAGCTAAAATAAGCACTGATAAAGCGGACATCGCGAAAAAGGATACTGAGAAAAAAGATACAGATAAATAACCCACTTAAAAAGCAAAATAAAGTTATGTCTAATTTTTTCGTGTACTCTTCAATTCATTAACATACTCGTACCTAATTACCTACGTACTTATGTTCATAACATACATATGTAGATAAACTCTTTATGAAACTAGAGAACGCAAACTGCTTTTCTTACAAATTCCTTCACTTTTGCTTAATTTACGTTCATACACCTATTCGGCTATTCTGTTGAAATCTCACCGTGAATTCTTAGGTAGAGTGAGTATGATTGGAACTGTCCGTGCAGTGCAAATTGATTGCGTGTACTGAAAGCTCACTGCATATTCACCTCACCTTAGTTTTCACAGTGAGATTTGTACGGAATAAATAGGGCTGGCCATACGCCAGTCACCTGGTGGTAGCTCAAGTATGTTAGACGTTGGAAGTTGGAGAATAGTAGTTACTGTATATATACACTGTGGACGTGTAATACTTACCTATGAAAAGAATCCAATCTAGATTGAGCTACTTTTGAGATATTCAATTTAATGCTTTTAATAGATACATTCCATTTTGGTACATGTACCGATCTCTTCGACCTCCACAATAAAAAAAAATTGTTAGAATTATAATAATTATGTTGAAAGAATACCCTACTTCTGAAGCAGTCAGCTAAAAATGAGATCCAACTGCCATCTTACTACTTTGCCCGGTAGTGCTGCTGGTGCACTTTGGATTGCACACCAGTGCTCAACCGGTCATGTTTTAACAATAATTTTTTGAAAGAACAGTTTTCTCGCAGTTTTACACTGTTGCTTGCAGAAAAAATACGTCATATTTACCACCCTCTCCCTCACGTGAGATTCAGCTAGACTCTTTCGTCCCAAAACACCTCACGTAATTAATGGACGCTCCCTTATTCATTAGATAATTTTTGACATTCACGAAGGCAATACTTAGTATAAAACAAAGTCGCTTCCCGCTGTCTGTCCCTATGCATGCTTAGATCTTGAAAACTACCTACGCAACGGATTTTGTTGCGGTTTTTGATTCAAGGGATTTATATACCTAATACATGCATAATATGGTAGAGAAACACTTATAATTTTTGAGGTTACTAATATGTCGTTATTCATACCATATAAATACATTTTTTGAGCTTACATTGCACACGCAGACTGAACCTTACGAGATAAATCAAAATAATGTAATGTTACGAGCTTCGGGTTCGTGACAATAAAAACAGCCGATCCAATTACCAAAAATGACACTTTAATTACAGAACACTAATATACACTTTAAACTCACTGATTATGAAACACAATCGCACTACTAATCACTTAAGTTCGCAGTCGAAGATCGCTCTCGAAGTTATCACTTGTATCGCAAATCCAATACTGACTCGGCCGGTACATTATACCTATAGGGCCTTATACCTATAGGGCGCCGAGTAGTTCCAGAACCTTCCATGGTAGAAAGTTCCAGAGAGTTCGCGTACATATCAGTCGTGACTGACTAGGGTCCGAGAATTCTAGAATGTTCTCGAAGGTTCCTGGCTTTTTTAGTTCTGCTACTCGATACTAGATGGCGCTAATAGTACCGAATGCAACTATCTTCGTTGTTTAATATTATGACGCGCAACAGTACTACAGTATTGTACACTTTGAAAGGTCTACGTAAAAGTCCGCGATGGTTTATTTATCTCTTAGGGATAATAACCCACAATAATCATAATCCTTTACTTTTTATAGCCTTTGAGCAGTAACCAGCCTTAGTATGCTGAACAGCGAGAGGCCAGTATATAAAAAAAATGGTTACAGTATTTTTTAGCCACTTGGTTGATACTTGGCACCGATGTTCACGTATGGTTGAGCCCAGCGCGGTAGGGTTCAGGGTTACTAAGTGTTATACTGACTAGGTGATATTTTGTTATGGCTACGTTTTGTAATTATATAGTAAGGTTTCATAGGTAGGATGGAGATAGGGCCCAAAAACATAAGTTTCAGCCGCCCAGAGTGAAAGTCAATTTTACCGCCAGCCGCCGTATATAAAAGCATAAATCATACAGTATGTTTCTAAAGGTTTACGGCAAGAAAAAAAAAACGGTTGGGATGTTTCTTTTTTATCGGACTACGTGAGTAACTACTTTTCCCTTTATCCACGGTCGTCCACGGACCTTTTTACATTAGGTATTCTTGAACAGTTGTGACGGTTAATAGAGACAGTTCGGGTACCTACAATAGAAAGAAAAAAATATTTTAGAAAAATCGGTTTTATATTTTCATGTTTCTCATGATAATACTTGAACGGTTCTTAAACTATCGACTGACTACAAAAACTAAATCAAAATGTTACCTTTAACCTTTAAAGAATATTATTTTCACTTCAGTAGCTCAAACATGTAGGTTTGGCTGCCTGAAATCAGCGAGCAAAATGCGATTTTGCTCGGTTTTTCTTTCAAGTCAATAACATGCAGAAATGTATCACGGCTAAGATCCAAACACTAAATCACCATATCCCGAACAATACATTAGCTAAAGTTACCAATCCCATTTCGGACTTAAGGAGAGTGTAAAATCATTAAACCATCACTCTTTCTCAATTCCCGCCCTAAAATTGTCAAATAATACTTCCACCTCCTCAGTACCTGAGCGAATGAATACTACTAGCGAATACCTTCCTTGAGAATATGAATCTAACCAAACACTGGGCCAGTGATCCTTGTACTGAAGAGGCAGTCAAAGCGTCAGTCAGGCTGCTCGACAAAATGAAATCCGAAAACTGACATTGTGACGCCACTGTGCCCACCATCCGACGCCCGGGATGTTTTATGTAGGTAATAAAGATCATTCATTTGCCTAGCCTTTTCCCAACTATATTGGGGTCGGCTCCCAGTCATGCCGGATTCAGTTTAATACCAGTATTTAACGTGGAGCGGCTGCCTACCAGACCTCCACAACCAACACCAACCAACACGGAACCAACTGGGGAACACGGTACCTACTTCTTGGCAAGACTGGTGTCAGATTTTTCTGGCTTCTGACAATCCGTAACGACTGCCAAAGATCTCCAAATGACAGCCGGGACCAACGGCTTAACGTGCTTTCCGAGGCACGGAGGAGTATCGTTATGTTAAGATGGTCACCCATCCACAGACCAACCTCGGCAAGCGTTGCTTAACCTAGACGATCGACCCGTGCGGCAGTTATATTTTAGCCACGAGCTCCTCCGTTTTATGTAATAAAGATGCAACACAAAAATTCATCGTGATAGCTATTGTATTAAATGATAAATGGTTTTTATTTTGTAAGCAGGTTGTAAAAAACACTTTTACACGTCAATATTTTTTGGCCGTTATAAAAACTAGATGAGGCCGGTGTTTCCTAGCTGACATAGGCTAATATAGCTGGCTGACATAGCTGATATTAAAATATAGAATTGGGTAATACTACTTAAAATCATAATTCAATTACGTCCGTCTATATTGGACACGTATTTTTTGTCATTTCAAATCGTAAAATAATTATGAAGATAAAGCACATCCAAGTTCAAGAGTGGGGGCTGGTGAAGTCACGTCGCTGGTAAAAAATTGATCTTGTGGAAATCTTAAAGAAAATATCGTGTGAGGTCGGGGGGGACTATCATTAAAGTTTCTTCTCAAGTATGATTTAAAACCAGTGTACGCAAATAAAACATGGAAGCGTTACTTCAAGGGATCTAAGCGCGAATCGTGACCCAAAAATCCAAACAAACTCACACATCGAAACCTCGTCGCTGATTCGCCGAATCACACCAACAACATTATTGCTACTACGATGCACAGTTAAAAATTGACCTTATTTCCCAAGTATTTGGGTTTAAATTACCATGTAACGAATAGGCCGTGTAGCTAAACACGTGAGCGGCGCAATCGGTAAGCAGCGCTGCCAATCGCGGGGAAAATCCCCGATTTGCGGGGAATTGAGGGTTAGCGCGGGGAGAGCCCGGGGAATGACATAAATCGGGGAATTTCGGGGAATCCAGAATCCAAACAATTTTATGTCGGGTACCTAATACTCTACAACTAAAAAATCCCTGCTGCCTGCTCAACTGTCATTTGAACACGATTTTATATTTCTAAACGCATCCATTTCTACATCAATAATTCATTGTTTATGGTTTGGTTGTCGATTTTTTAAATTGGTGCGTTGAAATTTTCAATAAAATGGAAAAGTAGTTAAAAAGTGCAGCTACTGTTAAAAAAAGAGGTACATAAGTATAAGTAGCATGTTCAGCATTAAAATATGATAGTTATGTATACTTAATGCTTATTTTAATCCAGTTCAGCATTTCAAAATTTGTTTAATACTATTAAATATGTTACTATTAATCTTTAGTTTTTTTTTTTTGAAAAGCAGTGTTTTTATTCTAAAAATATAAATTCGGGGTATATGTGGGGAATCAATCAAAAACAAGCGGGGAATTTCGGGGAATTGACAACATTGACGCGGGGAATTGAGAAATTTTTATTGGCAGCACTGTCGGTAAGCCTCGCCTACCGCGGCGCAATGTGCTTTGGGTCATTTGTTTGAGTTAGGAATGCTTCCATGTTTTATTTGCGTTCACTGTTTAAAACATTTCTAGTCAATCGAAAGAGAGAGAGATAATTTGAAAAAAGAAATTCTTATGTTTTATAATACAGCAACGATACGATAATATACACACGTCCAATATTTCTTGTCATTTTAAGCTAGATGAAGCCGGTGTTTCCTAGCAGACTATTGGTAATTATCATACCCAATGAAATATTAACTATGATGCACAAGTATTTTAATATCGAAACTATAATATATAGATTTTTGTTGCTGACTTACGCATTGGTACTGTAATGTTTAATATGATTAAAGAACGTGATGTGATATATTGTGTAATTACGTATAATCTATACTAATATTATAAAGCTGAAGAGTTTGTTTGTTTGTTTGTTTGAACGCGCTAATCTCAGGAACTACTGGTTCGAATTGAAAAATTCTTTTTGGTTTGAATAGACCATTTATCGAGGAAGGCTTTAGGCTATATATCATCACGCTTAAGCCAATAGGAGCGGAGCAGCGATAAAGATTGTTTTAAAATCGGGGATTCCACGGGGACGAAGTCGCGGGCAGCAGCTAGTTAAGTATAATAAAGTAAATAAAAGGTAAGCAGTAGCACCCCTCAACAAATAATCTTTACTTAAAGTAAAACATGTATAACATTAATTAGTATATACCTAATACTTTCCAAGTTGAGATTTTAAACTTAGCTGGTGAACTGTTGACATACTAAGCAGTTGACAGTATGAAGTGTTGAGAATTTGAATTGTTGGTATTATGGTGTTGATATTAAGTATCAATCCCGGGTCAAACAATAATTTGTTTGTGCGCCTACAACTTGCATCTAGTGTAGTGTCGACTCAATACTAACAAGTAGTAATGACTTAGAACTGCGAAAGCTGCCAGAAAAATGACCAAGCATTTAATCCAGAACACTAGTGCTGTGAACCAATGATAGTGTGGCTATGTGGATGTAGAGATCCACCGAGATTCCTACACCAATCAATACTGTTTTTGAAGTCAAGAGTGAATGTTTATAGGGCTCACCATTATTACAAGGGGCTGTGCCCTCAATTTGGTATGGTGGAGTTCAATCCAATTTCACTAGGTGATCCTAAAAATTTCATAATCCTGAGTATGAGAGTAATAGGGATCATTGTTAAGTTGCCTGTTTCTGTGTTACCATAGATCTACAATTTACTTCAAATTGATCATAAAATTCTGGAATGTCTCCATAACTCTAGAAGCATGTTCTGATAGAAACCTACCACTACCACATAGACACGAAATAACTTCTCTAGGTATTCTACCTATTAGAAAGATGTAGGTAATCTTATATTCGACTCGAGATGAGGCAATATTAAATAAAGGGTACGTATCGGCATCATTGAAAAACATTGTACTGCTTAACTCTTCTTGAATATATTTAAAATTAAATATTTCCTAGCTACAGATTAAAACTTGCTAATTTGCTTTAAAGTAAAAAAAAGTGGTGAGTGTTACAGAGGCACAGATCAATGATTAAAATGAATGTAACATGTTGTTCATTTTACCAGTGATTTTATTATAACTGTAAAAACCTTATACATAATGTACTGTGTGTGTTTCCATGCATTCAAATATAAGTTTAATCACTCTGGGGGTGTTATTCAAGATCAGGTAAATTTTCATCATCTGAGTCTGTTTCTAAATCATCGAACGAGGGTTTGTCAGCCTTGTCACCGCCGCCGCCGCCCATAGACCGAAGCATCTCTTCTATGTCATATGAGTTGCCTCCACCATTCTCGTCTTCATCATCTTCGTCTTTCCATTTATTGAAATCTACCTTGAGGTAATGAGGTTTTTTCTTATCCTTTGTTAATGATGGCCAGTAGGAAGAGTCTTTCTTTTCTTTGCGGAGAATCATTTCTATGCACCTGCCTTTATTTACGAAGGCGCTTGTTTCCGGTATAACCGCATCGTATAATGGTATAGTTACCTCGTGTACTTTATTATCTGACGCGTTGACGCCTTTAAAGTAAACTGAGTCCTTTTCTATTTTAATAGTCGGGTTTTTAGATTCGATGCTAAACGTGAGAAAAACGTCTTCTTTGCGCTGGGCCCACAATACGGGAGGAGGTACAGATCCTTCGCTAGACATGTTTATACGTGTGGCACTGTAAATGGATCGTGTGAAGATATGTAATAATGAACTTTACTTTCTAGACTAGATTCACTATTCGACTCACGAAAATTGATAGTCTTTCTACGCCGCCGCCTCGCCGCACCGATTCATTTATGGAAGACGAATGTCACAGATAAAATATTCATCGTCTATGAGTACGAATAATCTTTGCTCTCTGGACGTGCTCGACTAAGCTACAATAACATATTAGTCGTTTTTATTTTCAATTTTTTAATTGAAATTGATACATTATTTTTATCCATTAAACTTTTTTTATGTCGGGAATTGGTTCAAATATTTCCAAGACTTTTATGTGAAATACCAATGTCACCGGATGATTGTAAACGCCGTAAGATTGTAAAATATCGCTTGAAAAATCATGTTTTTCAATAAGACACGGATGCATTGGTGGTCATTTGGATAGGATTTATTGTTTTCAAACTGATATGTTTATAATATATCAATGAATTATAGTATAGTCAAGATTTAGTTTGCAATAATAAAATAACTGGAGAAATTGTAAAAACCCACGGAGTGAAACCTACAGAATAAGCGCTCTCAATAGGTACAGATATAAGCGTATTTGGTTAAATATGTATATTTTCAGACAGGTTGGTTTCTCTAGTAGTAGGTAATTTATCTATTATTTGTTCCGCTTTTTCTTTGTACATATTTATTTTACAGCCATACCTAAGCCAGGATCAACCCCGGAACCAGCCATTTGGCACCCATATAACATCAAGTGAAATTAAGTATTTATTTTTTAAATAAAATTTACAACAACAGATAGTACATAAGTGTGAAAAAATATTTGTTATCAAACTGGTATAATTAACGACTTTTTAAATTAATTGCTTTGTTAGCAAACAATTATATGATATAGTCACAGTCGTATAAAGAGTAGTATATTCTTTATTATATAGTATACTACTCTCACGTCTGTGGGTATAGTGGTGGTATAAAGTGAAGGTTTTGGTTATCATATCTTACATTTTAAATTCACCCCTTTTACAACATAATATTTCCATCGATCCAAATCTATGGTTAAGTGGTTATGATTTTATCTTTACCGAAATGCGCAGCGTGGATAATTAATACCTCCTTAAAAAAGACGCTAGTTACTCGTTCGTTAACAACAGTGCCAAAGACGCATACGTCTGCGGCATTGTTAACTTTGTTATGTTCAATGGTCCTATGTGCACAGATGCAAAACAAAGGTCCGTAGGGCCACAGTGTAGTGTAGGGCAAATGAGCTCGTTAGTGATCTAACTACGCGATAAGGACCATCCCGTCTGGACATGAATTATTTATTATTTATTTATTTATTTATTTATGTACACACGTGATACTTAAAAAAGACAATTTTGTACAAAATCGAGAGCACAAAGGTACTGCTTATTTCAATAGAAATTTCTTCCAGCAGACCTGCGACAGAAGAGTGGGATAAGAAATGTAGACACAGTGTGTAAAGATACAGAGAAGGAAACTTAAAATATACTATACTAACTTAACTAAGGCATATTAACAACTATTTATACAAACAAATCAAATTTAAATAAACATACAAACAAATATACCTACACAAATAAATATGTCTAAATACATACTTCTATATAAAATAATACATAGGTACGTAATAAAATATACAGAATCACAGTATAGTGGACAGATAATGCTCTTTCACTTCTTTTTTAAAGAGAGAAATATTTTTGCAGTCTCTTATTTTATGTGGGAGTGAGTTCCATAAACGCACTGCATGAAAAGAGAAGGAGTGAGAATACGAAGGAGTATTATGAGATGGAAAGTTAAGGTGATGTTTAAGGTGGGACCTACACAGCGCATCTGCAGGGCGAGTAAACGAGAAACGATCACGCAGGTAGCCAGGATATGCAAAAGGATATTATAAAGGAGGCATAATATTCGAGTGTTCCTTCGAAGACGAATAGGGAGCCACTTGAGATCCTTGCGGAACTGAGAGACATGGTCGTATTTCCTCAGGCCAAAAACAAAACGGTTGCACAGGTTTTGCAAGCGCTCAAGCTTGTTTAAAAGCTCCTCAGTGGCATCCAAGTAGCAGGCATCAGCATAATCAATGATCGGCTGAATCAATGTTTGAGCTAAATAAATTTTAGATTTAAAGGGCAAAAAGGTTTGAAGAGTTTTTAAAGAGTGGAAGGAAAAGTGCACCTTACGACTAACCTCATTCACTTGCGCTCGCCAAGAAAGATTACTGTCAATTAAGACACCGAGATTCTTTGCCGTGTCCGTGTACGCAATGATCGATCCGTTAAGGGATAAAGGCGTCAATGTGGAAGTGTCAAGCGCACTGCGATAATAACGACTGCCTATGATCATAGCCTGGGACTTAGATGGATTAATCTGTAGGCCATAAGATTTCGCCCACTGATTAATCTTCTCCAGGTCACAATTCATGGCATTAATCGCTGCGTCCGCGTCGGCCAGCAAGAAGTGTCGATAGAGCTGCAAATCATCTGCGTAAAGATGGAAGTTGGAGGAAATAACCTTAGTAACTGTATTTATGAAGATAGTGAAAAGAAGAGGAGAGAGAACTCCACCCTGAGGAACACCTGCAGTGAGGTCACACCAGTCAGAGAAAATCTCTTCGATGCGAACACACTGAGAGCGCCCCCGAAGATAGGAGTCAAACCAGGATAGTGCAGAAGTAGAAAAGTTAATAGAATTAAGGACTCCAAGAAGTATATCGAAATCCACTGAGTTGAACGCACAGCTGAAATCGAGTAAGACTAATACAGTGAGAGATTAATTGTCCATAGCCCAGCGGATGTCATCAGTTACTTTTAGGAGTGCAGTAACAGTGCTGTGACGAGCACGGAAGCCAGATTGGAAAGGAGAGATAAGAGAGTTTGATGATAGGTATCTAGAAATTTGACCATGAACAATATGCTCGAGAACTTTAGAGAGGAAAGGAAGAATGGAGATGGGTCTAAAGTGAAGTGAAGTGAAGAACTTTCGGGCAGTTGTCCACCGGACACAACAACCGTGGGGTCGGAGGATCCTTCCTTTTCAATGGAGGTTTGCGAGACGACGAGAGAAGCGTTGCTTAACCTTGAAGATTGACCCATGGGGCATGTAGCCACGAGCTCTTACAAGATGACACAATTTATTAAATGTGGGAGTGTTTTTTGGTCTATATGGAACGTGTAGGAACTAGGTGGCAGCACAGAAATGTTAATGACAAGTATTATTCCTTTAAGTTTCGAATTTGCAAGGATAGATAGGACGGTCTACACCATGCACGTTCTCCAAAGTCAGTTGCGTTTAGTAGTAGACAATAGCAGGTAATAGCACAGAAGCGTCAATAAATTTATAATGTAACGGTCTCGTATTTTCAACGCTACATGGCATTGTATACGCCGTGCATGTTCTCTATTTGGATAACCGGCACTTATTAATGGGATATGTACATACATTGGGTCTTAAAAATGCTGAAAAGACGTACTACGTATAGGTATAATGCGGTCTTTCAATGTAACTTTTATAGACTCCGCGGCGCCTGGGGCCTAAGTCTGCTATTTTTATAAATTTGTCATTCCAACACGATTCCATTGTCATTTTGCTAAAAGTTCGTAATCTGCTAACTTCATAATGGTCGATCACTGGTCGGTCAATGGTCTCGTAATATTTTTTGATAACCGAGCTATTAAAAGCAATGACTGCACAATGACGTTTAAATGGTAGGTCACTGATTAAAGGAACTGTCAAAATTTTAGCAGACTACCGCATACGTCTGTAATTCATTTGTCATTATGTACGAGATTACCATTCTATGCCATTTCTTTCAATGGAGTGTCAGTGGTTGACCACTGGAAAGTCATAGTGACGCTATTTTATTAGTAGATTACCAAACTTGTAAAAATCGACCATTATGAAATCAATGATAGACCATTTTGACACTATTGTAATAGCAGACTCAGGGCCCTGGACGCATGAGTGGATATTGAATTACCTACTTGTATATTTAATTCGCTCCAAGAGAAGCATCGATGATGTGGGTGATGGAGGACAAATCGGTGAATTGGCAAACCACTTTCGGCGCACTGCCGGCTCGGACCTATTTCTCGTCTAGATTGCATTATAAATTTTTCCCATCTTTTCATTACTTTTCTCCGAGCTTATTTTTCGTTTATGTACCTATATTTTAAAAATAAAAAATGTAGATTATTAATTTTAAAAACTTATTACAAAAAGTACAAAGTACCTATCTTTAATTTCGGAACTCGGTGTTTTTGGTTGCTTTTTTGTTTTTGAACACACCGACTTCTGAAATTAAAGTTAATAAGTAGGCACTTTTTGTTTTTTTTTTTTGTTTAGAAGTCTGTTGTATTTTTTGTAAAAAGTTTTTTAATTTTTCAATTTTTAGTGGTTCACTCCCAGCTAAACATACCTACTCATCACAGCGTATGTGGTATAAATTGGTGTAAACAATAAACAAACATGCGATTTCGGTGTATTCCCGTTCGTCCCCTCGACTTCGTCTCCCGAGGGGGACGAACGGGAATTTACAAAAATAATATTTAATTTGTTCCCGATCGTCCCAATCCTAATTCAAGAGGGGACGAATGGGAAAATGTTCTTCGATTAGTGCCATTCGTCCCACTAAAAAGATTTGTGCAGAAATATGTTTATTCGTTGTTTCGTAGTTTACTTTTAAATTAGTTACTACGTTAAAACGATTTAATCATTACTTTACAAAATTCTTCTCTATTTTTTTATGAATTATAAAACGTATCTTAAGTTTATCATTGCTTCATTATGTTTACCTACACTAAATATAACGACTCTGGCGGGAAGCGCCGGCGATGCTGGTAGTTAACATAAGAGTGCCCATAACATTGTGTTATTTGCGTAAATCCTATTGGTTTACCTGACATTCTCTCCCTTTCCTATCCTTAAATTAGGCCGGTCGGGTTAGTGTTGACAAAACAATGAATGTGCACGGGTGTTAAAACCACCAGTCTTATATTATTTGGTGGGAGACATAGACCTAAAAAAAAAAGAATTAACAAATTATTCCCATTCGTCCCCTCAAAAAATTTAGAGGGACCATCGGGAAAATAAATTACGAATTCCTTATTAATACGTTAATACGGAATACGTTATTTATTTTAGTTAGAACGGCGATTTCAGCTATCCCGACAGATTTTCTATAATTTATTGAGATTAACAAAAAAACACTTGTTCGATTTAGATAAAATTTTCATGGGACCATTTGTGAAGTATACCCTTTCCAACAAAAAAATAATTTTTCAAATCGGTTGGCAAGCGACGGAGTTATGCGCCAACAAACATAAAAAAAAAATACAGACATCCGAATTGAGAGCCTCCTCCTTCTTTAGAAGTCGGTTAAAAAAAAATTAAACAACTTGTAAAGTTTTCTTCTACAGTTATTATATAATTGGGTTCTTTTCCGTATTTAGGTACGTAAGTACTTAACAAATAATATCCAGAAACATTTCAATTTTACTTACATCTAAAATATTTTCTGCTTTCGTAACTACAGCGATTGACAATTTGTTATGTGGTTATAAATATGACTTAATGGATCGGAAAATTGATTTTATTACACCTAATTAATTAGTATAGTACCTAAGAGTAAAATCACAGCTTTACTAATTATTTAGATAGTAGGTAGGTACCTCTATAATGTTTGATAATGAAAGTTGAAAACACACACATAATTTTAGTTAAATTGAGCATTTATGCACAAACATGCAACACAATGCTTTGTACTCATCTGAGTAGCAATAAATATCAGAGTGATAATCTGATTCTAAAAGGCAAAAGGTAGGTAAAAAGTGTATCCACCGAAATCTGAAATATAACCAATTGAAGTTAAGTTTACCGCTACTTTTGCCTGAAAATCAAATTTTGGCTTTAGAAGTCACATCGTCACATTCTTGAATCAAATACCTACACAACTCAGAAACCCACCTTGAGTGTTACTCTATTGGAAACGGTGGAGTATACGGTGGAGGTCAGCCCTGCTTGGGCGGAGCAACGCCGTCTCCTCGTTGAGGCGATCGGCGGCGGCGACCTCTCGCGTCCGGCCCTGGTTCAATCCATGGTCCGGAGCGAGGGGGTATGGGAAAGGGTCACCTCCTTCTGCGAAGCAGTAATGCTAGCGAAGGAGGAGGCGGAACGCGTGCGGGAGAGGGTAACCTCACGCTCCAGCCGGCGCAACAGCAGCTTGTCGTCCGATAGCAACCTGGCCCGGTCGACGGCGCGTCGTGTTCCCCGCGCGCCTCAAAGAGCTGTCAGCAACGAAGACGGGGCCCCATAGGGTCAGAGCCTGCTAGGGTTGCGGAATTTGTTCGAAAGAGTCGCCGCGGCCCTGCAACGTAAAGCGCACAAGAAGGATCACGGGTGGGTTTTAGTCAGTAAGAGTCTGACGCTCCCTTCCGCTCCGCCAGGGAGGGGGAAGTCATTTGATGACTTCCCATCCAAAAAAAAAAAGAGGTAAGAAAAAAATAATTGTTATCTAACCTCATTACGAACTAACTCTAGTTAAAAGGTAACTCTGGTTTAGGTACGCAAGCGGGTCTAAACAGTCCAACTATATCGATCACTAAACTCAGTTTAGATGAATTAATTGATGATAAGAATCATTAGCAGGTATCATAAATATTATAATCAAGGCGTTTATATTTTCTTATCCTGTATCTACTTAATTAAATTCTATAAATTAGGTATCTTATATTTACGTGGCAGTTGTTTATGGACATTCGTAAGTATTATAGTAATATGTAGTTCTACCAGCTTACATTGCTACTAATTTTTTTTAAGAAAGCACTAAATTCGCAATGTGTTTAGTACCTATAGGTACAAAGCATAATCCTACCTATAGGTAGTAGGTATCATATACATAAATGTCAATACAAGTGAAAAAAAACCGTGTTGAGGTATTCGATAGAAAAATGCGTTTATAATTATTAAAATCTTGGAAAATAAATGAAGAGAGGCAATTCCTGACCCTCACGGGGGTAACCCGCTATTCTGATAGACCAACAGCTCGGCTATTTTACTTTTCAAGAGACAATTTCTGCAAATACTGAACAATTTGTTACATAAACAACTACTTCACCAAAGTAGACTTTGTTATTATACCATATTTATTAAATTAATTCATTAACTCGGTAATTTTTAAGACTGTGAGACCTCAAAATTAGTCACTTCACATTTTTCATAAAAGTAGTAAAACCTATATCTAGCAACTGTTATATTTCTTTTATTTTTATAAATTAGAGTGGCCAGTTACAAATCACTACTCTAGGAGGAGAAATTACGGGACAGTAAGCTAATCTGTGCTAGAGAGGTACCCTATTTATTGTAAATATAGTTTCTTCTAGGAAAGGTTGGAAATCCTTTGATTAAACACACGGTATGCAAATATAAATTAAGCTTAGAAATCACTAACATGATCTACAATATCAGAAACAACAGTTAGATAGGTAGGTACCTATAGACTTACGTAAACATCTTTATGCATTTTGGAATTATACAAGTTACAATCCTAATGTAAAATTCACCATCACAGTACAGTAATAAGATAAACTGGCAAGTAAACTCTGATTACACATCTTAAAAATGCAAAATTATCTTTGGCCAACTCTTCTCTATTATTTTCAAAACTGTTCCTTCACAGAATCTCATTTAAAGCGACCTATATGAAGGGTTACATTTGAATACACAAATACAACAAAAACAATTTTAACAAATTACACAACTTCAGGTTGGAAGACGACAAATTCCTTAACGAACGTATCAGAAGACTGCCAGCAACTCTGTGAACACGTGAATACCAATACAGATAGGAAGTGTAGATGTGCAAGGGATGCGTTGATTGGTAATAAACGAAGAGTTTCAGCAAATTCGGGGACTAGCTGTAATTCGCAGGTTAGTCTGGCGCCGCAGCGAGGGCAGATGGTCGGCACGCTCGGCGACTCCGGGGTACTCGCGGTACTTGGCAGGGGTGCTCCAAGGATTGGAGGTTCTTCCCTTGAATACCTTCAAATAGCAAAGCAATCCGTATTTATTTATTGACGGAAAAATAAGTTTTATTTAATGCTAGAAACACACTTCGCGTATGTGTATAAATATTGGATCTCTATCAATAACACAAAATTAACTTTTCAGTAGACTTGGTGTTTTGTAAAGTTCAAATTGCGCATCTATTTAAACAAGCACGCGAAGTGTAGTGCCCGCTTTAGGGTGTTGTGTCTGTATTATGTATCCAAGTTATTTTTTTGGTTCTTACCTGAGTATTTGTCCTGGATGATTGCGAAGTCGCGTCAGGAAGGCATGAAACAGTCGATCGCCATGTAAGGGAGCCGCTTCTTCGTAAGGTTCATCATCAGATCCGCCTCCACCTCCAACGCGTTCACCTCCACATACTTCTATTTCTGAAAAGTAAAAATATAATATCGAAGTTTTTGATTGTAATTTTTCTGGCATTTCCCAAAAGGCTAATGAGGACACAGCATTGTGTTGAAAATTATTACAAGACTTACCATTCTCAATCTTATACTTATTAAGCAACTCATTTGCTCTGTCGTCATTGGCCAGTGATTTCTTCCATTCTTCTTCAACATATATAAATTTCGGAACAAATTGTAATGGTCCACACATCAGTCGACTTCTCAAGTCAGGTGGCAGTTCTGCAGTCTATAATAAAGATAAATGGTAGATATTATCACAAGGCATAATGTAGTTGACTAAAAAAATCTGATTAGTCCGTCAGATAGATTTCCAAAAAATATTGGACACGTATTTTTTCTTTTTTCACATAAACAAAAAATGAAGACGATACAGTGCGTTGAAAACTCGTGTGACGTCACTACTCGCTACAATTTTTACCGGGCCGTGACGTCACACGCTCCCACTCCTGATCTTTGATGCTTTTTGTCTTCGTCAGTTTTTGTAGATTTGATAAAGGAAAAAATACGTGTCCAATATTTTTCTATAATCTAACTGACGGACTAAATATAATCATATATTTTTTACTCAGGCAACATCCCTATTATCTAAGTTGGGCTTGGGGTCAATTTCTAATAAACTTCCAACTGTCTCATCATGGCAACCTTGAAGCTAAAACAGGTCAAGTTTGGGTTATTCTGAGTGATGATACAACAGTAAAATCGACAAGACGAGAGTGCCATTTATGATAAAAATTAAATTGATTAACAATCTGTTAGATGGTTCAGCATTTTCCCGATCAACAAATTATATAATGGCTTTATGATGATTGTTGTAGGGATGCTAAATGATATAAACAATCAATAATTTTTCAAAAATATGAAATTTTACCTGGTGCAGCAAGGCCTCGACGTCATTGGTGGGTGCTGTAGGCGTGTCCACAGTAACCATTCCTGGTTCATCTCCTCCCTCTAATTCTGCTGCTGCTACAGGAGCCCCAACAGCTCCAATTGCTCCTAGAACATTTGTCAATATTTTTTAGTCAGACAAACTTTACAGATTGACTAATCTGATGTTTTATTTACATAAATAAAAAAATAAAAAATACCTTGGATAGGTGACATATTTGCATTATGTGCATCAAAAACTTGGAGATTTCCGAAAGCTTGTTCCACATTTTCCAATTCAAACGAGTTACTCTCCTCATCTTCATCAGAGTTTCTGTTGTGAGTTAGAAACATTTATATTAATAGAATCATTTTTATCAGACAAACATTTTTTAATGTTGTTATTTAAGTTGTTAAAATTTAAGATTTGTATTAAAACCCAAACCAAGACATCTGTTACTTGACCTAAAATATGACAAAAACAAATGCTTTTTTAACCTATTTTGCTTAAAAGTGCCATCAATAGTGGGGTGAATGGTACCACTTGGTACACAAAAGGCACTAAAGAGCAAGCTATGCTTGAACATTCATTAAAATACATATAAGACGTCAAATGAAATAAACCAGAAAATATATTATTACAGTAAAAGCTCCTTATTCGATGGTATATGTTCCTTAAATATACTGCAAATACAGAAACCGTGAATGTGGAATGGTAATTCATATGGGATCATAGGGGATATGTTCCTAGGTGACAAAATTATGAACAATTAACACAGATTATTTTCGCGTCGAAACTCGTTTTTTACATTAGGAAGTCAGCGGTAAATACTTGTTACTCAAGCACAATTTTTGTAACAAATGGAAAGATGAAACAATAAAATACTCAAAGCGGCTCTTACCAAAGGCGGAATGTCTAATATTTGGCAGAATTTAAAAATATTCTTTACGCATTCAGTAATAAGATTGCTTTCATTCTCAAAAACACCAACCGTGGCGAAGACGGCTTATGTCAAAGGTCAATACAGCAGCAATATCATTTAACAACATACTTTGGGCTTGGTTGCAATACGGTCTATTTTACTTTTTTATTAGTCCAAATGACGATGCATTTTCATAAGATTTTAAGTTGGCTACCTACTGGAATTATTTTTATTAAT
Organism: Hecatera dysodea; assembly: GCA_905332915.2. Classification (NCBI taxonomy): domain Eukaryota; kingdom Metazoa; phylum Arthropoda; class Insecta; order Lepidoptera; family Noctuidae; genus Hecatera; species Hecatera dysodea. Next base: position 12,291,027 of record HG995298.1, on the reverse strand, counting down.
ATGTATGTACCGAATAGATCTGCGAATATATTAATTGGGTCTAATTATTTTAATCTGTGAATAGTGAAAAAGTGAATAAGGAGATTTTACTGTAGTCACATAGCTTACAGTGCAAGCAAGCTGAACTGGAATTATGATGGTAAAAGAGTTGTGCACCTATGTACCTAATGATTGGTGAACAAAAAAGTATAAACTATCCAAGTATCTATTTACTACATACCTTTGCACAGCATTGTTGGGGCTGGGAGCATTGTCGACATTCATAAAATTCCCATTAGCAGTATCATTATCATTTTCATCCCACTCATCAGCACCCTGACACCATGACAGGGTAGTGTCTGCACTAGGTATAGCAACAATTGCCCTTGATTCCTTTGACGAGTTCTCTTGGCACTGACTTCGTACACATAACCAACTAAAAAAACAATCAATAATTGACATATTTCTTTGAATAGTGCAGTTTTTATTGATCCGTTGTTTATTTATTTACCTACCTTTCACACTGAATCCAACAGTTGGGATTTATACAAGCAAAAACGTATAAAGTACGATGATATATGGAATTTTCGAGTGGCGCATAACACTGTACAATAAGCAGCCTGTGTAATCCACAAAGAGGACACTTAGTAGAAATCTGTAAATTTTCCAGTGGTGGCCAGTCCTGTTATAAACAAAAATATAATAAGTCATAAACAAAGCATGTGGTCGATAATATTTTCTCATTTGGATGGACTAATGTAAGACTTTAAAATTATGCACTAATTTTATAAAACTTACTAAACTTACCGGTAGACCACCTATTTTGTTTACAGTGTAGTTTACTAGGGTTTGATTTTTGTCAATAATTGCTTCATCTTCATAGCCTAAATATATTTTCCCTTGTTGTTTTGCCATAATTTATAGTCAGATTTTTAGATCAATGAATGCATGAGCAATGAGCATGAGCGAACTGTCAAAACTGACTTTGACATTCGAAAGGCCGAAGGCAACTAATTATATAAAGCCCAATACGACATTTTTCAAAATGGAAAATCTCTTATTCAGAAAGGTGTTCAACAAAAGTTGTTTACGTTGAAAATTATTTTTATCATTTTCAATAACTGAATATTTTATTCAATAGAAACTTGTTTGTCGAAAGTTGTGGGCGAGCATATTATTATCTATAAATTATCTACTTTTAATTACCACCATAATCTGACACTCCAAAAGTAATAGGTACCTACTATTGGGTACATCATACATATTAAGTTCTTTCATTAACTTGTTTGATTGGGAGGAACGTAATTTTATAGTAGTATAAATAGCAATATTGATAAATCACGCACGGTACATCATAATATTATAGGTACTTTTTATGGAAAAGGGAGAGGAAAGCCCTTTACTCTGAAGTGGGATAATAATAGGCTAGTTGTTGAATTTGATCCTTGACTTATATAAAAGCTGCGACAAATAGGATGTACGGCGTATGTATGGGACATATGGCGTAGGAGATAGATACTAATGGGTGATTAAAATTTAGCTAAATAAAATGGAAATATTTGAAAATGTCACGGTCATTGATATGATAAATACCTAATACGGAATACCATACTAACTTATACTAAAGTCAGGTACGTATGCTCTTATCGCTATGAAGAAATCAAACGAAGAAGCTGGTTTCAACCTACGTGTTTGTCACGGGTATTTACGAAATGGTCTCGATTTGGGTCTTGGGAATCACGTCTTGCCTAATTGATCGCTGTTGCACTTTAAAAGGATTCATTATTACGAAAAGAGCATTTAGGTTCAACGGTGCGTGTAGTTATGAAAATATATGCCATTTTCGTATTGTGTGCAATATTTTTTTTAGAGTAGGTAGGAGCAGGATCTCTCAATCATTGGCGCGGCGGCGGCCCCAGGGACCTACCTTTTCATGAGTTAAGACCCCCCGGGCGGAAAATTCAATTTTTAAGTTTTTGAGTCAACTACCTACATGAGTCAAAGAAATCAAACGAATATATTAGGTATACATTATTATATATGTTGTATGTATAATACGAACCGGGGAGTAAAATATACATATATATGTGAAACCTTAAAAAATCTGCTTCTAAAACGTAGCATATCCCAAAAATCGTCGAAAGTTGTAACCCATTATTATTTCGGAGGGCGCGGGGAGGTGTTGCTTCATATGCCACATTATACCACCCACGCTAGCTATACGCTGATGGACAGGTATGTCCCAAATTTGAATTGCAATAGGAGCTGATAAACTGCTGAATGCGAGACGCATAGAACCAGCCACAGAAATCTTAATGTGGAACCAGCCGATCTGGTGATGGTAGGGGAGGCATATTTCAAGTAGGTAGTCGATGTCTTTCAGCAGGTCAGTATTCATGTAAAAAAATATGTCTATAATCCTGCCCCTAATTCTAAAATACAAATAACTTTATTTAATTGGTAGGTTTACCTATTCACTGGTGCTTGACAAACGAGCCAAGGTAAGCTAGAAAGGATAACGATATAACCAGGGCCTAAGTAGATACCTATCTACTACCTATATCTCGCTGGTCATTATAAATAGGTTTACATGTTTCATCGCGTCGCATTTGTGGTTAGGTTAGTGACCAGTAAATTTCATTACCAGTCAAAATTACCCTAAATAAGGACCTAACTTCTTCATATTCTTTCATAGGTACTAGATAAACACAAATGTACATCTTAGCTTCTGCTTAGTTAAAAAACGATTTTTTACCTAGTTATAAATCTCTCGAGAAGATTCTTTTCTGCATTTTGAGGATATTTCGTTTTTGAATTTTCTTATAAGGCGCGGTCATTCATTGCCTAAGAATTAGGTAGAATACATTCATTTCACTTTTGCGTGGGAGCTCCGAGTTGTGGTAACAATACGGGCAGTGGTACACTCAGATACGACTCAGACACATGAGCGAAAAGTATTGGATTTGAATAAATTTTCCATTATTTTGAACAGTGTAAAAAATAAATATTATAATTTGCTAATCATGGACTCAGTGGGAAAATATTTAATTATTTTTATATCGGTATGTTATAATTTTAAACCTAGTGTGATTGGGTATGTGAATTTTGGTGGGTAAATATCTAAGTAATAGCTTTTCGTCTTTCACTTCCATAGGCATACTCTATCGTAGTCGAGTTGGACGCAGTGACAGTGAATCCATCGTTGTGCCCCACGAACAAGATCGCACCTCACCGGCGCCAAGCCAGCTGGCAGCAGAGCAGACCTCGCACACTGGGACTGATATACAATTTACTAGGTCCCGGAAGGCCGCAGCTGGATCCGCTCAATGATTTGCAAGAACAGCCACAAGAAGATGACCAAGACGACTGCGGCGAAATAGAAGATTATGACGAAACGGACCTTAGTTCCGGTTAGTACCTTCAGTTCATATAATATTTTATTTATTTGGTCTTGAGCCTACGAAAATAGGCTATACATGGCAGAAACTATGCTGCTGCGGTACATGCATTGCTGCTTATTTTCTCACTGGAAACCTACAATTATCTAAAGTAATTTTTTGGCTAATATATTACGGAGGCGGCTTGCTTAGGTAGACACAATTAACATGTGTTTTCCATTTTCAGTTACACCTAACGGTCCAAGGAGAAAATCAGATAGGAAGGATCGATATTTTTTCGGCAATAACTACGTTCCACCATATTACCCTGGGTCCAACAGACCACAATCCACTCAGCATCGACCTCAGAGGCCCACACGACCTCCGTACAATTTTGAGGGTAACTATGGACCTAATGGATACAGGCCACCTTCACATCAATATCCAGGTAAGACTCAAGGACACAGGTAGTTATGTACTTACCTTACCTACATATCTTAAAAGATCGCTTTTAGCTATAATATTGACTGTTTTTACAACCTACTATATTTTAAACTCTTTTAAGTATTGTTTTGGTGTACATTAGGGTAGTTGATTAAAACAATCTAGTCCGTCAGATTAATTCCCAAAAAAAAAAATCTGATAGGTACCTACCTACGTATTTTTTCTTTTTTCACGTATTTACATATAAACGAAGACGATAAAGTGCGTTGAATACTCGTGTGACGTCACGAATTGCTAGAATCTTATCACGGACCTGATGTCACTAGCTTTTTATCATCGTAATTTGTTATAGATTTGATGAAGCAAAAAATGCGAGTGCAATATTTTTAAAATCTAATCGATGGACTAAATAGAATCCATTTTTTTTAAATCAGGAAACATCCTTAGTGCCAATTTTATCTTCTTCTGTCCAGGTATAACCATTTTTCCCTGGTCTATAAGTTGCATACGGACTATCATAAATTTGCCCTTTTACCAACTACATAATTATTTATTCCTGGGTCGGCTATCAGTCTAACCGGATGCAGCTAAGTATCTGCATCGGACAATCCGAATGGGAATTCCAAATGAGTAACTTCTAATCAGATGAAAATAACAAAAAGCGGATATTCGTGCTTTAGAATATCCGCTTTTTGTTTTAACTTAGTGAGTAGTGGATAGAATTCAAGGGTCTTTTTGGTTACTTCAAAAAATCCCATTAATTCTGTAAAGAAAAAGAATAAAATAATACTGTCATTTATGTGCTATCTAGTATTTCGTTTTTGTCCAATAATAACTGGACGGACTATATTGAAATCGAATATAGAGCCTGTATTTTACAATACCAACTGATTTTTGCAGGCCACATTAAACCAGTCAAGGAAGATACTTACGATCGACCTCCGGCAGCCTACCAGCCCGGCCTCGTTGGGGGAGTTCTTGGACACGTCGTAGGGTTTCCTTCCGTAAGACCTCCTGTAGAAGATCCGCCACTGAGAGATGCGCAGTACCCATTTCGTTTCCCCGAAAATTATTCAAATACCAACCGACGTCACAAGAAATCTCAACAAACACATACGTCTACAAGTATTATTGGATCATTTGTCGATTTGTTGTTCAATTAAATAATTTATTAAGTACATTTTGTTATTTTATTTAACTAGTTTACGCAGGATTAGCCGAACCATCAATAAATAGCCATATATAAGGTTTATAATCTGCGTTGCGGAATTTGTTCGAAAGAGTTACCGCGGCCCTGGAACGCAAAGGGCACAAGAGGAACACGGGTGGGTTTTAGTCAGTAAGAGTCTGACACTCCCTACCTGCCTACCGCTCCACCCAGGGCGGGAGGGGTCATTTGATGATTTCCGACACAAAAAAAAGTTTATAATCTGCTCGAGGTTTCAAAGTAGGTGATTAATTATTTAGGTTGTTTTCTAGGTCGTTTACAGATAACCTTTCTATGGACATTATAAAATTATTCACGTGATAACTGACATAATTTCAGTTGGGTAATTTATTTATTTAGTATTGTGTAAAATTATGAAAAATTAATCCACCATTTCGTGATTTAGAATAGGTACAGCACAGAAATCTGAATATGAGATTATTATATAAGAAGCTTTTACTACTTTTAAGCTTAGCTTGGGTCGTTTCATGGGCACAGATAGGCGTCGGATTTTTTTGTTCATCGCACTTGTCATATATTATGTATCTCTGTTTACATAAATAAGGTGGTCTGAAACTAGCCAACGAATAGGGCTTGTTGTTCGGAGCCATCTGATGTTATACCAAGGCATCGAGGGCATCGCCGATAAGTATATAGGGCTCTATTGTCACATTTATCCCTATGGCTGTGTACTTCTGGATAAATCGTCTGACGAAATTATAATGGTTCCATTCCTCCAATTTCGCTACGGAATCTTGAAAACAGCGCAGTATAGTAGAGTAGGTAGGTACAACCGCTGCTCATCTACGTAATTCTGTAATGAGAAGCGCGTGACATACTCTAAAACTACGGATCTACTCCTACTCCTGTACATATCTAGCTATTTTTTTGTTGATTTGTCGCATTAATTAATTAGAGGAACGTAGGTAGGTACTATGATATCACCACATGGCGTGCGTTTAAAACGATGTTAATCGTTTTCAAGTGACACTAAAGCGCACATGTGGATCAGAAACGTGGGTGTAGTTTTATTTTAAATTAAATAAAAAATGAGTTTATTTGCAATATGGATTTTAACAGCTTTTTGTGTTATGGCTGAAATGGTGCACGAAGGTACGCAATTAACCCCTAATATTGTCAAATCATTGAATGTTTCATTTGACTTTTGCAGACCTGGTAAGGTTTATAGAGTCATGAGACATTCGATTTTTTGGCTTTAGCTTATTAATTATATTAAAGTTTTTTTTCGTGGAGTTTCTTGCACGTTCTTCTTCATAGTGATCTACGAAAAATTGTATTCCTTGAGCTAATATACCTAATATTAGCTCAAGGAATACAATTTTTCATACAAACTTCCATCAGGGGGGATGGAAGTTTTACGCCTTTGCAGGGGAAGTTTCTTAAAATCTTTTAAGCAGAGGTCTACTAATTATAAACGACCTCCCTGCCAAATTTCTAATGCTTCAAGCAATTTTCGATATTTCGTTATGAGTGAGTGACTTCTCCCTTTTATACATATGTAAATATACTAGATTACTAGATATGATATGAGGCGTCCCAGCAACTTACAATCAATTTAATTTATTATATACTCAAAGTGTCTCCCATCCTCTTGTATACATACAAATTGTAAGTATTTTAATACTTTTACTTTCCATTGATTTCTTTATTTAGGTATATGTCATGGTCATGGTGAATGAATAATAGATATTTCTAATTTCATTATTCTTAACAAAATTGTGAATTGTAATTTAAACATGGTATGGTCTTCATTTTATTTTAGACGCTATGTTATTTAGAAGAAATAAATGTATATGATTGAACCGATCGATCGATTCGATCGGTACTGTAAAATTACAGGTCTTTTTTCACATTTAGTGGGTTCGATTTCCGGTACAGACCGGTGATTATTTTAAATTATTAGAATGCAGTTCGCATAGTTAAAAAAAAAACAAATTTTCATTTAATTAAGATTTATTTTTATCTACAGAATTTAAGGTAGGTACTATCCCTCAATGTGGTAAAGTCGTGAGACGTCTGTTTAATAGGCCCGTGTAAGCAACTAACTCGGAGTTAATAAGATAACTCTGGCTGGTGCCAGCTCGCCTAATAATTTTGTTTTTGTAACAGAAAACCCATATACGAAAGCTCTAAAGAGCCATAAACAGTGGCATACTATACACGGTTACGTACAAGTACGACCAGGAGCACATATGTTCTATTGGTTTTACTTTGCAAATGGAACACAAACTTACGCTCACCGTAAACCTCTCATAATATGGATACAAGGAGGACCAGGTTTTGCCGCAAGTGGTATTGGAAACTTCGCTGAACTGGGACCTTTGAACATGGACATGCAACCCCGCAATCATACTTGGGTACGTAGATGATGTATTTACCTATAATAAACTAGCTATTGCCCGCGGTTGCGCTAGCGTAAGATTTTCGCAAAAAAAATACTACCCTCCCATTAACGTAGTAACAACTTCTGGGAAATGAAACATAACACATGGCAAACTGAAAAGCTATCATTTTTAATAAATTAGTTTTACAATTTCAGACTATCTAAACCTCTTTTTTAATCCAATGGTGCAGTTGTAGCATAGAGCTTAGTAAGTATAAAAAGGAATTGTAGATTGTAGATTCTCAGGTAAACTAAACTAAAACTGCATCATCTGTTAATTAGTGATTAAAAATCAACCGGTTCGATTTTCAAAAATCAGCAGCAATCAAAATGGCTCGACACTCCTTTCATTGTTTTTCGTTATTTCTCATAGTTTCGGATTTGGCCACGTACACTTACTAATATTCCACCGTAATTATATTAGTAGGTATATTCATAACTCTTTTAGTCAGAGTCACACGCGTAACATGCGTTTCTTTAACATTTCTTCTTCTCATATCGCACGCAAACAAGAAAAGAGTTTTCGTTCCCTGGAGCCACTTTCAGACTTCTTTTAATATAGATACCCCCTCATTTTATCCGTTATTTTCTCTAACTAAAAAATACCACACAGAAGGCATTAAGACCAAAAGGTACCTAGGTATTTAGCTAGTGAGCTAAATACCTATGTATCTTGGGCACGTGTATTATGTAACATAATATCAGAAAGACATAAGCATGGGTATCACGATATTCCCGAAGTAATTACAACTAAGTAGTGCCTTGGATAATGAATTTAGATTTGTTTACATCGAGATCAAGTTCCCGAACATTTTATGTTGACCTAAATTATGCGGTCGTTAATGAAATGCCTCTTCGTTTATTGTGATAAATGGCTTGACGTCGTCAACACAAAAAAATAAAAACCCAACGGTTTTAATTTGGAAAAACTGATTGGACCACGCGTGATGAAGGCACGCACAAGAATTACATAGTAGATGCTTACATTTTGATGCAAGTGGACAAACTTTGCTATCACTGCCGTTATAGATGGGAGAGACAGCAATGCCTACGTGTACCAAACGACGTGTTTCAACACACTTATTCGAAAAAAAACAATGAAATGACTGAATCAATATCTCATCAGAGTTTGCAGAATAGGCTCTTGGCCATTCCGATACGCCTTTATTTTTTTCTGGATGGTAAATCATCAAATGATTTCTCTGGCTCTGGGCGGAGCGGAAGGGAGTGTCAGATTCTTACTGACTAAAACCCACACACGATCCTTCTAGAGCCCTTTGCGTTTCAGGGCCGCGGTGACTCTTTCGAACAAATTCCGCAACCCTAGCAGGCACTGACCCTATGGAGCCCCGTCTTCTTTGCTGACAGTCCTTTGAGGCGCGCGTGAAACGCGACGCGCCGTAGACCCGGGCACGGTTGCGGCGAGCCACGCATAGCTCGCCGTCCGCAGGTCCGCGCCTGCGGTGGCCGGGAATCGTCCTACGTTTCCCGACGCCCGGGACGTCTTCTTCTGTTGCGGCGGCTGGAGCGTGAGGTTTCCCTCTCCCGCTCGCGGTCCGCGTACTCCTTCGCTAGCATTACTGCTTCGCAGAAGGAGGTGAGCGTTTCCGTGCCTCTTCGTTCCGGACCATGAATTGAACCAGGGCTGGACGCGAGAGGTCGCCGCCGCCGATCATTCCGGTACGCCTGCGATCACATCTTTACACGATCCGTTGTTGCTTATATCTATGAAAATAGAGTGAATTCAAGATCAAGTGTTATAAAGGTACATATGTCCACTAAGCTTGGGTTTGGACGTGCGATACATCACCACAATTATCGTTTTGGACCAGTTTATGGAGAGTTGGTAATGTTTTGTACTAGTAACATGAAAACAGGAAAAGGTAAAATCAAAATCAAAAGTCATTTATTCAAATTAGGCTGAGAGCGAGCACTTCTTGAACATCAAATGTTACGTAAAGACAGTCCCCCAAAACGCCCACCCTTCACCACTTCCTAGTCTTTTAGCTGGGAAGAAGAAGTGGCGCAACAAACTCCCCAGCAACATATGTCTGTTGCTTTTTAAGAACTTGAATTTATACATTAGTATGCAAAGTCTATACATGACAAAGGGAGAAAAAAAATTACCCAACATGGAATCCAATCATAAATCAATTCACCATAAAACATAGTAAAGAGTTGATTGAGTCAATCAAGTAAAAATATTACATGGGTCGAATTGATAACCTCCTTTTTTGAAGTCGGTTAAAAACAGATTGACCTACATAGTCATCAGATAAATAAAAAAACAATATTATATGAACTCATATAACATAAGCTAACTTGTAGAGAAAGAACATGATAAATAAGACAATATTGTCTTGCGTTCAACACAGCGACCGACTATAGTTATTGTCTAAATAATCATTAATAGAATAGTATGCCTTCGAACAAAGGATAGATCTAACTTTAGCTTTAAATGAGTTGAAAGGCAGGTCAAGAAAAGGAAGTGGAAGTTTATTGTAAAAACGGATACCGAGCCGATAGTATTTGACGACACGGTTGGCGCAGTGGTTGAGCGATTGGCTGCTGCGCTCCGTGTCGTGGGTTCGATTCCCGCACGGGACAAATATTTGTATGGCCTACAGATAGTTGTTCCGGGTCTGGTTGTTTGTGTATGTGAGATTGTATGTTTGTAAACGCACCCACGACACAGGAGAAATTCTTAGTGTGGGGCAACGTTTTTTTTTAAACATATAAAAATAAAATTGATTGAGTCAGGCGTTACTTTGCGGAAATCCATTTTAAATTTGAAAATGAAAATAATATATCTAGTTTTAATTTCCGCGAATATTAGTGGGTTGCAGGTATGCACCTCCCTCCCGCCCGCTTTATTATGCACATGCAAGATTACAAGGCAAATGCAAGGATTTTAAGCACATGCAGGAAGGCAAAGCAAAACCCAACACCATTACCGACACGTGTTTCGCCTCTCCACGAGGCATCCTCAGGGGACGTGTTGACTCGCTGAACACACTGTTGAATGACCAGACGAATTTGGTTTCTTCCCCTTTACTGCGAATGTTTGTCGGTAGTTGTATACAAATAACCAACGGTGGCAGTGTATAAAAGGGGGGTGCCTTGTGCCTTGTACTAAATTCTCACACGTCCGATCACGTTATTTGGCAAGCCGATCCCCTGGGTTGAGCAAGCTAAATATCTAGGCGTGATCCTCGATCGAAAGCTTACTTTCAGAGAGCACATTAAGACGGTGCGCAATCGTGCCGCTTTCGCTCTCAGTAGGCTTCATTACATGCTGAACGCACGCAGCAAGTTATCCCTGAAATGCAAACTACGCATTTTCACCACGTGCATACGTCCAATAATGACTTACGCGTGTGTAGCCTTCGCACACGCTAAGCCCCGCCAAATCCATAGGTTGCAGGCCATCCAAAACCGTTTTCTCCGAAAGGCTACGGGAGCCCCGTGGTACGTTAGAAATGAGCGTCTCCATGTCGACCTCCGTATCCCCACCATCAAACAATTCATGAAACGTATTTCCAAGCGTTTCATAGAGTCCGCTGAAAAGCACCAAAACCCCCTTATCATATCGGCCACCCGATACACCCCCTCCCAGATCAGCAAGATCCGCCGACCGCGGCATACCCTTGTTGAGCCCGATGACCCCATCACCCTGACCCAAGAGAGTAGTAGGGAAACCAGCACTCTTAGAAAAAATAAACCCAGAACGCGTTCCGTATTCCGACCTCGCCGACGAGGTCCATCGCGACGCCCCCGTCAAAACCCTCCCCGACTTTTGCCTAACGAGCCAGCCCGCGCTGCTGAGCCATTAGCGTTAAATCCCCTAAATAATATCAATCTGACCCAGCCTGTCCCTAGCTGCCCCCCCTCAATGACCCCGCTAAGCCGAGGCCCGTGTCCCACAGGGGATGCCCTTAGCGAGCGGCCATTTAGTATTTAAGTAGTTTTAAGCCCTGCTGGGGTCCTTAGAATCTAAGGCAACCACAGGATTGCCCGGTTGAGCAGTAACCAGCCTTAATGTGCTGAACTGCGAGTAGTCCTTTCAAAAAAAAAAAAAACTAAATTCTCAGTCGCAACTCAACGGTCAGCGAGTCAACACGTCCCCTGAGGATGCCTCGTGGAGAGGCGAAACACGTGTCGGTAATGGTGTTGGGTTTTGCTTTGCCTTCCTGCATGTGCTTAAAATCCTTGCATTTGCCTTGTAATCTTGCATGTGCATAATAAAGCGGGCGGGAGGGAGGTGCATACCTGCAACCCACTAATATTCGCGGAAATTAAAACTAGATATATTATTTTCATTTTCAAATATAATAATAAATAAAATAAAGCCCCACAAATGAGTCATGGACCTTACGAAGTCGGTGGGAAGGAGCATGTAGCTTGTGCTTGTTTCTGGTGTAAAATTTGTGGATGTCACTCGTTTTACAGTACCTATAAATGTATATTTTGCCTAATATATAGAATGTTTGCAAAAATGAATTGAGATGCTAATGTGAGAATTCCAATGTCTTCAAAAATGTATCTCAATGAAACTCTAGGCCCTAGCTGATATATTGCTCGCACAGCACGTTTTTGTAATTTTAAAATCCCCTTTTTATTTAATTTCAGGTAAAGCATAGAAACGTGTTGTTTATAGACCATCCTGTAGGTACTGGATTCAGTTATGTCACAAACAATTCCTTATTGGTGAAAACGGACCGAGAAATGGGTATGTTCTTGATCATTTTATAATAGTACTACCACTTATACTGAAAAGTTGAAAACCGATCATATGATGTCCTAAAGCGTAAATGTTTATTTTCCACAGCTATGGATCTAGCCAGGACAATAAAAGTGTTTTTCAGGAGGCACAAAGAATTCCGTAAGACACCAACATATTTATTCAGTCAGAGTTATGGCGGGAAACTGTGTCCAAGACTGGCATATTATTTGCATACGGTATGTCCGTATGTACCATTATAAACTCATTATTATTACCTATATCTATGCTGCGTAATCGACGAACCTTTTCTAACGCCAGGTGAGATTAGCAGGTATCCGTAGAGCATCCACACACTGCACACTAATATTCCTTTTTTTCAGGCAATTGAAAAGAAGAGTTTGAAAATAAATTTCAAAGGAATTGGGATAGGTAGTGGTTGGGTAGATCCCAAAGAAAGCGTTTTGGTCCAGCCGGAATTCTTGTATCTCTCGGTATGAGTTTTTATCTTTGTTTGTGAACTATTTAATAATAATAAGATCGTAATATTCTTTAGATACCTATGTATAATTTCAGGGCGCGATAGATCGAAGTTTATATTTATCCACATCAAAGGTAGCGAAGAAGCTTGCTCGATCAATAGAGATAGAAGAATTTTCACAAGCGGATATTTTAGACAATATTTTGTTTCAAACTCTCAACGGTCAGGGAGAGTTGAATTTTAACAATGTGTATGCTCCCAGTCCCTATCCTGCCCTTGAAGAATTAGATACGAAGATGAATCGATATGTAAAGCCTACTTTGACTGCAGTGAATCAAACGATAAGATGGGCTTATTTATCAGCTAAAGCTTACCAAAGTTTAAAAGAAAGCTTCCTTATACCATCTGTTTCATTTTGTAAGTACCTATTTATCAATGTTAATACTATTAAGCTGAAGAATTTGTTAGTTTGGTTGAACACGCTAATCTCAGGAACTGCTGGAAAAAATCTTTTAGTGTTCGATAGCCCATTTATTGAGTAACGGTATAGCTTTTTCTTTTTAACGTGGACCACTCGCAGTTCAGCACTCTACGGCTGGTTACTGCTTAACAGGACTTTCCTGTGGTGGCCTCAAATGAATTTAAGGCCCCCAGCCAGGGCTAAAACTTTCAAACTAAACGACCGCTCGCTAAGAGCATCCCTAACATAGAGAATGTAACCACTAGAGAGCGTATAGGCTGATTTCTTCTAAGCACACGACTCACTACTGCGGGCCGGGGAACGAGGAAGAATGCGCGGCTGCAATTGGTCAGTTCAAGGTCAAGTTGCGTAGGTATGCCTATCTTTAGGGTTGCACTACTTCATTAGGGGAAAATAATCGATATCGATAAAATGGATTTTAACATTATGAAAAATACTCAATTAAAATCATAGAAACAATATTTAATCAAAACCAATCAATTACAAAAATAAACAGACGTATCCTGTTATTATTGATTTTTAAAATGAATTATTTTGGTAAGTCCTATATATGTTTTTTGAATCAAAGTTTTAGGGTCCTTGTTCTTTGTAAAAAAGATAAACGAGCGTCTACATATCTCTGAATTATGCATCTTGCTTATTATACATTATATAATAATTATATTATTAAATTATATCCAATCAGAGATTTTAAAACCGATCTAAAAAAATAATAAAATAACCGATTGGGGTCGGGGACAGAGAGACACAAATAAATCGAAAAACAAAGAAACTTGCATAAAAAATACTGACGAACTGAAACTCCTCCTTTTTTGAAATCGGTTAAAAGTAGGCAGGTATTTTATCACAGTATGTGAATAGAATAAAAACAAATAGTTTTTTCGATATCGACTTTCAGCTAGCTATTATTGACACCACTATTTTTCTCGATAAAAATACAAAGAGAAAAAAAGGGATAGAATCATTAGAATTGTCTAATGAAAGAACGAGACGTTTCCAAAAGACATCAACGCGGAACTCAACAGTGTACTCGTTTACCCCAAACACCATTTTAAATAGACCCCTGCGGTGTCTCATAGTCTGATTAAATCAAACATAATTTTCGTTCGCTTTACTTATCGATGAACAGTTATGCCATCCTTTTTGTATGTAGATGTCTTGGAATGCTTCCCGTAACATTTCACCGCGCATGAAGGCATTTGGATACGATAAAATTGCATAAAAAGTTATCAAAATTTGTATTAATCTAGCGTGCACACAGGTCTTACACTTGGTCACAACTAAAATGGTTACTCTTACCGTAGCCTATTTATAGGCGACAAAATACTAATCGTTTTCGAGCGTCGGGGCACTGTATGCGCAGTCAAGTGGTTATATTGTCTTTGATCCCTAACATATTTACAAGTCATTTAATTTTTGTTATTTTAAATTAGCCGAGTTCGGTGTTTCCTGGCTGGCTGCTTAAGGAACACAGAAACAAACTCAGAGGTCAAAGTCTCATATAAAGTCTATACAATGGTAATCACGTAATCCACGTATTGGTCAAATCATAACAGCTATGAAAAAATTGATAAAATTACCACAGTTGTATTTTTTGTTACAGTAGAAGCCCTCTTGGATAAGACGAAACTGAAGATAGCAATTTATAATGGAAACTTGGACGTAGTCACTCCATTAGGCGGTAATATTACCTACTCTATTTACACCAACAGAACCTATTTTATTGGTAATGTATATTACGATCTTACGGAGTCTTCAAGTTTCCTGTGACGTAAAACTTGAACTACGAAAACGGTCTTCAGAGCTGCCACATAGAATCAGTGTTGCTAGCAAATTGTAACGGCATAAGTACGGTAGTGTGTAGGTACTGTCAAATATTTTGTTATCTAAAGTAAAAAATAAGATATTAGATTAATGGCGTCCTGTCAGCAAGATGAACGAAGAATGGATTCTGTTCTGTGATTTTCTTTTTTCAGTTATTTATCGTAGACGCAATAGGTTGCGTAACGAAGTCCAGCCATAAACATTTGTATTACACATTAGCATAAAGAAACGTACAATCATAATTTAGTATCAAACTCCTTTTTAGGATTATTTGAAATAACTCCTTTGTTCGTTTTAAACTGCTTGTGCAAAAAAGTAGGTCAACGTAAAATATTCGTATTCGAGCTTTAATGAACTTGTCGCTAAAACCAATGCAAATTTTAGCATGTCCATATTTCAAATGGTATAATATTACAAAGGTCCAATAGGTTAGGTAATAGCTTTTTATGTAGCTTTTATTTTCGTCTAATATTTTACTGCAGAAATAGTCGTTATTTAAATATTGTTTTGCTAATAATATGGGCAGAAGCTCATTCAGTACATTTAACTAACGACAATGCTTGAATTTAATATTTATATAGTTATACAGTGTGAAATTTTAATGGTTGTTTGCCCGAAGCGAAATGAGTTTGTATCGGTAATACAATCGATTTATAAATATAAAAAATATTAGACTCCATAAATGGCAGATTAACAATTGTGATAAACAAAACTCGAAAGCGACTTGAACCAACAGTAGTGCATCGCGCGATATGTAGGTACGCGGCGGTACGTGCGTCTCATGTAGGTATCTACCTACTTTATGTCTAGTGCACTACTATTGATTCTCGCTCTTTCGAGTTTATGAACACTTTTTTAATGATTTGAAAAAAAAAACATTTTTTTTTTGTTTAACTTTGTGTTTCGATAGTACTACTGATGGGTAATCGTCCTGCCGCGGGAAAACAACCATTAAGATTTCACACTGTATTTGACTGTATAATATATATTCCTACACTATATAGATTCTGATTATACTTTAATTATAGTATTTTATATTCTTAGGCGCTTCCAACTGGGTCCACAAGTTAAAATGGCATGGTGCTTCTGACTTTGCCAAGGCTAAGAGACATCCAATAAGAGGAAGCAAAAACGGATACTATAAAGAAATAAAGAGATTAAGTTTTTGGTGGGTCTTTGGAGCTGGTCATTGGGTAAGTGAAATTGAACTTAGGAAATGGTATAGGAAGCTATATTTTTAAATCCGATCTGTTACAACACCTCTGCATGAGTGCCGGTTAACTTGACTGGCTTATGGGCCTTAAGGCGATACCCCGACCAAAACCTCGCGATAGTGCGTTTTTCTTCGCTATTCAGAGACTATTAGCTCATTAGTTATGAGAAATAAACTACATGTAAAAGCACATTATTAATGTTCGATGTCTTATCATCACATTCCACGCTCTAATTTGTTTTTATGTTAAATAACTTTAAAATCTACTTTTAAAAAATGACTAAAATTATTGATTTTATGCATCTGTTGCTAAATGCAACGCTCTAATCATTTGAGGATTACACTAATGGATAGATAATTTAAAAATCTATATTATACACGTTTTATTTCATTTCAAAAGATCGCTTATCTTTTTTAATCAAAATAATTCCAAAAATTGTGTGAATTCTATGATAAAAGTGCGTGCGCAGGATGCGGGCGGCAAAGGGAACGAATGCTCAAGGTTATTTGGTCAGGGAAGAGCTTTAAAGACAAAAGTACAAAATAATATAATGACAAGGTACAGCCAGCAAACACATCAACCGTTCAAATTAATATGACTTCTGAGTTGGTATAGCTGCAGTCTGTTGCATCTTTCATTCTTTCTACTGTACATTTCAGGTGCCCGAAGAGAATCCTGAGGCTATGGCACACATTCTGGATCACGTCACGGCGGAAGATATCGGGGAGCCATCAAATTAGGTTCTGACACACAGTACATAAGTGTCGTTCGTAATAGTCGAAATGTTATTTTGTATATTATATAGTACCTACCTATTTTGTTTGCTTTTTTTTTTTAATATTTAATAAAGGTCAAAAACTAAGATGAAAAGATGAAGTTTCTAAGAAAAAAGATGTAGGGTCAGGTGGCCAACAGTGAGCCAGCAGTACACAGATAACCAGTATAAGTATATCCATAAGTAGTAGTAACTAGCTCATGCAACCGATACGTAGAAGCGTGTCTTGTAACGTCTCCCTCACTCCCCAATTGACGGCGGGCGCCCGCGCTTAGCAGACTCGTGGTGGGACATTTTGTGTTTTCCCGCGCAAAAAAATAAAAAAGTTGAGTTTTGTTTTTGTTCCTCAAACATGCGGTTTATTAGATTTTCTTACTGAATTTGCTATACATGTAAAGTTACTATGTGGGAATCTTTTGGTAATTGTGTTTTCTCCATAACCTAATTATTGTTATTTTTATCTTACTTCAACTGTCAAATGATGTAGGTGGTATACAGTGACTTAGTAATCTAGGGTATACAGTGAACCGTGGTTCGTTGTGTACCACGAACCACGAAGAAATAAGAAGCGCAGAAAGCTAAGAAAAAGCATGATCGCAACTGATACTCAAAAGAATTAAATAGCAAACAAGAAAAAGAAATGCACTAAAAACGTGAAAAACAGATATTTTTAAAAGAGAAAAGAACTATTACAATCTTTGATGATACGACCGATGAAGAGATTTTCCAAGCCAGTGGTTCTTCTTCCGGGGGAGATGAATTTCTGAGTCAAAGTGAAGAAGAAGGAGAAAATATAATATTGACTGATATTTTTTTACCTTTATCTCGGGACCCAAAAATAGGAGATTATGTTATTTTATTGCTGGAAACCGAGAAAAAAATATTTTATGTTGCTAAGATTCTTGAAGAACCTGATGAAAATGATTATAATTATTATTTGTCGTATTTAAAATTAGAAAGTAGAGTTTACCATAAGTTTTGCGAGCCTCTTGAACCGGATTGTGCAGGAGTTAGGAAAAATTGTATTAAATACATTTTGCCTAAACACAAAGTAGAAGGCAGCAGTCGTCGACAATCGACGTTTAAATTTCCCGTCAATATCTCACTTCTGAAGTTACAACTTACTATTTTGATTTTTCTTGAAACTATTATTCAATAAACCTTTTACGAAATATGAAAAATCTTATATTTTAATTGATGAGCTTTCGATTGATGACTGATTTACCATAGTTGGCACAGTAGAAATATAACTTAACTGCGTTTTATTATGACAAGATTCACTGTGTCCAACAGTGGTTCACTGTGAACTTCATCTTGGATCAGTGTGTACCCAATAGTGTACACAGTGAACCATTTCCCATTTTTTTTAAACACTTCTTATTGTCAAATCTATTAGTATTAAAGTTGAAATTTATAAAGAAACATGAAGCCTTATAGACACTGAATCGTATAAATGAAAAAAATAAACGTTAAATTTGAATATGACTGCATGACAGAGGTTTAACTTTTTCTTGGTTCACTGTTGGCCACCTGACCCTACGTATTCAAACTTCAGAAAATCAGTCTATGTAGGTACCGGGATTTGCGAATTAAATTGTGTCAATAAAGAATGAAAGAAGGTACCTAGTGTTTAATTAAGTAAAATAACTTTTTACTTTGTGAAATATATTAACAGAAACACGTTTTGCTTAGTTCTTTGTAGTTTATCGGAATAGGTGTAATATATTTAACTATATTATAAAGGAATTCTGTACTTATTTAAATGAAATAAAAATCAATATGCATATTAAATTCGGTTATTTTTATGTCAAGATTACGGTTCATTAATATTTTACAAACGGTATAATATATGTACAATATGCAATTATGTGTATTTCAATAACATTAATATAATAATAATCACTCATAATAACTTAAGCACCACACTAACAATAATTATCTATGGACAACAATACATTTTGGCTAATGATCGCTAAACGCTTATCTTTAAAAATCATTTATGTACTAAGGCTGCGCTAGGCGACTGGACGGCCCGAACTCATTTGTGGGCGCGGCTAAAACACATGATGTATCGCCTATAATCGTGTGGATAAGGAGAAAAGTACTAAGGTTTATTAAAAGAAATACATTGTGACCCATAAGGCTTACATTTTTTGAAAAAAAAAAAAAAAGAACTACTGAATGATTCTATAAATAACATTATATCAACAGTTGTACTTAAACCATGCTAGCACGAATTTTGCGTACGAGATGAAAAAAAACTACTTCTGCTATATAATCCCATGTTTCCTCATGTCAGAAGTGGAGTTATGGTGTCAGGACCATTGTATGAAAATATGCCTGACTAGCGCAGCCTTAAGTTACAAAGGACACACCCATTTTGTATGGAGATTAGACAGAAATTGTTAAAGATGGTGAGTAAATAGAAGTTTTATTTTGCACGACAAAAAGCCATACGTTATATTATTAGATTTAAATGTTTGATACAACATTGTATTCAGGCAGATCTATTGAAGCGGAGCAATAAGAGGTAGATGATAACTTAACCGTTTAGCTACAAAATAAATTGGTCTATGTACAGATTTTGTTAAAAATGTAAGTTACAGTCTTATAGAGAAACGTTAATCATCAGTTAATAATTTAATATTCAGTCGCAGTTGTACTCCAAAAGTTAAGGACAGTCTTCTGAGAACGTCCTGTGGAAAAATACCGGTTACGGTTTCTAGATGGGCTTGGTTCAGTGAACGCAAATAAAACATGGAAGCATTGCTTCAAGGGATCTAAGCGCGAATCGTGACCCAAAAATCCAAACACAGTCACACATCGAAACCTCGTCGCTGATTTGCCGAACCACACCAACAACATTATTGCTAATACGATGCACAGTTAAAAATTGACCTTATTTCCCAAGTATTTGGGTTTAAATTACCATGTAACGAATAGGCCGTGTAACTAAACACGTGAGCGCCGCAATCGGTAAGCCTCGCCTACCGCGGCGCAATGTGCTTTGGGTCATTTTTTTGAGTTAGGAATGCTTCCATGTTTTATTTGCGTTCACTGGCTTGGTCTCTTTGCCCCGTCTCAACAAACCTAGCTGTCTCTGACTTCCAATTAATTTCATGCCTGTGAAGAGCGATTGCCATTTCAACCCAGGATGGGTGATATCCTTTTAAAAAGAGAAACTAATTTTGCGATGGCCCATTTGGCTAAAACAATTAAGCGTGATTTTAATTTATCATTTAAGCAGTTTAATAGTGAACCAGAAGAACAGTCATAAAAGGATAAAAATGCTCTTCAATATATGTATGTACATTTTAACTAAAGCAATATTTTTCTTTTTGATAACATTCAGCCTTTTGTAGGCCAATTTATTTTTAATGCATTAAAACCAAGAGGCGTGCTTAAATAATAATTATTTTTAATTCGATCCAACTGCCACAGTACATGTACATACAGTAGTTGTGTTTATTATCTATAAATCTATAAATATAAATAAAATTGTAAAAATATATAAAAAAGAACGAAGATTTCATTTTGGAAATTATACATAAGATGATTGATTGATTTATTGTTATTCAAATACTTAATATCACAAAAAAAATGTAATAATATTTTGTACAAGAAAACAAAATAAAACATGGTTAAATTTATTTTAAAAGACAATGGAAAACATTTTTTTTATAGGCTAGTTAGTATCCACAAATAGAATCAAACCAATTGGTTTTTTATTCTGGAAAGTTTATATGTTAAATACAGTTTTAATATTGAACATGATCTATGTTCACATTGTATTCCACAGAAATAATGATGTTTACAATAACGCAACTGCAATAAATATTCTGCATCCGTGTGGTGCAAGGGCGGGTCTCTAACACTACAATATAAATAACACATATAATACCAACATTCATACCTAAATAACAATAAATATAATTTGTTCCCTTTCTTCTACAATTGATTGATCTTGGATATTGAATTATTCTAACGCATAATTTATGAGAGGCTACACATTAATACAATAATGAAACTGTGATGGATGGAAACTGTGTTTCATGTATTTGCGATGAGAATTACCTTAATTTTTAGTAGGCCTATACACTCACAATATATAAATAACCAAACAGTGACTTCAGAAGAAAATGGAATATATTTTGGGGTGTGTTAACTCCTTTAAGTAATTGTTTGAGCTAGCATTTTTAACCACTATAGTTCAACCTCACGCTCTTCTTACTAGTCTGTATTTTGTACGAAGTTCAAGGTTATGGGGAAACTCGTCCCACACCAAACTGGGCCTGATCCAGCATTATGGGCCTAACTATATAATATTTTCTACATGATTTCATCGATGTAAACATTTGTAAAATTTAAATAGGTAATTAGAAATTTGATTTAACGTTAACATTCATGTAGGTACTGAAGATTTGTGTCAGTCTTAAAACTGTTGTAAATTCAACAATCAATCATTTAAAAAAGCGGTTGACTTAACATCTTCGTTGGTAGGTAAACTCTAAAAAACGTTGCATACAAGCTACGCGCACTTTTTAAGAATGCGTTCAGAATAACCAACTTCATTTTAGTTTATGACTTTAAATGTCCTACGCTAAAACCATTTATTGACATGAAATTAATGATCTTATGTTTCACTTGCCCCGCCGGAAGACTCAATTTACAACTACCTACTTCATTAGGGCACCAGCAAACCGTTGAGCTTTTTAGAAACCAATTCTAACAATATCATACGAAAAATTGTTGCCATGCCCAATGAAATGGGTTTGTGATTCATTGTAAATACCAAAGCTGAGCAGCAGTACTTCAATATTACACTATTTTTGTGTTCAGAGCTTATTGTTTGGTCAATTTGAAAAAATTCAAAGCTACTCTACAATTTTATGCTAGCTATGTTAGTCTCACTTCAGCGTAGCAGGCGTCGCATACTCGTACCGGCTTGGTGTTGCCAGCTAATGCGACTGTCTTGTCACTGCAGGCCGCACAGAATATATGGCCACATCGACGACAATGGTGCTATAAAACAACAAAAAAATAAAATTAATTATAGCAATATTTTGCATCAATACTTAACGCCAAGACACGCGGCACTCGCAGGCATAAAACATGCGAGTCGGAGGATCAATACACATATACATACATATGTATCGCTAAACTATAGTGAAGTGAAATTACTCTCCCCATACATGTAATTGTGGAATGAAAAAAAAAAAAAAACTTTAAAAGCATGTTTCTTAGTGAAATATGTAATGTAATACATGTAGGTATGTCAAATATGCAGGAGATATTGTAGTGCACAAGTGCGTGCGCAAACATGTAGAGATGTATTTTGTCCCATAACTCTCATAGTGTGATGGGACGGCTAGCCAACACGACCGGGCAGAGATTGATGGCCCTGGCGGCTTAACGTACTTTCCACCAACCGCCAACTTTCAAACTGGGGCTGCTACTGAGAGCACTTGCCCAGCCAATCTTCAAATTGGGAATCGCACCCAGGACTCCATAGTAGCTATTGCGCTTGCTTGCGATCAACGAGTAATAGTTTTAACTTCGACCACATCATCGCTTTCCATCAGGTGAGATTGTGGTCAAGCGCGTTCCTGTTAATAATAAAAATAAAATAAACTTACTTTCCGCCTAGCGATAGAGAATTCCTTGGCACAAGCGGTACAGGCCGTGGCGTCCTTATCATGCGTCCACGTGGGTGTGTCGTCGACCGCTTGCGCCTGCGCCGCTTCTCTCTCCAACAGCTCTGCCAGTTGTAGCTTGTTCTCGCTCAGTGTCGCACCTACTTCTTCTAGAGTCTTCTGCGCTTCCACGTATTGTGTTTTTAAGACGTGCTGCTCTTCTTGCAGTGAGAGGTATTTCTGAAATGTGGTAATGGCCATTTTAAAATCTTGGCTATATATAGTTCTAACGAATATATAGGTATTTATGTACGAAACTTTAGGAATGTGATGGGATATTAATCAGTAAGTAAGTATCGAATTAAATAAAATATATTCATTAGATTTTTTATTTTTATTATTTCTTAAGTTTTCCCTACTTTCGTGGCAAAGGAGGCGTGACTTTTAGGTATAATTATTTTTAATATGTACAATCAATTCTAGACACACTTTCTCGTCACGACGTTGAAAAACTCGTCGTGTGAACGCACCTTTATGCATTTCACAATATTAACTCTGTTAAGTGACATTATAGATTACACAATTTACACCGCACCAATACCACTAATAATGGCAATTGAGCTAACATTATTGACATCATATCAACTATACTATCAGTCAAAACGATGAGTCAATTTCAAATGGGTATTATGTTTTGTTTACCTGGCCTATTGATTTCAGAGATTCCACTTCTTGTGTCAACATTGATATCTTATCGCGATCCCGCATCATGGATTCCTATGAAAAAGTGATTATTAATAAACTATAGGTACAAGGAAAACTAACTTGGTACCTAGGTACATAACTAGGTATCTTGCTATAATCGTTGCAAATAACAAGCGCATGTCATGCTAGTTTTACGTCATTGATATACAGCGTGTTCCAGAAATGCGTGGTCATATTTAAGGATGATGTTGGGTAGTTTACATAAAACATACATTAGGAAGAAAAAACAAAAAACCTGTTTCTTGAAAAAAATTAGACCACAAAAACCGGCTAAAATGTTTTAAGTAATAACTTTTCAAGCAGTTTGTTATAGTTGGTGGCATTTACTTTAGCTCAATTATAGATTTAATGACAAAATCTGCATCAAACGTGATTTATTTGGCCATTTTTAGTCGGAAATTACAATAGATTTTTTTTTTAACTAGCTTCTTTTGCTATTGTTTTCTTAATCTGTATCAGCTTCCCAATATCCTTACCCCTACCCTTAAATATGACTACGGAGTTCTGGAACACTCTGTATTATAATGGACTATATGGTTAAAGTAGGATAGTGAGATATAAGAATATTACAACTAGGTATGTTTTAATACGTCATTCAGCAAAGGTCCTTTTATTACAATGGGATTTGTGGTTTAGAAATAAATCAATGGATATTTGTATTTTTAATTACCTCTGGTTAGTCATCTTATAATAAAATGGTTAGGTTAGGTTAGAGCTATGTCATATTTTGCTACGAGTGTAATAACCAGAAGTCGGAGTAGGTAGCAAATGTATATAAGGCGTCAAAATTCAACTGCAAGAATGTTAAGGAGTTGTAATGAATCAAGATTTATATTGTTTACATAGGTAACTGCTATCCGTTTCAAAGATATGTAATATTTTCACTACGTACAAATTTATTGATTATGAGCACTGTAGGTAGGTACCCCGCGTGAGCTGCCGCTGCCCCCCAGTGTAGGTCCAGGCGCGTTTTCATATAGATATTTGCGCAAACAGCCCCGAAGTACAGTGCACATAAAAATATTTTATTTTTAATTGTGAAAAAATAACAGCTGATTTTTTTTTTGGGATGCCTTGTTTAGTCCATACCGAGCATGTACATGAAATTGATTTTTTAACGCCTTATATATTAATTTGGATACGACGCCGCTATCCCACCAGAGATATTAAATTTATACAAAATATTGTCCCCTTGTTTATGTAGTCTGAACATCAGCTAGACTGGTCACAAACAATCTAAGGACTTCACGATCGACTCGAAAAGAAGAAGAAATTCCACCTCATCACCTCTGACAAAGTATTTTGGAATTGCAAGTGTGTAAAAAATGAGTAATTTATTGTCCAGTTGAGCAGTAACCAGCCTTAGTGTGCTGAACTGCGAGGTCCATAAAAAAAAAAAATTTGGTGGGTATGTTGGTTCTCCTTATTCCTGCCAGAGCTGTCGAGAGTCACCGCGGCACTGGAACGCAAAGGGAATTAGGAGGAACACGGATGGGTTTGACACTCCGTTCCGCTGCGCCCAGAGCATCGATGAAGTCATTTTATGATTTCCCATCCATAAAAAGGTTATCATTATTGGACAGTGCAACTGAATTGCAGAAAGTAGGTACTAATGGATTCAGGACTCTTTAATTAAAGGTAAAATAACCTATGAATAGTTGTATAAAATCTACTGATTTCTTAATTTCCTATGCCATTTCATTTACTACGCAATTCTGAAGCTATTACATCAAAAGTGTACAGTAAAAACTTACTTGTAAAGACACCCTCCACTCCCGTTCTATCCTGAGGTCACCCTCTGCGGCCACGGCCCTTGTCTCTGCTGCCGCCGCCTTCTGACCCAGCGAACGGGCACTGTCTTCTAAACTCTTCCTAGCTAACTTATCTTCTTGCAACCTATTCAGTGTGCATACATCTTTAACACATACGGCCCTATTCATAAGTAGGTACTTGTTAACCATGTGCTTAGTTTGAATAAACATTTGCAGATTCTTTATTCAAATTTTCTATAGAAAATTTGAATTAAGTATCCGCTAATCAATATTTAAACTAAGAATATGGTTAGATTTTTTTATAAATCAGTTTCATATTTATTGGGTCTTACAGTCAGCAACACATGCCAGAAAAGATTTATGAATACAAACTAGTTAAATTATTTAAATTCAGAAATAATGAGCAGTGATCGGCATACGTAGTGCTATTCACGGGATTTAGTGACCATTATCATGACATGGATATGCCTTATCAATCCTGAGCAATAAAATATTTATTTAATTTAATTATATCGGTTTTTCTACTGAAAACTGTTTTAGGAATTCGTAGGTATCTTACATCCATACTAATATTATAAAGAGTGAGTTTGTGACGTTGTAAGGGGTAATCTCTCGATCTACTGAACCGATTTTCAAAATTATTTCACTAAAAGAAAGCTACGTTATTGTGGAGTGTCATTGGCTATATTTTACCCCCGTATTGCCACGGAAACGGGAGCCTGCGGGGCGTTGTAGTAGTACGTATTTAGCTTTACAAACATATTATATTGGTCACTAATTACAATAAAAAAACTAGAAATAAACTCAATGAGTTTATTTGATGGCAGCCCTATTGCATGTTTATGCACCACGCGACTGAGGTAATTATTTTAAAGGCAGGGCTGAGTCTCAATACTGATAGATATCTATACTGTGGTTCTTAATCTAATACATCGACATTTAGAAAATATTCCCGAGAATCCCGGGCATGTCCATATTAACATTATCATTCAGGTTCATTGAGTCATTGACCCGGAATAGCACTACCTACTCCGATCCCTGAGTCAATGAATTTTCTCCGCTGACTGTCTGGGGAGTCTAGTCATGTAAGACTACGTCTTATTATGGTGTGTACTAGATTAACTTTAGATTTCTAGTATTATCTGGTTTTTTAAATGCTCTAAGTGTTCTTCAAATCATTACTAAGCTCTAATAGGATTAAATATGAGCTCATTACTTGACTCATACACTTGACATTTTAATAATCAGTAATTAAAACGGTTGGCTTTAGTTTTGCCAAAATCTGATTAACCAACTGTAGGCTTTTAAAGGTTTAATTATTATAAGTCAACTCATATGTGCAAAGAAAAATAAGTTTTGATAAGATCAAGTAAACTGATTATAAACAATTACGACACTAAAAATAGTCATGGCTCGAGTATTGTATTTATATTGTTTTTGATTCCAGGAACATACGAATGCTTAGTATGTTAGTATACAATCAAGGTATTGTTTAGTCACACAAAGCATGCAAACATAGGAGTGAGATTGATAGTGGCAAACCTACACAATAAACATAAAATTAAAACAAGCAAGTACATTGGATTTCAAGTTCAATAAAATACAGAATGCGACTGAATATGCTTTATTTTAAATAAGGCTTTTACACATCTACCGCCTCGGAATTACAAAACTATTAAAAAAGAAAAATATTTAAATTATGTTTTTATAACATTTGCTGTTAGATATTAACGAGCACAATATGTATACAATAATACAATTCAAGTTTCCAAGCACATGTAGCTACCCAAATGAAATGAGATCAAATGCATTTTTGAAGTAATAATCAAATATCTCTATATAATGTAACATTGACAATCGCTGGAAAAGTATACAAAATACCAATCTTTTCATTAGCACTACCAAATCCTCACGCTCACTCTATTCTACTAATACAGGTACTTTCAATTAGTCATATTACATAATTACCCAAAAAGTAAAATGTTTTAATTAAAGTAAATAACAATAATTAACACAGTTATATATTCTTAATATTACCTAGTAAATAAGATTCTATTTTGTCGGAAATTATTTATTAACACCTTAAATTAACTTTAGTGAAACAAAAAAAACCTAACACAAAATATTACCTAATTAACAAAAACAAAAAAAAAAAACCGGTACAGTTGGATTTTTAATAGAATCACAGCAAGAAAGCAAAAGCAACAGTAGCATTACGTTAACAATACGATCACTATCATTGGATCACTTGAACAATTTATCAAAATACTGATTTTTGCATTCACTAAGTTCATTGTGAGGGTTTGCCAATATCGAGCGAATGGAAAGAGTTGCCGCTAGTTGACACACGCAAGCTGTGCATTGCTCACACCTAAGTGCGTTGAGTACTGATATGTCAAGCGCTTAGTTTACATTCAGCAGCGGAATATATCCAGGCACTCTTTCAATCCTGACGGATGAACGCGGGCCGTAGCCCGCCTGATGCGATGTCATAGTAAAAATTAGTAAAACCTACTTCTCATCGAGTTGATGTATGGTGCTGCCCATTGATTCAGTCTTTGCTTCCAATTTGGCTATTAGCTCTGTTTTATGTTTCAAGGAACTTTCACATTCCTAAAACAAGGCCAATACAGTTTAGCTGAATAAAATGACAACTTATTTGAATGAAAGTAAGATTATTTCTGTTAGTTTAAAGCAGATAAGTACAGGACAGATGTTAATGTTAAAAGTTTCATACCAATACATACAGCTAATTTTGTCTGAGGTTAATAGAGTGGTTTTTATGAATATTAAAACACTATGTAAATGCATAATTATAATTTGTAACCATTATATTATCCTCAACATCACCAATATCTCCATAATATTATAATGTGTTAGTAGATAATACATTAATAATTTTCTAGGAAACAGGAAATACCACCCGAATAGCGATAATGTAATAATTTTCTTTACAGTAAATATTGAACTGTCGAACACTACTCTGGGATTTGATGGACTGGTTTGTCTCTCATGTTGCTCTTTCGGAACGGCGGTATTTCCTGGAGATTCAATTTTTTATGAGGCGGGCCTTCATCCTTAGACTTTGTACCCTTCTGCGCGTTACTTTGTGCTTTCAATTTTTCTAACTTTTCTCCTAGATTGTTTTCATTAGTAGTAGGAGACCTGAGAGCTTTGACTAAGTCATTATCGGATCCTAAGAAGTGGTTATATTTCTCAAGGTTGTGAAGTATTTTGCCAATTTGTTCGGCTTTCCCCTGGAGCCTCGACACCATTTCGCCCTTCTGCGTCAGTTCCATCTCGCATTCCTTCCGTACGACAACCGCGGCATTGTGAATACAGCATGGTATTAGTATAGAAATATACATATATAATATTAGCGGTTAGTGAGTAATAAAAATAATGAAACAACAGAAGAAAAACAAAATACGAATACATACTTTGTAATAAGTTATCTATAAGCGATCAAAAAATACAATACCTACAAAGATTAAGACAAAGAGGATATTAATCGTTAATCAAATCGGTGGGATAATGAGAATGCATGGGCGGGAATCAACAGAGTTAGATGGGGCACCCACGCGACGAGCGACCTTAGCGGGCCATCGACTTTGTTACACGAGTACATGACTGTGCACACAAAGGCAACGCAAAACTGCTATGAAACTGTGCACGATGTACCCGGGTGAATTAGATAAATTTGCTAAGTTGAAAGTAAGAGTTAGTGTCACAGTTAACTACTTGTAAATCATCAACAGACCATGAAGTACAAATGAAGAAACATCAGCAAAGATTGACGCAAGCGCGTGATTGGTCAACCACTAGTGACAGAGTAAGGGTACAAAATCTTGAAAAGATTATAAACAACATGCTATTGAACTACGAGTAAATAACTCACCTGTAATTTTTTGTACATCTCTAGGTTAATTAGTTTTATATCGTCGAGTTGCCTTCTTAGAGATATAATTGTGTCTTGTTTATCGTGTATATCTTTCTCTAGCAATTTCATTGCCACCTCCATTTCTGCTTTGAGCGAAATCTGAAGTCATTTTAAAGAACATTATTAGAAATTTCACATTAGGTTTCACTGTGTAGATACATTATTTCTTTGTGTTACACACATCGCCGGCCATTAGACTGGCATGTCATAACTTAATGAAATAACAGTTATTGTGACCCGACACTGCGGCCATCAACCATGTGTCGACCTTGACTGCAGTGCTGCACACAATTATAAAATAACATTGTTGACGAAGTATTACGACGATATTAGTACCTACCTGCAAATCTAACTCCCTCTGCAGTTCCAAATACTTCTTCCTTTCTTCCTCCAAGTTCTTGCTAGCCTCGCTATCATTTTTGGATTTGTCAGAGGCGATGCTTTTAACGCTACGTTTCTCCTGAAAATTAAAATGACATACTTATTCAGAAGTGACGCTGGAATATAAATATTGGCGCTAGTTTTCAAATCGCGCACATATCTCAATATGTGTCTATTCCTATTGGGTTAAACAGCGAAGTCGAAATACTATTTTTAGCATCGGAGAAAGACAGTGTTTTAGTATCAAATCTTTCAGTAAGACGCAGTCGGCATACAATAGCTATCATGTTTGTTTACAGTAATTTTTGCAATACATGAAGTCATGGGTGCACCTAAGATTATACTGTCTTATCTTTGGCCATTTAATCTCTGATATCATGAAAACCAGGTTAGGGCAATGATTTTAATCAACACATAGACATACTCCCAAGATATATTAAAAAATACGGAAGAAATGTATGAAAAACCAAATATATATTAATGCATGGTAGAAATTATAAAACAACAAACGCAAGTAATTAGGTACGTATCAACAGATACACTATTTCCAATAAGGAAAACGTCGAAGAAATTTTAATGGAGAAGGAAAACCTGTTTAATTTAATGGCACTTCGGTTTAATTCAACGAAAACTAAAATTTAAGCAGCGATAACTTGTGCATTAGAATGAAACGAAGAAATATATAAATAAATAGTTCATCTTACCTCCTCATCAGACTGCAATTCCGTCACTTTCATCCTCGTATCTTTGGTTATATCTTGCCCTGCACAAAAAAAGCACACGTGCTTTAACAATACAAATAAACACAGAATGCAACGTGATATATTTACACCGGTACATAAATAACTCACAGGATTTGGTCCAAAATGTATGTCTAGTGTGACTTTTTGCCGTAGAGTTGCCCATTAATGTTGAGTTATAGCGCATAACGCTTGAAAACCGTGTTTAAATAATAAATGGCGTTAAAATAATGACGCGAGCGTCAGCTCCGGCTGAGGTATTAATGGCTACTAAGCTATACAATAGACTGACTGACTCATCATTGCAAGCAAGGTGTCTTATCTGCTGGATTTTCTATTATTGTTATTCGCGTTTTGTTTTCGATAGTAAATAACGATGACCATGAGTGGTGTCCCTTTCCGGCGACTACTGTTATGTTATAGAGGTAAATTGCAACGAATATAAAATTTGGGACGCATTTGAAGAAACAAAGAAAGTTTTTGTCATGCAATTTAGTTATTCTTCGTAAAAAAAGAAAAAAAACTGTTACGTGAACATATAGTTGAATGTAAATGTTATGTTAAGTTTCAAGTAGCTACACCTAACAATACTTACCAAGCGCATGTTTTAGCTGATTGTTTTCCTCAACTAACTGAATCATCGTGTTTTTGGAGATCGCCAAGTCCTCCTTCATGAGGGCATTGGTCGTTGTCAGGCTTTCGACCTTGGCTTGGAGGTTCGCAACTGTTGCACTAAAACCAAAGGAATAATAAATACACACTTTTGCACAATAGTGGTACGTAAGGCAGATTAATCTAGAAGAGAATGACAGTGTTAGGAGTTGGCTACGAGTTTACATCAATGGGAATAAGAGTCAGTTTATTTTTATGTAATACTGAGGATTAGATAGCAGTAAAGTAATCTGCCATACACGTTGCCAAAAGGACTTGAAGCTACACTACATCACCATTGTGTCTAAAAATTGAGAATCAAATCGTCATGGGTCTATGAACCGGGTTAAATACAACGTTCGCTCATGGCCTTCATATTCGTAGTTGCATTAACCTTCAGCAATACGATTTGTTTACAAAGGAAAGAGTTGTGAACCTGGAAGTTCAATGGAATCGAATTATTAATTCTTTATAACAGAGTAGAAGTTTTATCTTATTAAGGTTACATGAAACCTCTTCAAAAGTAAAATTGTGCTGTCTACAGTCACTTCCATTGAGGCTGTAAAAATGTAAACGAGAAATAAAACATTCATTTAATTTGCATTTCATTATCGTTCAGAATAAGTACCTAACATCGGAGTCCAAATTACAGTATTGCCAAGCGCACAAAGTTGATGAAATGATCTAATTTGCTAATGAGGCACTTATTATTGCGGGAAAAATACTAAATAGAAAACTATTTGTTAATGGAACACATTAAGCTGCATAGATTAACGTGAGAAAGTTCAGAACAATAGATTCGAAACTCACTTGAGATGTCGGTTGAGCTCCTCGATGTAGTTCTTCTGGTCTAGCATTGTGTTGATATGGCGCTGTTTCGGCTCGGAGTCACCGTTGCCATTACCGGCTAGGTCATTGGACGAGTTACTGCCGCGGAGGTAAAGGGAGAAATCTATTACGCCTTGTTGACTGTCCAAATCTTCCTCCTGTGGGCATTATAGTAAAATTGATTGACCTTTTCAAATGTCAAGAGGTAGAAGAATTACTAGAGTATCAAGTGGGTTTTGTCGAGAAATGATTACCTTGACACACAAATTACAATCAACAACGTTCAAGCCAACCAGAAGACCAGTTATAATGACGGCTTCTTCATTCAGCATTAGAGCATGAGGTTCGAAGTATTCTTCCAGCGTATCTTCACGGTGTTCTAAGAGAATACGAAGATAGTCGGCAAGTCTTTTCTGCATTAAAGCCAGCCTCAGCCAGGCTCGGGCACGACCCATGGCGGTCCTACAAAGAAATTAGATACATTTGATAACAATACAATATTTGTTAAATGAAATAAGTTGAATATTAAACAAAGTTATTTTTCAGTAAGAACTTCCATGTGAATTATGAAATCTCAGTAGATACACAAAATCTAAACGAGTTTTGCTAACGAAACGAAATTAAACCTTGTTAAAAGTTAAAAATTAAAGATGGGATTAGTTTTTGAAGGGTATAAGTGACCGGTACATCAGACACATTTTTTGAGAACAATGAGATAAATGACGCACGCGAGGAAAGCGTTTTGCCATCTGAGATATAAGAGGGATATGTCATAAAGACTGAACGGTATGATACGATAGTAAAATAGACTTT
This sequence comes from Hecatera dysodea, assembly GCA_905332915.2. Classification (NCBI taxonomy): domain Eukaryota; kingdom Metazoa; phylum Arthropoda; class Insecta; order Lepidoptera; family Noctuidae; genus Hecatera; species Hecatera dysodea. The sequence goes on along the minus strand of HG995298.1, from coordinate 12,258,598 downwards.
TTAAAAGATTGATGAGTAGAAATGAGGCAACTACATCGACTAATGTGTAGTATGGGGAAGAGAACTATGTGTGATGATGAATTATTTATGGTCAATTTAAAGTACACAGGAAATATATCATTTTGAAAATAGATAAGGTTGCGTTACAATAGTTATCATGGTAGTGCATTTTGAAAATGTTACCTTATTTTTCCGCTGGATGGGTTAGTAGTATTACTTTGTGACTTACTTGACAGTAGGAAGATCCCTGACACTTGCCGTAATGTCTGCGGCTTCGGGGGAATATTTCTCCACCATTTGCAAAATGTCCCAGAGCTCTTTTTTAGGTCCAAGCAATCCCTAAAAAATGTTATTATATGACTAATGGGTTTTTCTAATTTAATTGCGGGTCTCGCTAATGTTGTTTTAAAGGATTATTAAAAGAAAATGCGAACTGAGTCATACCAATGAATAATGACGTCTTTAAGTGACCTTATTGACAACAAATACCAAATAATATTCATTAATAAAAATTAAAAACAATGAAATAAGTATTAGTTCGGTTACCTTCTTCGGCTTGAGTCCATGACGCATAACATGCTCGAGAACAATGAAGAAGTGATGCAATGGCAAGTGATCACTGTCCAGCATCCTACCATAGCGGAGCGATTGTTCGATCAGCTCCTTCACAATAAGTTTCGAGATGTTCACAAGATTGCTGCGTTCGATCACAACAGGATCCCGTGCTACAACAGATGACAATAAAATGGTTTTATTGTCATTACTATTTACACTTACTGCATTTGTTCGGCGTATTAATTTACCCATCAAAGTATTCATCGGATCGTCAGGCGAAGTGATGGCTTGAGCAGATGGGCGATGAAACGAATCCTGCATATCCATATCGTGCAGTTCTTTCAGGCAAAGCCACTCGCCATCGACGGAAACGCGGAAATTACACAGGTAGATAGTGTCCTGTGCGCCGGCCATATCACCGTCCGGGTTGCCGTCACCCTGATGTTGAATGGCCGATGGAATGCCTAGTTCGGGCAAGGGATCCACCCCATGAACGGCAGCAAGCGAACGCATAATAAAGCAGCAAATAAACTATCAAGCGAAACAATCAACAGTGTCGCGTAAATTTTGATCACCCCGTAATAATCATTTCACCCGATGCGCAACTTTGAAGGTCAAGTTAGTATATGTTTATCAAATCACTTGTTTAAATCGCAATACCGAGTACCGTAGGTCCGTATTCGAAGGTGAAATAGTAACTTTCTTTATATCAACTTAAAGCAAGAGTAATTTTCACGAACTACGTTCTGAGCGAAATGGTTTCTCCAGTACCTACGTCCAAAATATTGATTTGCCGGCAAGCGCCTCGTACTACCTACAACAGCGGGAAAATCAATACTCGGTGCATACACTGCCATCTGTTTGAAAATTGAGGAAACTTGTAGTTAACACTCACAGCTGTTAGCAACTGCTGTTTGTAAGAAAACATTTGGTTTTTCCGAAATATGGACGATTTTAGAATTGATATCAGCCATGCAGGAAAAACTCCCCATTTTTGGTTGTAATGTATTTAACTCGGAAAATATTCATGATAATGGCGAAAAGCGTGTGCTATTGTATATGCTCAGTATCATCGCAATAATACGTGTCAAACGAAGTATAATAATTATTATCACTAAAAATTTCAATACTGCTCACATTAAAATTCAAATGTCATAATATTTTCGTGGAATATTTAATAAATTGTTGAACTTACAGAAAGTTCAATAGAAATAAAGTGATATAATATCTTGCTTATTAAGAAGCATAGTCTGTCTCATCTCACCCGTCTCTTAAAATGTTTTAAACATTTAGTCTGTCATAACAAGGCATTCCAGCCAACTTTTGGATTAAAAAGGTAGTATTTTGACAAGTGCTGTCATAGGTGTCCCATTAAAAATGTTTACTCCTATGAGTCATACTAACTTTCAAGATCTTATTCTTGGAAATGATGGAAGCCTAATAGTTAGTTACGACCATTTTCGAAAAAAAGTTCAGAGGCAAGATACTGTGATTTTTCACTTTCTATAGAAAACCTAAATAGTTTCTCTCTCCCTCTAACCTCTTTTGTGCTGGAGCTAGTGCTGAGAAAATATATAGAAAATCAATATCTCACAAGTTATAAAGTTAAAAACGATGTACATATTATATTTTGATGAAAATACAACGACAATGTTGGCTGTAAAGAGCTTAAGATTCAATTGACGACACGGTTGGCGCAGTGGTTGAGCGTTCAGCTGCTGCGCTACGTGCCGCGGGTTCGATCCCCGCACGGAACAAATGTTTGTGTGGCCTACATAAAGTTGTTCCGGGTCTGAGTGTCTTGTGTATGTGAGTTTACATGTTTGTGAACGCACCCACGATAAGGAGTAAATCCTAGTGTGGGGCAAAGTTTTTTTTTTTTAAAGTTGTTGCTAATTTGCTATTTTAATTGATTACTGATAATGTACTGAGTTTCTAACAAAAATAAATGTCTACACTTGCCAAAACCTTTAAAAATGCCAATTGTGCTACAATTTAACAGATGTTAATTTGCATTTTATACCTGTAGTTTTGTGATTACTGAAAAGTATGTGTTGGGCTTGCTATGCATGAAATCTGAAATAGCATGATAGAAAATAATTATGAGATGCTGCTTTAACGGCCAATGTATTTTTATTTTGAGTTTTATTTGTTTAAATCCCACGGGGTATAACTGTATCTATCAAAAATCGGCCAAGTGCGTGTCGGACACGCATAGCGAAGGGTTCCATAGTTCACTGTTAAAATTATAAAAAAATTATTTGATATGTGTACAGTCAAATAGATATTATAAATATTTTTATGACCTGCCTTAGACTGGTTTGGTAATTAGACTATATCATTGTTTATTCAGCTACGCTTTTGTTTAGCTTTCAGGAAAAGGTACAACGCCATCTGTTGCGGAGTAGCAGAACTAATGTTTCCTTTAGTTAGAAAATAATGAGCTGTAAAAATTTACCTATCAACATAGGTTCTAAGAGAGTTAAAAGGTCACACAAATTAACGTTAGTTTTATTATAATTAATATTTAAGTTACTGTTGCGTCAGGCTGTGTTTTTCAAACCAATTTGAGCGTGTTCGGTTCACAGGTTGCACCTACCTTCCAATTTTGGCTGTGACATACAGATAAACGGATGGACATTTATCATTCATCCATACATATTATGTCCCTCAGTCGCAAGGGTCTAGTTGCTAATCCCTGACTAGCAAATTTATTATTTTTACCTCTGCTGTCGTTACTTTGTTGTACTTGTTAGTAGTATAGTACTAAGTTTTATTCGGGTGCATCGTCCTCACATATAATCAATTGGTTAATGTTTACAAAATATTGTAAAACTTATACACATTTGAAAAGAGTAACTATGGAGTTTCTTGTCCGTTCTTCTCCATAAGAATCTACTTTTTGCGAATGGACAACTAGAGTCACTATAGTATTTTTATTTTCAAATGTTTTGACGTCCAAAGTGCCGTTTAATGGTCTAGTTGAAATAAATGAATTGAATTTGACTTATGAAGCAAAAATATTTGCACTATTTGAGTATCTTAGTATTGGCTTTGTATCACCAAAGGCAATTATACTTATACTAGCTGACCCAGCAAACGTTGTTTTGCCATATAAAAAAATGAAAAAAGATTTTCCCGCTTTTGTGTTGAAATTTTTCCTGAATTTTCTTTGCTATAAACCTCACGGAGCCCGAGACCTTTCCAACGAATGCAAAACCGTGGAAATCGGTTCGTGCGTTCTGGAGTTATAGCGTCAGGAAGGAAAACCCGACTTATTTTTATTATACTTATATAGTCAAAATGATTATGTGTTTTGTGGGGGGATACTCTTGACAGAATGTGTGAAAAAATCTATCTTAACCCACCTCTTTATTTCAAGCCTGATCATGTGAGATGTCACTCAATTGAGTCTATTTTTTATTTTTAAGAGTAGTTAAATTTTATCTGACACCAGTCTTGCCAAGAAGTACCGTGTTCCCCAGTTAATGGGTTGTGGAGGTTTGGTAGGCAGCCGCTTCACATAAAATACTGGTATTCAGCTGAATCCGGCTTGACTGGGAGCCGACCCCAATGTAGTTGGGAAAAGGCTAGGCAGATGATGAAAAGTAGTTAAATTTAAGAAAATATATACCTACATAAAAGGTCAGCATTTTATTCAAAAATTTTTTACTTAATCTTAATTTCCATTTTACATAGAATATATCAATTTGTAAAAATGCTACTTATTATGCTACAAAAGACTATCTCATAATACTAATACCCAAAAATAAAATATAGACTGATGCCATTTAAAATTTCTATATTTGGTACAGAACCCTGTATGCTTGAGGTCCAATGCATACTTGGCCTGTTTTTATTTTATTAGATTTTTTTTTCACAAATAAAAGAGTATTTAGTCTGGTATGTTTAAATTATTTATCACAAAAGCAGTTTAGGATTATCAAAATTTACATAGTTTGCTTTACATTGACCTAAGTAGGCAATATATAATTTAAAAGAAGGTTTATTTTTATTTTTAATCCACAATAAATGATGTCTACAACAACAACATCAGGCTGTAAATTAAATTTGATCTGATAAATGGTTGTTTTTGTCATCATCCACATATTAGAAATAAAAATAAAACTGTTTAAGTAATAATACCTATGACCTCATTTTATAGGTAAGTATGATTTTAATTGTTTGTTCAATGTATTTTGAAAATTAGTAAAAAAAAAAAAAACAGAAACTGCAATAATAATATGATCAAATTAGTACTAGGTACATTGAAAAGGAAATGCCAACACATTTCAAACAGTTTTCATCTGTTTTGAGTAAATGTACCGCTATCTTTGTTTATATGTAGAAACTAAGTGCCAGAAACGTTATCAATGTAGCGGTCACGCGATATCCATAACATACAAACATGGAAACAGGCAAACTTCATTCAAAACGGTTTTTTTTTGCTTTATACACTTTACCTCCAGAGCCTACCTGCTCTGGAGGTATTTCGCAACTTAAAATCATAAAATATTTAGCCATATGTTATGTTGATAAGGTATTTAGGAATAATTATGCTAAGTACTTACATTTCGAACTGTAGTAGTAGGATTTGTATGGCCTGGATAACAGAAGTTCCGGCCATTTATCCTCTCTTGATGATGAAACAGACGGAGATCTTTCAAAAAATGAAGATTTCACTGAAGATGTTGAAGTTGCTGGTGAAACCTCAACATCTCTGTCTTTAGAAGAAGCCATTATTTAAATTTTAAACACACTTTATCACTTCCCACATTTCAAGCAGTTCGAGCAAAATACAACAAGAAGTAAACGCGTCAGTGTTATGTCACCTGTCATTTCTGAAAAAAGTCAAATTTATATTGTGTCAATGTCATTAATGTTTACCACAGACCAAATGAATGCGGATTATAAAACTTGCAATCCTTGCAATGCCGTGACTGAGAGACAGTAAATTCTATTATAATGCAAACAAGACAAAACGTATTACTAGATAACCTACAGCTGGGATATGCGTTTTCAAATAGTTGATAAATGAAATTACCCAGTATTTCTGTTGCTCGCTGTTAGGCTTCGTGGTGTTTATGTCATTTGATAGGTGTCGCTTTTGTTAAACGCTTTGCACTATCTGGTTTTTACATAAAACGAAATTAATTTGCTATTTCTTCTGAATATGAGGATAACTTCCTTGTCATTTAAAGTCTGCGGTCTGTGACTTATAAACAACAATATTGGTACCTATCCGGATATTGTTCAGGTTCCAACTAAGTAGGTAGGTACAGGCGAAATAATGAAATAGAGACATATATGTTTCTATTACTACCAATTCACCATATTACTTAGTTGATCTTATTCTTTTGAATAATAATTGTTCTCTTTATTCATTTTAACCTTACATACTTACATCTACATTTATATTTGATGATGGCCCTACTGAAGGTTTTAGTTACCTACTTTCAGTAGCTCCATCAGTCACGAATTGTTGGAGACAAAGAATTTCAGATCAACCATGTAAAGACGGTGAGATATAGCCTGACCACTTCTTCTCAACCGATAGCCTAGGTCGGAATCCTCCAGCAGTGTGGTTAGAGGGTTCAGACCTAAGCAAAACCAAAGTAGACACTCATACTGTCGCCCTGAAATATTCCCCGTGTAATCCATATAGGCTCATCATTCCCTTGAATCGGTTGACATCCTGGGTAGCGACGGACCATTTTTCATTGTTTTATCCACATGACTCATGGAAGGTGCGAGAGTTGCATATATTTTGTACAATTAGAACATCTTCATAAGCATGTGGCATATGTGGCACAGAATCATAAGCCTTCTTGTAATCTATCCAACATATAGACAAATCCTTGCGGAATCGACGAACCTGTTGGCTTATGACCATGTTAGGAGTAGCTCCTTGCTGCTGCGGGGTCCCTTTCTACATCCATTTTGAGAAGCGGCATAATCCAGTTACCCACTCTTAATGAGCTCATTAATTTTCACTCAAGATGGGTGTAAGAAGTTTATATAGACCGTCGACTAACAAGTAATTGGTCTATAAATGTTAGGTTAGGTTAGGCGAGTAGTCCTGGGACGCGGTGGTCTCCTTCTGCGAAAAAGTTTTCGCGCAGAAGGAGGCTGCGGAAAGGGAAAGGGAGATCTCGACCTCTCTCCCGGCCCGCAGCTGGTGCACCGGACGTCGCAGGAGGACGCTGTCCTCTTCCGGCCCCCCTAACTGGGTCCAAGGGCGGTGGACTTGGGGATGTCCGTCGCCCCCCATTCATACGGGCCCGAGGTGGCTTCGCGTGGTGTTCCCATGCGCCCCTCTTTGACGTCCCGGGGGGACAACAAAACATATCACTCCCTCCGCTGACTCGAGGTGGCTAGCAGACGCGGGCTGGCACCAGTCGGGGATTACGGATGTCACATACGTTCCCGCGATCCCCGGCATAGGTGAGAGATGGAACACTGGGGTGGTTCGAGTCAGTAAGAGTCTGACAGACCCCTCAGCCCGCCCCAGGGTGGAGGACATCCATGACGATTTCCCACAGTAAAAAAAAAGATTGGTTCCGCGGGACTACCTGGCTTATGGAGCAGGTGGGTAACAATCAATGGACATTGACACAAAATTGCCACACACAAACGCCAACAAAATGACATCTCTGAGTAGGTGATAAATGGGGTTTCTAGATCAGAGGAGATCTAGAAACCCCATTCATCTATTCAAATAGAACCCATTCATCTATTCAAATAGAACCCATTCATCTATTCAAATAATATTGGAGATCTAGAAACCACATTCATCTATTCAAATAAAACCCAATCATCTATTCAAATAAGTTTATTTAGTTAGTTTTTGTATAAAATTTGTTTTATTCAAATACAAACTTCTTACTAACATTTTATTTTACATCAGATAAGGTATCATTCATCAAAGAATACCAAATATACCATACATTTATTCACTTTTCATCTGATTGGAATTGAATTTGTTTTAAACTGATTTAAATAAAAGGAATTTCATCTTCCGGTAGAATCTGGTAGCATATAATGTCTTTTGAATCAGGTATCACTAAATCACGCAGTATAGTCCTCTTTGATGATGTGCCAGTGTCCCGACTCTTTGCTGAATCCGCTTTCATTTTTTCAGTATTAATCTGCATATCGTTGACTCGGGAGAATGTTAGCTCTTTATTGTCACTTTTAAAGACAAGTTCTTGAATGTTTCCCGATTTAATTGCAAAATGCATATTTTGATTGAATAAATCTTCTTGTGATGTATCTCTGATCTGCGGTTTTGATGAATCTGCACTCGAGTTTTTATGAGCGGACTGCATATCATGGACAAATATATCCTCACCATGCGCGTTCCGAAAAATAATTTTACAAATGTCTCCAGAAGTATATTTCACTGAATCTTGCATTGTAGCTATTTTTTTTTTAATTGTTTAATTCAGTTTATGATCCAACCTTCTCACTACAACTGCAGGAATCGAATGTCACATAAAATAACTTTCAAGTAATTTATAGTTACTTATATAGGCTACATTGCTAATAGCATTCGGTAGCTAATTCAGCAAACAATCAATCTATTCTTCTCCCACTATAGAATCACTTTATATTTCTGTTTCTTTAAAAAATAAACGTTTCGATTTGTCAACATAATCCATTCCTTTCAAAGCGTTCAAATAACAACATTGAGGAAATTGTATAGCATGTTGCATCCAAGGATCATCGTATATCTCCCAATCTTCTATAACACCTCCACATGAGAAACATGCTGCTTTATCATTCACACCATTTCCACAATAAAAAAATCCAGCATCAGCCATTTCCATTACCAATCTTCTCCTTGAATCAGCCGTTGCCCAATAATAACTAAATGAAAATTCACGCATTTTATATGTATTATACATGTCATATCGAGGATTGTATTTATTTCGAGACATGTTCTGATTACTAACTTCCAAGTTCTTGATACAGATTGTAAATGTATAATGACATCGCACCGCTGTTACCAGCAACTTATAACGATTAACATTGGACGGGATTGGTAGGTATAGGGAACTATTACCTATTACCCAATTGTGAAAAATAAACGAGAAAATATTTATTTTAAAAATTTATTATCTATACACCATTTATTTAAACATATTACATTTTTTAAAGCACATATTTTATCATGATAAATACAACTATACACATCACAAGAATGCTCATATTTATTGTACAAGCTTAATAAATTAGGACAACCTACATCTTCTAAATTATTTATATTATTATTATTAGAAATATTTTTTAACCACAGTACTTTTTCTAAACCTTTGGTGTAAACACTTTTATCTCTTAGAATATCTACGATCAAATTCTGATGATTTGAGTAAGGCACAAATCCATCTCTCCAGTGTATCTTTCTATTTCGCTCAATCCAACTGACTTGCCGTTTTTCTGGTATCGTCAAATCATAAAATGGGAATGGTGGCTTAATTAAGAAAACCTGAATGTTTTTATTCCATAACACAGCAATTTCTTTAATGATAAATTCATTTGTTTCAGTTTTAAAACCTTGAACATCTACAATGGCAGTCATGATAACCTGCGCACTATGTTACTCAAAGGTTTATATTCCACAAGTCGATCGTTAATAATTAAACAATATCCAGTTGTGTTATCTGGTATAGGCGCTGAACATTCAATCTCCAGCCGCACATCTACGGGACCTGTTTTCAAGCTATCGTTTTGTCTTGAACAGTCTATGATAAACAGAGGGGCCTTCTCCTTGAAACCGACCAAATCAAGCAAGGGATCTGCAGGACAGTTGTAATACGACTGACGAAATTTCACATACATTTCATATAATATATTGTATTTGTTCTCGGAAAAATTTAAGCTTAGTGGCTCGTAAGGATAATACTGTGAATTCAAAAATAGCGTTACGTTGGTAACCCCACAGTGATCAAACAGAGAACTGTCTCTGGTTTTATTATTTTTTCTGTTCGTTTGTAAGCCAAAAATGACATATCGAGGTTTCTCTATTTGCGATGCAGTCTTAACTGACCAAGAATGCTTTGTAGTTTTAGGGAGCAAAGGATACTCATATAAATCCCAATTTCGAAACGCTATCTGAATAGGTTTATCTCTTTCCAAGTGTTTTAGTAGTGTCAGTCGTTCGCGATCTGACACTTTTATATGTGGTACACGCCATTGCAATCTTTGTATATCTATTTGAAAATGTGCAATATCATCAGTCATTAGGATACTGTTTAAGTTAGAGTTACTTCTATTCAGAATAAGTTCATGTTTACAATTTATCACAATTTTATTGTAATCCTCCGCAAATCCTAAAATCTTATTAAGAGGTACAATAGCACTAAAATTACCATCATTTTTTAATCCATCTATGTTCCAACCCCATAAGGCTGCAACTTTGTTATCTCCATCATTCATTGAAATATACGATTTTATTGTCGACGAATTTTTAATGCGATCAATTTCAATACCATTTATTTCGTATCTGATATCTTGAAACAAAAACATAACAGGATTATTACTGAACGTAATATTTTTCTTAATCGATTTTCCATCTTTGTCGAAGAACTTTGCTTGGCCCTCGACGTAAATTGAACTGGCTGAGGGTAACACGTATATGTCTTGTTGGTGTATGGGAATTCTGATTTCATCGTTTTCCCTGAAGCTGTTAGTGTAGGGATTGTATGAGTGGACTTCATAGCTTTCAATTGAACTATCGAAGTGGGGTAATTCATTAATTTGTAGTATATTCATAATTTAAAACCTAGAGCTTTAAGAAAATCTTTATTTGCTTCACTCAATTTTTTCTCTTTTTTCTTACGTCTATGCACCTTAATGGTTGTAGATGGAATAAGACGTTTGATTTTCACTGGAGTGTTTTTATAATATAATATCATTTTGTTTTTCTTAAATGAAGGCGTAATTGAATATGTTCTTCACCAAAGTTAATACAGTTACCAAGTTGATCAACAATCTTAATAGATATAGATGAAATAAGATTTTTGTTCACTGGAAAGTAAATAACGTTTTGCGGTATTTCTATGTACCGGTGACCTGGAGCAGTATCAGATACAAATTCGTGAATAAAATGAGTTGGTAATCCGTTGCAGTATGAACCGTGAATAAGATCACATTCGATTCTGATTACAGATAGATTGCTTTTATTGATGGTCACATTTGATTTAGAATTTAATACTGAAAAGTATAGCAAACCGCACTCGTATTGCTCAGATAAATGTAGAGGTGGTTGAAAATACGAAATCAATTCAGATTTATTTCCAGAGATTGTAACCGTAGTAGACATGCTTTCATACTGAAGCCATATAGAATATTCTGTTTATTTTATTCCTTGACTACACCAAAACTTCTTTAAGAAATTTAAACAGAGATGCCCACAATTAAAGGGGTTATCACGTTGTATATTATCATAATTATATCGGACTTTGGACCCTGCATATTTTATAAATTCCTTGGGAGGTTTAAGATTTCCGTAACTATCGAAATACTCAATATAGTCATAATATTTTGCATAAGCTACCCAATGAGAACCAGGATTTTTAGAACTGTCTAAATTAATAACTCCACATTCTTTTTTTAAAGGGTATTTAGGGAGCTCATCTCTCATAAAGACGCCTCTAAAATAAGGAATATTATTTCCATATTTCAAAAGGTCAAAGTTAGTTAAGGCTCGTTTGGGTAGCCGATATTTTAGTTTTTTTCTTTCGATACAAAAATACCAAGTCCATCTTTATGCGGTTTTAGGTGTAGTCCTTTTCCAATGCAGAGAGCTTCCATCTTTTCATTGTGTCTCTTCGATTCAGTCAATAACTTTTTGGCCATCTTGAATTCGTTTATAGTTTTAGCAATACCTGCTGCGCCGCCTGCTAAAGCTCCCACAGCTGACAGTCCCGCAAAAATAGGGATCAAAGGCAATACTCCCCCAGTTTTTGGTATAGGAATAACGCGAGGAAGTTTAAACGATGAATTATCGGCTAATTCTCTGGCAGCGGCAATAGCCAACTCTATGGCCATTTTCTTGCTCTTTGGTTTTAATTTTTTAATATGTCTTTTTGTTTTAGAAATAACATTTTTTAATTTATTTTTTAACATTTTTCCAGATGTTACTTTTAGAAAACACTTTTTACTACTACTTTTTAGACCAGAACCAGTTTTAATTTTTGCGGACATAGCCCGGCTTACTAAGCATGCGGCAATTTTTTCACCTACACTTGCATCTGAAGCGACTGCTCGTTCTTTCGCCATTTTTAATAAAATTAAATCAGCCTCGTGTCGATCCTCGATGTTAGATGATTTATGATAGGCAATGTCGTGATCTTTGCAATATTCGTCTAATTTATTAATTCCATTATCGCCTTGTGTAAGCCTTTTAATTAATTTTGTACCAGGGCCACAAAAATTGTATCCTGGTAAGTGTAATTCAAAAGGTAAATGATTTATTAGCCAATTGAGAAGACTACTCTCTCCAATACACATTATACGACTGATGAATCCGGATTTAACACTTTAATAAATACTTATAATTTGCCCATTTGTTTATTTTTATTTTTTATAATATTACGTTTGATTTATCAATCCAACTGTTTTCAGCTGAAGATAAACCTAACCATTTTACTAAAACCCTGTTACCTTTTTTTCTAAGAACTTTCTCTACTAGATATACATTGGGATGTTTTGTTTCTTGAAGCTCTTGCACATAAAATGCACCTAAAATAGGCTGACCTCTGATTGCATCTTCTATTAAGTAGGTGATAGGAGTTGTGTTTTGTATCTTTCGAATTTTAAATATTTCTGTCGACCAGTTCGGGGTGTAACCTTTTTCAAATGCTCCTTTGTACTTACTGATACGAACATAATCACCAATTTTATACCTGCTTTTTATATTACGATGATTTTTTACTAACTTTAAATGTCTTTCTAATATGCGTTTTTTATTAACGTTATCCACATTGGCAGGGGCTTCATCAATTGTTCGATGATAAGTGTGATTGTATTTGTAAATAACATTATTAAGCGTACTATCTACCCAATTGTAGTTGCCTTTTAAACTAAACTCCTTATAGATTTTCGATTTCAATGTCCTGATAAATCTCTCAACTATTGAAGCCTTTTTTGTAGAGTAGGTTGAATAATGATTTATATTATAAGTTTGCATAAGCTTTTGAAATTTATTATTATAAAATTCTGATCCATTGTCTGTTTGCAGATTTTTAGGAATACGCCCTTTATTTAACAATTTCTTGAAAGTGTTACATACATCATCTTTAGTTTTACTTCTCAGCGGAAAGGTCCAAGCATATTTCGAAAATGTGTCAATAACAGCTAGAATAAATCTGTAACTTTTATTTTGTTTCGAAATTGATTGCATATCGATTAAGTCTGCTTGCCACAAGTCATCTATATCTTTCATAATAACACATCTTCGTGGAAAGTTTACCCTCGCATTTTTATGAATTTCGTTTACCACGTCCGCTTTGCTCATGTTTACAATTCAGTACATTCGTATTGAATCTGTATATAATACTGAATAAAAAGTATATCATTGGGGCTATTTATTCTTTAATTATGCCAGCTTCTTTCAATTCTTCTATTATCGATAAAATTTCATTATCATGGTTTGTATTGCCGGCATCTCGAGAAGCAACTAATAGTTTCAATCTCTCAACCAGTTCGTTGGGGTCATCCCAATATACCAAGTCAGTGTTATTTTTGTATTTCTTTAGGGTTGGTAAGTTTCCCCCAAATTTAGGGAGAATGTTATCGTTTAACAAATCGTAAAATAATGGTTTGATTACTTCGCGATATTTTATTCCTTTATCACCTTTTATTTGCCCATCAGGTTTAAAATCTCTTTTATGAGCATTTGTATAATGCAGCATATCCTTATAAACAAGTCTATCTTTGCTCGATATTAATTTTAAATCAGGTTTTCTTCGTAATAACAGTTCTTTCAAGCCGGGGGTTAAATTGTAAGATTTGTCACCGACTTTAATTAAAATGACATTGTCGTCATTCAAACTATCAATTTTAGAAAATGAAACTACGGAATTACCCATTAATAATGTTTTGTTTATACTTCTTATTCCAAACGGTATATTTACCCCATCATAAATATCATGGATATCACGACCCTCTAATGAAATTTCTAAATCATCCGCTAATTCTTTTGTGGGAGATTTTTTAACAGAATTTGGTTTTGAAATATAGCAGTCTTCAAACTTTGTAGATGAACTAGAATTAATGTCATCCAATTCAGTGTCGTCGGAATCAGGGGATGTTGTGTTTTTTAAATGCTTCATTTTTACCAAAGACATATTCGAATCAACTAAAGTTTTAAGGGGATCTGTGACGGATTTTAGCATTTTATCAAGTGACAAGTTCATTGAGTGTTCCTGGTTCTTCATTTGTTTTATTTTATTTTTAATGGAGTCTACAGACTTCATTAATTCTATTTTAATGTGCTTCTCCATAGTGTATTATATATAACAAGTGCACTTAGCCAACGAAGATATAATACTAAGTATTTTTTTTATGTTATTGATTTATATAATTAAAAATTTAATTTAAAATTTAAAAAAACTATCTAAATTATGTCTGTATCTTCCGTTGTTTAATGAAGAGTCTTTGCTAATACTAACAAAGCTATACGGCTCTCTCCAAACTGTATTACAAACACTCTTGAATTGATTCCAGGACATATCAGAACTGACATGCTCTTCATAAATATGTTTTAAATTTACGTCATCTTGTTTAAATATTATAAGAAAGTTAGCATTATCACGCAGTAACTGTTTTGGGATTTTAGAGTATGTTTGACATAAATAAAAGCAATCGATTTGTTTATGTCTACCCATGCAGAAGTAATTACGAATGTTAAGTTGATTTTCACATGCCACATCATCGAAAATAAATACCGAATTGGTTAGTGCTTCATCTGGAGCTATGACTTCCTTATTATCATTAAATTCATGAAATTTAATCTGAGGTACTCTTTTTATAACTTCTCGTAAGAAACTGTATTTTGGTTGAAAATTAGTTTTCGAGTTTAGGTAAAGATTTTGAAATTTGAGACCATTTTCGTGTAACAATAAACTAAGCATTACGTTTGTTTTTCCACAATTTGAGGGACCACATATTATACAACGAATCGTATTTGGTAACAGAATGCTATGTCTAATATGGTTATCATAGTCACCAAGATTTATATGACTAACATTAAGTGATGTGTGTTGTTTGATCAACTTCATTTTGTATATTAATAAAATTCCTACCTTACATAGATATATATATATATATATATATATATTATAGAAAAATGATGTATTCTAATTTCATTCTTTGTAAGTTGTAAGTGCTTCATATTACAATATAAAGCGAAGTTACATTTTGAATATTCTTAATTCCAAGTCTACAACTTGATGTCATCGGTTGGATTTTAATATTCGTTTAAATCATAATATTACTAAAAATTTAAATCGTAAGTACTTAACTAATTTATATTATTTAATATTTAGTGCACATTGTTTAAAATTGATGATTAACTAAAGCAATACTTTTTATTTCAGAAGATGGAAGACCTTGATATTGTGGATGATGCTATTAAGTCATTCTATTTTGCTCAAGAACACCCTGGAAACAATATGGGACAAGCTGATCTGTTCCACCAACGACAACAGGACAATGAAAACAGTGTGAAAGAGCAACCAATAAAAGGAAAGACTAAGAAGTCCAAAACAACTTCTAAAAAAAATACGTTATCCAAATTATTTACCTTGCCTTCGTCATCTTATGTTCTTCGTAAGGAGCCAGGAATAGCACATCATTTAATAAAAATATGTATTTATGATTTAAGTGATAGCAATGTAATAAGTAATATTGACGACTGTCATAGTGCTAGTGTGAGCGTTCAGTATCAAGTTAAAGACAATCATGATGAAATTATGGATGAAACAGACTATCTAGTCAGTAAAATAGTTAAAAAGTTAAGTTCGGCTTCACACTGCTTTTAAAATGTTATTTATATTGTGTATTATTCATTGTAACTAAATATGACAGTAAATTAAATATAATTGAAATTTGTTCTATAAGCTGGGTTTTATTTTATCTGAATAACTGTCTTTCAAATAGTAAGTAATAAAAAATAAACAGACTGAAGTGCAAGGTCATAACAAAAATAAAAACACGTTTTTAATTTTGAAGTAGATACTTTATTCAAATGCCACTCTCAATACAACAACTGGCACAAATACTAAATTACACTGATATTTTTTTTACTTAAATTAATTATTACTAATATCATTCTTATAATTAACAGTTGCAAAGGAATCAAGAATGTGTATATTATAATATATTAGTTAAAATATTGTATCACAATGCCCCCATGGTAACGTATCAACTTGGTTTAGTAATATCTGTCTCTTGTCATCATTTTTATTAATAACTATTTTATCTGTCTCTTGAGAGTACAATACATGTTTAATAGATTTAATAGTGTTCATTTTGCATTTGAATGTACTGTCACTAAGTAAAGCTTTATTATAATGAAACAATCGTAGTCGCTTTGTAACGGACTTGGTTACACCCTTAGCTTTCTTAATTTCTCCGTGCAAACTGTTTATGCAATAAAGTTTGGCTCTAAGTCCTGTGAATTCAGTAATAATATCACCCCCCAGCTCATCTTTGAATAGACCTGGAATTTGTGCATTTACTCTTGGCATATCATGTTTGTTGTTAACATCAAAATTACTAGTATCAAATTTTGATATGTTTTCTTTAATATCTTGATAAACATCTAGAGTTTTAATAAAATAAAGCAAACTATCTGTATCGGTATAACATAGCCTTGCCTTGTTTCTATATTTATTTTTTATATAGTCGTAGTGAAATTTATACAAATGCTGTTTTGCATACTCTAAAACAGTAAAACCGATATATATGGGTCTATCAAGATTTATTTTTTCCGGACTCAAATGAATGCCCACAAAGTTTTCGGAAAAAATTGTAATATTCTTTAAGTTAGGTTTCGCGATCAAGTTTTCGGCACTAAGGTGTTTGTTGGTCTTGTTATTTTTTTCATTCCATACCGTTACTAATTTTATATTTATCTGCTTTCGTCTATTTTCAATAGTTTTTCCGAATATAGCATTGTTCAACAGTTTGAATAAACTTTTTTCAAATGGTGAGGATGAAGCTTGATGCAATCGAGTATTTAGGTCAATGTATTTTTGTAAAAAGTTTTCTTGCCTAAAGGTAAGTACGCGGTGAGTTTTTTTCAAAACGAGCCCGTTCCTTAAGCATTCTTTTAAATGAACGTAATGTATCACATACTTAAATTTATCATATAAGTTTGCAATTAGTTTTGGGGTTTTACCTCCTGGGGGGGTAAATTTTTCTGCCGCGAAAGGTAAATCACAATGATACTTGTGTAAATAATCCGGATAAGCCAAATCAACTTCTAGAATATATCCATAATCTGAATCATCTGGTATATTAGTTACATTCATTGCATATATTTCTTCGGGTAACAAAAACCTGAAATCAGCTATTGGTAATTTTTTTGTCATCGCATAACCATATAAATTATTACAGTCGAGATATATCAAGAATGTTGATACTTCATTGTCATCAAAATCCGATAAATATTTATTATTAGCCTTCGCGCTACGAAGAGAACACTGAGCTAAGCCTCCACGTATCCCCTTTTCTAATAATTCATAAATCTCTAAATCACTAATTAATTCTAACTGAACCCTCGTATACAACATCATAGCATCCCAGCTCAAGCTAGGTGCAGTGATATAATAAGCTGGATCTAGATTATAATGCCGTAAACTGGTATCTCTAAATTTTCAAATATGTCACAAAGTAACAAAACATCTGTTTTTAAATACAAGTCTGTATATTCACCGAGAGATTTAATTTTAAAACTTCGCCATATTTTTTGCACGTGCCTGTATTCATCATCGGTTATGTGTTCACATTTTAAACTATTATAGAAACATTCTTTCGGAGGAAGGACATTTTCATCGTATTTAGTAAAAGAGTCCATATAGTCGTATGGGTAAATACCTTTTTGATGCAACAATTTCAACAACTTTGTGTCACGGAATTCATTAGATAAATTTATAAAGTCACTGTCACTTAAATTTCTAGATAATACTTCCAAACTTGAATTAAGGAACTGCAAAGAATCAATAAACTTTATTTGAATAGGTCGTGAAGTATTCTTGGTTTGAATAATTTTAGTAACAGACATGTATTTTTCTTTAGTTTTTGGTATTATTTTAAAATAACCTTCATATTTTGCTAGTTCCCTGATAAATAGATGACAATCATAACCCGCCAAGTTATGAAAAACTATCGGCACAAAAGGACAAACCCTATGCATTAAATTGCAATGAGAATGTGCAGCACCTCGGTATTGTGATGTAACATGATCGTGATCTGTCACCTTATCGTCAAATAATAATTGCTTACAAATATGGCATACAGTGGCATTATTGAAGTTATTTTCTTGATCTTTAGTTAAAGGTAACATAGGTTGTACTTTTGATAATATATGGTAAATGTTTTCTATATCCTTAAGCAAATATGTGACAAATTTTTCAACACAATCTGGCCCTCTATACGTGACGTATTTATTTAAATTCCGATCGTGTGAACAACAAATGTAGTAACCGAAACAAGAAGGTTTATGTTCTTTGTATATCCGAGTACTATCTGTTATGAATTGATTATGATTTACTAAAAGGCTTTCAAAATCTGCATATATGACAAAGTTAATTTTTTGTTGCCGTTCATAATTTTTAAATTGAAGCATAGTATTTTTCCCCGGCAGTACCGTTAATATTCTGTTACACATATGTGAGTTGTACTTAATTTCGCTTTTAAAACATTGTAAACATAAATCACATAAATGCATTTTACCTTTGTGATGAGTAATTTGACGTTTAACTAGTCGTAAAAGATCTTTGATTAAGCAGTAGTGACCTTTGCCATTTCTTTCAATAAACAACAAATTTATGTGACAGCGCTTTCTTGAATTAGTCACATATAATGGACCGGTTACAAAGTTTTTGCCGTCTAATCCATAAATATTAAGACTTATGTCGGGATTTATTTTTTCAAAATGTCTAATATCGGTGTTTGTCGGTGGAAACATCATACCATCTGTATTCAGCACCGAAGAGTAATGCGGATATGAATTAGTTCTACAGACATTGCTCTTTTGTGGAAATAATGCTGCTATGACACTCCATAGGAAACAGTGATTATCTTTGTTTTGTATATTAATACAACTTTTTGAACGTTTCACTACATTTGGTAACTCTATGTAAGAACCACCTCTCAAAGGATTGTATTTATTAACATTAATTTCTAGATGATTCATAAAGAGGCAAGTCCAGCCAGACTCACGGTGCTGAAATTCAGACAGTTTTCTTACAAAAGTATGCATAACATTTAAGTATAATTCTTTTATATCAGTACTATAAAATATTGATTCATACTTTGTATTAAATGATTTCAGCTCCTGTTCACCAGATGTTGGTAGAACAAAGTAGGCGAAAAGCTCAAAGTTCACTTTGATACAGCTATGTTTCACAAGACAAACATTTAATAAATTCATAACATGTTCCTGATAATCCTTTAGGAAAGCCTCTGGCGTGAGATATTCCTCTGATGGATTAAGGCGGTAAGTAATTATTCTATTTTTAAATGCTGTCGCAATGATATCGATATTCTTAAATTCAGATTTCAATATGCTATTCGATTTATGTAAGTTCGTTCTCAAGTGATATTGATATTCGTTTTTAGGTATCTCAATATTACAGTAAACACATTTCAATACATTATCATCAGATCTTTTTTTTTTTTTTTTTTTCTGGATGGGAAATCATCAAATGACTTCTCCCGCTCTGGGCGGAGCGGAAGGGAGTGTCAGACTCTTACTGACTAAAACCCACCCGTGATCCTTCTTGTGCCCTTTGCGTTCCAGGGCCGCGGTGACTCTTTCGAACAAATTCCGCAACCCTAGCAGGCACTGACCCTATGGGGCCCCGCCTAATTTGCTGACGGCTCTTTGAGGCGCGCGTGGAACACGACGCGCCGTCGACTCGGGCCTAGTTGCTATCGGACGGCGAGCCACCCATAGCTCGCCATCCGCAGGCCCGCGCCTACGGTGGCCGGGAATCGCCCTGCGTTTCCCGACGCCCGGGGCGTCTTCTTCTGTTGCGGCGGCTGGAGCGAGGGGCATCCCTCTCTCGCACGCGCTCCGCCTCCTCCTTCGCTAGCATTACTGCTTCGCAGAAGGAGGCGACCGCTTCCCATGCCTCCTCGCTCCGGACCATGGCCCGAACCAGGGCCGGACGCGAGAGGTCGCCGCCGCCGATCGCCTCGACGAGGACACGGCGGTGCTCCGCCCAAGCAGGGCAGACCTCCACCGTATGCTCCACCGTGTCCTCCGGACGATCCACACAGTGATGACACCCGGACGTGTCCTCCCGCTGGATCCGACACAGGTACCTCCCGAAACAGCCGTGTCCGGTGAGCACCTGCGTCAGGCGGAAGGTGAGAACGCCGTGACGTCTCTCCAGCCACGCCTCAAAGAGGGGACTTATCGCCACAATAGTGGCGTGCCCAGCACTGGGTTGCGATAGTCGCTGTCTCCAAACCTCCGTGAGATCCCGCCGGAGCTCCGTCCGCTGCGCAGCAATTTGCCGCGGCAGCAGCGTTTCACCCCGGCTTAGCGCCTCCACGCGCAACGCGTAAACGTGCGCGAGGGCTCTCGCCTCCAGATCCCACGGCAGTAATCCGGCAAGGAGATTCGCCGCCTCGCCAGAGACCGTGCGGTATCCACGGACAAGCCGAGTGGCCATGACCCTCTGGGCCGAGACCAGGTGGCGCGCTGGCAGTCGCCTTAGCGACAGCGCCCACACTGGGGCCCCGTAAAGGGCCATGGACCGGACGATCCCCGCGTACAGCCTCCGGCAGGAGGCGTTTGGTCCCCCCAGATTGGGCAAGAGCCGCTTGAAGGCAGCCCCAGCCCGCCCCAGTTTGGGTGCCAAACGTCGGAAATGCTCCGCGAAGTTCCACCGGCTATCGAGGACGAGGCCCAGGTACCTCATCGTTGACCCGACGCCGATGTGAACCCCTCCTACCGTTACCTGGGTTCCCGGTGGTGGCCGGTTCCGAGGGCCATGAAAACACATGGCCTCGGACTTGTGTAGGGCCACCTCGAGACCCAGTTGCCGGATTCTGTCAACGACTATCGCAACCCCGCGTGTCATCAACTCAGCCGCCGCCTGGTGCGACCCCCCTTGCGCTAAAACCAGCGTGTCGTCAGCGTAGCAGACTACGCTGACGCCGCGAGGGAGGTCGGCGCGCAGCACCCAGTCGTAGCCGATGTTCCACAGGGGCGGCCCCAGAACCGAACCCTGTGGAACACCGCACGACATCTCTCGCCGGTTCCACTCTCCCCGGTGACCGGGGTAGATGACGGCTCTATCCGTCAGGTAATCCTCGACCACGCGACGGAGGTAGGTTGGCACCCGGTGATACCGGAGTGCCTCCCTGATGCAACTCCAGGGCAGGGAATTAAAGGCGTTGGCGATGTCAAGGGACATCGCCATGACCACCCCACCCCGGGAAATCGCCTCCCCCGTCGTGAGGGCTCTCACGCGCATGATGGCGTCCACCGTCGAGCGCCCTGTGCGGAAACCAAACTGGTTCTCCGCCAGATCCGGCCCAGCTCTCACCAAGTGCTTGACGAGGCGGTTTGCAATTACTCTTTCAAAGAGCTTGCCCACCTCGTCAAGCAGCACGATGGGCCGGTATGCGGACGGAGAGTCCGCAGGGCGCCCTGGCTTCCCAATGAGGACCAGTTTCCCCGTTTTCCAGCGACGTGGGAACTGGCCCCTCTCCATGCACGCGCTTAGGAACCCACGTAGTCGAGGCCCGAGAGCCTCCGAGGCCAGGACCCAGGCTTTCCCAGGTAAGCCATCGGGTCCTGGGGCGGTGTTTCTGGCCTTGAGCCTATTAACCGCCGCTCTCAGGTCTACCTCGGTCACCTCCGGAGTATCGTCGTCGTCGGTGTGGTCCGCATCGGGCACCGCGGGGGGCGGAGCCATGGGCGGGGGAGCATGGTCTCCTCGCAACGGGAACAGAGCGCTCACCACGTCCTCCACTAGCTGGGGCCGGAGACTCTGCGTCAACGGGGGGGCCCAGGTGCGGAGTTTGTTCCGCACCATTTTGTAGGGCCTTCCCCACGGGTCCCCGTCCAGAGACTCCAGCAGCTCTCTGCGAGCCAGATCCCTGGCCCGCAAGATCCCCGCTTGGAGGGCGGTCTTCGCCGCTCTGTACTCCTCGTACAGCTCCGCCTCCCTGGCCTGCGCATTCGGAGGGCGAATGCGAAGCCGGCGATGCCTGGTGTACGGGCGACGCGCAGCAACGCATGCTTCTCTCAGCGTCGTCAGCTCGCGCGACCACCAGTACACCTGACGGCGGGCGCGTCCTGGCCGGACCCGGGGCATTGCCACGTCGCATATACCCGACATGGTCTCCCGGAACCACTCCGCCTCATCGTTGATGTCCGCAGGCCTGTCCGGTGGTGACACCCAGGCCTGCACGATCGAGGCTTCCAGGAGAAGCTCCCGGTCCAGCTGCTTCAGCGCCCACCGCGGACCACTCGGGGTCTGTCGGACTGGCGCGCTTGAGGTCTGGGCGGAGACGTCGAACCGGATATACCGGTGGTCGGAATAGGTCTCCACCTCCTCCACAACACGCCAGTCGACGACACGCGGCGACAGAGCGGGGCTGGCGAACGAGATGTCCACCACGGAGTCACCCCGCATCCGCACACACGTGGGGACGGAACCCCGATTAAGGACGACCAGGCCTGTCTCCAGGGCCCAGTCCTCCACCATCCTACCCCGTACGTTCGTATAGCGGGAACCCCAAGCCAAATTCTTGGCATTGAAGTCCCCGAGAACAAACACGGGGAGGGGACGATACCCGACGACGACGTTACGCAACTCTCCAAGGGAGTTGTGGAACTCGGCGAGAGTTCGATTCGGGGAGAAGTAGACTCCCACCACTACAATCTCCCCGAACCGTGCTGCTACGCACCCCTGTCCTCTCCTAACACACTCGAGGGACGGGGTACCGGCGGCGGCCGACGAAATCAGGGCCACTGAGCCGTCTAGGTCCTTCACCCAGTCCTCCCTGGGTGGGACGTAGTACGGCTCAGCGACTACAGCGACATTAATCAACCACTGCGCCATGCTCTGGAGCAACAGGTCCTGAGCAGCGGCGCAGTGATTGATGTTCGCCTGGAGGAGGCGTAATGGAGCCGTTATTGGCATTCCATTACGGCCTCCTCCCGGGCCTCCTGTGGGGCCGTGGCACTCGCAGCGGCGGCGACAGAGGCGGCGACGGAGACGGCGGTGGAGGGCTTCTTGCCCCCGGCTTTGGCGGGTGGAGCGCAGGCTTTGCCCCCAGCCCAGTGTTCGGCCGGCTTGCCAGCTGCCGCACATGCAACGCAGTGCGGCGTGGCGCTACACGAGCCGGCCTTGTGACCTGGTTGACCACAGCGGAAGCACAGTTCGCTGCGGTCAACCTCTGAGGTGCAGAGAGCTCCCGTATGGTTGCCGACTTGGCAACGGAAGCACCTCAGAGGTCTGGGTTCCAGCAGTTTGACCTGCGCAGACACCCATCCCACCAGAAGCCTTCGGCCCTCCGAGATCTTCTTGGCCGCCGTCACCGGGCAGCTTACCACTACGGTTCGCATGCCCGAGAAGTCAGGACGTATGGTGCCTGCCTTGACTTGCTCGGCAGAGCACCCTCCCGTCCTGACCACGGCGGCCACAACCTCCTCCTCCGTGACGGAGTCGTCCAAGCCCAAAATGCGCATATCCACACACTTGGTGGGCCTGGACACTCGGGCATCGTCCGCATTCAAGGACGCCCTGAGCCTTTCGGCCAGAGCGTCAGCGGTCGGGCCGCTGGCTGCCCCAGGGACCTCCAACATCCGGGCACCAGTCATGGTGACCCTAAGCCGGAGGCCCCCGACGATGCCGAGCTCCTGGAGGCTTACCGTCTCCTTCGCCTTCGCAAGCACGTCGCTATACGTCACGCCCCTCTTGACCGCATCCGGCTGTAGTGTGAGCACTACAGCTGCGGTCTTCGGGGCGCGGAGCATATTCGCGACGCGTCGCTCCTTCTGTCGCCGCCTTCTCTCCCTCCTTTTGGCCGCCCTGGCTGCCTTGCCCGCCTTCCTTTTCTCCCCGGCCACTTGCCATCCGGCTTCGGCAGGGGGGTTAGAAGGCGAGTTAGGTGTGGGCTGCTGCACCACCCGCGCTGGAGCTTGCGCCGCCTGCGCAGCCGCTCCACCCTCCTTCTGCTTGGCCGGAACCGGTTTTCCCGGTGCCGGCTTCGCAGGTGCCGACTTCGCCGGCCCGGCCCCTCCCTTAGGTTGACCGGGCGAAGCCGGCTTGGCAGCCACGGCAGACGCGTACGAGGCCGCCTTCTGGCCCGAGGCCTTCTGGTTCGCCGCTAGCGGAGGGCGCAAGACGATGCCCTCCAGGACGGAAAACCGTTCCCGGAAGGCGGCCAGCATTATCATCAGATCTGCTAATAGAAGTTCGTGTAACTGTAAAACAAAAAAACATAACTTTAGAAAACGTATCTATTTATTCTACATGACACTTAGAGATACAAGAATGAATATGAGAGTAAATACGAGTAAATAAAACATACCTAAGTATTACGTTAACTAAAGTACCAACAAAAAAGTTACGTGATAATTCATATCTATTAGTCAAATATGTAACTAGTAATAATTACTGACAAAGTTAACGGGACAACCTCTAAATTCTTTTCTAGTGGCAGTTATAAAATTACTGAGGTGCTGCCACGAGTCCGTGTTCTCATCTGTTCTATTTTTAATACAGATAATCGCGTGGCGCCACCTGTTCATAGGCGCCACATGTTGAATTTCGTCGCAACTGTACACCTTTAACTCTACAAAATGTGTTCCTTTTTTAAAGTCTAACGTTTGGCGAGAGTGTCCATTGGCAACTCTGCGGCTCATGTATGACTGTAACGGATGAATTGGTTTACCCGCGATTGGTCGATCCTGGACATCATCGTCAGTATCAGTCCCGAAGATGTCATGGACCGTGGCTTTCTTCGGGGCGATAGGCTTGATGACAGGTTTCTTGGTTTTAGCCAATGCTGAAGACGGTGCATGCGTAAAGGCTTGCCTCTCCCTTGATGTTCTGGGAGCTGCCCCCGGCGATGGTTTTTTCTTTCTCGGCTTGAGTTTTTCAGGCTCTTGTGGCTGCTGAAGTTCGTCATCCGATGGGAACAATGATTCAGTATTTCCATGATGCAACCTGCAATTTAAAAACACACAATTATGTTTAAATTTAAAATAATATATAGTAAATACTATGTACATATATGGTGCATTATAAGATCTAGGTAGGTCTGTGTAAAAACACTTTTAAATAAAAACCTTCATTTCACTGACACTTATTACAAGAAAAAATATTAGCCGAGACTATAATAATATTATCTCATTGATTTATTCACTGAATAAATTTGGTTTAAAAAATGCTGGATATACCGAAGTTACTGAATGGATAGACAATTATAATTAATGAATGAATAGATTGTAACTATTTAAAAAACTCAAAACAAGAAATAATAATGTACTAAAGTAAATATCATTGTTAATATTATTATCATTGTTTGTTATTATTAATACAACTTACATTTTGACCGGACTCCCCCTGGATGTACTGGGTGCGGGCACCGAGGAGGATTTTCTCTTTTTCGCTTTTAATTTTTCAGGCTCATGCGTCTGTTGAAGTTCTTCATCCGACGAGGACAACGATTCAGCATTTGCATGATGTGACCTGAAATTCAAACACATAATTATGTTTCATTTTAAATTAATAGAGAATAAATGCTAAGTCTATAGTACGTTATCAGATCTAGGTAGGTATAATCTACTCCAAATATGAATACTGTAAGGAAATGGAATATTCATAGTATGTAAAAATATTTTTAAATAAAAACTTTCATTACAATTGAACACTTAATACAAAAATGAATAGGGACTCGAATAGTGTCCCAGAACATGGTTAACACAAGCAATTGGATATGAGCTACTGAATGAATAGATGAATAATGAATAAATAGATTCCTAAATGCTACTATTTAAAAACCAGATCAAAATAAAACAGACTTTGAAAGTTAATATAGGCACTTAATAATAATATTATTAATACAACTTACATTTTTGTGGTGTAGTGCCCGGTTCTTGATGTCAGCTCGGGAGAAATAGCAGTGATGTTCCAGATGCCCACGTCCCGATTTAAATAGCAGTAACTCCACGTGATTTTAATCCATAAATGGACAGTGAGTTTGACTAAAAATCCTGAGTCAAATCTATGACCCCAAATAAGAAAAGCGCTTACCTAGCACTATCATAAGTAAGTTTTAACTTTCGACCTCAAATACATGTACTTAAGATTTCAATCTAATACATGTATTTTCATTACCGCTATAATTAAGTACAAGACTAGTTTTATACTCTGACTTTGCTTATAATTAAATATCATGATAAATATATGAGAACATCATCAAATGAACAAACATAAATTTAGATCTTTGATATCAATATTGATTCGATGTAAACAAAGCAATACAGGCGCCAATCCGTCGGCAGCGTCGTATTTCATCAGTCCATAAAATAAATGGTATGCCAATGTTGTTTAATTGTTTTTGATCCACCTCCTTAAAAAGAATTCAACATACGTTGCAAATTCTTTAGGTAACGTTGATATACTATTAACATACCATGATTTTGTCTGCCTATTCATTTGAATAAAATGTATGAAAACGATTACCGTGAACAAACGGACGGTAATATTATTTTGTTGATGTATATTTATGATCAACAATAAAATGTTAGGCGCCATGATGTCTGAGGTTTCAATTTCACCTTACCATTTTTGTATAGATATTAACATCTAACAAAAAATATGCAATACTGAACTCTATGTATTCTAAAGTTAAAAAATATAAAGGGCGATATAATAACTTGAAGTCCATTTAATTTTTGCATCTGTCGGTGAAGAGTGATATCTTAGCAGAATGTCGGTAAGTGTTATTATAACATATTTTTTTTAAGATTTTAAAAATGTATTACTTACCAACATTAGTAAGTAGCATCACTGAATTATTAATTTCCTCGTAATGCTTAATTTCAGTCGTAATTGTTTTTTTTTTTCAGGACACGGAGGATCTTTTCAATTTTGTACCCATGAATCAACCAGTTCAACAAACCACTGGACAGAAAACGCTGGGTCTTGCTCGCAAGAGATCAAAAACAGATCAAACATTTTATCAATATATTAAGAAGCCTGTTACTCGAGGAACAAAAATTATCAAAATAGAAATATATGATATTGACAGTTTTCAAAAATCAGAACAACCGATATGTAATTGCAACGCTGATGTGTGTGTTCAACATGTCGTAAAAACTATATTATTCGATGATATATATACCAGTACGAGACAATTAATCGCCAAAATTCAGGATGACATTGAACCAAAAGTTTAGATTCAATCATTATAATTCATTTAAAGACACAATTAAATTAACTAGGTACCGCGACAATTATGTGTGTTTAAATTTGTGAACTATCAGTGTTTGTATCTAAGTATATGCATTAGTTAAGAACAAATAAATACTTAAATAAATAATGAACTTTTATTTATAATTAGAATAACAAGTATTCAAAGAAAATAGTACCTACTTTTTTGAATAAGAGAAATAATAGGTTTTTAAATAGATGATCGATTAATATACGATGATGAAATTATTTGAATAACTGGATATATTTGGTATTCTTATTAAAATAATAGTAAAAGTTTGTATTTGAATAAACGAAATAATATTATTTGAATAGACGAATGGGTTCTATTCGAATAGATGAATGGGTTCTGTTTGAATAGATTAATGGGTTCTATTTGAATAGATGAATGGGTTTTATTTGAATAGATGAATGGGGTTTCTAGATCTCCTCTGATCTAGAAACCCCATTTATCACCTACTTCTCTGAAAACCAATTCAAACCACAGACATATAAAGATCAACCCTATGACAGTCATAAAAGCTTTCCGGCAAATTAAAATCAAATTGACCGAAGACCTATGGGGTATGTCCGTCAAAGTGTGCACATCCATAATTGAGACCACAGCACCATACTTGGCTTTAATATTTAATTTATGTGTGGACCAAGGTGTCTTTCCGGATATAATGAAATACAGTAAGGTTATACCACTTTTTAAGTCCGGCGATAGTAAAGACACCAATAACTATAGACCTGTATCCGTGTTGCCGGTTTTCAGCAAGGTCTTTGAAAAGGTGATGCTCAATCAGATGCTCAATCATTTCAACACCAACAAAATCTTACACGATCAACAGTATGGTTTCACTAGAGGACGTTGTACGACTGACGCTGGTGTCACCTTAATAAAACATATATTTGCAACGTGGGAAGAGACCCAAGATGCCATAGGAATATTTTGTGACCTCTCCAAGGCATTTGATTGTGTTCATCACGAAACCTTGCTTTTAAAACTATAACATTACGGACTTAGTAAACTTGCACTTAGTTTAGTACAGTCTTATTTAAATGAGAGACAGCAGCAAGTTCAAATAAACGGTGTAAATTCATGTGGTTTAGGAGTCAAAATGGGGGTACCACAAGGCTCAATACTGGGTCCTTTCCTCTTTTTAGTGTACATAAATGATCTACCCTATCTTTTGAAAAAACAATCACAAATGGTGTTATTTGCTGACGATACGTCCTTAATTTTTAAGATAAATAGACGTTCTGCAAATCTTGACGAAGTAAATGACTCCCTACAGCAGGTCCAAAATTGGTTTACTGCTAATAATTTAGTATTAAATGAGAAAAAACCAAATGTATTAGATTTGTTTTACCGAATGTTAAAAGTAGTATTGAGGAAATAGTATTGAATAAAGTGAAACTAGAATTCGTCGAAAACACAGTTTTCCTGGGGATAACGCTCGACTCAAGGCTACAATGGGGACCTCATTAAGCATCACTTGCAGGACGGCTAAGTTCAGCAGCATATGCTGTCAGAAAAATCCGTCAACTTACTAATGTAGATACCGCGAGACTGGTCTATTTTAGTTACTTTCATAGTGTCATGTCTTCATATATTTTCTTCACTCTTTTAAATCATGTTCATACAGAACATGATTTAAAAGAGTGTCCGTGGAGTTTCTTGCACGTTCTTCCCCATAGAGATCTACGCTTTGGAACGTGCAGATAGCTTCACCTCTTTCGACTTGACAATTCAAAAGTGCCTGTAAAGGGTTTATCTATACTTATAATAAATCTGTAGAGAAGTCAATTCTGTACAAGGAATATATTTTCAAAATAACTATCAGGGGGTGATTAGTGATCGATACTGGTGCCAAAAATGCAATCAGTAAATTTTTTGTCTGTCTGTCTGTCTGTCTGTCTGTCTGTCTGTATGTTCTTTATAGAAACAAAAACTACTCGACCGATTTTAACGAAATTTGGTGCAATTATTCTTCATACTTCTGGACAGGTTATAGTATACTTTTCATCACGCTACAATCAATAGGAGCAGAGCAGTGAAGGAAAATGTTGGGAAAACGGGAGAAGTTACTCCATTTTTTAAGCTTCCGTCGCGTGTGTAGCCTTAATGGTTAAAGTTACATAGAAATCATGTATTACGGAAATGTTCTACATAAAATTATCTAAAAAATATCCCGAAACAGCATATGTCTCTCTTTTGTCAATTTTAAACCGATCGGGCTCAGAGTTTCAAAATCGGGGGTAAAGTAACTATTCCACGCGGACGAAGTCGCTGGCAGAAGCTAGTTTGAAATAAATGCTTTGAAAAACCCCGCCCGGATGGTCCCCGGACGCCCTTCAAACTACCTAGGACAATTCCGGGGAAACCCGGACGGATGGCAACTCTAGACATACATCAGTGTACGGTAGTTATCTAGATAAAAAGTTCCGTCTTAGTTTGGGAACCACTTTGTTAACATCTCCTTTGTTTTTCTTTCGTATTTTTTTCTGTAATGTCACATTGTCACGTCATGACATTATTTACACTTTTGTTGCACGATACAGTGACGAAAATTGTGAAATAATTGGAAGAAACGTATGAGGAATGAATTTCCAAACCACTAAAAGTTTGGCTCCAATAAGAGTTATGTTGATAAATCCGCTGCTACCTGCATCACAGTTACTAATAAATAAAATATTATCTGGATCTGTTTTCGGAAAACGCCAATTTATTGACTTGATTTTATTGGTTTATGCGAATGAGACTGATCAAGCGGAAGTGTTAGCACAAGAGTATATTTCTTGTGCTTTACCATGCTTCAACACCGTCAGAATAACGTCAGATATACCATGGTAGGCTTGCTTTACCAATCTACTTAGGGTTGGCTCAGCTCGTAATGGTATGGCTGACCGGGAGGTGACAGTTGAGCTGACGACAAAAAACAATAACACTTTTATATATACATATCTTTTCTTTCTTTATCTATCTTTCAAAGAAGACTTAGAGACAACTTTGGACTGATCTTCAGTCCATAGTTTTCATTTTTGATCTTCGTTTTATTATCCCAGACCCATATCCATATTAATTAACACTCAAAAATTGAGTAGTCTTTTAAATAGTCTTTTTATTCAAAAAAGAATTAAATTTCATGCCATTGTTTAAAAATTCTATTAATTTTTCAGTTTATCAGACGCTGACGTATTTCTCTTCATGACAAACTTTCCAAATCCAAATTCTTTCGACTTCAATAACATGGATTCAACAGAACTGTTCGATAACTTATACTTGATTATAAAGATTGCTACCAGTTTTGTAAAGCCTTCGACAGCTTTGAAGGAACCAAAAGAATCTCCTAAGACAAATCCCAAAAGCAGTCTTAAGAAAAAACCAAAAGAACTTAAAGAACCGGTGAAGAAACCTCGAAAACCTATAATAGTTGCTGATGGTTTGCTGGTCATTGACATTATGATGATTGTGGAAAAAAGGATACCTCCTGAAATATTGTTTTTCGTTACGCCTCTGAGGTCTATTGCGAAGACTACATTGAGTGACTTTCTCAAGGTAGTTATTATATTATGTGTGTGTAATAATATTATAAATGCGAATGTTTGGATATTTGTTACTGAAACATGTCAGAGCGGCTGAACGGATCTTCTTGAAATTTGGCACAGAGTTAGATTATCGTCTAGAATGACACATAAGATACCTACACTTTTATCCCGAAAGTATGTACTCTGGGCATGATTTTCGACATTCAAAAGTAGGTAAAGCAAAAATCTCCATAAGACACGTCTGTTGTATGGGGACCCGCTATATTTTCCAAATATAATTTAATGATGTTATTATTTTAGTAAATATAGGAATGCAATCTCTGTGAGCATTTCAAGTATCTACGTATAAAAGGTTCATGAGATACAGCCCGGTGACAGAAAGACGGACAGGCAGACGGAAAGCGCAGGCTTAGTAACAGGTTTGGTTAGGTTTGTTGGTTAGCCTTCGGGTACAGAAACCTAAAAATGAGGGCTTCCCTTTAGTGTGCTATGTGTTATTGCTTTCCAGAATCCTCAGTTGAAACAGTTTCGGGAGTTGTATCAACACAGCGTGTATTTTTTTGAAAATCAATCTTTTCGATTCCTGGCTAGTAACTAATATCGATTTAAAAAAAACTATGATGCAGTCTTAGTTTCTATAAAAATCGGGTACAAAACTCGGTGTTCAGTGTATTTCGTTAAACCTCATAGTTTTGGATTTATTCATCCACGTACACTTGAAAAACTTACCCTATATAAGTATTTACCTACCTGTTCTAAATTAGTTTTTCTATATTTTTCATAAATATTCTTCTTTACTTATAACGTTTTGAAATGATGAAAATATAATTTAAGGTAAAGTGTTCGGAGCTCAATACTGTATATGTTTGGGCTGCAAACGATATCGTGTTTCATACGGAGATTGGCGTGCCCTATCTGAAGGACGACATAGTATACCAAAGAAATCCACGCGACTGGGATGCTATTTCCCACGAAATGTTAGAAAAACTCAACATGGAACATATAAATTTTAACGCGTCTTGGATGAAGAAAGAATTCATCGAAAAGGTAAAATTCATAGAGCTTAAAGGTATATTTTTGATTCCACAACTCAAACAGAGATGGCGTTACTAATCTGAAATTTATGGAGATGGACCTTTCTTATCAGCAGGGCCAGTCGTCATACCTTTCTTACACCCTTCAATTACAAATAGTTGAATACTGGAAGGAATTTGTCGAACCACTCGTCACCCTTTTTTGTTAATTTCTTTATTTGTATTGAATGCAGGTGTTACAATTACAATAATGGTATTAGATCAGATAGGTATATGTATGTAAACACAGTAAATTCTGCCGGTTGGCATACAAAAATATATAACTTACAGATAATAAAAACTAGGTACAGAGTTAAAGGTAAGCAAAATTACTATTAAATTAATCCTTTATAAAATCGGCAACAGAATAATATAATTTCTCTGTCAGTAACGACAACAAGAGTTACCTAACTAAAAATGTTTTTTTTTAAGTAATGCAGTGTTATAACTACCTGTACATAATAAACCCTGGTATTTAAATCTCATCTTAGTAGTTCGCTTCCTAGTATGAAATGCAGAATATCGATGCATGTTAGTTTTAATAAAATATGTAGTTACTTCGAGAATGTAAATACAAGGAAAAGTTAGCATTTTGTGTTTCTTAAAAAATGGAATGCAACTTGGATCTTATGCACCGTTTTTGGGCTTTAAATATACTCTCTTTCTGAACAATTATTCCAAAATACTACACTAAACCTTAAAACAGAAACCACCAAACTGTGATATGCGACCATTATATCATTGTTAACTTTCATGGACAGATTGTAGAGAGCATACGCAGACGTGCTTATTTTTTGCAAACTTCTTCAGCTTGTGGTTTCCAGGTTTAGGTAATTGACCGTCAATCAATATACCTAAGAATTTTGCCACGTTAATACTATCAATAGTTTGTCCATTATAATTAATGCTTAGGTTTATAGGGAGAATTGTTTGATAAAAATGCAGTATAATTGTTTTATTAAGGTTTATGATAAGATTATTATTGTTGAGCCAGTTTATTATTAATTTTAGAGCATTATTTATTTCATTTTTATAAAGATGTGTTGAGGCGGTCAATTAGGACCGTACTGTCGGCAAATAACACGCAAGCTTTACCTTGTCATACTTTCCGAGGCACAATAGGAGGTCCTTTCCCAGCAGAAAATATATGGCAAAGGCCCGGCCATAAGGCCAGTTTACAGGTTGCTTCAGTTAGTCACTTGTGTCATGGCTGGAGTCCTGCAACTCAACGTGATTATCTTACAGCCGCGTAGGTCAGTAAGACTAGTGTTGTGCCTACTACTAGGATTTACCTAAGTAATCACTTTTTATTTTTTTAATAAAGATGGTTCAGTCTTCATCGGCCAACCCTTACGGCTGCATGTACAAGTCGGCGGAAATGGCTAAAACTTTGCACGGCATTTGGAAATTGCGATGCAATGAAAATGCAAAAGATTCGAAAATTAGTGTGGGCGTCATAAGCGATGGCTCCTTGGGAACTATTAGAGGTGAGAGGAAAGTCTTATTAGATTATTTTTTCGAAAGAGTCACAGCGGCCCTGGAACGCAAAGCACTAGAAGGATCACGGGTGGGTTTTAGTAAGTAAGAGACATTCCCTGCCGCTGCACCCAGAGCGGGAGAAGTCATTTGACGATTACCCATCCAGAAAAAAAGGGTTCCTAAGTTTATCAGCTAGAATATCTCTAAATGGTATCAATCAAAGTTGTTATCCGCCTCAGTCTGATTTTCCACAAGACTTACTTTTTATCTTAACCACAAAATGGTATCTGAACGTTTCGCTAATAAAACGAGCGACAAACGAAGAAGGATTGTATGTATGTATAATTTGTGAATATGTTTTACAAAATTACTGAATTATAACAGTGTTATGTACCCGTGCAAATCCAGGATGGGTCGCTAGTAATAAAATAATGGTTGTTGATTTTACAGGATTACCTTATGTTTTGCCATTGATCATGACTGAAGATTCGTGGAGTGTTGACAAAATTTATGAGGAAACTAGTCATTTGAGACACGAGATCAGAAGAATCAACGCTGCAGCGCGTGAGCACCATCAAAAAGTATTTTATTGCTTTAATAATCATTTAGCATGTGTTTATTTCATTACAATGATCATCGTTGATCTATTGATCGCAGCTGCTACTGTTAAGCATGAGGTCCTGGCTTTGATTTCCGGTTCAGGAAAAATGCTGTTCGATTTTTCCATCTGAGATTTCAGTAGCAGCCCCGGCGTTTGAATTTCCTCTTACATATAAGGAGCTACAAATAACTAAGGAAATATATGTACGTGTACTATAGGTACGCCTCAGCCTAATCATTTGGGAAAGACAGGCGTGATTTTGTGTAAAATCATAATGGTAAAATTTATGATAATCACTAATCCATCCCAAATCTCCACAATGATGTTCTGGTTATACTTGCGCACTCTTATTACGTTGAACGTAACATTTACTTTACCGAAACACAGGTCTATGCTTAAGACCCAGACTACTTTTGCTATTAGTTTAGGTCCGACTTAATGATTGTTCAATTGAACATACTCAATTTTTTTCAGCTTGTTCCATATTGCAAGAAATTTCTGCAGGAGAACGTAATTCTAAAGTCCTTTATTCCGACATCCCCGTACAGTGAGAGTGAGAGTTCATATTATCCTTCTTTGGCAAGTACTCCAAGCACAGATCAAAGTGAAGATCAATAAACAAACTGCTTAGCCTTTGCCCAATAACGTTGGGGTCAGCTTCCAGTTTAAACAGATGCAGTTGAAGACTAGTATTTTACATAGAGCGACTGTCTCTCTGACCTCCACAATTGGGACCGTTGTCAAGACTGATGTCAGATTATTTTGGCTATTTATTTAAGATCCAGAACGGCAAAGATCTACGGATGAAAGTCGAGACCATCGGCTTGATGTGTTTTCCGAGGTGCGAAGGAGTCTCGGTTAGTAATGGATCCACTGACTGACCTCGGCAAGTGTTGCTTAACCTCGAAGATCGGACCGTTGGGCAGTCATTACGCTACGAGCTCTTCTGTAGAAGATGGCTCAATGCCTATTATAGTTTAAATTGATTGATTGTTATGAGCTTGTTATCTCATGTACTTATTTAGCATTTCAAATAATAGTAATTAAAAATATGAAATACACGTATTTTCTTGTCACTAGTCACTAGTCAAGGAGTTTGCTCTTTCGGGAACTAGTTTCTGTCACCAATATTATATTTTTTCTACTGCGAAGCAGCGTGCCTGTTTCTATTTAACGGCAGTGTTGTGTGTTGTTTGGTGGGTGTTAACAGATTTGAGATAGCTCTAGTAGCTTTTGTAGAAACGCCTAAGCCGTCATTATACAGGGTGTTCCAGAAGCGCGTGGTCGTTGTCTGTATAGAAAAAGAAAATCAAAATGAAACAATTATTGTTATTTTTTCAAAATACCGGGGCGCGTATTACCACCATTTCTACCTTACCATTTCTTTTCAAGCATTATGTTGCAGTTAGTGGCGTTTATTTTAGTTCAATCACAGGTTTTGTGCACCAGACTGCTTGGAAAGTACTTTTTTAACTGTTCCCTTTTTGGTCAGGCCGAAGTCAATATTTTTTTATATTATTTTGATATTGTTTTTAAGTAGATGAAAGTAGCAAAAGTAAGTATTTGCATATTCTACTTTTGCACCAGTGACGGCCGATAACCGATCTATCACAAACTGGAGATAGAAAAACAAATGAAACAAGAGACAGAAAACCTATATAATTTTTCTGTTGTTTCATTTGTTTTTCTATAGTATAGTCGTCAAGTTTTTGACACTCTACGCTTTCTCCAATTTTTGTTAGTCACTCCTCTATATATACGCAAATGTGATCAAATGAATGATGAAGTACCTAAATAGGTACCTACATAATTATCTACTTCATAAATAAAAAAGAAATAAAAAGTAGACACCTACTCGTAATTAAGTCGTTCTCGGTTAAATTGAGATTGTCACTTATTCACACTGCCAGCACAAAGCAGCTAAGGGAAAAACAAATAAAAGCGCATTTACTAAGCGATTAATATTCGACGGACTACGGTCTCGGCTCCTGACCGCATCGTTTGTTTAACCTCTTCTGTCAATTTGATTTCCGACCTCGGGGGTATGTAATTTCCATTACGGGGCCCAGACGCTTTGTTTATCTACGAGCAGTCCAATAAGTCCTGGCGAGAATCTCTGTTTCATCTGAGGAAATCTTTATGTATTTTTGTTTAGTTCTGCTTTACGTTAAGATGATGATGATTTTCGTCGTTTCGAGTTGTTTGATGGTGATTATCATTTCACTAACTTTCTTCAATTGCAGGCTAAAACAAAATTATGCAATATAAGTATTTGGTATGATTATATATTTGTTGGATATTTGAGATGGTTCCAAACATTTGAAAAGTTGCCTAGAGCATTTGAAAAGAGTCTTGTTGTGCTCAAGACCTCAGCAGAAACTCTATTTTTAATTTGTTTAACATGTAACAAAATATTGTTTCAAATCTAGTCTACTTAACAATAAAAATAATGGTTGATAATTCAGTACCCGGAGAATCAAGTAGTATTATTATAGATAGGCAAACATAACATTGATCATATTTCTTATTACAAAAATCCTGGTTCTTATTTGCTTGTAAGTAGTAGTCGCGAGCTACGAGCTATTCAAAGAGGGTGGCTATTCCCAGCGCGGCGGGAATTCGAATCAAACTCGTCTCATTAGCCAGTAAAGGAAAACTTGGATTAGTTGACCAACTTTCACAAGTAGATTGCGCGGTGCGTTCGGCATGCGGACAGACTGTGTGCTGCAACTTTCTCCCTTAAAATTATAATTAAAGAACCTTCTCAAGATTAAGATTAGGCTTAGAACTACCACTAATATAAATGAGGTCTTTAGTGGTTCCGTGATGAACAAACCTTCTTTTTATATGCTCATCTTGATCAGATGAGCAAGCACTTAGCAAGTTTAAATATTATCCTAAGTACCTATTGTTATACAAGGTAGAATTGGTTGTTTGTTTGTTTGTTTGGAGGTAGGTAATCTGAAAAAAGAACAAACTGATCGAAATACAAATTGCACTGATTTCTAAGCAGCACGTTCGTTGTGTGCTATAGGTATATATATACCTAGAGCACACAACAGAAGTATATATATACTTCTGTCTCAGACAATGCGCGATTTTTGCTTGATAGGCCACGGGAGCTAAACCACGGGAAATAGCTAGTGCTTAAATAATTTGTTGCCAAAGTGGTAGAAATAACTTCAGTTAAAACCATGAAAAGGATATTTACGGCAGCGAGCGTTTATCTAGCTGGGGCGGCCACCACCTTCTAGAGATATACGATTTCCGCAGGCAATGATTCGAAAACAGCTATTTAGATCAAAATGTTTATCTATTTCTGTGTTTTCCAATACTTTGTCGAAATCATTGTATGTGTAACTTGAACTTTTTTTGATAGCCTGTTTGTCCGACAGTTTAAAATATGATGTCTATATTTTTCCAGCTCTCTTTTTCAATTGCTTTCTCCGGCCTACTAAGTCCCAAGTCTACTATTTTTATAAATTTGTCATTCCAACACGATCCCATTGTCATTTTGATAAAAGTTCGTAATCTGCTAAATTCATAATGGTCGACCATTGGTCGGTCAATGGTCGTAATACTTTTTGATAACCGAGCTATTAAAAGAAATGAGTGCACAAGTCTGCACAACTACATTCTAATGGTAGGTCACTGATCAAAAGAACTGTCAAAATTTTAGCAGATTATCGCATACGTTTGTCATTCATTTGTCATTATGTATGAGATTACCATTCTTTGCCATTTTTTTCAATGGAGTGTCAGTGGTTGACCATTGGAAAGTCGTAATGACGCTTTTATATTAGTAGATTGCCAAACTTGTCAAAATCAACCATTATGAAATCAATGATAGACCATTCTGACACTATTTTAATAGCAGACTTGTGGCCCAGGAAAATTAATTTGACATGTTTTTCTGATTTTTAATGTGACGCAATTGATAATTATTGGATTTCGACCTTGATGAGAATAACGAAACTAGTATAAAATCACTTTATTGCTGGTTTTGTCGAGAACTATGCTTCAGGGAAATTTAAATTTGACACCTACTATTTTATCTCGATGATACGCACACAGATCGCTAGTCGTAGTCCATTTTTTTAGAGATTCGTGGTTTATTTTGATGGTGTTAAGATAAAAAAATCCTTTAAACATTAACAAAATACTAGTTTATGAAGCGGTTGGGAATCTTGATGTATTATGGGTCTAAGATTTCATAAAATACCAGTTCCTGTTTTTTGAAACTAAGACTTTGATTTCAAACATTATGGTAGGTAGTTTTTTATTTAAATAAAGGAAATTTATATTCGTAACATTATGAGAAAGTGTTTAAGTTATTACAAAAAATAAGTGCCTGCTTACAAAGGGCTTTTAACCTATGTAGGGTCTAAGTAAAACCCCTGACTGTTACTAAGAATTATTTTTTGTAATTTAGTGCGGTCTACGGAACCCAGTTCTGCGAACCCAACCAAAACTAAAAACTTTGTGTCAGACTCCCTACCTATACCCCTACCTATCATCCCGTACGTATACCTATCAAAGTACTTGAATCATAAATCAATGTAAGTACATTGATTTACCCATCTTAAAATCAAAAGCCAGCTAAATAAATACCTGAATAAAAGTTTGTTGTTTTCACCCTTTGGAGTCGTAAAAGGGTTTAGTGTCACATTAGCATGGGGGAGGCGAGGCCGCGTCGCCGTGTGATTTTTCTGCCGTGGCAGCACTGGCAGCGGTGTCACGGAGACATTCGTTATCTGTTCCAGCTTGCTTCTAGGATTTATTGACTTTTTTCCCCGGCTTTAATTTCTAGAGATTCGGTCGAATGGCCCACGCTGGCACCGGAACATTAACGTGACCCTTGGGAAATATCTTTTGTTGTGTACTATTTTTTTTTTAAACGTCTTTAATGCTTTTAAGCTTTGTCTTTGAGGTTCTTTTTAATCCAATTAAAGTGTGCATTTTTTATTTTATTTTAAGCATTTGTTGATTACAAAGAAATTAAAAGATTTAATTAACAAAAATTAGAAAGTTCCCACTGTCTAATACGCTAACTCTCGCATTTATAATATTATAAATGCGAGATTTTGGATGTTTGTATGGATGGATTGATTTCTTACTCAATCTCAGCAAAACGACTGAACGGATCTTGATGAAAGCCAAAGATGTAAATTATAGTTTGGATTCACACACATATGATACTTTTTTATCCCGGATATATGTTTCCTTTGGATAATTTACGACATACACGCGGGCGGCGCTGCGGGCGGCAGTAGGTTTGTAATAAATGTTTTGTTGTTAAAAAATAAGTGACATAAAACTTATTGTATCTGTGGTATTTCAACACTGTTATCAGACAGTGGAATCTTACAAATACCAAGTTCGATTACGTTGCTTATTAATAACTAGCTGCTGCCCGCGACTTCGTCCCCGTGGAATACCCGATTTTAAAACATTCTTTATCGCTGCTCCGTTCCTATTGGCTTAAGCGTGATGATATATAGCCTAAAGCCTTCCTCGATAAACGGTCTATTCAACCCAAAAAGAATTTTTCAATTCGAACCAGTAGTTCCTGAGATTAGCGCGTTCAAACAAACAAACAAACAAACAAACTCTTCAGCTTTATAATATTAGTATAGATACACTTTAGTGTCCTCCTAATCAGTACTTTACTCAGTCTCCAGACCATAAAAATTAAGGAAATGTAATCAAGCATAAAACTATGTAAAGAGAATTGTTCATGAAGGTTTAATGGTATAATAACGTTCTGATCCTATAACATAAAGTGGGTTCCAGCTCCTGGGCGGCGGGTCGAAAAATTTGTTTAAAAATTCAATACCGTCTATAAGAAACTCTGTTCTGAGAACGCAACGGCCTGCGAACATTCCCATTTTCCTTTAATAACATGGGAGAAATTGCTCGATTAGTGCGGAAGGGACTACCTCTGCCGGTGCTTTCGACTGCGATACCTAGACCGAGACGAAGCCCCCGATAAATCGATAGGGGCGAGAAATAATCATCATATTTAACCATGTTGAAACTTTATAATCTTATCTACTTTTTGGATGAGAAAATGCTGTGTCTGATTTGAAATACAACGAACGCAGGAAATACGTAAATTAAATATTCAGTATAACGTGAGAAATCAGTGCGTGTTTGACCGCTGTGCGATTCCGCATCTCTTTAATAAATTGAAGTCCATCAGTTGGATACAGCCTTTTCATTTGTCCGTCGGAATACCTAAATAAAAAATAAATGCTCGTGTCTTTTCTTTAGTCTGTTTGCAAATGTACTATTTTTTTAAGTTAAAAAAA
Source organism: Hecatera dysodea (assembly GCA_905332915.2). Classification (NCBI taxonomy): domain Eukaryota; kingdom Metazoa; phylum Arthropoda; class Insecta; order Lepidoptera; family Noctuidae; genus Hecatera; species Hecatera dysodea. The sequence goes on along the minus strand of HG995298.1, from coordinate 12,218,346 downwards.
ATATGATGCTTGGATAGATATAGTTTTGATGACATCATGTAGTAGAGACTGTTTAGAAGCCTGACTTTTAATATTGTTCCTTGAAGAGCACGTTCTGAATTTTGCTAATTCGTAAAAATCACGTCTGATATATTTTTATTTACTGAATGGGTCTATGCGACCGTTCAGTTTTTCGGATTCAGTTTTTGTGATCCAAGCGAACGTTCTTAATTTTATATTGAATTTGACTACGGGTGATAAACAAGCGTCAGGAAAAGTAAAAGACCATATTATGCTCCATGTAGAATGTTTATATAAAATCCAAGTTTCGTAGCGCTCGAATAAGGATAATGATAAAGGAAATGGAATCAGGAAACCGTGCATATACAACCTTTACGGTCGCCGACATGTGGTTTCTTGAAAATTAAAAGTATAAACACTATGTCGTTTGTGATTGCGAAATAAGTAGTCCAGACGCGCAAATAGCTCTACAGTCTACACTTTCATCGAAAAAAAGAAAGTTGATTTAAAAAATCTTAGAATTCGAAGAATACTAAAGCAAAATCCTATCTTAAGCAAAAAAAGTGGGGGAGCTGGTCGGATTAAAAGCATTCAATTTAAATATCCCAGACCTTTGTCCAGTGAGTTTCCGTAGGCAACCGGCCGTGAAATTTCATTTAATCGCTGGAGAGAAGTGCGTCTCAGCTAATGCAGATTGCGAGGCGCGCCCTCGGGGCCCGGTTAATTTATAGCCCAACAAATTTTTATTCTTTCTTGAACTGCTCAATCGTCCATTTTTTTTCTTAAGTTAATCAACCGGACTTCTTAGATTAGTCGTTTCTATCAAAACTGTTAAAGGGTAAAGTGGAATGAATTACCTACTTTCTTTAAACCGTTAAGTATCGCCGCGCCGTTCAAATTATTATTATCTTTGAATTCGAGTGGCTGTAGTGATCATTTCGTTTGTTTTGAAGTTTAATTAATCATCACTCGTTTTATATCCTCCTCGGCTTCGTTTTGCGAGTCTAAGCAATAAAGGTTGTTTTTAGAATCATACACTGAAGGTAGTATTAAAACTACGTTTGTCAATATTAATGTAGTGTGGTTACGTATTGATCGATCGTTCAGCTATGATGACGATTTGCACGTGCTGTGAGTTTCACACAATCCGATTGATGGATAAACCGTGACTGAGGCAGGTTCTAACCAGCTTTTCCGAATGCATGCACTAAGAACAACTTAAATGCTAGTATCAACCTAACATTAGCTAAGTCCATTTTAAGTACCCATTTTTTTCTGTATACTGTTATTTCAAAACAGTCAACTTATAATGCACTGAAAAGACCGAAACAAACCAAAAATAACTTCCGTTTAACAACCTATAACAATTATTATTACGAAATGAAAGCCTAAATTAAATACCCGTATTAAGTTTGATAGCAAGGGCCCATTAATTTTCTTTCGTGTCATAGTTTGCAGATGGGTCCCGTTTCTTGTTTGAAAACGTATAATTTGGTGTCAAAAATCCATCCGAATGGATCGCAGTAGGTATTCGGCCGAATATCGAATAGTAAAAAAGTAGTCAAATGGAACACTACTCAAAAATGATCTAATCGTTTTTTTTTCCTAATTGGGTGCTAGTCGGAGCTCGATCATATGGTCTTTTCGTTCGCTCTTCGTTTATATGGTCAAGGGTGCGTCAAGTTCAATGACGTAGCAAAGTTAGAAATAAAATAAGCTCTAGGTACTTAGTACTAACTCAGTATTAGAAAGTCAGATAAAATGTAGATATACCTAATTATAAAATACATGAACAAAAATCTGTATTATCGGTTAACAAAGTACAATAAAAAACACCGAGTTTGCGGAGTGTCCCGGCGGACTGGGTGACCTTTTCTTGTTGACATCTTTATCGAACGATTTTCAAGATGTGAAGGCGTGGAAAAGTTAAATAAATCCAAAGAGAACATTAGATAAGGGAATGGCTTTTGTAATGTCTTCGGGACGCCGTAATGCAACCAATGTGCCATAGATATCTGTCGGGAACATGTGCTCTAAATAAATTCAAATATTGTTTCTGTACTGTAGAGTTGTGGGTATGTTTCATAATTGTTGAGGTTTTGTTACATTATTAGCTGCACTCTACGGTTGTAACTTCTTTTTTAGATCAATTAATATTTATAATCCGTTCGTTTCTAGGGAGGTATCCGGTTTGGTATCTTTACGTTACTATTTGCATACATTTAAAAAAAATTAATTTTAAATAATTGAAACAAAATTACTGAAAAATACAATTCCATTCCAAATAATCTCGTACCTAACCGCGTGTTTTTTTTTTACAATTTCCCCTCGGATGTTATTATTTGGAAATATTTAAGCGGGTTGTGTCCATCGCGCGTGTCGTCATCGGATGACTGCAGCGGACTCTGGAGTACAATGATGGAGCTATAAAACAACAGTGCCGGACATGCATCGCAGATAAATCTGACCATTTGTATCTACACGCGTGACAAGAGGCGAGCCTCGGCGATTCGATGTTTTCATTGTGTCCATGCGAACTAGTATTTTATTGTGTACACGTAGTTTTGTTTGTATGTAATATATGTATGTGTATTGAACTAGGCGAGGATTGTGATTTGATTGTGCTGGTTTTATAGATTAAACAGTTTAGTTAGCACGATGCAAATCCGAACGATCGTACCGTTAATCCTTTTCTATTTTTTTGCTCACGTTTGTTCCTATTTCATGGGTTTAAATAAGAGCTATTTTGAATACAGCGTATAGTCTAGGATATATTGCAGCAAGTATAGTTTTTGTGAAGATAGCTACAAGTGCCTGTTTGTTTTAGAAAAAGGGTCTTTCTTTTTATAAATTGCTTGATACTTACAAGATTTTCGCAGAAAAAACAACCGAGAATTTTCTAAAGTGTTAATTTTTTATCAAGAAAATTAAAAAAAAAATCTAATTATCTTTTACTTTACAATTACGAAAGAATGATAAAAGCTAAATTGAATTTCAAAGATTAATAAATAAAAGAATGCTTGTTTTATTTCTCAAGCATTTGATTTCTCAAGCTTCACATGATTTTATATTAATTATTTTGATCTAGATTTCACCTCCCAAATTCTGCAAATACTGTATTCTGTACTCTATCTAAAATTACTGAATACAAAACTGCACAACTATATCAAAACACAAAATCGATTCACGACTTGCGTACCAAATAGCCGCGTGAAAATTCAGTGAAAATAGCCGGATAATAGTTACATACTGACTGATTGATGAACGAGTAGATAATTACTTTTATATTCACAAACATTTTTTCAGTAAAAATATGTGACCCGAATAAAATGGGCTAGTTTGAATAAGAGTAAAAGTAAAAGTTACTTACAAATAGGTTTGGAGAAGATAAAGAAACGACGCATGGATTCTATAAAAGATGACATGGCTTTGAAGGAGCTGACTATTAAGATGACGGTAAATAGGCACATATGTATGGAACAAGACGGCCTGCGCCGACGAAATAAATTGAGATTAGGAAAAGCCGACAGAAGGATGAGGATGCAATAGTTACTTTTTATAGTTAACTTTATACAATAGTCATAAAGGATTTAACATCAGTCACATATAGACTAGGAGATAGGTAGTTCAAAAATACTACTCACAAAGTTATTGAAATATTTAACGCAAAATATGCATGCTGTGGGTATAATCTAGATTGTTGTACCTAGGTACCCATATAATGCATATTTTGTACAAACATGGATGGGAAACTTTTTTCAACTTAGGGCTATATTTATAAGGGAAATCTAAATTTGAACCCCATGGAATGCTACATCATAATATAAACACTATGATTGACGTTCAAGCCGGTGAATTTAGGTACTGCAAGCGAGCGATATTTATGTGCAATGTTCGTCAACGGCAGTCACTGGCTTGTGACGTACCACATACATATATAGGGTCGATAGGGTCGCTACTCACTGTCCCAACACTATGTTATATGGCAATCAGTGTTTACGATTTGCGCGTCTACACTATTTTGGAGAAATAGAATGAGGAGTGATGTTTTGAACAAAAGAAATACGGAGTCATCTCTGTAAACGGATGTGCAGGTCTGGCAGGGTTTTATTTCGAAGAAACTCTTGTTTATACATAATCTTGTTAATTTATATCTATACTAATATTATAAAGAGGAAAGATTTGTATTTTTGAATGTAACGAATAAACTCAAAAACTACTGAACGATTTGAAAAATTATTTCACTATTGGGAAGCTATACTATCCCCGGGTGATATAGGTTATATTTTATCCCTATATTCACACGGGAACGGGAACTACGCGGGTGAAACCGCGAGGCGCTGCTAGTTCACAAATAAAATAAGACAGCTTTAACGCAGTCAGTACTATTTTTTATTTTTTTATTTATTTATGAAAAGTTACAGAGAAACAAATACACTTATCTTCTGCCAAACTGCAGAACAGTTTGTCGGCAGTGTTCTCGCGGGTACAGCTTTCATCTAAGCACTTATTGGCTACTTACTTAATACTATAGTTATGTACTTACACAAAGTCGAAACAAAAAACAAAAAGTGTAGGCATAGGTACACACTAGATATCCAATGACGGGTTCAGGTCGCATTGCCAACCAGGCCAGTACGAGCAGCGCACGAACACAACCCAAACGCCCCGACCCCCGCCGGAGGGAGACAAGCAACACAGCGCGAGCGAGACGGACGAGAATAACAACACGGCGCGCGCGCACGCTAGTCCGGCCGGCCCGCACCTGCCCCATCATTAGTTATCAGCTTATATTCACAACACTATAATACAACTATTTTTTTATAAGATCTTATGCTAAGGACACAAACCCAAATAGTGTTTACGTAGGACATTTTTTAAGGCATTTTTAGAAACTGCTTCAGTTGTAATTTGCGTTGGAAGTTCATTTAATAATGTCGGAACTAGCCATTGCCGCGTCCTTTGACCGAAATAATTATTTACTTTAGGGACTAAGTATTTATTTCTATGTGTTGCTTTACGGGTTGCCGGTTATAAACTCTCTTAATTTTGTTTTCGTTGTTATTGTGGTGTTCCAAGATTATAGTTAACTTAACTTTGCTTTGTATAGGTAATATTCTACAAAATTTAAATAATTTTTCGTACTCCTTATTAATATTATCTTTAGTTGCCTTGTTTGATAGTAATTTTAATAGCCGAATTTGCAATATTTTTATTTTATTTAAATGTACTGGAAACGTTAGTCCATAAGCAAGCCAATCCGTAGTTTATTGTTGCATCTGCGAGCGCGTGATAAAGAATGTACAGTATTCGCTTACTAACTATATATTTTAAATTATTCAGTTTACCTAGTACTGAGCGCAGTCTACCACACACATTGTCCACATGTGCGTCCCATGTAAATCTTTCATCAATAGTTAGTCCTAGGTACTTATAGTTCGCTACTCGCTCAACACACTCACACTGACAGTTCACCTTGTTATCATGAAGGCATTCATAAGAGTGGCCCTTTACAGAGACAGGCATTTTTAGCTAAGCGGTTGTACGGAGACGATATCAACATACATTTGGTTTTATTTAAGTTGATAAGAATACCATTATCGTGCGCCCATTTTACTATATTATCCAAATCTTCTTGCATTACTAATGTATGCAGGTAAATAGGTAATGACAGTACTTTTATCAATAGATTAGCACTTAGCCCGCGACTTCGACTGCGCAGGTTTAGTACAAAAAAATCCATCCCCGTTTTACCCCGGGTAGAGTTTCGTAAAATCCGTTTTAGCGGATGTATACACCCTATAAGGAACTTACCTGCCAAATTTTAAGTTTGTAGTTCTGAGATTTTATTATTTAGAGAGTGGTATTTCGCTTTTATATACATATTACGACAGTTACCATACTTTTAATGCCTTTAAATAGTACTGTACTACTAGGAAAAATAATAACGTCTGAACAAAAAAAAAACCATTCAATTATAATTGTTAACATCCTATGATTCATTATCTAGGTACACATATTACACTTACATGTTTACCTTATAATTCTAAGCAACCTTTGGCAGTCAAGGGGCTTAGGAGTAAAATTTCTTTTGTGGAATTTGTTCGAAAGAGTCACCGCAGCCCTGGAGCGCAAAAGGAGGAACACGGTTGGGTTTTAGTCAGTAAGATTCTGACACTCCCTTCCGCTCCGCCCGGAGCGGAGGAAGTCGTTTGATGATTTCCCAACCATAAAATAAAAGGCGTAATAATTGTCGGTAATTTATTTATTTTTAGTATTTTGTGTTGGTTGGTGGTTATAATTATGTATACCTAATAATGTTAGCTTCTGCCATGTGAATGTCGAAGTTTAACCCAAGGGAACACATTCCTGGGATGAAAAGTATCCTATGTCTTATTCCAAGTAATGGGTCTAACCGTGTGGCAAGTTTCCTCCAAAGCCGTGTAAATGTACTAGGCAGATAGAGTTGCTTTCACATTTATAATATTAGTATAATTTACCTACTACCATCATTATGTACATACCTCTCATTGAGAATACTACGAAATATTTGACAGTGTGTGTGCTTAGTTAAAGGGTGTCCAGCGGAAGTTTACCAAATTTAAATTGTCATTGCTCGTAAATTAGCAGGGTGCGGTTAGTAAGAGTAGTACCGTTATATGCGTAGGTTTTGCGGATTTACTAGTCGTACTGCGCATTTGCAGGTGAACAGTACTTAAAGGTCGGCGATTCATTGGTACTTGCGGTAACTGTGAAGAAAAAAAAGTGTACTACAGTAAAAAAATCACATTATCATAAAAAGGAAATGAAAGTTTCAGCATAATTACAGCAAGATAAGGCCACTCAACCGACAGCTGCAATTACAATTGAGAGGCAGAGGTTACATGTTTCCAATAAATTAATCAGCAAGTACGGAGACATAACATGGTCACCTAGGTCACATGATCCCATATCGTGCGCCTTTTTATGGAGGTATCTCAAATCAAGAGATTAAAATATCAAGCCCAACTATTCATGCATTCCAAGAAAATATTCGTCGTGAATTTGTTGATACTGAACCCACACAACTACTTTTGTGTGTTGTGCAAATTTAAGAGTCCGATTGAAATAGTGCATAAACACTTTTAACATTGTTTTTAATAAATAAAATCCGCATCGCCAACTTTTATTCAGTTTACATAAAAAATGAGAACCTCACTATAGTTTTTTTACGGTTACATTAAACTTTAAAATGTTCTACTGGACGCCCTATATAATTGAAAAACTGGGCGCTGACCAAAGCTTTTGTTATGTTGATGTTTATGGTTACCATAGTAGGTATATATGTCTTACAATGTATGTAAGTACCGATAGCCCGACTGCTTTTAATGCCGACTGTACTTGCTGCTATGTACAAGTAGTCAATTAAAACTATTTGTCAGAATAGTGGGAGCAAAATAAAATTAAGCGAACTGTGTTGAAGGTTGTCTAAAATATTTTTATAAAAAGTAAGCAAAACTTGCGGTAGCAAGATGTCACATGAACACCGGCGGCAGATTTCCACATCAGATACGAGCACTGTCGTAGATATCTCGTATGCATTTCATTCGCCGCTGGTGCGAGATTATGTTTCTGGCTTCGCGCTAACAACGTGTTTCAGAATATTCTGTGTCGAGTTCAGAACGAGCTTCATAAAAACTTTTTATACAGCGCTCATTTAAGTTGACATATACACACATAGTTTATTATTATATTTACATTCTAAAAAGCGGCGATATCATTTTACATACATTGTAACGACTGCAAATAAGTGTGCCTGCCAATTTATATTTTCATTTCATATTCCCGAATACAAAGGATTAGTCTACTCTGCTCCACTATTCGTCCCACTAGTGTGGCACAATAGATTTGCCACATTTCTAGTGAATTTTGCACCACGGAAAAGAATTAGTGGGGCCGAATACACTCGCATGACGTCATAATCATAATCATGTTTTATTTGTGTAACAAAGGTGAATATTCGGCCCAGTAGCGCTGGCACTGTTGGAATCAATAATTGAATAATGTTGAAAATAAATGCTGTTTAACAATTTATTTACCTACCTATAAAGTACCATAAATATAAATGATTGAACTTGAGTTTGAAGTTGAGTTGGTAACAGTGAGTTTAAATTAAATTTTGCAGACGAATAGTTTATAAACTGAATTAACACAGAATTAGTATTTTTATTCTGATAAATGTTTTATAATAATGGGGCGGAAACAGAAGCATAGAAAATAACTGAAGCCAACACTGGTTAAGGCTCACAAACTACCAGGAGACCAAGACGTATTTCCGAACTTGAATCATAAACGGTATAGATGTACAAACTTAGGTAACAGTACGTCCAGCAGCTCTCGCTAATAGAATTACATTTTGACTAGATCCTCTGGATCCTGATATCTAGTTTGCACCACAGTGTCTGGTTAGCCATTGCCAGCCGTAGTGGTGAAAAATTTACTAAGACGTCATGCGAGTGTAGGTATTCTGCCCCACTAATTCATTTCAGTGGGGCAGATTGCACTCTAAAATTGTGGCCTGTCTATTCTGCCCTATTAGTGGGACTGCCAGTGAGGCAAAATAGACTAGTTCAATAAAAACTGAAAAACTGAAAAACTTATTTTGAGCCCTGATTATACCCATAATCGGGATACAAAATAAGTTTTTATCCTACACAGGTACGAACATAGTAGGTACCTATCTAATGGTGATAATATATGTAAGCCAATTTAGATAAGTAAAAGCCTAGCATCGCCCCGCGGTTTCACCCGCGTAGTTCCCGTTCCCGTGGGAATATGGGGATAAAATAAAGCCTATGTTCACCGGAGATAGTGTAGCTTCCCAACAGTGAAAGAATTTTTCAATCGGTCAAGTAGTTTCGGAACCTAATCAATGCAAACAAACAAAAAAGCAATCAAATCTTTCCTATTTATAATATTAGTGTAGATTATTCTTTTTCTACTTATAGGAGTGTTGAATACGGTGACAATTGCAAAAATGTAAGAAAAGCGATTACAAGTTCCATTTTGTTGAATCAAATAATGTAAGTCCGCATCGCGACGCAATACCTTGGCGTAGATAGTACGTAAACATTTAAATGGCGTCCTCATACCTGGATAAATAAACATATGTGTGTAGGAACCTACGTGTGGAATTGTCCAGCGAAATAGGGTCTCTCAAACTCAATGAGGCTGGCTTTCTCGACGGGGTTTATTGAAAAGGCTTCAAAGTGGAGGGCTAGGGCAGAGATCCAGTTATATTGGTGGCTTTACGATGGACCGGCAGCAATTCGTCTCGTCACTCTACCTACAGCTTATCGAGCAGTCCACACTCTCGGCATATGCTAACTGAAACTGATTTACGACGCCGATGACAGTTTATTCAACAACGGTGGATATTGTTTATTAATTGCTACAAGGCCTACATGATGAGTCGCGTTGTTGTGGTCGTTCATATGAACTGGTGCGGTTTAGTGATCGCGATGCTGTGGCTAATATAAAAGGGAATATGCACTAGAGATGACTCTTGTGGTCGAATGGTCGAACATTATAAAATGAAGTAGGAATATAATGACATAGGTAGGTACTTTATCATCATTATGCGCCTAGATACGATTTTGACAATTTAATTTGGCCAGCTATGTTTTAAATAATTTAATTTAATCATTTTTACGTAAGCTGGTACCAGTTACCAGCTGGAACAACTTTTTTTAAAAGAAATATCAAAGCAATAATATTGTGAAAATTAAGAGTAGGGGTAACAAATCCTTATTGGTGCACATCACCTATACGGTTATGGCAGTAAGGGAACATTATTTTGGGATCACGATTGGAAAAATAACAAACCACAAACTCAATAAGAATCAGACTTGCTAGTGCTGGATTCAAGGTAAATTATCAGATCCTTCGGTTAGTTTTGTGTGTTCATGTGGAAGAAAGAAAAGTTGGTTATTTTATTACTGAATAGCTTTTGCCTGCGGCTTCGCTCACAGTAACCGTCTCCAGTGTTCCAACTATCTTTGTTGCAAAATTTGTCTAAATCGATTCAGGAATATACATACGTATATATATAGGCGTGCAACGTAACAAAACAGCAAAGAAACTCACTTTCACATGTATAATATTAGTTAGGATTGTTTGTACGCATTTGTCTCATATACTCGTAGTTATGCATTAATAACTTACGGTCTATCAATATTTTAAACAAACTCGGACGTGCAAATAAAATAGGAATCGATTAAATCTGTCAAAATAGTATAAAAGAGATCAGCTAAATGCGGACTATTTTCGATGTAAAATCATTCTTGTTATCGACGCCATGCACGAAGTGTCCATTTTCATTCGCACACAGCGGCTATTTTACTCATGTTATGTATCTATTGTGGTACCTAAGTGTATTTACATTCTCTAATTGTTTTTAAAGAAAGTAAAACATACATACTTACCATTAAAAAACAAGTGCCACACTCCTAAATAGTAACACTGGTTTGTTCCTACTTTTGTGTTCAATACAGAATACTTTATTTTACTCTACCTAGTCGGTTATAGTCCAAACAGATCCTTTTTTCCATTTAAAATGCTAGCACCTGCGATAAATCGAAATAAATCGACAGGTCACAGTTTAATGGCAACTCAAGGCGACAGCAGCTGACGCGCGTTTTATGATTTGTCACATTAATTTTGTAATTTTTTGCCCAGAAACTGGGCCGCTGTTTTGTATTAAATAAATCTATTAAAGCTGCTACATAATTTAATTATGAATCTTTTTTATATTTATTTATTTAGTACTGCCATATCGCATGCATGCATCATTTAAAAGATTTCATTTCATAAGTGGTCTGAGGCACACGCCAACAATGGCGTTCATAGCAGTCTTAGGCTCGGTGTTAAAATATAGTAATATAAAAATAAATCATCATCTGCCTAGCCTTTTCCCAACTACATTGGGGTCGGCTCCCAGTCAAGCCGGATTCAGCTGAATACCAGTATTTTACATGAAGCGGCTGCCTACCAGACCTCCACAACCCATTAACTGGGGAACACGGCACTTCTTGGCAAGACTGGTGTCAGATTTTCTGGCTTCGACAATCCGTAACGACTGCCAAAGATCTCCAAATGACAGCCGGGACCAACGGCTTAACGTGCTTTCCGAGGCACGGAGAAGTCTCGTTATGTTAAGATGGTCACCCATCCACAGACCAACCTCGGCAAGCGTTGCATAACCTAGATGATCGACCCGTGCGGCTGTTATAATTTAGCCACGAGCTCCTCGAGTAAACGAGTAATATAAAAATACAATACAATTAAAATTCAAACAAAAAAAACTATGACTTACCTTGTGGTTTTTATGCTAAGCTACAATATAGAGAGTTGGTTAAGGGTAGGAAACCATAACAATCTCGAAAATCACTATTACTTATTTAAAAAAAAACAGACCACGGTAACCTTAATAAAAATAAATCATTACAGCTAGGTACATGTAAAGCATGGTGGACATACAAATTCCAATATCAATAATGTAATTAATTGCTCTGATTGAAATGAGTTTCTGATAAACATTAATTTGTCATTAATTGAATTTATATTGTTTTACTTCAGGCTATCTGCACACGGACCAATTCGATCGACGTTGCTGCTGTCACTAAATGTAGCCGGTGGCAACATAATCAGCCTTTTAACGTTCCCACTACTGGGAAACAGGCCTCATCTCTAGGAGAGGGAATGGGCCGTAATCCACCACGCGGGCCCAGTGCGGGTTTACCGGTGGCAACAATTCACTGTAGTTACAGCAAAGTGGTGAAAGTGTTTCTCGCTAATCAGTAGTGGCGGTCGCGAGTGGCTCATGTGTGAATACCCTTAATACTGGTAACCGACAAGTGTCTTCTATAAATAGCAAGAAACAAAGCGCAAGAGTTTCGACACTTTCTTCAAAATATTAAGTTAAGCAACAGTTCCATAGTGTAGGTCAAAATTAGATAATGACACGAAATAATGGGAAGAGAAAGGTACGGGTTTATGCTTTCATATTTTGTATCCAGGCGATGCCGGGGCAGATCGCCAGTTAGTATATTTTAAACTAGCGACCCGCCCCGGCTTCACACGGTTGCAATGCTGATACTAAATCTCTATTATATTATGCATTTATAATTATTTAGTTGAATTTAAAATGATATGATTTGTTTCGTTTATTCTAATGTTGTGTAAGTAGGGTACTTTGCCAACTAAGCAAAGTACCTACGGTTTACATTTCTAGGTAAACCGTGGAAAAATTGAAAATTATGGATCAGACTAGGCTATTTTACGATTATGGTTCTTAAGAGCCCTTTAGACCTTTTCTGACTTAAAATGTAATTTAAATTCGCAATCTTAGCATGCTTACATTTGACATTCAAAAGATGCTTTACCTACATACATAAGTAGATTCTTTAAAAAATGATTTATTTTGCTTTTTTTTTTATTCAAATCCAATGCTTTATAAAAGCACTTTGATAGATGAGGTCGCAGGTTGTCTACTTTAATATTGTAAAAAGTTTTTGTACAGCTTAAATCTTGGTCGAGAGTTTGTTCGGCGCAATTGAAAGAAAACTCTTTCATATCCGATCTAAATGGGTTATTGAAAAGCTCCTTTGTACAAAGATTTTTAGTGTAAGTTTCCACGTTGAGAAGAAATTAGCAATTTCAATAGGCAAATGGACGCTTAAAAAAGTACTTACTTTATATTGCATTTTCTACCTGAAAACGTTCGTATTCACGATTGTCGAAAGGGGTAACGTACAAACAGATTTACCAAAATGTCGTTCGATTAGATGGGTGTGAAATGAGCCGTTGAAATTGCATCAAGGGCTGTGGAAAGGTGTTATTTTGTTACTATAAGTAGTTTCAATGTTATATTGACATTCCGTATTTTAGGTAACATCTGTGGCATTAGGTATTTAAATGAGGAATCGCAAGCTGGACGTATATACACAGAAAATATATTAAAACAAATCTATTAGCTCTCGTAAGTACTGAGGTAATATAAAGATGGAATGAATGCTTACTTATAATAAATCTTGAACCAAGTGTGACATTTATTACACCCGCAAGTAATAACCTAACCGCAGAGCAAACGAAATGAGATATCTTTTATCTCTGGCGATATCTAATTATATTTACCTAGCCGTTTTATGATAATGCAGATTAAGCATTTGCTCCACATTTTATTTCCACTAATCTATGAACGAGCTAAGCTGATGTTAAGTCGAGCTAAGTTGAAATACTAAGGCTTCATGCACCTTTTTACCCGTTTCTTTAAACCCTTTATACAACTACAAATTTGTAGACATCAATTGCTTAGGAGTGTGGATAGTGAAACCTATTGATAAGAAATGATTAGAGTAGTAGTCAAATTATGAAGAAACATTGAAATTTATTGAGAACCGTAATATATTTTGTGCATATTAATCAGCTAAGTAAAACACTATGCCTTAGTCAATAAATAAATTCAATCATCAAGTGAAGAATGAAAGTTTAAATGAAAGTCATCGATAATAACCATAACCTTTTATTGGTAATCTCTTTGTTTTTTTTCACAATGTTTATTTTTACATCTAACCTAGTAGTAAGATGCTCTTTAAACACGTGATTTTTAATAAATGTTAAACTTCATAGTAGTTTTATTTTATGATTGAACCTTTTAATCGGAATTTACCGGTTTTTTTCGCATTTAGCAACACGCTAAATGGAGAAAAAAACCTGTTCGGACAGGCGATTATTTTAAATTCTTTGAATGCAGTTATTAGGTATTGTTTTTTTTAAAGAACCTGTCAAGTGCGAGTCTGACTCGCGCACCGAGGGATTCGACCGAGTCTTCATTTTTTCTGAGCATACATACCTACGAAAGCACTTTCATTCATTAGCATAACATAGCATAATCAGCCTTTTAATGTTCCCACTGCTGGGACACAGGCCTCCTCTCTAGGACATAGAATGGGCCGTAATCCACCACGCGGGCCCAGTGCGGGTTGGTGAATGTCACATGTCTTCTCATTTTTGGTTCTAGGACATGCCGGTTTGCTCACGATGTTTACCTTTACGGTTTTGAGAGCAGTGGTGATGAAATTAATTACGCAAAGTAATGCGCCTGGCTGGGTTTGAACCCGCGACCTACGATTCGTAAGTCGGGACCAATCGGCCACCACTGCTCTCTTTCATTTATTTATTGATTTAATACTTTACGCACACTAATGTACAGAGGCGGACTTAATGCCTTAGGCATTTTCTACCAGTCAACCTTTCATTCATTACGCTTACAAAAATATAGCAAGTGACATTGTAGGACTTAACTTTGTTATTGAAAAAATGTTCTGCTATACATCAATGTTCGTCACAGTAAATTCTTTAACCGAAAATATAAGTTGATAATCGCAAAAAAATATTTTTATATAATAATACTAAAAATTGCCAATTTTTTAAATTGTACTGTAAAAAATAACTTCTTGCCAAATTTCATGACTGTAGGACAGCGGGATGTACCTACCCTATAGATTTTGATTCCCTTGCGTCAAAACATGCGCCATAAACAAAGCATAAACGGCCATCTTTGGATTGCGTTTACTTATGCGTAGATGTTTGATTTTTTCACTGCTTCAAGAGATAGTAGACCTGAGTATTCGATATTACTTTTAGCTTTATTACTCCACGCGTTCCTGAAGAGTCCAGACAAACGTACAGACACACAGACCATTAACAAAGTGATCCTATAAGGGTTCCGTTTTTGCCGACTGAGGTACGGAACGCTTATGAAGTCCTCATTCAGTATTTTTTCTATCAACAGTATTTAAGGGACTTTCCCTCCCTCCATGCGACAAAGTTTTGTGACACCCTGTATATGCTCAGAGGACTAACCGCTTTAATGTACAGTGTGTTTTTAGAAAATTTAACAGTATCATGTTTAATATTTGTGCTCAAACGTGCAGGTAAGCTAGAAGCCAGACTGTTCCCCAGTTCAGGTGTTATGGTATCTCCAGGGAGGTTTCATTAACCGGTGATATTGCGTTACAATGTGCCGGGCCGAAGACAGGCGCTTCCGTTACGCGCTCACTATGTTTTGACCTAATTAATACATAGCCGAGGGCCAATACGGACACGTCACTAATTTTGATTAATTGTAGCACATGAGACGGTTTTGTTAGCGTTTGTTTGCTGGAAATGTATTGTTATTAGGTTTGGGGAAATTTTCTTCCCGCCTTCTTGCTTACCAACTTTTTTTATCGTATTTTCATGAACGCGAATCTAGTGTGATTTAAGAGCGTTTTTTGTTGTATGTATTTAATTAAAACTCACAAAGCGTTAAGAGAAGTAGAGAGTGATTTATCGCTTTTTTATTTAAAAAAAATTTAAATGTTGAACTGTTAACATAATTATATCCACACACCAAAAGTGTATAGGGATCAAGTATGTAAATTTTAAAGTATTAAAAAATATCCAATTAATATTTACCAAATCTAGATTTCCAGACTGGATCTTTACATTAATTCCTATGTTTAAACTAAGAACGTATCCCAGTACTTGGTAAAAAATTAAGAAAATTTGCAATTTTTGCAAAATGTGGGAAGTTAACATATGTATGTTAATGCGACATTAACATACATATGTTAACTTCCCACATTTTGCTATTAAATTGCAAAAAAGAAGTTTTTAATTTTTATTGCAAAGATAAAATAAAGTAATAATCTGTATTTCCACCATTGACACGAATCACACAATCACAGCGACTTGTCATGATAATGATAAATGATATATATTTTTGTAAGTAGGTTAAACATAGAGAGCACTTGAGAGCAGTGGTGGCCGAGTGGTAACGGCTCCGACTTACGGATTGTAGGTCGCGGGTTCAAACCCAGCCAGACGCATTTCTTTGTGTAATTCTTTCATCACCACTGCTCTCAAAACGGTGAAGGAAAACATCGTGAGGGAACCGGCATGTCCTAGAACCAAAAATTCGAAGACTTTTGACATTCACCAACCCGCACTGGGCCCGCGTGGTGGATTACGGCCCATTCGCTCTCCTGGAGAGGAGGCCTGTGTCCCAGCAGTGGGAACGTTAAAGGCTGATTATGTAGGTTAAACATAACACTTTTACAAGTCCAATATTTATGGTCATTTTAAGCTAGATGAAGTCGGTGTTTCCTGGCCGACTACCCTGTGAAGAAACACCGAAACAAACTCAGAGGTCAAAGTCTCTTTTAAAGTCCGTACAATCCGTACTGGTCAAATCATTTGAGAACCATGTAGGTTAATGTCTGAGGTGGCCTTTTGAGGAAAGTGCCACACAGATTTGAGTGGACCTGTCCAGACAGTGCAAGCATTTGTCAGTTACCGTGTAGCTCAAACTTAGAACTTTAAGGAGCTCAACGACCCGATGAACAACCAAGAAAGAACATTTGGGTGGGCCGCAAAAGTACAATTGGTTTGATGTTGTAGACACAGTATTTACTGGGCCATCCTTTTCCTACTGAAGGCCCTAGGCACGTTAGGATGCCCGATACGAATCCAAAAATCGCGATTTTTTTTGGGATTGACGCTTTCTGTACTTCCTCAATCTGATTAAATCTTGGTAAGGTAGATAAGTTACCAAACGGTTATTAAATGTGGGTTAACTGCACATGACAATCAAATCTTCCATTAAATATTGTTTTTCTTAAAATGTTTAGGTAATATTTATCAGTTATCGTTAGGTCATCTGGCAGAAATTAGGGGATGTATCTCCATGAAACGCGTGGCCTTGGATCCAGAGAGCCCAGTGGAAAAGGAAGGCCTGAGTATTTAATCATTTTGGCTCCTTTTTTTTTTTTTTTTTTGGATGGGAAATCATCAAATGACCCCTCCCGCCCTGGGTAGGGAGTAGAGAGTGTCAGACTCTTACTGACTAAAACCCACCCGTGATCCTTCTTGTGCCCTATGCGTTCCAGGGCCGCGGTAACTCTTTCGAACAAATTCCGTAACCCTAGCAGGCACTGACCCTATGGGGCCCCGTCCTCGGTGCTGACGGCTCCTTGAGGCGCGCGTGGAACACAACGCGTCGTCGACTCAACCTGGTATCGGACGGCGAGCCACCCACACTCACCGTCCCCAGGCATCAGCCACTGCGCAATAGCACAGCGGCCGACTTGTCTCTGGAGGAGGCCGAAATGGGACCATTACTGACACTCCATCTCAGCACCCTCCCGAGTGTTGGGAGTCGCAGCACCCGCAGCAGAAGCGGCAGTGGCGGCGACGGAAGCCGCGGCGGCGGCGGCGGCTGAGGCGACGGCGGCGGCGGACCTCTTGCCCCTGGTCGGGGCAGATGGCGCGCAGGCCCTTCCCCCAGCCCAGTGCTCGGCCGGCTTGCCAACAGCCGCACATGCAACGCAATGCGGCGTGGCCTCGCACGAGCCGGCCTTATGACCGGGCTGACCACAGCGGAAACAGAGTCCGCTGCGGTCGACCTCCGAGGGGCACATAGCTCCCGTGTGGTTACCCTCATGGCAGCGGTAGCACCTCAGAGGTCTGGGTTCCAGCAGTTTTACCCGCGTAGACACCCATCCCACCAAGAGCCTTCGGCCCTCCGACACAGTTCTGGCCGCCGCCACGGGGCAGCTCACCACAAGGGTTTGCATGCCCGTGTTATCAGGACGGATGGTGCCTGCCTTGACAAGCTCGGCAGAGCACCCCCCAGTCCTCGCGACGGCGGCCACAACTTCCTCTTCCGTCACGGAGTCATCCAGGCCCATTATGCGCATGTCAATGCGCTTAGTCGGCCTGGACACCCGAACCTCGTCCGCGAGTAAGACCGCCCTCAGCCTTTCGGCCAGGGCATCCGCGAACGGGCCACTCTCCGCTCCGGCGAGCTCGAGCTTCCGGGCACCGGTCAAGGTCCTCCTGACCCCGATGCCCCCGCTGATGCCCAGCTCTTGGAGGCTCACCGCCTCCTTCGCCCGCGTCAATACGGCGAGATAAGTCACGCCCCTCTGTTCCGCTTCCGGCTGCAGTGTGAGCATCATTTTGGCCCCTAAAACTACACTTTAAAGCTTTAAAAGTCAAAATGCGTCCAATAAAACCTAGAAATAAATAAATGTGGTTGTGGTGGTGGTAGTCGTCTGGTGTGATGATTATGATTTTCAGTCATGCTTACATAGTCTGTTGTAGAGTTGTTACGGTTTGAGTATGTACTTAATACCGTCTTCTCAAATTTGATTTCATTAATATTGTTCTTCGAATTGTTCAGTTTATCATATTCTGAGTTGAGCTAAACTACACGATTACTAACAAAAGCTTGCACTGACTGGACAGATCCAGACAATTCTATGTGGTTTTTCAAAAGATCACCTCAAACTATAGATCTTGATCGATCTGGACATTAAGAAACACCGTGACCTCTGAGTTTATTTTCTTTTTTCTTTCTTTTCTTTGGAGAGGAAATATTGTAGGTACTTTTTAAAAATTGTATTTGTTAAAATACAATTTACGTAGGTAAATAACTTCATAATTTTTCGATTACTATTTCTTATTAAATTATACACATAACTTTTATATAATAATCATGGGTTACCGCCATTTAAGACTAGTTTTAAAATTTTAGATGAATAATCAGATTTCCATTTTACTCCACCAAACTACTACCGTTTCGCGATTATTAGTTCTATTACAGTCAAAATGATAACGGTATCTGTACAAAATGTCAGAGCAGATGGTTGGATGATACTATACACATAGAGAAATGGACTGAGCGTTCGTTATCCGGATTTGAAGAAGTGAAAAGTGTGAAAGAGACAAAGTTATCATGCGACCATGTCTTGCAGAAGCACATTAGCTCTACTCATAGACATACACATCGTGTGAAAAGACACGGCATACTTACCTATTGGTGGTATTGATAGATAAAAGTATACTTTTGATATGTGTAGCATATCTTCTTTTTTAATATCATACACTATATTAATTACAAAGAATACAATTCTAGAAACCACTTTAATGTGTGACAAAATAGGCGGCTATGTAGCTAAAAGCGATCTTTTTACTCAAATTAATATACCCTTTGCTTCAACACAGTTGCTTTGTCTCTCTCTACAGAGTACTTCATTTTGTGGCATTGTTACTCAGTTCATTCCTCTACGTCTACCGATGGCACACATGTAAGTAATCCTATAATTACCTCAGTGGAGAGAGGCTCCATTTTCATTGGCCGTAAAGCTCGATGGTTCTACTACAACACTGGACCTCTCCTATTGCACTATAAAGTGTCGGCTAATAGGGATTACTACACTTTCACGTGCTAGATTTAACTTTGATACAGATTTCGGACAGCGTACGTAAATAAGTGGGTATGTTTCAGAAGCTCAATCTTGGTAATATCTGTTTTGTGATTAAATAACCATGTAGTGCTAGGTGGAGTTCCGCAGTTTCTGCCTGCACTTGGGAACACGGCATAAGCTCATGTTATTGTATTTACATATGTATGTATAGGAAATGCCGTTTTTAATTTGTTGGTTTTACAATGTATTCTTTTAACTTTGTTTTTGCAGTCGGGAAATAATAATATCTCTACCTGCAGGAATGTAAAAACCAGCATCGGTAGCAGTAACTGCCTGCTAATGGGAACATAATTTTGAGAGTGTTCCTCGAGAGTGTTGTTCAGAAACAGCTGTCTTGTTATCTGTTCTGTAATAGCCTGCTGAGATCTTAACAATCTGGTTTCAGACCTGGCCATAGCACGGTGACAACTCTAGTACTACTCTAAAATAACCGACGACATTAGACTAGCTATGGAAAATAAATGTCTAATGGTTTTGGTTTTACTGGACTTCAGTAGTGCCTTTAACTCAGTTGACTTTGACATCCTCTTAGGAGTCCTATCCTCCCCTTATATCTCTGCACCAGTAATTGAGTGGTTCAAATCTTATCTTCGGGGCCGCTCGCAGTCTGTTCGATCACATGAGGATTCCTCTGAATGGGGTGATTTAGCTGCGGGTGTTCCTCAAGGTGGCGTCCTTTCTCCTCTTCTCTTCTCAATTTTTATAAATGCTATCACAAAGGTCCTAACTTCTAACTATTATCTCTATGCAGACGACTTGCAGTCATATCGACATTTTAAAGTGTGTGAACTGGATGGAACGATGGCGGCCATCAATGATGACCTTGAAAATATCAACAGGTGGGCAAAATCAAAATCTCAAGTGCTCATTATTGGTGGCAGATACATGCTTAACCCATTAGATTGCCAGACTCTGCCGGCAGTAGTATATGACTCGGTGCCCATTGTGTATTACAAGAGTGCTAAAAACCTAGGTGTCCGTATTGATACTAACCTCTCTTGGGAGGTTCACATTGGTAAGGTAAGTAAAAAGGTTTTCTACTCAGTTTCTTAAACGTCTCCAAAAATTCCTACCATTTCACACTAAGGTCAGGCTTGTTCAATCTCTGCTATTTCCGCTCATAGACTATGCGGATGTCTGCTTTCTAGATGCAACGGAGGTACTCCTAAACAAACTCGAGCGGCTGCAGAGCTTGTGCATTCGCTTTATTTTTGGGCTCCGCAAATACGACCATGTGTCAGAGTTTCGGACCAAATTGAAGTGGCTGCCAATTCGGCGTCGGCGAGATACCCATATCCTATCCATTCTCTACACTATCCTACATAATCCTAATTCTCCTAAATATCTTCATTAACACTTTGAGTACTTCATTCTGAGGGGTAAACCCTGTCGCACTACCAATTCTCTCCCTTCTTCTTCGTACTCCGCGTCACACCTCCAGCTGCTATGATGGCTCCTTCTCAGTTACTGCAGAGCGTCTCTGGAACTTTCTTCCACACCCTGTACGCGACAGCCCTTCTCTTGATGTATTCAAGAAGAAAATTAAAGAGCATTTCCTTTCACAATGATATAATATTAGTAGATATGTATGTATATATATATTTGTATTTCTGTATGTATGTAAATATACAGATCTATATTATCTAGTACACTGGATCCTAACATCTACTGATCTCTCTCTATCACTCAAAGGTTTGCTGGAAGAAAACTTAACTTTGAGTTAACCTCGCCTTTATACATGCAATTTATTATGTATAATACTTATAATATAAGTTGTTTTGGAGTAGGTACAGTAAAGAATTAAAAAAAAAAGAATAATTTATGGGTTGGTAGGTATGTACCACATAAACAGAAGTAAAGGTCTGAGCTCAGCCTGTCTACATACCTATGTAAGTGTCTTATAAAAGATAATAAATAAGCACGATTTTATTAAGAACAAAAGGTGTTATGACTTCCAACAATATCCATGTTTCACGCAAAGTTGTGGGACATTTCTGGAATTTACAATGTTCTAAAATATTGTTATACGCTATTGAGTATTATAAGTGTAATCCCAGCATCGCGCGGCTTAACGTTACTTTATTGTTGGCAGGAGATCAGCACGTGAAGGATGAAGGTGCGCCGCCAACTTTCATGGAGATAAAACTTGTTTGTTAGTTATGTCTTCGTATTAAACGACCACCCACACACCACCTCGTCCCAGCAATCCATCCCTTAACTTATCAAATCATGGATGAAAATGATTACAATCATTATCCTCTTATACTTTACTATTATGGGAATGAAAATTTAAATTAGTATTAGGAGGGATGCAGTAAAAGTAAAATAAATTAGGATGTAAAATACCTATAAAACAGAATTAGCCCGAAATAAAGATTTTCTCGGAAATTTGCTCCTTCCTCGTTTTCCGCAAGATGTGAACATAGGATACGAATCTCATTACCATGATTACGGTATAATTTTGTTTAAAATTGTTTCCCAATTAGTGGCGCGCGTAGTATTTCCGTTCGTCACTGTCCCGTTCAAAGTGTGAATAGAAATTTCGTAGTGGAGGTAAAATTAGCGTGAGTTTATACGGGCATGTCCATTGCAGTGTTTGGAACAGGTCAGGACAGGCGGCCGACCGCAGTTTGCGCTCGCCGCCGCATCGACTGCAACCAACTGGTTTCCCGGCGGACTGACACAGGAAATTAATATAAATTCCTATCGCATAAACTCGAAACGGGCTCAGTATGCTGTCACGCAGACAGTGATGAGGCCTATTGTGTGAAAGTGATTCAATCGAACCTCACTTCCCTCGTTTATTCACGTTAGTTTGAATGTGAATGTGGTGTCAACTGGCTCGCGTATATTGTATACTATATATTTGTATAGGATGATTATGTTTAGAATTGAGAGTGTTTCACGACTGTTATTTTGCGTTTAGCGATAGCTGAAAGTTGGACGGAGAATATTAGTTATTTTCTTATAAATATTGAAGTGTTTTCTAAACGTATATCATAGTGACATGAAATACAGGCAACGCTCTCTATATCTCAGCATTTTCAGGAACGTTTTATTTAGGTATGTATTTGTTTTAGGCGGTTGAACTTGAACATCCTACAAGCCAATAAAACACCAATCCCATGTCAAAGTGCACATAGACAATTTTGCATACTCAGAGAACAAACAAACGTCACCTGAATAAACACTTTACAACGCAATCCCGCCTACTTAGTGGCAATACCATCTGACAAAAGAGTAGAATTGCTCTGACGTTCAAAATGAAACAGTCGCTTTGTCGATTTTGCGGGGATCCTTGTAACGACACCTTTATTGAAAACGTACTGTGTGTGATTCGTGACTCTTTTCACGAGAGACGCTGCATGCCTACGTGTTCGGGTCACGACTTTTATTATACCTAACTATCTCTTACGTTTTTGTCTCGTTGCACGTCAAGAGAAAATTAAGGAAAAGTTTTTCTACTACTCTGCCAAGGCTTCCTCAATCTATATTTAAATACAACGAGTATAAAATAAGGAGCGTAAGGTTTTCTTAAGCTTTCACTTGAACCCGTCTTGACGAAAAACTTCACCTATAAAATCCTTAGCCCAGGATTAAAAAAACACTTAATGGTGAAACTCTTATAAAAGTTTTCTTGGTGTTAAATAGTAGGCGGTGGGATTAAAGCGTTTATTGGCTTGCTTAACTTTGTCTCTTAATGTCTTGAGGTGTCGTATTTTAAAGTCGTTGTAATTGACTTCTCTTGGCGCGAAGTTAGATACACTTAACAGAGCTTTGTATAGGTACACGCTGAAATGCAAGCTGGAAAGTTCGTACGCCGAGAGAGCACAAAAGTTTGGGATTTCTATGGTACCCGACATAAATATTAATACTTACGTGTTTATCTTTCCAGATTTGAACAGGGACGAAGAACAAACATGTGATCGTCAAGTTCATTTATTACAACGACGGGTCGGATACAATGGGTTGTCGAGATTTTTAAAATGGACCCTTACCATCTAAAATGTAAAACCTTAATCGTCGCACATTAGAGAGAGTAACGGCGTCCGCTGGCCACGAGCATCAAAGTCGCTTATTGTTACGCCACGCTCCTGTAAAAAGATTAGCACATTTGCCGTTAACGATCCCGAAAACAGGGCCACATCAGACAGCATCGGGGCCGGCGAAATAAAACGAAATAGCAATAAAAGTAAATCGACGGGCCCGGCCCGGGGCGCTCTACGTGCCGGATTAAATCAAACGTTATTCGTCTTAGCAAATTACGGTTCATGTTTTTGTACATTCCCAGGACTTGATGCGCGGAAATGTAAGCCGGCTGAAAAGTAGATTTAAATGCAATTTAGCAAATCCCGTCGAAGGGAATTCCGGTGTTCCGTCGAGAAATGAATTAATGGCTACCTGAAAGAACATGAATAAGTTAATTTTGGGGCATTTTTGGGTTACGACTGTATGTGTTTTGCGCTAGAAATATACGTATATGTTAACGTAAGATTTAAAAAAGTTTACAAACTACATTATCTAATTATGATAACCGTACGTACCTCGATAAAACACGGTCCTTATCCTGCCTCGCGTATTGAAAGTAGTCTACAATATAAGCTAACTATTGTATGGGTTTACTACGTAACTTCCAGCGACCGAGGTTTATACGTTGCGTTTAAGTCCTCGCGAACAATATTAAAGCCACGATAAACTTAAAAACAAGTTTAATCCGGCTTGCCGCGGACTCCATACCTTCATCCGAGGCAATCTGCCTGCATTGCCGTTGAATTAGTCTGCTCTAACGGCTGTGAGCCACTCATTTATTTATATTACACTTGCCTATTATTTTTGTCTGGGAATGAAAATTAGTTAGAAAGTTAGTGTGGCATCAGGCAATTATTATCATTTTCGCATTCTTGAATCACCAAACGACTGCGGTGTTGGAAAACTGCGTTGGTTTAATTCCTTCCCGTAAGAGTAACGGGTTGGTGGTAAAGAGTCTGAATATAATACACTGTTCTTAATCCATGCGAACAATTTTGGCGTCACATCACACAAGTTTTCGGCGGGACACACAAGGTTGTCAGTCCTTAACTCTCCTCTTTTCTTTCTTTATACGTTTCGACTTCCGCGCGGACAACGAAGCGTGCCCAGCTAGTAGGTAAATAAACCGCGAACATCAACTAATTTCTAAGCGTACGTATTTTTCCTAAACTAACTCCATTGTTGTTGTCCTCCACTAAGTTAGAGAGTTGAGTGTTTGTTAGAAGTTTTCGGGCATCCCGTTGTTTTTGAGGGCTTTGGTGTCTACGTGCGCGGTTACAGGTGATTTTCTACAGTTGAAGTGTTTGCGTCAACTTCCCAAGTATGAGCCGAATCGCAAAGTTTATCTCACTCGGCTTCATTGAGAACTTGCATTGGCGATGTTTGCGCGGAGACAATGAGTTTGTCTTGTGACTTCGATATGCGTGCGAGACTGCGCTTAAACTATTTAAACTTTTATATAGCTCGTCTACTGAGAGCCTTTTAATCCGCTAAGTCACCACTGAACAAAAGGTAAGATCATTTTGTACTTTCTTGTCTGGGGTTGTCTTAATAAAAACTTTGGTCGAAAATGTTCACAATAGATTTTATATTTATTTATTTTTGTTAGTTTCGATTTATGTGTTAGTTCGTATTGATATAATTATTTTTATATTATGTATTGTATGTTGGTAATTAATAAGAAATTCCTACATACTATAACATAGAATCTCAAACAAAAAGAATTCAACGTACCTTACCTATTAAGACAGAAAAAAGAATAGCCACGATCTTTTATGCATCACGGCACCTTCATAACCGACCAGATTTTAATGAAAAAAGTTTCCTTCAAAGACATTTTAAATGCAAAATATTAGCAGGATCTACTTGTAGTTAGGTAGAACCATTTGCATCTGAATGTCTTAATTGTTTTCTGGAACTAGATTACAATGGTACTTTTTTAAGGAAAAATGTGATAAAGCTTGTATATTTCAACGTCGATGTCTCACGGTTACAGTGTGAGCGTGGTTCGGTTTCCGATTGCATTATGGCGGCAGTCGCTAGACATTACTGAAGCCATTACCTTATCTAAAGTCCCTCTCGGATTTATTTAGTTTTCCCTCGCCGCAATTTATCGAAAACCGCTCGATAAAGTTGTCAACAGGAATGGATCTGGAGCCAATTTTAGAGGAGAAAGCACCGAAAAAAAATAAAACGACTTTTTGGTTCTACTTGCTTGGTTAAATCCTAGATGAGATTTTAGATATTTTTCTATTTTGTGGGTCTTCTTATATACATTTTGTGTTGTATGCATTCACGCAAATACAGTGGTGAAGCTGTTTCGCGATGATATCGCTAGAGACTTCGGAGATAGCGTTTTGTCTTTACCGCCTTATATAATGTTTGCCGCTTAAAGCTTGGTGTTGTTGCTGCTATTATATGACAGTGTAGAAACAACATTATTGTTGTATACAACCTATCAAAATAATATATGTTAGTTTGTTTACCTAAGCGGGTATCCGATTAGAAGCATTTATATCCACCTTGTGTTCGGCGGAGGTCCGGACAACTGCGGCGATTCCTCGCCATTCCAACCGACCGATTCCATTGTCGTCATTAAATGTTAAGTATGTATTATAAAAAAATTGTTTTGGAATCTCATTTGAATGGTCAAATGAGATTCCAAAACAACAGAAAACAAAAAATAGAACCCTTTGTAAAGATATAAATATTTTCAAAAGGGCTGATTCAACTCAATTTTTTATAATACATACTTAACATTTAATGACGACACACCGTGCGTCATTCAGTTACATTAAATAAGTTGTTAGACTATTCAATGTACTTATTTTGTTATATTTCTGATTGTTTGTGTTTGTGTGTGTTTATGAAATGTTAAGCTATGGACTGTGGTCTGAAAATAAATGATTATTATTTCCTTTATTCATTCAACTTACACACTAATTGACATTTTTAAATATTTCTTTAAAAAACACATTAAAAAAACATTTAAAAATATAAAAAGTAGCGATCCGCCGGTGTCGGGAGCAGGGTCCAAGCTCACAACAAGAGCCGTATCGAGGCTGCCTTCTGTATCAGGCCCTTTAACCAACCGTTTAACGCCAGCTTCGACAGATGATCGTCGAAACTTTTGGGCATTAGGCCATTAGCCGTAACGAAAATCGGCACAATGACAGCCGAGTCCACATTCCACATATCGACAACCTCGTGTGTTAAGTCGAGATACTTGATTTGTTTCTCTTTCTCAGCTTTCACGAGGTTCTCGTCATGTGAGATGGTAACATCGATTATATTTATCATTGTGCGGCGCACTAATCGGTCTATTACCACTAAGTATATCAGGCTTATTGGCAACAATACTCCTATCAGTGATGATAGACCGATCCCAGTACAACGTGACATGGTCATTCTCGAGAACTGGGAATATTAAGTAAAAATTATTAATTTTTACTCAATATTATAATTGCGTAAGTGAGTTTTTTGTAATTTATGCTTTCACGGCAAAATCACTGAACCGATTTTGACGAATGCGAAAATGCATACTAACGCGTGTGAAGCCGTGAGCAAAAGTTAGTAAGTTTATACTAAGATAACATGAAATTTTGTAGGTACCCGTACCTTAGTAGATACATCGTAGTATAGCAGTAGTCTAATATTAAGATGTTATAAGGCAGTGGAACAAACTGGCAATAGTGAAAACAGTAATGTTTTAGCTGATTGGTCCTGAGAACAAGAAAACTCATGACAAAGCAACTCTATAAAGATATTGTAAATAAAAATGAAACAATCTCAAAGATAAACGCTTTTATTTCTAGACGTTCATTATTTTTGGGATCGCTCTGACTTACTGACGTATTCATTTATAAAATTACTTCTACATTCATTAGTAGAAAATTAATTGGAGTAGGTACCTTTTGTTAATAAATATTGATTATTCAACGTACATCAATTTAGCTTACGCTAAACAATATATTTTGTTTCCTTGTATACCACAATAGGGCCTGTAGAATATCTATAAGTAGGTACGAATATTTCAGGTCAGATTTTTTACATTCAGCTAATAATATTTTTACAGGACTAAAAATTAATGATAATGAGTTTTCTTCTTTGTTTACTTAATCACTTCTTTGTTAGTTCTAGCCTAAAGCTGAAAAAAGTAAATAATCACACTTGTATAAAGTAATTTAACGAAAAGGATGTACCTACAAAGCAAAATTTATAGCTGTTTTCCGTAACGCCGCCAATTAAATATATATTAGTCCACGCTAAAGGCACATTACTCAACATACGGGCAAAGAAATTCCTCGAACAAACTCGACGTTCACGTTTACAAGAGTGCCCGTACGCAAATCCCTTTAGGTGAAAAAAAAAACGAAGGTTTGAAAAGCCAAACTTACCGAAACGTTTTTAAGCTGTTTCCCGGAGATATTGGCGGTCGCCGAAGCTCCGGGAGCATTTTTCACCGAGTCCCGGGGTATCGTTTGAGTAATATATAACATCGGATATTTCGGACGCCGAAATTCGATGGAGCGCTATCTTATAGATTATGTGCACTAATTCCTATTGAAGCGGCGGTAGCTTTGTGAAGTGAGCTTTCGGGCTCCGTATTTAGGCTTTATGGAGGTAAAGGTGTAGTAGTGTAGTGCTTTAGTGAGGTTTTATTGTTACTTGCATGTATTAGTGTAGTACCTTTTGTGTATACTAATTATGTTGGAATCGTTTTGTTAGACTGTTGAGAAAAGCTTTCTTTCAAAATGATATAATTCGATTTGAAATGTAGATTACAATTTGCATGAGCATAAAGCATAATCAGCCTATTAATGTTCCCATTGTTGGGACTCAGGCCTCCTCTCCAGGAGAGGGAATGGGCCGTAATTGACCATGCGGGCCCAGTGCGGGTTGGTGAATGTCACATGTCTTCGAATCATGATTACAAATTGGAATTAAAATAAAATTGAAGCAAAACTTAGAAAAAAAAAATTGGGTATTCCGTACGATAAGCAGGTTGCGTCAGCCGTATTTTCTATCCCTTTATTGATTTTAGTGGCCTATACAAACACAACTTGGGTTCGTTCAAATTACCAATTTAGGATGTTGTTTGATTACGAAAATAAATCAACCGACAATTTATAGGCTTGCATAATTTAACAGGTCTCACAAAACCGATTTAAACATTTCCTTTATTTGGAAACGCGTGCTTGTGTCTGGATATCCGTTGCAACATTTCTATTGATGTCGCTAAAAGAAGAAAGTGGTTTTACATCAATAACCCAAAAGAATTCATAAATACAAGATAAGCGCGGACGAATCCAAGGAGAAACGTTTCAAAGGAGAAAAGTATTGAATAAATAAAGAAATCGACACGTTTTCGCGAACTCTCAATTTATCTAAGAAAATTTTATTCATATCCGGCTCGAGGGGACCGCTTCTGAGGATCTCGACATATGGACACATGTTGAAGACACATAAGCTTTACTTATTATTTTTCCATTCTTTGTGTGCCTCTTATCCGTTCTGAATACGCTTTGATACAATAATTATGTATGGAGCACACCGTTTGTGTCTGATGCGCGACTACACGATCTCCCGTCGGCTGTCTGGAAGTTGTTTCGTCACGAGTACGAATGTACATGTGAAAAGATTAAAAACTTTCTCCACAACGTCTTTGGAAGCTCTAAGCTCGCTGTCATAAGGCAAGTAAAAGCTCGAGTTGAAAAGCGGATTAGGCCCCTTAAGTTTGTTGCGAGGTAAAGTAATATTCGCGAAGACAACAACAAAAAAGAAAATCCTTAGCGTGCACTCCGTTCAGAATATGAAAACGCTCTGACTAATACTTCTGATTAAGTTTTCTCTCAATATTTCTCCCTGCAAGCCACACTACGTTCTGCCTATCATGATAATACTATACTTTGTTGAGTTACATTGTACTACCAATACCACAACAATTTTTTATCTGTAACCCTTGATGAAGACTGTTGAAGTTTTCTTTAATGTAGTTCAGAGTAGGTACCCCAGATATATCACAGTAAATATTGTATAGAACAATGAAACTATTCACAACACTGTTTCCACGCAAGCCTTTTTATCCAAGGGGATTCTCTCGGAGGGTACGCGAATCCGTGCCCTGTTCTTATAATTTCCTTGAATGGTGAACATTTGATTTAAGTACCGTCCCAGAGCTAGCAACGACTCTCTGGGGACCGCCCCGACTATTTCCTTTTGTTTTTGCGCCGTTTTTTTAACAACTTTTTCTCAAAAGGATTCGCTAAGAGGCCAGTACGAATGCGGACGTTTAAAGCAAATCCCGTGATTAGAGTCAAACGATTGACGTTCACTATGGGATTTGGTGAGAAGATTAATGGCAGCTATCGAATGGTAATTACGGAAATGAAACGTGTAAGTTATGCAAATGGTGACCAGCGAGCTTTCGCAGTTGAAACTAATAGTTTGAAAGATCAATTCAGTAAAGATACGGTTTTAGAGCACTAAGTTCTGCAATTGCATATGTACGTAGCTTCTGATTAAACAATAAAGCTCGGTAATACGCGATCGTGCAAAACTGCAAATGTTTTTGTTAGTTTATATTAAATATTGTGCACTTTGATGGGTAGGTACAATTGAGCGGATGCGAGTGGTACTCAGCACAAAGGCTTAACAAGCCAACTTGCTCGGTTTTGTGCATACATAACCCCGCCGTTATTAATCGTACGGTGGCAAGTTTATGCTGAGCCCGCACTTACCTCGCGATTCGGCAGTACATTGTTAAAACTACAGCGCGGAAAACACCGCGCTGCAATTTCTTGTTACGTATGAGCTGCGTGCATTATTACGGAACTTTCGCTGTTTTTATTAATAGTAACAGGACTTTTGCTGTAATCCCTGCCTTGTTTCAAAATTACCTTATTTAAGAGCGGCACTAATTAAAAATGCTCGAAGTAAACCTCTTAATGCGGGTAAAGTCACACTGTTTTATAAATCCGCATAGAGACCTGTGTCAGGAACGAACACTAAAATAAATTCATAGCACGAAGTTTGTAGACAAACAATTTGGCAAGAACGCCAAAAACATCACGATTGTTCTCCATGCCAATACCGTGGATAAATGAATATTCAATAACTTTAAGTTTGTATTGTTTGACCGTATCCTTAAACCGTGGTGTGTTGAGATGTTAATCAAACGGTTTCTATTCATTGATTAGGCAAGCCATTTTCATGATATCGTCAAACGAATAGTGTGTATATTTCATGAAATCACGCTTTGCACAAAATCGCCAATCCACGATCCGGCTATACCATAAACATATTCATAGTTACGCAGGGTTTGTGTAGTTTGCACTGGGTTTGGAGTTCTTTTTGTAAGAAATAAAAGAGGTCAGTGTGGCAACGCGGGAGTACAGCGTGCTCGCTGGATTTCAACCGATGGTTATATTTGCACCGATGTCGTAAGCTACGAGGCCGGCGGCCCGTGTCCACGTGAGCAGTGTGTGCAGCCAGTTTATTACCGCAGATGTAAAGCTTACTTGTTAAGCGGAACACATACTGAAAAACAAACGTAGCCGTCGTTTGCCTACATGGCACACGGACTTTACTGTCCAAATCAAGCTTCTCTTTTTGTACGCGAACTGCGCAACGACATTAGTGTTTTTTTTTGTAGAACGTTCCTAAAGCTTTTCAAAGTGAATGGATGCATTTTGTAGCTGCGTTTTAGCCACTGTCTCGGCATTAACAGGCAGGTAAGTGACACAATAGCATCATCTGCACGCATGCCATGGCGAGATACGAGGCGGCTCGCCTGAAAGCGGTATTGGCTCGTGGTATTGAGCTTCATGCTCCATTGAATGCTGTCCGTTCAACCATTTGCCTATTTCGCCTCCTACGGAGAAATGCTGCATTTGAAATTCACTGCTACAAGTAACGGTCTATAAAACGTAAAGAGTTTATTGCTTATTTCAAAGACATTGAAATGTTTTTTTTTTATTGATTTATTATCAAAATTATAAATAAATAAACCTCATTTTATTTTTGTGTTGCTAAATTTTCTTTATGAAATCCAAATTTATAAATAAGTGTAAAGTGAATAAAGATCTTATTAAATTACCCTAATTCGAATTATGCAAATCTTTCTACAAATCCTTCTCAAATGCTGATTTGCTACGGCGTAGACCGATTCTCGTAGTACTCGTAGGGCGCTACGAAAGCTACGGTTATAAAGAGACCGCGTTTAGTAGGTATAAATTACTTGAGAATTTATGGCAATTTGTGATAACATCGAGAATCATCCTTTATTTAACAGTAATATCGATTTAATAAAACAGAGTAGGTAACGGTTTTAAATTATTCCCTTCAAAATATATTTCAATTTTTATTTTGAAATAAGAAAATGAGATTGACAAAATAGAGGTTCAAATAAAAGCTTTATCAGGAAGAATACAAATATTTATGTTGTTGTCTTGCCTGCTTAGTTAGTGTTAAATACAGAAACATATTACTTAAAAAGGTAAATATCGGTTGTGATTTAATATTGGAGTTGACAATGAAAATAAGTTCGCCCAGAATATTGTACGTAGATCAAAATGAACATACTGTAAAAGCGGGTTAGAATTTTAATATTTCAATTTCATATCTACAAGAATGTCCTTTGAAAGACAACCTCAAAGAGAATAATCATATTTTAGGGAGTGCGGGCAATAATAACGTGTAGTAGGTGGGTACTTGTTAAGAAAAATAGCTCGACAATTTCTTTGAATATTGTTTTGGACTAATAAAAAGCTAAGGATCGGTTTGCAAGTACGTACCTCCTTTTTGTTTTCTCTTGAACCTTTTATACCCTCTTTGTCCGTCGAACAAACGGTTCTTAAATCCTTAAAGCCTGCGAAAAAATTTAGCGAGATGTAAAAGTATTGTAGGAATTCATTCGCTCTACATTGTATGCTGAAATTAATTAAGCTAATTTAACTGTGCGTGTTTATTGGGCAGTTGTTGCTGGTGAAGTTGCAGTCAGTAATTTATTTGCTTGGTAATTATTGGAACATGTATTACGTAGCTCATTATTGTTGATTCGTAACTTCACAGTTGGCGTTCTAATGCGCATGCATCATGATATTTTCATTTAAGTGATGATTGATATGACAGAAAAATTATATTTTCCTTTTTGCTGTTATTATCAATATTTAATTTAGGTAAAGTTTGTGAGTTTGTGAGGCTGTGGATAATGTCTGGATCTCCTGCACCGATTTTGCAAATTCTTTTACCAATAGAAAACCACATAATTTATGAGTATCATAGGTTATATTTTATCTCCATATTCCCACGGGAATGGAAGCAACGCGGGTGAAACCGTGCGGCGCTGCCACTTATATGTATATATAACATATTTATAAGAAATAGTACCATTGAAATAGCTGAAGTGTAATAAACTGATATTTCGCAACAATTCTTAAAAGTGTTGTTTTAATCAAGACGTTAATATTACCAGAGCATAACAGGTTCAACGTTATACATGAAAAGAAAATCCCTTTATCTTTTAATAAAACACCTTAGTATAAATGTAATAGTAATGTATATTAAATATTTCATAAACTGAAGCAATAATATAAGCATGTTAAAAAGATATGCCCACGGCGAGACATGGATCAGGATATATATATGTATGTGTATAGCGACTATTTATTTTTCCAGATGGATCTGTACATTAAACAAGTTAAATTAGGTCACAAACGGGATGCGAGGGCTTACAAATAGACAAACAGAGAACATACAAAGTGGGTGGATGTTTACATTTTCTTACTATTTCAGTTTAAACCTTTTGTTTTTGTGTAAGTATTAGTGAAGTGTAGCTTTTTTCAATATCATGGTTTATTTTGGCTTCTTTGATATGAAAAGGTGGATTATTTTAAAGTTATAACTTTTTATTTTAATTGTTTGATGTTTGTTTGATTAGTTTAAGTTTTGATTTAGTATAAGTGTTCAAATTCTATTTTATGGGTGCTAATGTCTGAAATAAACAATTGTTATTATAAGTATTGCTATAAAAAAATAAAAAAACATACAACGCTGTTATTCACACAACTATCAACGCCAGGTCCAAGCGACTCTTTTTTTTTCTTGTTATGAATTGTTGCGGTTTACCTCCACTATGTACGGATGTCAGTTGAAAACATGATCACACTTTTAATTGAATCCGTTAATATTTTGTTAGGTTTGGTTTATCGCAAAATTTACGCTGTATTTATTTACAATTTTACAGCATATAGGTAAGTAAATGTTTATTGCCGGTACTCTGTAAGCCTATGGACGTTTTAAGCGTCACTGACATCGCTATTTGTACAGAAATGGCTGCTTTTATTTGCGCCTTCATTCGCATGGATTTGTGGCTTTCGAGTTGTGACAATATTATTGATCAGTTGAACGTGATTGAGAAACAAAGGGAAATATATTCAACAATAACATTTTCGGATTTATGATAATATTGAGGATAAACAGATTTGCAATATATGCAGGATTGGTGTGACGTGCTAGGAATAGGCTACGCTAACTTGTTTCACGGTGACATGAGAACTGATAGATTCTTAATATTATAAATCACTAGCGACCCGGCCTCGGCTTTGCACGGGTGCAATGCTGAAAAAATGTGTTTATTTACGACATCGCATTAGAAACCTCTAAAATTATCAGTGTTTATCTACTATATTACGCATGTTTTATCTACGTAAACCTTCCTCTTGAATCAATCTATCTATAAAAAAAAATCTAAGCCTACATAGGGGCAGACAGACAGCGGGAAGCGACTTTGTTTTATACTATGTAGTGATGTTCATGTTCAACATTGGTAACAAAAAGTATCCATAACTAGCAGCGCCCCGCGGTTTCAACCGCGTAGTTCCCGTTCCCGTGGGAATACGGGGATAAAATATAGCCTATGTTACTCATGGTGAACGTAGCGGTGAAAGAATTGTTGAAATCGGTCCAGTAGTCTTTGAGTTTATTCGTTACATACAAAAATGCAAATCTTTTCTCTTTATAATATTAGTATAGATTAGTATAGATGACACATTAAAAAAACCCACGCACCTCTATGGCTTGGCTGGTCCATATAAGTGAAGATAGCATGTTCTCAGTAAATTCAATAACAAACGAAAATACTGGTCAGTCGTGTACCTACCTCCCTCGCATACCATTTTAAGCAAAGCGGGTTTTACCAGAAGCCCGGGCTTTAGACTGCGCGGAGCTGTACCGCAGTAGGTTCATACAGATTTGAGGTTTGATAAATGAGTAGGTACATATACTAGCAGTTAGGTATAATACCTACCATTGGAAATAATTAAATTTCCTAGATTTCCTGTGAGCTTTGACCTGGATGGAAATCCCAGTACTAAAACACGCTCAATATAATTCTACAATCTGAAACAATGTAATAATATACATTGTACAAATTATTTACCGATTGACCGCGACTTTAACGCATAGTTATTATTAACTGTATTATTACTTCGCTGGTCTAAATCGGGGGATAATGTGTAACCGTAATTGCGTAATAATACATTAATAATTTTGTATGCAGCACCGGTATTAACTTTGACGTAGCAGCAACATTGGGATGTAAATGCGCTGCGGTATGCGGACCAAGTTAGAAATTCCAATAAACGAAAATTTGGTACCTAAAACAGGTACCAAAGGTAGGTATGATTTCCAAGTAAGTATTAAATTAATTGTAAGAAAAAGTCAAAGTGTCAAGCAAGAATATTTAGTACACATGTAAATCTCGGGACAAGCTTTTATATTATTTAATAAAATGTGTAATACATGTATTAAATTGATTGGTTTGATTTAATTTAATGTTGCTTTTCCCTTTTTAGGGCACTTAAATAAAAGCTTGTTTATTTTTACTATTTATTTACTTTTTGTGTTTTTTTAGTTGTGATTTTTTATTATGATGATTTTTTAGTTATGATTTTTTATTATGATAATATTTTTAGTTATGATGTTTCTAAGTCAGTGCATTTCATTTAATATATCGTTGTGACATGATCGTTAATTTTGTACAGTCTAATTGTTCAAAAATTAGATCTCTAACGATTTGTACCACGTATGCGTGACCTGCAGCGAAGAGCTTTGAGCCTAAGTAGACAGTGGCATGGTTGAGAGTACTTCCCTGTATTTTATTATGTACTGTGCAAGCCCAGCATAATATGTGTGTTCTTCTGTGCCCCGGTCATTTGATACCCTTATAGTAGTAATCCATTATGTAACTTCTCCGCGATCTAGCAGGTCCCACTATATTAGATTTATATAGTACTAGCTTCGCCCCCGACTCCGTCCGCGTAGAATAGTTAGCAACCCCCCGATTTTGAGCTCCTATTGTTCTTAGCGTGATGATATACATATATACAGTATGTTAACTAACAAAGGGCGTTCCCGTTAACCCGCAATAGTATAGCATCCATATATGATAAAAAAAATATTACCATTCGAAAAGAAAATGTTTTTATTATTTTTTTAACATTCAAATATTCACTAAAAATGTTAAATTGATACGTTAAAGAAACACTCTGTACACGCGTACTTGTCGGTTTGGGCATTGCTACTACGAGTACTATTCCGCGCTACCATTTTGATTTTAAACAGGATGTTTCGAATTTATTGTCAATTAATTGTTTTTTTGAATTCGGATTATTTTATGCTTATTTTTCTATGCTGATATTTTTATTTTAATCTATAAATGATATAGATTAACGAGTTTAAAGGAACGCCCTCTGTTATTTAACATACTGTATATCCTTTCTTATAGCCTTTCTCAATAAATGGGCCATGTAACAACGAAGAAAAACGCACTATCGCAAGGTTTTCATCGGGGTATCGCCTTAACGTAATTATTTGTCGCAAAATGAACGCAGGTTGTCCGTCTGAGTTGTGTTTTGTGACTGAAGAAGCGGGGAAAGGGCGGGGCGCGCGCGAGCGCAGGCGAAATAAAAGCGGAGGAAGTCCCTAAGTCCCTGTCAACGGAAATGTATATCTAATTGATCATAAACTCTAACTATTTTAGGTTTTTTCTCAAATTTTTGATAAAAAACCTAAGGTTTTGATCAAAAATCTAATTTCGTGAATAACCTGCGACATGTACAAAATTTAAGATCAATCGGTTAAAGATTACTGATTTAAAATTCAGTTGCAAGATTCCACCCAGACAAGCATATGTACATACATTGCAAGTTAAGTAAAAGCTTGAACTTGTAAAAATAGTGTACTTTTCAGCAAGTTGAAGTAAAGGTTTGAGAATCTCACCCGTTATCTCAGAATTTAAAAAAGTTTGAATGTTACTTGAGACGTATGTGTACATTTATGTTTTTAGTAAACATTAACCAAAATTAACTCAAGTCTTTAACAATTTTACATAAAGTTCAAATTACGGAAATACATAGAAAAATGTTTTTAAAAGTTCTGTTTCAATAGAATCAAGTCTTTAAACGTAATTCTAGTAACCTGCAGCCGCGATGGTTTGTTTGAAATGATTGCTAATGCTTATTTATACTAGTATTATAAAGAGAAAAGATTTGATTGTTGGTTTGTATTGAATAGGCTGAGTCGATTTCATTCAGCCTACACTATTCCCGGGTGACATAGGCCGCATTTCCAGGAATGGGAACTACGCGGGTGAAACCGCGGGGCGCTGCTAGTCTTGAATATATTTTAAGAGTATAAACAGGCATTTAGCGGAAGCGCGGCTCTCTACTTTTTGCCCTACTTGGAAATTGAACACAGTAGTTCGCTTTCGATTCTCAGGTTGGGCAAAAAGTGTTATTGGGGGTTTGTCAGTAGCAGCCCGGAGTTTTGAACTTGTGACACTCTCGTTGGTTCTGGAGCTGATCTCTCCCCGGTCGTGTGGATTGCCTTCTCATCAGACTGTTAGAGTAAAGGGACAGAGTGCATCTGTATTTGCAACCACTTACTCACTATAATATATCCTGCTTGCTTGGTTAATCTCCGTTTAGATTGACCATCGTGATCGAAATTTGGTCGAGAGGATTATTGATCTTAAATGTGTATTAATATGTAATTAAGAGAGGTAAAATTGTATGTTGGTTTATATGTTTGTAAAGAGAATATCTAGAAGTACTGATCTGATTACGAAAACTTTTTCATTATTAGATAACTACACTATCCTGGAGTTTCATACTTTACATTTTATTCCATAAATTGTCCAGTTTGTGCGGGATTGGTAAAAGAAGCGAAGCTGTGGCTACGAGCTATTTCTATACAAAAGGGGTTGATCGTAGAGTGGTGAAAATTTAGGGTTGTATGTATTTTTGTATGTTGTATCATAAAAGAATAAAAACAAATAAATTGTCTAAAAAATAAAATAAAAAATGTATGGGTGGACCACCCTTAACATTTAGGGCGATGAAAAATAGATGTTGGACGATTCTCAGACCTACTGAATATGCCTATAATATTTTATAAAAATTGGTCAAGTCGTTTCGGAGGAGTATGGTAACTAACATTGTGATTTGTATTTTTATATTTTTGTATGTAACAAATAAACTCAAAAACTACTGGACCGATTTCAAAAAATCTTTCGCCATTAGAAAGCTACATTCACCCTGAGTAACATAGGCTCACGGGAACGGGAACTACGCGGGTGAAATCGCGGGGCGCTGCTATTATCTAATAAAGACAGGCTAAACAGAGGTCTTGTTTAAAGTAGTCCAGGCTATTTTAATTAATTAAAAATAATTTCGTAGGTACTACAATACTTATTGTTCTCTAGGGTAACATACAAGGTACATACGATTAACTGGAGAATTAAATAGTGTAAAACGTATCTAAATGTCCACGTATAGTGCGGCGTGTGAACTGGGTTAATTAGTGGTGTTTACTTGCATCAGCCATGTTATGTTACGGCACTACTGCACTTTCCTGAATGAATAAATTAGGCTGTGACCTAAGTAGCGAGTTTGCCTTGTCTAAAAATGTAGACAAATTTTACTGTGCCAAATGTGTGTAGCTGTTTAATTAAAATACCATAGCATACCACAAGAGAGATGTTTTTAGTGAAGTCCGCAATTTACCGTAGGTTTTCACAACCGGTTTTAACCATCGGTTTTTTATGCTACTGTCTACGCGTAAAAGCGAAACCAACTTGTACTTGACAAGCTGTACAGATGACTGTACACATTAAGCCGGTTCTCTAAACGGTCGTTTCACCTTGTTACGTCTCCTCCACTAGACCAGGTCGCTAAGTCAGGTAATAAAATTTAGTCCGGCGAACAATTCAGAGGACGTTAGTACCAAATGAATGCTCTAGTTCTATCATAAATCACAAGTTTTAATGGTTATTTATTCTGACTGTTCGAATCGAGCGATGGCAATCAGTCGAGAGACTATTTTTATGACCTGTACCGGATGCGCCATAAAGCGAAGCATAAAATCAGTAAGCCTCCGAGGGAGAAATATAAAAGTAAATAACACTTAGATTGGAGATTTAGGCACCGGTGCAGAGGGCGAGACATCCGCTCGCCGCTCCAATGAGCCGTTAACTCAGGAAACTCCGTATTACATTGACCCGCACTTTTGATCATTTTAATGGACCCGATGAGGAAAATATTATAGATATTTTTCCTGATTCCGAATAAATATGGAGGTTATTCCCGGATGTTGTCGGCTTCAACGCAGATTTTTTGTCAAAAGTTATCGTTACTTTGCAGAGAAACAAAGAACCAGTAAATTGTGGATAATAATAATGTAATTAGTTTTTATTCTAGTCAGATGACTGCATTTCTTATTCATACTGCTTTTAAATAAAATATTGACAGCTGTTTGCTCCTCTTTCTCGGAAGCTTAAGCGCCACGAAACAACAAGCAAGAAGAATAATGCTTGTCTTGACTTTACTGCCAACAACTGACCCCTGGAACAGTTTTCGGGAACGTTACCAACCCTATGATAATCAGAACGCCGCTACCGAGCCGATAGTGAAGGTTCATATCAGTCTGATAAGCCCAATTTATGAGAACCCCTAACAAACAAACAAATCGAACATCGATGTTTATAACAGTGTGGTCGAACACTAACCTAGTTACGATAATATTGATCCGCACAAAGTAACCGCAACAAAAAATCGGTATTAGAAACCTGAAATCCCTTATAACTGTGTAAATTACGTTTTCCTCGTATTAGATCTTACAGTGATTTATGTAGGTACTACTTATTCGATGAATCATATTTCCAATCAAACTGAATACCTACCTACATAAACCACTTCTACTTAATAAAGCCATAAAAGGCCACGAATCCGTCTTCCGCCCAATTAAGTGGTTTCGTTTAAACTTTGATAATATTATGTATTCATTGAAAATCTCATTGAATCTGTAAACGCGGTAATAAACTTCAAAACAGATAGGTATCTATTTGCCTTTGGCTTGCGGTAACCGACTGTAAATATCCATGTTTCCCCGTCTGTCAGTGACATTCACGGCGTTCTTAATGGTTCGTTAATTCGAGCGTCGCTAAACGTTTGTATTGATCGGTTTTATTGTTTTGACATAAAACTTAAAACTAGGCTTTAAAAATAGGCGTATTCTAAAATATCTCTGGAACTCGCACGCTCAATGAATATTAGATTAATGATCTACCTGATAATGTATACCCACATGTGGGAAATCAGTACGTTATGCTCGTTCACCTTCAT
Organism: Hecatera dysodea; assembly: GCA_905332915.2. Taxonomy (NCBI): domain Eukaryota; kingdom Metazoa; phylum Arthropoda; class Insecta; order Lepidoptera; family Noctuidae; genus Hecatera; species Hecatera dysodea. The sequence goes on along the minus strand of HG995298.1, from coordinate 12,178,283 downwards.
TGTGTACACATTAGCGGCTCAAGTTTGCCGGGACCGCTTGTCAAAGAGGCGTAGATAAAGTCGCCGCGCGGATCACCTCGTAGGTACCTACATCAATCACCTTGACATGACTCCAGTTGTTCGCCCAAATGGATTATAGGAAGTCGGCGCCCCGCGGCCCCGCCCGCCCGAGGTGAGTCTCAGATTTGCCTCGCGTCACCTACATGTAAACATTATTTGCCAAAGTGATGCGGTGACACGGCTATCTTTACCGAAGGATATCTCTACACCATTTTTTGGTTATCGTCATCCTTATGCGAGACAAGAACACGTGTACATAACAAATACTCCGAGTCCTTTTATTCATACCCTTTGTTGACACTTCGTCAAAGAAGAGTGAACGGAAGAAAGTTGTAAAGGTTCGTGGTTATTTATGAGATCATTAGCGGGCCACTCCATGTCTTCGAATCTTGATCACGTTTCCAAACGGGGCCCGATTGGGATTCAGATTCGAGGTCGACCAATTATCATAATAAAGTGGCGCATTTCCTTTATAAAGTAGGTTCGTGTTATTACCGCTACCGGGGACAATCGTAAATTATTCAGTCTTCTCAACGATGAATTCGTAGCCAGCCCGGTCACGGGTTCAAGGTCTGCCGAACTGTGCTTTTCCGATGTTTTCCCAAACCTCCGTAAAAAGATAATATTTTGTTGAACGCTGAAAACTCAAAGGATGAAAAGGCCTCACTCTTAAAAACAGTAGAGGGACCTATTGAAGTTTGTGTTTTATTGTATTGCCTTTTTATTTTATAGTTGTAATGTACTGCTTCAATAAAATTGATACATTCAAGATATTAAATAATTTATTCGAACAGCTAATATTATTACATTACGCAAGTAGAGCGGCTCAGTGTAGAGTAGACTATTATTTATTCAGTTTGTACACATTAATCGCTGGTGCATTCACCTGTCTGTACTTATGTACGTGGACATTAGTCAAACCAGCTGTTAAGGCTCGAGCCGGCCCCGCGTCCGTGGCTGTAGCGAGATAGGGAACGGAACAATTAGGTACGTGTGTAATACAATGGTAATACATCATCGCAGGCTATATGTTCATTAAATTTGTCATGGGCACAGATACACATCAAATCTAATTACTTTGACATATCAAGTGGCAACACTGATTTACATTTACTATTTCCTGTTGTTCATTTAAGTTCCACTCAGCCATATTTGAGAATTAACTACACAAATACAGACACAAACAAATTAAAATCCTTTCCGGATTTCTTGATGTAAACATCTCGGATCTATAGTAAACTTCAAAGGCATGTTTGCATGGCAAACAAGCGCAAATTACACGGCAAAATGATAGACGAAAAATTATTTTCGAAAAAATTCAAAAGATCCAATTAGCCCCGAGCACTCGAAAGGGTTTGCGGAATAGAACGAGCAGTGACTAGCGAATATGGACAACGCTAAAATACGGGACGAATTTATATCCTCGGCCATAACCGATAGAATAAATTGTCATGGGAAAAGTTTTTCTGGTAAACCATCGCTGCCTTGTATAGTGAAATTAAGGGATTATAAACTTGATCCGCCTTATACCCTTTTCACTAGCTGGCCCCTTATGTACCAGTATATAAAAAACTTGAACAGCTTACAACTGAACTAGGGAGGCAACTTCGATGGCTGCAATTAATTTAACTTTAACGATAATAGTTATCTTCCGTTTCAGTAAAGTGTAAAGTTTCGTGGTCTTTAATGGTATGAATATATTGAGGCTCATAAAAGAGTAATATTTTAACATAATCCCTCTAGTTAATTGATGTTAAGTTAGCAACATTTATTTAATCGAAACAAAGACAAAATTAATGCCTTCCTGCTTTTGAAAGATGAGTACGGCTTCCGCTTCTAAGTAATGTTCGTAGTAAAAATAATTTACATGAATATCGGTTTAAAAAAATTGTAATTCGATTTCAAAGTTCGGGTTATAAGATCAGTTACAATAGGAACCAATCAATAGTATATTTTATGCGTTGCATCGATAACCAGTTAGTGCACAATGGACACTCAACAAGGGTCAAGTGGTAGCAAGGGGGAAATTTAATTTACTGTCGGGAATCGGAATCCCCTGTCAGAGTTTGTACCGCAACCGCCTTCATTATTTTCGCATCTATGAATTACAATAATATCGTATTGTTGCTTCGCCCAGACATTTCAGCCTGAAATATTTGAGGGAAGATTAAATGACACAAATTTTACAAAGTTCGGTACTTATTTCTGTTCTTAGTCTGTCACTCTAAAATTGTTCCAAAGGTTATATTATTTTTAACTGGATTATGAGTAAAATTTGCTGTTTATGTTGCCACCCATTGGAATAATATAAATTAGAGAAAACGGTTAATATAGAAGCGACTAGGGGCGGATTGTACTGTGGATTGTACTGATTTTAATCGGCTAAAGGTTAAAGATTCACTATTGAAAACTCATTTCAGTCATTAATTACTTGCAGTCATAAACCACTCCAACTAAAACCTATTCTGAAATCCCTGATTGTACATTGAAATAGAAAAGCAAAATAGTTAAATATTTTACTGTGTAACGAAAGAACAACATTTATACGGATAGAAATCCAAGATAGTAAAAAGTAGGCAACCTCCTAAGGGGAAACCCTAATTTCTACTGGATAAAAAATTAGGGCTCCCTTGAGATGAGTAAAAATCAAATTTGCGCGAACGAAGCCGCAACCGGGAACTAATTATGATGTATATTTAAATTACTCGTTATCTGTTCTTTAATACTAACGAAAACAGAAATCACTAACTGACCAAAGTGACTTTTGAATTAGTGTATTTCAATAAGCCTTTTCTCAAAACATACACGAGTCCACAGGTTTTCTTCATTTCATCTTCATCACCTATTAACAAAATTCACATAAATTGCCCAAACAGCATAGTGAGAAATTTTACATCGTTATAGTGCCTATCCAAGCTATATCGAGATAGATAAAATATATGCATCTGGCGAAGCTGCGGGCGAGAAAAGCGAGCGCTCAAATTGTGTTCGTACATTTCTAAAAGCTCCGTTGCGAATACGGCACAACAAAGTTTGTAGATATTTATCAAATCGTCTTTTCTGTTTCGACCAAACCGAGCAGGTATCTTACATGTTGGTGCCATTGAGATTTTGTGGCTTGCAAATGCCACAAAATAGATAGCTTTTCATTTATGTTATGCCTTTTCTTGTGTTGATTTTTTATTTGAAAACGATGTTTTCGCATTGATTGAGTGATGAATGGTCGCACCTGATATGAGTAATTACAGTTTTGGAGATACAGTAAAAAATCTTACTAAAACTATTTTAAGGTTACTCTGCCCAAATACAGACTTTTAAGGTTTATTTTTCTTCACTTTTCTCGTTTCCTCCGAAATTTTGAGATATTTTGAGTTTTTATTTTTAATATTTAAGATTCCTGCTGATTTTTACTTTACATACTAAAAGTACCTATTATTAAAAGGCTGGAAATCTTATTTTGATTTGTGTGATTATATATACAATATATATATTTATTTTTAAACAAATACAACTTTTTTTGGCAATCTTTTATTTGACCACGGTTATTCTTAAAAATATATTTTGTAGCTCTTTAGTAGTTTTCCTGTATATTTTTATTTATTTTAACTATTTTATTCATGTACGGTTAGGCAAAAACTTATTTAATATAGTATGTATATTTCCCTGTTTAGGCATGGTGTTTGTTTGATTTGAAAGCACATCCAACGGATTTATTTGTTCCACATAAACGACATGTGAAAGCACTTATCTGTGAGGTGATGTTTTTGTTTCTAACACATTTTATTTGTCTTACGCTGTTCTTGTAACGGTTTTTAGAAATATTGTCTGTGGCATGTTAGCAAGGAGGTGGTTGCCTGCAGGCTAGTTTGTCTAAATATGCTAGAGTTAGTTAACTCAAGTATACCAAACTTAATGCTCTTGAATATATCTGAAGTTCGTCATAATAATGAAGGACATAGCAATATTTATTCAAAACTAGCTGACCCAGCAAACGTTGTTTTGCCATATATAAAAAAAAATGAAAAAAGATTTTCCCGCTTTTCTGTTAAATTTTTTCCTGAATTTTCTTTGCTATAAACCTCACGGAGCCCGAAACCTTTCCAACGAATGCAAAACCGTGGAAATCGGTTCGTGCGTTCTGGAGTTATAGCGTCAGGAAGGAAAACCCGACTTATTTTTATATAGTAGACAAACTCTACTATTCGGCTGCTAGAACAACAAAGACATAAAATGTATTTATGCCTTATTCTAGATATTTTCAGTTCATCGCCACCCAAATTCAAATTAAATTCAAAATAGGCCATTACTGTGGGACGCTACTTGTGCCGATACTCTTGCACCATACTATCTTCCTAGCTCATCGTGCTGTGCTGGCGCTGCCGCTGCGGCTGCGGAGAACCTCAAGCGGAAATATAATAACCTTGTTGGTAGTTATATTATTGAGCCGTTTTGGGTTGAAACTTTCGGGTCGTAGGGTCTGAGTGCTCATAACTTATTTAAAGATTTGTCAAGACGTTTAGTTGACTCTTCGTGTGAAGGGTTGACTTTTACCTTGGATAAAGGATAAGCATTGCCATACAGCGTGGCAATGCTACCAGCCTTTTGGGTACATTGCCAGTGACCAGCGATGCGGAGGTAGTGGCAGAGATTTTTTGACGCCATCTTTTGACTATTTATATTTTTAGTTAGTTAAGAGTTTTTTTTTATTTAAGTGTATTTAATATATGTAAGGTAATTCAATAAAAAAATATAAACAAAATTACAACAATTAGTTTTTTTCTAAGCAAATAATTGCTTAGAAGAAAACCTGTTTTAGAAGACTCCGCTATGTCATAATAAAAGAGAGAAAAATATTAATAACATATTTAACATAGGTAAGTAGACTGGCATACGTAGTGTATGTGTGTGTGCGTGTGTTGTGTGCCCGTGTAAAAGTATAGTTTATATTATGGGTTTCAAGCAATCAAAAATCAAATATCGACTTTAATTTTGTGTATTGTATAATCCTTCTTCCAGCTTAAAATGACCAGAAATATTTGACGTGTAAAAGTGTTATGTTTAACCTACTCACAAAATAAATATCATTTATCCTTAATTCCGTATTAAAATATAGTTAGTACACGTCTTACATTTTTGCCTGGTTATTCCTAAAACGGCAAATTCTAGTTGTTTGTGTTTTTCCTTGGAACAAAATAACTCATAATCTATCTGGTACCTATCTATAAATCATCCTACTTTTACTACCGTTGAGGGACCCAAACTGTAAACCTATGTTTTTACCACACCAATGGTAAAAATGTAAAATAACATTAAATTATTATCAAAACTGTAAAAAACAGTTATGTACGAGTACATGACTAATAGTCAAGCGCAGCAGTTACTCATAAAAAGTTATCAACAGTTGACATGTGTTGTGCTATATTATTGCATGTTGTCTTGACTTTTTTGTTTTCGGCTTCATAAATTACTTTTATATATTTGAATCAGGTTGTTTCGTGTTTTAAAAGCATTTCATTGTTCGAAGCGTGCAACGTAGTTACGTCGAGAAAATGGAATGGTGCATTTCGCTTCCTGTGCCTTGGGCTGCAAATGAAATGGTTACGGAAGAATTTTTATGTTCACATTGTTTTTTTAGAACTAAAATCTGGATGTTGTCATGTAAGGTGTTTTTTAAACAATATTATTACTTGAAATAAGTGTTAGTACGCGTAGTTTAAGCTTTTATCCGGGAAATTTTGATGTAATGTTAGCGTAGATGAACTGTTTGGGTGTTTGAAAGCAAAAAAAAGGAATACGCAATTTCGCAATACAAAAAAGATTCGATGTATCCTTGTTCTGGTTTTTACATCAATCACGCGCCTCATTCTTGTCGCCGTCACTTGTGAAGCATAAATAAAGCATCGGAGGCTTCCGACATCCCCCGTATTGATGTATTCACAATACAAACTGGTTCCCACTTATTGTCAGAAACACCGTTTCTGTAATGTAAAGGGATACATTAGATTCATCGCTTTCCGGTTACATTCGTATGGAATTATTACAGAAGGATTTTATACGATGGAATTCTTTTCCTATTATTCCATTTGTGTACGGTTTTTCTTCACATTTTATTTAGAAGTAACTTTCCAACTTATGATAGTAATCGGTTTCGTTTTTTCTTTAACATAGGTCTAATAGACCTTAACATATGTTTGGGTGAATTGCGCAAGCAAAAAAAATACACGGCAAACCTGAGAACGGTAGTGCAATGTGCTGGTTTTTTATTTTATATATTTTTTCTCAACAACGTAAGTACTTCTCTACCTTGGCAAAAAAAATCATTGATTTCTACCCTCTAATATACCAAAAAAAATAATTACAAAGTGTTATTTTATCATCACGGTGGCCTGTCCTGAACCCAATTCCGCTCATAAAATACCTTCCCCTGCCAATACATTCATAATATGGATTTAAATCGATTCTCTTATCATTAAATTATAATATATTCGATCAAATAAAACTATTTTTGTTTGTTTATCTTCTTTCTCATGGATTTGACAGGCAGTCAACTTTTGTCTGGAAAAAAGTTATCATTTCAGAGGACAGTAAGTTTTAGTAGATCATCCATGTCAACATTGCGTTCTTACGCCCCTCTCACCTTTCCTCACTTCGGATCAGCCCGGCTCAAGCTCTCGGCGCGAACGTAGCGGTCCCAAAGCTTGCGGTTTTTCCGCCAAAAAAGTAAGTTTATCATTTCAGTAACATGGGGACAAAAATAGTTTCATTTCGGTGACTGTAATAACTCGTGCTAGATTCGTTTCATTTGTTTCAAAATTGTGTATTAAATTCGCCGTAAGTACTATTTTGTTTGAGTAGTGTTCATATTTTTTTAATAAGTTTATTTCGGAGTTAAATGTAGAACTAACCTCTATTTTATCATCTCAGTGTTATCATTTCAGTGGATTCGGTGGACTGTTATACCAATTACAGTCCACCGGAATTAAATGTATCTCCGAAATGATTTAAAACCATAAAGTTTTAGTGATCCTTGTATCAAATACAAAGTCATAGTTTTATAATGTAAGTGTAGATTAGATTATTCGGGTGTATTTGTTGTGTAATATTTGTGTTTAAGATATATAATATACCTACACATATTTCTATGTAGCTAGTACCTACATGTATATATTGGGTTGGTAGGAAAGTAATGGGCGTTGCAAATAAACAAAACAATTTTAAATTAGGTATATTTTTAACTAGCTGCTGCCCGCGACTTCGTCCCCGTGGAATCCCCGATTTCAAAACATTCTTTATCGCTCCGCTCCTATTGGCTTAAGCGTGATGATATATAGCCTAAAGCCTTCCTAAATAAATGGTCTATTCAACCCAAAAATAATTTTTCAATTCGAACCAGTAGTTCCTGAGATTAGCGCGTTCAAACAAATAAACAAACAGACAAACTCTTCAGCTTTATAATATTAGTATAGATTTACAATTACTTGTCTTTATAGTAGGCACCGTTGTTATCTACAACCCATTTCCAGCGATTAGGTAAAGCATGGATACCCTCAGCGTAAAAACTTGGGAGCCGTAAGGCAAAAAAGCTTTCGAGGAAATCTGTTAACTGTGCTCTATCATCAAATTTTTTGTCCTGTATATGATTACTGAGAGAGCCAAACAAATGAAAATCCGTTGACGCTAGATCGGGAGAGTAAGGTGGATGTGGCAGTAGCTCCCATTCAAAATCCAATAGCTCTGACGAACGACTTTGGCTATGTGAGGCCGAGCGTTGTCGTGAAGGAAGTATATCTTTGAGTGTTCACGGTGCTTTTTGTTGATTTCTGTACGGAGTCGGTCAAGCTGATGGCAGTATATTGTCGAGTCCACGGTGATATTATCGGGTAGTAGCTCCCAGTATAAAATATAAGAGTTGATTTAATTTTAGAAGTTTTACTTATATACCTGTAGAAACACTATTCTCATTTCGTTACCAATTTAACTAAATTATACCTAGCATTTTTCTCTTAATGCAACGGGTACACATTATGTATTACTATTAATGGCATAACTTACAAATGCAGCCATCATATTTGTTCGCGACGATGCGTCTTAGCTACATAGTATAGATAGTTATAGGTAGCTATAGTAGTACATAGAATGTTGCAAATAAATAAAACCGCGACTACATAGTATAGATAGTTATAGGTAGCTATAGTTGATACATAGTTTGTTATTGAAATAAAACACATTCGTTACAGTTGTTTGCTCTCAAGAGGCAGTATATAAGCCCTTGGAGCCTTTATTTCTTCCAAGTAAATAGAATATAGTTAGGTAGGGTATCCTGTCCCTTACACATAACAGTAAACACATGGTAACCCTGGTAATCGAAGGTATATGAAGGTAATCAAGGTATATAAAGGTATATAAAAGGTAATCGGTGGTATATAAGGTAATCGAGGTATATACACACACAGACAGACATACATAGGTAAATAGAAAGGGCTTGGTAATTGAGACCCGAAATATTCAGGTCAAAGGTAGTCGCATAGCTAAAAGCGACACTGACCAATCACAGAGCAGGAGGGTGCTGGTACGTGATTGGTCAACAGTTTTTGATAAATAGCCCTAGTGAAGGTATGCACAAAATAAAACACTTTGCATCTACCCTCTTCCTTTTCCGAAAAAACAAGTCTAGATTCTAGACTTCTAAATGTCTGAAATAGAACCGCCTTGAAAAATCCTTTCAGGGGATATATAGATGTCTATAGTGTATGCAGGCATAAAGCCGTAATTTAGGTTTAAATAAAACTGTTTATTTTTATCCCCCTGAAACATATACGTTTATAGAGTTGCAACCCCTTGAGTGACAGGGTTGAAACATATGTAGTTTTGTAGAGGGTTGTCGTATCTATAGAGATACATATAGCTGTATAGCCCTCCTAGCATAGTTTTACGGTAAATTCACCCCAAGTAGGTAATAGCTTCGCGCCTACAATAGTTTTGTATAGTTTTCGGCATCCCACCCCTACATGGAGGGGGATGAAGGGGTGAATTCGTCTCCGCTGTATGGAGCCTACCGAGGGCTATCCATGAAGGTACGACAACCCCTACTCACATAGACCTAAGCCTAGATATAGCCTAAAATCTAGAATTAACATAGTGAAAATTTAAGTTAATAAACTTCATCACACACGGTGATTTTTTGGGTGTCGATACGGTATAGTTGCGCCGTACAATAGTAACATTGAAAATTTATAGAATTTGTAGTCATTGTCAAGATAATTTGGATTTATACCTAAATGTAGAATCATATAGTCGCGAATTTCACCCTTCAAATCGCTAAGTGCATAGTGAACAAGTTAAATAGTGTTTTATTGTGACTTTATTGGTAAGCCCTCTATACCTACCCCTATATACTGTGTCAATAACAGCAAGTATAGCAAGTATTCAGCTAAGGGTTGCATCCTCATGGCCCGTAGCTCATAGACGGAGCGTCAACGCGTCTGGATCATTTATACCTAGGTGGGTTGTCACCATACAGTCCACTTTCGAAGAATAGGATAACCTACCCTGGCCACCCTACAGTCCAGTCGATCACGTCCGCCCCGTACAATATTAATCAGAAACTTTAAGCTTTCTTATCGCGCTTCGTTCACTCTTTTGAAAATATATCAAGTAAATTAGTATTAGTTCATAAACAAACATAAATATTTATTTATGGTTACCAGCATTTACGATAAAGTTTTCCAACATTTTCACACAACAACAACCAGAAAAATTACCAAAGGTTATTTAAGTGAAGAAACAATTCATTCATATCATAATAAATATTACAATAATATCATTCTTTGAGGTTATTGTAACCTCAAAGAATGATATATGTAATACTAACTGTAATATCTATATATTAATGATGATATTAAAATAACTGTCTACTGTCCTGTCTCGGTGTGTATCTAAAATTTGTGGAAATCAAACCTAACAAAGTACGGAACCCCGGCTGCCCGGCACGGTTGTTCTTAGCTGTATCATTTCGGTGGATTTATTTCATTCCGGTGCACAGTTTATCATTTCGGTGGTCATTTATATCATTTCGGTAGACACTTTTCATTTCAGTGGACTCTTAAAAATTCATCCTTAAATATTTATGTAAGTTTTGATGAAATTTGATGTCCACTCACGCAAAATGTTATAAAATAGGCTAAAGTTTTATTTGTCACTAAAAATATGTAGATAGCATTGAAATTAAAAAATCCCACCGAAATGACATATAAAAATCACTTGTTGAAATTTACCCGTTTATACCTCCTTAACACGTGTAAGGGAATTGGATACATCGAAACACTTTTGTTTTCCTTTTAGTCTACTTACTCAGATAATAAAAAACTGTTTCGAAATACTCAAGAATTATTTGAATAAGCTCGGTATCACGTAGCAGTATCGGGGCGATTGTTCTCGATAGAAATGATGCAGAACAGAATATTTGTCCGGATCGAAGTGTGGGCGAAGTGTTCTGAGTAAGATTACGATTAGCAAGGCGAGTTTTGTACTTACACTGAATATGGGTATTGAATTTTCAACTTTAAGCACAATGTTGCAAGGTATCCTTCTGATCGAACTTTCTTTATTGAAACTGTGGGTGAATATGCCAAATACCAAGAATTTAAGTCCAATTATTTTGCACCTTGGTTACTTAAATGCACCTTTGCGGTATTCTCATCTATATTTAAGTGTTATCCGATTAACCGTAGTCTAAATTGGCTGGCAAGGCTCACGTTGTTAGCTGTCAGAAGGTATTCATTCAGCGAGTATTGACGTGAATGCGAAGTATAATAATGGACTTGTTTGAATTACACGTTTTGATATTATGATGTTATTATTCATGTAACGAAACACTTTTCTTGAAACTTGGAACATTATAATTACAAAATATCTTTATTTGTTCGGCGTATCTGTTACGTCTGGCTCGTGTTAGTAGTTAGGTTCTGTCAAAATAATAAAATGATGAGTGTAATGACTTCTGCAGAGTGTAGCTATTTTATTTGTGAAATGTTTGCAATGATAAATGTCCCAACTACGTTCCTCAACAAACTTGCTGAGACATAAAAAAAAGTATATACATTTAATATTTTGTTACAAAGGTTTGTTAGCGAAGGCTATATTATGACTCGCAGATGGTTTTTTCATGCACTGACTTATTTTTTTTTTCTTCACAGAACAGGTATGCTACCAAAATTCCTTATACCTACTAATAGTAAAACAAAACTATTTTTTAAGTATAAAATTTAGAACCCTAATAAATATTCATTTGTTAGTAAAAGTGATGAAATATTATCAATGATATTAAATTTACTAGCCCAGTTTAAATGTTTACAAAACTAGTAGTGCCTAAAAATGTATGCGCTTTTTTGCTGAAATTAAAACAACACTCATCTCGGTGCATAAGAATGGGACCACATTGCACTTTGTTTGCGCCTACACATGGCGCCAAAATAAAACACAAAGAAAACCGGTCAAGTGCGAGTTGGAATCAAGCACGAAGGGTTCCGTACCACGGACTAGGAAACAAAAATAGGCAAAAAATTGATTATTTATTATTAAAGTAAAAATACAACTGAGTATTTTGAGAACATTTCAAGCCTATCTGTTGCCATTATTGATATCGAGCAAAAAAGGGCAAAAAAAATTGGCGGGTTTTGTTTAAATATTAAATATTTTCCCCAGTTAAATAATTATTTTGTTTTTAGTATTTGTTGTTATAGCGGCAACAGAAATACATAATTTGTGAAAATTACAACTGTCTAGCTACCGTGGTTCTTGAGATACAGCCTGGTGACAGCCAGGCGGACTGACAGCGAAGACTACTAATAGGGTCCCGTTTTTACCCTATGGGTACGGAACCGTAAAAACAAGTGTGTGAGATCTCCTTAACTCTGCACGTAAAAGTAGTCTACTAAGAGCCAGTTTGTGAGGAGTCTATTGAAAAATGCTTCATCAATGTCAAAAAATGAAATTTACCGATAAAAATTACAATATACATATTTATTGTTTTGTACTTGCTTACTAATTCCGTTATCGAAACACAAATTTCGGGTATAGATTTTCAGTAACATATTACCACCTTAACGAATATATTATTGTAAAATGCAAACTGAGGTGGAACAAGAGCGAATACGAACGAAAACAGAGGAACTAACAAGCAAACGCAAAAATCTGCAAACAATTATAACTGCCACTGCGCTGAAAGAAAAGGCAGTCACAGGGTTTCTAAGAAAAAAAGTAAATGTTCACCGAAAGTTGGAGTGAAAACGGAAGCTTTGAGCAAAATGTCAACACCGCTTGCGCCGTGTTGTCATCACAGATAAACTAGTTGATCGATTACTTGTTCCCTAGCATCTCCCACGCGTCAACGTGCTAACACCGACCACACTGACACGTGCGAAACGGCCGAACCCAATAACCGATCTATCACATACTGGAGGTAGAAAAACAAATGAAACAACAGAAAAATTATATAGGTTTTCTGTTGTTTCATTTGTTTTTCTATCTCCAGTATGTGATAGATCGGTTATTGGGTTCGGCCGTAAAATATAACTGCACGCCTGTATTCCACCAAAATGTAGGCGTTACGTATAAATTGAACACCCACATTTCACAGCATTAAGTGCAATAAAACTAGAGCGGAAAACGCACCATTAAAGACCACTAATAAAATATTTAACAGGCTAGCATTACACGATTTTCATTGAAAAATAAAATAATAAACTTCGAATATTTGTCAGCGTATTAAGTTTTAACTATTTTGATAAAATCGATGAAAAGTTAATGAACATATTTCGCTGCATGAATATGTATGTACTATGAAAATGACATAAAAGTTGCGGTTGTGTTATTGGAGCTGCATGGTAAGCTTCGGCTCATCTCACGTTATGAACACGAAATGAGTAAATACGAACTTTTGGGGGGCGCGCAACAATGAAAATGTCACTTTATGAAATGGGCCCGAGTTGATTAATGGACTTAGAGTAGGGGGCTCGGACCTTCTTACTTGTTTATTCATTCATTCTGAAACACCGTGTGCTGGAGCCGTAAATATATATTATATCAACTATGACGCGTAACGACTGTTATGCCGAGTAATGTAACAATTGTTTTCATAAAAATGCATTTACTTGGTTTCCGTGTTGATTCAAGGCATTATGAAATTTATTTTTGTACTAAAACAGATTCGAAATCAGTTTATTTACATGAATTTAGTAGAAATGTAGACTAACTTGAATTCAACCTTTTTAAACGTCGTAAAGAACCCCGAAATAAAGCAATTGTTGCACCGGGTGTATAATGTTAGAGAGGACCGGTTTTTAATATAACAACGATCGATATAATTTCATTTCATATAGATAATGATAAAAAATTACAACGTTTATATTGCATAAGATTTGTCAACATGAAATAATTTGTAAATGCGTCCTGGGTACTTATTTTGAAAACATTTGTAAACGCTACGGATATAATGATAACTAATTTTATCGAAAGTATGTAAATTCGGCTTAAATTACGGTCCTGAGTTTGTGACCAAGGAACATTGACGGAGTTCCGCTGCGGCTGCGCCACGGGGCTCCTATTTCTACCTGCAGGGTTTAAAAGAACCTAATATGACTGGGACCTAATTTCGCTCACTCTAGCTCCCGCCATCGTATTCGATCTAACTTGTCCTTGTCCGGGTGCCCTTTTTTTTTTTTTTTTTTTGGATGGGAAATCATCAAATGACCCCTCCCGCCCTGGGTGGAGCGGTAGGGAGTGTCAGACTTTTACTGACTAAAACCCACCCGTGCTCCTCTATGTGCCCTTTGCGTTCCAGGGCCGCGGTAACTCTTTCGAACAAATTCCGCAACCCTAGCAGGCACCGACCCTACGGGGCCCCTTCCCTGGTGCTGACGGCTCCTTGAGGCGCGCGTGAAGCACAACGCGTCGTCGACTCAGCCTGGTATCGGACGGCGAGCCACCCACGCTCACCGTCCCCAGGCATCAGCCACTGCGCATTAGCACAGCGGCCAACTTGTCTCTGGAGGAGGCCACGATGGGACCATTACTGGCACTCCATCTCGGCCCCCCTGCCTGCCGGCTGCGGCACCACTGGCGCTGCAGCCTTAGCCGCTCCTCCTCCAGCCTTCCTCCTACCCCTCTTCGCCGGGGCCGACTTGGTCGTCGCCGGCGTCGCGGGCGCCGGCGTCACAGGCGCTGGCGCGGCTCCCGCCTTGGCCTTCGCCCGGCCGGACGTTCCCGGGCCAGCAGCTACCGCGGCTGCGTACGAAGCCGCCTTCTGCTGTCCCGGGGGCCTCTGTGCCGCCGCCAACGGGGGACGCCGGATCATATCCTCCAAGACGGACACCTGCCTCCGGAAGGGAGCCAGCTCCTGCCGCACCAGGCTCCGCACCTGGCTCAGCACTTGGCTCCCCTCCAGCGCCGCCGGACTCGGCCCCCCCTGCGGCTTCTCCGAGGCCGCCCTGGCCATGCCAGCCAGGTCCCTCCGGAGCGACTCATTCTCCGCTATGAGTCGCTCCGTTACGGCCGCGAGGCGGGCGACCTCCGCCCGCAACTCTGTCGCCTCTCCGGACCCGCCGTTGTTGGCCGCCGCTGCCGCCAAAATGGAGGCCTTGGCCGCGCTGATGGCTTCCCTCTTAGAGGACTGCTTCCTCTTGAAGGCCACAGCGCGGATCGCGGCCTCCACTACCTCTTCGAACCGGGCCCTCTGCTCCTCGGCAGCGGGCGGTTCCTCTCTCGGGGAATCTTCGTCGTCAGAGTCGAGAGGGGGCGGAAGAGTAGAGGGAGCCCCACGACCGCTCCCTCCAGGGCGACGCCCCTCCTCCACCAACCTCTCGGCCCGACGGCCCGCCTCCCGGGTAGAGGGAGCCAGCCCCCTCCCTGCCTCACTGCCCCTGTCCCGCCTTGCGGTGGGGATTTTTCGGGCGGAGGCAAACTCGCCCTCGGAGGACGACTCCTTGTCATCCTCCCATCTGGGTCGCTTGCGGAAGAACTTCTCCGCAGCGGCCCCCCCTCCTCTGTCTCCAGAGCCCACCGAGCTGACCGTTACTAGGTCAAGTCCAGAGCCAGAATCTGACCCTGCACCTCCCCGGCGCTCAGGCGAACTCCCCGCATCACAAGCGAACGCCATCAGCTCCTTGAAGGAGGCGGATCCGGATGACGTCGATTCTGAGCCTCCTCCGCTCTTGTTGCCACTGGCAAGCGGAAGGTGTTTGTTGCCCACCCCAGAGTACGGAGGGCAGCCCGCCGAAGCGGGGTGGTATTCCCCGACCGCTGAGCAGTCGGGACCCACCTGGGGACTCATTTTCCAAAAACCTTTTTTCATCTTGTTCCTTTTTGAGGGTGCGGTCCCTTACTCCTCCGCCCTTTCTCCATCACAGGGCCTCTCCTCCCACCCGCTCACTGCCTTCACAGCCACGTCTGATGAGCAGACGCGTACCAGAAGGCAGCGAGCGGGATTCCTCGCGTGTGTGTCTCTCTTGGTCTGATCCCTCACTTGCGACCTTCCGGCATGAGTGGCTCTACCGGGGAAGCTCGCAAGATCATTGAGACGCTCAAGCCCCACCACGACGACAACGTGGAGACACATTCGGTGGGGTTGTCCGGGTGCCCTAAGTTCTCGAGCTGGCGCGGTCGCTCTTTGCTCAGCGTTTAGATCAAATGTCAATTATACATCATGATAAATTAGATAAAAAATATGAATATCCTAAATAAATGTTCGAGAAAGAGTGGTAATAAAAAAAATATATGTAAAGTGTTTTATGATGAAGTAAACGTTCGAACGCATTTCAGCATTATATTTATTGAAAATGGACCCAATGCAGTGAACGCAAATAAAACACCCAATGTTCTTATTAATATGCTTAATGAGCGTCACCAAGTTGCACCACATAAGCTCACAGTTATTTATCTTTGATATCATCTTTTGTGTTTACGACTGCTTCTATTTTATTGTGCATTGCATTGGTAAATTTCAGCTCAGTCAAAGCGTTTATCAGTTTCATATAGTCAATATATTTAGTAATATAGTGGTTGAAATTCGGTTTCTATAAATTGGGAACATTATTCAGAATGGAAACTTGGTTCAAGTTGCTTACATCAATTACTAAGAACAAATAATGGAACATTGAGATTAGATACACAAATCTTAGTAAACGTCTAGAAAATATAGCTATCTATCAAGTTTCTACTTGAAACTTGGGTGTTAGGGAATTAGTCAAATCTCAAACTACCCTAGTTTCCAGAGATAGCAAAATACAACGGTCTTCCTTCATCGTTGACACGCTTATCTGTTGTATAAATAGTTTATTGCGTCTAAAGTTATGTTGACTGAAGGAACATGGGTATCTTGTTCGGATTCGTATATATTATTAATAAGAAATCCCTGCGTTCCCTTTTATCATTGATTATTTAATGAGAGCGGGTTGGGACAGGACAGTAACTATAAATGTCGTGTGACGTGATAACAATGCGATAGACGGTTTATGAAACCGCTCCGGACTTGATAAATGACCCGGGCTGGTTCGAGGCGGACGCACCAATTTATGCATAGCCGTCATCGGCAGGTTTACAATGCTTCGTGGTAAAATGGCGCTGCGATCTAAACAGTACATGAGCGTTTACAAAAGATTTTTACACTACTCGCTAGCGAAAGATATTTTAACTTTTAATCCCTTCTCTATTTGAGTTAGTGATAGCGTGACGGCTGACAGGACAGAATGGAAGGAAAAATCATGTTGCGCCGACCCCAAGTACTCAATACTCAATACTCAATACATTTATTGCTTCCACATGTGAACTTAGGTGGTAGGTTTTACAAAAATATGATCATTGTGGACCCTGTCGGGCACAGCAAAGTAGGAGAGAGGAAGAGTGTACTATTTGTAAATTAATAAATAAAAAACAAAATAAAAAATTATAAAAAAACGACAAACATGTACTTACCTAATTTAAAATTTATCATTAAAATATTCATTTATATTGTAATAACATTTGGATATTAAAAATTGCTTTAATTTATTCGTGAATATATTATTTTTTTGTTGTTCTTTAATTATTACTGGTAATTTATTATATATTTTAATTGACATGACTAGAGTACTATTTGAGTGCATTTTAAGCTTAGAACTTGGTAAGTTTAACCTATTTTTATGACGTAATGTAAATTTTGACTGTATGTCTTCTCTTGTCGTATAAAAGTGTTGGTAATTACGAACGAATTTGCATAGTTCTAGAATGTATAGACAGGGTAGGGTTAATATCTTATGTTCTTGGAAATGGGGTTTGCAGCTGTCGGTGTCTTCTATATTTACTAGTATTCTCATAAGTTTTTTTTGTAATGTGAAAAGTGTCGGTGCATCCGTGCTGTTTCCCCACAATATCACGCCGTAACTTAGCCACGCATGTGCGTAGGCATAATATGTGACCAGTGCTGTTTTTAGGTCAGTGGTTTTTTTGACTTCACGGAGGGCGTATACGAATTTGGATAATTTTGTTTTTATCTTTTGAATATGGGATTTCCAATTAATGTTTGTGTCTATTGATAGACCGAGTAGATCGAATTCGTGAACGACTTCTATTGTTGTGTCATTGTAGGTGAAGTTTATGTGTAGTGGAGTTTTCTGACGGGGATAGAAGGGAATTATTTTAGATTTTGAGAAATTGATTTCCAAGTTATGGTCATTCATCCAAGTTATTGCTTTATTTAGTGTATTTGTTAGGTCCTCACTCAAACCAACAGTGTTTCGGCATGACGTTAATAGTGAAATATCGTCAGCAAACAAGACGCATGGTCCTTCTATGGTTTTTGGAAGGTCGTTTATGTAGATGAGAAAGAGGAGGCTACCTGTTACACTTCCTTGGGGAATAGAGGCGTTAATTTTTTTGACGTCAGACCGAATGATTTGAATTTCTCTGGTATTTTCATTACAAAATTCTATTTCGACTTGGTGTTCTCTATTTGATAAATATGATTTAAACCATTCATGCGCCTTGCCGCGGATCCCTACACCTTGTAATTTATTTAACAGAATGTCGTATTGCACTTTATCGTATGCTTTGGTCATGTCTAACAGTAACCCTACAGCGTATTTTTTGTCATTAATTATATTTATAGCTTCCTGTATGTATTTATAAATTGCTAGAACGGTGGATCGGTTTTTGCGAAATCCGTTTTGACTGTCGTTAAAAATTTTATATTTTTCGCAGAAGGAATAGACGCGATTGCACATTGCCTTCTCAAAAATTTTGGAGGCGGTTGGTAAGAGAGCTATGGGACGGTAGTTGTTTGGATCCGTTTTCAAGTTTTTTTTGTGGATTGGTTTTATTACTGCTTTCTTTAGGTAATCCGGGAAAACGGCGTCTTCGAAAGATTGATTTACTAGCAAGTAGAAAGGTAATGTAAGTTCGTTTGCACATTGTCGTATTAACATTGGTGGTAATTCGTCTATTCCATGACTTTTTTTACTTTTTAAGTTTTTTAATAGAGTGTTTATTTCGCCGGGATCTACTGGGCTTAGGAACATGGTGTTTTCAGTGGGGCAGAGCACTGGAGTGCTTCGCTGCTTGTGATAAGGTGCTTTGTTGCTACCCTCGCCGATGGACGCAAAGAAATTATTAAAAAAGTTAGCTATTTGTTTTGGTTCAGTGACATTTGTATTATTTATTTGTAATTTAATATTGTTTTTATCCCTTTTAATTTTTTTATTTGTTCTTTCATTTATAATACTCCACATAGTTTTAACTTTGTTATTAGATTTTTTTATTTTATTTATATATTGTAATTTTTTTGCTGTTATAACTGTTTTCTTTAGTATTTTTTCATATTTTTTATAATTCTGTTTAATTAGTGGGTTATTTGTTTTTAGTGCAAGTATCTTTTCGAATCTTTTATTTTTACATGATCGTTTGATGCCCGGGGTTAGCCAATACTTTTTATAGTTTGTTATTAAATTTATTTTTCTTTTAGGTATGTATTGGTTTAATAGGTTAGTCAATGTGTTATTAAATGCTTCATAGTTTTCATTTATATTTTTATTTGTTTCTATTATTTCGTTCCAATTTATTTCATTTAATTTAGTTTTAAAAAGTTGGGTGTTTTTATTATTGTATAGTCTTTTTCTGATAAACCACTTAGTTTGTTTAGTTTGTTGAGGCAAAGTCATGTGTATGATAGTACCACTATGATCTGAGAAACCTAACTCTTCTACTGTTGTATGTAAATTGCTATAGAAGTTTGTAAAAATTAAGTCTAGACATGTTAATGATGTTTTTGTTATTCGTGTTGGTGATTTTATTTGTTGTTTAAACTTATATTCTAGCATGAGATCTAAGAAGCGATTCTTTTTCAAATTATTTTCTAGAATATTAATATTAAAGTCACCCCCTATAATTATATTGAGTTTACCATATTTTTTATTTATATAAGTTAGAATCTGTTTTAATTGTTGATAAAATATGTCTTCCTCTCTTCTATTCCAGTAAATGATTATTAATAATAGTTTTTCTGTTATAAATTCTGTTGCACATACTTCTATAATATATTCAATTGAAAATTCAGTAATATCGTTTCTTTCTACATACTCAATGTGTTCTTGCAAAAGGATGCACACTCCGCCGCCTGTTCGAGTTTTCCGGCAGTAGGAAGATGTAAATTTGTAGCCGTTAAACTGTATTATTTCCATTTTTTCTTGTGACAACCACGATTCCGATAAACATATAGCTTTGAACTTAGGTGTTTGTTCCATGAAGGCTTCCAGTATATGTTGTTTGTTGTATAGGCTTTGGATGTTTTGGAAAAGTATTTTAAATTGTTGGTCTTTGTTTTCGAAATGGCTCGCTGTTATGTTCTGTATAGTTGTAGCTTTGAAAGTAGTTTATATCTTGGGAATTTATTTGATTTTCTGTGTCTCTGTTTGTGTAGGATTGGTTTTGTGGGGTTTCGTCTTCAATTGTTACGAGTTTTCCTTCAATCACTAATTGATCATTACGAATTATTGCATGTAAACCTTTACTTCTTGCTTTCAGCATTTCGTCGCGTATAAGCTTCCTTTTCCTTCGGGCATTATTATCTAAAAATTCAGACAAATAAAAACCGGTGCCCTGGAAGAGGTCTCTATTTTCTTTAACATACGTAGTCATTCTTTTGCTTAATAGTTCAATTACTAGTGGGCGAGTTTTTGTGTTATATTTGCCTATTCTGTGAGTATCTTCTATATAGCCCATTAGGTCAACATTCATTATCTCACGAAATAAATCAATTAGTCGCCTGTGGAGATTGTTGACTGGTTCTTTGTAGTATTCATGTAGACCATATAAAACAATCTTTTTGGAATGGCTTTCTGTACAATAATTTCGGTTTGGTTGATTATTTACAGTTTTAATCTTTGTTTTAAGATCTTCTATTTCTATTTTAAGTTTCTCATTTTCAGTTTTTAGGTCTTCTATTGCAATATTTATTTCTTTAATGTCTATTTTCCTCTGTTCGTTTTGTCCCAATAAGGCATTCATTTGGCATTCAACATCTTCTCTTAGTTTTGAAATGGCTTTGTTTATTTCAACCTGGATTATATTTTTTAGTTCTGTTATGATCGATTTGTTGTTTTCTTGTAGACGTAAAACTATCGTTTCACTTAAGTTTTGCAGAGTAAGTTCGGTTTGTGTATTGTTCTGAGATGTTTTTATTTCGTCCTGTGTGGTTATTGTATCTCCCAATAGACTAAGGTCTATAGAGCTTGTAGTGTCATTCATTAAGTTGTTTGTTATTTTTCTTATCGTGACATTATTTACTTCTGGTGATGAAGCTAACTGTTGAAGGTCTCGTTCTCGTGAACGAATTGGGGTTTCGATGTTCCCTTTTTTAGGTATTTTACATAAACATGCTTGACACTTCCAAGAAAAAGTGCCCTTTGTTGCTGTCAATTGTTTAAAACGGTCGGTCGAGATATTTGCACATTCTAAATCATACGTGCCATTGCACAATGTACAAGTTATGTTTTTATTTTTAGGTAGATTCTGTTTACAGCCAGCGCACAGTAATAGTGGCATTTTAGTTTTTGGTACTATTCTAAATTACTTTTTTGACGTGATGTTTGGTACTACTCGTATTATGTTGTAACGTTTGGCGCCCTCTAGTGGATTAGGTGTCACTTTCTATCTAATCGATGTCCGATGAACCGTATGCGGTCAGTCACAGTTGTTGGGTTTTGGTCTAGGCGATAGATGGCGCTTTCTTCAGGAATGTTGTTATGATTTGCACTTTTTGGATTTTTAGAACGTAAGAGTGATATGTCGAAAATACAATAGAATGGTTCTTTTATCGTACCTTTTGCGGTGTAAGGCTTTTCCTGGCGGCTAACGACTGGTATATCCGGTATATGTTTGAACACATTAGATTCAGATGTTAAGTTTTACACTGGTTTTGAAATGTTGCCGTTACTCAGTGCAAAATCTGATCCCTTGAAGTTTTATTGCACAAAAAGTTTGTCCTTTAACACGAATCTTTGGAGGTTCTTTAACACTATCACTTTATCGACTATTTATCACGTTTTACTAACTTTATCACTTTTTTACTATAGTAACATGGGGTAAGGGCAGGAAGATGATGAATCCCTTCTCTATTTCTAATATTTGCAAAAACAATAGCGAGTACTTCCGAAAACTAACTTGCAATAAAGGAAGCTATCATTTCCACGTATTTTCGCCCGATTTTTATATTTCTGGTTATGAAGTCGCGGAGGGGGAAAACCTTTTGTAGAAGGGGACCTCAGGTTCATAACTCTCAGTGGAAGCGTCGAATTAAAAAAGAAGATCTCAATGGGGCGGGGAAAATGTTGTGCTGTTCCATAAGCGAGGATTTGTGCTAGATCCGGAGGAAGGGGGTTATTCTACTACATCTATCTACAGTTATACTTAGCCTTTAAAATATCATTATTTGTGCATAACTCGACAAATGTGCCTAGTGAACATCAGATGTTTTTTCTCGATTTCTTGTCTGATCCCATAAGAAAAGGTGTTCATAATTATGAGTTCAGTGATCTCTTCAGGTATTGCTTTTATTACTGTTACAGCAGTGGCGTGCAGTGGTTCGAGTTAGGGTAGGCCAGAGAAAATATTCAAATAAATTTAAAAAAATAACCACATTATTCAGGGTTGATTTTTAATTAAATGAGCTTTTAAAATAGCCTATTAAAAAAAAAGCAAAAAAAAAATAACACCACATTTCAACCCTGAATAATGTGGTGCGTTTTTTTTTTGGACATTTTCTCTGGCCTATCCTAACTCGAACCACTGCACGCCACTGTGTTACAGGTTGTAAATATATTTTGACCCTAAAATTAAAACATAATTAACCGAAGCTACTAAAGAAGACATCGAATTATTATTAAATTATTTTAATTTAAGACATATTCTGTTGATATCAAACTTCTGAAATACAAGAAACAGCTTACGCAATAAACCCAAGGTGTTCAGTTCACTACAGAATTAAAAAGGTTCAGTAAATATTATGACGGCTTGAATGATATTGTATTTCGATATGACGCTGCAGAGCATTGAAAGTGATGTTTAACTAGGCTGCTAATCCCACCAATATTGAAATATCTGCGACAATATTCACCCGGAGAGAGCTGTGATCCGCTTTTATTAAAACACCATTTTATATGAGCAACGGTAGAAAAAATATTGTCTCCAGTTTTTATGACACTGTTAACAATATATCCGACCTAGGTACCTATTTGGAGAAGTGTGATTTTATTTTCCTTTGGAAAAATGTAAGAAAAATATGCCATATACTTTCGTTATTAAATTATACCAGCAGTAATAAAATAGTACAATTTCGCTTTACCTACAATAAATCTTGAAAATATCTCTACTATCGTCTACGTCAATTTAACATTGAAATGTATATGCCTATGTACATATGTATAATCAAAGAGACGTATAATTAGAGTGACAGGCTTGCAAATACGAATTACGGATGAGTAAATGTAATGTACAAATTCGGATAATTAATCATTGAATCGAAGAATGTTCAGTGCGTGTTCAAATTGTAATAACACGTCAGTATATTTTGTTAATGTCTGTAGAATAAGGTGTTTGACTGCTATCAGAAAGCTATATGAATGAAAGATTTAACTCCAATAGTTTGATTATGAATCAAATTGATAATTGACACGAAGTTTTTTTTTCTATCCTTGTCACGCAAAACGTCGTTAGTATTGGACGGCGCAAAAACGTATCCGCAATCGGTGCTGTCGCTGTTTATCATAGATTTTTAAAATCTCACCACTCCGTTTTTTTTTGTCGTTTCGTCTTTTTTAGTCGTTTTGGTTTTGAGAAACTAATTCAGAAAACAGTAAAATATCATATATATGCTATGCTTTTCTACCTCCATGACCAAATTGCAAATGCTAGTTAGCTTCAAACAGTTTATGCTTCAGCGTGGTCCCTAGAGGTATTATTCATTTGAGCAAAACTGGTAACTTATAGCAGCTGTGCAAAGCTTATGGTGTGTGAAACAATGTGAAACGTTATCTGGCTCTATTGTGATAAGTCCTCTCTAAAATGTTATTGTAAGTTAAAGCAATGTTTTGGAAGTGTTATCTAGTGAGGTTTATATTGGTATTATCTGGTATCTGGTAGTTTCAGGTGCTGGGTGGTATTGCAAAGTGTATCAATGTGTGTGTGTGTTCTTGATTTAAGGAACTGGCTTTTGCTCGCGACTTAACTCGCGTTAACATACATTTAAAAAAAAATAGCCTATCCCTGTCTCCAAGGTTCCATCTTTTTCTCTACGAAAATTCATCAAAATTGGTTCAGCGATTTAGGCCCAAAAGCTTAACAAGACAACTTTCTTTCACATTTACAATATTAGTTATGATTCTTATTCATTTCATTTTATAAGGGTTAGTCACACAATAGAGTCGTTGTTTATGAAGATATAGTCAAGTTTTTTTCTCTTTTTGTTATGTATAATATTCACGATTGTTTTTTCTTCTGCGCCGAGGTGAAGCTAAGAAAGCTATATACATATGTATGTATATTCACATAAAACTATTGAAA
This sequence comes from Hecatera dysodea, assembly GCA_905332915.2. Taxonomy (NCBI): domain Eukaryota; kingdom Metazoa; phylum Arthropoda; class Insecta; order Lepidoptera; family Noctuidae; genus Hecatera; species Hecatera dysodea. The sequence continues at coordinate 12,154,139 of HG995298.1, read as the reverse complement.
CTTTTTATAGTTTAAATTTTTTTGTTTAGACAAGTTTTCGATTTTTCTTAAATGTTATGTTATTATAATTAAGAACTAATAATACTAACATAACATTTAAGAAAAATCTGTTACTAACGCACTAACAATATATGGCCTATTCATGGTCTGAAATAAAGATATTTTATTTTATTTTTATTCATTTATTTTATACTTTTTTAGTGTTTTTTACCCACGACGGAACGGAGACAGTGTATGCGTTTGGGGTGAGAGGATGTTTGTTTGTTTGTGCAAACCAATGTTCCCATTTATCTCCAGTACTACTAGTCCGATTTTCATGCGGTTTTCAGTGATGGGTTCGGATTTGATTGGTGCATGTTCTTAGATATGTGTTACGGTGACAACTCACAAGGGGGCGCTGCAGTAAACATGTTTTTGCAAAAAAATAAAACTACTCCGATTTTGATGTAGTTTTCAGTGATGTGTTCGGGTTTGATTGGTGCATGTTCTTGGATAGGTGTTACGGTGATAACTCACCAGGGGGCGCTGCTGGTTCATAATAAAATTCTCTCTAAAAAGTTTGAAATAAAAGGCAAAATTGAAAATTTTGAAAAAATCCACGACGGTAAAACATAATTGAAAAATAATTAAAAAATTAATAAAAACCCCCGACTTACAAAATTAATGTAACCTAAGAATATCCGACGTGGGCTGTCATCACTATCGGCAAACTAGCTCATTGAATGGCAGCCCTGACGGATATTCTTAGGTTACATTAATTTTGTAAGTCGGGGGATTTTATTAATTATTTAATTCTTTTTCAATTATGTTTTTACCGTCGTGGGTTTTTTCAAAATTTTCAATTTTGCCTTTTTAGATACTTATTTACCCACCCACCCTAGATACCATTTTATACCCACTCGAAACATTTTTGTACAAAGGTTGTTTTTTTATATTTACGTACAAGTAATTCGATTGCTAAATGACATACCTTAGGTACTTTCACTTACCTAATTGAAAACCTACATAAATAAAAACAGCAGTTTAAGTCAACAGGGGCCGTACCACGAAGAGCCAATGCTATCATTATATCTGTGTGAAAAAGGGATAGTGCTATTCTTCTTGTGTAACTCCGTCTCTCTCTGACACAGGAAGCATGATGGATTTAAGACGTCATGGTAGGGCTACAGTACAATAATAAATAAGCATTCATAGGGTTGTTGAGAAGATGGGTAAATGGGTACCTTTTACAGGTTTTCGTAAAGTTAGTACCTTTGTTATGTAGCATGTGAGTTCATTCCTTCATATTTCGAGTCAAAGTTTGTTACTATTGATATTGATATTTCGCGTTCGACAGTATATTCATCTGATGGAAAGCGAGGATGCGACGTCGGCACACGCTTGTCTATGAGTAGACCTAACCACTCTTGATTTGAAGACCCCCACGACGTTATAACGATCAGGAGCACAGACCCTCCTCCAGAGACATGTCAGCCGCTGTGCTACTTATTGCGCAGCGGCTGATGCCTGTGGACGGTGAGCGTGGGTGGCTAGCCGTCCGATAGCAACCAGGCCGAGTCGACGACGCGTTGTGTTCCACGCGCGCCTCAAGGAGCCGTCAGCATCGGGGACGGGGCTCCATAGGGTCGGTGCCTGCTAGTGTTGCGGAATTTGTTCGAAAGAGTCACCGCGGCCCTGGAACGCAAAGGGCACAAGCAGGATCATGGGTGGGCTTTAGTCAGTAAGAGTCTGACACCCCCTTCCACTCCGCCCAGAGCGGGAGAAGTCATTTGATGATTTCCCATCCAGAAAAAAAAAGACCCTGGCAGGGAAATCCACTCCTTAGAAATGCGCACGATGGAAGTTTTCACAAAATGTTGAATTAGATAACCACTAAAACTTTTTTTTTGAGATGGGTTTGCTCTTGACTCTAGTCTAGGTCACAGTTGACAGAGACAAAGTTGACGATGGAATGAGCATACCCAGAAGAAGCCTGTTCACTCTAACTTTGAGGAAACTACACTTATTGTAAGGTAGGTACTTAATAAATGTACTACACAATGCTTGTCTCTGTACGTCACTAGTGGCCAATCAATGAAATCGCTAACTATATTCCTAAATTCATGTCTAAAAATAGCCACGAGCAGATTCCTCATAGTCAGAAATAGGGAGAGTTCGTTATTCGGAGCGACAGCCATCCGATCTCTTCAACCCAATTAGCGGTGGAGAATCCTGTACCTAGGTGTATAGAAAGATAAAAAAACGCTATCAACAATGATCCCTGAACGTAAAGCTAGTATTCTTTCGTGTTATTCACCAGAAAAGAAAAATACAGTTTTTGTGTACCTACTAATAATACCAGAAGGCCAATTCTCGTACCTATTTGGAAAGCGTTCAAACTTTAGAATTTGTACTTAGTTTCAAGTTTATAAACCTAAAAAATAAGATTCTTCCATACAAATTTTGAACCCCCTAAATCGTTTTTGGGGCTAGTTCTGAGAAAGTAAGAATGGCAACTTTTTTAATTCACTTAAGCTAGTATTAGTACCAAGTTTCAATTATATTCGCCCAAGGAATACGCTATAATTTCACCCCTATATACCAAAACTGTGCAATTCTGACAATATAACATCAAAAGCCTGTTGCAGTCCACTGCTGGACATAGGCCTATCCAATTGCACGCCACTTAGATCTATTGTCGGCTTCTCGCATCCACTTACCTGGTTATTACGTACATACCGGTTGAATTGATAAACTTCTTTTTTTGAAGTCGGTTAAAATGTAGGAAAATCTCACGGAGATCAATCTAATTTTCACAGTTTGAACGTCAAGTCATGAACGTATTGGCGTATCCCCAGTACTAAGCCACAATTTACTGTATTTTTCGTACCATATTTTTGACCTTTGTTGTTTTATTATGCATCATCGTATACAATGGCGTCAAACTGTCCCATTTCAGGGAAAAGGCCTCTTCTCATACAAATCTGTACGAGCTTTAACTACACTACGCTTGTTCTAAGCGGATTGGCAATAGGGTAGTTAACTAAAAAAATCTGATTAGTCCGTCAGATAGATTTCAAAAAAATATTGGAGACGTATTTTTTCTTTTTTCACATAAACAAAAAATGAAGACCATACAGTGCGTTCAAAACTCGTGTGACGTCACTACCCGCTACAATTTTTACCGGGCAGTGACGTCACACGCAGCCACTCCTGATCTTTGATGCATTTTATCTTCGTCAGTTTTTATAGATTTGATAAAGGAAAAAATACGTGTCTAATATTTTTCTATAATCTAACTGACGGACTAATTAGAATCATATTTTTTAATCAGGAAACATCCCTATTCTAAAAAATTAGTTATACCATAAGATAATACAAATATAATATTGGTCTCATATGCGAGCTCAGGATCCTAGATTCAAATTCAGGGAGACTGGTCTTAGAGGTATTTAGGAGCCATTCATTTTAGACTTACCGCTGAGTTCAAGCTTTATGTAACGACGAGTTATTAGGTCGAAAAAGATGGCTCTCTAGTTAATTGTACCACGTCTCAGTGTGAGAACCTGGCTAAATTGTGGATAGACTAGCTCGTAAACTTGGATTATTTTGTATTGACCTATGATATTTTAAAACTACTAAAAATATTGGGTCCCATGCACATCTTTCTCTCTTCAGAAAGAATGAAATGAATTTATATTGAATCACAGTAAACTGCAATCTGGACTCTTTCAAAATTGAACATTTTTCTACAATATTTGCATGTACTCGACTAGAGGAATCCATTTTCAGCGCTAGCTCCTGTGTATACATATGTAGATGTGCAATGGAAAGGTCTTCTTAGAAATGCGACTTTAATTAGTTAGGGAGTATTGCTATACCGAATATTCTATTTAGCTCGTGGCTAAATTATAACAGCCGCACGGGTTGATCGTCTAGGTTAAGCAACGCTTGCCGAGGTTGGTCTGTGGATGGGCGACCATCTAAACATAACGAGATTTCTCCGTGCCTCGAAAAGCACGTTAAGCCGTTGGTCCCGGCTGCCATTTGGAGATCTTTGGCAGTCGTTACGGATTGTCAGAAGCCAGAAAATCTGACACCAGTCTTGCCAAGAAGTACCGTGTTCCCCAGTTAATGGGTTGTGGAGGTTTGGTAGGCAGCCGCTTCACGTAAAATACTGGTATTGAGCTGAATAAGGCATGACTGGGAGCCGACCCCAATATAGTTGGGAAAAGGCTAGGCAGATGATGATGCTATACCGAATATTGGTACTGTAAGCTTCTGGGAAATTGTAAATGAAAAATAAAAGAAAAGCTCAAGCCATGTTCGCGAGCCAGTCGCGGCGGCGCGGCGGCCGGCGGGTTTCGCCAGAAAGCCGAGCTCGCTCTCGACTACCATCTTATTAACGATAATGTTGACTTGCTCGCTTTGTGCAACTCGGTTTACGCAAACTTGGGCTCATGTTTCAGTGGTTTATCTTCATGATGTGATGTAACGTCGTTCAATTTTCCAACTGATTAATTGTTGTTTAACTTTGCGCTCAACTTGGTTTACCCAATGCGACTCACAATGCATATACATAGGTTCGTATTAAAAAGTTTTGTGAGGCTTGATATCGAATTGTGTTCATGTTGACAGTGCCACTTTTCACAATTTATTCGTTCAATTAATTTCATGTTTTTTTTACGATACCCGATCATACTAGTGTTACCAAAACTGTTCGAAATGCAGTTACCTATGTATATATTATTTCCACGATATTGTGTTAAAATATAAAAAATAAATGAAATGCTATGTCATGATATTTATGTTTGGGTCGTTACAGAAAAGCACAACAGAGAGGAAGTTATTATTTTAATGGTGGACTGGGAAGTAAAAATGTTGTAGTTGCTTTCATCGTTAATGTGATGGGCACGAAAACTATTTTTTTCTCTGATTGAAGCTGAGGGAAATGTACTTAATGCGTTGCTTCATAAATTATACCATATAAAAGAAGACATTTTTACCTTGCATTTTTTGTAGGTACACCCAGTACCTGCGATTCAAAAACTTGAGAAGCGTTACTTAACAACTCGTTTTAATGAAGGAAAGCTATGAAGAATTGCAACGGTAATTGCACAGCTGCTAGAGAAACATACCTTTAGTATGTGATTGTGGCTTATCGATATAATGAGCAGAATATTATCCAAAATAACACAACCCAGTATCACCTATGTAGACACGTTCACGATTAATTAGACGCGGTTCTGTCGGTAATACACCCACATTAGCCGGATTATGGGATTAATATTGTTTGATGTTAAAAGTTAATTAATAGTTGATAAATGGCTATACAGTCTCGAGTCAGTCAAATATCTTATTAATTTGGCATATTATGTACAGCGGCAAATAATTGGATTAATCAAAATGTCAACGCTCATCATCCTGTCATCTGGGAACCTTGAGTTGTGAAACGGGAGCCCCAAATTGTGTAATGTTGGTCTGACTTGTTACGTCGGTATTACTTCGGGATAGTATTACGTAGCGTGGCTGTTCCAAAAATGAAGGCTCACTGTGAAAGTATTGTCCTGACCCTGATCAGACAAAACAGGACATTGTCGGCCCAGACGGGTCGATCATGAGGCGAAAATTGGCGAATAGTTCGGAGACGCAACGACAAGGCTATGATATGAAACAAGGACCAATTTGGGTCCTTCCAAGGTTAGTACGTAATAAGATACGGGTACTTATTCAGGTAGCTTAATTATTGTTAGTTGAAAAATGAAGTTCAGTGACTGTATTTCGTAGTCAACCATTCGCAGCACTCACAAGGCGTCAATATACATATGTACATACGTTTCCCCTCAGTTGACTTTTACAATTCGTACACAGTGATAAGAAACTGTTTCACAGTTCGTATTTTTTCTTCCAAGGATCATCACGGAAATAAACATTTTTATTGGCATTACACGGCGTAACAGATATCACAGCGGCGTCAAATATCGACGACCGCGATACAATAAACGGAGCAATATTGCTCTGCGACAGAACCGAGCAGATAAATCATTGTAAACAAAATTGTGACCGTCATCGATATCGTACTTTATGATTGGAAAGCTGAAGGCAACATGAAATTCAAATCGTACAAAATTGACCGCATACCCTTTTCAATGTCGTATACTTATGTATAATAATCCTAAAACACACCCTAAGTCCTTTCAAGCCGTTGGACAATGACTTTGACGGCGCGCTATTATTATATTTATTTTCCCTCACGACTCCTTATTATTTTTATACTTTCTTTTATACGAGGATATCGGCAGTAAAAACGAAATGTTTGTTGCTTGATTGAACCGCCGTGATACGTGTTTTTTTATATTTCATGTCAACTGGGTTGTAGACAGCGATCGTACATTGATTGCTACCTTATCAAAAGTGAAAATACAAACTGATCGCTCAAAGTAGTTATTAAGAACTTGTTGGCTTCTTCTTCGTTAGGCTTGTCAAAGTTCGTTTACTTTTCTGAATAAACTCAAAATTTAATGAGGTAAGTATAAACAGTTGACTTCAACGAAGTATCTAGGCGTACTTACGGTATTGAGTCTACTTAGTTCGATCGATTATTGGCACTAAGTGTACCTATGGCTACCTACTAGCAGTGCATATGTGAGCGTTCTGTAGGCACTTCACTTCCACGTCGCCGCGAGCATATTAAGTCATCGATCCCGTTTAATGTTCTGAGGTGCTATTTGCTGGTATCACAATCCAATTAAACTTTAAATGGTTGTATTATCTCGTTCATATGTATAAATACATTTTGTAAAATACAAACAACTTGATGCAGTTATGTAAATCCTGATATATTTAGCTACTGTTCTGAAAATGGTAGTATTTAATGAGAAATCATGGGTAAGTCAACTTTAAAATGTTTAAAAATAATACTATGTAGATAGGTCGACGGGTATACGCGGTTTCGCAACACCAATTTACAACGATGGTCCGATAAGTAGGTAGCATAAATTGATGGGTTATTTTATAATAATAAAGAGCGCAGTATGGGCAAAATAAGCACGGTTTATGGCTAATATACCACAGAGTGTATGCACTACGAAGCGAGGAACTTTGTTGCATTTTGCATAAAATCGATATACCATCATAGGGTGGTCGTAAACGTACGCCTCTGAGTTGTTCACTTATTCGATGGCTTCAATTCGGAAATAATAGTGTCATTTAAAAATTGTATATATACCTATATACTGTGCAACCATTTTGGTTCAAGCCGTTAGACAGATTACGAGTGCCATTAAATCCTTTTAAAATAAACTCTTATATGAATTCATACAAATATCCAACAGAGAAGAACACCTCCAGTTTTGACCGTTTTTTATTTTTATTTTCCAACTAGCTGCTGCCCGCGACTTCGTCCCCGTGGAATCCCCGATTTTAAAACATTCTTTATCGCTGCTCCGCTCCTATTGGCTTAAGCGTGATGATATATAGCCTAAAGCCTTCCTCGATAAATGGTCTATTCAACCCAAAAATAATTTTTCAATTCGAACCAGTAGTTCCTGAGATTAGCGCGTTCAAACAAACAAACAAACTCTTCAGCTTTATAATATTAGTATAGATAATCATTTTGATGGTTTTTGCTTAAATACTTATTCGGTCAGTGACAAATAGACAAAATAAAAAAAAACACCATTCCAAGTGATGCGCTAACCAACAAATAGTTTCAATTTTGTTAGGGTTGTCCGTACCTACCCGAAAACTAACCAACGGGACCATATTATTCGTCCGTCTGTCTGTCAGCGGGTTGTAACTGTAACCATAAAAGGCCGCTCGTTGAAACATACACAGAGTGTGATTCTGTTAGGTACCTACTGCCATAAAAGCAAAAAATAAAATAAAGATACACACGAAACGTGACGTTTTCGGTGTTTTCCATTTTGAGTTATTTTTAATACAATAGAATATAATAGATAACTCTTTATTATGTACACCATATAAGTCACAGAAAATATAGATGATGAAAACATTACATAGGGTGATACAATGGGCGGGCTTATCGCTAAAAGCGATCTTAAGTGATCTTTTGATTTCCCTGTATCCTAAAAATAGAAATACATCAAAGTTATATATAGCTCTTATACTGAAATATTACAACAAAAATAATAAAAACCTGTCAAAATCGAATTGGACTCGAGCATTAAAGGGTTTGCAACGGCACATTTTTCAATACGCGCAAAACCTTGCCGTTGGTTTAGATATATGAAATTACGAAAACAGTAAAGCCTCTGAAAGGTACGGAACCCTTTGTATGCGAGACAGACTCGCACTTGACAAGCTTTTTAAATAGATTCATATCAGAACTATCTAATTTTCCACATTTATTTACTGAACTCAAGTTCAGTAAACAAATGTGGAAAATTAGAAAGCTCACTCAAAATCATTTCTTATTTTTAATATTTAAGTAATGAATATAAAAGCTGCCAAATACGTATTTTAAACCCACACAATGTACCCGGAGAGTTAATGACGTATGACTGACACGGTAGTTCGTCGGCTGCATTTAAACACAAGTGAAAAGATGTGAAAAAAGGCCGACGTGTGTTCACGCAAACGAGGCAAGTCCGTACGTCAGCCGACCGGGTTTTGAATAGACGGTACTTCCACGAATTTTAAAACCGGTAAAGCTATATTCACGCTCGTCAGTTACCCTAGACTCTTGGCAGTAAGTGCATTAAAGTGTCTGTGTCGGCCGCGGGTGCCTAGTTGCCCAGATACCCAGGTTCCCAGATACCCAGGTACCCAGTACCACTTCCGCGTCCATTATTTTATGCAAAATGAGCCCGTGTGGGAGAACTGTAATAATTCTGTAAACAATAGAGCTTTGTTGCTCTTCACGTTAACGTTTCGCAGTGTCGCGGTGATAACTTGCAGTGTTTATGTACATATATGGAGTGTCGAGTGCTGAAAATCTTAAAATGTTAAGTTATGAACCAGTAAATTAACCATAGTTTTAATAACTTGGTATTTCAGTTGATAAGAAAATTATACACTCATGCACAGCGCAGATTAAAAATATACACAGTGCATAAAATAAATGATAACAAATTTACTGCTTTAACCTAGTTGTGAATAATAATTCATTAAATACACAGTGCATTTGTTATCTTTCTGTTACATTTCAGAAAGTCTCTTTCAGTCTGAAGTAATTTCAGTGACAAATTATACTCAAAGAATTTAAGAAATTTCATTTATTTTATAACTTTACATAAACAGCTAACTGCAACGGTCACGATACAAAGTTTTAAACGCAGTAATAGACCATTTCCAAGATATGTAGATCTTACATAGCTATTAAATCCACATCTACATGTATAAATAAAACATCTCGTCTATATAATTTTCTATAACAATCCTGGAAATGGTACAAACAATAACCAATGTTCTATAGAAAGATGTATCTAGCTTATGTCGGTAGTTAACGCAAGCTTCGAAGTACGTCGATATATTACATAGCTATTTAATTATATTACAAAGCACGCCATATTGTCTTTATTGCAGAAGTGATGAGTTTATTTACAAAACGTAAAGGATTACATTGATAAGGAACAAGTAACATAATTGTATTCAGTTGATATTGCACATAACTTATGATATTTATTATATAAAGCTTTTATTCAAGGAATCTTGTTGAGACTCCATTATTCTGTAAATTAAATATTACAGGTTTGAATATAAACAATATTGTTATTCACAAAATATCACTTCAAGATGATTTAATTTGAATATCGAGGTTACTTAATGCTGTCACTTGACTTAGCCATTCAAAATGAACTTTACTGAACAAAACTACGGATCGATAGCAGTAGGTACTAGAAAGATACATAATTTATAGACAGGCAAGACAAGGCAATCAATAACGTAATCATAATACACAATTTAAACTTAAATTGTATAAGTATTATAATTACGTTTACATTTTACTATAGATCTGCATAAAATAAAATTCTTAAAATGTAAATACATTAGTCAACACTCAGGAATGAATTGAATTTTAAACAAAAAACACAGTCTGATACTTGAGCTTAACACCGCTTATAACTTTGTAAAAGAAACATAGTAGTAAAGAAAATACAAAGCAACGAATTGATTTTCTTTGTCGTAGCTACAATGTGGTAGAACACTGAAGACATTCTTATTCGACTACGGCGAAGCAAAAAGTAGGGTTATGATTTTGACCGGTATGGTGTGTACATATGTATGTTTTTTTTTTACTTTGAACAGTGAATGAAATATAAGTGGTCATAAGTTAATTTCAAGTTAAGTGATGGTCGTTTACCTATCAGGTGAGTAATTGTAACGAGTGCTTGTGAGTGATAGTATCATAATGCGCGAGTACATGACACGGCACGGATGATCTGGCGTGGGGCCTTGTGCTTACCTGCTCGCATCGTAAAAACGTACACTGTGGTGTTAGCACTAGTTGGGGAATTTGTTCGAAAGAGTCACCGCGGCCCTGGAACACCAAGGGCACTAGGAGGACCACGGGTGGGTTTTAGTCAGTAAAAATGTTACACTCCCTTTCGCTCCGCCCAGAGCGTGAGAAGTCATTTGACGATTATCCAGAAAAAAAGGGATTAGCACCAGGGGCGTGCGCTCCATATAGGCAATTAGGCTAAGCCTACCCTACCATAGCAACGGATAAATAAAACAAATGTATTTATTGTAACTATGCAATAAAATAAAACAAAAATATTTAATAACTCATAACGCCTAGTATAATGCTTATAGCAACTTCTCGCCCGTGCGTGTGACGTATTTCAAACTACGCTGTTCCTACGAAACGGTTCACATAGGCCACAATACGGAGAGCCTTATTTCAATTGATAAATTTATGCATGTGTGCAAATGTTCTTGTGTATGTACGCCCATAATTTACACACACATGTATAAATTATGGGCGTTTCTAGGCTCGCTGGAGCCCACTACACGGGTCCTGATTGGTTCACCACACAATTCAAGGACAAGTAGTAAAATTTTATGAATGGAAATCGCTTAACAGGGTTGCCAATTTGAGAATAATAATTTCCTTAATAACTTATAGATATAGTTTAAAAAAACTGGTTAGTATTATCAAAAGTATAAAATGTACAAAATAAATGTTAAATTGTAATTAATAACCCTCTAAATATAATTAAAAACCGCAAGAATTTAACTTTTCTCCCCAAATTTAGAATTTGGTTTAAAGGGAATTAGAAAAATAAAATTGGCAACTCTGTTGACATAGAATTGTCAATTTTGGCGGGTTATGATGTATAACCCGGCAAAATGTCATTACATGTCATAATTAAAGATTACGATAGGACCATGTAGCAATTTTTTTTGGAAGTGTATTGATTGTCTTTTTAAATGATATTTTTGCAAGAAAAAGAGAAGCCATATTGTTGAATTGTTGATATTGTTTCATGTGACAAGCAATAGTCGTTCGAATATTTTGTTGTTGAGTGTTATAAATCATAGTGTATTGATTTATAAGTAATTCGTTTTGAGTCATAAAGTAGTGTAAATATTAAAGTTTAGTTATTTCTTTACATACTTAAAAATGGTCCTAAATTGTGAAGTTTGTGCTGACAATGTGTTTGTTAGAGATTAAAAACAGTAAGTTTTCACAGCTATCGTATAATGATAAGATTCAAGTTGTTTCTAAAGGTAGATGTATACCCGAGTTACGAGAATTAACTCAAAAATAATTCATCTCGTACTCGTCATTTCAATCCTCAGAGTTATGAAACATATAACTGGCTATGTGTGTACACACAAATTATTTTGTTTTCTGTGCATTTTGTTCAATACTTCTAGAAAGAGTAGTTTGTATCGTCAGAATATCGTGATTTGAATTTGGTGAGTTTTTAAAATTATATGTTTCTCATCGTTCCGTATCGTGATTTCAACCCAGTAGAATGTGGTGAGCTTTTTTTTTGGACATTATGTCTGGCCTACCCTTACTCTAGAACCACGCCCCTGATTAGCACTAAATCTTGAACTACGCCGTTACGTTGTTAAAAACTACAACTACACACAAAAATGAATTAAATTTTGAGGGCGCTTGGTATTGATTTTGAGAACAATGCAAATTTATTATTATGTTGAATGAAGAAAATTTTAAATAAATCGAAAATAATCCAAAGGTAAAGGGAACCACAGGACATACGTTCACGGACTTTTAAATGTTTTATCTTAGCAAGCAAAATTCCATTTAACAAGATCCTTAAAAACTAAACACTGTTATTTTATGTGATTACTTGATTAGATATGGCACATTTACCGTACAATCCTATCAGTCTTTCAATTATATCGAAAAGTATTTACAATTTCTATCAGATAGATACTACATCTGAAATAAATAGTTTTAATGTTAAACAAATTGACATTTCGATTTGATAAACAGGTTTTAAACGATATTATTATGATGGAATTGCAATGAGACTATTTGGTAAAGTTACGACAGACACAGCACCTATCCTATTGTTTATCACTGCTATAATATCGTATCTCTTTTAGCACAACTGTCTTATTGGCACTATGATATGATGCGATCGTCGGTGATAGCCGTATGTCAGCTGGTAATCATTAAACCTGCCATGACGATGAACCAAACGCCTCGGCTGATGGTGGATCGGGAAGTCTGCGTCGACTCGTAATCTAAACGACGATAAAAAAAAACACAATTAAATCAAGCTAAAGGCAATGTAGCAAAATATAGTAAATGTAATAGCAGTTAAAATTAGCATTTTTATGCTGTTAATTGCACATCGAAGTTATTTCCAGTCAGCCATATTAAACGAGCTCTCTGCAGTGAAATATTTTACCAATTTACATCTTTCTATCGTGCCAATTATTTTTCGTAGGTAACTTTATCGAGATAGAGCGTGCTGCTGGAACACTAAAAAGCTTTTAAACTACTAAATAATGTAAGTCGCTAGGTATCACACTCACCGACGTCTTTCCACTCTTCCACTTCGTAGTCGCCTATGACTCTGTTCTCGGCGGAGCTGTCCCGCCACCGGTTTTTATGTTTACCTGACAGAAACAAGGAACATGTGATAGAAATGTCCCATGAGCAAAAACGATGCGGAAAATGATTGCGTCGTAAAAATTTCTTACATGCTGCTAAGGGGCTATGAAAGTAGGCTTTCAAGTGTGAACGAAACATAGGACGCCGTAAAGAGTATAAAAGAAAACCCAAATCTATAACAATAAGAAGGTATATTGGAAGTCAAAGTACAAACAAAATCGCTTTTCCCACAATAATGTTACTAACGACCCAATTGTACCGAAGCATTGGGCTGTAGCACAAAACCGATAAATACAAATTCGCCACGGACCCTTCCGTGAGGCATTCGTGAGTCTGCGATGAATGTGTAACCGTGGCACGCCATGGCTTGCACTCAACTTTGCGCTATTGACGACCCTTATCGGGTTTCGGGTGCCAAAACTGATAATTTCAGTTTCCCCTCGACAAAAGCGACATATTTTGTGGTCATGTATTTTTAAACTAAATTCTTGAATCAGCCTGAATTCAGAAATGTTTTTGTTCGAAATGTCGATTTGATTGACTATCTATTACAATGAAATACCATGAAAATAACTATAAATAACATAAGAGAGACATCCGAAGAAATTACCTTTTTTCCTTTGAGGGTATGTGGGGACGTTGTTGTCTGTGGTACTTGTCGTTGAAGGGGCGGGAATTTCTGCGAAACGATCGTAATTAGAGGACTCAACAGAATCACAATTCTAAATTTATAAAAATCAAAATTAGCAGGTTATTTTCAAATATTTTGTACATTTACAAATACACCAAATGTATTACATATTTTAGATAGCATAGTATGAGTAGGAATAATCTGGTGTACCGTCAAGCCGGATAAGCCCATCCGTCTCTCCGAGGGAGTTCTTCGCGACACAGCGGTAAGATGAAAAATCTCTTGACGACACTCTTCGTATAGTCAATTTCATTTTCCGACTGTAACTGTCGTCGCTCAGTGATGTGATGTATTTATTTCCTGCAGATAAACGGAGTCATTAGTAATTCGATTAATTCGTTCATCCCGGAAAGCTGTCAGGCTAACTTATCAATTACGAAGCGAATCAATTACGTCTAAGTAAATTCATATTTTAATCTTGTTTCGGTGTTGGATTAATTTATTTTATGTTTGTGAACTGTGCTATTTTAGCGGCTGGAAAGTTTATCAGGGGTGTAACAACTTTTGTTATTTGAGTTTTGGAAGCCGGAGAATAAAAAGCTTGTCGTTTTAGCAACAAGATTTATTGCTAGCGCCTGATATTCTTTGAAATAGGTGTTTTTATACGACGAGGCTTTGTACGCTCTAAAAACTATTCCAGCCATTAAATGGAAGACAAATCATTTTTCATTTTGATAGGAGCTTAATTCAATAAACAATGTCTGTTATAACTGTTAGTACTCTTGTATCATCGTAAGTTAGCTTCTAATTTCGTTACGCTGACAGTCTGGTATTACGAGCCGTATTCAGGTTTCAAGGGCGTCAGGGACTTAATTAACCGACACGGCTAGTTTGCCAGCATACATGGCGGCAATTATTCAACGCCACACTTTATTGTACTCGTAACCAATAGAAAGGACTTTCATTTCACGCCCGTGTAATCTGTCGGATTTTTTATACGTCTTTATATTTATTGTAAAAAGTAACGTCTGCCACAAATGTCCGTACTTTTGGGTTATTATTATTACATAAAACTTAAAAAAAAGAATTAACCGTTATCTAAATAAAAAAATACAAAAACGTATAACTAAAATTTCGGAAGTCGGTGTCAAAAAACGAAGAAACAATCGCGTAAGATCTGCTATCATTTATTGAAGAGTTCCTTTTCCTATATCCGAAGTTCTTCATCAGATCTTCACCAAACTAGAAAGGGATCACCACGTAATACTACGATGCTCTTCCAAACCATCGTATACAGTCAAAATGAGAACATCATCAATGTAGTCGTCAGATCTCAAATTGAAATAAGATTACATGACAAGCACGAACTTTTGAATTTAAAATAATCATCAAAATCGGTACATCCAGTAAAAATTTATGAGGTAACACACAAAAAAACAATATATATAGGTTACTTGAGTACCTCAGCCTTTTTTAAGTCGGTTAATAGATACAGACAGACAGATTCTATAAAAACTTATTTTTAGAATTTGCCCAATTTTCTAGTACCTGTTACATCTTCCAGAGTAGTTACCTTCATTAATTAATCATCAATTGAAAATGGTTAAAACTATACAATCTTATAGTTATTGTGTTTCTAGACATCCGGAGAAGTTCGCCACACGATTGCATCTTCTGAGAGCAGAGCAAAACTATACCTGGCTAAATGATTCAACTGCTTTGGAAACGAAATGAATAAGAAAAGCAAAGAAAACCAGAATTAAATATAATTTTTACTTGGTCAGACAGAATGTGGTGCAAATTGAAGAATTTGTGCCAAATTCTGTCTCTCTCTGTGTCAGAAATTCACACAGAAATTAGTTTAGATAGAAGTATCAAACTTAATTTCTCCGTGTTTTCTAGCTACTTGTATGTACCTGATATAATCATGTCCCCGCGGTCAGTGGTCCAGTAGTTGATGGAGGAGGGGTAGGCCTCTGTGTGGCACTCCAGCGTCACGTCCTGACCGATGTAGGCAGCTTCGAGTTGGTTGGGGATGGACAGCATTGGTGGGACTGTATTGTGATAAGTTACAATATTATAAAAAGATCATAACGTGGTTAACATCTATACTATAATATTATAAAGCTGAAGAGTTTGTTTGTTTGTTTGAACGCGCTAATCTCAGGAACTACTGGTTCGAATTGAAAAATTCTTTTTGGGTTGAATAGACCATTTATCGAGGAAGGCTTTAGGCTATATATCATCACGCTTAAGCCAATAGGAGCGGAGCAGCGATGAAGAATGTTTTAAAATCGGGGATTCCACGGGGACCAAGTCGCGGACAGCAGCTAGTACACAAATATACGGTTATAACAAATACTATTCAAGCGCATAAAGAAAGAGGGCTGGAGAATAATATATATTGGGCGTAAAAAAAATTGAATCGCTTCAATGGGAAATGTGCCCAGAAAACTGGTAGTATTGCCACGTAGAATGGCAATTTGACTAAACAAAAGGCCATTTAGTCACGTGTAAAGTTGACTAAAAGGTCAAAAGATATTATTTAACCAACGAACCAACAAACAAAAGTCGGATTTGCGATGGGTGTCGCTGTCCAATTACTATAATAAATCTAAATTTCAAGTAAACGATACAGGGTTTTATAGAACTATAGCTGATTATGTATGGGTGGAGTAGTGTCTTCGTTTTAAATAATGTCCATGAATTCAATTGAACCCTGTAGTTCTTTATAAGTATGAGTTAAAAAAAGGTTAACCGATAATAATAAATGACGATAAAATCAACAAATATTTTATCGTCATTTATTATTATAGGTAAGCAACAATATTGTGAGTCACACCAAATCAGCTGAATTTAAATTAAAGATTACATCCCACATAAATATATAATGAGATAAACAATAATAGCAGTAATATTAACAAAAGAATATAATGTTTCACGTTGAGAATTTTTAACCTTTAGAATTACGAAGTTGCCTAAAACCGATTCACAGGCCAACTTTCTTATCCAATACCGTTTAAGAGGAAACCTACTTAATAATACAAATGAGATTGTAAATGGAAGGACTCAATGGATTTTGAAGCAATTTTTAGAATATTTGGAACGTTCTTAAAGAAAGATTTTGTGTATAAATTATTTAGTAAATGACAAAAGGGATCGGTGCTGTAAAGGCTAACGTGGAGCGGTACGCGACGGGTCCTTGGTAATATTTAATTTGCATCTTGAAGTTGTGTTGAGAATGTTTACGACATTTTTATGACGATGAAATTATAAGCGTACAGGGAATTCAGAGGCTTACCTATAACTTGTATATGTAACTGGAAAATCACAAACTTTGTAAGATTATAAAATATCTTGTGAGATTGTAAACTTTCGATAAATTGACAACTAAACATTTGTATCACTTTTTTACGCATCATAATTTGATATAATCTGTCAAAGTCATTCCGAAAAATTGTAGAATAGCAAAAAACGAAACGTTAATTATTACAACTTTTCAATATTCTAAACAATGATGGAGCCTCGCTACGCGGCTCCCCTATTTCTGTCTACAGGGTTAAAAAAACATGAATGAATTCCGAATTAGAACCTAACCTATCCGTGTCGGGGAGCCCTAAGTTTTCTATGTTTCGCCACTTGGCTAGGCCAGAAAATCTGATAAATTGTACACTGATTGTTCGCCAACATGTTGTCAGTTCATGTCGGTTCACAATTTCTCGGAATTACTTCGAGAGATTATAGACTGTCAAATTCTGATGCGTAAAAAAGAATATGGGAATGTTTGTACGAGGAGTTTCACAGATCACTATCTGTGTTGGGTTTAGTGAATGCATATTATTCAGCTTTGGTTTTTATAAAAGTTTCAATAGTTCATCAAACTGACGCTCGAGAGGATTTTTCGCGCTATATGCGTAGTACTGTTAGCGTAGGCGCTACGACACGATCTACGCCGTAGCAGAAACTCGTAGCACATTTAAATTTGTTTATAATGCGTACATTTTTTTATGATTTATCACAGGAGAATTCTTTTTTATTTACAAATGTAGACAGAATTTCCGATTGGAATATTTTTTTGGAAAGATGAGACAACTTTGATGAATAAAGTAAGCTATTCTTTGTCAGAACAGATTTTATAACGTATTTCGAACATTATTGTAGAATTTAGGTAGCTTATTATTAAATTATAACAATCGGAAACTACGTACCACGCACGCACAGGTACGTAGTTAAAGCACGCACAGCTAAGAATGAAAAATTTGCTTTTCACAAAAACTTTGTCTTACATACATGTAACGTAAATAACACAGCTTGTACATAATACATATCATGAAGAAATGGTGTCCTACACACGTCGTATAGGTACCTACGTCCTTGCTGCATGTATTATATTATCTGCGAAGAGTCATGAATGAATAAAAGCAGGCAGCGACGCGCATAAAGAATAACATTGTCATAAAGATTTGTCTCCAGTACTACCTATATAATGAAAACTGACAGTGAATTCATAAGGAAGTCTCGTTGGTTAATCGAGTGAAAGTTACGTGAGCGTTTCACGTCTCTAAGAAATGGAGAGGACTGCGAACGCGCCGAGATACGGAATGTGAATTAGGGGAAAGAAAAGCGTTTCATTGGGTTCGGTGGCGAGGGCGTCGGGAGGACGGAGGACAGATAGTATCGCCATTATCGCGTCCGTACCGTATTCACGTCAGCATAATGCTCTAATTGGGCGCAATTACGGCCGATCCGGCGGAAGGCGCCGCCGTCAGGTGGAGAAGCTCGTGTCCTCGTAAATAATCGTTAACGACACCCACCCCCAAGAAAAATAATATTTCTCGACGCAGATTCTGTCTAAGAAAACGACAGCGTCGAAATGCTCACGTACTTGCAAACGGATGAATTTGAGGCTGAGGTAACGCTGGTACAAACGTCATATTCTGCCGTCTAGATGACGATATCCGAATGTTAATGGGTGTAAGCGTACCTAATTATAACCGGGTATAGATTCATATATATAGATTGTTAGAATTCTCTTTATTATGTATACCTCTTCAATTCTGAAAATACAGTTTTAACTATCAACTATTTCATTGGGTGGCATAATGGGCTCAGAATAGCTAAAATGCGAGTAAATAAACAACTGTGTAATCGACCCGCTTGCAAATTGTACATTCGTGAATAGTTAGTTATTCGTTTTATTTTGGTAGCCATATTTACCTCGCTTAGTTGCAAATTCAATATTTGCAGCAAAAATACTCGCGGAATTTCTAAATATTTTGTGTCCACAATATATGCAAATATATATTTTTTTAGTAAATGATTTTAAATGTTGATATATTATGACTGCATGTACTGTTAGCCGGAATTGACTTAACAATTCGGTACACATTTATGTTTATGTACATATTTGATGGAAACGTACACAATAATTTCATTTCCAGAACGTAATGAAAGTTAAGTCGCTTGCTGGAATTATTGATTTTCTTAAAGGCTTCTTGTATTATTAGTAGATATAAATTTGAAACTGCTATGACATTAATAGATTGACATTTGATACAGTTTGAAGCTCTAATCCCAGTCTAATTGTAAAATAACAATATTACTTTCATCTCAAATCAATATTTCGGATGATTGTTTTTCAATTTGAATTAAGGGCCGAACAGAGAAACTTCCAACGAGGAATGAATGTTTACAATAACGGTAAAATAAACAATAACAATAAGCAAATGCGAACATAAATCAGAAGTGATGAACCGGCCACGAATGGCTGAGTGAACATATGAACGCAATGATTTGGGAATACGATGGGCAGCCGTTAATTGTCACGCAGAACAGAGCTATATTGTGGTAAGAGCACAGCCAAAAATGTATCACAATTGACAACCAATGATGTGTCTCTGTTGGTGGCTTGCTTCAAAATCTTTGGCTATCGGAGTTTCAAAAATTAAAAAATAATGACTAATTACTCAAACACGAATACTGACAATACATCCCTGTTTAGATCCATTCATAATAATTTTCAAATAAAATAATGCCTATCCTTTTTTATTAATACCATAGAAACTCACAATGAAAATGTACTAGTAAGTACATTTATATGTAAATATACCACGTCGTTGACTAAACTAGTTCACAGAATCCCAACAAGGACCTACTATGAGCTGCTTATAATATTCTTGGTAAGTGTTGTTTATAGTACTTCTTAGATCGTGAACGGTGAAGAATAAAGTTTGTTAAAGTTCTCTTACAGCATCAAAGACAGCCCCCATACTGTGCAGTCGTCCGGGCCGACACCGGACTAAATTAATGTATTTCTTACTGGACAAATCTCAGCTGGAATTATTTAAATTAAATAAGCAGCTGCTAAGGATATTAATTTTGTCAGTCCGCAAAGTAATATTTTTCTTAAGTCTTTTTAGTCTTTACATCTCAAAGTTTAAACGCCTTTAGCAGCATAATTTATAATTAATTAGCCAGCTAACCAACTAATTGTATAAATTTCGTGTACAGTTTCAAGTTTGGAGTGACTTTTATTTATTATTATTTCACACCGTGTATTTTTCTTTTTTTTATATTAAATAATTGCGATATATTTTCACAATAATACTGTATAAATGCTTCGGAAGTATTTAAAGTAGACTTTCTTGTGAATTTTATTCCTATATTAAAACTCGACATAATACAACTTTTGTGTAAAGTGAGGAGACTGCGAGGCAGAGGTAAGTAGAGCAACATTCTCTGTACATAAATTTTAAGTACAGGTGGGTTCTGTATATTTCCATGTTGATGTGTTAATGAACGCCGCTGTTCGTTTCGCCGAGGGTTTTACAGTCAACCAAGGAATACCGGGTAGGGGTCTACCGACTACGATGCACATGACTGGTGGGTTAGTTAACTATGTAACTTTACCTACTTGTACCGAATGGTAAACGGTATCGTACTTGTAATATTATGTCGTTTAATATCTGCATTAATATACGATGGCTAAAATGGCAGTAAGCACCACTTATAAGTGCACAGGTTGTTATTTTTGAACATATACATATCTGTCTATATGCTTCTTTAAAATATGGAATTATAAAAATACTTTAGGATTCGTTTTTTCAATGCCACATAAAATTACACAATGAACTCAGAATATAGAACTATCAAATGTAAATTTTATTCCACAAATAAAAGATATTATTCGTTAGAATATAAGAACATATTATGTACCTAGAATAGAATAGAATAGAATAGAATACTCTTTATTATGTACACCATATGCCCCACCTACCTCATGGTTGTATTATATTTATCTCAAATCAATATTAAAAACATGGTTACGTTGTTAAATGCAAAGTTAAGTTGTATAGTAGAATATTTTACTGAAAAAATCGAATTAGTCCGTCAGATAGATTTCCAAAAAATACGTATTTTTTCCATTTTGACGTAAACAAAAAATTAAAACGATAGAGTTCGTTGAAAACTCGTGTGACGTCATTACGTGCTACAATTATTTATTAGCGGCGTGACGTCACCAAACTCCGCTCTTGAACTTTGATGTGCTTTATCTTTTTTTGAAGATTTCAAATGACAAAAAATACGTGCAAAATATTTTTTCAAAATCTAACGGACGGACTAGATGTGCGCGCCGAGTTTATAAAAACCAGCGGCGGCGCGCCTTGAAAACTACCTCAGCGGCGGCGTGACGCCGGCGGCGTGAAAATTTCAGCTTATTTTCGTTTAGCAACTGTAAATTTAGGTGATATATTAAAAACAACCCCATTTTTGAAGTTATTTTATTACAAAATCAAAACCAAGGAAGGATCACGTCTTTGACATCTTTTTTGCATTCCTTGTAATTGTCATTGACAAATATTATTTTATTTAGTCTCCGGGGGCTCAGACAAGATCTTTTTGCAGTAATTACGAGCCCTGCAACAAAACAACCGTTCACCCGGCGTGTTTGTTGCTAGAATGCATAATACTGCCTCTGCTAAGGCTGACATGGGTAAGTATTTCTTCTTTTCTTCCAGTAAGCCAGGACATCGCCGTTTTCGAGCTCTGTGGAATCTGGGTGGGAAATCATCAAATGACTTCTTCCACTCTGGGTGGAGCGGAAGGGAGTGTCAGACTACTCGCAAAACCCACCCGTGATCCTTCTTGTGCCCTTTGCGTTCCAGGGCCGCGGTGACTCTTTCGAACAAATTCCGCAACCCTAGCAGGCACTGACCCTATGAGGCCCCGTCTTCTTTGCTGACATCTCTGAGGCGCGCGTGGAACACGACGCGCCGTCGACCCGGGCCTGGTTGCTATCGGACGACGAGCTTCCCATAGCTCGCCGTCCGCACCTCTGCGGGATCTGCAGTTGCGATATATTTCCAGACTCCTTGGTCGATATATACAACACTCTCTGAATGATGTTGGGAGTAGCTATATTTGCGAGACAGCCGAGTTAGTAGAGATTCCTTACTTGTTGTACTTGGGCTTTGGGCATTAATTCTTGTGGATCTTGACCTTGATCTCAATGCTTGGTCACAATGGATTTTATTTCTATTGCGCGCTCTGCTAAGATATATGCAGGTGTTTTCTCTTTGGCTTCGAGGTACATATGTGTCTATTTCTTTAAGCCTCATAAGACGGCAGTCTAGCAAAGATGCAGTGACAAGCGTTTCTGTTTGGGAACCTATTGTCGAGTTTGGCCAACATATTGTTTTTCAAAGCCAACGTGATCAACGTTTTGTCATCTGAAGCACTTCCTTTAACTCTGTTTTGAAAACAAGTCAGAGATTAATGAATAATAGTGCATCTTTTTTGAGATGATAAAACCCCCACCACTTCTCGGAACTGAACTCGGCGCAAAATTTCGAATGGTCGGCGGCGGCGGCGGCGCGCTATGGCTAGGTGGCGGCGGCGGGCCGCGGCGGCGCGCACCTCTAGGACGGACTACATAGAATTAACTTTTTTATATGAAGTAAAATACCTATTTGTGACTTACATTGCACCATGAGCACGACTCGCTTGCTGATGGAGGGCGGGACTCCGTTAGAAGCGATGCACAAGTACGCCCCCATGTGAAGGCGAGATACTTTAGATATGGTCAAGTTTTCACCGTCCACCACGTTCACTGCAACCAAAGAATACTTGTGTATAAAAGCACAGAAAAGCTAATTAATATTTATGTAAAATAGCTAACTTTCAAAAAATGTTTACTTCAAATCAACATATTTATTCTTCACTTAAAAGTTATCTGGCTCTCATCAACGTATTGTTTTTAACTAATAGTTCTTTATTTGACCGTTAGTCAAGCTAAATATTGATAAAAATATCACATTATTGCATTTAGGCGCCGATCATTTTTAAACATTGGTTAACTATTGATAAAAAAAAAACGCCTAGTCTTCCAAGGCTGAGTTTCGAGAGACAGAAAGACTCTTTTTACACTTTAAACATTGACTGTCGTTGAGATAAGATTATTACTTGAATTAAATGTATTTTATTTTTAAATTTGTGTCACACCTTCATGTCAAACTTTTGTCATCCAGATCTAGAAGTGTGTCAACTTTGGCATATAATAAAAACGGGAAACGCTGCAGTGAGGCTGCATTAGTCACGAAAGTAAGAGTTAAACTCAAAACTTTCATGAGACATGCAACATCAATAAACTGAGTTTGATGTATTATGAGTTTAATGTGATGGTACGGAAAGCGAATAAAAAGAAAATTCAAAGAAGATTCTTAAAATATGGTACTCGAATTATAAGAATAACTATACCCTTGGTTTAATTTAGGCAAAAATTACGTAAAAACGAAAAGCCATAAAATATGACATTGTTGGCTCTAAGTGAATTATGGCGGGCTTTCGTAATTATTCGCGTTCGATAGACCATTGTTAATTCAATTGCGAAAATATTTCTGTTATGTCCTGGTTGCGGGTACAATTTAATAGTATTGTGTGGAACAATCCGAGTAATTTTGGACCCTTTCCGCGAGCTTTTGCTGCAGAGTCTGATTTTGGTGGAAAATAACCATTTTGAGAACTTTGACCTAACATCATTTTTTGGGTACTTTACCTCAAAAGGTAAAAAAACGGAACTTAACTATTGTAAGTTCCGTTTACTTTTTTTGTTTCACTTTGTTGTAGGTCTGTCACAATCCCTCTTTTTAGGAACACGATAATGTTTAATGTTGGAGCTCTAGAAACATTGTGTCGCAAAAATGATGCATGATAATTGCAAATAAATTAAAACCTATAGGGTAGGTATCCGTTGAACAAAAAACATGAGATTCGGCATGAAGCAACGACAAACAACTAAGTCTTAGAGCAAATTAATCGAAAATGTCTGAAAATATTTAATTTGTAGTTTATCATATAAAAAAAAAAACACTACGATTACATTACATATGAGCATATTTGCGCTTGAAGAAATTACCGTGACATGTTTGTAAAGCAGAACATTTTCAACGAAAAGTAAGAGCAATGGAAGTCCTTTCATAGTTTATACAATTAGTTCAACCAGGTTTCAGACTAGCTAAAGTAGCCACATCTTTCATGGGGTATTGTTTAAAATGTTACAATAAAATTCCTCCCCATATATTAGAACTGAATGAAACGAAATTTAAAACTTGTATTAAACGCACATTATGCAGGCAAGCATATTATAAGTTGGGGGATTACATTGAAGATAATAATGCTTGGCTAAATGCCGGTCCTGCTCCACAGCCTCAACCACTTGGATAAACAAGTTTAGGATTTTATATTGGAAGAGATGCTCGCCCTTTTTTTTATTTTTTGTCTCATTTATTTATTCTTTTTTTTTATATATAATATTAATTTGATAATTAATAATTTCTCTTTTTTTACTTGTAGTTGCTTGGTTTTTGTAAACCATAGTTTTGTATAATGTAGAAGCATTTTATTTTCAAATATTGTAAATGTGAGTACCATGGAGCCATTTACATGTGATAAGTTATAGTTTACTTTGTGACTTGAACTAAAATGGCAGTTGAGAGCATGTCATGCTTGCTCAAATGTTTCGCTGATGGTGGCGTGTGTGTTGGATCATTCGGTTCCCTTCAAAATGGTTGAGCTAAATGGTGCCAATACACGCGTCATGTTCGTGAACGGGCGCCGTCGGTTGAGACTGGTCACCTCTTAACTGCCACTGACTTGTTTTAATCTTTATACTTTGAATTGTTTTTATAGTTTCCTTTTTTTTTTTGCATTGTCCTCACATATAGAAGCGACCAAGGATGTAACCAAGGTTATGTAATACAGAACATAATTTAAAAGAGTGTCCGTGGAGTTTCTTGCACGTTCTTCTCCATAGAGATCTACGCTTTGGAACGTGCAGATAGCTTCACCTCTTTCGACTTGACAATTCAAAAGTGCCTGTAAAGGGTTTAATTGAAATAAATGCTTTGAATCTTGAATCATTAGGTGACATTTACTCAGAAAAAACCTAGACTCAATTCTCGTAATTGACGAAATATTTACATAGGTACGTGCGGAACCCTCAGTGCGCGAGTTAGACTCGCACTTGACCGGTTTTTTGAAAGTTGAAAATTCTACCTATCAAAATATTAAGTATTCAGATTCTTTTTTTCCAAGCAAAATTGGAGATTAATTATTATTACTTATAAAGCAGAATTTCGATGTATTTACAAATTTTGGTATAAGAACATATGTATAATAGAAGTTAGTGTTTATAATATCTTGAAATTAATATCCTACGAAATGTTAATTAAACAAGCTGTATTAATTAATAATTAATAAAAGAGAAATGAATACACGAAATTCGACATTTGAAGCTCATTTAATGTGCTGAAATAATTTGAAGAGAATTCGTTTTCGACGTACAACGTTTGTTTGGACGACACGCGGGTGTCCCAGTGGGTCCATTTCACTCCATTTCTCGCTTCAGAGAATTCTTTCTTTCATCTGCTTTGTTTCGCCGAGAGGGCGTCAACATAATAAGCGCCCGGAACTAATGTTTTGACCGGATATTTATAAGAGAACCAAAATCTTTTGTTATCAGTGTTTCTTTTGTTTTCATTTAAGAGGGCATAATAAACTTTTAACCTTAAAAAAGTGTTTGTATAATTTTCAACATACATAGCTTGATTTTTACAATGTTTTAAGCTAGGTCTTGTGGACTGTATTGGGTTATTTCATACTTTTGACAGCATGCTCGGCGTCCGTTACACAAGGTTACCTAAAACACGTTGTTTTGTGTTAGGTGTTCTCTGGTCTAACTTTACCTAGGATTTGTTAATATAAAATTATAAGTAGATACAAAATTGCTCACCCGACTCGCCATTACAATTGAACTCTTGTCCATCTTCTCTCCTCCACATGACGTAGGGTTCAGGGTAGCCAGTGGCACGGCAGACCATCGTCACATTGGTGCCCTCTCGGACCACCATGTCAGTTGATGTCATGTTGTCAATTATCACTGGTGGTACTGGTGACAAAAGAATCTTAATTAATTTTACTAACTAATAAAATGGAGTGAAATTTATACATAAGGTACTATCTTTATGTCTAAGGGTTCGTATTCATAGGTGTAACCGATAAAAAAAAAATACTTAAACCTTTTTGCGCTCCAAAATGACTTATAGTAGTTTTAAAAAGGTTCTTGTGCAAAGGTGAGCTTAACCCAACAAACCTTTGAGTGATAGAGAGATAAATATCACAATAGAGGGTAGGATCCTGTGTACCATTTTAAAATAATATGTCATGAATAAAATCATGCCTAAAATACAAGTACTAACATAAGTGAGTGTGGTGGTACAAGTACATAGGTTAATACTTTTTATTTTTACCCAAATACTTGAAGCGCTCTAGTCTCCCTAAAAATGAGGTATAAAAGATTGCCGGTCTGCTATTCTAATCACAAAAAAAAATCATAATCATAATAATTGATTTGGTAGGCTGATTTTTTTATTAAGGGTAAGGTCAAAATCCCGCTACCTGCTCTGTGACCGGGTCTGAACCGCAACCACAGCAATGCTATATAAATTTTGTAACCTTATTACACTTGAACAGGGGTCGGTATACGAAGGTATTTAGTTCGGGTACCTTAATGTCAAAATATCAACTTGCTCTTAGCTCAGGATTCATAGTACGCAGGGTGTCTATGTAAGGGGAATAAAATTCGTTGCGGAATTTGTTCGAAAGAGTCACCGCGGCCCTGGAACGTAAAGAGCACAAGAACGATCACGGGTGGGTTTTAGTCAGTAAGAGTCTGACACTCCCTTTCACACCGCCCAGAGCGGGAGAAGTCATTTGATGATTTCCCAACCAGGAAAAAAAGGGGAATAAAATTGCATGCTAGAACGCCACGTTTGTTACTCTATGTAGTCAATAAAATCGGACAGTGTCACCGGTAGATATGTAGAGGTGCAATTAGGTAAGTGAGTCTGTAAAAATTGCAGGATTGTAGAGATGTTTACACTGCACTGCAGCTCTGCATTCAATACTGAACGCAAGTTGTTTGACAACATAAAATATTTTGTTTCTTTCAATATCTCCGTTAATTGCTTTTCCAAATTCGTGGGCATTGGACGACAGACTAATGGAGGTAGTATACTCACCCACAACCTGCAGGTATCCCTTCCTGGAGCGCATGGGGTCGGTGTTGACCTGGCACATGTACCAGCCGCGGTCCACCTCCTGCACGTTCTTGATGTGCAGGTACCACGAGCGGTGGTCGTTGTACGACAGACTGATGGAGGTAGTATACTCACCCACAACCTGCAGGTATCCCTTCCTGGAGCGCATGGGGTCGGTGTTGACCTGGCACATGTACCAGCCGCGGTCCACCTCCTGCACGTTCTTGATGTGCAGGTACCACGAGCGGTGGTCGTTGTACGACAGACTGATGGAGGTAGTATACTCACCCACAACCTGCAGGTATCCCTTCCTGGAGCGCATGGGGTCGGTGTTGACCTGGCACATGTACCAGCCGCGGTCCACCTCCTGCACGTTCTTGATGTGCAGGTACCACGAGCGGTGGTCGTTGTACGACAGACTGATGCGCGCGTTCTGAGTTATTATGTTGTGGTGGATGCTCAGGATTGTCTGTGTATCAACGCGCACCCATGCTACCTGTGAGATTTTTTTTTTTAAATATTAGGTTTTGGTGACGAAAATAAACTTAAAACCTCCCGTTTTTTTTAGAAATTCAAACTAAACCTATTTCTTCCACGAAAAAGACCACGTAGTCTGAACAAAAAAGGGGAGACAAAGATTTCCTAAAGTAGGTACCTATATCAATTTTTCAAGCCCATGGACTTGAAAGCCAAGACTTTCGATATGAGAAATACGGTACAAACACGCGCCGTCACCGTCTAAAAATGATTTTCTTCGCAGGCAAGGCATAAAGTTGCATTTGAAGGACATTCACGGCTGAACGAGCAAATGTAAAAGTGCGGCAAACCTAGTAAGTAAGTATTTCCTTTTGAAGCATTTCCAAGAATTTATAAATTTGCATAAAGTTTTAAGTAACGCAGAAACTTATATTTTTACGAGAGTGACAAACACATTTAGGGTTCCATGAGATAGTGTTTTTTTACACAGTAAAAAGTTTTTTACCAGCTGAGTCACATCCACACGCAAACTAAGATTTAGTATATAAAAACTAGTACTACTATTACTTATTATTACTATTACTTATTTTTTTTATAGATACTATTTAGTATCTATAAAAAAAACTTAGTTGATGGTCAATTATAACGTAAATAATCTTTCCATCTCCGTTTTGAGACTCAACTTTTAATTTATCGTTGTGGACATAGTCCAACCGATGACTAATTCAGTCTTACCTCCCAAATATATCTGCAGTACACAGCACTCCAATTTTGCTAACTAGCCGTCCTGCATGATTAATAACTGGCGAATCGTGCATTCTGAGCAAAGTGATATTAAGTTGGCTTGTTAAAACTTTACCCCGTGCTCCGCACGAATGGAGTTGTATGAAGTTCTGGCGCAACGTATCCGTTCATACAATTACACGGGCTCGTCCATCATGGCATTTGACGTCATCGCTGATGGTTACCGCTGTTTGCTTTCTTAATTGCTTGCTAATATAAACTTACGGTAAGCTTATAAATATAATAAGAAACTATTATTTTCTGCGGCAAAGCCTGTTAACTGAAGAAATGCCACAAGCTTTTTTACTTGTAGTTCATGTTCTTAAATAAAAAATTCCACTACCTTGTAGACGTTTTATTCATTTTCTGCAAAGTAAAGAGACGGGGCGGGGCATGACGTAGCGTATTGAAGTTCGCTGACGTCACATCGTCTATACGCATACATGAGTGACATCTATCCAAGCTGTATTTACTATACCGCTGAGGAACTTGTGTGACCTCAATACGGTGCAAATCTTATAAAGAACTTAAACATGTATATAATTTCTTAAGTAGTCGGTAATTGAGGGTTTAACCAGAAATACCACAACATGACAGATGGATTCGTGATTGTGTGTTGTATTAGTTAAGAGGTGAACATATTGGGTAACACTTAGGCTAACTTGATAAATCTAGATTTATGTAGTTATGTGACTGTCGAAACTGCCTTGGTGAGGGACAGGGGCACCAAGAGAGGAATTTTAAAGTTTGCTTCGAGGTTATTTGAATTTTCATAGTTTTTTTTTGGTTTACCTACTTTTTTCTGACCTTGTAATTCAAAAGTATCAAGAAAGTTAATATGTAATTATACTAATTGAACTTTGTACTTTGTTCTGTCTTCTCCTTAATATCGAATTCAGCTACAAGACATCCCGTTTGTCTCAAAAGCGAGAACTCATCTACATGTGTATTTGGTCCATTTCGCGGTTTCCCGGGTTTAAAGTTGGCTTCTGACCGAGTTTCAGAAGTCCGAACTCAAGAGTCAGAGGGCGATGGAGCGTATTAAGCTCACCGACCGAATTGGTGCGAAACACCGCTGTGAAGTACAGTCTGCCTGAAATGGGATGAAAAGCTTTATATTTACTTATAAAATGCATCAGGATAAATGGGCATGTGTCATAACGCGGTGGCTGGTAAAGTACGTATCTGCAGGAGCCGTTGTCAAGGAAACGCATGGTAACTTTTAACAATGCCAAAAAAGGGAACATGAAATTGTGAAAGCCCTTCACCTATACTCTTTGTCCAATATAGTTAGATTGTTTAAAACCAACAGAAAATATTTTTGTTTTGTTCATTTGTTTTTGTTTACGAAAAAAACACTTATGAATGAATAGGGAAGGATTTAAGGGTGAGCTCACACTGAGATATGACGCGATGCTACGCTGCGTGCAGTTTTAGTAAGGTAGCGATAAAATGTAAAGCTTTATTAATTAAAAAAGAGGTGTACAATTTCTTGCACGCGGGGTGTAAGACTGCACACGCTACCGCATGCCCATGCTACGCTCCACTGCGACACGCGCAATATGTTTCACGGCGTCCGCGAAACAAACGGCCCCTTCAAGCATCGTCACGTCGCATCGCGTCTTTATGTGGCCTGACCCTTACTTGTAAACTTCTAGCTTACCTTGTACCCTCGTAAGTCCTCGACGACGCAGGCGAGCAGCGCGTCCCGTCCCACCGTCACCGTCACGTTCGTGACCGGCTCCACGAAACGAGGGAACAATGATTCTGAAACAAATACAACAGATAAACGTTGTGTTTGCTTGTGTACCTATTTTACAGCGACCGGCTTGGATAGCGGATGGTAACCGAAAGAGCTTATCTGTTAAGTAGGTTATAAGTGATAAACTAAAGAGCTTCTTTTCGTAATTTTTTTTATTAGAATTTCATTTTCGGTTTGATGAAACAGTACGTTTATTTTGTAATTAATAAAATACCACTGTCTTGAAGTGGTCATTATGCGTAGGTACATGGTAGTAAGTAGTACATAGTTTTACTTACTTATTACTTCGAAGTCAACATGAAATTCATGATGAAAACGTAAGTGTAAGAACATTAATAAAAAGTGACTTTGACTGCGTGACACAAGCAGTCACACTGAAGCCTGTAGCAGTAAATTAATCAATCACAGTATAAAATAATGTGGGTCGTTCATGAATACATACAATGGGCTAAAGTACATATATGAAAGTAAGTGCGAGAGCAATCCATCAAAGTACACACTTTCCCCAACTAAGTTGTATTGTGTAATATTTGGCCCATTGATTCCTCAATGGTAGGATTCTTAGCAAGGATATTAAGGTTTGGGTCTGAGCTAAATCTAGCTTCTTTTAAAACATAACCGTTTGACATGTTTCGCCTTCGCAGGCCAGTGTCCCTTTAAGTGCAAAATTAGCCATAGAAATCCACATTTGTATCATCATTGTACCTAGATTAGCCCACGACGTGTGTGGATCTTGTAAACTAAACAGCCAATAGCAGTAGAACTTGTCTTTGTAGCCTTATTTACACGGTAGCTACAGCAAACTGGGTGCCATGTGAGTGGCGGCTTGGAAACCACAAGTAGCCCATTTGGTTATCTGCGAAGTGTGTACCGAATGGCGGTTGGAGATGGTCGCATTGCGGCCTGTGGTCACACCCTTATTATGTGACCAGTCATTGCTTTTGAATTACGCTCTACCGAGATTATATTAGCCAGACTACTAATTTATTGTCAACACAAACTTTAATTTCAAACCTCAAACTTATAATTGGAATGAAGTATTAAAGGAAAGTAAACACTTCCAAATTATTATAACCGTAAAATGGGCTTCAAGACGACTTAGTAGGCAGGCAACTGATAAATTAAATCACAGCGTCAGGATTATGTTGTTACATTTTCAAAATCGGCTCCTAAAACATGAATAAAACATGTCGATAAAGTTGAATAATGTCCGCCACTTTGAAAGTGAGAAGACTTACGTACATATGTAGACGTCAATACTAACGCGATCGATGTGAGCGATGCTTCAATGCTGCAACAATCTATTTAGGCTAAACAACCTGAGACACGGAAAAATATCCGCGAATGATTGATGAGTGAGAACGCGAATAGAACAAATCCATCCAGCGCCCATCAATCTTAGCGGTGGAGCGGTGCGGGCCGCTGTGCTAGCGCCGTCGTCGTCTCTAATGAAAGAAGAGCTTACCGCGCACGTATAAACAATCGGAAAATGTTGTTTCTAATATCCCGCAAGATAGATGGCCCGTGAAATGTGCTCTTAGCTGGGATCAAGCCTTTTTTATAGAAAACTAGCTGACCCAGCAAACGTTGTTTTGCCATATAAAGTAAAAACAACATTTAGGGGTATGAATGATGTTCTATAAATATAAAAGAAAGTCGCAGGTGAAATGTAGCTTTCTATTGGTGAAATAATTTTTAAAATAGAAAACTTAAAGCTAAAATACTTCTTAGCTGTATCCCACGGTTTCACCTGCCTGCGCCATTTATTCTTTCTGGCTTAGTGATCTTTCTTTCGTCTGCTAAGGATAATAGCTTGATGTTAAATATGGTTCTGGTATCCTGGTACTTTGTAAGTCTTCACTCACAATTCCAGCCCCAGAAATGCTTCGACATGTTTATGGTCTGCTGGTACGCGTGAATCCTTACTTCTTAAGTTTTCGACATGTTTCTTTCTGGTCTTCTAGTACTTGTGAATCTTTAGCGCATGCAATTTTTGACAGCTACGAAAAGGGACATTTTTTTTTTAATATTGGCAAGTCGCTATTTGCGCAATGCCACCAAAAAACAAAGCACTTCCAGCCTTATTCTATGAAGGCGACCTTTCTAGATTTTATTAATCAATTTTTTTGGTTGCTAGGTTACACTCTTGTTAATTTTGAATTATCTACAACGCACTAAATATATTTCACCTAAAACCATTTTCCACTGCGTTTACTTTAATATAGTTTTCATTGTTTTTAAGATGTATTCTGCTATTCGGGGCGGAGACAAATCCAACGAACCAAAAACCAAGAAAATTGGTCCAGCAGATCTCGAGTTATAAGTGTTGTAACAAACCCGACTTTGTTTTATATATATAGATGATTGTGCTACGTCTTTTGTTTAACATAGGAACGGCCACATAATAGTAATAGTATACAATGTTACACGGTCAATTCTCTAACGCCACATGGTTGAAAACTGTGTTTCAAAGCGAGGAAAGCGACAAAGCGTTTGTTGCACCGCTGTGTTCTACGATATGTGACCTTAGAGAATAGTATTGCAGGTCCCCTTTTGCACTGAATATTGATGGTACGAATAAAAAACATGACATGCGGTGGTTTTCCTCTGTTCTTTCCAAATTTAACATGACTAAAATGGCGCTTGTATTTGACAATCTCTTCGTTTTCGACAAAAATATTTCCATCAGCATCTGCTAAGATTTTTACAATAGAGGTGTGTAGAATTCTATCATAAAAATGTAACATCATTCCTTTGTGAGAGAGGGACGAACCTACCTGGGCTAATAACACTATCCCTTTTTCTGAAAGAAATCATGAAAGCATTTACATATAGTAAGGGAGGGTGACTATACTTATGAATGTCATAGAATATGAGCTTCCAAGTAATTTTATTTGAAAATTACCCTTATTATTGTGTGTTTGACTCAATAACTGGTAGGCACAACGATTTCTATTTGATCACGCCCACTGTGCTTGAAGGAAAAATGAGGGGACAGTAAATTGACCTTTTGATTGAAATAGAATACCTACCACAACGTCGTCGTCTGTCTTCTTATTACCGTCTTCGTAATTTAGGTCATTCGTTTTACTCGCCTAGTACCTATAAGCCTATGTATTCAGAACCAGAACGAACTATGTACATTCATTTAACCTGCTGATATTATAGAATCGCTTTTGGTTCCAACTAACATCGTCACATGATTGCAAATCGTTTGTAATAGCGCACCTCCATAACTCAAGAGCCCTCAAAGACGGTCGAGTCCTACTGTAAAGGGTTTAATTACTTTAATAAGCGCTAATACAGTGTAACGTGTTAATAATGTAGTCGGTGTTGATGAGACAACGAGATTACCCGGCCACTTGAAATATGATTACGGGCGGGCCGCTCATCAGGCCGTAAGTGTTTACGGATGCACGTGACGGGTCGGGCCCCGGCGCTGGGCCCCGGGCCGCCGGGCCACCTCGTCCACTGCTCGCGTATTTACCTAATTGGCACAGTACGTTGTGACAAAAGTCCGTGTTGGGCTCCCGGCAAATTAGATTCGCTGCCCACCCACCGCCCGCCGATGCCCCGTCGCCGCTCGCTTTACTTACCTCTTTCACCCTAAATTGACTTTCCTCTAATTGAAATACGCGTCAAAGACTCATTCCGCGATTAATCTTTTTGTTTGTTTTTATTAGTTACTGCAATGTTAGGAAGAAGCTATTAATCCAGGCCGCCACCTACAAAGGATTTATGGGTTTGGGCTGGTGTTATGATTCACGTGAGTGTCAAATTGTACCTAGTTACCTAATTAAAGCGAATAGTTCGATTACATGTTAAAACAGTGCTGATACTAAAACAAAGATAATCAAAGCTATTTCGTGAACAGTCGCTTTTTTTTAACTATGCCCTCCGTATCTGCTTGTTGATTTTAAAATAATAAAATCAGATTGGATGAAAATTACCCTATCCGTTGGAATATACGCAGAGGAAAATATGACGTGATTTAAAAATTGAATTATCCATTTTCGACACGGGAATTGGTGCCCATCTAAAATAAAACCGATTGTAGCAAATTCGAGTTGCCGACTACGCTGTGGCTGTGGGTATTCATGAGTATCGATTTTATGCAGAATGCAACAAGATTCACTTGAACATGTCGGCTATACGATACGCATTATGTGAGCCGCCGATCTATTCTACAATTACATTGGCGTAGATACGGCACTTGTAAATGGGTGCGTACGTTGTCGAGCTGGTCGAATGAGGCCTGTCGGTGTCGGGTATGGCGAGCGGCCGAGGCGTGTTCCTATAAACATGTAACACAATTAGCGGTCAGGTGTAGCAGGCGCCGCCAGCCCTTCGCAATAGGAGCTTGATAAAGCCAATTTAACCGGAGATTCGATTCCTCCGCCTGTTTATTATTATCAGTCGCACCTAATTTCAGTTCCCCGGGTCCTATTGTGTAAACTGAATGAACAAACAAGTAATGCAAATTTCGGTTAGTTAACTAATTTGAAGTTTGCAGATAGATCACGACACTATCTAGAATAAGACGCGAATTCGTGGTATTTGAGTTCATTGGAAGATGGTAGGAGTGGATCATTTATTGCGTGAGTCGAATTTAATTTTGGTTATACCATTAATCTTGCTAAGTTATTGCTGCTGACAAATAATAAGACGGGTATTGGGAAGGCCTACATTTTTCTTTGTTCTCAAGATTGTGTTGTAGCTAGCAGATCTTCGTTTGTAATGGCGTCGCGCATGTTGTTACATTAAAGTTTAATTGTTAGCATTAACACGTGTGATGCCAATTAGTACAGATGCTTAAGCGTAATCGCTTCACGGCCTGAGTTTGTAGCACTTCGTTACATCGTTGTTAAGTGCACCTAATGCGACTTGTTCCGTACTTGCTCCCGTAGTTATACATATGTTACGAGCTTTAATTTATGTACCTTGTGCTCTTAGTAAATAACTATATTTTGAACACGACTATGTGACATGTTTAGCTCGAATGTCTAATTCATAGAGCATTAACTTACCTTAGGCAGTGGTATAGAGAACATAAAAACCGATTAGATACCTATTAGAGTTATCTACACCATATTTATTAATTTTATCTGGAGATGATAAAATCCTTTAATACTCTGGCTCTACCAACAGTAATTGAAATTGGTAGTAAGTAACATTTTGCTGTATTGGCAACATTTTCGATTGTCATTTGTGTCAAGTTACATTAGTTTTGGATGGCGTCTATTCGTTGTGGTATTTAGTTACAATTATATATTCGATTTTTTCTGCACCTGATCTTACTTCTAACGTTTGAAATACTTTTTCAATGGTTTTTACATCCAAGGAACAATTTTTTTGCTTGGAATACATATTACATTTTTTTTTAATAAAAGAGATATCTCCACTGTTCGGAAAAGCACCCAATAAATACGCCGACGGCACGAGTAGGCGGCGTGATCGAGCTACGCGTCATCATAATCGGCGGAAACTACGCATAGCTCCCACACACGTCCAGAAAAGAAGTCCTCTGGAGGTCGGCCGTACAACGGACTTTGGATCCGTCGAAAGTTCGAGTCATCGTCAAGGACAAAGAAGAACTTGCAGCATCATAGTTTATCTAACTTCATATCTGTATTTAGTAAGAGTGTGTGCCTAAAGAGTACTGTCTTTTGTAGATCTTTGGCAGTCTTTACGGATTGTCAGAAGCCAGAAAATCTGACACCAGTCTTGCCCAGAAGTACCGTGTTCCCCAGTTATTGGGTTGTGGAGGTCTGGTAGGCAGCCGCTCCACGTTAAATACTGGTATTCAGCTGAATCCGGTATGTCTGGAAGCCGACCGCAATATAGTTGGGAAAAGGCTAGGCAGATGATGATGTGCCTAAAGAGTACGCATTCGGCAAAAAGATAGGCGGAAAACAAGATTAGAAAATTATAGCAACTAAAAATACACCACGAATGACTTCTAAGACTAGTCAAGAAAAAATTTGATGCCCTGTTTCCTACGAAAGATAGTAGGTGTGAAGCGTGATGGCGTGATCCACAGACTACATCAGCTGTTTCTGTTTTAATAAATTTTTAATTTGCGAATCTCCATTCACAGTGTAATTGTTAAGCTAGAAACGTTCAAAGTGATAGTCGAAACAGTATTAAAATCTACCTAATATAATTCAAGATTAGCTCGAAGTACAGACAAATGCGGTCGGGAACTTAGTTCCACGAGTTTGTGTAGTGCAGTACTAAAACCTTAAGTACTATTACTAACAAAATACCTCAGAGTATTAGTTCGATACATGCACTATAAGAATTTATTTTGCGGAACTGTTTAATAGGATGAAGAGGCTATTTGTAATAAAATTGTATAGTCGAAAGTATCACTCGTTTTGCAAAGTAAGAATTATATAGAAGTAAAGTTGGTAAGTTATCTCTCTTACTATGCTATCCTACAACAATAATATATATTTCATTTAACTTATATAGTTAAATAAAATATATATTATTGTTGTAGGACTACTACTACTTTATGAAGAGAAGTTGTACCTATCCTGTAAGATAAGCCACGGGAGCGAAGCCATGGGAATAAGGTAGCTAGCAATACTTTTGGTGAGGCTTCCATCTTTAGAAACAGAGAAATAAAGTTAAAATTCATCACGATCAATTGTAAAAAAGTTATTTGAAGATGTAGCAATCATATAAGCGAAACAAACAAAACAATATCCACCATTGTTTTACATCACTAGACCGAAATCAAAGCGTAAATGTCGCGAAAGAATACGAAGTTAGTATGAAGGTTATAAAAATATCTGGAGGACAGGTTGGCGTTATATTGCTGTTATAAATCAGCGTTTGCGACAGGCGAGCGTGGCGGCGGCGACGCGGTGGCGTGGCGGCGCGGCACGGCAGTGCCACCTCGTGTCGCCTGCCGACGTTCTACATATGCATAAATATTGCGCCTACTGTGCCTATATATAGTAAGTTATAATGATCCAATATCATTTGTTGCTTCGGAACTAGTTCTAATTTGAAAAATATATTTATTTTTTTGTTTGCAACGATTTCACTCTTAAATTGGTAAACTGATTTTGATGAATTTAGAAATAGAGACATATGGGATTCTTGAGACGGTTACAGGCTACTTTTTGCGATCATCTATATTAACCCGTGCGAATCCGTGGGCAAAAGCTAGAGTATCGATAAAAAGAAAATTGCGGGAAGATTGGCTTGCATCGAACCAGGCTTACATCTAGTTGTTGGAACGATATCATCGACGCGTTTGGCCGTCGACAATTAATTGGACCAATCACAGCCGTTAACGCACGCTTGACAATGTGTGGCATTAATTTTGCGATAATTGTCGTGCTAGAAACTGAGTATAACACTCAGAATTGGGTGCAGAACTGGGTTAAAAAGATTTTCCGATATGCGTTATATACGTTACTACGTCCTTTTCTACGATATTGTATTAACTACAGCCTTTTATTAATATAAATTTTTCGTCATCATACGAAACTACAGCTTTCGAGGCTAATAATTCATAATATCTCTGCATGGGTAGTAGTTTTACAAACCTGCAAATTTTCTAGCGATGTTTTCCTCCGCCGTTGGAAGCCGGCAATAAACTTTTATTGAGTACATATGTTTGAAAAACATGTTAGTCGTTACGACACTGCGTACTATACGATGCGCTATTTGTATATAACTACATATTATCTTATAATGAATACTTTCTGAAATAATTTTGTAAGATGCCCATAAATTAAAATTGTTTTTCATAATAAAACTAGCTGACCCAGCAAACGTAGTTTTGCCATAAAAAAAAATTAAAAAGAAACAAAAATCCTGAATTTTCTTTGCTACAAACCTCACGGAGCCCGAGACCTTTCCAACGAATGCAAAACCGTGGAAATCGGTTCGTGCATTCTGGAGTTATAGCGTCAGGAAGGAAAACCCGACTTATTTTTATGTAGTAGATTGCCAGTCGCGCCATTTTGTCTGCTAATTCATCTTATTTTAAAAATACTTCAAAAAAAGGTTGTTAATTCGATCCGTATGTACCTATGTAATATTGTCAGAAATTTCATAAGTGTATGTATTTTTGCATGTATCTATGTTTGTCCGCGCATATCTCGAAAAGTATAAGTCGGGTTGCAAATTATTTTTAAGTTGGAATCGGCACAGTCTAGCTTTCGCCTCACTGTACCGGTGGCGGGAGGAGGTGCGGACGCGGGGCGGTGAACTGATGCGGTGAGAGATCGAACTGCGTCGGTCATAGCACCGCGAGGTCATGCTGGCGGAATGGCGGGACAGGCTTTCACGCCCTACCGCCGGCCTCGCTACCGTCGATGTGATCCGACCATTGATCGACGAATGGCTCAGGAGGAAGCACGGCTCCCTGTCGTTTCGTGTGACGCTGGTACTCTCGGGGCATGGCTACTTCGGGAAGTACCTGTGTCGCATAAATAGGGATCCGGGCGCTTGGTGCCATCACTGCGCCGACTGTCGGGAGGACACGGCGCAGCACACTCTGGGAGAGTGTACCGCATTGGAGCAGCAAGGCCGTAACCTCGTATCCGAGGTAGGACACGACCTGTCGCTGTCGGCCGTTGCTCGTTCAATGGTCGGGAGCGCCGAGTTGTGGGAAGCGGTGGTCCCCTTCTGTCATTTTGCAGAAGGAAGCTTCGTAGAGGGAGAGGGAGGAAGTGACTTCTTTTCCGATCCACAGCAGGCGAAACGGGCGTCGCATAAACGGTCCGGTGGGTCGGCGGACTCGGGGTCGTTCGCCATCTCCCATCCAGCAGGACCCGAGGCGGCAGCGCGTAGTGTTCCACGTGCACACCCCTTTCTGGATGTCGCGAGGGGAGCACACTTCACTCTCGCCGCCAGCTTGAGGTAGGCGGCACTAGCCAGAGATCGTGGAAGGCGCACTAGTTCCCACAATCCCCGGTGCAAGTTGTGGGAAGGAACACTGGGGTGGTTTTTAGTCAGTAAGAGTCTGACAGACCGCTTCGCCCGCCCCAGAGGAAGGACATCCATGAGGAATTTCCACTCCAGCAACAAAAAAAAAGGTAAAGTCTAGTTTAGGTAACACTGCAAGGTTCATTAAAATCGAATCGGTAGTTTTTGAAATAGAGAATTAAGTTTGTATCAGTCACTAGGTTAACGTGGCTTTGGCGTTAGCTTAACAGCGTAGTTCTAAAACATAATGTCATTATGCATGTCGCTTCAATGTTTGCATGCTCTAGCTAATTAATCTCGATGAAAATGTTATAAAGTGGATTAGAAATTTAAAAAGTAATCCTGCAATCGTTAGATGGCAACATAAAATGGATCGTCATGTCATGTCTCATAATGATAGAGAGATGAGTACTCATTCTTCTTTAAGCAATAAGGTTTAATAAGAAATAATTAAAAATAAAAACTTACATAGGGACAAATAAAAGTATGTTACTGAAAAAATTCTAAAGTATATTAACTTTAGAATTTTTTGAGTTCGATGCCAGCAGAAATATTTTTTGAGGTTGGCTGGCATATTTAATTTAGTTTTTTTTTTAATACAATTTTTATTTACGTTATGCCTATAGTTCGTTGTTTGGGTTAAATCTTTGTAGAGCTGTTTTATTTTTAAGTTTTTGTAGGCCATATAGCTGTACAAACTATTTTACAAACTGTGAATTGATTTACTTTACTGTAGAACTTAATATATTTAGAGTATTTATTAAACAAATGAAGATAAATCGTTGTCAAATTCTCAGTACCATTTTATTTTACGGCTTACTGCTATGACCACCATTATGAGTTTCACAATAGAGGGTCCCATTTTTAACTGGGTATTATACGGGGCTATTTAAAGTTCAAATATGAAATCCATGCTGTTTATAACGTACCGTATAACCTTCGCGGGGGTATAAATACATACACGAGTGCAGTAAACAGTCAACTACGCGCTGGAATTATATTAAGAGCGTGTACGCCGTATGGCATTTCATACAAATTTTCAAGTCACTATTTTGAGAATTGACTGAACCGATTTTAATGAAACTTCACACATATAAGCAGGTTACATAGGCCTAAAAAGTTAGTTAAAAACATTTTCAGTCAATCGGTTCAGTCATTTCGGAAAATAACGACTTGGAAATTTGTATGAAATGGCGTTTGGCGTATGCGCTCTTAAGAGCTACATACTTCATTTATACTCAATTATCATTAATTGAGTGATTGCCAGTAAATAAACGAGATACAAATAAAATAGATAGCGGATACTTCTTCGGTCCATTTCATAACGGGTGCGGAAATACGATGATTTATGCGGTCGTCCATAAATGAATCGGATTCTCTGTGACGGCAATTTTTATTTATGAAACAATTAAAATTAATAGCCTCGTTACGGCTTCCAGATAGTTGAATATCGCTTGTTACTTACACATTTATTTTTTGCATATTGTGTTTATCAAATGTATGAAAGAACCCAAAACAAATTATTTATGTATCCCAGACGCATATAATTAATCGTTCTGTTAATACGTTATTAATATATTATTAAAGTTCCTCATTTTTACACTCAATTGCAGCACACAGAGAAAGCTTGCTGATATGTAGTTCAGTCAGAAAATACCAACAAGAATTGCAGGAAATTTTAGTTAATTCTGTTCTGTACTGTGAATGAACCGGAGTGAGTAAAAAACACTAGCAGCCCGTAATTAATTTAGGGTATGCACGTACTTAGCTAGTTTAATAAAATGTTTCAGTGATTTTGATTAAACTATGTAGGTTGTATTCAGAATACGAAACCCTTTGTTGTATCCAAAAGACTATTATCGAACAAAAATGGGAAAATATGTCGAATTGGTTTACAGCAACAACGGCTGGTAACAGCAAGTAAAATTTTAAAGCGTGTGTAGTGCAGATCGAGTGGAGGCAATGGCTTCCGGCTCATAGCGCCAGATTGGAACGCAAGCGTCTGACCAGGGTGAATTACGCGAAACGGCGTGAGCGGTGACGGTGCGAGCGCCAGATTCACTTACTTACATAGCTTCGCTTCGTGACTGAACTCCATAGAGCGGTACAGTTGAGCCGTAAATAAAATGGTATTGTCGCGCGGAAACCGCACATCGAAAAACCGGGGAACGTCGCGTGAAATGCTACCGGTGCCGGCATTGGCATAGACGCCGAGAAATATGGCCGAACGTACCGCACATACGAAATATGGGACTATAGACAGCGGTGTCGGCTCGTGCCGGGTCGCCGGAACATGATACATACATATGTGTAGCTATTATACAATTATAACGCCATGCCAACTAACAGGTTATTTATGTACCTTTTAGATCGTTTGTATCCGTGTTAACTTGGAGTTACCAAATACAGCTAGATAAAAAATGACTGATTTAGTCATTGTTATTTTTAGGCTTTTCAATGAAAAATAACCATGTACTTTAAATTCTTATAATCATATTGTTTATTCGTATTTTATCGTGTAGGTATTTTTATGGAAAAGCCTTTTTGTGTTTTGTGGTGTGAGACTAAAGAAATATATTGATTACTTTTATAAATTAACACGAATAACAAATGGATGATTCTTACAGTTACTAATGTACCCGTAGGTAATGTAGCCATTTGTGTTCATTAACTTTTTATTTTAGAAACAAATAGTTGTTATCGAAATATTAACAACAACAAGCTTTTGGATTGATACTTAGTTTAAATATACATAAATGAGCATACATTTTTTATATTCTTTTTAATTGAAGGTTTACAAAAAATATACACAATGCTAATTTAAAAATCAAAGTCAAATAGATTATTTTAAAAACTTAAACTTAGTAAACACTCTCTCATATGATGAGCGATGTAGTATGGTTTCTGTCTTAAAGACAATGTATTTTATTATTTCCCTGAGCAGTTATCGAAGTACCGCGGCGGTATAACTGAACCAGCAGCTGATTAACAATTACTCCATTCCCACTGCATTACGCTGGATTATTTATTAATAATGCAACCAATGAACTCCCATGAACATATTCCTTCAACGTCTGACGACACACTTAGTTAAATTGCCTCGTCAATCGCATTTTCTTCAGACACGTTATAAACAATGAATATTCAAATGTAGAAAAACATTTTATACAGTTTATTTACTTTCTTTCTTCTTCTTACTTATTCATTGTATAGTACAAATTGCAGTATTCTGGGGCTCGGAAGCCAGCGATTCCAATATTTGTTGTTACAAGTGTCACTGCAGTTAGGTGAACGGGTGGGTAATTTTCAATGGC
Source organism: Hecatera dysodea (assembly GCA_905332915.2). Classification (NCBI taxonomy): domain Eukaryota; kingdom Metazoa; phylum Arthropoda; class Insecta; order Lepidoptera; family Noctuidae; genus Hecatera; species Hecatera dysodea. Next base: position 12,111,589 of record HG995298.1, on the reverse strand, counting down.
CGCTGAATAAGAGCGGGTATTCTGCATTTCGTTCGTATTCTCGTAATGCCGGTTACGTAGCATCTCGGAGGCAACTAGCATAAACTTTCAGGACGAGAAAATTTGCTTCGAAATATTTCTAGAGACGAAAAGACGGAGCGGCTTTATAACTTCTAAGATTTCTTTTAAAAATAACACATTCGAGGAGGTTCGTTCAAAGTTAATAAAAATTAGTTGAAAACTTACGGAGGTGGCGTCTATCGAGACAGACGTGTTTGAAGGCGCGCCCGCGCCGTGCCAGGGCTCCCCCCACCCCGCGCCTCCCGTCTTATGTCTACCTTCATGTGTTTACGTGCTTGCTGTTTGACTTTGCCTATATAGCTTTGATGCATTGTAAACTTGGTATCATTGGTAGGTACTCGTTGATATAAGTTTTATTCTGCTAATACATGCATTCCCGTACATTATGAAAACTATATGAACAGTGTGTGCAATTCAGCACTTTGTACAACTTGATATTCAATGAAAAATTCCTACTCAAATTACAACACCAATTATTGTTATTACACCATTATGTGAATACAGGATATCCGTATTGTTCCGAAGCGGATATTAATTTCACGATCGTTTTTCGAATCCACTGTGGATTCGAAAAATGAATAAGTGTTGGAAAATTGCTTTCGCTATGATTAGATGGACATTTTGTTGTTTATTAAATCAATGGTGTTGGAATTCGGAATCAAAAGTAATCTGGTTGTGCGGAAGCATGGGAGGAGATGGATGACAGGGAAAATACGCGAGAAAATTCAAAAGGAAAGCAAGGTGAAGCGCGCGCGGAAAATTGGCTTCATTAGATAGAGGGACGGAGGGCGCTTTGTGCCGGACACACGGGGCCGCCGGGCGGCTAGCACGGTGCAGTGTAACGCTCCTTGCACCGACGGAACTGAGCAGTTTCTTTGGGGAAATATTGATTGTTATTCTTAAGGGTTGTTGTAGCAATACCTTTTATTTCTGGCCCTATTCGGTTTCCTACCAAGCTCCCTTACAAATCGTCGTAATGGATCTACGACGTTATGTACATATTATGTATGTATATGATGCAGCCTCCCGGCCAACTGACTTAATCAGTCGTTCAATATTGTCTTTCATTAAATAGCGCTATTTCATCGTCGGCCTAAATGATATCCAGCCAATGCGTCTACTAACATTTAATGAACGGAATATGCTTAGGCCGTTTATAGAATAGGGTAATTAATGTTGAACGAAAATAATGAAATATGAAGTTGTGGGAATTATTATTCAAGTGAAATATTCAACATTTTCTTTGACATGTTCGTTCACAGCTTTCTATATATTTTTGTTGTTGTTTAGATAATGTAACATCCAAATTGACTGGAAAATATGACTTACACTAGAGCTATGCAAGTTGGCAACACTACAGTCCCGAGGATCCCTTGCTCCGTGCACCAGAACATCCAGCCATTCAAATTTCATATATCAAACACTGATTCACACATTCTCTTGAAATGTTCTCATGTTTTCACCTGAACACAAATTTTCTTGAACATTGTCGAGCAACGTGCAATATACGAGACTGCTTTGACATGTATTACGAAATTTATGAATAAGTCCTAAGATTTATGATTGTTTCATAGCAAAAAATACGTTTTTTTCAGCTATATAGCGGAGACGCTGAACCGGAAAAAAACGGGAATTACGTTAGTACACATAAACAATGAACTAGCATCTCATCTAATCTTATTTGAGGTTATTATGTTCTGCCGAGTGGAGATCTCCCTGAGGTCTGCCCGCGCCTCCCGGTAAAAATATTGGCTTTAACAATTTTATCGTTTTTGTATTACATCACACCAGTGTTTATAATATGAGAGGTTTGCAGAATTGATGAGGAAGTGTGCACCCGCAGTCTTCCAATTACGATATTATACAAGCCTTGCATACTAAAACATAGTCGTAATAATTTTTATCTTATAAGTAGTATAGTAGTACGAAAGCCGGATTTCATGTTCAGTAGCAAGTTTCAACTAAGTAGAGTGTGCTAGTTATTTAATTTAAAGAAAACCTTAAATAAACTATTATACTCCCTTGTAACAGTCCTCTAAAATGAGTCCCATTAGTTTTCAAAGAGGGCTACGGGGACTCATATTAGGATAATAAAATTATGTAGCGTCATAATGATAGCGCTACGAGACTTCGTAGACTTTCGTAGGCCCTCTACGAGGCTACGAATACAAAATCACGATCGGAAGTCTTCTTTATTTTGGCATTATTAAAAAAAATGTGCTTGCTACATTAATCGTGTTATAATTAAACTCAATTAAAAAGAAACAGAACACCAACCGAGAAAAGCCTAATCAATTTATTAATTGCCCAGCAATAACACTCAAGGGTCCGTTAAATTAATTCCCGTTTTGAATTGCGAAGGGATAATAAACCTCAAGCATTTCATTACTTCCTTGTATATAAATATTCAATTTTTATTATAACAAACTATTATTGTATATTGTTTATTTGGTATCGGAATAGCAAAAGAAATGCAGTTGATTAGAATGAAACAAGTAAGTTTTATATTAATTTTTGTTTTCAATAAACAACACTCATTAAATAAATCCCATATATTCTCAAACCACGCGATCAAACATTTAAGAGCGCGGAAACTTTGTAATGAATCGACATCGTCGTATATTCCAATACTTCGCAGAGTTCAGCTTTTCCTTTTACATGTGTGAATTTCCTGCTAATAATTATTATTTTATGGACAACAAAGTTTTGTGGAGCTTGTTAACTCGGGAAAGATGAGTGTTTAAGTTTGCCCCGAAATAGATGTTTTATGATATGTAGTGAGAACAGTAAACAACGAAGTTTTGCTATCGCGACCGCATAGCGTTGGGTCGGCGAGGCTTGTTTATGTGGCAATTGGCGTCGCAATGAACCGGCATTCTAGCTGGGAGCAAGTTCTCAGCAAAGGCGTTCCGAGTTGAGTAACAAATTGAAGTATGGCGCCCGCAACTCGCAAATAATCATACACAAGGTGGGTAAGTTCGGTGCCAGCTGAAAGTTCATCCAACTTGAGACTGATAGTAATTCACTCCGGAATTGCGGTCAGCTGAAGGAAAGTAACCATATTCCATTTGCCGATACCGAAATATTGATCCACTCCGTTTTATTGTGTTTCTTCAAATATGTCCCTTTAACATTTAAAAATGGGCAACGGTTCCATATTTTTATTTTTAATATATTATATATGCGTAATAACAGCCGCACAGGTCGATCTCCAAGGTTAAGCAAAGCTTGCCAAGGTCAGTCTGTGGATGGGTGACCATCTTAACATACCAAGACTCCTCCGTACCTCGAAAAAAAAACAATGCCGTTGGTCTCGGCTGTCAGTATTAGATTTTTGGCAGTCGTTATGTATTGTCAGAAGCCAGAACATATCTGACTCCAGTTTTGTCAAGAAGTAGCGCGTTACCCAGTTAATGGGTTGTGAAGGTGTGGTAGGCAGTCGTTCCACCTAAAATACTGTTTTTTTTTTCAGATGGATATGCTATTGACTCTAGTCTAGATTGCAGGTGACAGAGACAAAGTTGACGATGGAATGAGAGAGAGATAATTTTGAAGAGATAATTTAGAGAGAGAAAGAAACACAGACGCAGGCAGAGAGTTCCGCTCTTTTGCTATGCGCATATAAAAGACGATTGGAAACGCTTGGTGCAAATTGATGGAATAATAACAAGGTAGGGATGGTAACTTACAATGCGTCTAGATGTCCTATGGTAGAAGGGGGCCGGTAGGATCAGGTCGTGGAGTTCATGGGCACACTCACCGAAGTACAATCTGTAACAGACTGACAAGCAGGCAACCTTCCGTCGATGACCCGGCCTGTGAAGCTTGGCATTCGCTATCTTCATTTCTCGTCGACAATGAGCCTTTTAGCTCTGCGTTCCACCGAGTCAAGTGCGGCTAGTTGATATTTAGCTGAACCATCCCAAAGGTGGCTGCAATACTCCACGGACCGGACAGGACCGGACTTGTGCTTTGTAAAGCGATAAAAGCTGTCTCGGCGTGAAGTATCGCTTCACTCTATTTAGGATGCGCAGCTTTTCGGCCGTAGTTTGGGCCTTGTACTCAATGGTGGCGCCGAAGTTAAGACTGTATACCAACTCCAAGCCTAAGAGCTCGAGCCGATGACAGGACCAACAGGGACAGATGGACTCTTAAAAGTAGGAGTTACGTCGAAATGACTCCTTTCCGGTTTTGGAGGCGTTAAAAGAGACCAAATTGTCATCACCCCAATGGGAGACAAAACTTAAGGTCAAATTTGACCGCTCTACCATGGCCTCTCTCAAGGAACGAACTTCATCCCCGCTGGTTTTTACGCTAGACAAGTATCTCTCTGAAACCGTACTGTCAACTGCATACCCAACAATACCAAGCTGAAGTAGGTCATTGATGTGCAGCAGGAAAAGAGTTGCAGAGAGAACAGACGCCTGAGGAACTCCGGCATCAATAGCCATGAGATCAGAGGAGCAGCCGTCAACGCAAACTCTAATCGATCGTTCACTAAGGAACTCTGATATCCAGCTACAAAAATCAGCTGGGATGCCATAAGCAGGAAGCTTGCTGAGTAGACTTGCGTGTCAGACCCTGTCAAAGGCCTTCGAGATATCAAGCGATACAGCAAGTGCTTCGCCGTGCTTCTCGATGGCTTCGCCCCAGCAGTGTGTGACATACACAAGAAGAACGCCAGTTGACCGTCCCTGGCGAAAGCCACATTTATGGATTGGAAGCCAACTCCCTATATAGTTGGGAAAGGCTAGGAAGATGATAATTATATTGACTCTGTTTGTTACCACGGCTTAACGGCTCAACCGATTTAAATGAAACTTAGCACACAGATAGACCATGTCTTGAATTAGAGCTTAGGACTTTTTAGTCCGGAAGCAGCGTCTTTCAAGCGAGCGAAGCCATTTTCTCCAGTTAATTTGACGTATGTTTTAAACCCAACAATATACTCTATTTATGTTATGTTATTTAATAAGGTACGTATATAATATACCTATTTCAGCTAAATGCTTCAATTTTCGTTTCTGGCAAGGATTTTATTAAGGCTGCAGCATTTCGAGGAAATGAAGTAAGCTTCTGCCAATTTGCTTGCAAACGTTTGGACAATAATCAGTCTTGTAAATGGAAAGCACAGAATAAAGAAATGGTTTGTTTATTCTATGTAAAATAAATATTATGAAGTGAAAATTTGGAACCTGAATCAGGCTGGCACAAGAGCGTGTGGAAAGAGAAATGAGGCTAGCTCAACTGTGGGCAATGTTGAGCTGTGAATGATGATAATACGTTGACTGATAGAGTTGTCCTTTTTTGTACCACAAATGTTATGTACGCCACATAAGGTTTAAATACGAGGACAGAATAATGGGAGAGTAATTACAATAGAAGTCGTTCGTTTTCGGTTACATACAAAGGTACCGCAGTATGAAATTTTGTGTCATTACTAAATGAAATATCGTACTACATTTCTTAGTAGATTCAGTATACAACCCATGCCTCGTAATATCGTAGTATTATACATACATGCCGTGAATGACACATACACAAAATGATGAAGATTGAAGACACAAAAGATTGCCTAAATAACTAACACTTTGTTAAGGAACTTATTTCGCGCGCTTGCCGGCTTTATTCCGCCAATGACATAGTATCATACCTAATATTTCAGAGCCACGCATACCTTGCAGAGGCAAATGGGTAATTGTGGTGCTCACGCTGGTGATGGATCGCTAGTCTGGCGCCCACCAGCGCCGCAATCATTTGTTTCACCCGATTGACTGCTACAACTTGCGCCCTATACACATTCGCCATTTGTTACTTTTAAGCCAACACTACCTCAGTACACACAATGACGAAGCTAACGTGGGACAAGTTAACGCACCTGCTCTCAAACTATACAACTGCGCAAGTTTCACTGAAACTTCACTTAATTTTCATCGTCTTCATTTTAAACTAAAAGCATCGGTCAAGTTTTTTTTTTCAAATTCACTACTCACGTCTTAGACACAGCCGTTTCAATAAGTAGGTCAGTTTGCAGTCGTCATGCTTCACGATATAACATAGATAGGTAATTAAACACGCGCCGGGGCTCCATCGGTAATTGCAAGCTTGATAACTGTTAGAGAGGTCAGTAATTGAAACACCGTTGTTGCCAAGGACGGACAGACTACAATTTACAGATACATAATCTTCGTTGTTTTCCCCTCGCTGTTTTGATTTGATGAACAATCAATATTGAATTACTTATTGTGTTATTGCAATCGATTTCGAAATTCGATAGATTAATTCATTTTATATTGAGTGGGGTTTATATAGGAGTGGACAAATAACAATGAAAGATTAGACCGATTTTAGTGGAACGTTCGTATAGATTCAACAAAATCCAATAATTCCCTTTTGAATATTCTACGACTCATCCAGTAAAAAGCTAATCCGCTGAATAATGGGGGTTATAGATATCAACGTGGAGCAGGCATGGCGGAAAAATATGTCAATTGTTTGCCTCCGCATGACTTTATGGTATTAATAACTTTAAATAATAAATCTCGGCTTTTATTGATGTTTTAATTGGTTTCAGTAGTGTTTATGAACGTAGTTTGCAGGAAAATAGTATTTAAATTAAACCAAATTGAGATTGTATCAAATATAAATTGATTCACCAAGTTTAATTTCATGAAGGTACAAAAGTAACCCAGCACCGCTCAGCTAATTTATTGACGAGAATAAGTCTTTAAAATTGCTTCCATAGTGGGAGGCAGATCAAAAATCCAATGATAACGAAATTGGGGGATACAGTTTGGTATTGCATCTACATATCTTTCATCTCTATCCAACCTTTTATTACACTATTGAATAGCTAAAACATCTAATAATTAACCATTAGCCATTTTAATTTTGCTGCGTTTCGAGATTTCGATTTAGTATAACTTATAATTCCGAAAAGCTATGACTTTCTTTTATGTTTCAATGGTCAACTCTCGTCAAAATCTATCAATTGCATTATGTATGCAATTCGTGTAATATAGTTATAGTGAAATAGACGTGGTGTTAATAATAATAATATAAAAAAATAATTAAAATATTTAATGCGTGTGTACAAGCCAAATCCAAATGTAGGTATCGCATACGGTAGGAAAGGGCTTGCAAGATATTTATAATGTTAGTATCACCCTAAAAATAAAGGATTCCTCATTTGTTAAAATCCAAAAACTTAATTTTACTCTATATTGTGAAGTATGAAACGTTTGGTTAAACTAAGAACCCATGAATCGTTTCCTTTATATTTGACTGGTAGTTTGACCACGACTTTGTCCGCGCTGATTTAGTAGGTACTCCACGAAATTCAGCGCTCTTTAATGGGTGTTTTTCAAAATTAGTATGTACGATTTTTATTTATTAGTCAGCCATTTTGTTGAGAGCATGGTATCGGCGCAACTTTTGCGCCCTTCACTCCGCTGGTTGACATGAAAGAATCGTTTGATCCGGTTTAATTATTCTACTTTTAGATTGTCTTTCCAATTTTCAAGTTAGTTAAAAATTGCCAAAAAAACAAAGCGTTCCCTAAAAACTTTATCACCCCTTATATTCGACCCCCTCTTTCAGGCGTTGATTATAAAAAAATCTGTTTTTTTTTTATCAAGATTGTTAATGCAGAGTTTCAACTTCATCAAACCAACCATTAACATTATGCCATAAAAAGGAACAAACAATAATAACCTTCATCGTGCACTTAAGCCAGTATTTATACTATGTTTGAAGTACAGTGGCGCAAGGAATAAGAGTTTTCCATACAAACTATCTGAACCAAACTTTTTTTTCTTAATCGTCATTTGGGTGTAGTTGGGCAAAACTAATTGTGTCATTCGTGCCAAGTTATTAGTGCTTGTTATGTTGTATTGATTAACCTTTTAGGAGTTGATTTCCGATAAATAAAAAAACACGTGTTTTATCTTTTTTATATTCTTATTTTAAAAAATACAATGCTGAGTAGCATTGTATTTTTGTCAACTTCATCGAACTTACCATTAAGATTCTTTCATATAAACTTTAACAACCACTAAAGCCTTCATTGGGATTAGAGGGTGTTTCTGTTTTAAAAATCAATAATGCCACTATTTATTTAGGTCAGTATTCGTGTCAAGTTTCAAGTTTATAAACCCAAGGCATAATCTATCTCTCTGACAAATTTCATCTTTATACGTCACGCGGTTTTCGATATTAAGTGATGAGTGAGTGACCTTTCGCTTTTATATATTTAAGTATACTGAGATAGATAGATTGACGTGTAGAAGTGTTATTTTAAACTAGTTTGCAAAATCGATTATTTTATTTATTCATGGGCATTGAAATAGATGCTGATAATATTCCTTAGCTTTATATACACCTATATATACATTACTCCTAATTAAACAATAATAAAAATAATCACAACAATTTGTCTGTCCGTTTACACGTCCTTACTGATTAATAACCCTTATTCTTCAGTTTTTTAACAAGTACGAGTGCTATTTTCAGGAGCCATATAATTACCAGTATTACCTATAAAATATGATTATTAATTCATCTCCAAGGTGGAAACTTTCTAAAGCGCTCATTGATTCTATGTTGTGACGTTTTCTAGTCGCTATAGTCTATAAACAATGTCTCTTTCTCATGAAGGACGCCGCCATCGCACACAAGTTCTTTACTGTTCTATTTATCGTGGGTGCGTGGTCGTGTAACATTTTCTATTTTAGAAGGCTTTCTATGGAAATGAACACGGTAGCGGCAAGGACTGTCCATACGAAGATTTAAAAAATACTGATCTCTCTATGGACTTTGGCTGAAAACGGTATGTTTGAAATAACTGTAGAAAGGACGATCCAAATATACCTACTTTCTTTATTAAAAATGAAAAGAAGGTACGAGACATATTTGATGAAAAATGTATCGTCGTTAAAATAGTTGATAAAATATTTCAGAGTCTATGAGCTGATATTATTTTATTATTCAAAGGTATTGTTTTTCTTTTCATGTAGAGCTATAACTGTTTAGGCACAGAGCTATCCTTATAGCACCATTGAAACCTTCCAATAAAGTTGATGTTTTGTTTACTTCTTGTCTATATTGCGTATGTATATGTATTTAATAATAACAGCGTCTTCAATAATATTATATTATCTTCATTCAGCTCAAATAAAGAGAAACAAAATTGAAGATTTTATTTGGCCGTCAAAGTTTATAGCAAGACTATGAAGAAAAACTCCATAGAATAGTAAGTAATACGAAAGTTTTTTCTTCACAAAATTGTGGTGTCTCGTAGTCATTATAGCCTGAAATAACATTTTATTTCTATGTATATTATATATCCATCTCCCTTTAAAACCCGAGTAGAGTTATGAACAACTTACTTACTTACACGTTAAACGTACATATACACGTGTATAGACACTACTACTTACTACTAAATACCAAATAATACATCACACCATTATTCCTCGAAATGCTAGTCATATTGCCAGTTTGAGAATGATTGCCCGAGTAAATCAACTCCCTAATAAAAGTACCTAATAGTTTTAATTCATTCCGCCTATACGCGTTATGGGAATTCCTTCACCAAACAGCTAATGAGTCGAATTTTCTGCTGGAGTCTGAGTTTCCTGATAGCTACTACATGTCTTTAAGTCAAGAGTAAGTAGATTACTTCTGGGCAAGCGTGCCCCATCGCTTTCCATCTGGTGAGATTGTGGCCAAGCGGAAACCAATCAATTACAAAACAAAAATAATTGCAAAGTAACAGCATAAAGCGTTGTACCAATCATCTAGTCCTAATACCTCAACACGAGGGTACTAAAACAACTTAGTCAGTTCAGGTAGCATTCGCATCTGACATCAGACACGCATGAAGCATCACATTGCACCTGCTAATGAGAAGACTAGTGCTTTGAAGTTTGCCGGCAAGCAGCCGAGATAGCGATACGACGGGGAGCAAGAAATCTGTCCTAATGATAGAAACATTCAAAGTTCCGTCGCGGTTCCTCGAAGCAATTTATGCTTGGTAACTTTGATATTTCGTGCAGTCATATTTACATACATTTTATTTTATAAATATTAATAAGACATGCGAGTATTTACGGTAGTTTAAAATAACTTTGGTAACTACATTTAGTATTTACTTACTTTTAGGATCTACACTAAATTTCTTCTTTAATTTTTCTTAAATTTAAGCTACTTCATAAGTAAAATATTAGCTTGGCTTGGGAAACTACAAACACGATATGACAAACATGGGAAATTACAAAGGTAAACTGAGAATGGCTTAGTTTCATTAACGGCTGAAGGCACCTGTTTTTATAGCCATGACTTGACTGCCAGCCGGTTGAAACTTGATATTGTTGTCTAAAACTTTGCACGAAGGAAATAATAGTAAACTTTTTGAGTTATCACAACCCACACATTAAGAGGCAGCGTAAAAAACAAAACACTTGAATTATGAAATTGCCTCATATCTACATAACTTAATTTATGTAATTCTATAAAAGCACAAAGTTTTTCAGTAAAGCTCGCTCTGTTATCCCTTGCAATTATTTTAACTAAAATAATTAGCAACTGAAATTTGTTGTGGAGCTAAGTTATTTGTTATGTTGTTAATTAGTTAATAAGTTAACGAGTAACTTCCTACTCACCGTCCGACGACGTAACCGAGCCGCTAACTATGAGCAGCAGCAGCACCGCTGTCACTGCTGAACACGACGCCAATCTGCGTCCGCTCATCATGCTGATTAGTTTACCCCAACGACATGTTAATCGAAACAACTTTTTGAACAACTGCAAATATGTCAACAAAAGTGTTGTGATGAATGTCAGTGGGGTAACGAGGTTCCCTCATTCATTCGCCATCGGAATCGGCTCCATTAAATATTCATCGGCAGGTGAATCGAGTGGGGTTCGTGTTCGTGCCGGTAGCGGCGAGCGGCGTGCGGAGCGGCGTGGGGCGGCCGGGCACGCGGCGGTCTGGCGGCGCGCTGGCTGCGTACTGGCCGCGCTACGCTACCCGCGCCGCTTTGTCTACCACTGCTCTACGCTCCCGGCGCTTGCGTAGCCCCGCCTCGCTCTCGGATGAAAGGACGGAACATTACCAGTATTTGTAACAGTTTGCGTCAAATTGATATAAATGGAGACGGTTTTAATAAAGTGTAATTGACTTTTGCCGACTTTGCGTCGCATTAATTTCGACCACGCTAAGACGCCTCGGGCAGGTGCGGCGTTAAATACCACCACGGCAACTTCGCTTTCTGCCATGAATAATTTCAAATTTAAATGAATGTTAATTATGATGAGTTTTTAAGTTCACTTTGATATTTCGGAGATTGATGATAAGGTATAAAAATGATCCCACTTTATTAATTTTTAACTAAGTTCCACAAAAGATAACCCAGAACTGATTTTAATTTCATGTAAAATCGTCAATTCATTTTTTATTTAATACTTAAGAAATTAGCTCTCCGTATTTATTAACATGAGCATGAAAATTATTGTAAACGCGTGCGATTACATGATAATTTACGTCAATGAGTTCACATGCCGTCTTAATAATTAATGAATGCGATCTCGCAACAAGCTTTACACCGAAAGGCCGCGCGGACTCTTTTTAATGATTATCAACTTATATCTATATGTATAAATAAATAGAAACATGTCAAGCATGGAGAATCTTTAGTGAACACTCGCAGTTTCGATTAACAACGTTCCCGTTAATATTATCAGAATGTTTCAGGCCGGATGAATCCAATAAGCATGAATAATTAATTGTAGTAGGTATGTTAATATGTCAATAAGGTCTCGATCTAATTCGATCAGTGATACGTACAATTAAATAAAGCTAAGTATTACTGTTGAATGAAATAAGCAATTCATTTGCGTGTTACAATTTTTTCTCATTCCTTGAATATGTTGTATGTACTTATAATTCATGTCAACATTGAGAAATTCTTAGTATACAATAATGTTTAAGCTGTTGCTGTATAGTCTTAGTAAAAATAGGTTTGTCATCTTAAGAGTATTTACTGCTTACGGTATTTCAAACAAATTCGCAAGTCCTTATTCTTGGAAACGAATCAACAGGATTTCATAAAACTTGATCAGCAAACCAGATATCTAGGTTCAAAAAGTTAGTTAAGAACTACGTCGAGAGTTAGAAGAAGAGTTTAGAGACACCATGAGGTTTTTTAAAAAGGGAAAAATTACTCTCTCTTTTTCGAAAAAGTTTACAAATGGTTTTCTTTCGTACTTGCCAGGGTTGCGGAATTTATTTTTAAGATTTACTGCGACCCTGGAACGCAAAGAGCATAAGGAGGAACACAGATGGATTTTAGTCAGTAATATTCTGACGCTCCCTTCCACTCCGTCCAGAGGAAGAAGTAATTTCATGATTTCCCATCCATAAAAAGGTATCTTTCGTATAAGTATCAATTTCATTAAGATCGATACCTTTATTTCAAAGAATAACGAATTTATATGAAATAACGAGAGAAGCTGTTATCTATTTTCATTTGCTTTATCACATAAATTTTTCAGCATTGTCTATGCAGTCGTCAGTTCAGAGGTATACCTTCAAAAAGTATTATGGTATCCTGACTTGATTAAGGAAAGAAATTGAATACTTACAGAAGTGAATATTTTATTTATTTATTTAAACTTTATGCACTAGTGAACAGCACAAAGGCGGACTTAATGTATTAGGCATTTTCTACCATTCGACTTGGGTAGTTCAACTGTACAGAACATGACAGGTACAACTTAATGGAAAGACAAATAACTTACTTGTTGAAACTTAGTTACGTCGGATTTAACTGACCTAAGTTTTATACATACATATATTGGTACCTACATACTAAATCTTTCAATAAGTTTCATAGGGTTCTTATGTAATAAAATGAACACAACACCAGTTACAAAGGGTCCCTTCTTCTGTACATTTACTGGCGTACGAGTATATTTTAAAAGGTTTAACTTGTTTCAACTTTGTACCTACTTAATTATGATTACAGGGCCCGGCGAGATAAATTAAAACTGTGGGTGCCGCCGCAGCGAGCATGACCACGGCTACCTAACTTATAATAAAATAAAATTATTTTACTACTTTCATGGATGAGAATTCCGTACAGTTTTATACTAGAGTTATAAAAAATACAGCACATTTTTACTACCCATGAATTTTGCCAAAAATAGTTGTTTAGCGATACGAACTCTTTGGTAATTCATGTATAAACATTTTGATACCTACCTTATTCCTATAATATAGTGTCAAACCCATACATGCAAAAGTTACACGAAAACTGAACCTTAAACTCAAGGTAGTATATTCCAGCTGCCACTTTTAACCGAATTAATTAGTCTCTTTTATAATTCTAAAGTCTGAGATTTCATTAACTTTTACAGTCGCAATTTTTTTTGGTTTGAATCGAATTTATTCTAGTCTAGGATTGTATTTGTTTTATACTCATATTTTCTGTTTACAAGCTTTTACCGCAAATTGAATTTACCACACTGTTAAAAACCCCTACATTGATGAAATCTATTTTAGGTACCGGCGAATTGCGACTGACATATAACGTTAATAACCTGTCGATATGGATATTTCCAGTATTACTTCTTACTTGAGGAAAATAAATAGAGCAGAGGGTGATAAGAGTGGGCAGAAGGCGGGTTGTATGGGGGATCCGTGGCGTCTAAGCTCACAAACCCTTTTTCCGTCTTTGCAAATCGTCGGGGATTAAGCCTGAAGAGCTCACACCTTTTCACAAATACTTTTTTGTGGTTCAACTGCTGGTAAAACGCCATAGTACAGTGTTTCCCACCGATCAATAACTGTTTTGAAGATAACTGTTTGTCATAACTCCCATCGATACTTTGAGGAATGAGCCCAAAGAAAAAGGATTTGAGTGCAAATGAGATTTTCCTGTTCCCGAAAATGAAAGAATTATTAATAGGGTTTTAGCTTTTTGTATTCGCTTATGTAAGACGTTTATTTTATTTTTGCTTCTAAGTAACTTAAACAGGGTATGAAGATATTATTTATATACTTACCATATTAACAGATAGGTTTGGCAGCTGTCTTTCTGCGTTGTTTTTGTTGTACTTCTATGAGAGATAAAGATATATGATATATGTGCCTACAACCTAAGTTCAGATTGTGGAATGCAAATAAATGTATTGAGTATTGAGATGTTTCTAATGTAAGCCTGCGTGGTACCGTGAATACGTAATCAGCACACTTACGTAATTGTGAGCTCTGATCTAGTGTAAAAAGATAATTACAAGCACCGTTATCTGTTGTTGTGGTGTTTTTGATATTAAATGGCTCTGTTCTTTGATGTCGAATAAAAATTATTGCATTGTAAACATTTTGAGAAAATCTTTTTACACGCGGCGAGGAGAACGTAAAAGTTTGTTCGTTTCAAATTCAATATATTATGGCGAGCGTGCTCTCGCTCAGCCGACACCGAAACTCACTCGAGCGTTGCTCACACAAAATTTATTGTTTTTCTAAGAAAATTTTCTTCGCACGACCCTACATCCTTGTTGAGCCCCAGGGGAAGAGTTACAAAAACTTAATGACCTCTTGCCGCGGTTACATTGTTTAACCTATTGTTTTAGTTTAAACTTGTTAGTTAAGTAGATCGAGTTAGTGGGCACTAGCCCACTGGCCTTACTTCGAGAGTTGTTTTCAATTGTCAACGAGTTAATATAATTGTGAGTAGTGATGTTCGATAGAAACTTATATTTCTTCGGTCATACCTTGTACTGTAAGATTCCAACAAAACGTGATCAACAGTTGATATTTTTCTATTCATGTTATGTTAAAGCTTTATGAGAGCCGAATTTTGCCTCTTGAATGTTGAATAAAATTACGTTTAATGGCATACATATTTGATATTATTTAATATCAGATAATTTGCCCGTAAACAAGCTACGTGTAAGTAACAAACTCGTTGTAAGTGCTTTTATTGGCACGATGATCACAGGGCCAATATTTGAGCAATATTTACATAAACCCGCCTACGTGAACGTGTACGGACCAAACAGGTACGTAGTGCGTTAAATAAATATGATATGCAAACAAAAAAGGGACTGACGCCAAAGGCAGTTTCTAGATAAAGTCTTTTATCGGACACATAATAACGTTCTGAAAAATCGTTAGCCCGTGCTCACGTCGTCGTCGTGGGGACACGTGCGAGCAGGGCACTCCCGAGACTGATCCCTCCTTCTGCTTAGATTAAATTTGTTCCTATAAAAATGTGTCCTCTAGTCGATAACGTCGAAAATGTGCAGATGTCGCCGGCCAGTATGAAGCCTACGATAGGGTTCGGCGACGTGCCGCGCGTACTGACGGAGCCGTCCGCGCGTCCGGGCGCTGGCCCACTCCTAGCTCGGCCCGGTCGCCAGCTGGACCGCTCCGAACTCGTCTCGATGGGGAAACAAAACGCTTGATTGCTTTGATTTGCTGTTCTTAATCACAAGTGTAGCGTTTAAACACTTTCATTTTTTGTACAAACATTTATTTTCAAGTTCTATGTAATGTTTTACAACTGAACGAATACGCGTGTTTTATGTCTCTTGAATATCTATTTGAATATACGGAGCTTAATCGAACGTTGCTTCATAGTATAAAATATTGATGGAAAATAAAAGTTTAAACGTTCATAATACAGAGTTTTCTATAGTTAGATGCGAGCACAATGATAAAGTGCAGAATTAATCGTACAAGAATAGAGATTTATCGCGTAAAGAATCAGCGAGAGTGGTCTGAAAACTTTTTATTTTGCGATCACGAACTGAAACTTGTACATTTAGGTTTGAAAAAATGTGAATCATTCCAAGTAAGATAATCAATATTTAAAGAAAGGAAAGTTGAAAAGAAACTCGATCATTTTAACAACAAAGTTTTTGTCTTCTTTTTTGTTTAATCAAATTGATTTGATACAAGTTTTCACCATTAGAATAAAATTAAAAATACAGATTTCTTGATACAGATTTAATGATACGCGTTTCAGATTCGCTTTTTATTTTTATTTGTAACTAATTACAATTACACTTTCAATCACCTTTGAACTTTTAAATCTTGCAGGCTTGTTGTCTTCTCATATCGATAAGCATTTGGTACCTAATGTAGCCTTTAAACCACCTCCTTTCTACGACTGAAGGCTTGCAATAAACACTAGCTATAATTTGTGTTCACATCAATTAGCGCACAAGTGGATCCAAAAGGGGGTTCCAACGTAGATCCTGAAGAACATATATGTTGTTTTCCTATTTGTAGGGAATCGTAGGCTGTCAATATTTACCCTCGTTGCGATCTTTAGTTTCTAGTCTTTCTGCACACGTCTCTTGAGTCTTGTGTGAGCTGAAAGCGTTGGTTTGTTTACATCGTTTTCACAGAGATATATTAAATGCTTTGCTAAATTTATACCAACAAACAATTAATTAGAATATTTGCAAAGGATTGATGTGTTACAATTGGACGTTTAATGGCTATACAAGTGATTTGTATAAAACCATTGTACTGTATGAATAGGCACATCCGATCACTTATCTCAAACATGTATATGTATACAACATTGAAATCAGATAGTGTAAGGATTTTAGTTTAAGCGAGATGGCTACAAATAACAAGCAACGAGAACAAAACGTCGAAGCTACGTAATTCCCAGGCTGTATGCTTTAACAGATCCAGTAATTAGATTAGTATTGATATGACGGCCGAACAGAGGCTATTGTTTGTTTAGGTAAATAGCTAGGCGGAGTGAGTGACGGCTAACACCGTGGTCGCGGTATAATGCCGCCGCCGATAATGCTTGCAACCCTGAACAATCAATCTTTGGGCTATTACGATGTTTTAGCGCCTTGATGTATTGTTTCAGCCTCAATAAAGTTTTGATGAATTTTCGTGTTCTCTCCCTCGCCCTTTGTTGAAAATGAGGCGCCGGATATTGATGAATAATTTGACGGCTAAGTAACGATGCTGTAATTATTTAAAGGGTAATAATATCTGATTTTCTTATTGTTGATTAAAACCTTTGGGGTGTTATAATACTTTCTAATTTTTATGGATCTTTATATATTATAAAGACCTTTTTATTTTTCTGCTTACAGATTCTTGCTGCGGTGACGTACGCTGTGTCGATCTAATGGGTCTTTCCACAATGATATCATCTAACCATAAGTTAGTCTAACCAGATGCATCAGTGACTTTGTCAAATCCAACCAAATAGAGACCTTGCAGAAACAGTCGTAGTCCAACCTATCAAGTACGTTTTGACTAAAAACTTACGAGACTTCATTTTCTTCATTCTTTTTCGGGACCTCTTTATCAATTTGCTTAGCCTTTTGGAGGTATGCGGAACAGAGAGTAAAGTCCCGCAAACCTCCGTTGAAAAGGGAGGATCCTCCGGCCAGACGGGTTGTTATGTGTGGTGGGCAACTGCCCGATAGATGATTTCGGGCTGTCGTATATGTTCTAATCGCGCGGAGAACTTTGATTGCGCGATGCAGGATTAGTTCTTATGTGGCGCCATAAATGTCGCTACATCACTCCCCTCCGGAGATCGGAGATCGATGGTTCTTGATGCGTGCCAGGGCAGTGGTAGGTTGGTTCCAGTGGGTCGGAACCGAATGCCGCATAGTTCTCGGTGAGTCGGAACTGTCTGCGGTGATGCCCCAGTGAGTCGGGGTGGTGCTGTCCCAGTGAGTCGGGATGATGCCCCAGTGAGTCGGGGTGATGATGTCCCAGTGAGTCGGGATGATGCTGCAGGCTCCAGTGAGTCGGAGTAGTGCTGCTGGCTCCAGTGAGTCGGAGCGGTGCTGTGCGACGTAGTGGCTTGACTGCTTGCGTCGACCAGGAGAGGTTCGTCATGGCTCTTCATGTGACTGGCCGAAGGTTCAGTGTGCTTCACCAAAGTCGCTGATGAGGCTGAGGGTGATGACCAGGTATGACCAAGTAGGCATGCTGGTGGTCAGGATACCCTTTATAGCCGTGGGTGCTGGCTGTATGGCTGCTTGCTGCTCGAAAGCTTGAGAGAAGTGATGATGACGTCACGAAGTAGTAGCTGCACGAAGGCTGCGCTGACGTTCTTTGTCGAGGGTCACCAGTTTGGAGGTATGCGGAACAGAGAGTAAAGTCCCGCAAACCTCCGTTGAAAAGGGAGGATCCTCCGGCCAGACGGGTTGTTATGTCTGGTGGGCAACTGCCCGATAGATGATTTCGGGCTGTCGTATATGTTCTAATCGCGCGGAGAACTTTGATTGCGCGATGCAGGATTAGTTCTTATGTGGCTCCATAGATGTCGCTACAGCCTTTTCCCAACTATATTGGGGTTCAGCTCCATGTAAAACAATAGTACTCTATTGTTTTGCCTGGACCGACTGCCTTTCCCACCTCCACAACCCAGTAACTGGGTTAAAAACTTAAAAGACAACAAACTGCAATATGAATCAACCCACCTATTAATAGCTTCGAATATCTGTTTGAGTTGAAGTGGGTACCTATCAAAAGATATCGAGATACCTATTAATAGAAATCGATCAATTAACTGTGTGTGAAACGGAATAGGGCAATAATTTAGTTAGGAGCTAGTCAAGTTTCTTATACAATTACAACATCCGTGGCTATCAATAAACCACTTTGATTTGTGCTGTAGATACGTTTTCAGTAATAGGGCTGTTTCCTGAGTAAAAACATATGATTATAATTATTTAGCCCATCAGTTCGATTATCGAAAATTCATGGACACGTATTTTGTGCTTTGTCAATAAAAAAATATGAAAATAAAAAGCATCAACGATCAGGAATGGGACACGCAGTGATGTCACAAAAGTATTCGACGCTCTGCATCGTAATCGTTTTTGTTTTTTCTATGTGAAAAAGAAGAAATATTTGTCCAATATTTTTTGGCAATCTATCTGACGGACTAATTAGATTTTTTTAGCCAACTACCCTATTACATACGTATTACGAATGTGTTGTTCGGCTTTTGATATATTAAAATAAAATATGAAACGAGTTGCAAGTTCCAAAGCGTAGGTCTCTCTGGAGAAGGGCGTTTTACGCAAACATTTCACGGACACTCTTACAATCATTAAAAAAGTACAAAAATAGTATCATCTGTCATTTTGAACAGGGATTGAATCTACCAATACAATACGAATGCCAAGTAATATGACATCCATGTATATAGTTAGGTGTCTGAGGTATGACAGTAATAAAGAAAACACATTTATTGCGACTTTTTTGTCTGGAGCTTCTCAAACCCAAGCCTTATTCTTGTCCTTAAAGTGTATTTTACAACATACAAAGTTTTCTGGCAGTTTTCGCTTTATAATATGTAGATTCGTTGGTACTAAAGATTCGAATGCGTGGTCTAGTGACATGGGGTATCATTTAATTCTTAGGCTATCATTCAGGGGGTAACAATACTCATGGACATGAATTATCATGGACACAGCGTGAATAATTTTTTATATTCTATAACATACATAGTAGACACGAAATCGCAGGTTTGTTGTTTCGGTCTGACCACGTGTTGCCAGGTAGAAACTAAGATTCTACTAAAAAAAATAATTACATAAATTATAATTTATACAATTTACTATGCAATTCCAAAAAAGTTTAGCCTTATATAAAAAACCGTCGTCTTTTTATAAGTATGTTAGATTATTATCATTGGATGTTTTATTTTTCCGACTAAAAAAAGTACCGTCTTTTTTATAAGTATGTTAGATTATTATCATTAGATGTTTTATTTTTTGTGACATATTAAAAATTATAATTAAAATTTAAAACAAAATAAAATAAGCAATTCGTTTTGAAAATTGTAAATGAACGTAGAAATCCGGCGCCACCGTATACATCAAGCGACAGAGTCTGAGTACACGTGCGAGAACCAGCGAGCGATAATATTTCATCCATGCGCCATGATTCGCCGCTTAAGCGCGATAGGGAAATCGTAAATTCAAGGGAAAGAATTTTCTTTATAGTCTCCTAAAAAGTTTCCACACACAAGCACGTATCTGAACACAAGAGGCGACGCGAAAGCAAATGGCACCGAATTGTAATACCATCCGTTTGTGTAGACACCCCTACTTTTCAAATTTTCTTTTACAATGCGACGAGGTAATATGCCTTTTATTGGATCGTTATTCTTTATACGAAATGGCTCTTATAGGAAAATGTCTTTATACTAAAGTCGTTTATAAAATGTGTTGCAGTTATTAAATATAAGCCTAAAAAACAACAATGGTTTCCTATCATTTATATTAAATAAAACACGAATGGCCTGATCCGTCATGTGAGAAGATGTTCGATTTATGCATTCTATTGTTTCGCGTTAAAATACACGAAACTTTTATTTTTGAGCGGAGGATTGCTGTTGGCCACTCATGGCCTTTACAGCGTCACCGGACTAGAACTTTTATTTATAGTTTTTGTTTGAAAAAATATTTTGTTTGTTCTTTTAGACAAAAAGTACTGAAAAATATGTGTAGCAAAACGATATTTGAATAAAAAGCGACGTGTATGAAATGGGAGCGGAGCCGGGCAATCCGTTGTAGTCTGCGGTTAGGCGCTGCTGACAGATCCACGAGTCTGTTGTGGGCGAAAACACGATAGACTTTTGAATAGAGCCTTTTGTTTCCAACGAAAAATATTCACATGAAAGCTTTGAAGATAGCAAAACAATAAGTTAATACTGCACGTGTGGATTGCTTTAGTAGAATTGACTATAGATAGGTGATAAACTAGGTCATTGTTGTAAGTTTAATTAAGTACCTACATTGACAGATCCCCTAAAGCTGTATATTTAATTGAAAATTCGGCCAAATGAGAAATACATAGGTACTTACTTAGCGACTCAAGTAATTGTTTCAATCATGGGGCAAAAACGTATCTCGAACTACTAAAGTAGGTATAGAAAGTATCTGCCAATATAAAATAATTATATAAGATTGTCAGCAGCGACATGTGACTTAATAGGACTATAAGTAGGAAATCATCTGTAGGTAATCATTCAGTTTTACGACCAAAAGCCGCGCTTCAAAAATACTTAGGCAATAAAAGAGAATCCGTGACAAAATGATGAAGTAATAAAATTCACATAGAAGGAATGTGTACAGAAAATATGACATTGGTACGTGATAAAATAATAGGTATCGCGAACACACGTCTTAAGACATAGAGCTTGCGAATGCGTTTGACAACTGGCAGTAATTCCGGAGAAGAATGGACGAGACATGACTCTTGCGCTACTCTAGCATATATCTTTATCAAAAGCGAGACTGCTCCAAAGTTCTGACTTTCTCGCTAGTCAGCTGTCGTTAACGGTCACAAATTCGATTTTGACTGGTAGTACTGATTGGTGGTTCTGTATAGAAAAACAGAACTCTTATAGGACCAAAGTTGTCTGTTTGTCTGGCTGTCCGTCTGTCACAGTCAATTTTCTCCGAATCCACAACTTGATTCAATTGGAATTTGGCACAGATTTATAATCTTCTGGGACCGAAACACGGACAAGTAACAAAAAAAAAATTGGGTCACTTTTTCGGCAAAACAAGAAAAAAAATAAAAATTGTTTTTCCGACTGTAGCTTATGGATACGTCAAATAGTAAGGATTCATTATAAGGGTCTCAAAAGTATTCTATAGGTTTCATAGTTTTAAAATATTCAATTTCAAAGTTATTAAAAAATAAGTGAAAATTGACCATTCTCCCTTTATTGCCGAAACTATAGAGGGATAAAATAGATATTTAAATAGAAAACCTATGAAAAATTAGAGATAATATTAAAGTTACATGTTAAAAATATAATTCGTTCGGAATCCTTTGCATGCGAGTCCGACTCCCACTTGACCGTTATTCTTATAGAGATGAAAATTTAAGCAATATATTGTAAGAAGTTATTATTTTATTTGTATTTATATGTTTCTTCTTAGTAGAAATGTATTCCGTGAATGTAGTCGTGGCATCACAGGCCCTATCAGAACAACAGCGCTGTGGTATTTATCTATTTTTAATATCGGAGTATATGCTGAGATAGGGTCCTTTTTTGGCCTCGCACAGTTTAAAATTATGCTTAGCTTTAAATTATGTACTTTTTTGTTGTTTGTTTTTTGCGAGTCCTAAATAAACATTTTTCTTTCTTTAAGAATCAAAAAAAAATTGAAAAAATAATCTACTTTCAACGGGGTCGTTTTTTATATAGTAACCTAAGAAAAACAGTGCAGGGATGTTTATATTAGGTGCGTGCCGTAAAATGGCCGTGATTTGAAATGTCTCGCTCACTTTGCAAATGTCAAGATAAAGACATCAATCACTCTTACCTGAGTACATTCAATTCTCTAGAGAAACAGCCAGCCACAAAAAAAGACCTTTTCTTAGAAAGCATTAACCAATAGACTTTTCTGATCTGAAAGCTAAAAGATTTACTCGATAAATTGAAGTTATGTGGAACGAAAAAAAAAAATGCGTTTTACTATGTAGAAGAATGGTAAAAGGGGCAGTATCTGATGACAAGTGGTCACATAATTTCATCGACAGAAAATAGATTGCAGCATAAGGAAAGGTATAAAAAGTGTTATACACTTTCCTTACCAATTGTAAAATTGTTTCAGAACGAAAAATTTAGAGATGAGCTATGTCTGTAACACTCGCAGAACTTAGACGATGACAAGAAGTTTTCTGGCTTTATACAATGTAAATGATAATACAACTTGAAGTCGACAAAAGAATAAAAGAAAAACTTCACAGATGCTTTTAGAAATGGAGTTAGAATGTGCTCATGGTAACTTTAATGATGATTCAAAGATACTTATTTTAGTATCTGGGGCACGGTAGTGCCCCCGCCAAGACGAGCCAAGCGAAGCGCAAGGGCACTAACTACCTCTTCTCATATCATAATCATAATCATTTATTTGCATAAAATGTGGTAGGTACAGATATTATAAAGTAAATTTAGTGCATTAACCATTCCGCCATACAGTGATGACATGCAAATATTTAGTAAGAGTGTTTTAGTAACATTCAAAAATATTTACACACAATTGCAGTGCTTGTAGAAACTAATTCGTCAGTTTCATAGACTTATAAAATAACAATTATAATCACAAAATATTACAGTAGTAGGTATGTTTCAAAACGAAAAGGTTGTAAGGTAATATTAAAAACAAAAGTAAATGACTACACTACAATGCATTCTCTTCTCGAAACGCTTCGTCGTTTTTTTGAACTGTCATAACTTTGCTTTGGATGATGCTAAATAGTTAAAATCTTTCAAGATAGAATGCCGTCAGTACAATCGTTAAACGTACAAAGTTTGAATGTCGTAGCTATTATACTTTAGATTTTATTAATGTCTCAAAATCTTCGATTTCGTCACTGACTCACTGATCATCAAAATTGTTAGGGTACTTCCTGAAGTTCTAGAAAGATGAAATTTGGTTTGTAAGCTAATATTATTACAAAAAAATTAAAAAATCTAACATAACCTGTCCTACTACGGTGGAAGTTTGTATGCACTACAGTTTGTGCTATATAGGTAAAAATTAATTAAATACCTTTTTATAACAAATAAAAATACGTACCTACGTTATAATTTTTCGAAAATCATTTAGATCGACAGTATTTTGAAACGCGGTAACGACTTGTACATCAGCATCGTAATCTATTTTGAACTGTCATAACTTTGATTTGGTTGATGCTAAATAGTTAACATTTTTCAAGATAGAATGCTATAATTCGAGTTAATTACGTTACTGGTACAAATTATTATTTCTTTGTTTTTTTCTTAAGTAATATTGGAAGTTTGAATAGAATTAGGCATAGGATTAGTTTTGTTTATAGTGAGGTCGTAAGGTGTAGGTTTAATTGCTTTAGATTGAGTATTAAATGTATACATCTGATTATAACAAGGCTTCTGAAATTATTGTACTGGAAGCAGTAAACAAAAAAAAAAAACTATTAGCCAACTTTCAAAAATAAATGAAATCCCACCAAAAACATTGGCTTGGCTGTTTTGCTACCGTAACGAAAATGTCATAGGCATTCGATAATTGGGTGTTTTGACTAAAATGTAGAATTTGTGAAGGTAGGCCTGCGGGCTTACCATGAGGTGTTAAAACGTGAGTCTTCCGAGCGAGAAAGAGGTATAGAGTTATACACCCTATATAGCTCCATCCCTTTTTCTCGCTCGGAAGACTCACGTTTTAAGACGTCATGGTACGCCCGCTGGTAAAGTTAGGGCGCATAGATCAAAAATCTTGGCTCTACATGAGATCTGACCACTTTTTCATATGTTTTGAGTAAGATGTAGTGTAGAGCTTGTAGGTTTAGAGCTTGCGTGTGAGTCTTTAAAGCTTGAGTTTATACGAGATCTGATAACTTTTTCACAGGGTAAGCTACGTAGACTCGTGTTGGCAACATTTTTACAATGTTTTTGGTGGGTTATATTTTCAACATATAAAACCTACCTAAGGACAGATATTGGAATAATGAACGCAGTTGTTACTTCGAAAATTCAAGAATAAAAGTTTTGCGGAAAGTTCAATGACCTGGATTTTAATGTTAACATAAAAATATGTTTGTATGGATTGAATTTTGTGAAATAAAATCGTTTTTATTCGGATTCTATGTTTTTTGCTTTATAAATTATTATTGTATATTTATCTATTATGTATTTATTGTATATATAATCAGTACACCTAAGATTACCTACCCTACTGTATTTCCTTTTCTCTTTAAAATCCATCCAAAGGTTGTATTAAAAGATCGCTTTTAGCGATAAGGCCGCCCATTGTGTCACCCTATGTAATGTTTTCTTTATCTTTATTTTCTGTAACGTATATGGAGTATATAATAAAGAGTATTCTATTATATTCTATTCTATTAGATTCAGTCCTGCTTTTGATTAAATCTGGAGCTTATATTTTGTATTGGGGTAACTTACTTCCATCATAATACTTTTGAAATCGGTGTTTTAGATCAGTCCATTAAAACAGAGATCCCATTTTCAGCGTGGATAGCGCCAATATCAAATTTTTAAAGTTCGCGATTTTAATCAGAGAAATGAGAGGAAAAGTCAAGTTATTTGCTCGTTCAATTTATTTCACACATCGTTAATATCGTGATTGATTTCGACGCCGACCCTAACGATACATGAAATATTCGCACTCATTAAATCACGTGCCGCGGCAGTGGAGTGCTCGCGAGGGCTCTCATCCAATCACGCCTCGATAAATATATGATGTCGGCCGCACATATTAATACAATGTAAATGTTACAATATTTTCTACAAACATACATACATAGGTACATATGTATCTACACCACAGTCAACTTCCAAAAGCACTAGCCGAGCTTAATTTCCAGAAAAACTCATAATTTATTAATCTCGGCAACCTAAGTTTGTTTGTATCTATAAAGCCATAAATTGTTCGATATGAAATCTTTTGTGTAAAATGCTAATTTATAACGATAACTGCCGTGAGCTCAAGGGCAATATAGCTTCTAAAACGATTTTTTATAATACCTACTTTTATCGTGAAGCAGTGCTCGAGTCTCAGAACTCAAATTTACAATTCAATAGAAACTGCACAAGGCTTTGCATGCCAATACGTCCATTTGGGGCACATGCGATCGACTTCCCATTTGAAAGATGAATGAAATCATTCAAATGTGAAATTTCGATCATTCAAATACCGCATGTTTATGTTTGTGTTATAATAAAATAGTATTGTTCGATATGGAGAATATATGTATCTTGTTTCTGCTCAATGCTGGGAGAGGTTTGTTACAGAATGGGTTTCTAAAAAATAGGTAAAATCATCAAATTTCTATAATCAAATCGATTGCAGGGACATTGGAAGGCAATTGCCATGAGACCATTATTCAATCGAAACGATATATCTCGTCCGCTCCCAACTGGAGCGTAGCGATAGCTGGCTCCGCAAAAGTTGGCACGGCTGGCAGCCGAGACCACTGCCAATTTCCATTAGCCCATCATCCAAAACGAAAAAATGCATAGACGATCATTTTTTCATTCAATTAAAATTGGCTATCTACCAAAACGGTTAGATTTTTTCAGGGGTGAGGTCACTACGCCGCCGCGTAGCCATGAGTTACAGATTTCGTAATACTACATGTTGCTACTTTTAAATATTTTGTTTCTTTTTATTTTGGGAAATAATTCAACTAACCCATCCATTCAATCCGTATTCGTCATAGTAATATTTTTAGAAAACAGATTTAATATAAAATAGTTGCCTACGTGCTGTCGATAGACAGCACGTAGGCAACTATAGATTTTGTCGTTCATTACCGAGTCATATTCGCCGACAACATTGAAAATCCATAAGCTTTCAATATCGCGAAGTTAACTCGGGTTTTGTTCCCAGTGGTTGCTCCATCTGAATATCAAAAATGCGAAAGCGGTCGTCAGTAACCGGGACACGTATATCGGGACCCTATCACTTCGCTCTTTACTTACTTGCTAGGCGCCATCTGCACATTCTCCACCTAATCCAGTAACAAATTTGATTATGTAACAATATAGCACACGCAGCTTTTTGCTCTCAGCTTTATATTACGCGTTTATTTCAATAACAACAAACGAAAATGTTCAGCTCAACAATATCTGCGTAGGGATCCTTACCGTCAGTGTTTTATTTAGTAAAGTGCTTTAAAACAGTAGTCTGTGAGATACTTGTTGACATGCTGCCATTTTTATCTGACTGAAATATTTGTGAACAAGTAAGAGAAGAACGTAAACAAAAGATGTTACATGACTAAACCTAATTATTGACGTCGAGTAAAAGCTATCAATATTAAGCAAAGTTGATTTCGGAGCGGCGGCGCGGGCGCGAGGACCACATGGGATTTAACGACTCATAAAAAAATCATATACATCAATCACGCCTGTTCCAAACAAACTTTGTTAGGGATGTGCTGACGTGCCGAGTACCTTCAATTTATCAAATAATTATGAATCGTTTTCACATCTTTTTTTAAATAAAGGCAGATTTTGACAGTGTCTGTTGGAAGAATTGGATGTGATACTCAAGAAGATTGGCGCAGCGGAGGGTGCCTTAATGGCCTCTCGACGGCATCTCACCGGTACTCCAGGTCACTTCGTTACTCGGATTGTACAGGCCGTTATGTGTACTATGAATAATCTTAAAGGAAACTTTGAGTTTTGAGCGAAGTGCAAACTATAATTGGAATCACGTCTGCGTGATGCATAGGCAGCTACAACACGTGCCTCTGTCTAATAAGGTATGTGAGCATATCAGAGCCACCCAGAGCTGAATGCACACACCTGAATAATCTGCTACTGTTTGACGATAACACAATACAGTTCTGTTTACAACACGGCTTCATAAATCTTCATTTTCTATTAATATCTAATAGTCACTTTTATCATATAGCCCTAGCAAATATTTGTAATAAAAGTCAATTTGAATATATTATAATTATGAAACTCTCAGAGGGTATCAAGACATATAATAATATCAGCCAGACGTCTTTATTTCAGCAGATTTTTCAAAGAAATTGATAAGATTAATCAAACCCTTGTTCGAAGTTTTGTAACTTGTTTGATTAATTTTGTCCGTCAGGCAGAATTAAAAATTAAATTCACTTATAATAATATTGGATAATTAACATTTTGGATGAACTCCTCCTTATTATATCTGATTATGAGATTTCTTTGTTTATTCACGGTATAAGAAAGAAGGCGTGCGATTAGCTTTTCTTCAACAATAAATAACAAACGAAGACATAACTGAATTATAAAGTTATTTAAACGTGAAAGTTTATTGCCTTCGTTTCTGACTTGATTATTTTTCTTGTTATTATTCACATTAACTGTGTAAGATTACGAACAAGTGCTGTATAAACTGTTTGAGAATGTTTGCAGACGCGATTCTATACGTGACACATAGGACTTTTATGTAGCATTGCGTCTATTGATGCAAATCTATTCTTCGACGCCCCACTGGGAACACAGTTTATTCGATACCCCTGATACATTGCGTGAACTGTAAAGTTTTCATAAAATGCTTGACATTTTGTTATGCGTTTTTACAATGATTATTTGTGTAAAATATAAAATGAAGAGATATTAACTTAGGATAAAGAAATAAGTTTGGTATTAAGTACAAGATATAGGTAGGGACCTACGTACATGGTAGCAGTAGTTGTATTTTTTAAGTAGCTTTTCTTTGATGTTACGGAAAGATTTCCAGCATGATTTTGCCCCACCTATTTTTTTGTTGTTGGTGTGTATTTTTTAAATGAAAATCTGATGTATATTATGTACTAGACGAGCTAAAGACAACGTAGCCAAACAAAATCGACTGCTTAGAGTAGCGGCCGCAGATAACATTCACGTCACACAAACACAATGGAATGTTCCTCGAATTCTCAAAGCTGTAGGTAATTTAATCATCGGACGTATGTAAAGTTTACTCATGGATAGTAAACACAAACTTAGGCGACTTGCAACTTGACCCATGTCCCGCCCGCGCCCTCTACACGCAACAACAACCACTCTGTTTTATCGTCCCCATACACTTGTTTGCAGAGTCCATAGAGATTGAATTATGTGTTGAACAACCACTAGGCTCATTTAATTTGGGATATGTGTTATCGCTTCTGAAATTTGTTAAACAGGTTCGTTAGAGGTTTGAGGACGTAATGGTTTTCGAGCGCCATTAAAAAGTTTGAAAAGGTCCACTTTGATACTTATTTTGTCGCTGCTTTAGCGTTTGTGATGAAATGATTTGAAAAGGATTTTGTTTATTCAGGTAAAGAGGTGTTACTCGTTAGTAAAATCATGTTTTAGTATATTATAAGTTCACGACAGTACTTGTCGCTGTATTGCTTAGTGAACCGTACATTGATTTAAGTATTAAAACATGAATACGTTATTGCTAGACAGTAATATCGTACGTAATTAGCCACTAACAATATCTATGCGCGTTTAGATACTTACAGCATTAGTTAGTCCGTGAGAGTATGACCTTAAAGTTTATTGCCAATTTAGAACCACTATCAGATTATTAATTCCGAATATTATCGAATTTAATACTCGGTTATACGATCTAGATGAAATATAATATGGAGAGTTTGTATAAACCTCCCGTTAATAAACAATATCGAGCCCTATCGACGTTCTGTCAGAATATTAATTTCATAGGCGTCTATAAAGAAGCATATTTAGTTGAATTACTTTCCAAGTTGTCAAGCTGAAGCGATCCTTTGTTTTTTCATCATGCGGTTTTTCTTTCAACAATACAAATTGCTCAGTGCTTTGAAAATAAATCTACATTATAATGAGAATATATTTGTATTATTGTCTGGTAAAAACTACTGGACCGATTTAAAAAAACTCTTTCAGCATTAAAATGCTACATTATCCATGAGTAACTGGTCTATATGTCCACCCGTGTGAAGCCGATACGAGCCGCTATCATCAGTATACCTATTCACACTTCGTAAGATTATAAAATATCTTGAGTGATTGTAAACTCTCGATAAAAATGAAACTGACCATTTGGAACACTTACTTACCTACGCATCAAAATTTGATCTCTCGAAGCCATTCCGAGAAATTGTAGAATAGCAAGTAACGAAAAGTGAAATATTGTAATTCCACATTCTAAACGATAACGGAGACCATGCTACGCGGGGCTCCTATTTCTGTCTGCAGAGCTTATAAAAAGTAACTATATGTGTCGGGGAGCACTTAATTCCCTGTGCCCTATGTTCCGCTACTTGGCTAGGCCAGCAAATTGTAGAACCGTACACTGATATACCAACATGTCGTCAGTTTGTGTCGGTTCACAATTTATCGGAATGACTTCGAGAGATTCATCATCATCATCTGCCTAGCCTTTTCCCAACTATATTGGGGTTGACTTCCCAGTCAAACCGGATTTAGCTGAATACCAATATTTTAACTTATTAACTGGGTAACACGGTACTTCTTGGCAAGACTGGAGTCAGATTTACTATAGACTGCCAAAGATCTACAAATGACAGCTGGAACCAACGGCTTAACGTGCTTTCCGAAGCACGGAGGATCTCGGTATGTTAAGATGGTTACCCCATCCACAGACCAACCTTGGCAAGCGTTGCTTAGCCTTTAACAATTTATCGAGTGTTTATCATCTCTCAAGATATTTTATAATCTTACGCATTTTACAATGTTCCGGTGCCACATATAAAACTCTTCCGATACTGGTGACCGAGTGACTGACTAATAACGCACAGCCGAAACTACTAGTCGTAAAAAGCTGAAATTTGGCATGTACAAACCGTAGGGGAGCACTAAGAGAGGATTTTCCAAAATTTTCCCGACTACGGGAAAAAACGGCGCGTATGTACTCGCGGAAAAAAACCAGTATAATTATATTTTTTAGCATATTCTTTATTATAATTTTATTTTGTATTAAGGACGAACAAATGCTCGGTAAATACTGAAAATAGATGAATGTAGGTATAAAACGGAGTATGTATTTGAGAATGTGGCATAAAATGCGAGTACCATATTTTTGGCGTGAACCTAGATACATTTATTTTTAAAAGTGTATCATTTTTCACGTTAACTGCCAGTTACAATTCTGCAAGTTACTGTTATTAACCAATACGAAAAATGTATTAAAACCTTTTCGTTCATACATGTACGGTTTAAAAATGGGCTCGTTTCGCGCTGATATGTTGAGACGCTTTGAGAGCTTTAGATTTCATTTTAGTTTCATGAAATATCGGAAACTTTTTAATATCGTAACGATTGGCGTGATTAAATTAATTGAAATGTATTTAACAAAGTTCTTTTTTTAATATAAGCGTTTTTCCAAGCATACAGTATTTAAATACAAGCATGTGCCAGGAGTTTTGCCACGTACATGTCTAAAACGATTCCCAAGAGAACATACTCCCGGTATAATCCTATAACCTGTTCCAGGATATGATCTACCCGTGGGCCAAATTGCAGCTGACTCTATTCAGGCATTAAAACGTCAAGTGGTAACCAACTGACAGAAAGATCAGCATAGTTATTTTCGAATCTAAATTAAACTAATATAATAACGAAGAAGAGTTTGTTTGCACGCGCTAATGCGCTCTGGAACAACCAGTCGTATTTGGAAAAATATTTTTGTATACGATGGCCACATTTACGAGGAAGGCTATACGGGAACGGGGAATACGGGATATATGCGTACAATGTCGTGGGCAAAAGCTAGTCTATAACATTAGTATAGATAAAAGTGTTTTTGTTACACTAAATTCTGAAACAAAATTCATCACTACCAAACATACATATGTATATCCTAACCTAGCTTCGAAGTATGTACGTTAGTAAGAAGTAAATGTATACTAGCTTCATTACAAACTACTACTACAAAATCTATATGTACATACATACATATATGTATATGTACCTTCGTTAACAAAGAGAGGCCTGAGCCTCTTACTGAACTCGAATTACTCATTAATGGCGCGTGGTGAAGAATAGCGGAGAAACGTTTAAATATTCAAGAGATTTAAATATACGTGTCGCGTTTTACAATAATCCCTGTGTAGGAACTTACAATCAGGATAGTCACTGTAAGGCTATTGGTATTTATTTTAATACCTACAAAACAGTTCTTCTATGGGTCTTCGGTTGCATGCTGGTTGAAAACTATCCCATGGGAACATATTCTTTTAGTGAAAAGCGTTCTATATCCTATTCTGGGCCATGCTAATTGGTCGTGTGTTAAGTTTCATCCAAACCCGTTCAGCTGTTGCGACAACAAACAAACAGACAAAATTACTTTTGCTTTTCTAATATGAGTGGATTATGTACAAAAAAATGACCAAATAAAAATATAAATAGAAAAAAAAACAACAAAAAAACACATAGATAGAGCACAAAGGTAAAACTGCACCATTTCACATAAAGTTAATTTTCCAAATTGAACTTAAACGGAAAATGGAAATCGTCGTACATGCCTTATGCTTATGGGTCATAAAAGGTTTATTCTTGTCATGAACACAAAAAAGGGTCGGTATAAGGAAATAATAGCAACAATAATTACTCTTAAACAAGGTACAAGCGACTTTATTCCACGACCATACGTCAGATAGCGTAGAATCTAAAACAGGTAACATTTCCCATTTTGCACTGTCCAAAACTGCAACAACACTCATTTATCAAGAAAGTTTCATAATATTATGAATGATAATAACTTCATTCCTTTACAGGTGCATGTTGTTACAAATTTGAATGGTATCTACTGTGTAGTGTGCCGATCAGTCGCCTGAAACTTTTAATGAGGCGATTCAATTTCGTTCTCGTGTTGATTGCGCTTACTTGATTAAACTTAAGTACCTACTTATACACGTTTCGGTTAAGAGAACATTTGTTTAACACTTATAACTTCTTTAATAATACCTGTCTTGAAAATATCGCTTTTAGCGATAAGGCTGCCCATTGTGTCACCCTATGTAATGTTCATATTTTGATTTTCTGTTATTTGTATGGTGTACATAATAAAGATAATAAAAATCAAACCGTACCAGTAGTGTTATTATCTGGTGGTGCTTTTATTACAATCTGAATAATCAGTAATCTGGCTTAGTTTCAAAAGTAAAGCAGGTGAAAATATATACTGTAAAAAAATCTGCACTAATATTTTAGTAAATAATCCCCCGAAATGTAAACACTACGCGTCACAAACCTCCCCAAAATGTTGAATGTTTGGTTTGCTAACCATGCACACAGGTACATAATAATTAGACCATCATCGCGTTCCAGCGTCCCGGTTCCGTGTACACAAAAGTAGCGATTCAATGTAAATTGCCCAGTCAATGGGCGCCCGCATCTCAATGGCCCATAAACAACACGACCGTGAATACAAATCGAATATTAGAGCATTGCTAGCACGCATGCCACGCAACATTATCAGTTTGTGGCATACGATATGAGCGATAATCGTGATCACATGCGGCCTGTGTACCTTGGCACCGGGCTCCGGAACGCGCTGCTCGTCTGCACCAACACTAACATTAATTACGTATTTGACACACATGAGATACGTTTAAATGGATTGGTACGTGAATTAACACCTAATTCAGATCTACATACGATTTACTTGATTTTATCGGCAGGTAATGGATGCTGGGAAAACTTTGTGTTATCTGAAATGGAACAGGAAATGTTATTGTAGATTTAGCGTTGACTAAATGAAGTTATATTGAATGTCGGGGTGTCTTATACCTGTATAGGATTTATAATATTTCAACATGGCAACTATGGTCGAGTTTTCATTTATTATGTTTGTCATGAATACTTACTTTGTAAAGTATTATATTTTTTACTTTAATTTCTGTGAATATGAGGACTATGTGGGTTATTATTTTCTTTCCTTCTTTAAAGTATATTTAACGATGTCTGGCAGTTTGAGTTTTTTTTGCGGCCTACCCAAATTTCCTTTCTTTGGCATTGTTTGCAAGTTGAGCTACTCGACTACTGGCAAAGGCTTTCACTGAATGGACGCCTGTCCTTCCAGTGCAAGTCACTTAAATCTGTGTGGTTTTTACTTCAAAAGGCCATTTCAGACACATATCTGCATGGTTCTTGGTTCTAACTGAAATGAGTCCCTAATATGGTGATATTAGGGACTCATTTCAGTTAGTCTGGCAGTTTGAGTTATTGATGAGGCCTACCAAAATGTCCTTACTTTGGTATTGTTTGTCAAATCGTTGAGCTCGTTGAAGTTCTAAGTTTGCGCTACACGGTAACTGACAAATACTTGCACTGTCTGAACAGGTCCACTCACATCTATGTGGCATTTTCCTCAAAAAGTCACCTCAGACATTAACGGTGTACATGGTTCTTATATGTTTTGACCAGTATGGATTGTATGAACTTTAAAAGGGCCTTTGAACTCTGAATTTGTTTCGTCTAAGGGTAGTCGGCTAGGAAACACCAGCCTCATCTAGCTTAAAATGACCAAAAAATATTGGACGTGTAAAAGTGTTATGTTAAACCTACTTAGAAAATAAATATCATTTATCATTTAGTTTGAAAAGCGATTAGAAGTTTCAATATGTATAGAAAAAATAATCACCTAATCAGTGTTTGAACTAGTTATATGTACGGTTAATTTCTTTTTTAAATAAATATGACTCAAAATGAAAATGTTATAGACGCCTTATTGTTTTTCAAATAGGATTGATACCAATACCTTTAACATTATATTTTCATTATCATGCTTGACACTTAACAAATGGCTATTTTTATAGTATTTTATTAAAAATACAAAAGAAAAACAATATATTTAAACCAAAGTCGGCTTATGAAAATAAATTTGCCTGATGCAAAAAACAATAGAATTTAGTTAATTTATTATTATTTCAAAGAAAGCCTTTGTTGCAGTTATTAAAAACCTCGAAGAACATTAGAGTTTAAATTATTTGTTTATGTATCTTTTAAAGGTATTTTATTTTTCTTTACTATGATGAAGTCGGCTTCGAGTCTAAGAGGATCCAGCTGTAATCCAGTGTTTCACATAGAGTGACTGCCTGTCTACATAATCTCCATATTACAGTTTCTGGGCAGCACAATAAGATAGATTTTCGGACTTCAAACTACCCGTACTACCCGTAACGCGGGCCCAGTGCGGGTTGGTGAATGAGGAGTTCATTCAACAACCCCCACTGGGCCCGCGTGGTGGATTACGGCCCATTCCCTCTCCCAGAGAGGAGGCCTGAGTCCCAGCAGTGGGAACACTGACCGATACTCACATACTTAACAATACCGATTTTCTAATATTAGTTTTTTTACATAATAATATAATGTAATATAATCTACACGTATCCATTTTCTAAGAAGCTAGATTTAAGAATCAAGAAAAATGAAACTTTATTGTGTTTTAGGTAAATAACAATTTCGTACGTAACTAAGTTGAGGGATCCAGTATGAAGCGAGTTCCTTAAATGAAACTTTATTTAGCTCACCTTATGACGTGGTTCTAAATTGATGAACGTTTCATGTCTAGTAATAATAGTTGGTGATTATTTAAAGATTTAGAGATGCCTTGGTAAAGTAGAATTTTTAAAAGCTTTCTATTTTATTCAACACTACTTTGAAGTTAGTAGTGTGGTGGATGTGGTTGATGAAGTAGTGTGGTGGACCATGGGTCATTATTAACGTCTTCATAACAGTTACCCAGGAAAATTGAATGACAAGATATTCTATAGAACTTTTTGTGCCACACAGTCGTATATTAACAGTTATACGGAAAATGTGTTGATATAAACCAACCATCCTTCGAAGAAGAGAAGACGAAATACCACAATTTAGAAAAGCTTACATTATAATTACGATTACAAAAACAGCGTGTTTCATAAAATAAATGTTATTTTAATCGAGGTATACGGAAAACAGGCACAGGTTGCACATCATATTGCGTCGGCGAGAGAAAGCAGATGGCAAGATTTCATTACAATATCTCAGCGAGGCGGAAAGGGAATCGCAGCCGGGACTTGTAACGTTCCCTAGATTATACAAGGCGTATGGATCTCTACTCTTTAGATTTGTTAATGTGGACTACGCTGGAGTTTTCACATGATCTCTTTATTATGATTTATTCAGAATTGTGATTGGACGTTATAAGGGTTTTGATGTAAGTTTGGAATACGTTGACTGTGCTAAAGGAACCGTTGGTATTGTTTTTGAGGTGTTGTCATGTCACTATCAACGTCCTTTCTAAGTTGCTGTTAAAGTGAGCTAAGCTAAGTTTAAGTGACTCGAACCTGATTTTAAAATAGAGTGAAGAACCAAATGATGGATTAATGGAGTCACTATTTAGAATATTTTTGTAAATCACTACAAAGTCGCTTTCCGCTGTCTGTCTGCCCCTATGTATGCTTAGATCTTTAAAACTGCGCAACGGATTCTGATGTTTTTTTTTAATAGATAGAGTGGTCCAAGAGGAAAGCTTATAATTATCTTATGTACATGCATAATATAGTAGAGATTTAGTATCAGTATTGCACCCGTGCGTAGCCTGGGCGGGTCGCTAGTTTATCATAAAGCCAAAACGTTGCAACAAACACTGGCCTGTAGCCCTACCATGACGTCTTAAATCCATCATGTTTCCTGTGTCAAAGAGAGATGGACTTATACAAGACGAATAGCACTATCCCTTTTTCACACTGAATCATGATAGCATTGGCACTTCGTGGTATGGCCTCTGCACTGACAATTGGATTGTCAAAATCTAGCCAACCTGAAATTTGGGTATAAAAAGAAGGACAACTACGCCTCTCGACTAAGCCTCTCGAACAACATAAAGTCACCTGGAATGAGTCTCAACGAGGAAGTACTCAAAGTAACAAAGTGGGTACCTGACATATATACGTATCTAATAGTTGTCCTCACTCGTTTAGCAAAGCGAAGCCTATTCAACGGCCGGAAACTGCCAGATGAAAATAATCATGTTATCCAATAATATAATAGAGTAATCTTACGCGAGCACGTTTCATATCTCAATGTTCGCTTACCGTCGTGTCTATAGTTAAGTATTTTTTTGTCATCGAACTTTATGACTACAGAGATAAGTAGCACTCTCATAATTAATTTCCTTCAACTTTTTTTCAACCTATTGAATTATGAATAATTTCATTAATTGGATAGGTTGAAAAAAAAAGTTATATCGAGATTATAGTCAGTAGGTACTGTGTTCACGAGTCTTCAGTTATATCCTTTGTTTCCAAAATACTTGAACAGACTTTTGTTATTTTTCGTAATTGGAATGTCAGCTTTCAGGATTGTCACACTTTTCAACTTGCGTTTATTTCTTGAGCTCACATTTCTTAATTAGCATTCATTTAGGTGCACGAAATTTTACCTTTCAAGCACAAACAAAGCCGCTTGTCCGTCTTTATTATTAAGTTTAAATTATAGTCATTAACTAACGAGAAAACAAGCGGAGCCTCTCAATTTGCTTAAGATTTTAAAGATAAGGTTTTCAGTTACCAGAAACTTTTGTTAAAATTTAACTTTGCATAAATTAACTCTGTTGTTAGCTAAATGTTTTGAAATAATAAAAATATTTTCTGTTTGTTTACTATCTTGTGTAGTAACCACTTAGTTTTTCCTTCTAATCATGCGTTAACGATTATGTTGCTGACCTAAAATAAAATATTATTTGAGTATGATTTTTGTTAAAACTAAGTAAGTAATTAAGGTTTAGTTAAACGCCTAGTTTTCTGTTCCGAAAACGTTTCAATTTCATCAGCTCTTCAGTAGGTACCTCATAGTTGTATGATCGTTGTGGTAAACAATCTAATTATCATATTAGAACTAATTATATAAGCTAAACAAATAACATAGATCCAGGCGTGCGAGTTTACCGCACCAGCCTAACTGCCACAAAATTTCCCTCAGCGAGCCGTTTAAATTGAAATTATTAGCACCTCAACGCAAGTGAACAGCCGAGCAGTTTTTGCCAGTCTCACATTCGCACATTAGCATTTTCAACGGGTATGTGAGGGGAGCGATTCCCGCCAACCGACGGCGCCCACAAACGTAGGGCAATACTGCCTCTTTTATTTATATAAACGTGGAAATGTAAATTAATTTCTACGTTTATGAAATGAGACTTTTTGGCGGGCTCTCTCATACAAATGACTGTGAGATGCAACGTGACGATTTGACAGAATACGTCCGGGTTGTGTGTAAACTCATGTTTAATTTGAAACACAAATTAAACCATTTAGGAACTGCACGTATTTATTTTGTAAGAGTTGTTGGATCCCTAACAAACAGAAGAGCTAACAGGAAGTTAATATGACTTGTTGCGAGGCATGGCCGGATCGCAAAGTTTTTAATGTACATAACTGTAAGCTAAAGCGAAAAGATGGA
The DNA here is from genome assembly GCA_905332915.2 of Hecatera dysodea. Classification (NCBI taxonomy): domain Eukaryota; kingdom Metazoa; phylum Arthropoda; class Insecta; order Lepidoptera; family Noctuidae; genus Hecatera; species Hecatera dysodea. The sequence goes on along the minus strand of HG995298.1, from coordinate 12,073,592 downwards.
GGAGAGCGGAACGGAACGTTTGTGTTTATCATATCACCCCCGACTTATGGGAATTGTGTTTGTGAACAGATTATATGACAAAACCAGCCAAGTGTGAGTGAGTTCCGAACGAATTATACTACTAATTAACAATTTTAACATACATATGTATATATAATTTTAAAATCAGATATTTTCTCATAGGTTTTCCTGTAATCCTATTTTATCTCTCTCTCTCTATGGTTTCGGAGATACTATTATTATTATATATTTTTTAATATAAAAAAATGCTTTTCATTTGATGTGACACGGTACAGTTGGAAACACTTTTTTTAGTTTGGTCCCAAAAAGTGACTTCATTTCCCTATTGTTTTCTTTACGCGTCCGTATTTGGATCATGGATGTAACTATGTGTACCAAATTTCAATCGAATGGGTTCAATGGATTCGGAGAAAATTGACTGTGACATACCTGTGTGTGAGACTGAGTGATCCTGTAAGCGTTCCGTTTTTCCATACATTGCAGCATTGGTTCGGAACCCTAAAAAGCAAATAATTGTGTTTTTATATGCATCATCATCCAAAACCTAGCCACTGCTTGACATAGCTTTTTCCAATCATACATCATTAATCTCGATTCACAGAAACTATTATCCAGCTGAAAAAGCAACATTTTTCATCAATTATTTAGATTCTTTGTTTTACACATTTGAGATTTTAAAGTCTTAGGTCAGGAGACAGACCATTTTAAGTCAGCCATTGAAATATCCCAGTCACGTTTCATAAGTATTCTTTCTACATCATAAGTTACTTGAAGCTTTTACGCTAAACCGTCGCATATCAGCTGGAATATCCCTGTGCGCTTTCATTACTTATACAAAGCGTTTGGCCGTTCGACCTGAGTAAACGATAAAGTTCAGGTACAGAAAAACTATTTGATATAATGCCTACCTACATATGTTTATAGAACGTGTATGGATGTAACTAAACCAGAACAATGCCAATTTAAATCATAACATAACAAAAACAAAAAAAAAAACAAGTTAAACATTTTTTTTTTGTGTCTGCATAATAATAAAACAGTAAATAATATATAAGTAATACGTTTATGAAAAAAAACTCAGTTTAAAATGTGTTCTATAAAATAAATTATAATATCCTTAAAAAATGAATCGAGTGACAGGGAACGAGCGCCCTCGAACTTTGCTAATATGTGCCCAACCTCTGTCATCTGCTGAAATAATGGGACTAATATTTGAAAACTTTCCCGAGGTAGGCCCATTCTAATACCGTAAAGAATTTTGCTTACAGTAATAACCACAAAGTCTTCCAAGTTCGTATGTCATGATTCCTTTCCGAATACTAAATTAGCTGGCTTTCTATTGTCTTACATTTGACATGTTTGTACGATGGTAGCCAGATATAATTACGTCTACAACAGAGATTTTAATTTCCTAAAAAGGGAAGGTAATTATATGTCTTTGAAATTCTTTTGAGGATAAATTAGTGTTGTAGATTCGTGGAAGGCTTTTAATAAAATATTTAAAGTTAAATTGTATATTGCGTTTAAAACTTGTTTACAAACGGATGAAAATAAATGCGGATGTGAGTGCAAACGCCGCGGAAAAGTTGATTGGTTGATTATACGAAAAGTTGAATATAAAGTGTATGGCGTGTCACAGGAATCGGCAAAGGGTAATAAAGTCGGGTTTCGCCAGCGGTGTTAATAAGTGAGATCATTTTTTATCAGGCTTCCGAGTGAGGTTTCGCAAAGCCAAAACAATAAATCACCGGGGCGGCGGCTTGCGGCTTATTATTTCGGGCTATACACCGGTGGTCTTTTCTGCTAACTAACCAGCGCTCAGCGGAATCATATTTTTTCTTCAGCTCGCAGGCACACGACCCTCTCACCAGTTATTAATTAACTCCTCCGGATGTGGACCCTCCGTGACATATTGTATCAAAAAATAATTACCTACAACCACTGTTAGAATCGCTCCATGACTTTCCTAATTAAATCGGTAGACTTATTTGTTGAGCTCAATCGTATTATTGTAACTTGCACGGTAGCACCTTAGCAGATCTGAGTCAGCAATCGTATAATGAAAAGCGTAGCGTAGGTATATATTTTGTAGACAAATGTAGGCACATTATTGTAGTTTTGATTTTATTGTTTGAATAACAGAAAATCTTTTGATTCTGATTTGCAAAATTACTTGTGAAACAAATTTTACAAACAATATTAATATTTTTGCTGGCACCCTTGCTTAATTTAGGTCATTATATGACAGTAAAACACTATCAATAATATGTATATGCGATTGTATCTTTCGTGTGTTTATCTATACAGCTACAGGTTAATAGATTCGTGGAGATCGATTCTCCAGATAGTTGGGACTGAGACGAACAAAACCAATATATTTTCCGACACTTGAGCTCTCAGGTAATTGTGGCAGAAAGTTTTCGAACGTGTGCGCAATATTGATGAGCGCCGCCACAGTTCGTGCCTCGAGCGCCGGCTTACAGCGCCTACCGAGCACCCTGTAACTCTTGGTTTTTAAAACATCACTCGCTGAATCCAGCACTCCGCCTGCCATAACGCTTAATTAGTTCATATGAGCGAAACGTGTTATATTGCCTAGCTAATTAACTCATATGTTCTAGCGCGAAAATAGTAAGCTCAAAGCATTATAACCAACTTCGCGCTGCAGTTTCATTTCACGCAAAAATTAAGTTTAATAACGATTCCAAACATTTTTGATTTAAACTTTGAAGTTCTGTTTAATTACGCAAATTGAATGATAAAATTTATAAATGAAGCACCTTTAAACATTCTGTTAAATTAAGCGGTTCTAGGTAATATCAAAAGGATTTGGTTGCGTTGAAGCAATTTCAAATCAATGATGCGGTTACATCCCAATACTAATTAGTATCGGTGTGTGTATATTGTGGACTTCGACTGACTAATATTTATTGGTAAAGTTAGATAGTTTGAGATGCTTATTACTCTGCAAATATAATGTCTGACATAGATAAAACAATAGATCAACTATAGATTGGCTCAAAATGATCAATTGCTTGTTCAATATGCTTTGTTACGAAATGAGCAAATACTTTCTGATATTTCTAAACTTTTCTTATCTTTTAGTTCAAATTACGGTAACTGAAAAAGTATTCTTCTGTGATATCTCATGAAAATTGATGATACATTCGAGTAGAGACAAGTCTCCGACGTAAAGAAAAGTAAATGATGAACACGACCGAAACAGTGAAGTTTCTTTGTTGTCGAACCTAAAAGATAAAGGATAGGATCTAGAGATATTAATAATTCGGTCGAGTATGTGCGTAAATCAGTAAGTGATTTACAGCTTTATTTAGCCTTATTTTGTAAAATTTCTTGGATCCACTCCGGCTAGGTACGTTATTGTGTGGCGATATGTATAAGGGTTCGTGTAATTTTTTTGGCAGTTGCGATCAAAACAACATGTAGGTAGAAACCACAACGGTAAAATTTATTATGGGCTCGATTCGGAGGGTCGGAGGATTTTATTATTCTGCATACAATTCCATTTTCCTATCACAAATTATTCGAACGGCAACGGTTAAGGTTTTGCATAACGTGCAAAAATTGCCCTCGATGTATTTACGTATGTTTTGTAGTGTATACGAGCAATTCTATCTGAATGTCGGCGTCAAACACAAAACCAACAATTGTAAAATATTATTTCATTTGTGAGAAATTTATTTGGAATGGAAAGTCACGGTTGATATTGTTTTCGCTTTAGCTATCCGGTCAGATTTGCACCTGCGCGGCTGCGTGCATACACCTTTATGTAATAGTACTTGCTATTATAATTTCCGTGGTTCAAACTTTTCTGTTTACAAAAACACATGTAAAAGAGGCTTTAAAAGTGATTGAATAGGTGTGTAAGAATACATCTATTAAATTCTTCTGGGCGCTCTATCGGGCGCGTGTAAGGGTCGGTCTTCCGGCTCAATTTCCTCCACTTTACGCATCCTCTGTGGGTCTGGTCGCTCTCATGGTGGAGCACAGCAAACGTTCGAGGGTCACCCGAGGGTCCTGCCTGCGACAAACTAGGTCAAGGCGTCTATATCCGATGCGCTAAGCGTTTCTACAGATATTACTGATGCGCTGTAATCGTTCGAATGTATATATTATTTAAAAGGCTATGTGGGTGTGAGTAATCGTTGCTGGGGGTTTAACATTTAAATGTTCGTGAGAGGAATATTAAAGTTATGTCAGACATTGGGTAAATAGTACAAGCTATAAAAAATAAATTATAAAAAACTTTTTACAAAAAAATACAACCGACTTTTACACAAAAAATCAAAAAAGTGCAAAATAACTTTAATTTCGGAACTCGGTGTTTGTGGTTGCTTTTTCGTTTTTTGAACACCGACTTCCGAAATTAAAGTTATTTTGCACTTTTTTGATTTTTTGTGTAAAAGTCGGTTGTATTTTTTTGTAAAAAGTTTTTTATTTTTCACTTTTTAGTGGTACCTACACCCCCTCCCCTCCCCCCACCTAAACGAACCAATCACATTGGTGTAAAAAAACGTACTGCTCCTTTGCAGAGTAAACTAAGAGGTCGTCAATGTAGACAATGTAGACATTTTTTTATAGATTTTTGTTGATTTTTCGAAAACCGCTTGGTCGATTTCGATAAAATTTTCATGGGACCATTTGGGAAGTATAACCCTTTCCAACAAAAAGAATTTTTCAAATCGGTTGACAAGCGACGGAGTTATGCGCGAACAAACATAAAAAAAAAAATACAAACATCCAAATTGAGAACCTCCTCCTTTTTCAGAAGTCGGTTAATAAAATAAAAAATAGGAGGAGAGCAGTGGTGGCCGAGTGGTAAGGCCCCGTCTTACGAATTCAAACCCTGCCGAACGCATTACTTTGTGTACCTAATTAATTTCATCATCACTGCTCTCAAAACGGTAAAAGAAAACATCGTGAGGAAACCGGCATGTCCTAGAACCAAAAATTCGAAGACATATGACATTCATCAACCCGCACTGGGCCCGCGTGGTGTAATACGGCCATTCTCTCTCCAGGAGAGGAGGCCTGTGTCCCAGCAGTGGGAACATTAAAAGGCTAATTATGCTATGCTTATGCTAAGAAATAGGAACTTATAATATTGCAAACTTCATCTACCTTTTTGTAAAAGTGTCTGTTTCCAAAGACTCTCTTAATCGGAATGTTTAAGTTTCAGCTCTGCAGAAAGTTGTGCCAAAAAACGCTAAATTGTGTTACGAGGTGATTTAACCACATCCTCGGAATAAAAATGTGTGTTTCAAGTTTACGACAACCCTTTCTTTATCTTGTTACAATAGATGCCGATTCAATAGCGGATTAGGAACGACGGCGGTAACGAAGATAAAAAAAATAAAATTCAACTATGCGAATTATTTGTGTAAATAGAATACTCTAATGTTCAGTAGATGGGAAGGTAGGACCAATTACGCACATCAAATGTACCGTACGTTAATTTGTTTTCCTAATGAAGTTGCTAAGTATTTACATAGGCCTATTTCCTCCGAGGTAAACACCACTTCAGAGGAACGAAATTATTTTCTTCAGCCTCACGTTACCTGAGCTGAAATTAGGGTATTTACTATTAATTATTCTAATGTCGGTCGATCTTTAAAATCCTTTGTAATTCAGTGTTTCCAAGAGCGATATGTTTAGTGGGGGTTTTTCTAAATTCACTCATGGGAAATTTGTTTTTTTTTATAAACAGACCTGTGATGGCAATCTTTCAGTACTAGGTTAGCAAAATAATTTTCAATAATAGACAGCAATAAATAGCCTGTTTCATCCATGGCACCAAAACAATATTTTCTCACTACTAAGTGTAATATAACTTTAATTTCGGAAGTCCGGTTTTTTCCGGACGGCCTACCCAAATGTCCCTTCTTTGGTATTGTTCGTCGGGTCGTTGAGCTCCTTATTGTTTCTAAGTTGAGCTACTCGACTACTGACAAAGGCTTGCACTGAATGGACAGGCCCACTTAAATCTGTATGGTTCTTTCCTCAAAAGACCATTTCAGACACAGATCTGCATAGTTCTCATATAACATATTATGAATGGGAACTATGTAGATCGCCATATTAGGGTCTTGTTTCAGTTTGTCTGGCAGTTTGAGTAATTCTTGCGGCCTACCCAAATGTCCTTACTTTGGTATTGTTCGTCAAGCCGTTGAGCTCCTTAAAGTTTTAAGTTTGAGCTACACGGTATCTGACAAATGCTTGCACTGTCTGGACAGGTCCACTCAAATCTGTGTGGCACTTTCCTCAAAAGGCTACCTCAGACATTAACCTACATGGTTCTCATATGATTTGACCAGTACGGATTGTATGGACTTTAAAAGAGACTTTGACCTCTGAGTTTGTTTCGGTGTTTCTTCTCAGGGTAGTCAGCTAGGAAACACCGGCTTCATCTAGCTTAAAATGACAAGAAATATTGGACGTGTAAAAGTGTTATGTTTAACCTACTTACAAAATAAATATCATTTATCATTTATCATTTGTTATTTCTTCGTTTTTAACCGATTTAAAAAATATGAGGTTCTTAATTCAACTGATTTTTGTTGGTTCAGCGATATTTTTGCCAATGGTCAACCGATTTGGGTGATTCTTTATTAAATTACAGGAGTTCTAGTCCCATTTCAATTTGGTGAAGATCTGATGAAGACCTTTGGAGTTAGGCAACGGAACTCTTCAATAAATGATACCATATCATCCGAGATTGCTGAAATCGCATGTTACTTTATAACATAACATTATCATATACAGAGACCGTCCCTCAGAGACAAATTTAAAAAGTAATATAATGACTGTGCCTCTAAGTATATTTATGAGAATTTTTTGTATGCACATAAAAATATTAATCTATTTAAAATATACAGTGATATTCATAACGTGAATACTAGGAACAAACATAGTTTGTTAGTTTAGATGTCAATATATACGTTTTTATAATAAACTCCCTTCGTACATCCAAGACCTTAGTATTAATAAATTCAAATTGATAATAAAAAGTAAGCTATGCCAGAATGCTTTTTACACAGTTAAATACTATATTGAAGACCAAAAGGCTTGGGATTGAGCTGCTTCAACGATTTACATGGCCTAATGTTACGTTATGCGTAAAATGTATACATGAAATATAAAATATTGCAGATATAGATAAACATGCAATTAACAGAATTAAATTTAAATTAAATTAAGAATAATAATAATATATCTAATTAATAAACGAATAACAATTTTATAAAATATATAAATAAATATAAAAATGAATACTATAATAAATATAAATACAATACAAAGTGTAGTGTGTGGATTGCAATAAACACTTGAAACTTGAAACGTTTATCCATTGATACTTTTCACAATTTTAGACTTTGACATTTTATTTTCTCCTGTTTGTGCAATTTTGACATGAATGTTTACTTAATAAAGTATTATTTTATTATTGTGACATGAATATTTACTTGTTTAGTGTATATATGTATACTAACTTTGTAAAGTATTATATTTTTACTTAATTTAATTTTGTGAATATTAGGACAATATGGGTATTATTTTCTTTCCTTCTTTAAAATATATATAACGAAGACGTCTGGCAATTGAAGTACTTTTGTGGCCTACCCAAATGTCCCTTGTTTGGTATTGTTCGTCGGGTCGTTGAGCTCCTTATTGTTTCTAAGTTGAGCTACTCGACTACTGACAAAGGCTTGCACTGAATGAACGGGCCCACTTAAATCTGTGTGGTTCTTTCCACAAAAGACCATTGCAGACACAGATCTGCATAGTTCTCATATAGCATATTGTGAATGTGAGGACTATGTAGATCGCCATATTAGGATCTTATTTCAGTTTGTCTGGCAGTTTGAGTAATTCTTGCGGCCTACCCAAATGTCCTTACTTTGGTATTGTTCGTCAAATCGTTGAGCTCCTTAAAGTTCTAAGTTTGAGCTACACGGTATCTGACAAATAATGGTCTGTCTGGACAGGTCCACTCAAATCTGTGTGGCACTTTCCTCAAAAAGCTATCTCAGACATTAACCTACATGGTTCTCATATGATTTAACCAGTATGGATTGTTGATTGTTGACTTTGACCTCTGAGTTTGTTTCGGTGTTTCTTCTCAGGGTAGTCGGCTAGGAAACACCGGCTTCATCTAGCTTAAAATGACAAGAAATATTGGACGTGTACAGGTGTTATGTTTAACGTACTTACAAAATAAATATAATTTATCATTTATCATACGGAGTGAAGGGGTACGCAGATGTGATAAGTGAACCATGTTTTTGGGCATAATATTTTTTGTGAACCGATCTTGATGATTCTTTTAGTATTGGGTTTAGTTAAATATATTGAATTTGCATTGGACGTTGAAGTTCAAAGATAAACTAGTGACCTCCTCAACTTAAAATCAATAAAAATTAGTGAACAGATATTGTTAGGTTTCTATTCTATTTTGGGATTTGGTTTCCGCACTTGGTCCTGATGTTGGGCCATTGCACGGAGTACTTTTATATGACCATTGTGCCACGGTAGTTGTCACTCCAACTGGCCGACCTCCCTCCAGAAGCAGATCAGTCCACTCAGTGCGTTAAGGATATCTATAAGCAAATTCTTAGGTTTATGGCAATCTCAAAGCAAAGTATATATTAAATTGTGAGCTGGTCTGAACATGAACTACGAATGCTCACAAAGTAACTTCTTAACAGTAAATAGCGCTACCAGCAATAAACAGTGAAAAATAAAAATAGAAAAATTACAAAAAAAAATACAGCCGGATTCAAATAAAGGCATTTGTAATGTCGTTATTTGAATCCGGCTGTATTGTTTTTTAAACGAATAACCAAAAACACCGACTTACGAAATTAAATAAATACGTGACATCTTTGATGCTGGGAATCAAATGAATAAAAAAACGAGCACAGGAACGTGTAAAGTAAGTATGTATAGGTTTGTACTTTAAGTAATTTGAAACAAAAGTTCGCTGTGTCGACGTCTCCACACATTACGAATGTCTCCTAACGTTGTTACCTAAATGAAATTAAACATTTATTACAAAACTTTCTTGAAAACAACTTTATTGCGAAAGCGATAACGTATGTTCTTATTTTTGCTTCCTTGTTTGTATGATGTAGCGCCTTGGGTGTGTTAAACAATAGACAGTCGTATGAATCGAGCGTCTGATTACCACCTACTCAGCGATAAGCTTTATTGCATGACTAATACTTCGCACGCGACTTCGTTTGCTATCTGAAAGTGTAATATAGCCTATGTTTTTCAGTAATAATAAAGCCTTCCACTGTTGAACGATTCTTTTAGAATTGGTTTAGAAGTGTAAGATTCTATTCAATACAGACAAACCTGCAAAAATACAAATCTATTTACTTTTTAAAGTGTTGTTTACGTAAAGACGCGGTTATATGAACTACATTCTTGGAAAGAAATAGAGTTGCCCTTTGCAGCCCCAACTGAACAATAGCAAAAAAAAAAAAAACTTTTATGCCTAATGACTTAATTTCGTTACATGACCCTTTTTGTTAGCTTTAATTACAGAGGGGAAAACATTTCTTTGAAACTTTTGTTCACGTGAAGTCCAACAAGTTACACATTACCACGTGAACAAAAAATTTCGAAATTAAATTTAAAAAGTACACAGAGAGTTTGAGGAAACAAGCGTAACGCGCAAAATGTTTGCTCTCACGTTTCCTTAAGGAATAATTTTGCCTAAATACGAGTTGTTTTCGGTAGACAGTGGGGGGCACGTGTCGGATCAAACATGGCCCCCGGGCGCCACAAATCATGACGCAAAAACCTGTTGTAGGTAATTCCGAGCGATCTTGCCGATACTCTAGATAGGCGAGCTTACAAATTGCTTTCGACCTTAAACGGTCATATTTTATCTGCTTATTTATTGCCAATATCTCTATTGATATGTATTACGGTTCATCAATTTCGTTCCATTACTCTTCCTGTCAGGAGTAGTATATTAGACGTGATAAGTCGTCACTTCGGGTTAGTACTGCAGAAGCCCAAGGCGTATAAATGTCAATCCAAGTCCAAGAGATGAATGAAAAGTGGAACAGACACTGTTCGCTCGGGAAATTTTGAGATGTCTCGTTCGGTGAGTCTAATTTTTGTTTCTTTATTTTGCGTAGTTTTCGAGATTAAATAATAAATGCGGCATGATTCGATCATTGAATTTGCTGCGGGTTTTGAGCTGGGTGCATGGATGAGTTACCATCCATTCTATACCGAGACTGGGCCGTGCTCCGGAAAGCACGCTAAGCCGTTGGTCCCAGCTGTTATTAGTTGATCTTTGACATTTGTTATGGATAGTTTGTAGCCAGAAAATCTGACACTAGTCTTATCAAGGTCTACAGTAATAATTAATTATTAGGTTGCGGAGGTTCAGAATTGAAGAAATCTTGGTATAAAATCCATGATCGGCAGGTCATAATGTCGTTGTGTTCAGTTATTTTAGGCTTACACCTTGATACCACTCAAGTTTTTGTCCTAGGCTTTTAGTCGGCATAAATATCAAGACCCAAGAATTCCTTTATTATTTAAAAGCAAACGTGAACGCAAATGTTTACAGCAAATAAAGCAGCTTACACACGAGACGTTACGGCAGAAGCTTAAGCGTTTTATCTTGGGATTAGTATACATCCTACCTAATTTACGTGACTTCGTGTTACATGATGAGACCTTGTTTGTAGGATCAGGTGTGAAGAAAATTTAAGCATGGAAAAGAATAATTATTCGTCGTCAAATTTATGTGATATTTTCTGTACTGTCTGTTTGTAAACTTTTACTCAAACTCCGACGCAAAGGGTTATTCCACTTTAATATATATTACAGAGCTAGAAAGCACTATAAAATGAACACGAAGAGTCATTTATGAACTAAGTATTAATGAGGTACTTTACAGCTCTGAGGAACTTTTAATAAAAGTAGGTACCTACTTTTACTTAGGCATGTTGTAAAGTGTCTTCGCGCAACACTGAAAAACTTTTCTCTTTGTGATTTTACACAGATCGATTTCAACAGAAACTTTTGTTATGTACTAGAAACAAGTGAAGGTTGATGAATAATTAACGAGAAGTAGTTCAAATCACCTCAACGATACAATTTTCTTGGGAAATTGATTTCAATAATATTAATTACAGTTAAGGCCAAAATGGATAACGGTGATCAATTTTTAATGAAGTATTGTTCCGAGAACTGCTGTAGTTGTTAAAAACTTTCACCTGAGTTTTGTTAAATGTTGGATGGTTAACTGTGAAATGTTTTGTTACAATTAAATGTGTTTTAAAAACAGAATAAAATATGTCATATTTTATTCCGTTCGTTGCACTTTATTTAATAGACAAATGGTGTTTATTAATACATATTTTTGGGCACAAATTATGTAATAATGTTACGAATACCAGAAATTTTACAAACGCCACAATTATTTTAGTTACCTAAGTAGTTGAATAAACCAGAATTATTTTAATTAATTATTTAGCTGCAGTACACTGAAATTCCACGTTAGTTATGTCAAACTCAAAAGAAAACGTAAAGCCATGGAAAAATAAACCCGTTAGCTAATTTTTTTTTTCTGGGTTGCTTTTTAATTGTCTGTTTCATGATTTTTGGACTACTCGCCGAAAATGGAATAGAATGTGTATAAAATTATCTGCCAAATAAGTAAACGGGAACTTATTCGCGGTTGGTGAAATAAGCCCCTAATAAAACTTTTAGTAAGCTTTGACTTTGAAAAGTGTAAAATCGTAAGTATAATTAACCGTATAAATATGCATTAAAAAAACCGGTAAAAAAGAGGAACGAAAATATTTGAACATGTTTTCTTTATTGGCGTTTAGGGACATTACACATGTCAGTTGCACGGGAACGGTCATGTATGGAAAATGGAGATACATGCGCGAGACCGCCCAGCCGGTCATCTGTCCTCACAGAGCCCGCTATGCGGACGTATAAGTTCCATTTTCGCTCTTTAAATATTTGTGTGTGGCAACCCTTAAGCTTCTAATTTCGGTACTTTGAAAACAACAACATTCAATGTATGCAATGTATGATTTGTAGAATTTATAAAAACTTATGTTAATAACACGTGAAAATAAATAATAATATTTTACCTACATAGCTACCTGTATTATATATTTTACTCAGTAAAAGTCGTGTCATTAGGAGCAGTGAGGAACTAAGTTGGTCGAAAAGAGGGCTTTTAACAGAAGTAAACAACATTTTTTAGCTCCGAACTGTTTTACTTTTTTTCGCTGATACCATTATTTTGTGACTTTTGAATTTACAACTGGCAGAAAACGTAGCGTTAAAAATTGCAGCTCGCGATGACTTCGCTTTTTAGTTTTTGTTCAAATTGCAATTAGTGAAGAGTTTGCGAATCCTCAGAGTTGTGTCAGAGATTGATGACAATGGAAATTTTATACATCGTTAGTCAGGAGGGCGTTAGGTGAGCACGCTGTTTTTTCAGTAATCCTATCCGTGTAGGCACCTACAATTATTTGTCACGCTGGCAAGGTTAATGCTGGGTAACCACCCTCGTTTACGTCGATATTTATAATGGCACACCTCCCGTTTTTCGAGACTTCGTTAACGCCCCGATCACTTGCAGGCATTACCGGTCTCCGTGTCATATTGATCCATTATTAATTACGACAACTATTAAACCCATGAATTCTGTTACCGCAACGATAAATATCGATACCATAATGATAGCCCAAAAAATTTATTTATTCGCGGGATGGGCTGCTACAATCAATTTTTATACGGAGGATGGGTATTATTGAGCTGGATTGCGGACCCGGGCTCATTCGTTTGTGTTTATCAGTAGGGAAACCGATAACTCTCATTCCGCTCGGTGTGACGCAATGCAGAGATTAAAGGCTTACACTCGTAGTGCCAGGCTGTGGATATGGACCCGGCGAGATCCAATATGAGCCCACTCTGACGTGCATCCGACAACCGCGTCAATATCGAAGGGGTTTTCTGACGTTAGAATACTAACGTAGTTTTCGTTTCGATTTTGCTACAAACGTTTCGAAATGCTATGTTTTGGTAGGAGTTAATCCTTGATGAAATTGGCTTTGTTTTGTGAAATTAATGTGGAGTGCAGCTACAAATCTTTTCATTATAGAATGAAAACAGATGCGTAAATCTTGGCCGGTTGACCGGCTGACATGGTGTTACAGGCAGTTAATCCGCTGATGGGGGTCGCCGGCCGGCTCAGCCGACGGGCGGCACCGTCTACTCTGCGAGGATCTGCGTTAAATCGTCGCGTCATGCCGCGCTCCGCTTTACACGTTTTTGTTCGCCGAACATCGTATGGAAATCTTTTAAATTCCCCGCATTCACATGTTAACAAGGATTTTCTTGTCCGGCCAGATTTATCTGTATTATGAGAGGAGCACATTGATTGCTTCGTATCCCTTGATTTATATTGTTTAGCTTGCCTGTGTTTTATTTTTACTTAACTTTTATGAATTAGGATGCAATTTATTACTAAACTCTAGTTTAACACAAGATCAAGAAAACAGGCTTTTGGATAAAATTAAATCACCTAATGATCTCATGAATTTCTTTTTTTTAATGACACCTGTTTTTGCGATAAACAAAGAGAATAAAAGATTGGGCAATAGACAGTAATAATGAGAACAATTTATCGTCCGGTGGCCAGTGGGCGAGCCGTCACCTACCTGTTTATTTTATCAGTACAAACAAGTAAAACCCGTAAATTTATTGGCCCCGATATTGTCACAGTTCACAAATCCGCATAATGAGTTCAATCTGCCATCGGCTAATACTCAGATTAAATGGAATGTCACAAAGAAGCACAATCTATTAAATTGTTAATTATTTTATTCAAAACCTATTCATTTTAAAATAGCGAAAGTTATTTACCACGCTGCGCAGTTTGCTGTGTAAAAAATTTCATACTTTATGTCCTAAAGCCGTCAAGTATAGTGAAGTTAATAAATTTTTTACGTTATTTTAAGAATTCTCCATCCAATTATTTTCTGACGACTAGCGACTGCTTCCTATTTACGTAAAAAGCGAATTTAATTCGGTTTTTCTTACTACGTTTCGACTTACCAAAAATAAATGGGAAATCCAACACTTAAAGTAAATTAATGGTGAAAAGCACATAGAGAACGAACTGAAGCGTTTCAAACGTTTCGGTAAGTGCACGAACAATCTTTTAATTTAGTTAATTGCTAGTCACTGTGAAGTGGTTCAAGTTGTTCTTGAGAGATCACGAACGTCTTTATCCAATTTATTTAACGATGGAGTCGCTCTCATTAGAGACGTAGTGGACGGCCGAGGTCCGCCGTCGGGACGCTTGTTGGCTACCTTAACTGCCCTAGCTGTTCGTTAGTATTCAACAAGGACATCCTGACATACAGCATGTATAAAAAGTACCATCACTAAGCCGTAAGATAAGTTACGTTGAACAAAAATATAATTGCAAGAAAAACGACTTTGTTTCTTGTTATAAAAAAATCTGACATGAAAGTAGAAGACTTAAGAAAAAAGACTGCTAATGATGTTTATGAGCATGATGGTAGATCATTTAAATACGGTTCATAAAAAGGAAAAATACAGAAACTTTGCCAAGGATATCTCATATTGTATTAGTCTAATAATTGTAAAAAATACTTCGATGGTGATTAGGTACAGACATTTGAATTTTGGCTTTGTGATGTGTATTTAACACCCATTATACAGAAGACATTCATGGAATCCGGTGACACAGTCTCAGTGCAATGTTCTACCAGCTGTAAACATCTACTTAGGATTAAAGGTAGTAAACTTGTCGGCAGATTGTCGTCGTCTTAGCGACTTGAGGGCGAGATTTAGAGAATGTGTGGTTAGGATGGAGTAGTTTTAGATTAGGTTATAATTCTATTGATGCCACTTAGGATATTGCCTTTCTCTTTGTGTGGTTACAGATGCATTAAGTAGAAAATGAATAAAGCTCAGTTTTTCTAGATTATATCTAAGAATTGACTTACGGCCGAACCCAATAACCGATCTATCACATACTGGAGATAGAAAAACAACTGAAACAACAGAAAACCTATATAATTTTTCTTGATTTTTCTGTTGTTTCATTTGTTTTTCTATCTCCAGTATGTGATAGATCGGTTATTGGGTTCGGCCGTTAGTTTCTCGAACGAAAATGATTGTGTTAAAATCTCATTAATCCAACTCTGATTAACTGAATGACGTTTAATTTGTGACGAGTTACTAATTTTGTTTCCAAATAACTGAGGTTACTCTTGCTAGAACGTTGTATTGTATTAATTAACACCGGGAAGGGGTTTAGGGGCTTAGGGGTAGACAAGTCTTGAATTTACAATTAGGATAAATAACCCTTTTTGTAGGCTAAGACACGGTTTGAAAATAATTGACGTAGTAGAAAAATCTTTTTCCACTTACATTTGCCTCAACTTTTCCATCAATAAAGCGGAGTAACGATGAGCTGGGAAGCATAAAATTGAGTTCCAAGTTGTGGTTATCAGTATTTCTATGAAAATAAAAGGTTTAAATCGAAGTACCTTATTTATGTATGAGAAAACATCAAAAGACTACTTTCACTCTAGGTTGAAGGCTGAAGGGACTGTCAGGATTTTACTCACATAAACCCATCCGTGTTTCTTCTAATGCCCTTTGCGTTCCAGGGCTGCGGTGAGTCTTTCGAACAAATTCTGCAACCATAAAGTACCTCCGTGATGTGGAATTCTACGGACTTGCCACAGATTCGCGGTATATTGAATACGTAATTGGCTTTTATTTTCTCTTTTGACTATCGGGAAATAGTTCCATATTGCGTGGGTATTGTCCGTATGGCGTAGCGGGGTAAGAATTGTATAAGAATAAATTATATTATTTATCATGAAGACTGTGAGATCCTCGTTTTGTTTTCTCAGTCTGTTATTATCATGAAAATATGTGAATATAGTTACAAAATCATGAAATTTAATTTATAATATATGTATGTATATGTATATGTATATAATGGGTAGACCTGCTACTTTTTTTTAATTTTTTCATGCTGGAAAATAATGAGACGACTTCTTCCACTCTGGGCGGAGTGAAAGGGAGTCTCAGACTCTTACTGATTAAAACTCCTCCGTAATCTTCCATATGCCCTTTGCGTTCCGAGGCCGCGGTGCAACAAATTCCGCAATTTTGGCAGGCACTGGCCCTAGTAGGTCTTCTGTGCTGACATCTTTTTGATGCGTGCGTGGAACACAACGCGTCGTCAACTCGGGCCTGGGTTTTACCTCCTTGCTCCGACCAAACTTTCGCCACCTGTCTTGAATAACTTGAATAATAGATACACTTCATAATGCACTCACAGACAAAATAAATCGTATAGCAAACTAAGTAGCTATTGGTTTTGCTTCGTGTTTTAGAACAACAAGAGTCACGAAGAAATATTACAAGAATAAAGTTATATCTCAACGAATATCTCGTGTCGCCGCGTGTTCGTGACAATGTGATATAGACAATGCTTTAGAAAAGGGTGATGCCTCGTTCAAACCGATTGAGATCAGAACGGGGCGAGTACTGGCTCACTTTAGGCAGTAGACTTTGGGTTCTCTCTTACAAGTGTTACTGGAATATGATGTCCGTTAAAATGTAAACGAGGCTCAATAGACAATGCGTTGGAAAAGGGTAAAGCTACATCGTCCTCCTCACGTCCCTGAAATATGATTTCGATAAGTCGGGCGCTATTGGACAGGGTTTCTCTTTTTATAAAATAGTTTATTTTACACGTGCTTTAGTCACATTATTTATGTCGGTACTCTGACTTTGTGCTCGGGAGCACGATACCACGATTTATTTAAACGGTTTTAAAAGTACGTCGTATTTTTGGGTTTTTCAAAGTTTATGCTTATTGAAAAGCTTTCTACTTAATAGTATCTGTATCTATTTTAGAACCGCAGACTTTAGAAGGAGTTAGTGCCACTTGATCCACACACAATAACTATATTTTTTTAATACGAGGCCACTTACAAATAAGTGAACACGATTATGCAGTTAAAGTAGATTAAAAACAGCGAAGTACGCAGTGCTATAATGGTAAACTAAGCAATGTTTATACTGACGTTTATATCCGTAAACAATAACCTAGTGATTAATATCGAACCATGCAATAATAAACGACTGCTAACGATTAACCCATTAAGAGAGGCTCGAATACTTCACTAGAGAGAGAAAAGAATGATATCGAGGGAACGTCATTACAGCAGAAGGAATAACGTTATTAATCACTCGATATGATGCCGGGAAAAATAATGTCGTCACATGTTCTCGACACCGTGAGATTAACACGTCTATCCGTGGTGTTTCCGATCTTGTGCTAGCAAAAACAAGTTGCGTAACGCTAGAGCGGCTATCGGGATATACTGGACAAATAAATGACCCCTAAGTTTGTGTGGCTATCTTGTTTTGTTCGGCGATGTTTAGTGTATTGACGCTTTTTTTATATATATTGGTATCGTGAGTGTCTATACTCCATTTATTATAATATTAGAAAAAGATGCTCGTAGAAGGAGGAGTACGAAGGTAAATAACTTTTATTATTATTATTATAACAAACTATACACTAAATATACACTTAAATAAAAATCTCTTAACAAACTAAAAATAAAAATAGTCAAAAGATGGCATCCAAAACTTCCTCCGCATCGCTGGCCACTGGTAATGTACCCAAAAGGCTGGCAGTATTGCCACCTGTATGGCAATGTCAAATCCTTTGACCACGGCAAAACCCAGCCCTGGGTCACGCGAAGTGACAACTTAACGTCTTGACAAATCTTTAAATAAGTTATGAGCACTCGGACCCCACGACCCGAGAGTTTCAACCCCAAACGGCTCGAAAATATAACTACCAACAAGGTTATTATATTTCTGCCGCTTGAGGTTCTCCGCAGCCGCAGCGGCAGCGCCAGCACAGCACGATGAGCTAGGTTTAAATAAAAGTTGTTTTCAACAAACTGATTATTACTAAAGAATGAAGAAGGTAGATAGTTAAAAAAGTACAATTTTGTGTGACAGCTGTTATATAAATTGATTCAATATTGATGAATAATGTTTGTAATACTTTTATAACAAAGTGTGCTCCTAAAAGAGCCTTTTTAACTTCTGTCTTATGCTATACTTTTGTAAAACTTCTGTAATATACCTATTTCTGTAAAGGGAGTGTATCTCTATTTGAAACAATTAAAATTTACTGGCACCTTTTTTATGTATGGGAAATCATCAAATGACATCTTCCGCTTAGAGCGAAGCGGAAGAGTGTCACACTTACTGACTAAAACCCAATCGTGTTCCTCCTAATATCCTTTCATTTATATCCGAAACCACTAACCCTAAAATTTTAAAAATAGTGTAAATAGGTTCTTTATCCGTAGATTACAGGAAAACCTACACGAAGAAAATGGTTCAGAGTTTAAAAGAAACTTGTAAAAAAATGTGATTCGTTCTTATTCTATTTTGCGAATAAGAACCTTAACAATGCACGACCATGTTAATTAAACACAGAATCAGTAAAGTCTCGAAGATTAAGAAAACAATCGAGCAGTCGGGCTCTGTCATAGTTATTGAAAACTTTAGAGATAAGGTTACCAATTAGCTGAGGTGATGTCTAGTCAAAGAACACATTTAAATGGAAACAATGTAATGGAAGCTGCTCTAACGCCCTCGGGACTTGATAAAAGTAGTTGGAGTAGACTTCATACTGCTGTGAATATTTATGAAGGTTCAGATATTGTAACTGGGTGGAAGTTCGCCGCAGCCTTCCATGCAGCGGGTCGCGCTACCCTATTGTATAGGTATTCCAGCTAAAAGTGGTAAAATACGACGAGTTGCCTCAACAACTTTGGACTTGCATATTTATGAGTGTACTTTCAAACACTTGAGTGATGAGGAAATAAAAGTAAATAGTCGGTGCAGTGTTGTTTGTAACTTGAAGAGAAAGGAACAAGATGAAACGAACGCTGGTTTTGTTTGAATCAGAGAACATTCAATCGTCAAATTGGTTTGCCTTCAGGAAAATATAAAATATAACGAAATAAATTTTGAAATTCAATAGATTCAGAAGGCGTACGGAAGCCGAGATTTAGTTTCCGAAATCGGCTTCATATATTTTAAAGCTCGAGTTACGGGATTCTGCGGTTACATGATTCTCATCCGGCCGTCAATGTTGGAATACAATTTTGTGTGGGCGAAACCTAGAGCTTTCTCAAAGCAGCCAGCAACTGTTTTTGAGGTCTTTAGCGATCAAATAACCTGCTGCTTTGTATTTTCATGAAGCGTTTTGTTAAGTCTTCCTATTACTTAATTAGATTTGCAAGACCACATATTCACGTATCCATTGGTACAAAATTATTTGATTGGAACAGATAATAGTTATGTGTAATCTGAACCAATGAACCATGATGAATCATAGCATTATTTTAGTTTTAATTATTGATATTCCTACTTGGAGATTTAATTAGGGACCTGTGTCGAACGAGTTTTAAATCCAGATGACTACATAAATCGCACATATCCTTGAATTTATAATTCGAGATAATTTTAATCCATTGCCAGCAACTCACGCAACGACTAAACTTTCTCATTGTGTATTTTAAATCGATTTTTAAGTGACCAAAAACAAAAAGACTCTGTAAAAGTATGATTTGCAATAGAATTTCAACTTTTGTTTTAATGGTTCTTATAGAGATTGTGTGATGACAACCTTCAAATATATTCCGAAGATATAAACATACGTTTTGTGTTTATAAATTGGTAACAAACATTTATGAAATATCTTTGTCAGAATATATTTTGAAGACATAATTGCGTCCGAAATTCGCGATAACGGTCATATTATTTCAACAATCATTGGCGAAGATTTGCCACAAACATCTTGACACACTTCGTTTGAATCCGGCACAGGGATAGATCCGTCGCAATAATTAGGAGGCAAACGTAATAATATCTCGTATATCATTGTATGTGACACTTTCACGCTTACACACAAGGCTGATAAGGTCAACTTTAACGATGCCCGAAATACGTGGGCACTGGACAAGATAATATTATTCCGACCATTACTTGTAATCCTGAGACGGCGATTTTTTAGGTAATTTATCGGACCTACATTTCTTTACGAACTAACTCACTTATATAGATAAGAAATCAGTCAAGCCCTGAAGTGTGACAGCGTAAGATTACAAGTATTTTTAGTATTGAGAGGCTCTCGTTTTACCACTCCACACCGTGGGGTTTCTTGCACGTTCTTCTCCATAGTTATCTAAACTTTCGAACGTGCAAATAGCTTCGTGTTTTTGACTGATTGACCATGAAAATTCAAAACTGCCTGTAAATGGTTTGTTTGAAATAAATAGTGTCCGACCGAAACAGGTTTTTCAGCCGAAACCAAAACTGAACTTTCGGCGTAGCTCTTACTTTCGGCCGAAACCGAAACTTACTTAAACATATTTAAAATTTCTAATGTATACAGATATCTGGTGTGTTTTTTACACATTTATTTGAATATACATACAGACAGTTAAGTAGTGTTAAATAAAAAAGGTCATCATTAAAGTACGTAACAAATATATTTTTTATTTTTGTATGTCATGAATCTATAATAAATAAATATGTTATTGTGGGAGACACAACCTCAACTCCATGTAATTAACGATGAATGGTGACGAACTGAGCTGGCGACGCGGCGAGCGATCACGAGTTAGCTGCGAAGTTCGCTGAACGACGCACGATAATTCACGAACACTCGAAGGTCAGCCATTTTCTAGCTGTAACCGAAATTAAAGCCGAAACTACATAGATTCCGTGAGCGAAATTGGCCGAAACCGAAACCCAACTTTCGGTCGATCATTAGAAATAAATACTTTGAAATCTTAAGGTAAAATAATCAATTACGTAATCGATGAAGGGGCACTAATTTTGAAGTAACCTTGCTACTTTTGATTCAAAGAAGGGCTTTGAAAAAATGTTGTCCGTTGAAGTAGGTAAGTTAATCGTTTATAATTTTAGATTTTAAAAAACTCATATTTTTCTAAATAATGGTTTCCACGTCACACTTCGGGGATTAAAAAAAAACCGTGAAAAATCGATTGTCAATATTTTGATTTAATATACAGGCAATAAAGCGGGACTCATGTCAACGTTAGGTCAAATACTCAAACGTCTATCAAGTTCGTTCGTTGACTTTCGAGCTTGCGGTAGTACGTTAGTGATGTTCTGTTATGTTTTGGTGTGCTGTAAAAATATTATTTGATTAGTGTTCTTTAACTACTTCGGCTAAGTATAAAGAATTCTGCCTGTTATTGCTTTGACCAGTGCAGAGCAGTGGTAGCCGAGTGGTAATGGCCCCGACTTACGAATTGTAGGTCGTGGGTTCAAACCCAGCCAGGCGCATTACTTTGTGTAATAAATTTCATCACCACTGCTCTCAAAAAACGGTGAAGGAAAACATCGTGAGGAAACCGGCATGTCCCAAAACCAAAAATTCGAAGACATATGACATTCACCAACCCGCACTGGGCCCGCGTGGTGGATTACGGCCCATTCCCTCTCCTAGAGAGGAGGCGTGTTTCCGAGCAGTAGGAACAGTAAAAGGCTGATTATGCTTATGCTTATTGCTTTGACCAACGACCCACATATTTCTTTCAACTGACTCGGATATCTTGCCAACTCGACTTATCTCAGCTTCATATACTGGATGTCAAAGTAAAATACAATGAGCGATCAACATCATCATCGTATCAACTGCGGCATAGCTACGCTATCTTCAATGTGTGATGTGAGCTCGGGGTATAACTTAGAGGTTGCTTTTGTATAAACCATTAACATCCTGTATTTTATATACCATGGAGCAGGCGTAAATAATTGAGTTTTTATAAATAGTATTAGTTTATAAATAAAATAATGTAATAATCGTTACTGTAACATCAGGCCCAACTTTCTATGAAGTTTCGCCCGTCTCCTTTCACGATCAAGATGTTTTATCCGTAGTTAATTCAACCCTTGGTTAAAATGGTGGATAAAAGTATAAAATGCATTTTTCGACTAATTTTGATTATTTGTTTTTGATTAAGTTAGCTTAATCAAAAACAAATAATCAAAAAACCTATTGGGTTGTGAAATTGCATTTCATCAAATACAGATATATAAAAAACGCGCCTAGGTCCAGAGAACAGCCCACGTCCACAATGTTAAATGACTGACTCAGACACTGTATCAATGGGCTATTGATCGGCATCTGAACCGAACTATCCTGATGCGATCGTTTAGCGGTATAACGTTTCAAATTTACCAACTTCCACAGATTATAAATACGATACTTTCTGTTTGATCTGCAATGGACACTCATGTGATTATTACGAGTCGGCTTTGTATTACGATATCGTTTGTGGATCATGGAATAAGCATTGTGGAGTTAGGTTTATTTCTGTAGTGTAGTGAGTTTTACAATTGATGATATATTTTGATTGATATAATTAGAGATCGGAGTAGTTAGAGCTATTTCTAAATTATTATTTTCTATATTATTTACATATTTATCAGTCTGAATGTGACACCGGGATCAAAAAGGGATTACTAAAAGGTTTTTTTATATATTCAAAGAAAAAATATATTTTGTTAAAATGTACAGACAAAAATATAAATGGACATACCTACTTTGGGACATAAAATAAAAATTTATGGATTTCAGGCATATCCCAACTATGAAAACAGAAACACAACAGAACTTCAAAGCAATGAATCAAAATCAAATCATTTATTTTAATGAAATCAATTACTCAAATTTTTGAATTTATTGACCACCGGTCAATTTGAACGTGTAAATAGCACGTGCCAAAGCGACGAATATGAAGAAAAATGTGCAAGAAACTCCACGGACACTCCTTGTAATCAATAAATTGTTACAAAGTAGTGGTTACCGTGTTCTTGTTTAAATTATTAATATACATACATATGTATGTTCGAATTATGTTGAAAGAAGTGCACCATAAAAGCGTCCGGAATAAAAAAAGGAATAATCCAAAGTACAAACAATTAAAATAAACTGTGACTGTTGAGAGAGTTGTTGTAACCAGTGGTGACCGAGTGGGTAAGCAGTGGTGGCCGAGTGGTAACGGTTCCGACTTACGAATTGTAAGTCACGGGTTCAAACCCAGCCAGGCACATTACTTTGTGTAATTAATTTCATCACCACTGCTCTCAAAAAACGGTGAAGGAAAACATCATGCGAAAACCGCAATAAATATCACAAAACCAAAAATACGAAGACATATTATGGTATTCACCAACCCGCACCAGGCCCACGTGGTGGATTACGGCCCATTCCCTCTCCTCGAGAGGACGCTTGTGTCCCAGCAGTGGAAACATTAAAAGGCTGATTATGCTTATGCTTATGTGACTGTTGAGAGATGACTAGTCCTAGCTGATAGGGCCAAAATATGAATGAAACACATACGCTACCATTAGAGAGACTTTTGAGTGGGCATGACACTTCCAATCGCCAGGGCACATTGAAGTCAAAGAAATACCCAAAAATTATAGTTTAAGTTATGTGATAGGTGTGTGAATTATGTCACACATGTGCTGATAATGCATGAAATTATACTATGAAAAAAATATGTTCTTACAATGTTCAGCAACAATATTCAATAAATACTAATAGTATATGATAAATATTTTTGAAAAACCCGGCCAAGCGTGTGTCGGGGCACGCTCAGTGTAGAGTTCACGTCACAATAGCGTACTTAGAATGGTGTTTTTTGTTAAATAAGTTAATTTTAAAGTTTAATAACTAGTACAGCCTATTTAGCTATGATAGTTTTTGAATTTGTTATACCTATATGTTACAATCATGATTTTATTCACGTCTCCAAAAACAACCGTTTAGCTGGCAGAGGGGAGAGGGGAACACACTCTAAGAAAAAGTTTCTCATAAAGCTTTGTTTCGCATACTCGCAATATTTTTAAATCACCTATTCAACGACAACCCACACCATGGCACAGACGATATAAAAACTCCATTGCCACTTTACTTGTAGGGGGGGGTGCCCTAAAAATGCTTTTTATTTTGCAAGATTTTAGTATATCACTTGTAAGGCATGATTAATATACATATATGTATCAAATTCCAACTTTCTTGTCCTAAATTAAGTACTAATAATACTAACACGAAAAATATGTTACTAACGTATGGGAACTAATATTTGGACTAGTCATGGTCTGAAATAAAGATCTCTGAGTTAAACTGCGGACTGCTGTCAGACAGACTAAAATTAAAATTCTACAGAATTAAAATGTCAAATGTCGAATTATTCGATCATTTACACTTAATTGGGATCAATTTGTTCAATATTAATAAAAAACCTGCATATTCAAGGATTACTAACTACTAGGTTACAGTCAAACTTGAATCTTAAATTCAGTAAAGTTAACCTTGGTTTGTTTAACGAGCAGGCTTAATAGTTATTATATTAACCACTAAACGCTGCCGAAAATGTTTTAGTCTGACCACATCATCTGATAGTAGCCTAGGGCTGGTTATAGAGTACGGAACACCACGCCGGCAGCTCCTAGAAGGGCTCATCACTAATCGTATCCGTGACTGCCCAATAGCACTGAACACAAGTATCGGTCATAGTCAAAATGAGGGCAAGTGATCGTAAACTTTGATAACTTGAGTACTGACGTCTGATGCTGCCACCTCACGAGAGGCTCTAGACAAGTGACACTCTATCAGTGGTAGCGTAGTGAAGGCGTATGTCAAAGCGTCAATTAAATTATGGATGGGATTGACCCGCAACAACAGCTTCAACATGCGTTAACAGATAGTAACTACAACACACGACTGTATCCATGCTGAATCGCGATAGTAGTGATGTAGAATCATGGTTATATGGGTGAATACGAATATATCCGGGACGGGACGGAGCATGGACCGTCGAGAGCTCAAAAAGATATCGTGCGTACATTTTATAGGAACTCGTTCACACAAGTCCGGTGCCCGGGACAATTCGATCCAGCTTGTGATGGAACATGGCCTGACCTCATCAACCAGTAAGACCAGCGTAAGCATCGCGACTGTATCACGATATTTTTGGGATAATATTGCTTCTGAATCGCATTCAAAAAGTTGCCATGGGAAACCTCCCTAAACACACTGACACGCTCGGTCATTTTGGAAAGTTTTGAAAATACAGTATCTGGCAGTGACCGCTCTGGTTAGTTCTATAGCCCTGTTACATCTCGGTGCGGTCTAGTTTGTAGAACGGGCTAAATACACAGTGCGTAAAATTTACAAAGGAATTTGGTCAAGACTATAAATATCAGCGTTGTACTGTGTATTGTGCAATAACAAGGCCGTCTGTATGTGCGTCGTGACGATGGAAATCAGCGAACCAACAATGAAGTATTTCATGCTTTAACTACCGTGATCACTTGCTGTTCTCTATATTTGGTTCTAGGCCATACTATGATGTGTTAAAGGTATCATTTTTTTCCAGTGTGATACAGAGACCGCTTTATACGGAACGTATAGCCCTATCCTTTTTCTCAACCAGGATAGCAGTGACAAGTCTTCAAATCAAGTCAATAGCTTCAATTGTACAGCAGCAATATAATAGGGCTACTCCTTTATATTGATTCCAAATTGTAAGATGGCGGTCTGCACGTTGTTTTAATGGTTTTTTTCAACAATCTTAATTTGCAATCATCACTGAATTTCCTTCACATACATAAGTGCTGATGAATATGCATAAAAATGATGATAAGATAACTTATCTCGTAAGATGCGAGAGATAACGATTTAGAATTTCAATAGCAATCTTCACTATTATGTAAATAAAACCCGAGCACTAATATTCTTTCTAAGCAATTGAGGTAAAAGTACCTAGTTTAAATTTTCTCCTCTAAGATTTCTAAGCGAAGTTTCGCTGCCGTCCTGCGTAGCTCCATTAAGACGTGATTGAATAACAGATTGCTACTTTGTGCTGTGTATACCTTACTTTGAATTCTTTTCAACACATAGGGGATGGGCAGTAAGGGAGTATAATCACCACTGCACACAGATTCTGGATATGGCACGTACACTATCTGAGGGCATTGACCTCGTTCCAGTAATGACAAGATCGTTTGACTACCTTCCAAATTCACGACGCGTGCGTTAGTCTGAAACTTTTTACGATTATTACTACGATTTTTGATCCCCTCTCGTCGACGGGGCCACCTTAGACTTTCGACCCTCAACATTTATTAACCGCTAAATGATAATGGTTGCTCGTGATCAAGAATTTATTCAGCGGCTGCTGTTATTAGTCGAATCTCGAGTATAATACACGCAGCTTTTGGAACAAACAGAGCGTTGACATCAAAATAACTCCATTGTTTGAACAACAGAGATTGTGTCCCGGTTTTGTGTGTAAATATTACACATAGATGAAATGATGTTTCCTCAATGCCATTTGAATGTGAGTTCACATTTAAGTAAAAATTGTTATTTTGTCATTTTCAGTAGATTCTATGTTATCAGTATGTTTGGACTTCTTCTGTTAAATGGTCCAATTTTAAAATGTTTAATGATTGAGCATGAATCTAAATTATTGCATAAGCCACAAAAACCGAAATGGCAAAGCATGAGACCGACCAATGATTTGCTACGACCGCGTAGCTGATGTAGCAGCGACTGCTACGCCGTAGCTTCCGCGTAGCACGTAATTTTCTACGAGTTCCTACTGCGCCGTAGAAACTGAATCGTGTTAAATATAATAATATTCTGAAGTTTACTTAAGCATTTTGTCTAAGTTTACTTAAACAAAATATACTTCAGAAAATAAGACGAAAAATCTCTCGCAAACGATTTCGGTGATATAAGAAAGCATATCACTTGATCTAGTTTCCCTCCTCACAATATAAAAAGTTAACTCGAGAGTTTCTCCGGGAAGTTATCTGCACTACATTCGATATAATACGAAATCGAGAGAATAGTGAAGAGTAAAGTTTGTCGTGGAAAGTTAAACAGTGGTACTTTGTCGCTTGTTCGCGCCGCTACGAGGACCGCAAAACCACAATCATTCGCCAACTTCAGTATAATGACGTCACTGATATATTTTTGTTAGCTTACGCGATTATTTTTTTATTGGAGGTACTGCAAATTATTTAAGTCCCTTATATATATTTTTGCGTGTTATAGAGCATCTTTCAGTTTTGTTTTATTTCGTATGTCAACATTTCTTACTTTATCTATTCTTCTTAGCTGCAGGATGCTTCTTTCCATGGCGTGTTGCTATGACAGGATTTTATTTTTAATCTTATTCTACAACACGCAATGTCATCGAAATGGAAATGGGCAGGCCACCTAGCCAGATACCAAGACGGACGATACAAATTATGAACAGGCAGGGTCCCGCTGGACAAAGACAAAAACGACGACAAAGGAAAAGATGGGCTGATGACATAGTCAAAACCGCTGGAAACAACTGGATGAGCACCGCCCCAGATAAAAAACTTTGGAAAGAGATGGAGGAGGCTTTTCACCCTACAGGGGCCATACAACAAGTTATAATCAACATATAGTTTATATACATAATTGTTTTTGTTACATAGTATGGAAAATACAAAAGCTTATAATAAATAAAAAATAATAAAATATATTTTTACTAGTCTAGCTTGTGTAGTGGGACACAAGATAGACTAGTAAAAATATTGTATAATTGCTAATATATGCTGGGCAAAGGCCTGCCATTTTTTCCTCCAAACCAAACTATCTAGTACGATGTCTGGCCCCGCTTCGAACATAAACGAGATCAGGTCATCATTCTTGCCTTCGCCGTGGTCAAACCTGACAGTGACGTCCTCTTCAGGTGTCCAGTGAGTTCGATTCTTCGCCCATCTCTTCAGGTGCATTTGTGTATGTGCATTGCCACTTCAGCCTGGCTGTTGTTTCCCTAGCATACGCTGCTTGAGTAATGATGCGAATGGTATCATATTATGCATCAATATACTTCAGTTACTGAGTGACTGACAGTCTACGCACAGCTGAAACCACTGCTTGTGGAAAGCTGAAATTTGGCATTTAGGTTCCTTGTAGGTGTGTGTACCTTCCTTTCTTGTAGGGAGCATTAAGTTATCACTGAAAATACTTATACTGAAATGCGACCGCGACTTCGTTTTCGCATATCCTGTTTTTACCCAATTCCTATGGAAAAACGGGAAATGGTTAAAAACGGAAAAGTCGCGGGAAAAAGCTAGTGCAGAATAATAAAAATACACCTATTTTAGGTAAGTATTTTCAGTGGTAACTTTCCCAAGAGCTGTATAAGAATAGTCTGAAAAGACCACAACAGAGAAGTAAAACATAATTCTTCAAGCCCACGATCGTTTCTTTGACGAAAGCAATCGTCTATTCACGCTTTCTCCAAAAAAAGAGAGCAACACAATCGGATAGTATATAATATTCCCTGAAGTTTACTGTCTCTGTTTTCATTCTACCCACGCAGCTTATAAATAGCCCGAAACGATACCCGTCTAAAAATAAAACGTTTAACTTGAATATGAAGCGTTTAATTTTGACACATTGTCAAGAGAAGACACAATCCATACAAAAGCTTTATAAAAATGTGCGTGTATAAACTAATTTGACAGAATTTGTAATAAAATTTACATAATGCGAGAAAAGACCACCCCGCAAGAAAACACAAACGACGAGAATTTTATTTTCATGCTCACATTTGCGCAATTTGTATACAGAATGTAAATTAGAAAGCGCCTTATTTCAGCCAACGGCGTCAGGTTATTTGGCTCAATGTCGCGCTCGCGCTTGACGAATACAAAAATATGAATACAATGAATACAACTCTTCAGTCACAATCGTTACCTTTAAAATTGCGCTCCTTTAATGAAATGTTATGACGAATTTAAATATAAAAGACTTTTCTCGTTAGTCTGAGACGGTTATTTCTCTAACACCGTTTATTTCAGTTTGCAATGCATTGCGTGAATTCATGATTTTTTATTAAATTTCTCGTCTGTAAACGTGCAAAAAAGAACAATTGATGAGTATGAATTTAGAAGTCACACTTTCGACGATTTAAGAAAGACAAAAAATATGTATGCACATATGTTTCGGATTCATTAATCCATCGCATCGTGATTTGTAGTTTTATGATCAACGGTTGCTGTGTTCATTGCAATACATTTTAAATATACCAACGTTTAAATGTTTTATTCCGATTAACGATGTGCAATCAACGAATGATACATTCAATAATATTGTTACAGCGACCACACAAATAACTATGATTGTTTCGATATTTGACCAGTGAGTACGACTCGTTGAAAATGTGAGGCATGCGCAACATTTTTTGCCGTAGGTGGATTCACAGCTAGGCGGTATCAGTCGTTAGGTACAGTTAAAATGGGATACAGTCAGCGACATTGTATTGAATGTACAAAATCGAATCCGTGTTCCCAGTGGGGTGAATGGAAAAAATGTTTTGTTGCTAGCGCCGCGCCGCGTCGCGCTGTCCACTGAAAGATTTACAGCCCTCCATTACTGGTCCATGTAGCCGCTCCGCCCAGGCCGGGAACACTTGCGATTTAGATTAAATTGTCTGTTGGATATTGTTTAACTAAATGTTTTGAGCGGTTAGTTCCGCGCCTCCTCGCAGATGTCCCACTAGGTAATCATTAACTGGCGCGACAGGACATCTGGGAGCTAAGTTGGAGCGTGTGCCGAGGTTTATTTATACACTATGTGATAGGGTGGGCTAACTTAGTTTATGGATGTGCTAATAAATTAAGCTGTGGGGACGATAGATTTAGAAACTGATATTCTGGGTGATAGATATTAGCTGTAAAATACTTCTAATAGGAATCGATCTATTTCTGTTAATTCAGTTCAACAGATTAAAAAAAATAATTGTAGAAATTGATTACGTTTCTTTGTTATGAAACTAATTTGTATAAAGTTTCATAATATTACAGAATTTATTTGGTACACGTCTTTTAATCGAAAATTTCCAACATAATTACGGAAATAAACTATGTTACAAGTAATTAAACACGCACGCTAATTAAATTGAGATTTAACACAAATAATTTGCGGTAGCTCGAACAAAATGAATGCGACATATACCTACCTCGCGCTGCTGACGCAATAATGCCGCCGATGAAAAACAATCTCATTTGATTAAACATTTTCAATCGAAATAACAATATAATTGGTGTCCTTATACCGTTCATTATAACTCTGATTACTTATTATGAGTAAGAGTCAAAGAGAAAACCCAAAAAATATTGAATAATTTTCATTTGATTAAACATTTTCAATCGAAATAACAATATAATTGGTGTCCTTATACCATTCATTATAACTCTGATTACTTATTATGAGTAAGAGTCAAAGAGAAAACCCAAAAAATATTGAATAATAAATCAACGGAATGTTATCCACTTAGTCAAAATTCCAGCTAAATTGATTCGATAAAAGTATAAATAGCAGCTGTGTCCTGACGCATACAATAGCAGCGTGCAGCAGAGCCAGGTGACAGATTGCAAGTTTCTCGCTTACGATCGCCTAAGGAGCCATTGCCGTCAGTAAATTCTTATATTACAAATTTCGGAGTGGACAACCAGATGCTAAATTTTATACTAACGATTTATTCCCAGTTGGCAAACAAACCTTTATTATACTTTATTATTGAGGTACAAAACCTAAAAATATACCGATGGAATTTGCTTATGGTTGGCTCTGCACACTTTGCTCGTATGAAAGCAACCAATCAAAAGGTCTTGTTACGATTGTTCAAGAAGAATATAATATCTTAGACCGTTTTATATCGAACGAGAGAACTAAAATTGAACGGGACAAATAAGACGCCAACGTCTCAACAATATGATGGATAGTAAACAAGAAATGCACTGAACAAAAATAAACTTGGCCAACTTCGTTTTATACGAGGAACGTTGAGAAATATAACCTAAAATATGAAAGCTGGCAGCACTTGAATGTTGGTTAAAAATAACTCAAACGCGAAGGTGTCCAGTATTTTTTTTCACCGGGTCCGATCTGAAGAGAATGAATAAAGAATTGTACCAAGGGACCTCTTAAACCGAGATGACGTCATAAAAATGTTTTAGAATTTTCCACGTCCTTTTATAGGATTTGCTTTTGATTTACAAGTTGATGATTGGTATAGATTGCCATTTATTTTTATATTTGTTCATGTGAAAGTAACAGTGTTTCTTTTGTACGTTTTATGTCTAATAAAGCAATAAATAATAATAGTATTGTCTTGTTAGTAACGGAGCGTTGTTCACAAAATCGTGTACCAACATGTATGTAAGCCACGTATCTAAATACATAATACATTTTCGTGGGTACCATTACCAAAAACATTACACTGAATCCCGAATGTCTTAAATGTTACAAAGCGTGTACTCTATTTCATTATGAATAGGAGTCCGGATTGTGTAGGCCACTCACGGGGGCGGCTCGTTTGCGAAGGTAACAATGTTGGATGGGAAAAGAGTTTAAAAGGCTGGCGGGCGTCGCCTCTCCAGTGGCAAGTGGCCGCTACCGCTTACGGCCACTCGTGACCACCGAGCTGCCGTGTACCGCACCTTCTAAGACTATTATAGCTTTTGTATTAATACTTGATGCTGGACTGTTTTGTTGAGATTTTATCGAATATCTCGTACGGAGTTTGTGTTGATCTGAAACCTTTGTGGGCGGTCATTGACACTAGGTATACATGCATACCTACATATTTGTACTGTGCTTTGTAGTTTCAGATATAACATAATCGTTATTGTTATCTATTCTGCTTCTATATTGATACATTAAAACTTATGTTTGTAATCATAATATCGGTTCGGGTCGACGTAATATTAGACTGTTAAGCCTTGAGCTTTATTTAATTATTTACGTATTAATTACTTACTTACACAATATATTTTATATATGATAGGTAGGTAAATTAAATTTAGTGTAAATAACTTAGGCAATTCGCCGACTAAATATGAATCGGCTTTGATTTCCATTTTAAAGGTTTTCAAAAATATTTATAACATTATTTTAGATTGACAAAAATATCAACCATTTATACTCTCACGGTCAATATAAATAAATACCTTTGAACGCAAACAAATGATGAAATACAGGCCAAATGTCAATTTATTCATTCGGCGTCCGTCGGCGGAAGATAAACACAAATGGAAACGGTCGCAACTAAATCGGAGGCAGGTATACACGGGCACAAACAATTGGAGCTTATGGAAATCAGGGTCCATACTATTTTACCGGATTAAATATACTAGCAATTAGTGCCGTCCCGGCAACCTCCAGCAGGCCAGTTATTTATCGCGAGGTCTAAGACTTAATTAAAACATCTTACTTTGAGCTACTCCGAACTATACGGATCCCTTTGATAGCGAATTAAATTAGGTCAAACTTGCATCACGGCGCTGTGTCTATAATTATTGAGTACAGCTTGTTCTTATTAATTACTAGCTGTGCCCTGCAGTCGCCGTTGTCAGATTTATACACGGCTAAGGTCCATAGAGTAATTTTTATTTCATATGTATATTTATATTATATACATATGAAATGTATTACTCTATGTATATGAGATTATATATAGAGTAATTTTCTAACAATAATGAACACAAAAAAAAAACAATTGAGTGCAGTAGTTCTGAAGATATGCGCGTACATACATTTTGGCGTTTCATTTTATAAAGCAGATTACTGGAAATACGACGTACCCTATATACAACATGGAAACAATCGCTCTAGGTGTACTTCGCAATGAAAATTTAATCAATCACGTGTATCTGCACAAATTAAATACTCATTGCGTGTGTGGTGCGCATAATTATCGCAAACAAAAACTTAACCAAACCAGTCAACCAGAA
The DNA here is from genome assembly GCA_905332915.2 of Hecatera dysodea. Taxonomy (NCBI): domain Eukaryota; kingdom Metazoa; phylum Arthropoda; class Insecta; order Lepidoptera; family Noctuidae; genus Hecatera; species Hecatera dysodea. Next base: position 12,040,580 of record HG995298.1, on the reverse strand, counting down.
GAGAAAAAATCCAGCACAAATTAAAGAATTAATGTAAACCAATTCAGCCTTAAAAAGTAGGGAAAGAAAACTTTAAACTGGCTGAATCAAAATTAAAAGTCAAGAGCAACAGACATTAGCATTACTTTAATCACTATCGTGGGACGTCAGATCTTGGCGGCGTCTGAATGTGCATGACTACGTGGGCCCGCTCGGAATGGAGATTGGAATTAAAACTCGGCTTATTAAGACTACCGTCCGGATTAGAGCAAGTTTTCATTGAACCACGCGCCATTCAGTTCGTGTTAAACGAATTTTACGTCTGATGGTACGGTTATTGTTTGTGTTTTATCTTTCAAATAGTTTGTTTGGGTTATGAATTTCTTTTGCGTTTAGTTTTCAGATTGTTTTGTGTTGAAATGGTTTTGTTTGACTAACATTGATTGATAGAGCTAGATAAGCGAAATTAACTTTTATATTTTAATCTATTCGGATTTCTGTAATATATTATTGTTGATATTGCAAATTATTTTTTATTCAGCTCATCACAAAGTGGCTTCAAACGCAAACTGTGATACATGCAATATTGTTATTACTTATTATTAATTGTAAGTATTAATTGAAAAGATGAAAGCGACTTTAACGTAAACTGAACCGCAAGTCACGGCAGTCTCACCACATTGAATAAATATAAAGGTTTAAGCTTTTAAATTATTACTTTTCAAGCAAACTTTATCAGCAGTTTATTATCATAATTGGTCCTCTTTGCGCATTGAATTATAATCGTTTTATAATATCGTTTTGAGAATATTTTGTAGCTACATTTTTTTTTTTTGCTGGAAACTTTTTGCTGTGAATCTTTAGAAATGTTATCTTACTATACTTTAGTTTACGCCTTTATCACGCGACATTGCAATGTAATTGTTAACTTTCTATAACAAAAACTTAAAATTGCTTTAACTGTTGCTTTAAACGGCTTTTTGATAAAACATTTTAGACCTAGGCTGTCCTGTGTAAGTGTATCAAGTTTCAATATCTTTAATTTATTTCAATCGGTTAATTTATTTCGTGTTTGTATGAAATGCCGTGAGCAGAACCTGATTCAAGCATTCTTCAGTGTTACATTTTAATAGGGATCACTCTTGTATCAAAACTGTCACTAACATATATTTAACAAAGTTTGTACTATTGATGTAATCATGAAGAAAAATTGAATCTACTTAAATAAAATCAAATGTTCGTTAGTCCAGCTGAAATTAAAAAAAACAGCTTGAACGATTTAAATAATTTTCGTTTTGTTTTGTTCGACTTTTGTTTTTTTCCAAAAATAAAAAATTAAAACCAATTAATTTAAAGTTGCACGAGATTTACTGGGTCAACTAGTGGTAGATATAAAATATTAAATGATTGATATAAGAGTTTCTTCAGTACATACATACATGCCTACTTCAATCAGTCCTGCGCAGACGACCAAGTTTAATAAACCACCATGTGCTTTCTAATTAATTATAGTTGGGTAATTATCGCAACCACGCAATTTGGTCGATCGTCAGCTCGGGCCCTAACCATGCACCATAGGCACGTATATATCATGTGGGGAACATATAGGACACCTGTTCGCGACATATCACTTTACAGTCGGCCAATTTCATATTGGTAATGGATACTAATGGATGAGAATGCCCCGGGTTACAAAAGAAAGACGGGAACTTACTTACGTAAAATGCATATTACTAAGAATTTTTCAATTTGCCAAGTAGGGACTTGTTCCATTTTATGTATAAAGGATTAATTTAACCGAATTCGAAAATGGGAGGAGGTTATCTACCTGGTTGATTTTTTTACAGACTGAAAAAAAAACTCACTCTCTTTTTCTGTCACAATACCTACATAGAAACATCTTAAATAACCTTAAATTTATCACAATTTACTAAGAACCTACCTACAAAATTATTAAAACAACAGTGCTAATTCACCAGTACTTACTTAGATACTTACATAAATAAGTTCAAAATATATTCCAAAAGTTCCAAGGCAATATGAAGTCATTGCTTCAATACAACTTTTAACCGCACAACATCGGCACAAGTCAAAGCGATACGAACGCAAAAACCGCCATAAAGGGAAAACAAAAAAACATACACACACACATAAAGACATTTTCACCTATAAAAGCTGTTGTTAATGATGATGAGAGTTAATGAAGCTTGTCAAGTTAGACAAATTAAAGCAATCCGTAGCCGGCAAATCCCGACCCCTTATTAAAAAAAAGAAAAAACAATAAATACAAAGTGCAGCGGTCGGCCACCCTCAAGTCGTATAAATACGACAACATAATTGTAGTATGCAGACGCAAATTTGTTAATTGTGGCAGTAACACAACGTTACCGGGCACGTGACCGTAATACGTTCAAAACAAAAGTGCCTACTTTGTACCGTTATAATTTACGACGAATCCCGGTGTTGTTTTGCAGCCAGCTGATATCAGATAATTGTTGTAAGAGCTTGTTGCCTACGAAATATTAATTATCTTAAGTATTGTTGAGTGCTAATGGTACGATGTTAACCAGAAACAGTTTATTCTTTGTGGTTTATGTACCTAGTCTTCTTACAAGTGTCTGAATTATAACGAAATTAATGTAAAAAGGCTTTTGTATAGTACATTAAAAGGCGAGTTCAATGCTGGTAACTTGTGGCATGTGTCGGAATCTGGTGGCATTTAAACCCATAACACCTACGCTACAATTTTACACCCACAGAATTTCGTGTTTAACTACGATTTATTAATTTACGTAGGCAGAACAAACAGTAAATATTAGCTACCCTTAAGAAAGTTCCCCAAAGAAAAGCGCGCAAATACACAAGAATTGCTCCCTACCCTCATCATCCTACTGAAACTAAAAATATTGCTCTTTATAAGATCAGTTTTTTTTTTATTCGAAACAGTAATTGAAATAAATGTGCTTAGGTGTTTAATGTAAAGGAATAAAAACTGTTTTTCTGGGAAGAAAGTAACAATGTCGACCTGGCATTCAGCCAAAGCTAAATTAGATAATGGAGTTTGCGTGCAAAAATATAGGAAACCGAGAACAAAGACAAATGGGGTCGACTCTGACTCTGAAATGGTGAAATAAAATAACACGGGGAAGATTGAGGTTGCCTCCGAACGATGCGAGTCATGTCGTCACGTGCTTTAGACGTGGTTACACTTAGTACACCCACCGAAACCGATATTACACCTAAATGGAATAAGTTCCTTTTTAACAAGCTTTTGTGCTCCGCGGAACTTGTGAAAAAATGCACCAACTTGCGGGAGTTAGGAAACTTGGTCGAGTTTATTTTGAAGATTCCCCCGTGCCGCACTCGGGAGTAATGTGGAAGTGTTGCGTTTTATAAAATATAGCGCCGTGATGCAACCCCACAATGAATTTCAAATTCGCGACTCAAAATATAGGATGGCTTACAAGCTGCTGTAACTGGAACTTGGTTGCGAAAACAAGCTTTATTTCTAAGGGAACACGTCTCGTTAGTGGATCAACTTTGTTAGAACTAAGAACGCAAAATTCATTAGTTTATAAAACTGCGCAACACTGTAAGGTTTCCTGAAAGAAACTTGTTTTGTAATAATTTATTCCTTTCAATCTCGGTCCATAGTATTGCTGTTATTTGCGAGTTTCATTCCGACTGTGTTATAAGATTTTATACATGCAGGGATAAAACCGACCGGACTAAATAATAACGTCGTGATGCTGGCAACGATGATTTATTATATCGCTTTCCTCGACCGCCCGAATGAACCACATGAAAAATGATCTCGGTTATTGCTAGCAGCAACTCTGCAGTTGACGCTTTGTTTAAGCACAAATGACTCTCACTATGAAGTTGTTATTTCGTCCGACTTATGTTTTTACCAGATTGTGAACGAACGGGCTTGCCTGTCGCGTCGTCGCCCTCAGCTTTCGCCACACTATGATAAATTGTGTCGCACAAAATCTCGCTGTTTTAGGTTCATTGTTGTCTTCTAAGCGCACATGATTGCAATACGCTAGTCAAACAATGTTGTGTCGTTTCTTCGAAAATAAATTCGACGAAATGCTTTGTAAGCCAGTTTGAAAAGGTTCCATTAGGAATTTTCTATACTTACATCAATACTATGAGTTAGTCGTTGTTACATGCAGTTGTAAAGTTTACTAAAAAATAAGTGATTACAGACACAAATTACTTGGAGTATATTTTTAGTTTGTTTTTGACAGCCATTACTGTTTCTACCAACAAAATATGTACATAGGTATCAATGCGGCAGCCAACATTAAAACATTAGGCCTTCAAAGAAACAACTAGGTAGGACCTAAATCAACTTTTTGCGTCCTACTTAACACTGCCATTTACATAGAACGTTCAACAATGGCCTATAGTATAATGCAGTATTTATTTAAAGTTAATCAGCGTCGGAGTCGAAAACTCTGCTTTTTTGTGGCGAGACCTTTTAATTGTCAGTTCGCTTTAAACGGAGAGTGCGAAACGGTTGTGATAAGGGTTTCTTTTCTCGTCGGTGCCGGAAATTAATTGTCACCGAACGGAAAATAGGGCGAAAGTCCAATTAATTATTAGTCACTTCATTTATTTAACCCGCCTGCGCGGAGCTTCTTTCTGATATTAATGTCTAAGTGCCAGACTAATCTTAAGTCGCCCTTTAAAATAAGGGCCCGAATTTTTTCCTTCCTTAATTCTACAATGAATATTCCCGGTTGGACCACTTTCCGTAAAAGCTTTGAAAAAAATACGTACTATGTAGAAGCCCCTACATAAAATGTCACAACTGCAATGAACCCCTTTATTACTTCTTCTATATTAAAAAAAAGTTTTATTTAGCTGCGTTCGTATGTCTAACTGCTGCTTCAAAATGATGTGTTATTTAACTTTAACTTAAAATATTCCAGTCAGATCTCTGCTCGATAAACAATATCAATAAAATCCACCACTACTCCCAATTACATGAAATCTTTGCAAACAAAAAGGTCCTAATGCCAACTTTTGTGTCTAAACAAAAGTTTCGTCTAAAATTGGCAAAAGTTTGAATGAAGTGACTTAGGTAACTCGCGGCGTTTTGCGCCGTCAGCTGCGGTGATCCCACCGCCTCCTTAATGTAACGAAATAAAAAATAATATTTATTTATACGTAGGTAGATACCCAAAGAACAACGTGACATGAAAAAAGTTCGTTTAAAATCAATGCTACAGGAGTTTCTAATGACTTTTGTTTAAGTTAATATCGACTTTGTGACGGCTGCTTTTTTGGTTTCAGTAATCACTATGACCATGCATAAATTGTGTATAAAATATGAGTTTTAGGGGCAAAGTAGTACTCTTGTTTTTCGTATATAATAATATGAAAAATACAAATTAAAAGATACAAACAAGGCCAAATTTCTAGGCATATATAAGTAAACTAATATGGAACCCAAATATCGAAGAAATTGTGTGAAATTAAATTAATCTGCACATACCCACACTATTTCAGTTGACAAAAAAGTTAATACACAAACACTTACTTGGTTGCATCAGCTCTGAGGTTTGGTGTTATTTTGTGGGGTCAATCTACTGAAAAAGAGACTAATTTTAAACCGCAAAAACGATGTAGCTCTTGGCAACACTGTTGTCAGATTTTCCGCCCCTAACAGTCCGTAACGATTGCCAAAGATCTTCAAATAACAGCTGTGATCAACGGCTTAACATCCTTTATGAGGCTTGGTATGTTAAAACGGTCACCCATCCACGGACTTTGTCCTGTGGTTCCATTTAAATTTGAGTGAGATCTTGCGGCTTCACCTACGTTGATGATATTTTTATTCTCTGGTAGTCGATGTAAAATGAAAAAAATACCGATGGATTTGAGAGAGCATCTTTGTATTTTGAGGTCCCTTTCTAGTTTTTTGAAGATCTGATAAAGAACCGAGATAGAAAACGGAACTCTTCAGTAAACGATAGCAAACTTCCGGGATTGCTGAAATTGCCTGTCTGTTTATTTTTTACACCAGTTTATAACACGTACGCTGTGTGTACGATAGGTACATTGAGGTGTGGGTTTTACTATTTTTCAGTATAAAGTGAAAAATAAAAATACTTTTCATAAATAAAAAAAATAGAACCGAATTCTAAACACAAAAAGTATAAAATAACTTTAATTTCTGAAGTCGGTGTTCAAAAAACGAAGAAAGTAATACAACGTGTTCCGAAATTTAAAAAAATTGTTTAGAAGTCGGTTGTATTTTTTTTGTAAAAAAGTTTTTTTTAGTCTGTCATTTTCACAATTGCGTCAGTTATCTATACTGTTGTAATTTCGCCGTTATTTTTCTAATGCCATAATAAATGGGGTCTAGCCTATTTACAATATAAAAGAATTTACTGTTTTACAAACTAAAACTATAGATTTATATCAAGGTTAAAAGACGACCATAACATTATTATAAAGGGCATGTGATTTTATGACGTCACTGAGATCACTAATCGGCGCACAGCGTGCTAATTGCTACAATATCTCCCCGGGCGATAGTAACGTCCATTATTTTTACCTTTCGCTCTCAAAAGCTATGAGGTTCCTTGAGGTCAGCAGGGCTACGAACACGGAAGATTATCAAAAATTTATGATAACGGGGAGTCTCATGAGTTTCAAACATAGGAAATTTTTGGTTTAAACAAAAAATCTTTTTACAAAAAAAAAAAAAATACAACCGACTTCTAAAGAAAAAAACTCGGAACTCGGTGTTTTAGTTGCTTTTTCGTTTTTTGAACACCGACTTTGAAATTAAAGTTATTTTGTACTTTTTGTTTTGAAGTCGGTTGTATTTTTTTGTAAAAAGTTTTTTTGTTATTTTTCTTTTTTTAGTGGTTCACTCCCAGCTAAACTTACCTATCACAGTGTACGTGGTATAAATTGGTGTAAACAATAAACAAACATGTGATTTCAGTTATCCCGACCGATTTGCTATCATTTATAAAGAATTTAGAAGAGTTCCGTTTCCTATCTCTGCTCTTCATCAGATCTTCACCAAACTAGAAAGGGACCACGTTGAAATACTAAGATGTTCTTCCAAACCATCGTACACAATTTTTCATTTTTCATCGACAAGAGGGAATGAGAACATCATCAATGTAAACTAAGCCACGCATTATTAGGGATAACTCAAATACTAGTAGTCAGATCTCAATAAATGGGACCACACGACAAGCACCAGCTTTAGAATATAAAAAGAAACATCAAAATCGGTACACCCAGAACAAAGTTATGAGGTAGGTAACACACAAAAAATACAGTCGTATTGAGAACCTCCTCCTTTTTTGGGAGTCGGTAGAAAAGACCTAAATGCCTCAAGATTGCTCTTAGTGAGAGCAGGATAATTGGAAGTAGAAGTAGTTCTTCGTTATAGTAATCTATGGGATCCATGTATGTAAGTACGTATTGTTGGACGTCTTCCAACTGATATGGACGCCTCAACTTTGTATCTTTCCCACACTGGAATGTGTGCAAGACCTTAGTTAGTAAAATCAATTCATTTAGCAAACAATTTACCCCGCAATTTTGATTAGTCTCAAGAATCGCTGCGTCACATTCACGCTCTCCAAATTTCACGAGCTGGTAGTAAAAGCAAAATGACAATTGCAATGCGAATGGAAGTCGACAGATAAGACGGTTTATTTGTTTCCATTTGGTTTCTAATATTTACACGAATGCATGAACTCGACCGCGACGTCGAGTCTGCGAAGTTGGCAAACAAATGACATTAGCATTGCCTTAATCGACACCGCGGGAGCTATACGGACGGGCTACACCCAGTGTGTCGGGCTCACTCCACGAGCAATTTTCTTGTTTTGACAATTCCACACAATTTGAATACTGCCATCAGTATTCAGTACCAGCGCCAGTGATTATTTAAATTTTGTACCTCAACGCAAACAGAAAGCTAATCTCTTTTGTTTGTCAATTAATTTGGCAACTCGTTTTGTTGCGTATTACAGAATCTTATTATAATCCTGAAATGACAAGCACCTCCTTGATTGCTGAAGAAAGAAAGTCAAACAATTTCATAAAACATAACAGCGAAAATTTGAATGAATGGGATCCGTCTTGACTTGAAAGCATAACATTGTTAAAAATAAAAGTTTTATTTTCCAAGTCTGCTGTGACTTCTTGGTTTAAATGTTTAGATACGAACGTGTAATCGTATACGTAACAATTAATTTCAAGTAACGGAAGACACAATTCTTGATAAAACGTTAGGTATATTACAATTTCGCATTGGAGATTGTTTTAAATGAAGGCAATGAGCGCACGGGCAGTACGGCTGCGGCGCACGCTGCACGCGCTCCACTTTATTGGAGTAAAGGAAACATTTATTACATGCTAAGAGCTCCGAGCCCCTTTATGTCTATACCGTTGCCAAGGACCTAATAGAGTATAAATGTACGCGGAATGAGAGTAGATACCCACCGAACTCGTGTAACCCGGGTAACGGACCTTTTAAACCGGTGCATTTGAGCCTCTTTTGCTACATTAAATGAATAAAAAATATTTATGCATGGGAGAACAAACCCTCAGTCGCAATGTTCAGAAGCAGCAATATCGATGAATTTTATATTTCGTGACTTTAGTGTCTACTTCCAATTCGTTGGGGAAATTCGTCCCCTTCGGAGGTACTCCTCAGCCGTTGGGCACCATTATTGGATCCTGGCATCTGTGCATATAAACTTTGTTTACGAATGAAAAGTTAGAACTGATTTAAATCCTCCCCCGTGCCACTGTTTTTTCTGGTTCTAAAAGCCTTTTGTGTTCTTCTTTTTTGAATTTATTTCTTGCTGAGGTTCCCTCCACGATCAATAAAATGCGGGGCTAAATGGAGATTGCCAGAAAATATTGTTTGAACAAAACTTTGGCTATCGAGATCATTACAAATGTAAAATTTCAAATAAAAAAGTAACCTTTAAAGCTGTCAAAATTAATAAGCCGACCGTTAAATATTTAAGAACACCCAACAGCAATCAAACTTGAAGGGTTGACAAAATAATGTTTATGTAAATTAAAACAAATTATTATGTATTGGCTAGTGCCTTAGTAAGGAGCTTAGTGACGGCCGTCTGGGCTTTATCACTGACTATAAATAAGGCTCTACTGTCCAAATATCCAGGCACGAACTAATTGCCACAACTTAATCCACTAATATAAAATGGGGTAAGAGTTAAACAACTCACGTTGCTAGTACCTGCAAGTGATTTAAATATACGGGTTCCTGGGTCTTTAGTTCATTGAAACCTCAGTGCTGAGCCTGGATTTATTTGTTCTAGTTAATTAAAATTAATGTTGCAGTTTACTTTGTACCTATTTAGGTAAGCATAAGTCGAAATTAACCTTTGTGATATCTATGTCTGAAACAATTGATTTCTGAAATGTTTATTTTTGCTTTGCTCATACACAAACATATGGTTAGAGAACAAAATCTCAGCCTCATTCATAAAAAGACAAAAATCTGTGATTTTTATTTTAATGTTTATGTCAGTTCCCAACAAAACACTTTCATATCACTTTCCAACTCATTCAGAGTAACCATACCTCATATTTAGAAACAAATAAACCATTACAATAGAATTTGTATTCGTACTAAGTTACCGGATATTTTAGATTCGCAGCAGGAAAATCGGGGCCCCCTGTGGCTCGGCAGACGCGCCCGGGGCCCCAGGCAGTGGCCGCTTCCGCTCCGCCACCACGGCTATAAATACGGGGTGCGGGGCCCGCTCAGATTAATCATGGATACCACCTGTGTCTGCCCGCTACACCTGAGAGGCAAAAGCAAAAAACATTATGCCAGATTAGTGACGTCACTATACTAATATCCTTGAGTTTGTCGCTTCGTGATGAAATGTGTTGTCAGTAGCGGGAATATTTGTGGAAGTTGATTGTTTCTGGCTATTGTTTTATTAAGTTGTTATTTATTTAGGGATCCATGAATGCGCAAGTGGCATTACAAGTCTATTGATGGTCAATCTGACTGTTATTGTAGCTTCGATTCTTATAAGACACATAGGCGCGTAAAAACTTAAAAAAAAAACACCTTGATCGAGGACAGAGGCGTAGGAGATGAGTTCTTGGAAGAACTTGGGGTAGGCCTTTGTGCAGCAATCAAACAATTACGCTAAAAAAAGAAAAATATATTCAGCACAGCACACATTTTATTGCTGGGCTAATTATTTTTTCAAGCAACACATATTGTATACCTTTACTTCAGCTTATTATTGAAGGCTGAAATCCTAATTAATTATGTGAACCTTTTAAAAATACCACAAGTAGGTCGATAAAATTAAATACCAAATTAGGGTGATTAAAGTTGTATGTGTTTAACAACAGAACAAGCTGTTAGTAAAGCTCCAGGGCACTGTAATGAAAACCCTCATCTTTATCGCCCCAGGAGACTGATCGCTTGTGGTGTGTTTACGAATCATATTGAAATAACAGGGGGAAAGTTTTCCTGTTATCTTTTAGTTTTGATAACAATTACACCATTAAGTGTAAGTGAAAGGCTAAGGATACTTTCTGTGTTTTAGTTTGATATGTACATGTAAATTGGACTGCAGTCCGCAACTCTACGTTAAAGCACGTATTTTGTGTACGGGACGCATATGTCATTCAACCCACCTCAGCTCCTCTAGGAAGACCAGCACCGTCCAGGGGTTTCGTATAGTCTCACGGAGGGTACTTGGGTGTCTAAAGTACATTGCCCAGTATCCAGCGACCACTAAGCAGCTAAGAAGCAGATGAGCTGCTGTCTCTTCCTCCATGTAGGTTCTACAGGTAAAGCTGTCTTGAACTTCTAGGCATAGAGCTGTTTATCGAATAATCCGTGGCTTTTGTAACGACTGTGATTAAGTTAGTTCTAGCGCCTGTTACGTGAAGCGGCTGTCAATGTTTGTAGGATATAATATATGCATTTGTATCTGCGTAATAATGAGGACATGAAACCTTTTAGCTTTGTCTTTTTGGATTCGAAGCCAAAACCGTACATGGAAATCTGTAATCTAGTTTGATTGTCACCAAATAACTTATCAAAACACTCCCCACTCAATTTTAATAAATGAAAAACAATTGAAACATACCAAAGTATGTAATGTCAAAACATTCATTATGAGTAGTGTAGATTCCAAGTCATAAAGCATAATGTATTGTAATATTTTTGTTTACGGCTTTTGCTAATTAAAAACATTTTTCTTTGCATTGTTAACTTCGTTTTTTGTATGAGATTCCTTTATGTGTCAAAGAAGAGGCTTATACGAGAATGCAGTGGTATTATGCAGTGGTGCAAACAGGTTGTTTTTTATTTTATTTTAGTAGAATTTTAAGTGCATTCAAAAATAATGATATGCTTGTCAAAAAATACTCTGAACTCTACTATGCAGGTCAAGGAACGAGGCAGGTTATTTTTTGTTTAAAGTTAATGGAGTTGATATAATTTCATGTTGTCTAGCCCCAAATAATGACAGCTTGACATTATTAATGATTAGTATGAGAGAATTATAGGTAGGAACTAAATTATGTTTTGTGTATCGCGTGTTCGAATATTTCGTGAACGTGATTTGTGTGTATAGTGACATCTATAATAGCAAGGGAAATTACTTGATGGACCTTGTGTTTTATTTACAAGTGTATTTTAATAAGCTTCTATCAATATATATATCCTTGAATTTATTTGGAGGGATAATTGTGCCTACAACCAAAGTGGGCATGAGTTGGAGCCTATTCTATTTCCAAGAAGAATGCTTTCACGTTAATTAAGAAGCAAAAACTGTATGAGGAAACGAAATGAGCTTAATTGTCTTTTTACTGAAGATACACACGAGTTTCAGAAAGACTAATGTTGTTATCTTAAGGCATGAAGTATGTATAGGTAGGTGGTATGTTAGAAAGAGCATACAATTTTAAAGCGGTCGATTTCGTAGCGGGAACATTCTTCGGAGTCACGCTCACAGGGCGCAAAAGAATTAAAAAGCTATGAGATCGGAACGGAAGAGCAATGCGGTACGGAGAGGAAGAACAGATATGTAACAGGTAGCAATTTTTCACGAAAATTGGTAGTAATGGAAAGTTGACAATATAGGTTGGTAGATATAGCAATTTCTTGCATAAGCTATAATGTTTATGTACCAAAACCATTTTAGGGCATATAATTTACTTAAGCATTTTGAGCAATTTATTTATCTCCCGAAGTGTAATTTTAAAACACATACAATAAAATATTCTTTACTTTTAAGGGTAAAATCACATCATGTGTCACGGCCTATTTGAACCTCAATTAATAGTAGCGGAACTTTATCCAAAAGTAACTACGCAAAATTACATCCCAAAATCATGAAAAGCTAAACACAAAAACCAAGTAGGAACCTATAAAAGAGCCTCAGGAAAACCTCATTACCTTTCGCCGTAGTTACGTAGATTGAATCACGTTAGCAAATAAGTTTACAAGAAAAACATAGGGATGCAAAGAGAAAAATCTCATAGCAGGTACCCGCGAATCCGGGTATCTATCTGGGTATCCCCTACAGATTCGTCGCTGGCAAGTTTCCGATCGCGGTGCACTTACGTTAGTATAAATAAATAGGTTGGGGCATCCCTAGCTCCTCAGTGGGGCAATTAATCACGCTGACCACCTGCTCCTGTACTCTTATATCAAGGGACAATACTGTGCCGTGGCAGTGTGCTGCCAATTAGAGGTAGCATAGTAAGCTTGGATATAGTGGGGTGTGAATTAGGTATAAGCTTTTTATTATTATTGTTATTGTTTTTCTACTCGCAATCATAATACGTGTATGACCAGACGTATGAATTAACAGTAAACTCTTACATGCACCTTGATTTAGATGGCGGGAAAAGGTAACCAAGACGTTTTTTTTAAGGACGAAAAATGAGCAAATGACTTTTCGACTCTGGGCGAAGCGGAAGGAGTGTCTCTTAACCTTTACGTTCCAGGGCCGCGGTGACTCTTTCGAACCAATTTTGCAACCCTAGCTACCAAGGGTACTAATGTGTGTTATTCTTATAATTTTTTGTTATTTAACTTTTGGAATACTCAATTATTAAAAATATTTTATTTTTTATTATTTATTTCACCACCAAACATACAACTATTTTACAGGTGTCACCTATTACAATAGCGTAGTTACTTATCTCTAATACCCACAATGTTTTTTTATTGTTAAGTATAAACTTAACAATAAAAAAACTAAATCATACAATCAAATTATAGCATGTCAAGTCTACCCAATAGATAACATACAATATGCGGCTCTAGTAAGTTCATATAAAATGATCTTTGTCAAATTTGGCGTAAGTGATGAACCATGGGGCGTTTAAAAGAATATAAATGTAAAGAGAAACCATACAAGTATGACCAAAATAGGGTTGGAAATGTTTTTCACTTTCATATCGTTGTATAACATTATACGACGCCATCTTGAAAAATCAACGGTACATAGCTCTAACTTGTAATGTTATAGATTCATTCAAAGTTATCTAGCTGCTGTAGACCCACTTTGTTGGCATCCCGTAGACGTGACCTGCCCAGTTCCACTTCAGTATTTCTGCTTTGTGAGCTACGTCGACAAATTTTTTAAAAACGATCGGACAGAAGCATTAAGAATGCTGCGCTTCATCACCCGTTGGCAGACCTTGAGGTTGAACGTTTGGAAGCCACGTCCAGCATAGTTTAGTTGTATTAATCAACCCATGCTGTTACATAGTTCCGTAAAAATCCAACTCTGGCTGAGGCTTCAGGGCATTATGAATAATATTTTCTTATGTATTATTAGGTTATAAGGAGTATAAACGACCGGCGAACCTCAGTAAGGGCATTTAACCCTGAAGATGCCCAAGACATAGCCACGAACTCCTCTTATAACAACAACAGTAATGTTAAAGTATAGTCTGCCAATAAGTTCCCAAGTAAATATAATTGGGAAATATAGTAAACCAGCTTTTGCCAAATGCTTCTCCCGCTTGACTATCTGTAATTATTTAAAGGGAATATTATACTCACGGAAAACTGAAATTTAACACAGAGATAGATTATAATCAGAAGGATAATCTGTGTCGGTGTTCAATTTCACCATTTTGCCATTCTGGCAAGATTGAGTAACGAACATCCATTCAAACAACATCTAACTTTAACAATTTGGTTATTTTTTGTTGTGATATGTACCTTATCCTATGACAGTACTATAATTGTCAAACTTGACAAAACAAATAAAGACTTTGAAGCTGACATATATTAATCTATGGCTGACATAATAAAATTTGTAGAAAACAAAAATTATGAATTTTGCGTCAAAGAGCTAGTAATTCGGAACTACATAAATGTAAGCTTTAACAAATAAAAAAATTAAGAAGTTGCAAATACAAAATTTTTGGGCTTAGTAATCGACAATCAACTTCCAATTAAGTTATTATTAAATTAAATTTATATTAATTTAAAAAAAACTAGTAAGTTTGCTTTTGCTTTGTTTTGCGGCAGTCACTGCATACCATGGATATGTCGATTCTTTGCTACGGAGTAATGTTTTGGTGTGACCGGTATAAGGATATTGTGTTCAAATAGTAAAAAAGGTGCATTAGAGCTATTACCGGTACAAAAATAACTGATAGCTGCAAACCTTATTTTGTATTGTTGAAAATAAAGACTTCACCTTGTTTATCAGAAACTGCTTTATTTTGTTAAAAAGAACATGCATCTATTCAGAAAAGCATCTGAACACCGCTATAAAACGATTAGATAAGAATACAGACGTTTTATTATGTGTTCGACCATCAAAGACCGTCTTGATGCACAAAAGCATACTTTGCATGCCCCAAAAATATTTAATAAATTACCTCATGGAATTAAGGACTTTAATATTATTAAATAAAAAAAAACTAAGACATTTTTATGGGAATAATGATATTACTCGTATACGATCAATTTTAATCAATTGGGTCTTTTTTATTGTTTTAAGTTAAGTTTCTGTCTTAAGGTAAGTGACGTGTTTTGTTATAATTATTTTATTTACATAGAGTATATATATATTTTTAATAACGATTTCGTAAAAGAGTGTACACCTTTAATGTAGATTTTTGAGGATTTGTGCTTTATTCTTCCATAATACCTGTACAAATTTATTCAAACAATAACTTACCTTAGAAATAAGAATCTAAAGTGAAGCAACATTATGAGTTCTAGAACTCCCTGAACATTTTACAAGAAACAACAGGAACACAGTAACCTGTAGCTACAAATATCAAGATTCGCCCGAGACTAAGAAGCAGAGTCCGTACATACATAAGTTATACGCGTTTTGTCAGTGGCGTAGCTTGCCCTTGACGGGCCCTGTATCAAAATGTGTTGAGGGGCCCCCCAACAGTATAAAGTTTTTTACAAAAGAAACAAAAAATGCTCCAATTGAATTAAAAAAAAAAAAACAATATTTATTTTGAAACAAATAACTTTAGTTTTTTTTAACTTATCTGAATTGTATATTATTAATTCGGTGTATGTATTGTGATTTTAAACTAAATGTTTGCACAACACACAGTAGTTATATTAAAAATGTTAATAACCTATAAAGTATTATGGATAACATTTTAGGAATTTTTGCAGACACACATTCGGGGCCCCTGTAGCCTGGGGGCCCCGTATAATTGATACGGCTGATACGGCGGTAGCTACGCCCCTGCGTTTTGTGTCCATCTGCATTTCTGCAAGCAGCGCAGACGCTCGTAAATAATCCGTTGGACCTGAAAAACGTTTCAGTGAATCCAATAAAATACGTATCCGTAGAGACTACGCCGCAGTGAGCTCGTTACCACGCCTAGACGATTTATTGAGATTTGAAGGCTGAAATATTGTAGGTGTTCCATTTTAAACTCTTTTATGAAATACAACTATTCAATCCGGCTTAGAATTCAATTTCGTTCTGTACCTGTAGGGAAACGGAAATACGAGGAATTTAAAACAAAGGATTTTCACCACCGTTCTTACTTATTTCATCAAAATAATATGTCATCTCCATAGCAACCCACAAACCCAAAATACCGACGAATTCTGTTATCAGAAATTATATTTAACATTTATTTGGCAATGCTTATTTATAACTGTGTATTTTCTTTCCCAAAAGTGTTTCCTTTGAACGAGAAAATTCAATTATTATCAGTGCTGTCCAATTAATTTCCGGCGGTGCCGGAGCTGATAGTGTCGAGTAAATTATAAATTATCGAAGCAATAATTTCATACTGTTCCCATTTACTTCTAATTATGAAATAAGCCATGACTAAAAACTCTATTAAAATATAGTTATGTAACGTTAAATACATCATTAGAGGAACCTGCCTAAAACCGCCAACGTCACCAATAATATCAAAACTTTCAGGTCACGCGATAAAAGAAAATTGCACTTTTTTCTTTTTCGAATGACAGTGAGGACGAGTTGGTCTAATTTGACAGCTTAACGACCACCGAACCACGGTTAGCTCGAAAATGGAGCGAAAGCTTCACGTAAATGTGTTTCCATCGGGCTCTTTGAACCAACGTTATTTTAGAGCTTATTTACATTTAGTATCGACG
This sequence comes from Hecatera dysodea, assembly GCA_905332915.2. Lineage (NCBI taxonomy): Eukaryota > Metazoa > Arthropoda > Insecta > Lepidoptera > Noctuidae > Hecatera > Hecatera dysodea. The sequence continues at coordinate 12,023,971 of HG995298.1, read as the reverse complement.
CCACTTTGCTGACATATAATTACACACGGCGCCATACAAAGCGAAAGCTAAAATATATTCTGCTTGATCTTCATTATAAATGTGAAATCCGTTCATGGCCTGAGGCCGCCACTTGCGTTTCATGTGACATGGGACACAATGTAGTAAAGATAAGGTGTCCCCTTCCAAGCCACTGAGTCTATTGTCGATCTCTTACGCAGCTCGGCATGTTAAAAGGAGCGCCCGATAGCTCGACCGTTACAAAAGCACCCATTTTTATACGAACATATAAATTATAACATAACTAGCAGATAATTAGATACTTTCCTCGCTCTGCTAAAAGCCACAAAAGATATGACATATCGCGCCAATCTGTACAAGGTTCACGTCGAGGAACACGTGTGGTGAGAATGAAAATTTTCAAAGCAATAAAAATGATAAGTGAAATAAAAATTAGACGGCATAGTTCTTCTTTAGTGAAAATGGCTTCCTTTAGATAGAGAAAACGTATAATGGAATGCAATAACTCTTGACCGGGTGTGCGAAGAAATAACACTGTGTCATATTTCACAACCCTCCAACATTTTTATAAAAGCGGACCATCTGCTTTTGACCCCTCATTCTTTTTGTTTCTCGAATTATTTCTGTATAAGTAAAATATTAGATATCAGCGGATATAAGTTTTCCGGTGCACGTTCCGAGCCAATTCGTAATGCTAAGGCTTTTTTGTTTATTATTTGTTTTCTAAGCATCTTGTACCTATCTATACTAAAATATTTGTATAAAATTTGTCAAGAAATATTATTTAATGGAAGTTAGAATGCTCTTAAAATATTTAACAAAAGGAGTTAACCAAAACGAAGTTTTTTTTTTTGACCAACATATGTTTTCTCGATCCAACGAAGATATATTTGGACCGAGGTACACGTAGCGTTTCCACAAACCTGTTTTGAGTAAGAGATTTACTTGAATCTTGTACGTTAGCCGAGCTCGCTGCACGAACATCCGCCACAATCTGCATAGACGAGGGGTCGAGGGGTCGAGGTAGGTGCGCTTGTGTTCCGTCCAGCGCGCGCTTTGTCACTGCTATTAAGTTAGCCACTAGGGCGGCACCCGCTCAACCGTCATTCCAAATGTTTAAATCGAATGATCAGTAGCGAACCAAGTAAACGTCTTGAATTTTCTCATTTTTCCCAACCTTCATTTTATTTACAATACAATCCTTCATACTTTCCAATGTCGTCAGATCAAAAGAAATGGAACAATTACTTTTTTTACTTTTACTATTTAACGAAAGCACAAATGCTCAGTTTTATATATTTTCAACCCTGAGTAGTTTTATGTCATCCAGAAAAGAAAATCTTAGGGGCGAGCGTTCGTCGTGTCCATAAAAAAACTTCTGTGGAGTGAACGTGTAAGGAATACTCGTAAGCGTCACAGGAACCGGGGTGACTGCGGTCATTCCGCTAAACGAAGATCAGAATCGCAAGCTGTTAGCATAGAGATTGCGATCGAATGAATGCCGCCCCAAGTATTCCATCCCGAAATCGAGGGGCTCCGAATATTGCGGCCGCCCGATACAGCCCTTTTTGACTCTACTAACATTCCGCCGTGGTACTAAGCCGCCCTTTGATTTTCTTTATATCTTAAAATGCTTTCAAATTTTACGAATTTACATACGCATTTCCCCTGACGGCAATTTATAGCCACTAAAATGTCTACATATTAGCATTTTGCGATGATAAAGTGGCTGGGCATCAATCCATCGAGGCTCCACAAAAGAGATGACACAATTTTACTGAAAAAATATGACCAGTGAAATATTCGAAGCATCGATTGTTTTGTGTACTGAGGAAAACTTTCTTTGTAATTTGATCGATAGCCTTTTGTCCATTACGGACCTTTTAAAAGTTGTCGTTTGATTTCATTGTGTACTTCAACAATAATCACGAAGGTCTTTGTTCGAGAACTTTCGGTTTTGAAGAAAAAATAAATAGCCATTAATCATGCAAATGTTTTGTCTCGAGATTTATTTTATTTATCAAACGAAGGGTGAAACTGAAAGACGAGGAGTTTGTTGAATGTCGTAGCTTATGTATCGTGACTTGAAATTTGCCTATTAATAAATTGGCTTCAGTAGAGGGTGCTCGTGTTTCTCTCGTGTACTTTTTGTGGCGATCAAAATCAGATCGTAGATATTGGCGCGGGGTGGCGCGATCGCGAGCAAGCTTGCAGAAGGTGCCAATATATTTCCTGACGGTTGAACGGTCAGGTAATTGTGGCTGAAACTTATCTCAAGGGGCGGACGTGAGCGGAATACCAAATAGTTTTCAGGTCTCGCAAATTATAAACGCTGTCCTCAATGTTTAGTTTCATTGGTACAACACCAACTGAGGCGACTAAATGAATCCCGCATAATTTATCTGAGACTCGCAAAGAGCCTATCTGATTCGTTTCTGTTATTTTATTTTTAGCTCACGGTGAATTTTGTGAGATGCTTTTTACGCAAGTTAATGAGGGAAACTAAAAAAGATACTAGAAGTTTTGGCTAAGGAAAGACGAAACATCTTGATACTTTCTATTATTGAACTTTAATGTCATTTTATCAAAATTTAATTTACACGTCTTCTAGAAAAAAGTTATACTTCAACTAGACCAGCTGAACAATTATGTAGACGTGACATCGGCAGCTACAGTTACAAGTTAGTCTGCTAGAAACATTCATTTAAGTTTCATCAGTAATAAGAATGAATTAATAAAGAAGACGATCACATTTTCTACTCATTACTCCTGTCAAAGTGACAACATTCTTATTTTAGCAAAGAAAGTATAGCAACATCTCAAACGAAAGAAACTCGTGTTACTATCTAAATCGTAAACACAACTTTGATAAGAGAGAAAAAAAAAAAACTAAATTAAACCGTCCTACAGTCATCTAAAGAATTTCTTTTACTGTGAGCTTGGCAGGTGATATTTTTATTTTCTTAACAAGTCGCCAACTGGCAGCGAGTATCAAAGGTTGAAACTGTTGCCTGGATCTCACTGACGTAGACTTTGTTCGAGTTATTTACTTTAGAGCGCGCTCATTAGCTAAATGACCGTGCTTTATTGAAAGAGTAATCAAAAGTGGAATGGAACGAACTACTGAAAGATGCAGCTCCTGATTTGGGTACTTGAAAATGTAGTTCTGCCCTAAAATGCTATACTGGATTTATATTTAGGTCATTCATGTACATGATGCGGATGTTTCATGTGCATATTGATTGCAATTTGCTTAAGACATATACATATGTGAAAGAACCAACCCAGCTAAGCGATTGCCATTGTTCTTTGAAACAACCCACCAGGATTTGTGCATGGCAAGATACTGAACAGTCGAACAATGAATGGCTGTGGTTTTATTCACTAATAAGGTACATTGAAAGAAAGAAAGAAAATGTTTATTTGGTTCTCGCACAAAACAAACAAAAAAAAAAACTACTAGAAAAATAAATAACAAAAGCTGTAGATAGAATTAAAGAATTTTCTATCAATTTGTACGTAAATGTAAATATGCGAGACCAAAAAGGTTAAAAAAGAAAGGAAAGTTTAAAAGTTAAGGTTAAAGGATATGCCTATATAACTTTAAGTGGGTACAAGAAAAGAATTCGAGTAGGTAGAAGTCTACTGACCACATGGAACGCTTCTTGTAACGCACGTGCTAGAAATGAGTATATATGTATGTATGTATATTATTATAAATGTTTTTTTTTTATAATATTCTAACAGACGCACTTGCATTTTAAACTGCAAAGACCATGCACACAAACGCCTTGATAAGTTTATTGTCCAAGTTCATTAATGGATCGGCCACGGCGCCAGCGCATGTACATATAACCAAACTATATCAACTGATATAACAGTCAGAAAGCAGCTTTATTGCTTAAATAATAACTTTTGGTATAAAGTACTTTAAAGCTTCCCAAAGCGCCATTCAAGAAGTTTTTACGATTTGTAAACTAAACTACGAGCATACTCGGAAAACGGTACATAAAATATTAATTAAACTTTTAATGTGTGAAAATATGTTCCGCGTCTGTTTAATGTAGGTGAGGAGGAATAAAGGCGTGTAGATTTTTTTTTTGTATTGATGATAAACGAATTGCAATACTAATTAATATGATATATGTGATCCGAAAACAGCAAAGACCGTAAGATTGTAAAATATCGCCTGAAATTGTGATTTTGTTTTTCTTAATAAATATCACACAATGATGTATGAGAAACTATTGAGTTTGCACGCGATTTATTATACACAAAACTATTTTTTCATAAAATATCGAGAAATTATAATCTAATAAAGATTTATTACAATATTACGGAGTCTGCAATTTTCCGCTGACATATGGATATAAACCTCTTCCGTTACTGAGTGACTGACAGATTACGCACAGCTGAAACTACAGGTCGTAGAAAGCTGTTTTGCATGTAGGTGCCTCGGTGAGTGTAGGGGGAGTGAGGGGTAGTATTTTGAAGCTTAATATCTGGTTAATTTGTTCATAAAGGAATCATTGGTAATCATCTAAGGACAAATTTACCTCAGACAGATTAAATGTCTATCTCTATTCTCTTCTTAGAGATATTTTTTTTTAAATTTGTAGTACAATAGTCAAATAAAATAAAAAATGGCGTGGAAACAGTTATTTTTAACTTGTTTTTGCTGGATCGATCAGGGCAGTTTTGGTTCGAAAAATTTCACGATAGTCCGAATAAAGTTCGGATGTTAAAAAAATATGATCTATTACCAAATTAAATTTTATTTAACAGACAGTTATAGAGAGTGTCACAAAATTTTCTTCTACAAAAAAAAAAGTACGAGTTGATACTAGCGTAAAGAGTTCCGAACGAATATTTTTTTTTTACTTTAAAACCATAACCATATATATCTACGGACTTTCCTGCGATCTATAAGTAAAGAGAGCCTATTATTTGGATCACTGGGCATTTTAAAGGACAATGGCAGGCTTGTATGGGAGTTTAGTACCGCTAATAATATTTCGTGTTTTGGGATGTTTTTTGTTTTAATTGGAAGGTAATGTGATAGACAAGCCCTTTTTAAATTCCTAGATTTTTAGAACTTGGGACGTAGAAGTTATAATCAATTTTATTTTTAAGGTTATGTTGGTACTAGTGTTACATATGGGTACATAATTTAGTGTTTTAATAACCAATAAGTATGTAGATTGAGATGAGGATCGTAACTACTCAGTTGGGGTGCATTAGGAGATACCTACCTATGTTGTCCAGCAGCGGACTGCAACAGTTTGATAATGATGAAGTTCTGATGGGTCGTCGATTGTAGATAAACAAAACAATAGGTACTTTGTTTTCGTAAGCATTATTTTATTTCATTGTACTTTCAATTAATTTATTCTTAGTATTACTTCATCTTAAAAGGGGGCAGGTTGGCGGCCCCTCATGGCGAGCATAGCTTAGGTACCAAATAACACTCATTACACGTGAGCAGCATCCCATTGTTCTTAAATAATAATAACAATTCGCTTAATTACTCAGATTCACAAACCAAAATCAAAAACAACAGCAAATAATTGAATTCAATGACAGATTTTTTTACCTGTCAATAAATAATTACCATATGAACAAAAAAACATTGCTAACAGAAATTGCATAATCGTTGCATAAAATCATAATAGTTTACGATTCGATGAAATAAAACATTGCTATCATTAAATCGTAAACTATTATGATTTTATGCAACGATTATGCGTTCATAGGTATAATATATAAGTGTTTAATCATATTTAATGTTATTTCTATTTCTAAATAATTAATTATCGTTTCGATATTCGTGTTATTTTTTATTGGCAACCCCTAAAAACATAACTGCGTTTAGTTTACGATAGTATTACGTTTAGTTATTAAAATCTTTTTATTTATATTATCAACTAGCTTCTGCCAGCGACTTCGTCCGCATGGAATAAATACTTTACCCCCGATTTCGAAACTCTCAGCCCGATCGGTTTAAAATTGACAAAGTTTCATACAAACGTTCATCCCCTATTTTATCCCCTTGGGGGTTGAATTAATCAAAATCCTTTTTTAGCGGATGCCTACGTCATAACATCTACTCCTGCATGCCAAATTTCAGCCCGATCCGTTCAGTGGTTTGGGCTGTGCATTGATAGATCACTATGTGTGTGTGAAATATGTACAACTTACAACAAAAAAAGAAAATAATGAAAATAAAGCTAAAATGCCTGTGCAAAATTATATTATAATAACCTATACCTACTTCACTTAAAAATAAATACCTATAACTACGTATAACTAATTAATAAAATAACTACTAATTAATAAAAGTATCTACGCTTTTACCTACTTAATACTAAAAAAACAGAACATAAATTAGCCAAAACTCACCTATCGGTATCTAAAAATCTATGCTCCTACTTCTACTACTACTTCACCTAAAAAGAAATAAAATTGAAACTATTAATAATTTGTAATTTGAACGAATATTTAAACATTACCAAAATAACTAATAAGTACCTATTTTATAAAATAGCAACAAAAGTTACACAAAAATAATCACAATAACATCTTACAGCATGATTCAGTATTAAAGCGCGACGGCGCGATGGCTTATTATTGTATTAATGTATAAGTTTGGTGTTTCTATGATTCTTTTTTATTGAATAGGTAATAATGTTAACTTTTTTTAAATAAGGGATGAGTGAGAGTATTATAAACGTAAGAGTAAACAAATATAATCAGAAAGCTCCGAACTGCTAAGCTATCGGGAGTTACACGTGTTATTGTGAGTCAACCATAAAAGATAGACATATGCTGTTTCGGGATATTTCTTAGATAATTTTATGTAAAACATTTCTGTAATACATGATTTCTATGTAACTTTAACCATTAAGGCTACACACGCGACGGAAGCTTAAAAAATGGAGTAACTTCTCCCGTTTTCCCAACATTTCCCTTCACTGCTCTGCTCCTATTGATAGTAGCGTGATGAAAAGTATACTATAACCTGCCCAGGAGTATGAAGAATAATTGCACCAAGTTTCGTTAAAATCGGTCGAGTAGTTTTTGTTTCTATAAAGAACATACAGACAGACAGACAGACAAAAATTTTACTGATTGCATTTTTGGCACCAGTATCGATCACTAATCACCCCCTGATAGTTATTTTGAAAATATATTCCTTGTACAGAATTGACCTCTCTACAAATTAATTATAAGTACCTATAGATTAATCCGAAGTTCTAAAAATAGCACACATACGTGAAAATGTATGGCTTAATTCCCTTAATAAGTGGTACAAATTCTTGTGCCATTCTCCTTTTCGCGTATTTTCTTTTAAAAAAAATGTTATGGCACATGGCACAGTTTAAAACTTTATTTACTTGATTTTTTATTAGTAGAAAAAGATTTACGTTAGGAGAACAGAAGTACATTATACTTGTACGAAATTGCAACAGTATCGTCCAGTAGATTCAGACTGATAGACAGACTGACACGCGCACGTATCCGTGATACTATAAGAGTTCAGATTTTTCATAAATGTGGGCGTTCGGAACCCTTAAAAACACAGGTCCGCCTAAACACGACTTTGGCAGTTTACTTTAGCAACTTACCACCACATTTCCAATCAAGGCAAGGCAATCAACAAAACAAAACAAATCACAATAAAATGCTTTATTTAAATGTAATATGATCCAGATATAATTCGGTTGTAATGCGGGGCGGGCGCGGAGGGACGCAGTGGAAACAAAACCGATATACGCTTATTCCCTGACAGCTGAGCTCTTAGGTGATTGTGGCGGAAACTTTTATCGGATGTTGAACGTGAGCGAAATAGCGATTCCCGTGAGTTCACCTGTTTACACCGACAACATGTGCCCTCTGGAAGAGATAAGACCTCGCGACGTACAAGGATATTGTGCACCTATTTGTTAGCCCTTAAAAGAACAACTGTGTGAAGTTTTTACGATACTTTGATTTTCCTTTAATTGGTCTTTGTTCACTCTATTGTTTAGAGTAACAACATTTGCCCTCTGTAAAATATTATAATATAAGACCATGCAACATACAAACCTGATGTCTGTGTACCTATTTTTTAGTCTTAAAATAACAATTGTGTGAAGTAATGTTTCGCTTATGCAGTTAGTTTTTTAAGGAGATAGTTTATGTTTTCTTTATTATTTAGGACGCTTATCTGTGTTGACGGACAAGTAAATGTGTACGTATTGCATATACCTTTAGATTATCTGATATACCTTTAAAATAATGTTATATTGTGAGATTTTGATTGCGATAGTTCGTTTGTTCAGTTAGTTTTTTCTAAATAAATAGTTACGGATTGTTAAAAAAAAATCACCAAAAAATTCTATTTCACTGCATTAAATACCTACGACTAAAAAGTGGTACTGATTTGTAAAAAATAAAACGTTGAAATACTACATATATGAAAATTGATTTTAATGCTATTTTTTGGCTTTTTCTGTACATTTTCCTTCCAGTAACTTTGTCTCCGCTGTAGCTTTTAGCTTCCCACACCCAAACATGTCAGTTTACTATCAATAACGCGTCATTTTATCACATAAACTGTATAAGCCTTATGAACTATAAAGCCAAACAATTGAATTATTATTTCACCATCAAGTGCTGCAGAGATAGCGTGGAATATAATAAACAATTCTGTTATAACAGTTGCGTATTATTTGCATAATCCATTTTATTCTGGGACTTTTGCCAACTCACAAACATTAACTTCAAGTAACTCAATGCATAAAGCGAATAAATTAATGATTTTGCATTCATAACAAAATTAAGTCTTTTCGCCTATTAGTGATGCTTCGAATAATGCAATATGATTTCTGCTTTCACAGTGGATACTTTTCGCAGGATATCTGAAGCGCGCAGGGGCCGCGGTGGCATGTTAAAGGCAGATCTAATAAAATATCGATATCATTCTTCGCATCGCTTCTCACGTTACATTCATGCTTGTTATACGCTTGCAGGGTCTTTGTAGGCCTTATATTACACAGTCAGACCTTCTATAAAAATCTTGGCTAGTCTATACTAATGTTATAAAGAGGGAAGATTTGATTGTTTGTTTGTATTGAATAGTCTCTGAAACAACTGAACCGATTTGAAAAAATATACTGTTGGGAAGCTACGCTATCCCCAGGTGACATAGGCTATATTTTACTCCCATATTCCCCCAGGAACGGGAACTGCGCGGGTGAAACCGTATGTATAAAATAAAATAAAAAAGCCTTTTATTTCTTGCTTAAAAATTACAACTACTGCATGCAATCATATTACATCATTATATCCAATCAAGTTTAAAATTACAATTTTAATTCAATAAATAATAATAGCATTGCACATTTCGTTTATTTACGTTCATGTATTTTAACATTTACATATTTTGTATCGTTTTGAGTTTCAAAAACAAGAACCCCTCCTCTTAGAAGGCGAAGGCATCCTCCAGAGATGACCAGCGGTATATGTATATCTTTTGCTGTACTTGTCCAGCGACCTTAATAATGCCATCAATCCAAAGAGCCATGGGCCTTCTTCTATCTATACTAATATTATAAAGCTGAAGAGTTTGTTTGTTTGTTTGTTTGAACGCGCTAATCTCAGGAACTACTGGTTCGAATTGAAAAATTCCTTTTGGGTAGACCATTTATCGAGGAAGGCTTTAGGCTATATATCATCACGCTTAAGCCAATAGGAGCGGAGCAGCGATAAAAAATGTTTTAAAATCGGGGATTCCACGGGGACGAAGTCGCGGGCAGCAGCTTGTGTAATATAATATTATAGATGTAAAATAAGTATTTTTCTATTATTGTTAATGTATACATAACATATATTTGGTAAATTTACAAGGCAAAAACCGGATCTTAACAGATATTTCTGAAAACATAAACCAAACTTTCGTGAACTGGAGACAGGTAATTAAGAAAGTTTTTCATGTGTTATAGTTTTTCTACCTATTATTAATTTACTGTTCTAATAAGAAGTTTGAAAGCGTAAAAGCATTTCTGCTTAAAAAAATCAAGTAAATCTTACATTCGTTTTTCTTATTTTTTTACTGTTGTTACTAATCAAGAGTAATCGAACCAGATGACATGTAAGACTTAACCAAGCTGAACAAAAGACCTAACACTATTAAAATACAAATGCAGTGGGAATATAAATTATACAAAATATAAAGTTCAGTTTAGCCCCTTAGCAAGTAGTGCATGGCGGTATAAATAGGATGATAAATATTTCAGCAGGTTTGGGATTGCGTTGAAAATAAGCTGAGCGTTTTAGAAACAAATATTTGAGTTCTTTTTATTGATGCACTTCTTTATGCCAAAAATAGGTTAACACAAACTATACTAAATGTAGGGTAAAATACTCAAGTTTTGGTGGATGGCTAAATCCGAATGCATGACGAATATCAAAAAACAATCAAAGGAGTCTCGAGCCATACCATAGGAGCCCAGCCAGATTTTGATGAAAACTAAAACTGTATAATTGGATTTTTCTAATATTCCTAACCAGGAAGTGAACCGGCTGATTTTGGAAAAAATCTACACTACACTATTCTAATTAAGGATTAAATTCTGGGAAGTAAATAACACATGGCAAGCTAAACGGAAACGCTCATTATTAACAAAATGCTTTTTTTAGTGAAAAAAAGTCATCAACTGATAAATTTAAAAAATCGAAATCTGCATAGATTTCCAGAAGAAGGAGACTTTTTTGGAAAAGTACTAAAAGTCGTTATCTAGATGACTTATTTGCCAAAATCCACTTTTGATTCGACAAATACACTATAGTTATCTACCATATTCCAACACTTTATTGTAATAACACGGGATCGAAAAAGGACACAAAATGGAACATCTACTTTGTCAAAAATCTCTGTACGAAAATATAACTTATCCACATTTTCGTATTTTATACTTATAGCTTGAAGCGAGCAAAAGAGAATAGTATTTCCCGAGATCCCAAGTATTACGGCTCGGTAAAATGTGCGGCCCATGCACAGTGCAGCTCGGAGCAAGTCGAGTGAGACGTAGGTGAGCGCGGGTGTTCTCTTTCGATCGCGGAGCTCAAGATATCTGTAATGGCCACTCGAGCTATCTGCTCAACCGTTATTCTCAACAAATCTTCCATATTGCGGCCAACCGGAGCTCAATCAATACTGTGCAACGCGCGTATAGTTTGTTTTCTATTTTGAATTTGTTTACCTCCCGGCTTCAGTCACGACGTGTTTTGCTGTGTTGCAGTTTTGAACTGAATACCAATATTTTCGTACTTAAAGTCTTTCGTTGTTTATGAAGTTTATTGCTAGTTTTGTGCAGATATTTTCATTTTCTGTTCACGTTGCGATAGGATTATTAGATTTACTTTAGGTATTCGAACGTTCAATAAAACGTATCTCCGTTCGATGCAATTACATAAATGTCTGATAAGTCAAATCTGGAAACTGACTAGACGCTGTTCGTAGACGCGCAGAGCGAGACTTTACCCAGCGTCCATAAGTTTTTGTACTTTCTCATTGGAGCACTGAACAAGTGAAATTAAGATAATGTTCTAATGGGTCGCATAAAGGAAAGTTATAATATCCAGAAGCACATTCGTTGCTATGGAGGTGGCCTGCTTTGTTTCCGACTTCACAAACTTTTCCCTGTTACATTGTTCACTTTGTTGGGAATCGCTACTACACTTTATGGATTGGTAGGTATCTATTTGTTTTCTGTTTGCACGTACACGGACAAAAAGCATTTTGTTGATGAGATAGAAATATTTGATGTTGCTATTAATGGGATACTTTTAGTTGTTATAGTTTTTTATTAGTTGTTATTGGGTGGAAGGTGTTGTTTACGACGGCACCTGGATTAAGTGGAGCCGTTAGAGAAGTGACGGAGGGGCTCCGGTGGCGAAGGGGAGGCGGCGAGGTGAATAATTGCCGCAATCAGTGCCAAGCCAACTAAGCGATGATCAGACCGACTCGGAGCAAACTTGCCGATTACTTGTTCTCATATCATCATTTCTTGTTGAATTGTAATAAACTTGTAATTACTATATTATGTGGCTTTTTAAAATCATTGATGCAATAGCTAAAATCATGTTGTTTTACCGATTTATTTTTTGTATTCTAACTTTTGAATAGAATTTTTAAATACAGTGTTATTTTACTAAATGAAAATAATAAGGATACATTAAATAAAGTATATAAAATACGTTAAAATTGTGTAGATAGGTAGGTAGGATACCTATCTTAACAATTTTAACGTATTTGATATGCTTTTTTGGTGGAATTTCCTGAATGAGGAAACAGACAAATACACACAAATTTTTGGCATCATAATGTTAATAGGACATAGGAAGTCCCTAAGTTTCGCTTAAATCGTGTTCTGTTTATTTAGTAGATCAGAATGCCGTGAATCGTGTTTTGAGAGCGACTAAATCGGCTAATTAACCGACTATACGCACATTACCCGTGTAAACAAGCTCTATAATATTATTTCAAGCTAAATATCTGTAAATATCAATAATCGAGTCAAAAACTTTTGAAGCGCTATTAAATAAATTAATTAATATCGATGAAGAAAATGATCGATGAGGTACACATGAGTATCAAAGTGGAACTGGATTCTGTTTACCAGTAAAGGACAATGTTTACCAAATAAATTACCGCAAAGTAAACGTGGAAAATTAGTTACTCGTTCGCAATAGTCGTTTAATTTATTACTACGAAACGTTTAAAACTCTGAAGTACCTGCATATTAAAGTTAGGTGTTGAACAAAGCTAATCAAAAGATAAGGCACATACATCATGTAGTGAAGTTAGCAACGGGTGCTAGAGTCAGGCCGTTTTTATGGTCCAAGTTGGCGGCACAATGCCTTGGAATGTGCGAAGTAAACACTTAACTGCAGGTTTACTTGTCGTAATGCAGTGCAAGTTTCGCCGCGCGCTCGACCACGACCACGGGACCACGGCACCACGGCACAACTCGCCTGCAAAGTTTTATGGTTGCAGTTTTAATGTGGACTAAGCTCCGGTGACTCCGCTGAGGTTGCGAGGGCCCGCTCTTCTCGCTACGGCTCGGACATCAAATTTCAACTTAATTTTTTTCGCTCCAACTTTGCGGAATAACAGTTTCCAGAGGAAATTGTGCTATATACGCTAATGAGAAGACCGCTAGGCTAACTTTTCCTTTGACAACTCTACAATTTGAAATAACGATTTCTATTTAATAAAATTCATTTGACAAATAGTGACGCTAAAAGTTCACTTGTTAGTGCGGTGATAAATCTGTCCAACAAGTCATAATGTAGTCATTAATAACTAACTTCGGGTGTATAATGTTAGTTGGCGTATTTCAGCCACATAGCTTTGCGTTTGTTTTCGTTACATAAAAGAGAGTAATATAGCTTTTTATTTTTCGAAGCTCGCTTAAATAAGAATAATTTAACGATTACCAGTATTTAATAGAGCAGAAAAAGAATTAAAGTGGCCCTTTAAGATGATTTTAAAGTAACCTAAAATAAATAGCGAATGTTCACGTAACGGTCGGTGAGTCAGGCAAGTTGGAAAGTAAATGGTATTAGCATCGTCTAATCACTACCTGGGGAGCTCTCCGTCTAGCTCCGAACGGCTTCCGACGTTTCAGAGCCGTTCCCGTACACTTGCTTGCCCGTTCTGGGAGCCTTCTTGAATGCAAATAAGCATTAGGAACGCCTTTACAACATTGAGACGCTCTTTATTGGGCCTGTTCGAGCATATAAACCGGCGGTTCCGCAAACATTCTGCTCCACGCACCTCCCCTAAAACAAGCGACACTCCCGCACTCCAGGTAAAGCCTCCAATATTCCTAATTAAAAATTTTACTTAAAAAAGAGTAATGAAGATGAACTCCACCGAAACAAAATCTTATCAGAGCTGGAGGACAAAAATCAAGAAATGCAAATTCAACGGGAAAGGCGAACTTAAGTGGAGCTGTAAATGTAATTAGATTTTCAAGTTTACAAAGACAAGAGCGCTCAGGTTGGTAGATTTACTGCTGGCTGACCCACCTCCCCGTAGAGAACGATAAATGAGACGCCGCGAGGTAGCGATACTAATTATCCTATAGGTAGACGTGTTACACCGTCCACGTTCCCTCTAAATCTTGTTAGCGGTCGGAGGTGCAATTCTGATAAATGCAATTGCTGTGATAATTTACAACGAGTCCCACAACGCAGAACTTAATTATACCTATCGCTTCACTTCTTGTATTTTAATGCTACTGTGACTTAAATTATATTTTTTTATTCAGATACAAAAAGAGCTAGGTTTGCTGCGAATTTTACAAGGTAGTTAGTCACCACCATACATTTTTCAAGTAAAGTTAGTTTTTACAATATGTTTTGGCACTTTGGTGCTCATGTTCGGTTCTTTTTTCATATCTGACACTTTTAGTCTATCTTTAATGGTTCCATATTTGCCAATTTGTATACTTTACATAGACCATGTAACAAGGTATTTACAAATAGGTACATAATTTGTTTTACCAACCACTTCAAAAATAAAAGGCGGTTTAGTCTGGGAAAAATTGCTTAGTTATAACAGTTTTTACAGAGGTGAAATATTTAGCTTAATTTAGGGACTTTAAAGAGGTCTCCTGAATTTAAACTCTTTGTTCTAAGACTAAAACACCTAACACTTTACCAGTTACCTAATCAAATTAAAAACTAGAAAGTTCAGCGTCGCTGTTTTCTAACTCGCCAATGTATAATAATATTATATAATTAGGTTTCCATTACATGACTTGTAGTAGCGAAAAAATAATACGAAACTTTCTATTGGATTTTTTCTTTGTCCTACTGTTTTTAGTTACGATTTACTATTCCTAGCTCGTGCATCGTGGACATTGTTTGATAAGGTTTCTAGAAATAACACTGAATACAGTAAACAATGCAGTGGATTTTAAGGGAATGCATAGAGCACTGATTCCAATACAAAAACCGTGGTGGCACGAGAGACAAATCCTTTTTTTGTGGTCAGTAAAAATGGGACAAATAAAGATATAATAAATACACTTTGATGCAAACGTCCCAAGAAATCGGTTCACCATTGTCACGTACGTCTATGGTAAATCGGACAACGACTCGACGACTATGAGTATAATTGACACAAGAACAATTGACAGATACAAATCAGTGAACAATTTAAAGCGTTCGTTTGCGTTAGGCCTAAAGGAACCGGCAAATGTTAAATGTGAACCTGTACAGAGTAAGGCTTGCGGGGTGGAAGGAATTACACTTGAATAATTGCCGCAATCACTCGATGGTGACTGACAAACGTACGGGCCTTAAACTTTGAAGGAAGTCTTTGGTTCAGACCGTAATGTTGGCGTAAGAGGGTAGATTTTTATTAGATTCTTATTAGATGCATGTTTTTTTTTTTTTTTGTTTTATAATGTTTAGGAAATGAGTTTCACATAATTATTTGAGTACCTAGAAAGGTTCTAGACTATTAGAGCGAATTTGGACTTAAAAACTTTTTTTTTATTAAAAACTTGTCACATTTTCTAACTGCAAAAAGCAAGCTAGATAATGCCACCTTCCATGGCTTTAGCGTTAAACTTTCCGTTGTAGACTGAATTTTTTGCCGATATTTATGAGCAGATATAACAGCGTGCCATGATGTGGTGACCGTATTGATTGCTATTGATAGGTTAGTAGTTCATCGCGTCCGACTATAACCTCATTCATGGAGTTGACTGCAACGATAACTTGAACAACGACACACAGCACAAACTTACTCCGTTTAACATCATTTCAATTTACACCCAATTAGTTAACGTTTGTTAGTACGTAATCAATTTATATTTCACTAAATTATGTAGTAATGAATTTGTGGTTTTAGTATTTAATATTATTATTTGCTCATTTTAACGATATTTGACTCCCTAATTTGTTAAATATTAACACAAACGTAACACCAGTTAGGCGTAGCTTGTTTGGCGATTCTATTTGCTATGTCCCGTATTTAGGATTTCGATAAATATTGGTGTATTTTTTTTTCGATATAAAAGCGAATTTAATGTAGCCCATTTCGTAAGACAAAACACGAAAAGCTTTTTATGCAAATAGTAGAATAAGAGTTCAGACATCTTATACAAGTTGTTTGTTTGTAAAACGGACCGTGACGCCAAGTCCGGGGCGACCGACGACGCCGCCTTCGATCAAACAGGGTCATATATATATTTTTTAGAGCATGCTATATAGCGAGACGGACTTAACGGTAATAAATAATGATTTGGTGCAAAGGAACGTTTCACTAAATCTAATAAAATACGTATCCGCAGAGACTGCACCGCACTGAACTCGTTACCACATCTAGACAATTTATTAGGATTTACGAGGTACCCACGAGTTTGGATGGTCGTTCTAAAAGTTCTATAAACGGACAAAACGCTCTAGCACTTTTCATTCAGATCGAATATGAAATAGGAAATCAATTCCAAAAATGAGCAACGGAATACGTTCAATAAATGTCGTAAACGCTCACATCCTTTCCCTCTTTTAAACGTTTTCCGCTAGTTGCTCGAGCTCGTGATTTAAAGTTTCTCAAGCCACAAACTTCAACCCAAAACGTGATCTTTACTCTCAGCTTCGACTTTCTTTCATATTAAATTAGTGGTTCTTTGTGATCATAACATGAATCTAAGAAATATTACGGTCATCTTTTCTTATCGCAACATATTGGTTTTATTATAAAACATTCTTCAAAATAATTTGGAGTTGAAATTGAAATAATATCGGAGACGAACACGGCGTATGCGATTTCCAATTATCGATGTGCGCTGACTGTTCGTACGGTATTGCAAGTCTGTATGACGAGAAATATTTCGCTCAGGTTTCATACGAGTACCTTCCGAGGAAATGTACGTCCGTGTACTGCACGTGGCGAGCTCTAATCTTGCGTTATTTGAAACTCAAGAAATTTCACTAACGGAACGTGAAAAGTTTCTCCTTCCATTATTTATGATTCAGCACAGAATATAAATTTGATTGAAAGAAAAGAAACATAACTATAGAAGTTGACGAAACTTTGCGCTCATGTATTCTAGAAGCAGTTATTTTAGTCGCCCATGAGTGATATAACAGAACAAGTATAGCTACCTAAAAGTTTGGTGAGCAAGTTTCGCCAAGTTTGCTGAACAGAATTATGAATATTCACAAACGCCCCGGGATTCCTCACGTGCGGAAACTCTTTTAATAGCGCGTTAAGTGTTGGTGAGTAAGTTAATATATAGTTGCTTTTGGATACTAAAGAATCTTAATATGACGTCATAATTCTTCTTTAAAAGAAGAGCATCGTAGAAGGAGTTTTATATAGTTCTCAAGCATACTCTTCGTCGTACGTTATTAATTAATTATGTGTAGTGTTTCAGGCTGCTGAGCAGATATTTCCACAACAGTCTTCCAGCAATGATACACATATTGCTATGCCATTGCCTTGACAAAAACTAGGCTAGCTGTTTATTTATCCAATGGGAGCTACTCTACTACATGTATAACTCCAACTCTCGTTCTTCCCTAAAACACCAAATCTTCCATATCCAATTTAAGAGGCGTAGCTAAGTTAAAATATGTTCAACGTTTACCAATAACTATTAAAAGAGTTATAAGTACAGCAAGCTGCACGGCATGCGGCAGTAGTTGATCGTCCATCGCCTTAAGAGAATTGGTTGCGTTAAGTAATTCACTTTCCGCAGTTGATAGCGTAAGTAACACTAGTAACTTGGACTGACTTACCGCACTATTTGCGTCTTGTGTGTCCTGATTTCCATTGTCTTATAAATTGTTCAAGATTTTCGTCTTGTAGATATTATGAGTCTCTTGAATTCTCTGTTCCTGCTATAGAATTCCTTATATTCTCTGGCTTGTCATGGACATTTATGACGAAATATAAGATGTGTAATGATGTAGAAACTATCAAATACTTATTGAAACTACAGCCCGTGTATAAAACTATATCTAAGTACAATGTTACCAAACAAACAGCCAAAAATCACGTACAATTATATCATAAAGGCGAGACACAATAACACACAATTATGAACATTTCAAATTCGGTGTTTGGTCACGAAACGTACCTAATGAGTTGTAAAATTGATACAGTATACCGGACTTCAAACACTGGAATCACGATGAAAATCATAGGTATAATATTTACAATCACGTTGTGCCCTGCAAACAGATAAATTGAGTACAAAATAGTCCACAGCAAAGCGGATACAGTCCTCGCATGAAACAAACAGTCGAGGTTTATGCAAATTGGGCTCCTTTGTATTTTGCTGGATTAAAATATAGTGGGAATTAGTTCCGTGTCAGATATCCGACCAGCGGCCAACTCGGCCCACTTGATTTTATTGCGCGCTACTTTATTTGAAGCGTTTCCGCCATTACTTTGAATGAAGAAGGTGCAATTAAACTGGATGGTGATGCACACTCGATGATACCGAACGCGTTATTGGCTACAGCCATTTATGGCAGCGCATCGCTAACGTTTTAAATATTATGTTTGCTATAATAGCAATCGAATAACATTTTTTTCTGTTGTTGAAAGCAACTGTTTTACTTAATTTAAGTGCAAAAGGAGTTGTTCCGTGTAAATATATGCATACTTTCCTATTTCTGCGGCTGAGAGCATTGCTGCGATCCGGTTTGTAGAATATGGGTGCCGGATAAATTACAAGCTCAGGAAACTTTTCTTCTTAATGTGATGCAACACGTCCATAATTATAAATGATTTTATTTTGTATATAAATGTATAGGTTATAATAATTTTACACGTCAATTTTAAGGTCATTATATAAAATATTAGGGTATTTCCTAACTAAGTACCCGGAGCAGAAACACCGAAGTAAACTCAGAGGTCAAAATTTAAAAAAAACTTTTATCTGTGAGTTTACATACAGTTATAACAGGTTAATTATTTTTAAAAGATACATTCGTGTAACACAACCAACGCAAAGCCTAAAAAATCGGGAAATATTAACTACACCATGCATTCATGTGAACTGAACATCTTAGTTAATGGTGGTTTTTAATGACGAGTACCTACAATGACCCCTTTTTACACGACTGCTCAAAAGAAGTAGTGTTGTGTTTTCCGGGTTCTAAATATGTTGTTTTCATGATAAGTAAAGGGCTGCCTTTTAAGTCGTGTCATTTACAAACTTCCCGCAATTATTTGAATTTAGAATTCGAAAACAAAAGATTTTTTTTGATCGGTCTAATAGTTTTATTTGTAGCGTCTATTCAAAAGTGACAAGTCGGTTGTAAAAATGGAAATATCAAAGGAAATTATGCGTGCGATAATTTTCTACAATTTTCAAAGGGGTCAGTGCTTTGAGAAGATAATTTTTTTTGTTCAGTGATGCAGCACGCTGGTATTTAGAATGTCAACGTGGGCACTCTAGCTTTAGTGACAATCCACGTGAAGGTCGTCCAAAAACCGCTATTACCCAAGAGAATATCGACGCCGTGCGGCAGCTAATCGTCGAAGATCGTCATGTGACATACCGTAAAAAGGCAACCGTGGGCATTACAGGCACTACTATCCAAAAAATCCTGCACGATGAACTCGGCGTAAGAAAGTTGATAACTCGTTGGATACCACATTTGCTTAGGGTAGACCAAAAAACAGCCTGTGTTAGATGGTGTCGCAAAACTCTGCAGCGATTCAACCAAGGAGAGTCAAAACACGATTTTGATATGCTTAGTGGTGACGAGTCAAGGATGATTAATAAAAGTAATTTAATTGTTTACGATTCAAATTCAAAGCAGCAGTCAAGTGTCTGGGTCTTCCAAGATGAGCACTTTAAAAAAATGGTTGCCTCGTTTGTGGAAAAGGGTGGTCACATCGCCACTATTGTACTAGAAGATCGCAAGACGGTATATTATACCACTGTTTGTTTGCCACAAGTCATCACAGAGTTTCGAAAAAACAACTCGTCGTCGTCTCGTCGTATGATACTGCACCATGACGAGAGCCCTAACAATTTTTTGCATACCCCAAAATTAAGCAACGTCTTCGTGGTCAACGTTTCAGCTCACCCGAAGAAGCTGTTGACGACTTGACGCATACAAATCCGCCATTTTGACAACCCCCACTTCGGAGAGGAATAAATGTTTTAAAAACTGGTTCGAACGCATGCAAAAGTGTATTACATGTATATCGCGGAGAATAGGGTAGTTGACTAAAAAAGTCTAATTAGTCCGTCTGATAGATTCTGATAGATCCAAAAAACGTTGGACACGTATTTTTTCTTTTTTCACATAAATAAAAAATGAAGACGATACATTGCGTTGAAAACTCGTGTGACGTCACTACTCGCTACAATTTTTACCGGGGCGTGACGTCACACGCTCCCACTCCTGATCTTTGATGCTTTGTATCTTCGTCAGTTTTTATAGATTTGATAAAGGAAAAAATACGTCTCCAATATTTTTCTATAATCTAACTGACGGACTAAACATAATCATATATTTTTTACTCAGGCAACATCCCTATTATTCGAAAAACAATAAATGGTAATAATCTATTAAATTTTATTAGATCGTCTATACTTATTTCAAACGACACAATAAAAGGCAGCTCTACTAAAGGTAGACTACATATATTAAAAGGTAGACTACATATACTATCATTGTCTAAAGCGTGCTTAGACATAGCAAAAAAATTTTGAAATAAAAAAAAAAACACGCCTGCCAATTCAAAAAGTGAACTAAAAAATTAAAATCAAGATAGATAATAATGTTTTCATTGCAGTCGGGGCATGGTTCCTTTGAACTGAAAGAACTATTCTTTACAGGTCCCAGGTTTTTAATTATTTTTATTTTTTTTAAGGTCATGCGTACCATCTGTTACACGTTGTATATCTACCTATGTACATGTACATACCTACATTATAATTCAGCTCATACTGTATACTGTACCTACTCCATTATTTCTATTGGTCACTATATTGGAATCAATAGAAACATAGTGTATTTGTTGAGTAAGACCAATAGAAAGTGTATTTTTAAGTGTGTATTTCTTAAGAACACATCACTTTTATAAGATACTCGATTAAAACACGCTTGTTGGTATAGACTGGCATTTTGACTCATTTTTACTGTCTAGAATAACCAAAGCTAACGATAACACGCCTTCGTCTACAGTCTAAGATTTACAGCATCTACTGTAACAGGTTCAGAATAATTTTCGATCCCGACGGCTATATCGTAAACATGAAAACTCATATTCAAACCGCTCTTATTTCTCAGTCTAATGATGTTGAATGATGCGACAAACCCTGCATATTCAAGATAGACCGGCCCATCATTTAAAAAAATGGTTTTCCTTTCATACCCCCTTCGCATAAAGGTTCCCCTTCGTTATTCAAAGAGACTTTTAGTGTTGGTCGGCGGCGAGTCAACGTTATTGAAATGGTGGCAGTCTGGGTGAATTATCTCCCTTCTTCATTTACTTTCTATACTGTATTCTTTGGTTCTGGCTTGAAATGGAAACGAATATTTTAGATATCTAAAGGTATTTTTTTCTTTTGTAAATCCGCTTCGATTCGTGCTATTCATGTAAAAATTAAGTTGGAGTTCGTTTAAAAAGCGTACTTTGGTATATTTGCCTGCTTAAGTGTCGAAGGAGTGGTTGAAGACTGACAAGTATTTTCTCTACACTTGCTGTATTTGCAAGCAGTTGCCACAATATTGTTCAATCACGCCGTAAATGGCTTAACGGATTTGCATACCGTTTAGTACGTACATAGGCAGATTGTTCACGTGTATACTGTTGGTACACTGAACCTCCTTAGATATTGTGTAGGGAAACTTATACTCAAATATTCATGACTTTAACCTCAAGATGATGATTTTCATTTCCCAATGTACTAGCACTGATTTAATCCGAGAGATTTTGAGAATGTTTATTTTTTGATTATTGAAAAAATTGTCCGCTTAAAAGCGCCAAGAACGCACTGAATGTTGATGAATAGTCAAAATCAAATTCATCGTCAATTGTGTGTTACGTAACAACGTTGCAGGAATTTAAAAAGGATTCCCTCTATTTGGCAGAATCTTGATGCGCACGAAATTTACTTGGCATAACATTTTTATTTAGATGTGTCTTTCTTACAATTTATGGATGACAAAAACTTTTTGAAATATGACAGTTCTGCTTTTGATGACTACCGATATGAACTGTATGTCATAAGATGATTATTCACGAAAATTCACAGTCAGAATCGTCTCCGTCACCGCGGCCCTAGAACGCAAAGGGCACAAGAAGGATCACGGGTGTGTTTTATTCAGTAAGAGTCTGACACTCCGTTCCGCTCCGCCCAGAGCGGGAGAAGTCATTTGATGATTTCCCATAAAAAAATGGTTCTACTTTTTAATTATTATGGATATGAAATTTATGCGTAAAGATGATTCTGACTTACAAAATTATGAGTTTTTAATGTATGATAAATGAGAGTATACCAATCAATTTTCTGTGAAGTGAAGATTATGCTATCTGTTGTTATAAAATTAATATTATGACATTAAAAGTTCCGCTATAAAGGGTAGACAGACCCATTTAAAAAATCATTGCAGTCAAGTTGTGACCATCCGTTTTTGATTACATTATCTTCTTCCTTTTATCTCAGAACGCCATTAGGCAAAAGCATAAACTTAATTATTTACACAGTTCAGTTCACTCGTAGGTAATTATGCTATGCAGCTATCGGGACTGTCGCTGACGGCTTATAGCTCTGTCCGTTGCATTAATAAAAGCGATTGCAGCTCGAAATCCGATTAACCACGTTGGTTCAACTGACTATTTTGTGCGAATCCCATCAATTGCTACTTGATGTCAAGTTGAATTTAAAAGTAAACAAATATTCTTTTCAGTACCGGGTTTGTTTGTTTTTTGGAAAATTTCAATTAGGTGAAAAGTCATTAAGCTGGTGACTGAGTCATCATGTTTTTTGTTGCTTACTTAACACGTTCTAGAGTTGAAAGAAACTTAAAGGAACGCCAAATTACATCTTGATAAAAAATATCGCCAAATTACATCGTTTACTAAACATTGAGATCTTTTATCCTACCATGTAATTACTATAGTGCCTTATTTTACTGTTTTCGTAAAGGCTGCTATAGACTGACGTGAGACGACAAAGCCACACCGACGCGACGACAGTTAAAATTTAAAAATTATAGCCGCTCCGATTATCAATCTCTATCATCTTCGGATTCTCAACAATTCCTAAAGTGGTCACGCCGGTGTCCCGTTGCGTCACGCTTGTCTGTGGGAGCTTTTATTAGAAAGGAATCGCGTTGTAATAATATCTTTTATGAAAACTTATTACAAGAGTAGACAATTATCTTAAACAAAATCGCACATTATTAGTCGGCATTTAATGGCATAAACATTATAATGCAGGTTGGACAAATGAGGGACATATCGTGAAGAAAGCTTTGAATACAAATAGCTAAAAAAGATAATAGTAGGGGAGACACGATGGATGAACTGCTGAATACAGGGATGACAGCTAAAGAGATGTTTGAAAGAAGTAGACATTCACTTGGTATGTAATGATTATGCCTAACACTTAAGAACAACGAACCCAAAGAAGCTCTAATGACAGATCACTCTATCATATTCAATGACTCGATAAATAAATATGATCCAGGCTAACCTCATCAATTTCCTTTTCTTTTTACATATACGTATAGTTGGGTATCGAGCGCCTTGTCGTTATGATTGATCTATCCGGTTGTATCCTCATAATTAAGGTCTTAACCTCAATACTTAGTACCAAAGGCGTACTGAAAAGTGCTTAAATTCCTTCAAGTAGTAATTGCTTCCTTTACACTAATGTAATATTATAAAGAGGAAAGATTTGTATGTTTGTTACGAATAAATTCAAAAATCGACTGGATCGATTTCAAAAATTTCTTTGACGTTACAATACTACATTGTCCCTCAGTGAATAAAGGTCCACCGTGCGAAGCCAGGATGGGTCACTAGTATTCCATAATTAATGCAACTGACTACGTATTTTACATGGAGTGACTAGCTACCTCTGGCTACGTCCATAGCCCAGTAGCGGCGTTACATGAAACTTCTTCGCAAGACTGGTGTCAAATATTTATGGTTTCTCAGTACGGTAGCGACTATCAAAGGCCTTAAAATGACAGCCGGGTTGAAAGGCATAACGTGCTTTCTGCGACGCGGAGGAGTTATCAACTACCTAGCCTATTGCTGACTATATTGGGGTCGGGAGGATTCAGCTGAATACCACTATTTTACTTCAAACGGCTGGCTGCCAGACCTCCAGAACCTATTAACTGGGTAACACGGTACACGTGTTACCCAGCTTGGCAAGACACGAGTCTGATTTTGTGGCTTCTGACAATCCGTATCGACTGCCAAAGATCTACAATTGACGGCCGGGACCAATGACTTAACGTGCTTTCCGAGGTACGGAGGACTCTCGGTAAATGACCACCCGTCCACAGACAGACCTCGGCAACCGTTGCTCAACTTTGACCCGTGTAGTTTTTAATTATTTAACCACGAGCACCTCCCAAAACAGAAGCAAAAAATGATGATAAAAAATATACAAATCAAAAAAATGTGTGGTTCCCAGATAGAGCTCTAAAAAGGACAAAGATTTCGCGAAAGAAACAGCATAAGTTGGTAATCTCAGGAAACAGTAACTTATTTATATAATAATAACATGAGTACATTCATACGTATAACAATAGTTATGAATGAACAATCCATTAGTTTCCGACTGCTGGCAAGCGACAATGTCGGGCTTTTTTCTAAATACATTTTCTCAATACCAGCGTTCTCTTTACAGATACTTTTTGTGTTGTCATGAAGGTTTATTATTTCATTAATTGAAGTGGTGGCGGTCGCAACCGCTATGGGTTTGGCTTTTGTCCTCTTAAAAATATAAGACAAAACTTGAAAACCGATTGGATTAATTCTGTGTCTGACTCCAATATGAATTTCCATTTCATTGGATTTATAAGCTGGTATCGACTGAAGTATTGTAGTGGGATTTGTATAATAGATTTTCATGATTTTGCTGGATGTTTGCATTCGTCGGGAATAGGCATTAATAATGCTTTTGTGACGGTCAATCATTGCGGTTTCAATAGTTTACAAGCGGAATCAAATTTGATTTATGGTCCAAAAGATAAAACTTAAGATTTTTCTAAAGAAAAAAACGTTTAGACGCGTAAAATATTGGAGCATTTGATGTTATGAGCGAAGTTCGCGGGCGGAGCGAGTATCCCGCAAACGATTTTCCTTATAAAGAAATTTGTTAGTGTTGTTAACATAACGGTGTTAAAATAATTTAAAGAGTCCATAAAGTTTAACAGCCGACGTTATTGACTCTCCGAAGTTAATGCGATCTCGGGGCGCCGATCGCTGCTCGCCTCGTAATAATCTCATCGACATTGTCTACGGGTATGGCTATTCTTAATAGCTTCCGCTAAATAACCTACCCACCGAATTATCAAACGATTTATTTAAATTTCAAAAGTAAATTACTTTGACGTTGTTTTCAACGAAGTGGTAGGTAGGTACTAGGTACATATTAAAAATATTATTCATTTTAAATTCGGTCATTTATATTATAAGATAATGAGACGGCTAAAGTTCGAAAATATGAGCATTTTAGAAGTGAATACCTTTTTTTTCTGGATGGGAAATCAAATGACTTCTCCCGCTCTGGGCGGAGCGGAAGGGAGTGTTAGACTCTAATGACTAAAACCCACCCGTGTTCCTCCTCATGCCCTTTGCGTTCCAGGGCAGCGGTGACTCTTTAGAACATATTTCGCAACCCTAGCAGGAGAAGTGAATACCTGGCGTGATAGTAAATAGGCGTGATAGGAAAGCCACAAAAAGAGTTAGTTCCTTGCGGAGTCAGAAGTCTGAAGATATATGAATAGGTAAATTCTTACAATTTTTTTTCTCCAGCACTGAACGGACACATCCTAATTTAATCATCAACAAAACCACATCCCACATGCTTCAGAATGTTTCAAAAAGCCCCCGAGAAAATGTGACCCAAAGGCAGTAATTTTAGTAATGAGGTCAAAACAAATAGTATCTTAGTAGTCTCAATAAATTGCGCATTTAAATCAAGGCACTGGAGACTGGCCAAGAGAGCCGGAGAGCGGACCAGCGCCGACCGACGCGAACCTGCCTCGTTATGTTTTCTGCATTTGTCCACTTTACTCGCTTTCACGAACAAACAAGCTCACTTTGTGATCGGAATGCTAACGTTTTAAATTCAATCAATTTCGGAATTCGTATCACTTCTAAGGTTTATTTGGAAATCACTAAATTGAGTTTTGCTTAGTAGGTATTTTTATTTTTTTTAAGTAAAGTAACTTCAAAAATAGAGAAGAACAATTTGAGAATTTTCCTTTTCAGTTATTGTGTACGATGGGCACATAGTCTAAAATTAAAGTAAATATGAAACTCAAGATGGTCGACCTAATATGTATTTGATTGTATGTATCAATCCATACTAATATTATAGATGCGAGTTAGTTCTCGTGGGATTGTATCCAAATTTCACGTGGGCGAAGTTGCTGACAGAAGCTACTGTAAAATAATTGTGTTCCTAGTTAAAACATCTAATTTCCATTACTTGTGTAAATTTAATGTTGCTTTTTACATTGTTTAATCTTAAGTTAAAGAAACTACAAGGCCAAGTCTAAATTGTAATTAAAGTGAGAGACTAATAGTTTACCTTTGGCAACTTAAATTAATTTATTCTTGTACCTGCGTTTTTCACGTTTACTTTGTACACACTAATTTGAAAATGTAGTCAAAAGAAAGTAAGTAATTAGTTCAGCTATTAAGTGCTCGATTCATTTGGAATCAGGACGAACAAATAGAGTTCGTAAATAAAATGAGAATTCAGTTAGTGACTATTCAAATCAATACCTTTTTTTCTGGATGGGCAATCATCAAATGACTTTTCCCGCACTGGGTGGAGCGGTAGGGAGTGTCAGACTTTTACTGACTAAAACCTACCCGTGATCCTTCTAGTGCACTTTACGTTCCAGGGCTACGGTGACTCTTTCGAACAAATTCCGCAACCCTAGCAGGCACTGACCCTATGGGGCCCTGTCTTCTTTGCTGACAGCTCTTTGAGGAGCGCGTGGAACACGAAGCGCCCTCGATCTATTCCGAACTATTCAATACCTCAAATATGTTTAAGACAGAAATGTAGGTAAGCATGTATGTACGGTCTGCCAAAGTTGAACTTAGATAGGTACGAAACAAAAATAACATTTAAAATTAATTCATGTCTTAGCCTTTAGATGTTTTTCAAGGTTCTGAAGTTTGGTAATAATGTTATTATATCGAATAAGTCCCTAATGTCATTTTTTTTTAAATTTTATATTGTTGTCTTGGCTCTTAATTTCAGTCACTCATATCAGTCTTGAAAAAGTTGCATCACGTTGCACTGAACATCATCATCAACCATTAATTATTATTATTATTATTTCAGAATGGTAATTATTGCGCGCTATTTATAAAAAAAAGTACATTCTGCTCATTTTCAAGCAACTTTCGCAGTCATATTTCAGTCACAAAATGTCAAAAAAATTATGGAACTAACTTTTTTTACAAAAAATACGACTTCTAAATATAAAAAAAACATGTGTACATCAACTTTAATTTTTTATTCTACACTTTTAGCGGTGTTTTTTTTTTGTTTTCATTTTACATAGACAAGTGAAAATGAGAACATAATCATCGTAGTCGAAGCCAAATTAATACGCATTATTAGGGATAACTCACATACGACTAGTATTTGAGTTGAGTGAAATTTTATTGGGACCTCATGACAAGAACGAGCTTTCGTATATAAAAATAAATATCAAAATCGGTACACCCCGTAAAAATATAAAAATGCACAAAACAAAGGCAAAATTGAAAATTTTGAAAAAACCCACGACGTTAAAAACATAACTGAAAATAATTAAATAGTTAATAAAAACCCCCGACTTACAGAATTATTTTAACCCAAGAATATCCGTCAGGGCTGCCATTAAATGAGCTAGTTTTGCAGATAGAATCGGAGTAGTTCTGTTTTTTTTTTTGCAAAAACTGCTCCGACTGCAGCGTCCCCTCGTGAGTTGTCACCGTGACACATCTAAAAACAGGCACCAATCAATATTTAACCCATCACTGAAAACTGCATGAAAATCGGACTAGTATTATACAAGAGATAAATGGGAACATTGGTGTGCACAAACAAACAAATATCCTCACACCCCAAACGCATACACTCCTCCGCATACTGTCTCCGTTCCGTCGTAGGTAAAAACAGTCGACTTGAGAACTGACGAAATTTCTCTTTTTTTTTAGTCGGTTATGAAGGAGGCTTTTTTTGATAGATTGTGATTGAGATATGAATGCGAACGTTATTAAAATAATAGTAGCATTGACCCTCATGTTTTTGATTTGTTTAAATACTAGTACCGATTATCAGATTTTTTAAATTCGGTCAGCCGAAATTAACTAAATAAAATTTTAATTATGAATCCTTCTAGAAGAAGTCAATTGGTAGAAAGAGGGAGAGAGAGATGTGTAGACCCTGGGCATTCTCCGCCAATCAACGTTTGGGTTCTGCTACTTAAATTCTAAGTAAGGATCTGGCATTAGCATAAGCTTATTCAGTCTTTTAATGTTCCCACTGCTGGGACTCAGGCCTCCTCTCTAGGAGAGGGAATGGGCCGTAATTCACCACGCGTGCCCAGTGCAGGTTGGTGAATGTCACATGTCTTCGAATTTTTGGTTCTAAGACAAGTCGGTTTCCTCAAGATGTTGTCCTTCACCGTAGTAGTAGGTCATTTGGGCTCAAATACTAAAACTTGGACAAAAAACATGAGCACGAAAACATCAATGTATGTCGGCCTTTACACTTTGACACTTTGATGTTCCGAGGTTGAGATGGAGTTTACGTTTTGGAATTTGTACCTTTTTTTTTTTTGGATGGGAAATCATCAAATGACCCCTCCCGCCCTGGGTGGAGCGGTAGGGAGTGTCAGACTCTTACTGACTAAAACCCATCCGTGTTCCTCTTGTGCCCTTTGCGTTCCAGGGCCGCGGTAAGTCTTTCGAACAAATTCCGCAACCCTAGCAGGCACCGACCCTATGGGGCCCCGTCCCTGGTGCTGACGGCTCCTTGAGACGCGCGTGGAACACAACGCGTCGTCGACTCAGCCTGGTATCGGACGGCGAGCCACCCACGCTCTCCATCCACAGGCATCAGCCACTGCGCAATAGCACAGCGGCCGACTTGTCTCTGGAGGAGGCCGCAATGGGACCATTACTGGCACTCCATTTCAGCCCCCTCCCGAGTATCAGGAGTCGCAGCACCCACAGCAGCAGCGGCAAAAGCGGCGACGGAAGTGGAATATGTACCTTAAACTAATCTTATGGTCACATTTATTACAAATATGGCATTGAAAATGAAAACAAAATATCTAGTTCTAATTTCCGCGAATATTAGTGGGTTGCAGGTATGCACCTCCCTCCCGCCCGCTATATTATGCACATGCAAGATTACTAGGCAAATGCAAGGATTTTAAGCACATGCAGGAAGGCAATGCAAAACCCAACACCATTACCGACACGTGTTTCGCCTCTCCACGAGGCATCCTCAGGGGACGTGTTGACTCGCTGACCGTTGAGTTGCGTTGCGTGTTGTTGGAAATTAGAACTAGATATTTTGTTTTCATTTTCAAAGTTAAAATGGATTTCCGCAAAGTAACGCCTGACTCAATCAATTTTACAAATATGGCAGATCAGATCATGCCAAAGTTCTATCTAATCCGCTTATTCTTAAAACGACCCACTCAACAACTTCCACTTATCCATGTGCGGAATTATATAAAAATACTTAAAGGCCAAGAACCTTTTCAAAGATCGTACTGTTTATTTTTAATAATACAAACGTCTTCTTTGGCAAAAGTGTTTCCTCGTATTTTTTTTAAATAGCGAGAGTTGGCAGACATATTGGCAATGAGTACAGGACTGACAAGTTATGGGGCTGTTGTCCTACATGGCTCGATGGTTGTTTGAATCCCTGACTTGTGACGCAATCCCGTGGTGCCTTTCCGTCTGGCTTCGTTTTATGAAGGCCCAAGACCGTATCTATAACTAGGAACAAAATTATTGTGCGGACGATAACTGTAATAAAGCTATACGATATTTTATAGCACTTGTCTATAGAAGTGAAAAGAAAATAACCACACTAACTCAGACTTTATTAGTGCAGTCTTTTTGGGGTTATTTTCTTTGGATTACTAACTCTGTCCTTATTTTTTATTTTTAAGTTCTATCTCAGTCTATTATTTGTCAATTTAGAAAAATTCGATTGATAGACAAGTTTGACGAGTAAATCTTTCAAAAACTACAATTTAATTTATCTATTTCCAAAGCTTTGTAAAGCTCAACGAAATATAAGGAATTTAATTTGTTGCCCTATGCCACATTCGAGACTAGCTATGAATCTTTCTTGCAACTGAAATCTCCCCTTGAAGCCCTTCTTCCAAACTGTCATATATCAATGACTAAAAAGATTGCATTACATGTCATTGTGGGGAAGCTCGCATTTTTTCGCACTAAATCCAAACAACACAGAACACGCAGTTAGTGTCCGTGACGAGCGTGAATGAATGGCGTCGCATTTTTCTCGCTAACTCCGCGTCGCCTCCGCAATAAAACATTCATGAATTCAGAATGCTACTACTCAGTACCCATTGCGTGGATGGGGCGTTGATTCCTTCCGAATTTGCAAAGGAACAGTATCGTAGAGCGCCGATTTGTATCCAAACGCTTATTGCCATCCCTTTGTATCAACATAATTTTGGTTTTTGTCGCATTATCTACTAAGATTGTATGACTCCATTATGATAATTCTATCACAAACATAGTAAAGTAATCCTAAATTAAATATCTGCTCTAGAAAAACACTACTACAACTAGCTCGGTCATGGCGCTCTATAAAGATAATGAACATGAATTATTGATATCACGAGCGCCATGTCGTGCGTTTCCAAACAATTCATGAATCCAAACTGCTCGCAATAAGACGAGTAAAGAATAAAGCCAATTGTAGAGCGAGCCAATAAAAGAAATAAGTTCAGAAATGGATGCATAGCTGTGTGTTTCCAACATCTATGGCAGGATTGCTCCGCCGCCGGCGGAAGTGCGGCGAACTATGCGCGGCGCGGGGACGGAATGCGGACAATTTCACAAAAGCCCGCCGAGTGAGAGGTCCGCCGTGATAACCGTGAAAGCTAATAAATTTGTATGCGGGGAGGTGACGAAACAAAAACGCTTATTATATTTATAGCGCTCTGCATTTTGCGAGAACCAGACATTACGGTTTATTTTTCGAAATAGACTTTTTTATTAGTAAGGGCTGGTTATTTCTGATAAAACAACAATGGATGTAAGCGTCTTAAAGTCCAGTATGTTATGATGAACTAGCTTAGAAGTAGCTAACGTATAAAAGGTTCGGGAGCGTCTTTCGATTTCAAAGAAGATTAGTGATCTGAAACAATCGGATAAAGATATATCTTGTTTATCGCGACACAAGTTCGAGGGCCAAAAAAATCCGCTTCAAGTTGTTATCTAAGCGTTTTCAGCGCAAACATGTTTAGACGTCAGATTTATGTTTTCTGATCCATCTGCCGTGCCGTCTCGCATAATATTGCGGACGGACTTGGAAAATAATAAAGGCGGGAGATAAGGTTTTCGTCTGTTCCAAGGGAAACAGTGGAATTGAGTTGGGACAATTTTATTTTTCATTTTCCTTAAGC
Source organism: Hecatera dysodea (assembly GCA_905332915.2). Lineage (NCBI taxonomy): Eukaryota > Metazoa > Arthropoda > Insecta > Lepidoptera > Noctuidae > Hecatera > Hecatera dysodea. Next base: position 11,992,060 of record HG995298.1, on the reverse strand, counting down.
CAAATATGAATGAATTATTTGTGCTTGACTAATGTTAGATTCATGCAGTGCCATTTATTTTAAATTCAATATTCTTGCGGGTACGTATATTTCGGAATCTTGTTCGCTTAGAAATTGTTGAGTTTTTGTAAGGTATAGTTAGACGCTGAAAAATGTTATCTGCAATTTAAACTACCAAATTCTTACTTGACTCTGTCCTAATGACACAGCTAAAGAGGCGTGGGTAAAGGAATATCAAGTGCTTGACGCCTTACACTAATTAGGTATATTAATGACTGTAATATATATAGTGAATTAATTATACTCTATACCTGAGATAACTTACAAACCTTGTTGGTGCCATAATACCTTTCCATGTTATTTATGATAATGTCCATAAAATTATCACGATGACAGAATTAACCTAGGAATCAAGTATCAGGAATTCTATTGTAATTTTTGTTTTCTTATAATATATAGGTACAATTCTATGTCTGACTGTGTCTTATTTGATTCAAAATTAACTTTTATTTTGGATACTTATCCAAAGGGCTGATATTTTTATAGAAGGGGAGCTACGGGCATGTACTAACAGATATTACTTTTTTTATTTGGACTGAATTTTCAATCTCTCAATGATATTTTTATTAAAAAAAAATAACAAATAGCTTTAACACAAACCTTTTTTAAAACATGTTTTTATTCAATGTTCTTGTAAAAACTGGTCCCACTTTTAGGGTAAGTTTTAACAATTCCAAAAAAAAGAAGGTTCTTAATTCAATTGTTTGTTTTGTGTGTGCTTGTTCAGCAATTTTTGCGCCAGTTGTCAACCGATTTGGATGATTAATGTTGTTTGATAGAGTATTTTTCCGGATAGCTCTCATTTCAATTTGGTGAAGATCTGATGAAGAACTTCGGAGACAGCGGAACTCTTCAATAAATTATAGCAAATCTTCCGAGATTTCTGAAATCGCATGTCTATTTATTGTTTCATAAAACATCATGCTGGTACGCTTAGTACATAAGTAGTTTTAAAAAAAAGCATACTTTAACGTCAACAACTTGTTCACTAATAACATATTACATTAAAAAACTTATATATCTATTATTATTGTGAATTTGTCACTTATAAAATTACATAGCTTAACATAAATCAATAAAAAAGAAGAAATTAAAACAGTTGTATACAATCATGCAACAACAGCTTATTAAACAAGGGTTCTCACTGAGATAATCTGTAATGGAGGCCTCCTGGGTTTGACAAAACACAAGTTATCATCTGATATTTATTTTGATACCAAATGATAGATAGATAAGATAAATAAAACATTTATTCAGCTAAGAACAGAGGACACACAAAAGTACAATCACATAAATCATACAACATTAGAAATTACTAATATTAAAGTAACAGTAAGTAAATACATTTAAAAGATTGTCTGATTTTTTTTTGGCAGTTCATTAAAGTACCAGACTAACTACAGACATAATAAAAAAAAATTACATAAATCCAATGTGTGCATCATATACTTCCTGAACAAATATTATACTTCCTGAGACGTGAAGCGCCATGTGGTTTTTCTTTAGAAGTCCTCATAATGAAAAGAAAAACCATTGATTGAAATATCGCGCCATCATTTTACAATACACATTTACAATACACGTTAATTGTTGCAAATACATACGGGGTATTAACATATTAGTACTTACCCCCCATGTGCTTTGTTAACATTTGCCCAATAGGTAAATGTTTCACAGCCATCTACGAAAAATAAGAGATAAATAGTAATGTGGTTAATTAGACACAAAACCTCCTCCTTCTGGAAGTCGGTTATAAGTACTGTACAAGATGAAGTGTTTTATCATTTAAAATAATGTCGGTCTCGTTTACGTATATAATTATGCAAACAAATATCCATCAAACACAACTTTTTCGTTCCGCGGCATGCGGCCGGCAACGTGTCTGAGGTCTGACTGAATTAATATTATTTATAATTCAGTCAGATAATAAAAAAAATAATGATGAACTGATGTTTCTTACACGACTGCCCAAAAAAAGGAGTGTTATGTTTTCAGGGTTCATGTATGTATTTATGTTTGTGAGTTTCTTTATTCCACCATAACTTTTTAACGGCTTAACTGATATCAATGTATGTGGTATCGTTAGAAGCGTTAAGTTATCCCGGGTAACTTAGGCTAGTTAAAAATAAAAATGGGAAGCTATGGTTCATAAATAAGAAAACCAAAATATTTAGTTTTCATAAAAATAAGACTACATAAACTGTCATCGTCTAAAGCTTGCAAAAAAAAGTATGAAATACGGCGGAATATCTATAAAGAACGATTCAAAGGAACCGTCCCCCAACTGCAATGCAAAGATTATTATGTATCTTGTTCTTATTTTTTTAGTTCGTTTTTGACATGGCAGTCGTTTTTTTTTTCAATTATTTGTTTTTTAATCCTATGTACTTCACTCGTTCAAGTATAGTTTGGTAGCAATCGGCCTATTAATACATATCTATACTAATATTATAAAGCTGAAGAGTTTGTTTGTTTGTTTGTTTGTTTGAACGCGCTAATCTCAGGAACTACTGGTCCGATTTGAAAAAATCTTTCAGTGTTAGATAGCCCATTTATCGAGGAAGGCTATAGGCTATATTTTATCCCAATATTCCCACGGGAACGGGAACTACGCGGGTGAAACCGCGAGGCGCTGCTAGTCCCCTATAAAGCTAGCCCCTGGTGCCCCTATCGTAACATATGTATATCAGAGGAATCAATATTTAAAAGAAAGAAAAAAAGGGTTTTTAGCATATATTTATACAAAAATTGACAAACTACCATTTTTATTCCTAGTTAAAAAGATACCTGACTATTGAAAAATCAGACTATATGATCATTAATATCAGACTATATGCGTGTTTGCCTGACATTTATTTTAAAGCCATAGGACAGGTTTGGTCGCTTAAGCTTTTTCTAGACTTCCACAATTGTAAAATTCGCTTGTTATTTCCAAATTCCAAAATCCTTACTCGAGCGTTATATAGGTTTTGGCACATTGATACTGTGCTAACATACAGCAAAATGTCATATATTTTCACTACAATACAGTATATAAAATATTATTTACCTACATTCCAACAGAATTGCGATGGATATTAAAACCAAACATCGATAATAAAACAAGAAATAGGCAGAGCAAAATAATAAAAATAGGGTTTTAGCGTAGCAAGTTTCTTCGGGCAGCGAAGCGGCAAGAGGAACCAATTTCTGAGCCGATGCGATGCGGAGCGTTTTGTTGGAAATAGCTTTCCTTCAATCTGCATTTTCTTGCTGATTTACCAACTTTCATACAGAACGGAACTTTCCGTGAGATACCTAGGAGGAAGTTCGGCGCAGTCGACACATTAAATTATTATTAAACTCGTCCGCCTACATCAAAACATGTCCAACTCTGTGTGTATATTTAAATCTTCCCAAATTAGGGACTGCAATTTCAGTTTTGTGTTTGAAATGTTTGAATATAGAGATTCCTTTTGCAGTGACTGCTTGGAAATAAACTTCTTCAGTTTTATTTGCATAGTCTGTGCTTCACACGTTTGTAGGTATCAGTAGTAGGCATTTTTAATGACTGCTTTACAGGATATTTCAGAAGTGCGTGTTCATATTTTAGGGTGATTTTCTGTATCAATTAAACAGGGTAATATTAAAAGATCCGACCGCAAAAAAGCACTTTTAAGCAGTCTGATATACATAGTTGGTGGCACCAAATCTATGATTGAACTAAAGTAAATATCACCAACTTCATCAGACTGCTATATAAAATCAGCTCAATATATAAAATCAGAACATCACCCTTAAATATGAAATCGCACTTCTGAAACATCCTGTTGAGATGAGACTATCTATACTAATACAATTATAAAGAGGTAACATTTGTGAGGTTGTGAGTTTGTGACGTTGTAAGGGGTAATCTCTGGATCTACTGAAACGAATTTCAAAATGATTTCACCAATACAAAGCTACGTTATTGTGGAGTGTCATAGGCTATATTTTATCCCCGCAATGTCACGGGAACGGGAACAACGCGGGTGAAACCGCGGGGCGCTGCTAGTTATCAATAAAATAGTAAAGTTACAATGTTGCGTAAGATGGGTAAGTAGGTTTCCTTGCACTGAAACAACAAATATTGATGGCTTTCCCCTTATTACAGTCGGAACTGATACCGTCATTAGGGTCATGGGGTGCAGGGTCTGAGGGCGCACTGCCTGTCCATAACTTACAGCAGTAAACCTCGGTTTCCCCTACGGAAGCTAATAGTCTCACTATATTATTAAAACTATCTTTTAGTAAGTGAGATTTCTTCCATGTGAGTAGCTTTTTAGTATTTTTAACTTTATTCGTGTAATACATATTATATATACATGTGTCATAGCTCCCGTCAGTTTTTCTTATAAGTGCCATGTCATGATGAAAACATGCTTCTACTTTCTTTTTCTCGGAATTAGAGTGGACAGTATCATCTACAACAAGTAGGAACTAGTAGGCAGACCGAAACAAATACCCAATAACCGATACATGGGGTAGAATAATAAAGAAAAGGAGAAAATATGGGACGTGAAGATTAACAAAGTTCTAAATAACTAAGTTTGCTTATGGGACGTCATAATAAATGAGCACGGACACGTCCAAGCCGCGCCGTACTCGTAAAGTCCCCAGTTCGATTACATACACGAGCGGCTCGCAGTGAATTAACTACAAACGGACCCGGCCTCACGTGACCAGAATATTTTCAAAAAATCCTTTGCCCACTCTCCTCTGTCAGTAGGAAAAGCTTGATGAATAAATATTTATATAGGTGCCTGCCTATAATCGTAGCTAAATATACTCAGCACATTCTCCCCGTATGTAGGTAAGTATAAATTGAAAAATATAAGCACAGAATTCGGTCTATTAATTTGATGTGCGGTGTTAATGATAGCCGCATAATTATTTACACTATTAAACAATTTAAAGCTTAATTGCTAAATGGCGTAGAGTAAATGTTTGTAATAGTTGCGTTTGAATTTTGCAATAATTCACTGATTACAATTTTGTGGTTCAACTCATAAGGCCACAATTTTACAAAAAATCCTAAAGTAACACGTAACTTGACATACTCACTTGGTAGATTAAACTACAGAAAATCTCGTAACTACCGTAGATACCATAATTTCTAAGAAAAAAATACAATCGTGTGAACAAACATTTAACAGTAAAATTGTACATATTCTGTTATCATGAAACTGATTTATGTAGATAGGTTTCATGTTACGTAAATTGAGGATCCCTTGAAAGTTCTGCGTATAACTTAAAGTAGCAATTAATTTTATTAGGTGTGTAGGTATACCTTGCACTAAAAGTATCAATTTTAATATGAAACTCATTTTATAACCACTTCCCATGGTAAATCAGCTAATGGAGTGGACGTGACACGAATCCGCCGCGAGCACAGAAAAACCCGATAAGTATGAAAATTAAGTTTTTGCGAAATAAATTATTTTTAGCCCAAGATCAACAGGTATCAATCTTCACTTCTTTTATGGACAGTTTTTCAAAATTTTTTTCCTAATGTGAGTCAGCTGACCTCTTCAGAATTTTTGTGTCTTCTTGAAACAATTTTTTTTTTTTCATTTACAGTCCTAATACGTTTTATGCACAGACATGAATATTTAATTTATAGAGCTGATGAACAAATCAGTCCATTTTCTATGGTCTAATTTATTCAACTGGTAACTTAGAAATGTATTTCGATACTGTGATAACTGTAATTGTTCAAAGAATTTGTGATCTGAATAACAAATATTAGTTATTTTTCCCAAAATTGCTATCAGTAGGTAACTGATTGGTGCGATTTGGAAGAAATACAGGTATTTGTTTATCATGATACGAAAGTGCATTTTATTTCCTTTCGAAGTAGGTTTGAACTGCTATGATTTGGTTATACTTTGCGCCACATTGCAAATCCCTCGACAATGAATCGTGTTTTCCCTTGAAGCTGGCTTGATCGTGTGATCAAAGGGTGAACCGGTAAAAACATAGTTCTTTTACTGAACGTATTTCTTTTATCGGAGGGTTTTAGAATAAGTTCTCTTATGTTGGATTTATCTTAAGAATGGGCCCAGTGTTTGTTATTTTAGCAGTACATAACATAGGTATTATTTTATTGGTAATCTTTTTCTAATTCGAGTTTTAAATCCAAGATTGGCGAACAATCAACAGTCAGTTTGGAAATAAGTTGCCTTTGTCATTGATTGCGAAAATATTCTATTCTGAATCGTGACTGAAATAAAAAAAAATATAGAGAAATTTGATTTTGTAATATCAGCTAAGCCACATAAAAAGCATTTGGAAAGACACAATCTAAAGCCTAGAAAAAATCCCAGTCACAACTATGATACAATTGTAATATTCTGAGAAACATCTTTAAAGAAATAAAATAATAAATTGGAACAGCTTCATAAGCAAAGCTATTACGCTGCTACAATGTCGCAGCCTGATAGACGTAATAAAGCTAGAACGCAATTGCCCTCGGATTAAGTGTTATATTCATAGTGCAGCTTAGCTCAGTCACGTGTTATGAAATGCATGAATGCAGTTCTGCCAACACATAAGTGCATGTAAGTGGTGGAGGCAACTGGCGCAGCGCGCAGTAACGATCAAGTAACAATGTTAAGTAACAAACGAACGAGCAATTATTTTAAACGCATCCATTGCAGTACAAAACAACGTTAAAGAGCTGACGCGGAGTGGTCGTAACAAACGTCGTTATCCTACATTTTGGGGTCGATAAACTGCGGGCCGGCGACGCGACGGCGACGGCGGCGCTGGCTAACCTCCGCACATTACATGATCAAAGCACAAACTCAAAAGAATCACTAGACTCACTCATAAATTCTTCTCTTTCAGCCTATTTCTAGAAAATCGAACCACCAAGGTCATCGGACGGCGCCGTTACGCGGACAATCCGTCATTATTTCCGTGCAGCTTAAAGATAGTCCCACTTGTAAAGTTTCAGGCAATTGCTGAAAAATATGAACCGTAGCGAAGTTTTGAATTAATGGTGACAAAGTAATGCAATAAACTTGGGACGTTAATGTTATAAAGTCACTAATTAATGTGGATATTCGCCGATATCTTAAGGACGTACGCTACGATGTTCGTGAGAAATATCTGTTATTGTCAACATACCTTAAGCAGTATTTTATTCAGTTCGGGTTTTGAAAATTGTTACCGTTTAAGTCACCCTCGTCGCGGAATTGCTAGTCGGTATATTTTTAAGCGCAGCAGTACCGGGTAAAGTTTTTATTGTTGTTGATCTTTTAGCTGAAGCCTCCGGCGATAGAGATGCATCATAGATATGAAAGGAGAACCCCATACATTTTTCCTGAAAGTTTTCACCCCTCTGTTCAGTGTAGCTGCATAATAATATGAACGTATCCTACATACTATAGTTTTACGAGGTAAGCATAGCCCGGAGCGGTCACGTACCCACCAAACCATGAAGAGATTGAAGTTCGAAAAAATCTACTAGGACAGTATGGGTTTTGTTTACCTATCAGCATAAAAACATTTCCGCGTCAGTTTTTTATAAGAACATGCACTTTATTTTTCATCGTGAACGCTAGAAAATAACTTGGATAATAATTATCAGCACAATAAATCCATGCCTCGTTCAGACAGGGCGCTTATTGTTCTTTTTTCGTAAAAACGTCACTGACAGCCGTGATGGTAAAATGCTGTCTTATGAATATATTATAGAGCGGGCACTTTCCTCCAAGCTCGCTACGCTAGTTTATTGTAGATTCATCCATCCCACTTTCAATTTATCCTTTTAAAGCCTGCGTTAGTTGGCGAAAACGTAAACAGGATGAGTGTATGAGGCAAACAACAAAAGCTCCTGATAGGACTAATTGCGTTACAAACTGAAAGTATGTTGTGTGTTGTGGTCGAGCGAAATTGAAGTGAAGGTTTTAATATAATTAACTTTTCAGAGTATTAGACAGTTTATTAATTAAATAATTGGATCAGGAAGAGAATGCAGCCTCTGCTTATATTGAATCTCGCGCTCTGGATATTTAAGATAGGCACCTGTACTTTATATCATTGCATGCTTACATGATCAAATTCCATTGCAGTTACTTCTAAGGGTAAGGAACAAACTTTGACACCTCATTCTTAAATAGCAATCTCAACAAAAATATTCCTCAATATGTTTGATAACAACTGGGTATTTTTTTGAAAAATTCGTGTCCAAAACTTCTCAATTACACACATGCACAAACGGTTACGGAAAACTAATTTCATAATATTACGGTCGTCAACCGAGCACTAAAGCATTATATTGGCATACGTCCATTTACATAGCATTGACAGATTCGGCGACGGATCCAACGTGTAGTCCTTTGGTCATCTCCTAAGACCATTGTTGTGGAGACCACTTAAGTACATAAACCTATAGGTAACTGGTCGTAGCTTGCTGATTCAATTTCAGTACAATTAATATCGGTTTCCTGACTAACCTACTTCCAGCTATTAAGCATCGTTTCAATCTGTTGCTAGTTACCGATACAAAGTCCGATTGGAAACGTCGACACCAGCGGCAAAAAACTGTGTTGGAGTAGGGATAAATCTGTTGATATTTTACTTATTTCTTTAGAATACTTATAGGAACTATAGGCACTAGGTACAATAGGCACTATTTCATAGTAAAACAGATGTCACTTTTTAAAACACGCCATTGTTATTTTTGAAGTTTGCAACTAATATGCTTAGCCTTTTCCTAACTGTGTTTGGTTCGGCTTCTAGTCTACTATTACTAAACTACTGTCCAACCTGCACAGTCTAGTATATGGCAATACGATACCCTTTGCCGTGACTAGTGTCAGCTTTTCTTGCTTCAAACTAACTGTAACTACTGCCAAAGATCCAGAAACAACAGCCACCACCAAAAGCTTAACATGTTTTCTGATGCATAGAGAAATCTTAGTATGTGAAGACAGCCACCCAACCAAGAACCGACAGCAGCAAGCGTTGCTTAACCTTCACAGCTGTTATTATTTAGCCACGAGCTCCTCACTTTTAAAGTTTCCATATTCCATAAAAAAAATATTCCTTGGCTTATCCTCTTTTTCTTACCGTAGCATTATAAGTAGGGTCATATTTTCTTATCCATGTAATATCATACCACCTCTAAGGTGGAGTGAGGTAGAGTTTGTTGAACAATAATTTTAGCTTGTCAAGATCTATCGACTTTTTTATTATTCAGACTGTTATTATTGACTGAAAAGGGCTAGTCAAGTTTATCCTTCATAATTAAACTGTGTAAAGATATAATATTAAGTATTATGTATTTTATAAGTTTTCTGTGAAGCAATCGCTATTTCAGCTGAAAATCGTCTACTACTGGACAAAGATCTCTTCAAGCGTCGCCACATAGACTGGTGCTGTGCTTATCGCATTCAGCTTGCTCCCGCGTAGTCCCCACCAGGTCATCGCTCCATCTTGTGGAGTGAGAGCTATTAAGATCTCAGTATTAAACTAATCCGCTATTGTGTGCAAAGTGCATTATTCATCTAAATATTAACTGTGTACACTAAATCTAAGAAGTAAGTACAGATGTTCAAAAACAAAGTACATATTCCTCTACATCGGTGTGAGGTGTCTAATCATAGATCATATTTGATTTAATTGCAACATAGATTATCATTTAACAATTTATAAAATTCAACATCAATTGTCGTCTTAACCAAACAGATTTTTTTTTGGTTTTATTCGCCAAAATTACAATAAAATCAATTGTAGGTTGTACGAAATTCTTCGGTTCATGTGGTCTCCGATATATTAATAATCAGTCAATTAAAATTGTTAATAGTGTTATTGATAATAATAAGCAACCACGTTCATTAGAACGTGGTTGCTGTTCACAGATATTTCTAATTTCTGAGAGATCTGGTATTAATTAATAACTGAAACATATCAAATAATATACCTGTCATATTAATGTTTCTGAAGTGCTTGAACTTTATCAATAACGTTCTGTTCTAGAAAGTTTATTGACTTTTGATTTCACTCAAAAAATTGAATTGTTTTACTTCAAAGAATACCATATAATACACATATAGTCGAATTAATTACCTTCGTCATTTTAATTCTTTTTTTTATAAAGTCAGGTCACAAGATATGTTTTAAAGCACATCAAGCAGATTAGTGCATAGACAACTAATTAGTTTTCTGTTATCGACTTGAAAATAAAAAATAAAAACTTGAAAATAGTTATTAAAATAGCATAGCCATTCTTCGATGCCTTGATGGCTTAGCCCTAACTGACAAAAACCTTTTTAATGAACTGGCCATTTTATAAAAATAAATCCAATCTTTTCCATGCAATTTTCAGTAGGTATTTTAAATAAGGTAGGTAATAAGGTAGGTTATTTTAAATAAGTAACTATGTGACATTCTAAAACATCGGCGTTGTGACAATTCAGGTATGGATTCTCTCATACATGGAACAAACCGAAATAGACATAATGACGATCCTATTTTTACTATTACTATATTTATGGAGAGATTGTTTTCGCGCATCATTCATCTCAACACAAATTATGTAGATACTTGATCACATAGCCCAAAGCCCGTTGGTAGTTAGGTAGACCAGTTTGAATGATCATCTGTCAGTCGATAGAACGTCAGCAGTCAATGGCAGAACTCAAACCCAGTGAAGTATGATTGACGTTTGTTGGACGGACTACGCAGGAGGTACGCATCAACCACACAAACCTATTTACACATATACATTCATATTGTACGGGGCGGACGTGATCGACTGGACTGTAGGGTGGCCAGGGTAGGTTATCCTATTCTTCGAAAGTGGACTGTATGGTGACAACCTACCTAGGTATAAATGATCCAGACGCGTTGACGCTCCGTCTATAAGCTACGGGCCATGAGGATGCAACCCTTAGCTGAATACTTGCTATACTTGCTGTTATTGACACAGTATATAGGGGTAGGTATAGAGGGCTTACCAATAAAGTCACAATAAAACACTATTTAACTTGTTCACTATGCACTTAGCGATTTGAAGGGTGAAATTCGCGACTATATGATTCTACATTTAGTTATAAATCCGAAATATCTTGCAAATGACTACAAATTTCTTTAAGTTTCTAAGTTACTATTGTACGGCGCAACTATACCGTATCGACACCCAAAAAATCACCGTGTGTGATGAAGTTTATTAACCAATATTTTCATTATGCTAATCCTAGAATTTAGACTATATCTAGGCTTAGGTCTATGTGAGTAGGGGTTGTCGTACCTTTATGGATAGCCCTCGGTAAGCTCCATACAGCGGAGACGAATTCACCCCTTCATCCCCCTCCATGTAGGGGTGGGATGCCAAAAACTATACAAAACTATTGTAGGCACGAAGCTATTACCTACTTGGGGTGAATTTACCGTAAAACTATGCTAGGAGGGCTATACAGCTATATGTATCTCTATAGATACGACAACCCTCTACAAAACTACATATGTTTCAACCCTGTCACTTAAGGGGTTGCAACTCTATAAGCGTATATGTTTCAGGGGGATAAAAATAAACAGTTTTATTTAAACCTTAATTACGGCTTTATGCCTGCATACACTATAGACATCTATATATCCCCTGAAAGGATTTTTCAAGGCGGTTCTATTTCAGACATTTAGAAGTCTAGAATCTAGACTTGTTTTTTCGGGAAAGGAAGAGGGTAGATGCAAAGTGTTTTATTTTTGTGCATACCTTCACCAGGGCTATTTATCAAAAACCATTGACCAATCACGTACCAGCACCCTCCTGCTCTGTGATTGGTCAGTGTCGCTTTTAGCTATGCGACTACCTTTGACCTAATATTTCAAGTCTCAAATTACCAAGCCCTTTCTATTTACCTATGTATGTCTGTCTGTGTGTGTATATACCTCGATTACCTTATATACCACCGATCACCTTTATATACCTTTATATACCTTGATTACCTTTATATACCTTCGATTACCAGGGTTACCATGTGTTTACTGTTATGTGTAAGGGATAGGATACCCTACCTAACTATATTCTATTTACTTGGAAGAAATAAAGGCTCCAAGGGCTTATATTATGCCTCTTGAGAGCAAACGGCTGTAACGAATGTGTTTTATTTCAATAACAAACTATGTATCAACTATAGCTACCTATAACTATCTATACTATGCAGCTTTATTTGTTACAGCATTCTATGTACTAACTAACTACCTATAACTACCTATACTATGTAGTCGCGGTTTTATTTATTTGCAACATTCTATGTACTACTATAGCTACCTATAACTACCTATACTATGTAGCTAAGACGCATCGTCGCGAACATCTCTCCCGCCGTGCAGTGCAGCGATGACTCGGTGCGATGACGTCGCGGCGCTGCAGAAACCCGGTGAGCGACGCCTGTAGCCACGTCGCCCGCTGCGCGGCGCCGGTGCTCGATGCCGGTGCTCGATGCAGCTGTGCAGTCGCCGGTCTGCCGCTTCCCTGCTGTGGGTCGCCTGCAGTCGCAAGGCTGTTGCGTAGGCTCTCGCAAATGTGCGAGCTGTGGGCCGGATGGCCCGCTGTCTGTGCGAGCTGCGAGTGCGCGCAGCGTCGCTTGCTGCGGTGGCAAGCTGTGTAGGCAGCATTGCCTGCTGTATCGCCTGCTCAAAGCAAGGCGGTGGCGGGCCGAATATGCCCGCAATGGGGGCTGGCTGCGCCCGTGGGCAGCATCGCCCGCTATGTTGGCGAGCTGCGTGAGCAGCATCGCCCGCTACTGCTCGCTTGATGCGAGCCGAATGTGGACCGAATATGCCCGCAATGGGGGCTGGCTGCGCCCGTGGGCAGCATCGCCCGCTATGTTGGCGAGCTGCGTGAGCAGCATCGCCCGCTACTGCTCGCTTGATGCGAGCCGAATGCGGACCGAATATGTCCGCGGGGGTGAGCTGCGCCAGTGGGCAGCATCACTCGCTATGTTGGCGAGCTGTGGGAGCATCGCCGGCTACTGCTCGCTTGATGCGAGCCGAATGCGGACCGAATATGTCCGCGGTGGGGTGAGCTGCGCCTTGCGGGCAGCGTCACCCATCTATGGTTGGCGAGCTGTGAGAGCAGCATCGCCTGCTGTGTCGCCTGCACAAAGCAAGGCGGCGGCGGGCCGGATATGCCCGCTGTGGGGCGAGCTGCGCCTTGCGGGCAGCGTCGCCCATCTATCGGTTGGCGAGCTGTGTGAGCAGCATCGCCTGCTACTGCTCGCTTGATGCGAGCCGAATGCGGACCGAATGTGTCCGCGGGGGATGAGCTGCGCCAGTGGGCAGCATCACTCGCTATGTTGGCGAGCTGTGTTAGCGGCATCGCCTTCTACTGCTCGCTTGATGCGAGCCGAATGCGGACCGAATATGTCCGCGGTGGGGTGAGCTGCGCCTTGCGGGCAGCGTCACCCATCTATCGGTTGGCGAGCTGTGAGAGCAGCATCGCCTGCTGTGTCGCCTGCACAAAGCAAGGCGGCGGCGGGCCGGATACGCCCGCAGTGGGGCGAGCTGCGCCTTGCGGGCAGCGTCGCCCATCTATTGGTTGGCGAGCTGTGTGAGCAGCATCGCCGGCTACTGCTCGCTTGATGCGAGCCGAATGCGGACCGAATATGTCCGCGGTGGGGTGAGCTGCGCCTTGCGGGCAGCGTCACCCATCTATGTTGGCGAGCTGTGGGAGCAGCGTCGCCTGCTGTGTCGCCTGCACAAAGCAAGGCGGCGGCGGGCCGGATACGCCCGCAGTGGGGCGAGCTGCGCCTTGCGGGCAGCGTCGCCCATCTATCGGTTGGCGAGCTGTGTGAGCAGCATCGCCTGCTACTGCTCGCTTGATGCGAGCCGAATGCGGACCGAATATGTCCGCGGTGGGGCGAGCTGCGCCTTGCGGGCAGCGTCACCCATCTATGTTGGCGAGCTGTGGGAGCAGCGTCGCCTGCTGTGTCGCCTGCACAAAGCAAGGCGGCGGCGGGCCGGATACGCCCGCAGTGGGGCGAGCTGCGCCTTGCGGGCAGCGTCGCCCATCTATCGGTTGGCGAGCTGTGTGAGCAGCATCGCCTGCTACTGCTCGCTTGATGCGAGCCGAATGCGGACCGAATATGTCCGCGGTGGGGCGAGCTGCGCCTTGCGGGCAGCGTCGCCCAGCTATCGGTTGGCGAGCTGTGAGAGCAGCATCGCCGGCTATTGCCCGCTGGATGCGAGCCGGTTGCGGACCGAATATGTCCGCGGGGGGCGAGCTGTGAAGCGTCACCCATCTATTTGGCGAGCTGTGTGAGCAGCATCGCCGGCTATTGCCCGCTAGGTGCGAGCCGATTGCGGACCGAATGTGTCCGCGGAGGGGCGAGCTGCGCCTGTGGGCAGCGTCACCCGCTATGTTGGCGAGCTGTGGGAGCAGCGTCGCCGTCTATTGCCCGCAAAATGCGAGCCGATTGCGGACCGAATGTGTCCGCGGGGGGCGAGCTGTGAAGCATCACCCATCTATCTGGTTGGCGAGCTGTGAGAGCAGCATCGCCAGCTATTGCTCGCTTGACGCGAGCCGAATGCGGACCGAACATGTCCGCGGGAGGTGAGCTGCGCCGGTGGGCAGCATCACTCTCTCTCTGTCCGCTGAAAGTAAGTTGGTAGCGGGCCGGATATGCCCGCACGGGGGGGCGACCTGCGCGTGTTGGCAGCGTCACCCATCTATCTGTTGGTTGGCGAGCTGTAGGAGCAGCATCGCCTGCTGTTGTCTTACTTGGGTAGTGGGACAAGTTTCTTCACTGGACGCTTTAAGGTGCCGCCGGATGTGCGCACCTCAGCTGTCCGGACCTCTCCATCAGCGCCCGGGAAAACTGCGATTATGCGGCCTCGCGGCCACGTGTTGCGAGGCAGCTGGCCGTCTGCGATGAGCACGGGATCACCCACCTGCAGATTTGGGCCACGGCTATGGGGCTCCCGCCGGTGTTGGAGCTCGGGTTTGGTACTCACGTACCCAGCGGCGCCAGAACTGGTCGGCGAGTGCTTGTGAGCGCCGCCAGTGGCGCTTGCTGTCGATGTCGTGCTCTGTGAACACGCCAGGCGTCGGCAGCCGGGCTGAACCACCCAGGAGGAAGTGGTTCGGCGTGATGGACTCGTCATCGTCACTGTGAACTGAAACATGGGTTAGTGGTCGACTGTTGACCGTATATTCGGCCTCACACAACAGTGTGTGTAACACCTCTTCATGTGGGTGTTTTTCGTGAAGTATAGTCTGTAATGCTGTCTTCACACATCGGACTAGGCGCTCCCATGCGCCACCCATAAAAGGCGCTGACGGAGTGATGAAGCGCCATACTATGCCTCGGCGACTTGCCTCTTCTTTGAAGGCGTCTCGGAGCTCTTTGTCGGCACCGTGCATGTTGGTGCCGTTGTCTGAATGTATTTCTGTTGGACATCCTCTGCGTGCAGCGAAGCGGCGCAGTGCTAGTATCGCGGAGTCTGCGCTGAGGCTTGCGGCGATTTCCAGGTGTACCGCTCTGGTGGTCAGGCACGTAAATAGAGCCACGTACCTCTTCTGATGCTGGCGACCGACTGTAACGGATAGCGGACCGAAATAGTCGAGTCCAGTGAATGTGAACGGCCTCTGATGGTGAGCTAGACGCGTTCTGGGGTGGTCGCCTGTAGCTGGTACTGGTGCGCACGCCTTCCTAATGCGACACGGTAAGCAACGTGTCACTACCATCTTCGTTGTGGGTCTCATTCTGACGACCCAGTAATGCTGTCGGACTTCATTGATGGTCATCTCGGTTCCACTGTGTTGTAAGCTGCGGTGTGTCCAGTCTATATAGAGCTGAGTTATACGATGGTCGCCATGTAATATGGGTGGGCGCTTGACGTCTTCTGTTATTTTGTCGATTCTATCTATACGACTTCTGAGGCGTATGACGTCATCCTTAAATTCTATTTGCAACGGTCGTAGGGCGCTGTCCTTGTCTATTTCTTCGTTTCCTCGCAAACTTGTCAACTCGCGGGAAAACATCTGTTGCTGTACAGCTTGCACGAGTAACCTCTCCACTTGTTGGAGGTATTCGGCTTCTATTAAAAAACTATATTTTGACGTAACTGGGGACGTCACTGATGCTGTAGGAGGGGGCACTGCCGTCTTTGTACGTTTCCTCCAATCCGGATCCGCTTCTATATTTTTCCTCGTTCTTTTATAGAACGTGTTTTCTTTGGGCGGCCGACATTTGGCGACGAAGCGTAGTACTGTCGCCGTCGCTCTCAACAGTCGTTCCCATTTCGAAAATCTTGCTGGATCGGGTATGACTTCTGTGAGTCTTCTATCTATATTTTCTATAGCGACTAAGGTTCGCTCCTCACCCGTCTGTTCCTCTAGTGGAGGCTTCTCTATTGGCCATGTTGTCGACTCTTCATACAGGAAGCTGGGGCCACAAAACCACTCGTGTCTCGAATCAAAGTGCTGTGGTACGTCACGAGTGGCTGCGTCTGCTATATTTTTCTTAGTGGGCACCCATCGCCAGTCTTCGACTCTACTATGCTCTTCTATGGCAGCTATGCGGTGCGCGACGAACGGTTTGTAAACTCGAGCTCCACTTCTGATCCAGGTCAGCACGGTTTTGCTGTCTGACCAGTACGTCACGGAGGCCGGCTTGACTCCGTGTTCTCGGATGACAGCTGCAGCGACGCGGGTCCCCATCACCGCGGCCTGCAGCTCGAGTCGGGGTATCGATTGGAGCTTGAGTGGCGCCACCTTTGCCTTGGCCATGACGAGGCTCACGTGAGTCTTGCCATCTTCTGTAGAGATACGCCAGTACACCGCTGCGGCGTACGAAGTTTCGCTCGCGTCCGTGAAAACGTGGACTTGCGTTTCTATGGCGTCGCTATATCCTGGGTAACATCTTGGTACTGTGACTTGTGCAAGATTCTGTAGATGTTGAACCCAACTTCTCCATGCTGTGGCCAAGTCTGTGTCGAACGGCTGGTCCCAGTCGACTCCTCTTCTCCATGCTTCTTGGAGTATCTGTTTGGCGCGAATCGTTACGGGTGAGGCTAGGCCGAGTGGGTCGTATAGTGACATCACTATTTTCAGCGCCTCTCTCTTTGTGGGCACCTCCTTCTGTAATACGCCACTCGGTAATCGGGCTAGGCTCAGATTGAAACCCAGCGTATCTGCTCTTGGTCTCCATATTAGGCCAAGAATTTTTTCTGTATGGTCGCCGATGTCGACGACTTCTGTCTCTATAAGCGACGGTTCTATTTTCTGTATGACGTCGATGTCATTAGATACCCATTTCTTAATTTCGAAACGAGCCTGTTGGTGTATCTTCTTCACCGCTGTTGCTATGTGTGTCGCTTCTTCTACTGTTCTATAGCTATCCAGATAATCATCCATATAATGGTTTTTCACTATTGCTTCTACTGCTTCTGGATGCTGTTCTATGTGCCGGTTCGCGTTCCAATTCTTCGCGAATATTGCCGTGCACGGTGAGCTTGCCGCGCCGAATATGATTGACGTCATTCGATACTCGTCGGGGGCTCCTTCTCTTCTACTGCCTCTCCACAAATATCGGAGGGCGTCTCTATCTTCAGGTCGTACTTTGACCTGCATGAACATTTCGGTAATGTCACCTGAAATGGCTATCGGATATCTACGAAACCTCATCATGACGCCAGGCAGCGACTGTAACAGGTCCGGTCCTGTAAGTAGGAAGTCGTTCAGCGACATTCCATTCGATTTAGCTGCGGCGTCGTGTACTATTCGAAACTTCTCCGGCTTCATGGGATTGAAGACGTCGAAATGAGGCAGATACCAGGTCTTCCTGGCGTGGTCTGTTTGGGCGCTTTTTCTGCGTACCCTTTTGAAAGGAGCGAGTCCATCTGTTCTATATATTTATTTCGAAGACTCGGATCTTTGTCGAGCTTCTTTTCTATAGAGATCAGCCGCTTGTGTGCTGTCCCATAACTATCGGGCATTTCAAAATTGTTATTTTTCCATAACATAGCTGTTTCTATATGCCCATCTGTCAACTGTTTGGTATGTCTCTTCAAGATGTCTTCAGCCTGCTTCTCTGGATCAGAATCTGGACGCCGAGGATTAACTATTAGGGACTCGAGTGCGAAAAATTCACGAAGTTGCTCGTTCAGTCTGTCGTCTCTATTTTCTCTATCTTCTCTGCATGCGCTGACGTAATGCACCTGCTGACCGAGTATTCTAGTGTGCGCGCCATGTAGCGTCCATCCAAGCGTTGTAAGTGACGCTATTGGCTGGTGCCTGGGGCCTCTTCTGACTTCACTGGCAAGGAGAAGGTGCCAGTTGTCTTGGCCAATCAAAATCTTGGGCGCGCCAACATCATAGACTAGCTGCTCTTTCAAGTCGATGAGATGTTTGCAATGTGTGACATCTTCTTCACGGACTGTCTGTGACGCGAGATTAAGCTTCGGTATGGTGCGCGCTCTGAACGGCACCCTATTTCTATGCTGACTCGCGAGTGTCACTGTGACTCTTTTCGAACAAGGAGTGTCGATCATGGTGTCACCGATCGCACCAATCTTCAGTGGGTCGATCTTGCCCTCGGCTCCGACTTGGTCGGCGATGTCTTCATCGATCAACGATACGGTCGATCCATCGTCGAGTAGGGCGAACGTAGATGCCTCTCCCGCCGGTCCAATGACCCGGACCGGGATGATCTTCAAATAGGCGTGATTCGACGATGATCTTGAGCTGGCGACTGTCTCCTTGGGCTCCTTTTTGACTTCGGTCTGTCTGGGCTTTTCGGCTGCCACCGCAGCAGGCTTCTTGTCGTAATGAAGTAGCCGACTGTGCGTGGCTGTACACCCCTTGACGTCACACTTCTTCGCGTTGCATTTATGCCGCTCTCTTCTTGGCTTCAGGCAACGGAAGCACAGGTTTAGATTCTTCGCAATTTCCCATCTCTTGTTACTATCGCTATTCTTGAACTTCGAGCAATCGCGTTCTATATGGCCATCCTTCTCACACAGTCGGCACTTGCTTGCTGACTTCTCTGTTGTTGTGTGAGTCCTCTGCTGCGGTGTGCGTCGGTTGGATGAGCCCTCTGTCTTGATGTTTTCAGCAGGAGCGAAAGCGCTGCAGTATCGAGCTTGTTCGGTAATGAATTCGCTAAACAGCGACAAGTCTGGCAAGGACTGGTACTTTTCTGTATATATACGGTACCACTGTACACGTATCGAGTTCGGTAGCTTCTCTGTCAAGGTTCGCATGAGCTCGGCGTTGATCAGGTAATGATCCTTCTTCAATGCTCGCAGCGTTACTATAGCGCACCTCACTTGGCTTGCGAATGAGCAAATATCCTTTGGATTCTCACTGCATCGTGTCAGTCCTCGCAATCTATCTGTTTCGGCCTGTGCTATCGAATCTGGTCGGCCGAATTGCAGCTCGAGTTCCCTCATGATGTCATCTAGTCTTGCATGGCCGATGAGTTCTGAACTAACTGTTTCTAAAGCGCGTCCATGCAGGCTTCTTCTAAGTCTTGCTGTATTCTCGACATCGTTGAAATATTTTCGAGTTGTTTCATAAATGGCTCGAAATGACAACCATTCTGTATGCGCACCACTGAAGTTCGGTAAGGTCATGATGACCTTCGACGCCGAGGAGGAATTCTGTGACTGCTGTTCTGTTTTCTTGTCAACTAAAGATGCTATAGCAGCCGTAAGGTCCGTAACGAATGGACGTAAATTATCCTCGCTCCTATCGTCTTCTATTTTCTTCATAGGTGGTGGCTCTATCTGTTTAGCACTATCTGGATCTATGTGCGTTCGACGAGAGTCCACTATTGGTTCGAAGTCCACAGGGGGGGGCGGTTGCTGTCGACTATCACGGATGTCCCCCTCGGCGGCGTTGGTCTCTCTCTGATCAGGAACAGGTTCAGGCGCCTCTTCCAGCCAGGAACGCACGTACTCTTCATTTGAGTTTCTATCGTCCAAATATTCTTCGTCCGACTCTTGTTCGGCTCTCTGAAGTGCTAACTGGGCAAGCTCCAACTTAATCTTCAATAAGTCTTCGCGAGCCTTCTGTAGTTTTCTATATGACCGCGGTGACCTGTCAATGGTCGACGGCGGACGTCTATGTTCTATACGGGCGTCACCCCGGGTAGTCATTGGCAAGACTCGGCTATCTCTTCTATTTGACGGCTTCATTGTACTATCTGAAGTCGTCTCAAAGCGGGTTCCCTTCCTTGAGGTCGATGGCATCTGTTTCTGTACTGTTGTCGGCAATGGTGCAGGTACTCGTTCTATTGCTGAAGCTTCTATCTGTTCTATTCGTTCAGCGGCAGCAGGCGGAGACACGTCTTCACTGCGCTGCTGCATCGATCGCGCCGTCCCAGACGATGAAGGCGAACGCGGCGGCACCTGATGATGGATAGCAGGAACCCTCTCGGCTGGATCCTGTATCGGAACTGTCCACGCCTCGGATGATTTGCCATGCGACCTCGTGATCGGCATTGTTGAAGTCTTCAATGAATCTTCAAAACTATTCGGTAGTCCACTGGTAAGCCTCAGGTGAAACTTCAATACAAGTTTCCCAAAAAAAAAAAATTTTCAAAAAATTTTCAAAATTCTTCAAAGTCCCCAATCTTCAAAAAATTTTCTAAGTTCGGATTGACTGAAACTTTTCTAAGTCCCAGACTGTTCAAAATCTTCTATGTGTGAAGTCGGTCGAAATTCTCTAAGTCCAAAATTCTTCAAAAATATTCCAAGTCCCGCTTGATGAAAACTTTTCTAAGTGTCAGGTTGTTGAAAATTTTCCAAGTTCAAAAATCTTCAAAAAATTTTCCAAGTCCCGGATTGTTGAAAATTTTCTAAGTTCAAAATTCTTCAAAAAATTTTCCAAGTTCAAAATCTTCAAAAATATTCTAAGTGTCGGAACCTCTCAAAATTTTCAAAGTGTGAAGTCGTTCGAAATTTTCTAAGTTCAGCTTGATTAAATTTCTTCTATGTTGTTGCTTCACTATCAATCTGCCTAGGGGTAGTTTTCTTGAAGGGATGATTTCTTCAAGGTCCGACTTCTATTTAGCTTCTAGGGACACCCTTCGTGTCTTGAAATGTTGAAGGGTAGTTTTTTCTTCAAGGGGGTGCGACTTCACAATAGGGGTTGCGCCTTCAGGGTAGCTGCGTGGTTCGATAAATCCAACTTCCAAATAGCTAGATCAGGCTATCTTCAAAATATCCGGCTCCGATGGACCAGAAAATGTACGGGGCGGACGTGATCGACTGGACTGTAGGGTGGCCAGGGTAGGTTATCCTATTCTTCGAAAGTGGACTGTATGGTGACAACCCACCTAGGTATAAATGATCCAGACGCGTTGACGCTCCGTCTATAAGCTACGGGCCATGAGGATGCAACCCTTAGCTGAATACTTGCTATACTTGCTGTTATTGACACAGTATATAGGGGTAGGTATAGAGGGCTTACCAATAAAGTCACAATAAAACACTATTTAACTTGTTCACTATGCACTTAGCGATTTGAAGGGTGAAATTCGCGACTATATGATTCTACATTTAGTTATAAATCCGAAATATCTTGCAAATGACTACAAATTTCTTTAAGTTTCTAAGTTACTATTGTACGGCGCAACTATACCGTATCGACACCCAAAAAATCACCGTGTGTGATGAAGTTTATTAACCAATATTTTCATTATGCTAATCCTAGAATTTAGACTATATCTAGGCTTAGGTCTATGTGAGTAGGGGTTGTCGTACCTTTATGGATAGCCCTCGGTAAGCTCCATACAGCGGAGACGAATTCACCCCTTCATCCCCCTCCATGTAGGGGTGGGATGCCAAAAACTATACAAAACTATTGTAGGCACGAAGCTATTACCTACTTGGGGTGAATTTACCGTAAAACTATGCTAGGAGGGCTATACAGCTATATGTATCTCTATAGATACGACAACCCTCTACAAAACTACATATGTTTCAACCCTGTCACTTAAGGGGTTGCAACTCTATAAGCGTATATGTTTCAGGGGGATAAAAATAAACAGTTTTATTTAAACCTTAATTACGGCTTTATGCCTGCATACACTATAGACATCTATATATCCCCTGAAAGGATTTTTCAAGGCGGTTCTATTTCAGACATTTAGAAGTCTAGATTCTAGACTTGTTTTTTCGGGAAAGGAAGAGGGTAGATGCAAAGTGTTTTATTTTTGTGCATACCTTCACCAGGGCTATTTATCAAAAACCATTGACCAATCACGTACCAGCACCCTCCTGCTCTGTGATTGGTCAGTGTCGCTTTTAGCTATGCGACTACCTTTGACCTAATATTTCAAGTCTCAAATTACCAAGCCCTTTCTATTTACCTATGTATGTCTGTCTGTGTGTGTATATACCTCGATTACCTTATATACCACCGATCACCTTTATATACCTTGATTACCTTTATATACCTTCGATTACCAGGGTTACCATGTGTTTACTGTTATGTGTAAGGGATAGGATACCCTACCTAACTATATTCTATTTACTTGGAAGAAATAAAGGCTCCAAGGGCTTATATACTGCCTCTTGAGAGCAAACGGCTGTAACGAATGTGTTTTATTTCAATAACAAACTATGTATCAACTATAGCTACCTATAACTATCTATACTATGCAGCTTTATTTGTTACAGCATTCTATGTACTAACTAACTACCTATAACTACCTATACTATGTAGTCGCGGTTTTATTTATTTGCAACATTCTATGTACTACTATAGCTACCTATAACTACCTATACTATGTAGCTAAGACGCATCGTCGCGAACACATATGTATACAGGTAATACGTATATAAAAGAGCATTTATTTCAAACGTTTTCAGACAAAAGCAGTTTTATTTTTGCACTCATTTTTAAAGTAGTCAGTATTTACCTATACGAGGTCAGCGTAGAATAGCGAACTACAGTTTTTATTCCACCCTCCAACTTCTACGTCAAAGCGTGTCAATATAGGGTGTGCTCTTTTTGCTGGTATTTTGCGACCCAAACCAGCAGTCAACTTGCGGCTTCTCTATTTGGGCCCATATGAGCGGAGCGTACCAAACTTTAGAGTATCTGCATTCCCAGGCCAATATTCGGGGATGATTTACTGGATGTGGAACTTTGTTTCTAATTAAGTAATTAGCCCCATTTTTAGTTTTTGCACATTTGGCTCACGTTCCAGTTTTGGTAAGAAAAATGCCTGATTTTACGTAACGATCTTGCCCAACACTCTTTCAAGTGACTAAATGGTCCTATATTTTATTTTTACGTTGTTTCGGTATTACGAAACTCTACATTCGGTGATGTTGGAACTATTGTTTTTTTCATTAGAAAAATAAAGTTGAACTTTAATTTGTGGTGATTGTTTTGTTCTTTCGCGGACTCACACTATTACGAGATTCAGGTTTTTAGATCCTTAAATTTAACCTATTATCCTATAATTTTTCGTGATTTCTTGAATTAATACTATTAACAAAACTATTTTAACTGCATATTTACAATCCGCGTCATATGAAATACCCACTTCTGATAATTAGCGGACACAATAACAGCGATAACTTTATGTAAATATGAGGAATAATTATATCTAATTCCATATCAGAACATTGTTGAACTCTGTCGGTCTTGATAACCACGATATTTTCATAGTATGTGACACGCTCGAGGCAAAGAACAAGGGACCAGTTACACTTAAGAACAACATTATTGCGATGCAGTGGCTGTAGTGTCTGGGATGTTGGGAGTGTCGGGACACTCCTCTAGAGCATGATACGGCAATAATACTGCACATTCTGTCCACAGACACCCGATATTGTCATATTATACGGGACGCTGGCTGATTCAGATGTTTAGTAATGCGTGATTATGACTTCAGGGTTTTTATTGTATTGCTTGCGGTGGATACGTTCTGGGTTGTATGATTGTAAATGATGCGCTTTGTGAATTGTAGAATCTGCACAGATATGATGTTCCTTTCAGAGCTACAGCACCGATATTTTTAACTTAATATTATAATAAATAGTAAAAAGACACACAAGACAAACAACAACAGCTACTGTTTTTATATTCCATGATTGTTTTTAGTTCAAAATAATTAACTACGAAAACAAAAAATATCACGTTATTATATCCATTTACCAGTTTTAATACCTCCAATTGTTTTAACGACCACGTTTCAAAGTTTGACATTGGACATTGTTTTCTTATAACAAAATTGTTGCCACAGATAGAACTCCAAGTTTATCTGTTACCGATTTAATTTGATGATTCACATCGGGCTGAAATCCGCGCTCGGCTTGTTCTTTGGTTATTCATCTTTTGTCTTATTTTATTATGCTGTTACTCAGTCGCGGCGATAAATGCTAGCGAGACGGCTTGTCTGCCTGTTCCCGGTTTTCTCGCCCTTGTTTATCCGGCCGGGGTAGTTAGCGCGGCCGACTGGCGCCCCGCGGCAGTGCCTCCGTAGCCCGCCCAGCGATGGCACGCTCCCCAGCCGCCCCTCGGCTCCCTACGCGCGTACGATCCCAACAACACAGGTGAACCACAACACTATAATAAAAGGACAATCATCTAATGTGACTCGGACAAAATGACTCCTTTTATACATTTATATTGTGTTATATGGATAGAGTTATTGACTGGCTGCTGCACCACTACAGGTGAGTTGATAGTTCAATTAGCATTTTTATTGAGTTCGCCGGCAACTTGTCAAAAGTTTTATGTGAAATACGAATTTTATTTTAGTGTTGCGGAAGTAAGAGACGCCTTGCTTGTGTCTCCGGCGAACTCTTTACAAAACTTTGGAGTGCTTTAAAGTAATACTGAAATTTAGTCATTAAAATGCGCTATTTGAGATTAGCCTTAAAATAATTCTCGTAAGATAAAATGTCAAAATTGTTTGAGTCTCTCAAGTTTTTTTTTTTCACTTCCGTCTTTATAATTGTGTCGGTTTTTCTTACAATCAACTTATAAAGTTTGATTTTTATGAACAATAAAATAAAATAAGTGTTTATCAAGTAAAGTACCTATATTTTCTTCTTTCTTTGCCGAGAAACATAAAAAATTTGAATAATATGAAGTATTTTCCTGTTTGTGTTGTTTCTTGCCAATCTGGTGTCGTAATGCAATGTTCTTAGGAAATTCCTATTATATACCTGGAAGAGTTTAATAAATTCTATAGTTCTTTTTTTCTTTTTAATATTCCCATATACATTATTGAATATTAATGATATGAATTCTCTGTTATAATTTTTTGTACTTAATACCCCGACCAAACTATATGATTGATAAAACCTTGAATTAAAAACAAGTGATAATTATAGACTTCATACCGATTATGACGTGACATACATATTTATGACGGAAATTTAAAATATAGTCCATGCATATGTTAATTCTAAGTTATTATAATCATTAACGCCTAAAAAAAACGACACACTAATTAAAAATGTTTCAGTAAAGGTATTATTTATTTATGAATTAAGGCCGCTCAGAGCATTTATTACTGATCGACGTTTATTATTAGCTTTGATACCTAATTTATTATTCATTGTAACCTATATTAGGCTTCAGTATAAAAGCTAAACAAGCAACATAAATTGTTCCGCGGAAAACTACTCCACAAAATAGGTTATTGAAAAAGTTTCATAAGGAACACCAATTAGTTGCAAAATGTGAATTTTATACGACGACATACAAAATTTATATAGTTCAAAACAGAGATTTTATCAAAAATACGTGAAGTGGAAACATGGCACGGAAATAGTGTAAGAGGCTCAAAGAATTACATGTTTGAACGACCCTTATCTCAAAGACTTACATGAGTCCCTGACTATCGATTTCTAAGCAATCATAAAAATACAACTAAATCGTCCCTTTTCGAGTATCCACGATTGCTAAGCTCCTCAAGTAGATCTATTCGGGGGGTCGCAAGACGTTGGTGCCATAACATACGAGTAATTCGGTTGACAAGGGGGACGGATCACAAACAAAATGTACGGAGGGCAGCGACGGTGACGCATGGCCGGATATCCGTGGACATCTTCCGAGGAACATAACTCTATCGACGTTTTATCGATGTAAATACGTTGACTAGTGTCTGACGTCACAAGTTATCGTAGTTCGCGTAGCTTGCTTTTTGCCTCCCTAATAGGAACATTTACTCACAAACGATGTTGACTTAGCACACATAGGCACATGTGTGCACTCTGAAATAATTCGCATGCACCGTTTAAGCCCTAAAAGCTTTTTAAACAAATAAGCAGACGGTTGGTTTTTCACTTGCGATAACATGGAATGGAATTTTCACTGAAAGTGGAGCTATTGCAGGAAAATTACGCAGCATCGGTTTATTTCTTCATTTGAATTGGACAAAATAAACATATAAACGTAGATTGCTTCGTAGGTATATTTGTCCATGTTCTCAGAAAAACAACTCGAGATAAGATAATTTATTATTCATGAGTAGTAGTTAGTGAACTGTATTTTTTTTTGGTTGTTCTAAGAAAAGAACTATGACATAATTTTAAAAGATCTCACAAAATCCACCCTGAAAATAAACTGACCCTAATCAAATTTTTATCGCTCAGTAACTTGGAAATCTATTGTTGTTATGTTAACTTTAATAAAATAAAACTCAAAAGCGTTGATCATTCTGCTTGACGTTTCTTCTCCAAAAGAAAATTATGAAATATTGAAAACGAAGTGAATACAACTCCGGAACGTAATAATTGTTATTCCGTGGAACATTCCTTTTATTGAATTGATGCGATTCAGAGTGACGACTCGGAGGTTGAAAATTTTTAACATAAAAAGGCGGTCAAACGCGAAAGGTCTACTCAAAATTACGTGCGAGAAATACGTAAACACAACCCCTAAAAAAGCAAATATAAAAGTTTTTCAAACAAACAACTTATTTCTTATCTAACCTCTGTTGGAAAAAACTAAAGCATGTAACTTCAGATTTAAAAATAACTTGAAACTTTCAATCTTTAACAGAAATGGGTCATCTGACTTCTCATTATTTTTATTAAATAAAATTACATAAACTCAAATTGCTCGTTTTATAAAACGTTATACAAAAAAAAACTTTTTCTAAATTGGTTTTAAGGTTGAGAAACTTTTTTCATAAATCAGTTTTCTGTAATAGCCCCGCGTATCTTAAAATTATCTTCGTTTTCTTTACTTCTGAAATATTTTTAAATTTATTGTTTCTAATTAATCAATGCATTTTTGGCTCTAAAGGCATTATTCCTTAGCAGTCTCTTCTTGCTTAGAATCTATGTAATCTCTGGTAGCTTATCGTAGTAGGAAATTCGGGGAAATGCACTGACAATGACTTCTTTAATACACTTACTAGAAAACTAGTTCCTATTCCACCGGTTTTAGGCACGCAATAATGCGTAATTCGTACTAGTGCGGAAAATATTGTTCCACTGTTGGTCAATAATAATCTTCCCCACTCTTTCCAGTTCTCACGGCTATTTGCTTTTGAAATCCAATCCCTCATGAAGACGTCAACTTTGTCCCGCCAACTTCGCCGTCTTCGCCTAGGTTTTCAACAACGTCGCTTTTTCCCGTTTGGCAACCATTTTGATGTTTACCTTAGCCGGCGAACATGTTGGTCATAGTTCTTTCCCCACATCAACAATAGGGATGTTGCCTGAGTAAAAAAATATATGATTATGTCCGTCAGTTAGATTATAGAACTATATTTGACACGTATTTTTTCCTTTATCAAATCTATAAAAACTGACGAAGATAGATAGCATCAAAGATCAGGAGTGGGAGCGTGTGACGTCACGGCCCGGTAAAAATTGTAGCGAGTAGTGACGTCACCCGAGTTTTCAACGCTTTTTTTTCACATAAACAAAAAATGAAGACAGTGCGGAAAATATTGTTCCACTGTTGGTCAATAACCTTCCCCACTCTTTCCAGTTCTCACGGCTATTTGCTTTTGAAATCCAATCCAATCAAATGAAATCATGAAGAAGTCAACTTTGTCCCGCCAACTTCGCTGTCTTCGCTTAGGTTTTCAACACCGTCGCTTTTTCCCGTTTGGCAACCATTCTGATGTTTACTTTAGCCGGCGATCATGTTGGTCATAGTTTTTTCCCCACATCATTCTGTACAAACTTAACATAACCTCTGTATTCTCAGGAATTTCTCAGGAGTTTAGACATACATAGGTGCACTTGTAGAAAACTCAAATTTCGAAAGAGAGTCTATTTTCATCAAACCGACACATGTCCAGGCCTAAGACTGCACTGGATTTTTTTCAAAACAGGCACCGGGTCTTTGGAATGCAAAGGACATTTGGAGGAACACGAATATATTTTAGTCAGTAAGAGTCATAATTTAATGATTTCCCAACCCAAAAAAAAAACTGCTACCGCGATATTTCATATACCTAGTAATACGTAGTACCATTTTCCTTACCTGCAAATGTATAAAACTACCTCTAAACTCACATTATAATCATAATTGCATGTAGTAAAAACTGAAACTATAGAAATAACGTCCTGTTTTTAAAGCATAAAAGCACTAGGGCACTATGTAAACGTAGCCTACTTTATTCTCCAAACAGAAAAGCAAACATTAAAGCGCTGCCTTTGATTTAAAAAGAGAAAGAAAGAAAGAAAGAATAATATTTATTCAGCACATACATGAAACACGCACGGTACATGGTAAAACAAAAGATAGTTATGACAAGAACTAAGTGTATGTCCCATGGCTGCACTAAATAGGTCCATTTCAGCGATATGTCAGACAGACTATGCTGTCTGACGCTGGTTTTCTAATGAACCTTTCAAAGGACGAGTGGCGGTTCATTTGAATCCTTATAAAAGAAAATATATATAAACAGGTATTTATCATCGAAATAAATAATGTAATAGAATGTAAATTATGTAATAGAATAAATAGATATACTAGAACGTGCAATTATAGTAAACATAAAAACAAAGTTATAACATTATAAAATTCGTAATATAGTATAGATAGGTAGGTAGGTATATACATATATATATTGTAAAAGGATTATGTAGGAGTTCATTTTCCATCGCTCATCAACAATTTATTTAGACGATTTGAAATTATATTTACATATAAAAAAAATAATTTTAGCCGCCGGTTTCAATACTCACAAGTACCCATTAGATAAACATGTCATGGTCACAAACGTGCCTCCTGAGCGTAAGTTTCAAACCTTTGGCAAATTGTAATAAAATTGTAAAGTATGAGAAAATTCACAGTAGTAGTTTTGCAAAGTAGTTTTTTGGGAAAGAAATACTTATTATTATTATTTATTATTAAACAAAACTGGCTAAATATTATGGTTTTGTTTCATCCACACAATACACTAACATTTTTAACAGGGGTTTTCGTCATAGACGGGAGACGTCCACTGCAGCAAATGACTTTCTTAAGTGATAGGTCCTTTGTCAATGTTGTTATGGACTAGCGACCAACGGACCGGCTTCGCCTTATACACATAAATCGTTTCTAAATCTTAATATTAGCGAAAACTGTAACTAAATCGGTTGCTTAGTTTAGAAGAGGTAACCGGAGAAACGAACAGGGACAGATATCGAATTTATTTAATAACTAGCTGACCCGCGCTACTTCATCTATGTCACATAAGAAAGAAATAAACCAGTTTTTGTAACATTTTTCATTGATGCTCCGCTCCTATGTATCGTAGCGTGATGTTATAATAGCCTGTCCCAACCTTCCTCAATAAATGGGCTATCCAATAATACATTATTTTAAAATTCGACCCAGCAGTTTCTAAGATTAGCACGCTCAACAAAACAAACTCTTCAGCTTTATTATATTAGTAAAGACGATTTCGTTCGCATGGATGTCGGAAAAAAATGTAAGTACGTACAGTAAATTCCTTGTACAACCTGATCCCTCTCAGACAAATAATAATAATAATAAATAATATATAATAATAATAATAATAAAATAATAATAATCAGAAAATAGGAAGAGGGTAATGCATGGCACTGACTGTATCACCTCTTGCGCTTGTTTCAAAACCAAAAATTCCAGCCCAAGTAACAAACTGTTAGTGTTAAACTGTTAACCAACCAACCAACATTAATCAAGAAAACAGACAATTTCGAACGAATGGTTGTACTAGTAATATTCAAACTAAGAAACTGATGAATCAAGTTGATTCTTCAATTTCATACTTAAGCGCAAAAATAAACAATTTTCTTTGATTTCCAATAAGAATAATATCACAGTTTCATTCAAATCTGTTTTTCCATTACCTACCTAATATTTAGCACTGAATGAGGAATGATAATACGGAATGCAAGCAGCTCAAAGCTCAATAATAAAAGCCGTACTGGTCGATCTTAAACGTTAAGCAACGCTTGCCGAGGTCAGCTTATAGATGGGTGATCTTAACATACCGGGACTCCTTCGTACCTTGAAAAATATGCTCTTTCATCAAGTCTTTGATTCCGGCTGTCATTTGTAGGCAATCGTTACGGATTGTCAGAAAACAGAAAATCTGAAACCAGTCTTGCGAAGAAGTACCTAGTTTCCCAAATACTGGTTTATAGACAAAAGGCAATTGCTTCACGTAAAACACTGGTACCTATTCAGCTCAATCCGGTTTTACAGTAATTAAGCCGAAATTGGGAAAAGGCTAGGCTATGATCATATTAAATACCTATACTGAATTAATCAATCCGTGAATCTACAAAATCAAATTAGATTTTTTTGTTTCGATATGAATGTGCCCTAAACTATTTAAAAAAATGATGGGTTTTTCACAAAATTACTCAGAAACTCGCACAATTACTGTGGGCTTAGTTTCCTTCACCTCTACCTTGTGGATAAAGGAAATGTAAATCCTTTGCGGAAATCACCATCTATTGACAATGCAGTTCAACTGTCAAACTGTTTGTTTGGACATACATTCATAGATACTAAAATATTAAATTTCTCTTGCAACGTATTAAAATGTCCACAAACAACTCTAAAACATGTTTTGGTGTTATTTTTGTGCATTCGTTGGTCTTCTTAACTTAGTTCGTTCTCTTTGCTCAATAGATAGCGCTGCAAATATCAGCATCCCGTAATAAAAACTAATTTCTTCATGAACACTTTTTAATTCTTTTCTTTTTAACGTAAACTAAGTTGTAATCATACTTACCCAAATTTCTTATGTATAAAACTTGCCATACAGCGTGGTAATGCTGCCAGCCTTTTGGGTAGGTACATTACCAGTGGCCAGCGATGCGAAGGAATTTTTCGACGCCATCTTTTAACTATTTTTAGTTTTAGTTAGTTTAGTGTTTTTTTTTTAATTTAAATGTATTTAATATTTATAGTAGTGATTATTCTTATTAAATAAACTTATCAATATTGGTTTTGTACTTTTCACATGACGCCTGCAGGACTTCGTCAGCGCGCCGCTCAGCGCTCTATGAAGTTTCTTATTGATTTTAAAAATTCAATACCTTCTGATTATGTGGCTCGATTGGCTGATGAAATAAACGCTAGATAAAATTCCAAATAACACTCATTATTTTTAAAAATCTAGCTTTCGAATCCAATAAGTGATTATTGCGTGATGCTTCCACAAACGCACAGACAAACAGACAAAAATGCAAAAAATTGCATTTCGGTTCGCTATGTCTTTTTTCTAACATTTCTCAGTTATTTCTATCCAAAAATATTCAATGTATAGACACGGCTAGTCTACGATTTTATTATATGTACTTATATATATATTTAAATATTGCTAAATGTATTAGGCAAAATATATACAACCAGTAGTTGGGCTATGACAGTCGGTCAGACAGACAGACACACGAATTAAAGTCTACGGAACCCTAAAAGCAGCAGCAGAAATGCATTAAAAAAAGAATAAACTTTTATTCTTAATGAATGCGCCCTGCTACCTGCTACAAGTTGAGTACCTACTTAGGTATTAGTGCAGCGAACGCAGATTCATTTAATAGAAAACGTTCTACTATATACCTAAAGGCATTCCAATAAGAATGACATTTCTTCCTGCACTCAAGGACGCTGATATTCCGGTAATGATGCTGTTTTACTAATTAGTTTGACTGCGTACCGGAATCTTTGTGTATGTTAGTTTATTTTTTTTAATTTTTAGTGCATTTTGACAACTTCCCGACTTTTTTTCTGCATGAAAACTTAATCCTTTTTCTACCTCTAAAATATCAGCTATCAGCAGCACTTAAAGAACTGTCAAAAACCGTCATTCAGAGATTAGCCAGAACAAATAGACAAACAAACAAACAGATAAAAAAATAAAAATAGTCTTTTTATGTACTTTCATAAGCATATACGTAGTAAAAAGCTGTTATTTTTTACAAACATGCACTTCAATTTTATTTTATTTGTAAATAATACCCGCATGTCATAATAATATAATTACCTAATTAAATAGAGCCCAGATAGTGTTTAATCAATAGAATATTTTTGAATGATTAAACATGTAAATAGTTTATTTTTAATCTTTAACTTTCTTAGTAAATGATCAGATGGAAACGTACACCTGTATGCCATCTTTCACTGAAACCCATTCATATGTTAAGACGTGATTGTTTCACAAATATCCAAACACACACAATGACACAAAACAACAACATACCTTCACATATACAATAACAGTAGGAAAGAATATGACAAATCTTCAAAGAAAATGATAGTAAAAATATCTCAGCGCTAACCACAGAATCAATGACATTCGATACCCTAAGCCAGGGATCACTCTCAAATAAATTAGTCTTAATGTACATATGCTGTTAGTTCAAATATGAAAGGGGCGACTTCTGAATTCAATCCACTTATGGGTAAGTTGGCAATTGGGCTGGAAGCGGCATGTTTACCCTCCGAATGACCCCGTGTCAACGAGGCTTGAGAAGTTGCGACCATCCCCACACTAGGAGCTACGAAACTATATCCGTACATTGGCCGTGTTTAATTTATATTAAGGCCGGATTGTTACGATGAAGTTAGCCACAGTTTTGGCACGAATTATTCGGTTAACAGTTAAATTAAACTGTGTGGTTTTGATGCTATATTTAACTCACAGCACAGCTACTTTGATAGGACTTATAAGTACCCATAAACATCGTTGAACTATAAAAATACTCATAACATATCAAACGTTCAAACATCAAACTATGTATACGTCATCGATCTAAACTTAACCAAGTCAACCAGAACCCTGCACTTACCAAAATACATCAACACCACATAAAACGTGAAACTATATTAACGCATGAAAAAATGATGTGTAACACGTGTCAAGCTACACTAAACCATGATCGCGAGCGCCGCATCCACTGAGCTCACTCGACGATCTCAATTATTCATCCCCCGTCGATAATGGAACAATCCTGTCGACGCTACGGAGTGGGCCTGTCAACGCTAGACGTACCTAATGCCATATATGTAATATGCCATGCTACTCACAAAAACCTATTCCTGTTCAACGGGCCACGGTATTTATGATATAGGGAATAATTACGGCAGCGCTTCAATATTTATTTGACAGTCAATATTTATTTCCGTCGGCTCACTGATCTTCCGAAAATTCTAACGTATTCCACTGAGTCTCTTTTTGAAAGAAATAGCAGTCATTTTTCCTCTGGATAGCATATATTGGTTAAAGTTTTGTGTATAAATTGTCAATCTGCAACAAAAACGGACCATAACGGTTTTAACAAGTTAAAACTATGCACTGTGGACACGCTTCGTTTACGTTAAAGAGAAATACCATTCTGTAGAATTTAATTGACACTCGACCCAAACAAAAATACTGAAAAAATCTACAAATCCATTTATGGATAATCCCTTCAAGCTTTCAGTTCTAATGAGAAATAAAGTTTTGGCAGAAACGGAGCGAAGTAAGTGATTATTATTATTAGTGAGGGGAAACAGAGTGCTCTATTTATCATCGCGCCACAATTAGGGCTTTATAGCTAATGACGGCACTAACCATTAGTTATTCAGCTTATTTCTTTATGCTATTTAATTTGTACGAACACAAGTCGTGTATCGCGTATTTGTAGTGTTAACAAGATCAGGTATAATAAAGGTGTCTATAATGTATGGTGATCATGTAGTATTATTAAGGTGTAATACCAACTTACAGACCATGAAAATAATGGGTTATGTGTAAGCTGTGGTGGTACCTAGTACTTACTTACTTTATTATGTCAGACTTAGGTACCTATTATTCTTAGTTATCATAATGTTTTTAAATTATATTCTATAAAATTTTCGAATGACCTCATATTATATCCGTGTTCATCCACACGAATATAATATGAGGACGAATGTCTCTAAAATTTACGAGTCAAATGTCACTTGGTTATTTGATATCTTATTAGGTTAAACGAATCACGAAAAGACTAAGGGCGTACATATTTAAAAAGAACCTACATTTTGAATTTTCAAATTCAAACAGGTTCTCGAAAATCATATGTAGAGTGTATAATGTAAAGGTTAACTCATACTCAGACGCGACGCAAGCGAAGCGGCGACGGCCAGTTGTTTCTCGAGAAGCCGTGAGAGGCATCGCGAAAACGGGGGGCGTATTCGAATTAGCCCTCGTGAAGCATTGCTGTATGAAAACTACTTGAGGTGCAGCATGATGTCGCGAACTTATGTATTATTTTTTTGTAATTATCTCAGTGAAATAGGCCGATCGATTCTGTAAAAATCTCACCGTGAAAAGTTAGATGAAATGATCATGGCATGAGCGTTTATCGTGCGTCGTCACTCGTGAGCCACTGGTAACGCTGACGAGAATTAAGTTTGAAGTAGGTAAGTTGTCAACTTCTATTGTCGAGATGTTTAGTCTTCATGTATATTTAAACAAAGTTCCTGATTATATCGGTATCTTAAAAACATACATACATACATGAACAGGTAACCCTTTCTTTTGGCTTCGCCGTACTCGGGTAAAGAGTGCGCGTAGTTTGGCGTCTCAGTGTGAGCCGACCCTAAATGTATACTGCTATAATGTCAAATGTAATAAACGCTTCATTATTAAACCATTCGGATTGAAGTATTGACATTGATATAACGTCAGACTATATTAAATGAATTATTTAAGTGAAAACGCCGAACAATGTGTTTGGGAACACATCATCATTCAACAGTAATTGAGTTCTTATTAATGAGTCCTAATGTAGTAATTATTCATTTTAATTATTTAGATTAAAACATTTAGGTGGGCGTAGAGTTGTGAATAATAACAGGCTGCGGCCTGCGATATCTATTATTTTATGACAAGTAATGCCATTGACATGAATGACTGGACTACTGAACTGTCTGTGTCGGGACAAGTGGACAACGACCACATACTTACATTCTTCTGCATAAAAATCTTTGAACTGTTTCATTTTTATTAACAGCTTCACAGTTTCTCAAAAGCTCAATTAAGCTATTTTTTTTATAAACCACGGCTATACATTACTTATTAGACTTCTTCCGCTCATCACGGCAGCGGAAGGGAGTCTCTTACTGACTAGATCCATCCGTGTTCCTCCTTTGCATTCCAGGGCCGCGGTGACTCTTTCAAACAAATTCATGTGTTCATGTATAGGTAGAGTCAAACGAATTTAATCCTGACCTCTATGATCAAAGGCCTAGTGTGAATTACTATTACTTAGCTGAATAAAATGCCAAACACGGTGCAAATAATGTTACTGTCTATTAGTTTCGTGATAGTAGTGCAGTACCTAACTTAAAAAGAAACATATCATACGAACTTAAACTTTCATATTCCCAATATACATTAAAATAATTTATTCAAGCGTTTTTCTTAATAAATTCAGTGCAATACAGAATCAATTCGATTTTCCATCAAACTATTTTATAACCGAGTACGACGCAATTCACCCAGTAACTAATTTAACTGACACGCGCGTAACTTAATTACAACCTACGTATGTACAATTAAAAACTTTTATCCGACGTGCTACTCTAGTTGTCACTTAATTACTTCACACAATTACTACAATTTAATGACACTAAACTACTGATATACTTAGACCAGAATCGGTCTGTAATTTGTTAAAGTTCTTGTGTCGGGACAAAAATGGGGTCGCAACTTCGAAGGATAAATGTTAGAACCTTTTTTATATAATTTACGACTTGTCTAGAAGCTTTATCAAAGTCTTTTTGGTCTAGTCTAGTAAGTTGAACATGGTTCGTGAGTGAAGTCCCGGGTTAATGTACCGCGTCGCCTCCAACAGTTTACTTCTTTAAACTGCAGGGGGATCTTAAAATCTAAGAACGTAGTACTTACTTTATAAGGCATGACGGCGGCGTACTCACTTAAAGTCTATTTTCGTTCTAATTACTATAATAAAACAGTAGTCTGAAAAAATAACATAAAATTATACCAGTGGCAGCAAAGGTATACAGAATTGATGTTAAAATAATTACTTTTGTCAACAAAAAGCCCGCTTGTCTAAACAGTCAACACAGTCAAGTTATTTATAAAATGTATGGCATACATTGATTTTGTATCTACATATCGAATGAAAGTTCGTATGAATACAAACAATTGTAATTTAGCATGTTTACTAAAATCATTTTGTTTTTCCAATTCATTGATTTTGCCTGTGAGATTAAAGTTGCAAACGGAATATTACAACAATGTTCTAATTACAGGTCGGGAATTACCCACCGGGCAAAATGTAGTGTCTGTAGCACCCATAGAAGTTCCCGATGGTAAGTGTTTTATTTGTAAATAAGAAATAAAGAATATTCTCGAGAAAACATAATTTACTAGGAACTTTTAAAAGCTTTTCTTTAACCGAGTAAAAACTGCTGCTTTATACGTTTTCTTGATATAGTAATCTATTTTTGCTTCAAGAATAATTTTATATTCTAGATTTATTTTCAAACTAGCAGCGCCCCGCGGTTCACCTGCATTGTTCCCGTTCCCGTGGCAACACGGGGATAAAATATAGCCTATGACACTCCACAATAACGTAGCTTTCTATAGGTGAAATAATTTAAAAAATCGGTTCAGTAGATCCAGAGATTACCCCTTACAACGTCACAAACTCACAAACGTTACCTCTTTATAATATTAGTATAGACTACAAAAAGCTTAAATACTCGTCGCGGTTTGTGTATATTACGTGCTTACTTTTATTCAGAAATGGTCCTGCATACAATTATTTGGGAATTAATCTTTTTAAATTAAATGCACTAATTTCATGTTTATTTTTTCTTAAACTTGAATAGAACGGAAAATGGTTCATAATTTTTGCACATCAACATCGCTTCAAGCTAAGGCCGAGGGCTCACCAGCCGAGCAATAGTAAAATTTAAAGCGAGCAAAACGAATGAGCGAGAGCGAAGCTCTGACGCACAATATGACTTAACAAACCCGTTTTAACAAAGCCATTACTTATTCCAAGTAAAAAACTATTATGACTGAAGATGTAGCTGGATCGCGAAAACAAAATTGTTTTCTTCTACTCATGATAAGTGGTTTTTCGATGAGTCAAATGACATTATTAAGTTTCTACGTCGCAGATAGATTTACTATTTAAATGTCTTTAGTATTCTTACTACGCAGCATTGCTTTGCTCGGTATACCAGTGTAAAACCAGCTTAAATACCGTGTTTTCACCATCACAACTTTACTAAATTAATGCTTGTTATCTTAATCCATTCGCGGGGAAAATTAGTTTATAGAAAATTAAAATTATTTTTCATCCGTTTTTAAAACGAAATCCTTGTGGATTTGGGCGGGTAATATTATAACCATTATTTAGTCCTTTTTATATTGCTTGGTTTATAGGGGAGTACGGATCATCAAGCAATAGGTACTAAAATGCGGAAATAAAATCAAATATGTTTGCTCAGTGAGTCGGAAGCCCCTGATCCCAGACTGTAAGTTGCACGATAACATTCCACCTTTACAACATCTCCTAACATGCACATTGCTGATACAATTTCTAAAGTACAGTTACAATCCTGTTTTGTACACCAGACTTCTACTCATGTTATTACGTTTACTGGGGGTAAGTTTGTGGATGGGTGCCCATTCATTACATTCCAAAATTCTACGTGCCTTGGAAGGCACGTTAAGCCGTTGGCACCGACTAACCTTTTTCCAGGGCCTCAAGTCTGCTATTACAAAAGTGTCAGAATGGTCTATCACTGACTTCATAATCGTCGATTTTTACAAGTTTGGTAATCTACTGATATATAAACACCACTATAACTTTCCAAAGGTCAACCATTGACACTCTATTGAAAGAAATGGCATAGAATGGTAATCTCGTACATATTGACAAATGAATGACAGACGTATGCAGTAATCTGCTAAAATTTTGTCAATTCCTTTGATCAGTGACTAGTAACCGATGAATGCACAATAACGTTCTAATGGTAGGTACCATTAGAACGTCATTGTTAAAAAGCGCTTATCAAAAAGTATTACGAGACCATTGATCGACCATTAAAATTAGCAGATTACGAACTTTTAGCAAAATGACAAAGGGGTCGTGTTGAAATGACAAATTTATAAAAATAGCAGACTTGGGCCCAGATCTGTGGCTGTCGTTACGGTAGTCAGAAGTCAAAAAATCAAATACCAGTCTTGCCAAGGGATATTGCTTTTGTCAGTTTCAAGGTAATTGTAGAGGTCGGAGCACTAGTACTTAACTACATTCGGTTGAACTAAAAGCCGAATCCAACATAATTGGGAAAATGATAGGCAGATTGAGATTGACTACCAATTAGAAACTATCGTAGTTAATAATAAAATTATTTCGTAATTTTCCATTAATTTACTTTTGGACTAGTTAATGGCTTTGCCGACTCTGTTAGTGATAATATCCGTATATATCTTTAGACAGGAGCTTTAGTAAAATAAAATAGTTTATAAGTGATAATACCGTGAGCTGGTCCCCAGGCGTTGGGGACAACATTGGGGATTAGGATTGTAAGCCTGTTTGTTCATGATCAAGTGATCGGAGCCTAACGTGCCATGAAGAATCCTATATCGAAAGCTAGGTTTGACGTATGTCGCTACGTTTCATATAACGGTTAGCATACCACCACTGGAACTTAGCCTATATTATGATTGATAGGATGTTCTGAAACTCTAGTTTCAAGTGAATTTATCCATCTACATATTATGTCTTCTGTACACACTTCCGTGGTCTAAACTCCTGAGGAGATAAACATGTTGCGATGTATTTCTTATAGTTGTATATAGATTTACTAAGAAACAAATTCCTGAAGTCGGTCTGTGATGGGACAAATAGGATAATTGTATGCAGTCATACTGACTATAATTATGTATAACTTAACACTCGCTTTATAATAACAGTGCCCCGGGGTTTCACCCGTGTAGTTCCCGTTCCCATGGGAATACGGGGATAAAATATAGCCGTCTAGCTCAAACTTAGAATTTTATCGCTTTAGAGCACAATAATTTAACGAACGATACTAAAGTAAGGACATTTGGTTAGACCGCATAAAGAACTCATACCGAATAATATGAAATGAACCCCTAACATAGCATAAAATATTCTTTTGAGGAATTAATCACACATATTTGAGTGGACCTGTCCAGTCAGTGCAAGCCTTGGTCAGTAGTCGAGTAGCTCAACTTAGGCCCAATAAGAGGCTCAACGACTTGACGAACAATGCCAATGCCAAATCAAGATTGACGTGTAAAAGTGTTTTTACAACCAACTTACAAAAAAAAAAAAAAATGAAAGGACATTTGGGTAAGCCACAAAAATACTCAAACTGCCAGTAGTCCTTTTTTTCCTAGATGGAAAATCATCAAATGACTTCTCCAGCTCGGGGTGAAGTGGAAGGGATCAGACTTAGCTTACTTACTTGTATCAGACTTTTACTGACTAAAACCAAACCATGATCCTTCTAATGCCCTTTGAGTTCCAGTGCCGCGGTGACTCTTTCGAACAAATTCCGCAACCCTAGCAGGCACTGACCCTATGGGGCCCCGTCTACTTTGCTGACAGCTCTTTGAGGCGCGCGTGGAACTGGTTGCTACCGGACGGCAAGCCACCCATAGCTCGCCGTCCGCAGGCCCAACTGCCAGTAGTCCTCATATTCTAGATAGTGAATTAAATTTAAATAAAAAATATAATACTTTACAAAGTAAACAGTCGTGTCTTTATGACTTGAATATTTACTTAGAAAACAAAAATGAAAATATAAAAATTACAATGTATAAATCATAAAATTATAAAGGAAAAACGTAAACATAAAACATTGGGCCATGTAGATCATTGAAACAGCTCAATCCCAAGCCTTCTTGTCCTCAAGATAGTCTTTGAATATGTAAAAAGCTACTGGCATAGCTAACGTTTCATAAATAATTTGAATTCCGAACGAATATTATATCCAAATCATAGATTTTTCATAGGTTTTCCTGTAATCTATAGGCAAAGATTATTATATTTTCGGAATATTTTATTTTAAAATGATGAAAAAATATTTTAAAGACCCTTACAATTTCTTTTGCTAACTAACACGATAGTTTGAAAACTTTTTTTTAATTTCTTATTTGCCCCCAAAAAAGTGGTCCCATTTTCCAATTGTTTTTTTTCTTTTTTGTTTCCGTAGTGTTTGTTATTTGGGTCACAAAAGTTTATATGTTTACCAAATTTCATCTGAATTGTTCCAGTATATTGGGAGAAAATCGGATGTGACAGACTGACAGATGACCGAGTGATCCTATAAAGGTTTCGTTTTTCCATATGGAGGTTCAAACCCCAAAAACTGATCTGAACGTGAAATGTAAAATTAAATTTAATTAAATCCTGGATTTCAACACGATAAAGCGTTTCATTTACAGCGCCATTTGATTGTATAGTAAATGATATTAAATTATAGTAACGTTGCTTCGATACCACAAATTTCACACTTACAATAAATTGAAGTAAACTCATGAAAACGTCCAACTATTTAGGCAATAATAAAATAATAGCATCAACCCGACAGTCTGCGACCCGGCAAGCGCGTTAAAAATAAAAGATGACAGCGCTATATTTGTTCTAAAAGACTCGAAATTCTTTAAATACGTGGCATATATCCTAGCAAATAACATACTTTATCTAAATCCCGCGGACCCGTTTTGCGACCGCTAACATTTTAGAGGTCGCCGCTTTAGATTGATGTTTTTTTAGCATTGTGCTTCTTATACATTATTTTGTCGGTGAAACAGCGATACAGCGACAAACCGCTATTTGTCGTTGGTTGGCCGAGTATAAATCACGCAACCCTACAGCTAGGGTCGCCATGTATTCCACCTATATGTAGTCCGGTATTTATGCTACTTATCTTGGCAAGCGGAGGAAGACAATGATATATGCTGTTGTTGAAACCGCTTGCGACAAATGAGCTTAATTACTCATTCAGCTTTTTTCTTTACCGAGTGGGTATAATGAAAGTCAGTTGGCTTTCTCGACGCACGCAAATGAATAATGTGGGAATCGATGATAAAATATAGTCTGCGTCGGTTTAGAGCTATAAATTCTTTATGCTTTTTGAAAATGAAATGTATATATATTTTTTCATTTCTTATTGTAATGAAAGATCAACAGAATAAATCCCCATTTTTACATTAACTTGCTATTAGAACTATCTTTCTATAAATATATCAAAGAAATATAGAGATTCAAAGCGTACTATTCCGATGACAAAATATCATAAAACTGTCCCATAATTTCATCAGAGCGAGTTGGCCACTGGCGGCGCGACGCGAGCGGTGGCGGCAGACGCGCCGGCACCGCTCGTCACATTTGTGACTCTTTTTACTTCTCCTAAAACTTTTATAACAAGTAAACATGTTTACAAGTCATTACCACACTATTTATTGGACTGTTATTTTCAGAATCGATGTATCCGAGATTTGCGGAACCCATTCCAAATGTCACGGTTACCGTCGGCCGGGACGCCCTGCTTGCGTGTGTCGTGGATAATTTAAGAGGATTCAAGGTAAATAAATCACAGCACTTGATTCACTATTGACATAAAAGCAGTGGAAAATATTGTCTTCATCGATCGAAGGTTCAACAGCCAAAGTCGGCCTACATTCCAAATGTTTTAAGAGTAGATATTTAATGAAAGC
The DNA here is from genome assembly GCA_905332915.2 of Hecatera dysodea. Taxonomy (NCBI): domain Eukaryota; kingdom Metazoa; phylum Arthropoda; class Insecta; order Lepidoptera; family Noctuidae; genus Hecatera; species Hecatera dysodea. The sequence continues at coordinate 11,949,854 of HG995298.1, read as the reverse complement.
TGTTTGATAGATATTGGTAACAATTATTGTAGAACGAAGAAAAATTAAATATAAATTGTCTCATAATACTCGCATACCTAAACATGACACTAATTTATTAATTTTCTTGGAAACATCCAACTGAATAACTATATATTTTTGTAGGTAGCGTGGGTGCGCATGGACACGCAGACTATCCTGAGCATCCACCACAACATAATAACTCAGAACGCGCGCATCAGTCTGTCGTACAACGACCACCGCTCGTGGTACCTGCACATCAAGAACGTGCAGGAGGTGGACCGCGGCTGGTACATGTGCCAGGTCAACACCGACCCCATGCGCTCCAGGAAGGGATACCTGCAGGTTGTGGGTGAGTATACTACCTCCATCAGTCTGTCGTACAACGACCACCGCTCGTGGTACCTGCACATCAAGAACGTGCAGGAGGTGGACCGCGGCTGGTACATGTGCCAGGTCAACACCGACCCCATGCGCTCCAGGAAGGGATACCTGCAGGTTGTGGGTGAGTATACTACCTCCATCAGTCTGTCGTACAACGACCACCGCTCGTGGTACCTGCACATCAAGAACGTGCAGGAGGTGGACCGCGGCTGGTACATGTGCCAGGTCAACACCGACCCCATGCGCTCCAGGAAGGGATACCTGCAGGTTGTGGGTGAGTATACTACCTCCATCAGTCTGTCGTACAACGACCACCGCTCGTGGTACCTGCACATCAAGAACGTGCAGGAGGTGGACCGCGGCTGGTACATGTGCCAGGTCAACACCGACCCCATGCGCTCCAGGAAGGGATACCTGCAGGTTGTGGGTGAGTATACTACCTCCATCAGTCTATCGCCCAATAACCACTGCTCGTGGTTTCATTGTAGGCAAGATTTGGTTACTTATCTATTTTCCTATTAAATTATGTAGAAAATTCCGATAATTTGAAACTTAATCTAACTTACTTACGGCCTATTGTGAGAATATTAGATGTACCAAGATGTTAGACATCGACTTAGTTCACTAATTGACATATTGCCAAGAGCATAGAATAAATCTGAGACGTGCCTACTCGTATCAATGTCAGCTTTTGTTTGATCAACGATATATTAATTAATTGAAAAGGTCTTGTAAAAGTAATACATTGCAATGTTTGAGATTGTTTCTTCAACAAAGTTGAAACATTTCCACACGCTCCCATGAAGATACCAAACATTCTTTCAGAGTGGGTGCAAAGCTGAAATTCTTTTAAAATACTTCAGACGTTCGATATTTCTGCACTACCTTTTTTCCGTGGCCTTTCCGCTGAAAACTTGCGATTTTCGGTATAAGAAGTACCCAGTGGCGTTCAACCATAGTGAACCTTTCGATGAGTAAAATAATTTTAGTAATCGGATCAGAACTTCTGCATGCAAAATATACTCAAGTTTTCTCCTAAACTCATATGGGCGTTACCATCCCTAAATTATAATTCGACGTACTAAGTTTCCAATTTATTTATTTACCCAGTGCCCCCATCAATCATCGATAACATGACATCGACGGACATGGTGGTGCGGGAAGGCTCTGACGTCACGATGGTGTGTCGAGCCTCCGGCTACCCTGAGCCTTACGTCATGTGGAGACGAGAGGACGGACAAGATTTTAATTATAATGGAGAATCAGGTAAGCGAGATACCAAATAACTTTGAATTAATAGGAGATGCGATTATTATTCGAAGACATGTGACATTCACCAACCCGCACTGGGCCCGCGTGGTGAATTACGGCCCATTCCCTCTCCTAGAGAGGAGGTCTGTGTCCCAGCAGTGGGAACATTAAAAGGCTGATTATGTATGTATGTTACGTAATAGGAGATGCGATAAGGCAAGCCCCCAGTGTTTCGGTCGAACTGTAGCACTGTAAATACAATGCCGTCTATGTCGTAAGGCTGTATATGTGTCTGCATATACCCATAGGAGTTTAACAGTAGCTATGACAGAATTAATAGAAAACAAATATGACAAAAATCAAAGGAATCGGTCAATGTTGTGTGTTGGTAAATATACAGACGAATACAGAACCTCCTCCTTTCCGACAACATACGGTAACATATACCTATTAGTAATGATGCTACCACTTGGTACGTTGTGAATTGACTTTATAATTTTCTTTTGTTGCCTTATTTCATTGTAATAATGTAGACAAATATTAGGTAATGTAACTCTACTGTTATTTAGCTCCAATTCCCAGATTTCAAATTCTCCCCTTTCATAACTGTAGGACTCATTTAAAAGTTCAAATTCAATGTTCCTGTACAGCTAGGTAAGCCTTTCAGCTTTGCGGCATCGTCTCCGTTGCCCAACGCTACACATGGAATTTCACTTTAACTTCAATTGAATTAAATGTACCTAGTAGGAAATAGTAATGGAGCGCTTGAGGTTTTGTGTTTCCAACAAGAATGGTAATAACAAAGCCATAAGAAAATATAGAAACCACAAATTAAGAGTAAATTACCTTCAATTACCTTAAACTTCCAAACATATGGAACGAAACTTTTCAAACTGTCATTTGGAACACATTAAAACCGTGAAACATTTTAATTGTGGCTAAAATCCATTGTTAATTTCCCTGTAGGCTGTTGTTAAATAAAAATCATTTCCTGTTTTAATTAAAATGTTTTCATATAACAAGTCTCGCGTTTTCTTTTCAACATTCAGAAAAACTGTGAAGTCCTTTCTGGCTGTAGGGTAAAACACTCAGTCTAAAGTAGACAGTTTGTTTTAGAAGGCAAATTGTAAATTAATTAAAAACTGATAGTTCCGCACCTGTCTATTATGATTCCATTACATATTAATGTCACGATCAAGACATAAATTTCATTTACTAGTCTTTAGACCATTGAATCATGTAACATTTATATCGTTAAATGTTCATTTATGTTTATGTCGTCAAATATTCATAATTATATGTATCGTTGTTTGTGGATTTATATCGTTAAACGTATATTTTTGTCGACAGTAAGTGTGGTGGATGGGGAAACGTTGACAATAACGAAGGTGTCCCGGCTACACATGGGTGCTTACCTGTGTATAGCATCTAATGGAGTGCCGCCATCGATTAGCAAGCGGATCATGCTCATGGTTCAATGTGAGTATTACTTGTTCCGGTACGTGGAACCGACACCACGTGTAATTATAGTTGACAAGTCGTGTATGAGGAACAGGTACAGTTGGGAATTCAGTGAGGTGGATTGGTACTTACATGTACACATTATAATTATGATAGTATATATTGTAATATGAGATGACAAAGGCAGAGTTTCTTAGAAGTGTTTAATGATTTAGATTTTTAGTTAACTACTACGTCGAGCCACTTAAGTGTAATTTAAGAAATATGATGACAAGATTGTTGTAATAACTAGTTAAAATGCTATATATTATTGTTGGATCTTGTCTTCTCTATAAGAATCTTCCTTTGCGATTTAGAATCGCTTTATATTTATTAACTGTAAATGTTGACGACAATTAATGTGCATTTTAATACTTAAATCGAAAAAAAATGTTTTCACTATGTACTTTGTGCTTGCGTTCCTCCGAATTACATCCAAAACAAATATAGAAAAAAAAACATTTTCAAAATTGGAATAAAATTATAGACGTTCTATTGGTGGATCTAGTGTTAGTCTACACCTGTGGACTCACTAACGACACAAATTGACGTGCGAACGAGTCTAGCCAGCAGACAGAATGGTTTGTCATCCGTGTTTTATTAGAGCCGTAATAGCTTAGGTGTCTGCACTAGTGTTTATCGATTGCCCACCTACCAGTTTGAATCACCTCGCTTGTTTGATACGCTATGATAGAACGGATTTACACATGTTTAGTACACACAGATTAAGTAATTAAACGTGTTTGTTTATGGACATTGTTATTAATTTGCCATTGAAAAATTAATATTCTGTGTGTCAGTGTTTCATGTTAAAATTGAACCTCAAAACGAAATTAATCAACCAAATAAGTTTTTGTTTGTAGTTGCAGTTGTTTTTATATTTCATTGATTTGCTCGAAGTAAAAAATCAACCGAGCTTGATTTTTCCTAATAGGTATACATTACCTACGGATGTTTATAAACTATGAAAGCAGTCTCATTACTCCGACAAAAACAAGTAAGATGGAAGGACAACTTCAACTACGTTATTAAAAAAATGTCACATACATCAATGTACATATATACGTCACGGTCAATTCTTCAACCGAAAACATAACTTGGTATTCGCAAAAAAAAAATACATAACATACAGTTATGAAAAAACTACAAATTCCCAATTCCATACTTTTTCCTTTACCTGTACTGTAAGAACTATCTTCTTGCAAATTTCATGATTCTAGCTCAACGGGATGTCTCCTATAAGTTTCGGTTTCCTTACGACCGTCAAAACATGCGCCATAAACGGCCTATCCTTAGATTGCGTTGACTTAGAAGTTTGATTTTATCACTGCTCCAAGGAGTAACAGATTTGAGTATTTTATATTAGTTTTAGCTTAATTCTTCCACGCGTTTCTAAAAAAAAGGGTCTTGACAGACGGACAACACAGGGATCAAATAAGGTTCCGTTTTTGCCGACTGAGGTACGGAGCCGCGCTTTTGATTAATTAAATTGATGAGTGTAGGAAAATACTTTATACAGTATGTTAAATAACAGAGGGCGTTCCCTTAAATTCGTTAATCTATATCTTTAATAGATTCAAATAAAAATATCAGAATAGAAAAATAAGCATAAAATAATCAGAATCACAAAAAAAATAATTGACAATAAATTCGAAAGATCCTGTTTAAAATCAAAATAGTAGCGCGGAATAGTACCTACTCGTAGTAGCAATGCCCAAACCGGCAAGTACGCGACTTACGCGAGGTACAGAGTGTATTATTTTTTTCATCATATATGATGCACCCTCTGTTAGTTAACATACTGTATTTTAACCAACATTTTTTTAATTTCGCGAAAATAAAACATAGCACAATTGTGTGCCATTTTTCGGGATTGATGTATTTCTCCTGCATACAATATGCCAATGGGATTTCGTTTTTTCTTTGAAATAAATTTTAACAATTAAATTTATTTATATTTAATATTTCAACCGATCTTATACATACAATGATATAAAAACACAAAATAAAAAATCGGATTAACATCCTTTAAGATGTAAATTTACGGTGACCGTGAGACACTTTCGAGTTTATTCATTCGAAAATAGTAGGTAACCATTAGTCAAAATAGTAATAAGCAGATTTTATTTTTATTTTACTAATGAGACTTCGAGTTTAGAAACTTTTCATCAGTAATTAAATCGAGTAGGGTTGTTTACGTTTGGATTTTGCACACGCTAAAAAATCTAACGTCTTACGCGTGTGCAAGGTCCATAACGTCATCAAGCTAACTCGACCTTGTTCTAACCAGAGCTTCTCTTCAATGTTTAAAAATGGAGCAATTTCCACAGTCCCACCAATGCTGTCCATCCCCAACCAGCTGGAAGGAGCATACATCGGGCAGGACGTGACGCTGGAGTGCCACACAGAGGCCTACCCTTCCTCTATCAACTACTGGACCACTGACCGCGGGGACATGATTATTTCCGGTGAGGCTCGTTCAATATGCGTGTTGTCTCATCTAGGTTGCCCGTTTGGGGTCATACTTATATCTGTGGCACATGTAAAATAAATGGATATTTAGACTGAACTTGTGATCGTGTGTTTAGTTTTTATTTTTTTTTTTCAAAATTATGGAAACAAATTTCTAAACGACAAGTTATAATTATATCAAGATAGAAGAACAGCAACAAATAACTCAGTATTGATTCTTAAAATTTTCACCTCTTCCGTTTAGTTACATTACCTATTAAGAATAAGGGATTTTTAAATGTATTTTATTTACATACATTACACGTAACGTATTTGACGATTTGACATACTCGTATAAATGGTAAAAGACATACACTGTAAGTACCTACTTAGCGGTTGTCCCCCGTTTAATACGAGTAACTAGAGTAAAGTACCCTATTATAGCAGCTCAATTTTTGAAATTAAATTGAAGGTATCTAAAAGCCTCTCCATAAAGGCGTCGTTATTTATATTACGCAGGAGTTAAATAACAGAAAGTGGTTCAAAACCCAATAAAGCTTCATAAATTATAAACGAGTGCTCGGTATTTACTAGTTTCAATAAACTTTCAATAGCCTTATTGGAGCTCCACCGATGAACCACAGCCACTAACTAACTAGCAATAAACGCCATATTATCGAACTCGGAACAACACAAATACGTACATTTATCATATTGGCATAAATAACATGCGTTCCCGTCAAGTAAGCCATCGTTCGATTGTATCATTGATTTATGACTTCATAATGAAAATAGTTTCCCTTGTATCGGAACAAGCGAACGAGGTGTAGTCGAATACGTTCCAAATGTACCTACTCCGTTATTCATGCGCGAATAGAGAATACTTGGATAATGAAATACTTCACTAGTTCCACTTCGGCTCAGCTACGCGATTGTTAAATAAGTCGAATAACAACTTTTAATCAAAAAGTGTTCATGATTTTCCTTTTGCCGCTGTACGTATCTCATACCAAAATGGAACCGTACCGGAGCGAGCAACCGGTATTTTTGCATCATACTGAGTATTAGTATTGACTCTGCAGTGGTTATTCGTCGAATATCAACTTTGTAGCATGAGCGTTCTAATTTGGAAGTAGAGCAACTTATTCTATTCAATAGGTTATTGGAGTTGATATCTTTGAAACTATCTTATGGATAGTATATTGCAAGAGCCCGAGTTCAACGAAAATATGGAGGACTAGCTTCTGCCAGCGACTTCGTCCGCGTGGAATAGTTACTTTACCCCCGATTTTGAAACTCTCAGCCCGATCGGTTTAAAATTGACAAAGTTTCATACAAATTGCATCAGAAAGCGCCGAACTGCTAAGCTATCGGTCATCGCAGTTACACGTGTTATTGTGAGTCAACCATAAAATATAGACATATGCTGTTTGGGACATTTTTTAGATAATTTTATGTAAAACATTTCCGTAATACATGATTTCTATGTAACTTTAACCATTAAGGCTACACACGCGACGGAAGCTTAAAAATGGAGTAACTTCTCCCGTTTTCCCAACATTTTCCTTCACTGCTCTGCTCCTATTGATTGTAGCGTGATGAAAAGTATACTATAACCTGCCCAGGAGTATGAAGAATAATTGCACCAAGTTTCGTTAAAATCGGTCGAGTAGTTTTTGTTTCTATAAAGAACATACATACAGACAGACAGACAGACAGACAGACAGACAGACAGACAAAAATTTTACTGATTGCGTTTTTGGCACCAGTATCGATCACTAATCACCCTCTGATAGTTATTTTGAAAATATTTTCCTTGTGCAGAATTGACCTCTCTACAGATTTATTATAAGTATAGATAATTCCAAAGAATTCTTTGTTTCGACTTCGAATATATTATATGAAGGGGTTCTCAATTCGGCTATATTTTTTTATTATATATGACTAGCTGCTGCCCGCGACTTCGTCCTCGTGGAATCCCCGATTTTAAAACATTCTTTATCGCTGCTTCGCTCCTATTGGCTTAAGCGTGATGATATTATAGCCTAAAGCCTTCCTCGATAAATGGTCCATTCAACCCAAAAATAATTTTTCCATTCGAGCTAGTAGTTCCTGAGATTAGCGCGTTCAAACAAACAAACAAACAAACAAACTCTTCAGCTTTATAATATTAGTATAGATTTCCGAGTCTTTGAGATATCTCTACTATGCGTATTTAATTGGCTTTGACTACATTGATAATGTTCTTATTTTAACTTTTCGATGCAAAATGAACAAAAAACACTGTATAAGATGAAACCATCAAACATCAAGCATCCTAGTATTTAGCTATTTATGATAGCAAATCTTCCGGGATTGCAAATGCACGTCTGTTTATTGTTTACACAAGTTTATAATACACCGGTACTCTGTGAAGGTACCCCTTCACAGCGTTAAGCTGTGAAAAAATGAAAAACACTTATTACAAAATAATACAACCGACTTTCAAAACTTAAAGGCACCCATCATCTAGCTAGCCTTTCCCCAACTATATCAGGGTCGACTTCCATACCAGTCACACCAGGTTCAACTGAATACCAGTATTTTTCGTGGAATAGATGCCTAGCAGACCTCCAAAACCCATTTACTGGGTAACTAACATGATACTTGTTGGTAAGACTGGAGTCAGATTTTCTAGCTTCTTACAATCCGTAACGACTGCCAAAGATCTACAAATGACAGACGGGACCAACTGCAACGGTTTAACGTGTTTTCCGAGACATGGAGGAGTCTCTGTATGTTAAGATGGTCACCCATCCACAGACCGACCTTGGCAAGCGTTGTTTAATCTTGGAGATCGATTCGTGCTCCTTTTAGTATTTAACAAAGAACTCCTCAAATATATAAAATATAAATGTATAAAATATATAATACGTATTTGTGGTTTTTCCTTTGTATTTTGATGCCGACTTCTAATCACCAAAGTCGTTTGTATTTTTTTGTTAAAAAGATTTTTCTAAGATACAAAAGCACTTCACAAAATCACTACATTATCATAACTATTCCTTAGTGGTGACGTAATACCGAATACAGGTTTTATATTTAAGTAGAATTGGAATTTATAGGAGGCAAGTACGAAGCATTCCCGGTGGACAGTGGCTACAATAAGTTCATGATGCTGAAGATCAAGAATATCACCAAGGACGACTTCGGCTTCTACAAATGCATCGCGAAGAACTCGCTTGGAGAAACCGACGGCATCATCAAACTCGATGGTAATTTTTTAACATTAGTAGATTGATTTAAAACGGCCCCTCGGAGGGAGCGATTGAAATCGCTGAAAGAATCGTAAAAACAAACAGCCTTTTTTACGATCTTTGGGAATTCGGAAGTGTGGGAAAATCACACAAAACTGCCTGTCAATTATCTGTAAAGCTTTTTCTGGGTAACTTTGGAGAAATACTAGTACAATGTTTTGTTTTTTCTTGGAAACAAATTGATTGATAAGTATTTTCTGATCGAGAACACTTCAGAATTTTTTGTTACAAAAGTTGTTACAAAAATATCTAAAATATTAAAGAATGGAAAATCTACCTTTGCGAACCGAATGATATTGAAAAAATAATATGGGTTACTTTTAGATGAATTTTCTGTAATTCCTGTTAATCTTACAGAAATACCGGCACCACCATCTGCCTTCACAACGACACAGAAAACAGTGTTAGACAACCAAACTATCAGGAAGAAAGGTACCTAACTTTACACTCAAGAGTATTTTAAAATTAATTAAGTAAACCAAATTCAGTTGTATTGTATCATAAATATTCCAACAGGTTTGCCGCAACTCATCCAAAGTAGTGACGCAATCAGTTCAAACTTCCAAGGTGAAATGTACGGCGAACAGCTAAGTGATTTTGGTAAATATTTTAACAATATTGATGATACCTTACTTGATTTGTCACTTAAATACGTCGACACTTCAGAAAGGTGAATTTTATGTCGTTGCATAGATGCAAATCGTGGCCAAATTAGAATTTGGCCACGAATTCACATACCTTAATCAGGTCATACACTTACTAAGTACCTAACTCGTAGTTTAGTACTTAATAAAGACCTAGTATAACTTTAAGTTTAAACTAATAATTTAATACAGTCGCTATCCTTACGGTTTCAATTGAATTTGAAACAATAATATATTTGTCATAATAAAAAACAATTGAATAATTCATTTCCAACAGCTTATTTATTATTTCCCCAGACCATTCATAATTCGTTAGACATAAAATAAGTACCTAATAGTTTTCTATTGTAACAACCCTCGAAGGAGATTAGGAGTAAATGAAAATTTTCATAAATAAACGAACAACCGAAATCAACTACGAGCAAAATGTAGGTAGGCTATAAAAACTAATTTCATTTCAGATAGCAAAATTACAAATCCTATTAGGTTCCAGGCTTACGTCCAAATTGAACAAATGTACTGATATTAATTGTGTTTCCCTTTTTGCAGATGATGACCTAGAAAATTCAGCAAGTCTCAACAAAGTAAATTCTATGTTAGTTTTCACGTTAATATGTCTAGTGACAAACATAGCGAGATATTTTTCATTACATTCTTGATATTTGTAATATTGTGTTGAACTTTAATTTATTTGTTGCTAATTAAATTTTTGTTAATAAGTTCTTAAGCTGACCCGACAATAAATAATTCGCACTGTTATTATGTTAAGTTAATTGTCATCAACCAGGATTTAGTTTAACTGTCATTTTAAATATTATTGACTTGGTGACATAATTATCAATCTTTGTAACGTACTATGTTTTGTACCAATAGTTACTTAGTATCTATAAGAGAAGTCTGTCAGTTAAAAGTAAAAAAAACGGTGTCGATTCTGTAGAGCGTTGACTAAATAAAATTACAAGTAAAATAATAATAAAGACTGGAGTGGTGGAAAACAGAACTGCCGGAGTCTTAATAAAATTATTTTCTTGTTTTGTTCAAAAGTCCAATAATTAATCATACCTAGTTGTATTTGTAATTTGATTTAACCAATGCTTTAATGAATTGACCCGATCGCCTTTTTTACAAACATAGATGTTCTCAATGTTAGGTCCATAAAGGTGTCCTAGGTTTGCTTAGTTCTTCGAAATAATTGTACACAAATTTTCTACTACATCAATTTTATAAAAGCGCATAGAGCTAGACTTTTTAGAGATAAACCTATAACTGTCCAGTAAATTGAAGACTCGTATGTATGTAGGTGGTATGTTATTTCCGGTAAACGATTTAGTCGACGTGAACCTACAAATGAATTATTAATACGTAAACCTACTGTGCTTTGGTGGATAATAACTGGTAGATTATCTTTACCTTTCAATTTCATATTGTAAGGCTTATTTTGTTATTGTTTTTACTGTAAAATTGTGTAGATTATTTGCCGTAATGTAAAATACAAATAGAGTCTATAGGGGAATAGGAAGTTTTTGTGATGATTTACATAATGCTACAAAGTGAAAACTGCCAAATAAATGTGTAAAATATGAGAATAAAACGAAGCTTGAAATATTGGTTTTCATTTCATCTTTCCTACATATACATTAGTAAGTACGTATGTAGGTACATATGAAAGTAACAAAACAATCTGATGCTGAATATTATAAAACAAAGTTCGCAACTCCTGCACCTGTCCATCTATGTGATATGATCGAGCAACTATGAACATTCGAGAAAGGCTGCAGTGTAATAATTCAGCGCTTCCGAGCCCAGTGAATGGCGTGGTGGGCCGTTGCAATCGTATAAATAGGAACTTTTGTTTGTTTATCCGGGACTCGGATAAAAAGAGCTTATCCGATCAATGCACATCATTCATCATCAGGATTTAGGGTAACAGAGTATATAAACCACTCACGTGAAACGAAGCATTGACATTAAATGTTCCACGGGTTTCAAAATAATAATTTAGCCATCTACAATAGATACGATTGTAGATGGCTAAATTATTATTTTGAAACCCGTTTGCCAATAAACTTTACTACTCATGAAGACGTGAGTAGCTCCTACGGAATGAGTTTTACCACGACTTAGGCAGAGAACATTCTAGAGATCTCATCCGTAACAAGTGGTTCATGGCTGTCGAGTGCCATGGCAACCCGCTTGCTCCTTCAAAGTTGTCATTTATAAACGCGTACTCTGTATACACGAGTTTCTTTGACAGATTAATTGACTGATATATTAATTACATAAAGAATCTTAACTGAAGAAAAGTTACACGATTTCCTTTAATTAAACGTGTATTTTCTGCTTTCGCAGAAAAGTTAACAAATCCTTGTACTTTATGATGTTAAGACCATTAAGCTTTCATATAGAAAAAGTTGTGCGACTTAAGTACATTAATGTACAAGACTACATGATATATTTTCAATAAAAACGACACAAAGATCACCTACCTAAACAGTCAAGGAATTTTACTGACTATACCTGTCGTATCTGCCTTTTATAGCGTAGTCTGGAGTGGTTCACACTTTTATTTTCCAATTTTATTTTCAAACAACTTTTTGTATGGCACGAATGCACGAAGAGGCGCCGAGCGGGTCGCGTACTAGTCATCACTATTAATATGTAACGTGGTACAATCTGGTACACTGCCCTTACAGTCCGGAACAATCGATACCTTACTTAGTAATTTACTGCATTCGAGTTTCCACTCGTGAATTTCCAATCGAATTGGACAATAACCTGCATCTCCGAAGTGTTACGCGATTGTTGTCGATTTTCTTTACCTCCTTTGATTTGGTACGAAGAATGGTTTCGAGTGTTTTCGGACGGACTAAGGATTAAATCGACTGGATGAAAAATTCTGCGTATTTACCCCTCTTTCAACTTTATTCAGTATGCACGAGGTATGTATAAGGAAATTACCTTCCTTTTTTTTCAGAATCAGAATTTTATTAGCTCCAAATGTAGGTACAGTATAAGATGGCCATAACTTAAACATACGACAATTTTACTTTTCAATATTTTAATTTTGTGCAAACATCTATATAAACGCGAGTTAAGCAGCGGGAAAAGCTATTTTATTATAAGTTGTAGTACTTTCTTATTTATTTATTTAAAGTTTATGTACAATAGTAGTACATGCGCGGACTTAATGTAAGGCATTCTCTACCAGTCAACATTTGGATTCAAAACACTGTGGTAGGTGTAGAAATTGGTTATTATGTTTTTTTTTTTGTAAATCAACTAAAACTATTTTTTTTTAATAAAAAGGAGTCAGTGCACGTCAAAGATTTAATTTTTAGCCCAATGAGCTGTGGTGCATTACAGGTTAACTTTCCTGCCACCTGCGGCTTCTCTGGTGTGAAATTCGAAAATCATCCTAAAGAAGGTATTCTCGGGACAAAAAGTTGTCCCTATTCCAGGATAAGATGTGAAGAGTTAATATACAAACTCACTTTCGCAATTATAATATTAGGTATTAAGATGATTTCCCCAGGGATGTGCCCTAGGCGTTGCACAGAGGGGGTTCCGGAGTGGTCTTTTAAGAGGTAACGGGGCCCCCTTCTATGTGCTGATGGTGATCACCGGGGTGGTCTTAAAAAGGTATTAAGATGATTGTGAAAGCTATGCCAGAAAGCTTTTTACACAGTTAAAGACTATCTGGAGGACAAGAAGGCTTGGGATTGAGCTGCTTCAGTTGTGTACATGGCCCAATGTTTTATGTTGTTGTTTTGTTTCTGTGTTTTTCTTTTATATTTTTACACTTTGACATGTTTTAATTTTCGTTTAGTTTACTTTTGACATGAATGTTTACTTTTTAAAGTATTCTTTTTATTTTATTACAATTTCTTATTTTGACATGAATGCTTACTTTGTAAAGTATTATATTTTTTAATTTATTTACTATTGTGAATATGAGGACTATATGGGTTATTATTGCTTTTTCCTCTTCAACTATTTTTTTTTCCTTTTTTTTTTTTTAGCGTTGTCTGGCTGTTTGAGTTTTTTTGTGGCCTACCCAAATGTCCTTTCATTGGCATTGTTCGTCGAGTCGTTGAGCTCCTTATTGGTTCTAAGTTGAGCTTCTCGACTACTGACCAAGGCTTGCAATGAATGGACAGGTCCACTCAAATCTGCGTGGTTCTTTCCTCAAAAGACCACTTCAGACACTGACATGGTCCTCATATAACGTATTGTGAATGTGAGGACCATGTAGATCGCTATGTTAGGGGTTCATTTCTTGTTAGTCTGGCGGTTTGAGTTCTTTATGTGGCCTACCCAAATGTCCTTACTTTAGTATTGATCGTCAAATCGACGAGCTCCTTAAAGTTCTAAGTTTGAGCTACTCGGTAACTGACAAATGCTTGCACTGTCTGGACAGGTCAACTCAAATCTGTGTGGTACTTTCCTCAAAAGACCACTTCAGACACCAACCTACATGGTTCTCATATGATTTGACCAGTACAATTGTATGGACTTTAAAAGAGACCTTGACCTCTGAGTTTGTTTCGGTGTTTCTTCTCAGGGTAGTCAGCTAGGAAACACCGGCCTCATCTAGTTTATAACGACCAAAAATATTGACGTGTAAAAGTGTTATTTACAACCTACTTACAAAATAAATATCATTTATCATTTATCATTTATCAAAGATACTCATGGCGTGTGTTCGGTATCAGACCGCTTCGGAATTCCCGGCCACCGTAAGCGCGGGCATCCAGACGGCGAGCGTTGGGTTACTCGCCGCCCGATAACAACCAGGCCCGGATCAATGGCGCGTTGTGTGCCACGTGCACCTCAAAGAGATGTTAGCATAGTAGCCAGGGGCCAGTGCCTGCTGGGGTTGTGGAATTTGTTCGAAAGAGTCACCGCGGCCCTGGATTGAAAAGAGTATTAGGTCCTTCTAATACTCTAAGCCCATCCATGCTCCTACATAGATGGGTTTTAGTCAGTGAGAGTCTGACACTCCCTTCCACGCCGCCCAAAGCTGAAGAAGTCATTTGATGATTTCATATGATAACAAAAAAAGGGACCGGTTGCCTACCTTTAGTCATGTTCTGGGATTCCGTTGCGAAAAAAATAGCGGTATGCGTCTAGTGTAGCTGGTTGGTGATGGTTTTAAGACGTCATAATAGGGCCCCGAGCAGGTATTTTTAAATAAGTAAGTAGATATTTTTACCCACGACGGAACCGAGACAGTGTATGCGTTTGGGGTGAGAGGATGTTTGTTTGTGCAAACCAATGTTCCCCTTTATCTCCAGTACTACTAGTCCGATTTTCATGCGGTTTTCAGTGATGGGTTCAAATTTGATTAGTGCATGTTCTTAGATAGGTGTTACGGTGACAACTCATCAGTGAGAGCTGCAGTCAAGGATATTTGGGGTAACCAATGTTGCCATTTATCTTTAAAACTACTATTCCAATTTTGATGCAGTTTTCAGTGACGGGTTAAGGTTTGATTGGTGCATGTTCTTAGATATGTGTTACGGTGACAACTCACGAGGGGGCGCTGCTGTAAATATATGTTTTTGCAAAATAACAAAATTACTCCGATATTGCTTAGATGCGGTTTTCAGTAATAGGTTTGTAGTTGTATCTATATTTAGTACAAACATCATAATAAAGTTCTCTCTAAAAAGTTTGAAATAAAAAACAAAATTGAAAATTTTGAAAAAACCCACGACGGTAAAAAAATAATAAAACAATTAATAAAAACCCCCGACTAACAGAATTAATGTAACCCAAGAAAATCAGTCGGGGGCTGCCTTGACTATTTGCAAAACTAGCTCATTTAATGGGGGGTTCTCGAGTTGCAGTAATGATGATGGTTGTTTATATTTACGAGTTATTTTCGTTTTCAAAAATTGTCAATGAGTTAAAAGTGTTGGTGTGTTTAACCACCAGGTGCTATGTGGAGAGCTGATACAGCTATAAAGTGTCAGACCACATTAATTAAATCGTTGAAAACGAGATGGGCAAAATGGTTTTGTCTAAAAATCGATGGATGTAAGTTATAGATTAAAACATAGATGTTATGGGGTCTTAGCCCAGCTGTGGGATTATACTGTCGGACGAGAATCTAAATTCCGATTGATATATACATTCCTTTACTACTGATAATATAAAGTCTGAATTTTAATGTTTGTTTTTCAATCGCGCTCCAACGACTGAAGCAGAATTTGATGAAGAATCTCTCTGGAATTGCTTGACCTAGATTAGGATGTAAGCTACTTTACTTTCCGGTAATATGTTCGTGGGTTAATTTCAAAATTCACTCGTATCAAACAGCTAGCAAAAACTAGTAGTAAGCGGTCAAGTAGTTACTAAATAGCTACCAATGACATCTTCTTTTTTCAAAGCTTTGTATGCCACGCACTGCTGGGGCGTAGCCATCGAGAAATACAGCGAAGCACTTGCTACATCTTGATATCTCCAAAGCCTTTGACTGGGTTAGGCACGCAAGTCCACTCAGCAAGTTTCCTGCTTATGGCTTCCCAGCTGATTTTTGTAGCTGGATATCAGACTTCTTCAGTGAACGATCCATGCAAGTTTTCGTTGAAAACTGCTCCTCCGATCTCATGGCTATTGATGCCGGAGTTCCTCAGGGGTCTGTTCTCTCTACAACTCTTTTCCTGCTGCACATCAATGACCTACTTCAGCTTGGTATTTTTGGGTACGCGGATGACAGTACGGTTTCAGAGAGATACTTGTCTAGCATAAAAACCAGGGAGGATGAAGTTCGTTCCATGAGAGAGGCCATGGTAGAGCGGATAAATTTGACCTTAAGTTTTGTCTCCCATTGGGGTGATGACAATTAGGTCTCTTTTAACGCCCCCAAAACACACGCGTGTCTTTTTACTGCTAACGGAAGTCGTTTCGACCTAACTCCTTCTTTTCGAAGTACATCTGTTCCTGTTACTGATTAGCTCGAGCTCTTAGGCGTGGAGTTGGCATCTAATCTTAACTTCGGCGCCACCATTGAGGACAAGACCCAAACTGCGGCCAAAAAGCTGGGCATCCTTAATAGAGTGAAGCGATACTTCACGCCAGGACAGCTATTAACGCTTTACAAAGTCCGGTCCTACATAGAGTATTGCAGCCACTTTTAGGATGGTTCAGCTAAATACTAAGTTGCCGCTCTCACTCGCCTCTTATTTCTGCGTTCGCTTGCTTGTCAGTCTTCAACAGATTGTACTTCGGCAAGTGTGCCCATGAACTCCACGACGTTATCCCACTGGCCATCTAGACGCACCGGAAGTTACCATCCCTACCCAATCGTCTTTTGTAAGGCGCACAACAAAGGAGTGGAACTCTCTGCCTGCGTCTTTGTTTCCGAACGCATTCAACCCTGATCTCTCCAAAGTTAGAATGAACAGGCTTCTTCTGGGTAAGCTCATTCCATGGTCGACGTTGTTTCTGTCACCTGCGACCTAGACTAGAGTCAAGAGCATAATTATCCATCTGACAATAAAAAAAAGCTTTTCCCTACTTGAGATAAGGTCGGTTCTCTTTATTTCACGCCGGCAAGACGTTTTATCAAATGTTGCTTGGTCGGATATGTATTAGTTACTTCTTAAAAGTCTTTGTTAGTCTGGACCACCATGTCAAAGGAGGTCCGCGACCTCTGCTGTCTGATAAAAATAGTAATCAATAACAAAGTTTACAAACCAAGTTAACTTATAAAGTAGGCACTTCACAATTTGTAGCAAACTGGCACACAGGGAAAACACCATTCAATTATCAAATAAATTAATATAAATGGCATATTTAATGATTAATTTATAAGTGCATTAACCTTACTATCATAAGTCAATAATCTAAGGTCTGCAGTCACTGTACCATACTCGGAAGTGATTAGCGTTAGTATGAGGATGGCGCAGGAACGTGGGGAATGGCCTCTCTTTTCTAATATAAGAAAGGCCTGTGGCCCAGCAGTGGGCGAATCGGGACGTGGATAATGTAGATGATTTAAGCATTGAGTTTTATGGTTTCGCCTTCGGCATAATCAAGCTAGTAGATCAGTTTATATTTTAATACTGACTTTATCTTTTAGAGAGTTTATAACCCCATTGTGTTGATCAAACTACTTACGAACGGCAGTGAGCGTGAAAAATCTTTATTAGATTGATATAATATTGCAGTTGTTTATAATAGTGCAGTTCGGTGTAGTGGACAGACACACTTAACAGTCCATATCTCAACGATTTACTGTCAATATTAATTACAAATAAGGTCAATATTATTGTATAAATAACGGGTATTTTAAATTAATAACTCAATAAAGTTACAATCATAAGCGTGATACTGTGATTGCACTTTAGTCAAGTATAAATTTCTTTTATAAAAATGTTTAACGACGATAACTATGTGTTTGGTGATCAAAATGTGCAAGTACCTGCACATTTGAATTTCGGGAAGTTTATGTTGGATCGTCTGCGGCTTAAAAGAGATGAAGTGGCTCTGGTGAGTGACAATTAATTTCTTCATGAGACTCATTGTTACCAATTGATTAGCTCAAGAAAATAATTTCAATAACCTAATATTACAGTAAATTTACTTAGAATTACACTAAAATAAGTCGCAATTTTATTGTTGTAACTTTAAACGCTAAACAATTTTCTTCACAAACTCCAGGAGCTCGGAGAAACACATGAGAAACTAACATACAAGGAATTCACACAATATGCCGTCAATATGTCCGCCGCTTTGACAAAGTTGGGGGTGGCACGGGGCGATATTGTTGCAGTGGGCTCCGAAAAACGCAATGAATTCGTCCCGACGGTTCTTGCAATCGTGTTCACCGGAGCGACATACACCCCCTATGATTTAAAGAGCGGGAGAGGTGAGACAAAATATCTTACTTCCACCACATTCTTTAAACGCCTCATATATTTTATGAGGAACTTAAACTATTGAAAAAAATAGAGGGGTGAACACTGAGCACGTTATCGTGAAAGCTTCGCAGAATCGAGATTAACGGAAAACATTTTTATTTTACAATTGGATGAATTGACTGTGTTTTCATTAATAATTCATATATGTACATAAATAGGGATAATAAGATTAATGAAGCGTTTGTATGTATTTACATTCTTATTTTCAGCGGCATTAAAGCACAAAATAAGTTTAACAAAACCAAAATATTTTGTATGCTCGAGACTCTTTTGGAACATCTACAGCGACATACTGAAGAGCTTTGATTGCATAGAGAAGTTTGTGACACTGGATGAAGGCACGGAATCAGTAATTCCCATCAGAACTTTGGTCACGGTTGACGCTGACGTAGATAAGTTTGAGCCAGTGCAAGTTCAGGGACAGACTGACATCGCCTTCATTTTGTATTCCTCGGGCACTACGGGCATGCCAAAAGGCGTACAACTGACACATTTAAATTGCATCCTCAACAGTCTACCTGATGAGTGAGTATCTACTGTGGTCATTTACTTTCCTCACTAGCTTTTGTTTCGTGGTTTAAGTAAAATACAGTATGTAATTTTGGAAACTTCACATGGCTCATTGAATACTAGGGTTTTATATTTCCACAATGAATAACAAAAACGTTATTAATGAACATTTATGCGGAAAAACTAAATAGAGCAACAAAATTAAAATATTTTGAGTACCAACCTTAATGAGAACGATTATCAATTTACAAGTATGCCATGTCTATATTGCAATTTATTTTTTATAGATCACATTAATAATTATTATGCATTACAAAACAAAGTCCAATTATTTTGTGTATAACTAGCGACGCGCCCCGGTTTCGCGCGGGCTTATCATTAATTATAATTGTGTGGTTCCTAAAACCGCCTTTTTGGATACTTGGCAAAACATTGACCTTTATTCAATACTAGCTGCTGCACGCGACTTCGTCCCGTGGAATCCCCGATTTTAAAACATTGTTTATCGCTGCTCCGCTCCTATAGCGTGATAATATATAGCCTATAGCCTTCCTCGATAAATGGGCTATCTAATACAGAAAGACTTTTTCAAATCGGACCAGTAGTTCCTGAGATTAACGCGTTCAAACAAACAAACAAACTCTTCAGCTTTATAATATTAGTATAGATTTATAGTTTTCAAAAGAAAGTATTATATGTATAAATCTTCCGAAACCAATTCACGACGGGAAGACAGACGGCTGGAAGTAACTTTGTAAAGTTTTGCATGTATTGCAAGCTTGGTTTCAACATGATTTCAGTTTTACAAACCGGAATCAAATCAAAATAACTGGCAAGGAGGTGATTTGTGACATGACAACTAATTATCAACTATGTATATCAGTTAGGAATAAATCTGTACACTACATAATTGGGTCCCATATTAATCTAACGAGTAAATAACATTTCAGCTTCAGCGATGAATCTCTGAAAACAGCGTTCCTTTTCGGGGAATGGTATCATAATTACGACACTTTCATGACTTACAAATTTTTATGTCTCGGAAGAAAAATTGTTTATGCCAATGAAGCCGAACCTATTACGTTCCTGAAAAGTGTTCAGGATTGTGATGTAAGTAACGAAAATATTTGACGTACACTACATACATAATAATAACTAGCTTTTATCAGCAACTTCGCTCGTGTTACTATGGGTAATGATGCCAAGGGAAAATACTCCTGACATAAAAAGTAATAACTAATTATTTTCCAGACCATTTTATACCTCTGTGACAAATTGCATGGCGTGATTGAGCAAAAAATATACATACACACATCCAAACTTTTGTATTGACAGTAAACAGCAGCAAAATTTCTCAACACATATGTATTCAAGATTACACAACACATAATTATGTATTCTAATGTCGTTGAATCTTTTAATGAAAAACTCATTGTGGTTAGCCAAGGCTGTGACTTTTCATCACCTTAAGTAGGAACTAATTTAACAACTTACTCGTCCAATTGTTGAAAGTTGAAATTGGCAACATGCAGTAAACATGCGAGTACAAACACATATATCATTTCTAGTTAACCCTCAGAAGACACAAGGTATCAGGTATCACATCTATCATCTAGACAGGCTGTTCTTATTATCTCTCTAAACCTATAAATAACAACCGTTGTTATAAGTAGCTGTATGCACTTGCTAGTCATCAGTTTTCCTACATTTTTTTACCCACCATCCCAGATTACTTCCACACACACAAATGCACTCTTCATACCGTCGTCCCAGGGGACTGAACAGAAACTACGGCGCGGGATACTGTACAATATTTACAAACTCGTTCGCTTCTTCCACATTCATGAATCTTTTCATAAATGCGCGCCGGCACTGAACGCACCTGACCTTTTGAAGGCCACCGTTATAAATGATGACCTGAAATGACAGACCGCTCTCAAAACAAGACCCGAGTTTTTTATAAAATGTTTTGATTGTACGCCGGCTTTTTGTGCGTGTATTTCTTTTTTTTATTTGTGAAATGCGGATCATGATGTGACGTGGTAGTAAAAATAGCAATACACAGTCGATTTATCGGCATCCAGTAAAGAGTGTCCTATCGTAATGAAATTATTCCGTGTTTTACTCGTCGTGTATGAGAAAAAATAAACTGAAAACTTATGAATGAATAGGAAGTAAATGTAGACAAATTGTGTTCAACTAAATAAAACTTTCAAGCAGGTTTGCTCCGGAGCTCTAGGCATTCTGCTTTAAAAAATAAGCACGGAATTCTGGACTTCTAAAAATAATTTCAGATCTCTTCCTTGTATTGCCCGTAAGAAAAATATTAAGATACTCTTTGTTTAGGTTTGGTACGGAAACACATCCAATACTTCCCATCCTCTAAACCATCTTATTTATATAAACCTCCGAGATTTAATCTTTATATAATTTTCTCTTTATATAATTTTGCAGGTTAACATCGCCTTTATAGTACCGTCTTTTGTTTCCTACTTATCAAAAGCGGAGGAAGCAGAAAAATGTAATCTCGATTCACTCAAAATTATATACTCTCGATCATCGCCTCTTCATAACAAGACGATACAAAAGGTCAAAAGTAGGCGAGTATCGATTCATTTATCGTTTCATTTAGTCAATCGGTTTAAAGTTACGGTCTATAATTAATAACACTGTTTGTGGATATGTAGCTTTTCAAATATATTTGTAATTATTTTTTGTTCGTTAATCTTTTTTATTTTATTTTTCTAATGTTAAGGTACTAAAAAGTCATTAACTCTTCCTTGTTAACTGCTTTATTACAGTTAATTACTGCTAATCAATCATTTTAATTACATAACTATTTTAAATGGTACAATTAATTAAAGTAACTTTAATTAACTGTTTTGTTACAATTTTAGGTTTCCCAAGCTTGTCAATATCTTACAAGGTTATGGAATGACTGAGGCGGGTGAATTGACTTCTGAAAGTTGGGGCACAAAGGGTCCCAAGTCTGGCAGTGTCGGTATGGCTTCACCCGGCATCACTTTGAAGGTTTGTTTTAAAAACACTGAGTTGCTGTTGACTTTTGTTAGAGTATTTTTCCTTTTCCATTTGTCCTATTGTTTTAGTTGCTATACCGACTGTAATTACTATTTTGTTGAAAAACAAAATATGTTTACACCAAATATTTTTATTTTACGATCAGAGCATTCGTTTTAATGAATATTTATTCAACCATCGTTGGTAACTAACTTTTAACCTTTTCGCTCATAACAACAGCAAGCTAAATTTATATATAAACATTTCAACTTCTAAGTCTTCTTCTTAATTTTGATATTAAATAAGAAACCCAATACTTTACACAGGTTGTGGATCCAGAAACCCGTAAAACTGTGGGTCCGAACAAACGCGGAGAAATATGTTTGAGAGGTCCAGTCTTCATGAAAGGTTACATTGGCATGTCACCTTCAAATTACTTGGACGAGGACGGCTTCTTCAAAACCGGAGACTTGGGTTATTATGATGAGGACAAGTACTTTTTTATCGTCGAGAGGTTGAAGGAGGTCATCGTGTATGATGGGTACAAGGTTAGCAAAATGATGATGAGCTTTGTCGATAATGACGTGGAAAAAGTTAGATCAAAAACTAAAACCCGACCATTGCAAAATCACGCTCTAAAAAGTTTAAAACAAGAACAGAAATTGTTACGTCCAAACTATTCCAAATTCGTCGTCTATGTTCGTTTATAACTTCCACGTTAGATATTTTTATGTCTATAATACATACTCATAGTCATGTTCAAAGGTTAGCCGTGGTCGTATCTTAATTGTAAATAAGATCTAACCATTATAGACTCTGAATGTGTAAATGAATACATATGACGCCTTACCTTGGAAAAAGTTCCTAAATTACAAAAAAGGGAAGCGTAACTAAGTCATTCCGAGAAAATGTAGACATCACAAGCCGCACTCTGCAAAAAAGATATATAACGTGTAAGACGAGGTTTTTGAAGATAATATTAGATGGAACTAACACTGTCCACGAAATACGATCCACACCTTTTCATCTTGAGAAATCCTTTCTTCGTGGACTTACGTCGTATGAATAGGCCTCGTATTATCTACGCATTTCTAGATATGCGTCTTATTACGAATATATGAATTACTATGTCCTTTTATGATTGTTTCTTTTATTGCGTGCCTTTTTTGTATGGTAGGTATTTTCATCATTTTATTCAAGCACTGATAGGTTCCTATCGTAATACCTACTTTTATATTAGTTATACTAGCTTCTGCCAGCGACTTCGTCCGCGTGGAATAGTTACTTTACCCCCGATTTTGAAACTCTC
Organism: Hecatera dysodea; assembly: GCA_905332915.2. Classification (NCBI taxonomy): domain Eukaryota; kingdom Metazoa; phylum Arthropoda; class Insecta; order Lepidoptera; family Noctuidae; genus Hecatera; species Hecatera dysodea. The sequence goes on along the minus strand of HG995298.1, from coordinate 11,926,564 downwards.
AGCCCGATCGGTTTAAAATTAACAAAAGATAGACATGCTGTTTCGGGATATTTTTTAGATAATTTTATGTAGAACATTTCCGTAATACATGATTTCTATGTAACTTTAACCATTAAGGCTACACACGCGACGGAAGCTTAAAAAATGGAGTAACTTCTTCCGTTTTCCCAACATTTTCCTTCACTGCTCTGCTCCTATTGATTGTAGCGTGATGAAAAGTATACTATAACCTGCCCAGGAGTATGAAAAATAATTGCACCAAGTTTCGTTAAAATCGGTCGAGTAGTTTTTGTTTCTATAAAGAACATACAGACAGACAGACAGACAGACAGACAGACAGAAAGACAGACAGACAGACAAAAATTTTACTGATTGCATTTTTGGCACCAGTATCGATCACTAATCACCCCCTGATAGTTATTTTGAAAATATATTCCTTGTACAGAATAGGGTAGTTGACTAAAAAAATCTAATTAGTCCGTCAGATAGATTTCCAAAAAATATTGGACACGTATTTTTTCTTTTTTCACGTAAACAAAAAATGAAGCCGATACAGAGCGTTGAAAACTCGTGTGACGTCACTACTCGCTACAATTTTTACCGAGCCGTAACGTCACAAGCCCCCACTCCTGATCTTTGATGCTTTGTATCTTCGTCAGTTTTTATAGATTTGATAAAGGAAAAAATACGTGTCCAATATTTTTCTATAATCTAACTGACGGACTAAACATAATCATATATTTTTTACTCAGGAAACATCCCTATTGACCTCTGCAGATTTATTATAAGTATAGATTATGTTTTGTGAACAGAGGTTCCCTGTTACATTTCACATACATTTTTGTCTTTCTTTTTCCAATATCCAGGGGCCGTATTATGACCTCTTAAAACCATCATGTTTTCGGTGTGAAAAAGAGACGGAGCTATACAGGACGAATAGCACTATCCTTTTCTCACACAGAAAACATGATGGTTTTAAGATGTCATAATACGGCCCCAGGTTTTTATTGATCCCAAAAGTACCTAAGTTATGACTAAATAATAATAATAAATTTTTAATAATCTAAATTAATTGTAAACTTCTCCCTGACGTTTTAATCATGAGAGGGTAACACAAATCACTCGTGGCTAAATAATAACATCTGTAACATCAAATGTAAAAGGTTTAGCAACACTTGCCAATGTCGATCTGTGGATGGGTGACCATCTTAACATACTAAGTCATGCCACATAAAGCACGTTAAGCCGTTGGTCCCGGCTGCCGTTTGTAGATATTTAGCAGTCATTACGGATTGTCAGAAACCAGAAAATCTGACTCTAATCTTGCCAAGAAGTACCAGTGCCGTGTTACCCAGTAAATGGGTTGTGCAGGTCTGGTAGGCATCCGCTATGCCACGTAAACTACTGGTATTTAGCTGAATCCGTTTAACTAGAAACTGACCCCAATGTAGTTGGGAAAAGGCTAGGCAGATGATGAGAGAAACACATTTTTTTAATGTCAGAGATGTGACTACTAAATACTTATATAAGTGACCTTGCCCACACGACATTAGTAAACATCACCATATCAGTGCTAGGCATAATCCAGTACTTTGTAATCCAGCGTATTCCCGATAGTCTACCCTCTCAGCATGTCGGTATCATCTAGATCAGTCTGATGCCTTTATTAACCATTTTTTTTTCCGGATGGGAAATCATCAAATTACTTCTCCCGCTCTGGGCGGAGCGGAAGGGAGTGTCAGACTCTTACTGACTGAAACCCACCTGTGATCCTTCTTGTGCCCTTTGCGTTCCAGGGCTGCGGTGACTCTTTCGAACAAATTCCGCAACCCTAGCAGGCACTGACCCTATGGGGCCCCGTCTTCTTTGCGCCTTTATTATCCTGGATTTCCTTTCAGGTAGCTCCACTGGAACTGGAGACCATTCTTCAACTTCACCCAGGCGTTCGGGAAGCCGGTGTAGTGGGTAAACCAGTGCGTGTTTTCGGAGAAGAGCCAACTGCCTTTGTTGTCAAGCAACCAGGTGTTGAAGTCACTGAAGAGGAGTTGATTGATTATGTTGCTGGCGAGGTATGGTTTTGAAATAATATTTATGAAATATGAACATGTTAACTTGATTTTTGAGGTAAATATACAGCTTGTTGTATCTTTATATACAACAAGCTCAATGTTTAAACAATCCTGTAAACATTTCAATTTCTTTCTGTGGTTAATTTTTTCATATGTTCTTGGAATTGCTTTCGACAAAACGAATGTATTCGTAAGTAAATTCAGGAACCAAGTCAAATTTCCTGGAGTTGTGAGCACATCACGTTGGTTTTTATACAGGTTTTTTTGTTTAAAACTGCTTACTCGTAAAAGCAGACTGGATAATCATAAACTCGAAACATTATTTTAATCGAGCACTGTACTAATACACAGTTAAGATATTTATATAAGCTCACTTTGAGTGATAGATAACACATGCACCAGCGTGTAATAAAGTTATTCATAGTTTAGTATGTAATGTAAAAGTAACTAACGAGTTCTGAGTATTGAATATTACTCAAGTTGAAGCCTATCGTCCTTCGAAACTTGCCTTTTATACTGCACTTTTGTGAAAGTGTTCCGAATCTAAGATAAATATTATGAGATAAGAAATGAAGCTGTTATGAAAACTAAACCTTTTGTTAACAATAATAAGAAAATGTTAAATAGAATTTACCCTAGGATCTGATAATCTGGTAATCCGTTCAACGGCAGGAGCAAGAATTTGGAAACTAAAACCTTCTTGTTGCAAAATTTCGTCGGATACCTATTCCGCAGCTTAGCGTAACGACACCGATTGTCCCAAAATTATGCGAGGAAAACATTTAACCTAAACAGCTTTACTGATCTATTATTTAACATTCACAAACATGCTTATATAAAAGTGGCCCATTACAGGCTCGTTAATCCTCTTACTAAAATAACTGTACCTTTAAACACGACTAACTGCTCCAACAAAGTAGAACCAACATTGGTACAAATTAACTAAATAAAAATGCTCATTGGCTCAATAAAGTTGTTTAATTTTTCAGGTGCCGCCGTTTATGCAATTAAGAGGAGGTGTAAGGTTCATTGAAGAAATGCCGAGGAATCCCAGGGGCAAGATTATACGCCAACGTTTGAGGGAAATGCTACAATAAATTACCAACCTTACCACACGTGTATACCGTACCAAATAAAGATAATTAACCTAAGCGCTCGTTTGAATATCTAAAGCAAACCTATTCCAGCCAGTTCAATATCAAGCAACTGAAAACACAAATAAATATTGTGTACGTCGACCTATTTACATTTCCAAGACCTCATACAATTCTGATTCTAGTCAAATATTACGTAGAATATGTAAAAGCAAATACTATTTGCTAAACTAAACATAAGAGAACCAAGATTTGCCTTAGGTATGTATTTTTAAGATAAGAAAGGATTGTTGGAGAGAAAAAACTTGTACTAATACGATGCATTGTAGAAGTTATCAACACAGTTGGATCATTAATTAAGTGTAACTCCCGCGGTGCTGACAAAGCGCAGGCAAGCGCCGCTAGTAAAGGAACTGGGGAAGGACTCTCGTATTGTTTTCGACCTTTTTCTTTTATTCGAGAAGATGTTAGCGTCGGCCTCGTGAGTCATTATTATATCATCAAGCTACTAGAGACAGAAGCAAAAAACATGGCACAAACGGAGCTCGCCTGAAAGCTTTGTACTACCTAATATAATTCTGCTTCGTATTCCTATTTTATCTTCAGAGACGTCTTTATTAATTCAGTATGATTTGGATTATCATAATTCCTTACCTTTTGCCTAAAATTACTTTGTAATAGGACAAACACTTGGCATAAACAGCTTTTGTTAATTTGAATTTCCAAATTAAACTTTACATTTATTGGGTGGTATTGAGAATTTCTAATAGCGCCATTACTTAACTTCTATGAAATTGTTTTATGCAAAAGACATGAAATCGTTATATTATTTCTATCTTCATTATTTTGGCTGGAAAATGTATCTAGATTTAAGTCAGTATGCTAATAGGGAACTTTCCTGCGGCGTCATTTGCATTGACATTTTTTTAAATGAAACTCTTTTACCATTTAAATTGACTGGTTTTACCTCGGAGCAATTTAGCCCGGCCTGGCCTCTTCCCGGGAATGGTCCCTGCGGCCTGTAATAGGTTTCTTAAAAGAAAATCGAGTTAAACAGGCGTGATTGACTTAATTGTGGAAAAGCTTTATTTCCCAAGATTAAAGAATTATTTGAGAGAGGGAAACTAACTAGATTACACTTGGAAAATCCCCGGCCACAGATGATGTCGACGTGTTAAGTTAATTTTACTTGTATAGCCCCTGGTAGGAAATCAAAAGATTTATTCTTAAGTGCCTCCATAAAAGTTTCACGCTGAGGAGAACGTTACGGAACCAGAGAAATGACTAAATCTACAAAATCAATCTTTCTGTTGGTTTAAAAGGCGATATATTCCACAAATTCAGTGATATTTTTCCGCACCGCTAAAATTTATGCTTGCTCAGTGTAAAATAGACGAACGCTTCATTAATGTTTGCCACTTCGAAAATTGAATCGTTTAATCGTAGCGCAGCGGGCGGAGTGAGAGAGAACACATCGGCTGGGTGAGCGTAATTGCGTCCGAGTACCTTTGATACTGAGTGGAAATAGAGCAATTAAGTCCCTCGAGTTAGAGAGTTTACCTTGATTTTTTATTGCTCTCCCTTTTGTGTACACGTGGTTTAGGAGTTGGTAAACATGTGGGTGAATGAACCTAACAAAGCGTAGCGCGTGGAAACAACTATAATTTATGAGTACCTTTATAAAAATAACGTTGCGAAAAGAAAACTCTTTTGTGAATGACATTAAAATTATAAATTTTCGCAGCATATGTTTTATGAAATTCTCTTTATACATGACAAAGTTGAGCGATAAACAAGACAAAGAGCTTGATAATGCAGCCTCCAGGGTACGCAATTTATTGAAAAGAGGCGTACGAGTACACAGCGCGTGTGCTCACTACCAGCTGATACAATAATGTGTGTATAATGCACTACGTTACTACAGTATTACTTTAAAGTCATATTTAAGACTACATAAGATAGAGCACACACTTTAGCCACGAAGTTAGAGTGAAGTTGTTGTAAGGAACTGGAAAATGCATCGGAAAATATATGAAACATTCATGTAGGTACGGAGCTTTAGAAATCTGGGAACTAAATAAAAACACGTTCGTCCATTCACAAATCGAAAAGGAGTTTTATGTTTTTAGTAGCACAGTTGGTAAAAATAGATTGAAAGTATACCAAAATATTGTTCGTGAGTCTGACCATACATACATAATATTTTTTGTCAATTCTAAAATTGTTTAATTTGTATGCTGTATCTGCTAAGAAACATTTCATAATAAAGCAGTTATCTTGATACTGCAAACTGTATTTGCGTAGCTTTAGACTTCTATCTATACTAATATTATAAAGCCGAAGAGTTTGTTTGTTTGTTTGTTTGAACGCGCTAATCTCAGGAACTACCGGTTCGAATTGAAAAATTCTTTTTGGGTTGAATAGACCATTTATCGAGGAAGGCTTTAGGCTATATATCATCACGCTTAAGCCAATAGGAGCGGAGCAGCGATAAAGAATGTTTTAAAATCGGGGATTCCACGGGTACGAAGTCGCGGGCAGCAGCTAGTTCAAATATAAATGTGTACCTACGGAGTATTCCAGCTATTATTTACATAATTTTCAATGGTTTTAAGGGTGAATGCACTAGGTTTCACATTTTAGTTTTGATTGGCATATATGCTTTGTTTGTGAAACTCGACCCATTGCGTGAGTCATTATTGAATTTTAATTATGTTTACATGTTCAACGTAACATTGTTTATTTCATAAAATATCAGAAATAAATAGATATTTTGCTGCTGCTCGCATAGGGGGACTTAGTAAGTTACATGTCAAAAATAAGGTTTGACTTTGTTACAGGACTTCTGGATTTCTCGTTACGTCACATAACAAAAACGTATTTAAGGCAAAAAGTAGCTATGTAGTAGAAATTTATATATATTTACTGAATACATGTATCCTTTATTTATTCTAAATAATATTCGTAAGTTTTTATTAGGCCAGACCAAAAAGTTGTACCACCTACTTAATATTATCTTACTCCAAATATTTATACATATAATGTGTACCAAACCTATATAAACCAATTTTAGATGTCCTTGCCAGCAAATGATTTCCACGTTATACTTTATGTTTACGAAACACTTCACTTGATTGAAACGACCGTGTTTCAATTACAGTAATTGAATCCATACAACTAGCTCAGAACTTCGCATTAATAGCTGTAAACCTATCCGCTTTAGTTAAGTCATCACAGATAAACTTTACACAGTAAAGAGAGGCAGACATTCGTGTAACATTTAATTAACTAAGTAGCCTCTAAACGCGCCGGACGGTCATCATAGCCCGATCTAACCTTTGAATAAGTAAACGTAATAAAATAAATCCACTAAGCCGGCATAACGCTCAGGATTTAACATGGCTTACTAACGCTTGCAAAGCTGTGGAAGTCCCACCCCAAATGCCTACAATCACCCTATGCGAAGTAAAACGTCACAACTTCTGACATCGCCCTACTTGTAAAGTACAAATTTATTTCTTTTGTTTTCCTTTGCATTGGAACTTAGGTACATTGGATATTTTTCTTTTGTTTTCAAAGATATTTCAATCTTCTTTAGGGTTCCATACCTCAAAAGTTAAAAACATTACCCTTTTAGGGTGACTTCGTTTTCCATCTGTTGGTCTGTTACGTTACTTTTTCTCAGAAAGTCATGCTGGTTTCATTTTGAAATTAACGAATACGTAGGTCGATGGTATCTTGGTGTTCAAAACGTTCAAGCTTTTAAGTCTACGCAATAAAAATATACGGCTATTTATGCATCATTTTTATGACATATTTTGTCACTCGAGAATAATACAAAACCTATGGGATAATCACCATTGACCTAGAATCATAAAATTTGGCATAAAGCAAGGTCTTACAGCAAAACTAATGGAAAAAGTCTGAAAACTAATGAGCTTAAAAAAACATATTTTGCGATTACAAACTTATATTTGTAGTTGAAGAAATGACCGTGACGTGAATCGATATATGGGAGAACCTTTTATTCGATTACAAAGTTAAGTTTGTCCTTCAATCGTACTTATCGTTTCATCAGAGTAATGAGAGTGATTTCATAGTAAATCGTGACACGATTCCAGTAATAGACGAATTATAAGTACATATCTACATTCGAGTTTGTACAGAACCGTCGGTGCGCGAGGCTGACTTGCACTTGGCCGGTTTGTTTTTTTTTTTTATTATTGCCTTTTGCGTATTCGATTTCATTTCTAATAATATTTGATTAAACTGCAGTCTTATGTAACTACGATTAATATGAACATATGTACAATAAAAGGATACTTAATTGTGAAAACATTATTAAATTATACAACGTTAAATGATTTCGAACAAAACTCACGTTATTATTTTTTTAATAATTGAATACTCAGTCACATAATTACGAACACTTAATGTGTTCCACAGGAGTAATTATTTTTATAATTATGACGTTTTGTTTGGAAACTACTGTTAATTACTTTTGTGTTTCTAATACTACCAATAACACCTAATTATATTAATTGGCGTAATGATGTGGATAACATGATTTGGGTTACTAAAAATAGTTATTGTTTATTCGAAATCGGATTTATCATTTATAGCTGACCCGCGCTACTTCGCTTATGTCACATTTCCATGACTGATGATCTTATCGTGATGATGATGATAGCCTATAGCCTTCCTCGATAAAAAGGCTAGCTAACAATGCAAGAAGTTATTCAAATCGGACCAGTATTTCCTGAGATTTGCGTGTTCAAGCACACGAACAAAATCTTCAGCTTTATGTATTAGTATATAGATTAAACGAAAGCTGACTTTTAGTACTATTACTTTTTTTTGTGTTGTTTATTTAGAGTAGACTCAAAACAAAGAAAAAAGTAGCTTTAGGTACCCCTTTATGTTTAAGGAATTTGTTCGGAAGAGTCACCGCCCTGGCCTTGGCCCTGGAACGCAAAGAGCACTAGGAGGAACACGGATGAGTTTTAGTCAGTAAGACTCTGACACTACCTTCCACTCCGCCCAGAGCGGGAGAAGTCATTTGATGATTTCCAATACAGAAAAAAAAGGTACCCCTTTATCTTAAATGTTAGCCGTTTAATAAAATTTTGGCTGCATCAGATTATGAGTTTACTGAACAAATTGAAATGTATTCATTTAATATTGTTGCGCGCCAGAATTAAGTTAGGATGATGGCGGCATTCGGTACCACTAGCGCCATCTAGTATCGAGTAGCAGAACTAGTGAAGTCAAGGACCTTCGAGATTTATCTATGCTAGAATTCTCGGACCTTAGTCGGTCGCGACCGATATGTACGCGAACTTTCTGGAGTTCTACTGTACAGTATTGGAATTGCGATACAAGTGATAACTTCGAGAGCGATCTTCGACTGCGAACTCAAGTGATTAATAGTGCGATTGTGTTTTGTGATTAGTGAGTTTAAAGTGTATATTAGTGTTGAGTAAATTAAAGTGTCATCTTTGTTTATTTAATCGGCTGATTTTAATTGTAACGAACCCGAAGCTCGTAACAATTGGTGTCAGAAGAGTGGATTTAAAAGATGCCGATTCTACCAAAGGACGACACGGAGGGTATTCGTACCCGTAGTCAACGCCAGCAAGAGACGGACCAGAGGCGTTTTGGAGGTGCAATGCCGCAGACGACGGAGAGACAGTTGCCGACCTTGGAGGCCGGCTCGTCCGCAGTAACTCCAGCATCATCATCAGCACCGGACTTTGCTGCTCTGATGATGATGCTGCAGGAACAGGCTCGTCGTCAGGAAGAACAGGCCCGTCGTCAGGAAGAACAGGCTCGCCGTCAGGAAGAACAAGCCCGTCGGTTGGAAGAACAGCTGCAGTATGACAAGGAGGAACAGGCCCGCCGACAGGAGGAACAGGCGCGTCGCCAGGAAGAACAGATGTTCCTCATCAAGGATCTGCATGCCACTTTCGGCAAGGAAATTAAGGTTGTAAAAGATAAGGTGATTCAACATGAAAACCGCCTGATAGAAGCTGAAACCCAGATTGTGGAAATAAAGAAAGCAATGGACAACCTTAAAGTAGGAGATGGAATTGCAACCTCTGTAGCTACTACACCTTCGCCACGGGGATTCAAAGTGCCGCTGTTCGATGGAACATCTTCCTGGTCGGCCTACAAAATACAATTTGAGGCCGTTATGCAGGCGAACGGGTGGAATAAAAATCAGGCCATGACTGCCCTCACACTAGGTCTGCGGGACCAGGCCTTAACTGTTCTGGAAGCTCTCGGCAAGGAAGTGACTTACGAGCAGCTCCTTGAGGCACTGGAATCTAGGTATGGCGACGCTCATCTAGAACACGTGTTTCGGGCGCAGCTAAAGGATCGCGTGCAACGCAGCGGTGAAAACCTGCAGCAGTGGGCCCTTGAGGTGGAGAAGCTTGTTAGAAAAGCATACCAGTCTGTACCTGCGCTCATTCAAGGGAACCTGGTGCAGGCGTTCATTGACGGCATCCGCGACCTTGAAGTTAGAGCTGCCGTGAGGCTTGGGCACCACGAGAAGCTTAAAGGCGCCACGGCACATGCACTGGAGGTGGAAGCTGTGCGGCAAGATCATCGTTCCCATCGCGTCAGGGAGGTTGCAGCGGCTACTGTTCGTGACCGGTCTAAAGGATACAGCCCTAGATGCTATGGCTGTGGGGAAAGGGGCCACCTACGGTCCAGTTGCCCTAAGCGAACTGCAGACAGGGAAGATAGTCAGTCTCCAGAGTGTAGGGCGGTTAACAACACCGCCCAGCAACAGCAGGGAAACGAGTAAAAGCCAGGACTGCGGGGCGGGTGCTGGCTGATGTTCAAAGAGCCCCAAGGATTTCGATCTCACAAACCCATGATGGGAACAGCCTAATCATCAAGGGCGAGGTCAACGGAACGCCATGTAAACTGACGATTGACACTGGAGCTTCTCGTACGGTTGTCAGTTCCCAACTAGTAAGTCGGTTTCTTGGGGACTCCGCATACAACCGAGACCGCATAAATTTGGTGACAGCCACCGGCCAGCGCATACCCGTCCGTGGAGAGAAAGTGATGGAGTTACAGCTAGGCAACAGGGTCTATCTTCATAATGTCATCGTGGCTGATATAATGGACGATTGCATCCTCGGCCTAGACTTTATGAGAAAAAATTGTTGTGAGATCGACGTTAAGCAAGGAGTTTTGAAATGTGGACAAGAGGAACTTTTCATGGAAGGGGCATTACCAGGAAATGTGTACAGCCTAAAGAAGATTGTTCTTCCGCCGAAATCAGAAACGATTGTGCCGGTTAGTCTTCGTCGGAATCCTGGGCAGACTCATCGTTGTGTACTTGTGGAAAGGATAGACAATGACCTCCCATGGAAAGTGGCACGAACTTTGGTCAGAGCCACCGACATCGCAAGAGTGCCTGTGCTGAACCTCTGTGATAAGGAACAAATTATAGATAAGGGCACGCTGATTGGGACATGTGAGGAAGTGGATTGGTTACGTCGAAGCCAATATGTATCGACTGGGAACCTTAGCAAGGATACACAAACGAAAGTAACCACACTTTTAGAAGACTGTCGTAGCGCCCTGTCTCAAAATGAAATGATTAAGGCGAAGAGAATGTTACTGAAGTATGCCAATGTTTTCTCTTCAAACGATGCTGACATCGGGAAGACTGATTTAGTTCAACACAAGATAAACACAGGAGAAGAGTTGCCTATCCGTCAACGACCAAGGAGATTGCCGGTAGCGCGTGAAAAGGAAGTGGAAACCATGATTGAGGGAATGGTTAAGGATGGTGTCATAGAACCTTCATCGAGTCCATGGTGTTCACCTGTTGTGCTGGTAAGAAAGAAGGACGGCAGCATGCGGTTTTGTGTTGACTATCGTCGTCTGAACGACGTTACGAAGAAGGACAGCTATCCTTTGCCAAGAATTGATGACACGTTGGACATGCTTACTGGAGTAAAATGGTTTAGCACGCTGGACCTAAAAAGTGGCTACTGGCAGGTTCAAATTGATCCTAAGGACAAGGAGAAAACCGCATTCTCGACAGGAAAGGGTCTGTGGCAATTTAAAGTCATGCCGTTTGGTTTGTGCAACGCTCCGGCAACGTTTGAAAGGTTGATGGAACTAGTACTAACCGGGTTAATTGGCGAGGCTTGTCTGGTCTACTTGGATGACATCATCATCGTAGGCCGTACGTTTGATGAACATCTGCAAAACCTGGAACGCGTGCTCAAGAAGATCCAGAGTGCAAACCTCAAGTTAAGTCCGAAGAAGTGTTCATTCTTCAAACGGCAAGTTAGCTTTTTGGGATATGTAGTGTCGGAAGAAGGTATCCGCACTGATCCAGGGAAAATCGCCGCTGTCAAGGACTGGCCAATTCCAAAAGACAAGACACAAGTCAGAGCATTTTTGGGTTTGTGCTCCTATTATCGGCGATTTGTTAAGAACTTTGCAGATATAGCCAAACCCCTGCACAAGCTAACCGAAGAGAAGCGACATTTCTGCTGGGATGAAAGTTGCGACATTGCATTCCAGGAGCTCAAGGAACGTCTGTGCAAAACACCTATTTTGGGGTATCCTGATACCAGCAAGGAATTTATAGTTGACACAGATGCAAGCGACATAGGACTTGGCGGTGTGTTATCTCAACGGAATGGCGATCAAGAGGTTGTGATAGCGTACTTCAGCAAATCTCTGTCGAAGCCAGAAAGGAATTATTGTGTCACGCGATGGGAATTACTTGCTGTGGTCAAGTCATTGCAGCATTTTAGCAAATATCTGCTGGGGAGGAAATTCCACTTACGAACTGACCATGCTGCGCTAAAATGGCTACTGCAATTCAAAAATCCAGAAGGGCAAGTTGCGAGATGGATTGAACTACTTCAGGAATACGACTTTGTGATTGAACATCGCAGCGGGAAATCTCATGGCAACGCAGATGCATTATCAAGAAGACCTTGCCCTGAAGACTGCAAGCATTGTACTCGGCAAGAGGGTAAAGAAGTCGTACCTGTGAGGATGATCAAGACAGATCTTAGTAACGAGTGGAAGGAAAACTTGGAACGTGCACAGCAGGATGATTTGGACATCAAGCCGATCCTGGAGTGGATGAAGGCCAGTGCTCCGAAGCCTACGTGGAGTGATGTCTCAGCGAGGAGTTCAATCACAAAAAGCTATTGGGCCCAATGGGACAGCTTAGTGATTCAGGATGGAGTCCTGTGCCGTAAATGGGAAAATGCTCGGGGAGACAGCTGTCATTTGCAAATGGTTGTCCCTAAAGCTAAAGTACCGGATGTTCTACAGCTGTACCATAATGGTTGTTCAGGAGGCCATATGGGAGTTAAACGGACTCTACTGAAGATACGGGAACGGTTTTACTGGGTCCACTGTCGTGACGATGTCGAGGACTGGTGTCGCAAGTGTACAAGTTGTGCGGCTGTAAAAGGACCTCAGACTCGTAGCAGAGGTGCATTGAAATTGTACAATGTTGGTGCACCATGGGAAAGGATAGCGCTAGACGTTGCGGGACCTTTTCCGGAAAGTGAAAGTGGTAACAAGTATTTCATGGTGGTTATGGATTATTTCACTAAGTGGCCGGAAGTCTTCGCCATTCCAAACCAAGAAGCTTCAACAGTTGCGGATAATCTAGTTCATGAAGTATTCTGTCGGTTTGGAGTACCCTTGGAGATTCACAGCGATCAAGGAAGGAATTTTGAGTCCCAAATATTCCAGGAAACTTGCCGAGTTATAGGTACTCATAAAACGCGGACAACTTCTTACCACCCACAGTCGGATGGAATGGTGGAACGATTTAATCAGACATTGGAGAGATATCTGGCCAAAGTTGTGGAAAACCGGCAACGTGATTGGGACAAGCACATACAACCGTTTTTGCTGTCATACCGAAGTGCTGTTCATGAAAGCACGTCAGTGACACCAGCTTTCGCAAACTTTGGAAGAGAATTGCGGCTGCCTGCAGACCTGATCACCGGAATACCACCTGATGCTCCACGCAGTATAACCGATTATGCGAATGACTTGCGGAACAAAATGAACGACATTCATGAGCACGTCAGACAATCGGGTCAGCAAATGTCTGAAAAGATGAAAACCCGCTATGACCGCAAAATGAACAATAAAGGGTTCGAGGAAGGTTCACTGGTGTGGTTGCACAATCCAGTTCGCAACAAAGCAAAATCTCCTTAGCTTCAAGCTAAATGGGACGGACCGTACCGGATTGTGACGAAGATCAATGACGTGACTTACCGTATACAGAAAGGTACAAGAAGCGCTCCTAAGATCGTCCATGTTGATCGACTGGCGCGTTATTATGGCGCTGATAATGCTCGGGACGAGCATGTCTTAGGAGGGGGCAGTGTTGCGCGCCAGAATTAAGTTAGGATGATGGCGGCATTCGGTACCACTAGCGCCATCTAGTATCGAGTAGCAGAACTAGTGAAGTCAAGGACCTTCGAGATTTATCTATGCTAGAATTCTCGGACCTTAGTCGGTCGCGACCGATATGTACGCGAACTTTCTGGAGTTCTACTCGGCACCCTATATAAGGCCGCCACATGTGCCGACCGAGTCAGTATTGGAATTGCGATACAAGTGATAACTTCGAGAGCGATCTTCGACTGCGAACTCAAGTGATTAATAGTGCGATTGTGTTTTGTGATTAGTGAGTTTAAAGTGTATATTAGTGTTGAGTAAATTAAAGTGTCATCTTTGTTTATTTAATCGGCTGATTTTAATTGTAACGAACCCGAAGCTCGTAACAATATGAATGGTGTGTTCCAAATTTCTTTATCGTTTTACGTAAAATAACCCATCTCGTTATGATGACTTTAGACACGAAAAACATCATGTAATACCTGTTGCTTTTGTTGTTTGTTTCGTGGACTTTATAAATTAAAAAGAATATTTAAAGAATGAAGTCATACCTGAATAAAAATTTCAACAGAGAAATTAAAAAATATTTTCTTTTTAAAAGTCTTCTTCAACTGTTACTGGAGTTCGTTCATAACTTTTCATTTGTATTCAACTTTTTGTTGAACATTGCGCTACATAATACTGTGAGTTAAAGGAAGGAAATAAAGGTATCTAATACTGTTTTAAATTGCAGTAGCAACACAGAATTATCTTCTTTAAGTCAAGAGTGAAAATAATATTTCTAGTCAAGCGTGTTTCATCATCGAAAATATCATCGCTTACCATCAGGTTATATACTGATCAGTATATAACCTGATGGTGAGCGATGATATTTTGCGAGCATATGAAGAAAGAAAGAAAATTTATTTAATTGCTACAATAACAGTACCTAACATAAATAACGAACTTTATAGTAGATATTTGAGTTCGAAAATGTTCTTTATATACTTGATCATAATTGAATGTAACAGTTACAGAAAGCATTCATCAATATCATTTCTATGGACACAAAGTCTTCATGACACTGACAAGTTACCTAATGTAAATCTAATATCCAATGTAAGTTTCTAGTGCCTTAAGATTACGGCGCTAATTAAACGGATATTAATATTAATGAGTTAGTAAAGCGGGATACGTTTTACGTAGTTGTTATGCATTCGTCTCTGGTTGCATCGCGCACCGGCGCCGCGGGAGCCCTCGATATGAACTAATGATCCGTGAACCACGACCCACCAACCCATGCATGCATATTATTACAAGCTTGCCATAAAATTCCACACCACAATGCAACACTACTCTGTATCAGCTAAAACCGCAGTTAAATTCATAAAATATTGCACATTTCATTCTAAAATATGCCAAAATGCTTTTGTCATAGTATCCAAAAATGTAAAAGGAAAGCGTGGTGATAGTAAAGTTTACGGACGATTTATGTCCAGTTGCTGGCGCACTGTGCTGCCTTCTTTGTTCAATCTATTTGTGCCTCGAGAAGGTTATTTTAACTAAAATTTTAAGGTTTTTGTTTATGTTTGAGTTTTTCAAGTGATTTCGCCGAAGCCAAGTGGAACGGTTTTTATCTAAGCCTTTTTTGGCTCATGTGTCGAACTAGAGGAACTATTTTGACAAATGAGTTATGTATCGATTGACCTAACTGCGTGCTACCGGATCTCTTTTCTGTGGATTAGTTTGAGATTTTCTAGGATATCCATTATAAGTGAAAACTTTTTGTTTTTGAAGGAAATGTGCCACCAATGAGTCGCTTTCAAAAGGGTCCACCCTTTATAGCAGAACTTTTAATGTCATAATATTATTTTGCATAACAACGGATAGCATAATTTTCTGCGAAGTGAAAATAGAATTATATAGAACATTAAAAACAGAATTATTTATTAGACATACTCACTAAAAGGCACAACTGTCATATTTCAGAAAAATAATTGTTAGAAACATCTTTGGCATACATTTGACATCCATAAATTGAAAGACAAGTCTATTATATTAAAGAAAATTCATAGAAAATTCATTCAATTTTATGAAAAACCTGCGACTTATACATATAATAAAATCTTAGACGAACTGTGTCTGTACATTGAATATTTTTGCATTCAAATAACTGAGAAATGTTAGAAAAAATACGTAGAACACAAAAAAATATTTTTTGTCTGTTTGTATGTGCGTTCGTGGGAGCATCATGCAATAGCCACTAATTGGATTTGAAAGTTAGATTCTTAAAAACATTAACTGTTATCCCGAGTTTTATCTAGCGTTTATTTCATCAAAATCGTCCCATAAAATCAAAATATATTACAATTTTAAGTTTAGTAATACATTAAAGTCCTGCCATGGATTCATATAGGACAGATTCATTTAGTATGATTATATACTATTGAATATGATCATAGCCTAGCCTTTTCCTAACGTCAACTTACTGTAAAAGCGGATTCAGCTGAATATCAGTGTTTTACGTGAAGCCTTTAGTCTATAAACTAGTAACTGGAAAACAATGTAGGTACTTCTTGGCAAAACTGGTGTCAGATTTTCTGGCTTCTGATAATCCGTAACGATTGCCAAAGACCTACAAATGCCAGCCGGCGATAACGAATTAGCATGTGTTTTGAGGCACAAAGGTATCCTGGTATGTTAAGATGGTTACCCATCTATAGGCTGACCTCGGCAAGCGTTGCTTAACCTTTAAGAGCTGCACATTTAGTACCTATTCTCATTCCTCATATCGATAAAAATATGTGCTGTTACTCGAACTTAGGACCCTATATAACTGTTTAACCGTATACCACCTACCTAATGGAAACACGAAACAGAGATATGAATTAATCAGTAATAATATGTTATTCTCATTGAAAATCAAAGAAAATTGTTTTTTTTTTTTAATTGAAGAACACATTGATTCATCACTTCTTAGTTCGACTATTACGAGTACAAACAACCATTCGTTCGAATTTTCGAAATAGTCTGCTTTGTTCATCATGTGGATTCGAGGTAACAGGAGATATTTAGGTTAGTTTTTTTTTTTTAATTTGAATCGAAAGAGTTAGTGTAGTCAGTGCCCTGAATTACCGTCTTCCTATTTTCTTAATCTTGTTAGGGACCAGGTTGTGCAAGGTATTTACTGTACGTACATTTTAGCTGAAGTGTTTGTTTGGTTGAGCGCTCTAATCTCAGGAACTACTGGGTCGAATTTTATTGTAAGGCTTAGTGTTGGATAGCCCATTTACTGTAAGGCTGGGATAGACTATATAACATGCACGCTACGATACATTTTTCTCTCTTACCTATGTGACGCAGACGAAGTTGCGCGGGTTAGCTAGTAGTAAATATTTTTTTTCCTTACAAAATACTCATTTAAAGAAGATTATGCCAAGTGTGTTATGCCAAGTAAATTTCGGAGCATCAAAATTCTGCCAAATAGAGAGAGAACCCCTTTCATATCCTAAAATATAATAAGAAGTTTACAGATCATTGACCAGCGATGATCGATTAACACTTAAGAAAGTTTAAGTGTGGATAAAGTTTGTCCGCCTAGTTTTAGAAGCGTTAAGTAAAACTCGTAAGGCTTGGAAAGACTCTGCCCGGATAAGTCATCCATCATATAGTTCCCGTCTTGTTAAAATAACAAGGTCTTATTAAACCTCACTGGGAGTTCAACAACGCCGAGGAAAAAATATAAGATTTTTTTTTCAGCTGGTAAATATCGTTATGTTCAACAGAGTTTGTCTCCGTAAAATATGATGGACTGTAGGTATCCCGTGTCGGTCAGTGATGGATGGAATATTTGGATACGTACAAAGTTTTGGTTAAGCGATAGATGTTGCCAATAGAGTAGTTTACTAAAAAAAATCTGATTAGTCCGTCAGATAGATTTCCAAAAAATATTGGAGACATATTTTTTCTTTTTTCACATAAACAAAAAATGAAGACGATACAGTGCGTTAAAAACTCGTGTGACGTCACTACTCGCTACAATTTTTACCGGGCTGTGACGTCACACGCTCCCACTCCTGATCTTTGATGCTTTTTATATTCGTCAGTTTTTATAGATTTAATAAAGGAAAAAATACGTGTCCAATATTTTTCTATAATCTAACTGACGGACTAAACATAATCATATATTTTTTACTCAGGCAACATCCCTATTGTAATTTAGTTACCGACTGTACCGACATGCTTATCATAGGTAGACAACTGCAGTAGCGACACCTACCTAATTATGTCATACAATATATTATCATAAGGTTTGGAATTGATCAACATTCCCGATATTGGCGAACCTTTTGTCAAAGCTCAAGTCTGGTTATAATATTTACTAGAAAATATGATTGTACTTATTGTTTATACATATCATATACTCGAATATAATAAAATAATTCCTCAGAATCACTACTCGCCACAGCTAGGCTCTGTAGAATTTCACAGAAAATTGATCATATCATTTCATTACGAAACGTTACAAGATTTCTTTACTATGTACCTATTAATACCAGAGATTTAGAGATTTGTAGGTCCTTGAATCTCTTACAAATTGTACTAAACATAATAACGAAGCTCTATCGTATGTATCAAGATAAATAAAGCATCAATTTTGTCACTGGGACCATAAAATATTAACAGATATATTCTAAAGACAGATTTATTGGTCCCCTACGGACATCATTATATGTACGTTTGGGCGTATAATTAATTGCAAGTCTATTGACGTACCTACTAGTTTATGTAAGTCTATCTGTATGTATAGGATAATTAATAATAGGGTAGTTGACTAAAAAAATCTAATTAGTCCGTCAGATAGATTTCCAAAAAATATTGGACACGTATTTTTTCTTTTTTCACGTAAACAAAAAATGAAGCCGATACAGAGCGTTGAAAACTCGTGTGACGTCACTACTCGCTACAATTTTTACCGAGCCGTAACGTCACAAGCCCCCACTCCTGATCTTTGATGCTTTGTATCTTCGTCAGTTTTTATAGATTTGATAAAGGAAAAAATACGTGTCCAATATTTTTCTATAATCTAACTGACGGACTAAATATAATCATATATTTATTACTCAGGAAACACCCCTATTACCTACATATTGTCTATACTTAGATAAGGTTCTGGAGTGGCCACACTTACTGAAACACGTTAGAAGGCTTCCCAGAAGTGGTACCGATGAGCTGGTGAGGACCGCACCAGTCCATTGGATTCGTGGAGCACATGACCGATCAAAGAGGCGATGCTTGGAGAAGGCCTATGTCCAGCTGTCACATATGTATGTTGATGATGATGACATTGACCTATATCAGTAGGTATATCATCATCATCAGTTAACGTTATAACTGACAAGGTTAATTAGTTCAGTTTCTCATTTTTTCCTTGGCTTAATTTTTATACTCTTAAACACCTTGTAAAGAAACAAAATAAAACATAAATATATCCTTCAATTGATGCCTCTACCTATTATTCAGGTAAGCAAAGCTCTTAAAGTGCCACACGTGAATCAAAGTGGCTTAGAAACGGGAAACAAACTGTTACGTTGGAATGGAACATTGGAACTATAGGCGCAACGGGAAACATTGACTTTCCAGCATTCACCAGAATAATTGACACTGGACAAAGCGTCTTAGTTAACGCCACTCTATTGTTTTTTATTGCTAGTTTTTCCACCTTTGTTTTTGTTACAATAGTTTATGCACTATGATGATTTAGTTTGAACAGAGTGGATATATCAGCAAATATAAGAAAATTAGGAGAGTGTGGAAGCTTTTTCTTCCATTATATGACAATCCTAAGTAAGTTGGGACAGAGGCGTAGACTGACGATGAGGTTAGGAAACATCGGATTTCACAGAATCGAGATTGCAAGAGATAGCCTTTCAGCTTTCAGAGATAGATTTCCTCTAAGATTACTAAAGCATGTTGCGGAATTTGCTCGAAAGAGTCACCGCGGCCCTGAAACACAATGGGAAATGAAAAAGGATGGGTTTTATTCAGTAAGAGTCTAACACTCCCTTCTTCTCCGCCCAGAGCGGAAGAAGTCATTTGATGATTTCACATCCTTAAAAAAGAGATAACTATAGCATATTAAGCATGTTTCCTAACCTGGGATGATTTGTGAAATTCGTATCATTCTTTTTTTCACACTTTAATAACATCACGCTTGTTTTCGTTAAAGAATTAAAGAGAACCTACTTACTAGTTAAGAATATGTCGATACATATTCTTCAATGTACTTATAAACATCGTTGTCGTCTAACGTTGTACTAAAATCTTAACGTCTAAATTCGGAACATGATTCGATAAAGACAAGGCTGATGGCTGACACGATGTCCATTGTGTATAGCCAGAGAGGGTCAGTGATTAACACTAGAACATTGACTATCAAAGCCGGCAGCGTTCGCTATTAACTGGAAATCTATTCCGTACATAATTACAAGTCCATTTAGATATTCAAAGAGCGGCGTCTAATTGAATCACCCTTTTACTCGTACGTTTCAGGTACGTGCGCGATGAAGCAAAAAATTGTTTTCACAGACGATGTTGCTAATCAGAAGGTTCCTGGAATCTGAATAGTCGACAGGTTACTGAAGGCTTTATTTATAGAAAGTAAGAAAAACAATTCAAATAGTAAACTACTAATATTCCTTGACGAGTACTACTTAAATTATGTTAGTTACTTTATGCACTCCTTATTTATGATGAGCTTTATCTTTATATCTTGCTTTATTTGGATTAGGTACCTATAGGTTTCCAAGATACGTCAGGGTCATAAAGGAATTCAATTCAGACTAAGTTATATCATCTACTTCTAAAACTACCTACAACTATCAGTTCAGTCATTTGGTAGTTTTACGGTATAGATTTGGCGTTTGGCGTTTCAGAAATTGGACATTTCATTGATTCCGACGTGCTTTGATCGAATTTGGCATTAAAGAATGAGAGTAGGCTTTGCAGAATTCGTATGTCAAAGTGATTCAACTAAATAAAAGGTTACTGTATAAATTAGGTCTGTTCTCGTTTAATTTTCTTAGCCATTTAATTCGGTTAAAACTGATTTTGGGTGCAATTTCCCGATACTGCGCAAGGCTTCCGTAGAATAGCATATTAAGGCAAATAATACTCAGCTTACTTACACACTGTCAAGTTTTTAAGATTATTTGGAAAATTTTGATAGGAAGCACAACTTACTAATCCCTAGGTTTTCAGGATTAACACCTTGTCGTCTAAACTACGAGTACACCCTTTACAGTCAGCTTCCCGCCTAACTATAAAGAGAAGTCGGTATCAAACGCTTACTTTAGCTGAAACGTAGTTCAAACTTCTTATCTAAAGAGATGTCCTCAACACCACAACATATTTGGACAGATGTCAAAAAATGTAACGCATAAAATTCATGCGTGGGTACATAAAATGTTGTCAAAATGTAATAAAAATCCGTCACGCGTCGCATAATTTGGGCGATGCACGCCGTTCAGCGGTTTGGCTACAATTGTAGCTAACTAGCCGATGTGCGGTCTACCTATGTATGGGTTCCGTACGTGTAAAATTACACATGCGGTTCTTTACTTAGGTTCACATAGATAAACCACCTCTATTTGCTGCCCAATGTGACACAGGAAGAAAAGAACGAAACAGGCTCAATTATTCCTTTCAGAAAAACTGTGATTAAGAAAATCACTATGAAAATCGAAACAAAAAGATATTTCTTTAAATCAGAATCTAGGCAGACGCGACACAGACATTGACATGACTTTTTATTATTAGTAGACAGGAGGGCGAAGTTTTTATGGCACCCACGAGGGGTTGCCCTTTCTTTGGACACCACAATCGTTGTACTTACCTACTTAGGCACTTAGTATTCGGGATCGATGCTGGCTGCCGACTTTTCTGAGTAGCTTCCAGAACAAAAGTACCTATGTAGGTACCTATTTATTTGTAACAGATCTGAGGGTCAATTCTTCTAATCTTCAAGCAACGTTCGCATTCACATCTCAATCCAAATCCGTCAAAATGTAAGAACATTACAGGGTTTTTGACGGACTGCAGCTGAAATGCAAATACTAAGATGCCAATTTTATTAATTTTTATGCAACATTCGATGAATATTATTTCGGGAGCAGAGGAGTTCTCTCGATAAGATTAATAAGCCACATTTTGACGAAATTTTTAGATACTTGTAACCGATATTTAACAGTTGTATCAACTGAACAACTAGGTCTAGTTCTTGAAACTGGGCTTCTACGTAACCCATCGGGAATTCGGTACCACATGCTGAAAACAACGTACCACCTATATATTGTAGATAATGTCTCCCCAAAGACTTCTACAATTAATGGTGCCGGGAATATTGTCCAAATCATCATGCTTGACAAACTAATTAGCGGTCGAGGAGTTATTATCTAGGTATTCATTATTTAGAGCTAACTACAGTTAAGCCATATACAATTGTACCGACTAATGCAGATATTATCTGCATTAGTCGGTACAATTGTATAGGTAACTACAGAACGAAAAATTACAAAGGAATTCACATTTCAATTACGATCAAGTGCAAGTTACCCATTACAAAAATAACCCAAATCAGTATGACCATTTGTTATACTGACGATTTTAAAACATGACAACAGCATCAAATACACTTCACTATTCAAGTAAATACCACAAAATCCACAAAAAATAATCCATACGATTCGATTAACCTACACTTACTTAAAAATAATAATGATGGCCTCTTTCTTATAATAATACATATAGTTCACCTAAATATAGATAAGTGCGATTACTTTACGTAACGTTGAATAATGAAAAAGAACCGAAAAAGGCATGAGGCGACTAACATCTATAATTTCAACGGCAACTCAACTAAAATTATACTCAAGAAACCCAATAACCTAAAAATTGGAAGTCACGTAACTATCAGTCGGAGGAACGCTTTGGGACCTCTTCAATTTAATGTGCGGCCCTTCTAAGACCATCACTATTTATTATGTATTATAAGGATACAAATTCTTAGGTAAATGGTTAGTTTCTGTGAAATAGTGCGGGGATAGGTCAGTAAGGGACAGCCGCTGGCCGCCTCGAGGACGATATTGTGCAACTAGCATGTAGTTTCATCTCGCTGCTAATTAATTGGATTACGTAGCCTCCCTCATTATACGAGATGGAGGCTATTTAGTGAATGGATTTCGTACGCGTGACAGTGTAAATTCAGTTTAAACTCCGGTTAATAAAAGTAATTAAAGCAGAAAATGAAACATGTGTGCCTTTCCGATAAATAAATTTATCGATGAAAACACGCACGATAATGACTTGTAATATAGTACACTACACGATCGACGTGAATTACTTACGGTGAAACGGTATCAAATTAACCTCGTTTTTTGCTGTAAAATTGTATTCTTTGTTATTCTATCATAAACACCTTCGGAAATATTAGTGCGACGTGGAGGAGACCTTCCAAATGAACGCAATATTGAGTCCTTTATTTCATTCAGTGTAATGGTGTGGCAGTGAAATAGGGCAAAGGACGAATAAACGGGACCCTGGAAATGAAGACGCCGTTTGTTCATAACCAGCTCGTTAATTCCATTATTACAAGTCAGAGGAGCTCGCAGCCGGTAACAGATGTGCCACTCGACTCGTGAATCTGCAGCGTCTCACACTTTTCACGGATTTCAACATCATTAATTTTTTTTCGTGAGCGAGCTCAATTAAAAATAATTGTTAGAACAGATAGAAAATAAAAAGTTATTCCTTCAGATTTAGTGTCGCTAAGATATCTCGGATTTTCGTAAACTGTGCGAGACTCCGGCTTTGTACCTGTCCTTTGTGTACAAACTACGACGCGCGGTACGTAAGACCCTCGCCAGTGTCCGCTTACCTAAAGGTAGATCAAGTCTCTAAAACGTGAATACTTGGAGAGAAATACGTAGAGAAAACGTCTTGCTTTCAACAATGCTTGGTTTAATGTTTTCCTCTTTCAGCTTTTCAGAAAACCTTGCAATGTGGTGAGAAAGTTGCCATAGCGTGTTAGCTAGTTATAAAACTTTTATATACCTATGCTAAACGATTCGCAAGTTATGGCTCAATAATAAACAGATGACGCATGTATTAACCCCCTTTTAACTATCGTGAAGAAACTTGCCCGTTGTAAAATTGCCCTCAACGTGATTCGGCATTAAGGTTCGCTGTAATCGTGGAGTTTTTAGTAGGTGCCCGTCTGTATCACGCAATAATAGAGCATGAGTTGAAAAGTTTGTCACTTAGACAATATCATTTAAGTACTATCGTCAATCAAGTGAGAGTGGTTAGCAGGAGGTTACACACATCAACAACCAGTACATACTTACATCTACATCGTTAATTAACAAAACTTTGTGAATACAATTTCAATAATTAATTTACAGAGCAAAAACCCTGCTTTGATTAGAATGTGAGCCGCCAACATTTTTGTGTTACAAACTATTTAACAGAATTACTCGGCGGGCCAAGATGGATGATGACAGACGTCCGATAAGCATCAGCAGTAATTGTTTGACAGCGGCGATATTCGACCCCACCGGTAATTGCGAGGGTTGATTAATTTTGTATCGTTAGCTTTGTGATAATTACTACAGAATAGTTAAGATGGCTGTAAATTTTATTCCGTTTTGTTCTGTTACACCTCGCTGTTTAGTATTCTATAGAAACCTCTGTATAGTTGTAATAGATTATCAAAGTGATTATCATAGCAATTCATTGAAGATTTTAATTATGTTGATTTTGAAGATCAAGAGAAAACCCGTAATGTTAAAATTTTGTAGTATTTTTTTTAAATATTTTTCCATGGATCATTAATTTACAACCAATTAACTAACACTTAGTTTTGCAATATTTTTCACAAGGATATCCTTAAACTAGTATAACAATAATTCGGGTCAGTCTATTTCTGGTCAGGCTTTTCCACTTACAAAGTTATAACACTCCAACTTCGAAGTATACAATTTAACCAATTTCTATATTCGGTGAAAATTGTGAAGTAATAACACGTCG
The DNA here is from genome assembly GCA_905332915.2 of Hecatera dysodea. Classification (NCBI taxonomy): domain Eukaryota; kingdom Metazoa; phylum Arthropoda; class Insecta; order Lepidoptera; family Noctuidae; genus Hecatera; species Hecatera dysodea. Next base: position 11,901,924 of record HG995298.1, on the reverse strand, counting down.
AGTTGGTATTCGTGGTAATCTTAATCTATACAAAGTTAAGTACCCACCACAATAACACGTGGCCTCACGAATATGAACAGACCTAGTGTTGTTGTCGCTTCAAGCTCTCGTTATCCCAAAAGGGAACGAACCGTGAAAGATATAATTCAATTTCACAAAATAGAAGACTTGCCCACATAATCCAATTATATAGTTTGTTACAATACGTCAGACTCATTTATCATTACTTACTTGATACCAAAAACTGTCGAAGTTGCCTTTGATTGATTGATTGACGTTCTCCTATGAGGAATACTCAAATAAATAGCGGTATTTTTTTTTTAAATCCTTCCAAATGACATAAAAATAGCTTTACCTACAAACACAACAGACAAATTAGCCATTTGTTCTATGTTTAGTGATTCGATCGAACTTGAGACAGACATCATCTGAGAGAAGACCCTAGACACTTAAAATAAGAGTAAAATATGTAGGGTCTCTTATAACGCTTTTAAAGTGACTAGAAAAGAGAATGTTTTAGAAGAGACGAATATTTTGTTTTTAATTTTCTAGACACGAACGCACAAAGTCAGATTTAAGAGTGTACTCGTAGTATCTATAAATCTGAAAATCCTTCACAAAGTCGAAAGTTTATTCCTTCTTTTTACCTATAAACAGAAGGAATAAACATTCGACCAAATTTCTCTTAGCTACTAGCTGGGCGCCGATCAAAAGGTTCCACGAGTTCAAATCCAGGCCAAACGTTAGTGATAAACCGAACTACGTACGTCATGAAAATACGTAGCGTGCCTCACAACTGGAAAATTGAATATGAGTAAGCAGGTTTTAATACCTAATTCCACCCACACATTATTTATCTAACATAGTAACATATATTATACCTACGTGTGAAATCATAAAATAAACAAATTTTGAACTCGGTCTACTTTATCTTTATTCAACAAAATAGTATTCATATTTACCTACATTATGTCAAAATTTAAATAATGATAGTTAATATATTTGTCTTACAATGCCTTGAAAAAACATGAAGAAGTGCCTCCCACGATGGATTTAAGAAGGAATAATAAAGCACAAATACTCGTCTTTAACTACCACTACCACCACCACCTACCAGGCTACCACAAATACCTTGCCTGTCTAATAGGGATGTTTCCTGAGTAAGAAATATATGATTATGTTTAGTCCGTCAGTTAGATTATAGAAAAATATTGGACACGTATTTTTTCCTTTATCAAATCTATAAAAACTGTCGAAGATACAAAGCATCAAAGATCAGGAGTGGGGGCTTGTGACGTCACGGCGGTCAAAATTGTAGCGAGTAGTGACGTCACACGAGTTTTCAACGCACTGTATCGTCTTCATTTTTGTTTACGTGAAAAAAGAAAAAATACGTGTTTAATATTTTTTGGAAATCTATCTGGCGGACTAATTAGATTTGTTTAGTTAACTACCTTACCTACCTATAATAATTATTTATTTTCAGAACAGAGTCTATAGCTTAAAATTTCATAAACACACATAAATACAAACAATCAGAAATATAATTATGCATACTCAAACAATTTATTTAATGTAGTTGAATGACGCACGGTGTGTCGTCATCCAGGGCCACATCATTGGGCTATCTACCCTGCTGGCCACAGTCACCGCCAAGCTGTTGGAGCTATTGCGTACTCGCCGCATAAGGGATGCTATTCGTGTGCGCATAGTAGCGTAAAAATCGGACACGCCATACTCCGCGAACATCCCCGACGCACTGCAAAAGCGCGGTAGCCCCAACATTACTCTGAAAGCATTATTATATTGGACGAGCTGAGCATTGTACGAGCATTTTGCATAACTAGCCCATAGGGCGCACGTATACATAGATTGGCATTATGCCCTAAAGAGAATGACTTTTACCTCTAGATATAGATTATAAGACACTAGCGTTTTCCACAGCTTTGTATGTGAGGAAATTTTATTGAGGTAATAGAGTAGTTGACTAAAATAATCTAATTAGTCCGTCAGATAGATTTCCAAAAAAATATGGGACACGTTTTTTTGTCTTTATTTTCACATAAAACGAAGACGATACAATGCGTTGTATACTCGTGTGACGTCATTAGTTGCTACAATTTTTGCCACGACGTGACGTCACAAGCTCCCATTCGTGATCTTTGATCCTCTTTATTTTCGCAATTTTTTATAAATTTAATAAAGCCAAAAATACGTATCCAATATTTTACGATCGAAATGACGGACTAATTACATTTTTAGTCAACTATCCTATTACCTCAATAAAATTTTCCTATTACCGCAATAAAAAGTCCTACTTAATTCATGTATCGATCTTCTTTTGTTTCTTCATGTAAATCTATTCAGCTTGTGAGAAATAATATTATAGATTAACAAACATCCAAATATCTTTAGTTTGGAACATCCAGATATGATAGAACACCAAGTAGGAATTATAATTGGAATATAGAGAATCGCTTAATAAACAGTGAGAAGCTTTCACTTTAATCTTGGTAGATATCTCTTTGTACATTTAGTTGATGAAACTAAATCAACATATACTTCATATATACATATATGTATCTGTAGGTAAAACTCCCGTTACTGAGTGACTGACAGACAATGCACAGCCGAAACTACTGGTCTTAGAAAGCTGAAATATGGCACGTACGTTCCTTAGGGAGTGTAAAGGAGCATTACTTAAGCGGATTTCCCGAAATTCCTACGGGAACGAGATATGCGCGAACGAATTCGCAGTCAAAATCTAGTTCCTATTATATAAATACCAAGAACCATTGATAAGTTCATGAAAAAATATTTACAAAGACCTACTATTTAATTAACTCCCTTATACAAAAAAAAAATTAATCCAATGTTGCATTCTGTCATGTTGAAGTGCATCGGCGCCATGTTTCCTATTGTTTCTAAGTTAACCACTCGACCAAGCCTGCTTGTGATTGAAGTGCATTCCCCGCACTACTTCAAGAGCTTTCATTCTGACTTCCTCGAGCTGCTTAGGAAACAGAATTATTCGATATACACGGAAATTTCGTTGATTCATTTTCATAACTTTAAAATATTACTAAATATTTATACTAACCTTAATTAAGTCGGTATATGGTTATAGCAAAATGCATATACATACATTTAGGTGTTAATTTAAACTTGTTTAAGCCAAATCTTCAATCAAGCTCAATTAGATCCTCTTCCTCTTATCCTACAGAATTCAAATATTACATGTTGCTGCAGTTCCGACGACAGTTAATTTAAATGATAACTTGACATTAGTGTCCTTCTAGGATTGGCTCCAGCCATTCCTCCATGAAGCGACTCTTCAACAGTACGTACACGAAAATTTTCATCGTTTTAGCATGCTAAAACAAAAGCATGTTTCAAAAATATTTTTACTGATAACATTGATTCTAAATTAACCATTGTTTTACTTACATCAAAATTCCGACAAAACAATGAAAAACCTCATCAAAATATTCATTCCTAGAAACAATCTGTATATTTGAACATCGGATTCGTAAAAAAATATTTAATATACTTACTTAAAATCTCCTTTGTTCCAATAAAAAAGGAAAGAGAAGATCAACGCATTAACAAGTAATAGGGTAGTTGACTAAAAAAATCTGATTAGTCAGTCTGATAGATTTCCAAAAAATATTGGAAACGTATTTTTTCCTTTTTCACATAAACAAAAAATGAAGACGATACAGTGCGTAAAAAACTCCTGTGACGTCACTACTCACTACAATTTTTACCGAGCCGTGACGTCACACTCTCCCACTCCTGATGCGTTTTGATGCCTTTTATCTTCGTCAGTTTTTATAGATTTGATAAAGGAAAAAGTATGTGTCCAATATTTTTCTATAATCTAACTGACGGACCAAACATAATCTTATATTTTTTACTCAGGCAACATCTCTATTCAACCTGTTTAGTGGGTAAAAAAATTGTCGAAGCTCGTGGCTTCTGGCTCTGAACTAGACATACATAAGTCGAGGCTCGTGTCTCCTGGCTCTCTAGACATAAATCCTCAGAGATGAGGGTCCTTGGCTACAACAATATCTGCATGAACCAATTAATTTCGATCTAAGGACTAGCCCTTAATCTGATGGTCACTCGCGCCAAACTTTCTAATTGAATTTCTGTTTAGGAATACTCGCCAAATTCCCATGTTAATTAAAACTCAAATGATGCCAAAACTCCAAAGGTAACTTTTGTATATTCAAATGACAAAACATTGTGCCTAAAAACGTTTTATATTACCTCATGTTATTTATAGCTGCGAAATTAAAAATCTTCATGTTTACTCCATTTTTTTCCTGCTATAGTTGTCATGGAATTGCTTGTTATCCTAAATATTCTTTATCGCTGCTCCGCTCCTATTGGCTTAAGCGTGATGATATATAGCCTATAGCCTTCCTCGATAAATGGTCTATTCAACCCAAAAATAATTTTCCTATTCGAACCAGTAGTTCCTGAGATTAGCGCGTTCAAACAAACAAACAAACAAACTCTTCAGCTTTATAATATTAGTATAGATTTCTCACCAACGTGATGAGAAATATACACCGAATAAGGACAAAAAAGCCTTTGCATACCGTATAAAACACATGCATTAAAATAAGTATGTCTTAATCTATGCAAACTGCATATCTCGATTTCTTAGTAAATATTAAAGTTTAAAATCCCATTTTCAATATTGGTGATTTCACGTGGCAGGTCATCATCACCTGCCTAGCCTTTTCCCAAACTCCACAACATAAGCCATTTAATGGGTAAACGGTACTTCTTGATAAGACTAGTGTCAGATTTCTGGCTTTTGACAATCCGCAACGACTGCCAAAGATCTCCAAATGACAGCTGGGACCAACGGCTTACCGTGCCTTCCGCGGTACGGACGAGTCTTGTTATGTTAAGATGGTCACCCATCCACAGACCACCCACAGCAAGCGTTGCTTAATCTTGAAGATCGACCCGTGCGGCAGTTATAATTTAGACACGAGCACCTCAGGTAGTAGGTACATACTTGTATTATTAACATACAAAGGAGTAAGAAAATCTCTGCTAAAAGCAACAAGAGGCACAGTAAGACTTTATTATAATTATATTTTGTAAAACCTGTCAACAAGCACAAAACAAACATATACGGAAACGATTCTGCTTTGTGATTGCAATAAATACAAAACTCGGTATCCGGACAAATTAGACGCCATACACTTTTTGGTTGGTCACGTCTATCGTTTATGCGAAATCGATTCGAACGTTTTATGCGACGTTTCCGACGAATTTAATAGCTTAAGAGATGACTGGACGAAGAGCAATAAACGGGAATAAGTATTCTTACACATTGGCCGATAAAACTTTATTCCCTAACTACTCGTAGATGGCGGGTCAGTGTTAACTTGAAGTCATTAAGTAACTCGCTAGCTCGATAACACGGATAATCACGTCAACTTTCATAGCCAAATTGTATTTTGAACTGTAATTCTCCACCTCACACCACATTTACGTCAATTACCTGCAAACAACGCGGAACAAAGTTTATATCCTTAAATATCGGTTACGAGCTAACAATGTGAATACACCCTAATGGAATACCTACAATAGTTTTAAATTAGCGTTGGCCGTCACTTTAATGGCATTGTTCGGCGAATAAGCCGTATAGGGCCGCGATATTTCAATCCAATAAGGCGGATAGTTTCATAAATAATTCAATAAGTTGTAACAGGTAAGTGGCACTCGCGCGTTACGGTCGCCCGGAGAGCCAGAGAGAAATCTACTCTTACCCCCCGCGCTGAAATCACACAAGAAATTTTATTTCACGAAATTAATTTTTAATTTGTCCATTACTTTCTGGAAAATCATGGACAGCACTAAAATAGCGTTGCGTTAGTACTATGTTACGTTATTTTATACCAACTTGAGTAATCAGAATAAATGGCTCTGAAATATTATATATCTTTGTCATCACGGCTTGTGCTTTATATGAAAGGTTTACTGAGAACGAATGCCACCGTCATACCCTTATCTATGCAGATAAAGTCTTGGTGGAAATTTAAATAAATCCACCAAATTTTACTCACTATGCCATTGCCTTTGCATTTGCCGTTTCACTGAAACCCTTTTGGTTTTAACTGGCTGATAGAGCTTATCAAGTCTTTATAAAAGATGCCCTTTGAGTGCAAAAGACACTCACACATGTACCTAAGTTGTTATACGGGAGACAGGCTTCACTAGTGTCGGGACCATGCAAAGATTTTGTCAATCTGATGGATTATTAACGCGGGGTAAGACAGCCCGGGCCCCGCATGTCACACGTTACACACTATAGCTTGGAGGGGCCCCCGAAGGCTCTCGAGAGAGTTTGGGAACAGATAAGTTGATAATTTATGCATTAGATATTACACCAACTAGCTTCACGCAATAATTTTCAATGAACGCTTAAAATGATCGTACTTCTTGTAAGTTAGCAAACAAAGTAAATCTGCGAACAACTTGAATGAATTTGTTGGAGAGTTTCTTACAACATTAAAATACATCAATCTTGCCGAAAAATAATTGAAATAATGTATTTAGAGAGCAAGAAAAATAGTAAATAAATAAAGTAGTGTTAATATTTTTTCCCGGTTTGATTAAAGAGTAGTGATTATAAATGCGACACTTTTTTATATTGACAACTACTTTTAAGTAATTGTCTTAGCAGATACCTAAAACAATATTCATACTCGTTGTGTTATTTCAGGAAGTAAGAATATTTATAAGGTATGAGGAAAATGATCCTACAAACATTTATGTGAAAACCTGTTACCTGCTACCTACTCAAATGAAATAAACAAACAATGAAGCAACATTAAAAAAGTTCAGAAATTCTTCACATTGAAAGCAATTTAATTTAATTGTCCAAAATAAATTGAACTACCCAGAGCCTTGGTTTTGTTCGACTAATATTAAATTTTTGCATAATTATGATTAATTGACGTAGTCTTATTTGGATGTCACTTCAATAAAATAATTGACTACACGATTTGATGAAACGGGTGTTTAAATCAAAATGCACATAAACATGCCGCCCCATTACTTCGCTGCACTCACTACTGAACTCCTCATGTGAATCAACTAAGTTCGGATTACCCACGTGCCGGCCGATACGTAATTTAGTGGAAAAGGTTTGCGACCCCGCTAGTTTGTATTACCCCGACAGTGATATAGGGTATTAACTTCCCTTCCCTGTCTCCCTTAACGCGTAAACAAGACAGAACCTTTCTGCGTATCACCCTCACAAAGGTTAATAATTTAGGAGACTAAGCGAGAGAAGCTTCCGTCTATTTTCTACTTAAACTAAAATTGTTTTGTTTCCATCAGCAGTGCAATCCCCATGAATTATGTATAGAACGCTGAAAATAACAGCGGCTTTCAAATACTCTCTTTACAGAATATTTTATGTGCTTTATGGTAACAAGATGCCGAACAAACAATTATACGGACTCGTACCTTTTAATTAATGTCCATCGCGTTGTTATTTAATTAAAACACCTAAAATAATTCGAATGCGTAATGAAAACTACGAATATATTTTCTCGAGTTCATTTTCACTTGTAATGATATAATTATTTCTATCGATAAGTGTAAACTTCTTCATTTTCTAAAGTTTCTTTTCAATTCTTCTGACTCTTCTATCATTTCCGTTGTGCCCAAAAATCAATATTGTCATTGTGCTCATTATATTTCCTAAATGTAGTCCGTCAGTACATAGATATGGTTAACGAAGTGTAAGCCGATTTGCAAATTCGATAAGTTAGGTGAAAGCGCGTGGACACGTCCCAAATAAAGCCCGGTTTGATCCTATTAACGCACGGCTAACGGGCAGGATCTTGTGACAGCGTCCTCACTGATCCTTGTATAGACCCACGAAAGGATTTGCCTCATTCCCTCCCTACAAATCTCTTTTTTTAACGAGTTTAAATACGCGACTAACTTGTTCCCGTAGGCGTGTAATCTCTATTCGCATTTGTTTATTTTTATCGATGACATGTCAACTCGAGCATTCGATACACGATCGGATCAAAATGATGTTATTTATGGTCCTTTGCGATTACATCGTGCGAAGCTCGTGTTTTGTACTTATTGTAAATTTATTGTCTTTCAATTGTACGAGTATCTACACTCGATTACACATGATTCGATATGCAAAAGTGTAGCGTTACAAATAATTGACTTTCTGGTAAAGTTGTTTATAAGAGCTAGTACAAAATAAATATGAATGCACAAGCGTAACAAAAAGAGGGAACAATTCATAAAGCATCGAATATTCCGTCCACATAGTTGTCAACGGGAAAAGTGCCTAGAACACTGGCCGCATTGCCACGTTGAATGGCAATGTTGATTCGTTGACCAAAGAAACCCCATGCCCCTAGTGTTCCAACCCCAAATGGCTCAAATGCATAATTCCCTATAAGGTTGTTGCATTTGCGCCGTTCGAGATATTCTGCACCAGGTGCTGCCACCCTTTTTTTTTACTGGGGAAAATCCTCATGGATGTCCTCCACGCTGGGGAGGGGTCTGTCAGAATCTTACTGACTAAAACCACCCCGGTGTTCCATTTCTCACCTACGCCGGGGATCGCGGGAACGTATGCGACATCCGTAATCCCCGGCCATGGTGCTGCAACCCTAGCACAGCCCGTCGTGCTATGAAGATGGGATGGCGCAAGGGCGACACTTATATTGCATCGTACACTAAAAGTCTAGCCACCTTCCAAGCCATAATGGTCATCCCATCTGGCCTCTTCCAATCGTTTCGGTTCTAATACAACTGGCACCTGGTGGCGTGCTGTCCGACCCGCGTTTCTACTGCAGGACAGGCCATGGAGTCGGAGGCAGTCGACTACTTCACTACATTGGCAGCGATGTTAAGCTCAGCTAGAAGCACCCAGACGCAGACATGTAACGATCCGGAATATCTTGTCACTCAGTATAGTACTTATGTTAGGTGACTGTAGTACCTGTAGCGGAAAGCCCGACTCCCTTTCAGCCACAGCCAGCAGGCGGACATGCTCAGCAGTGTTGTTTTAACAATGTCAACCGATGATGGAGCTATTTTAACATTGTTGTGATTATCTCTTCAGTGCTGCGGGCTGGAGCCAAGAAGGCGGTAAACTTACACTAGAAATGCGGATACCGAGCCCAGTAGAGTGGCTTGCAGCTACACTCAGTAATCCAAGGCCACTCTTAAAGCTTGAACAGGTGAAGTATTAATATACATGTATGTTAATCTTAGTAACTAGATTACATTACTGCAATATTAAAATGCTGTTTTAGCAAAGTTATGTTGACAAAATAACAATAAACTGGAGGTCCATTACTATTAGGGTTGGCACACGTCCTCACACACAATTGTACTGTCATCGTTATTCCGTCGACGTCCGCATCCCGAGGTTCAACAAAGAATTTATTAAATAGCTCAATCGGTGGCTGTTTTGAAATTCTATGTCTCAATGAAATCACTCTTTTTTTCACTTCAGTTTCATCACAGCTTTTTCCTGTTGCAGCTTTTAGGTTGTTGAGAGAATATTATATTTCGCTGAATTTTGCTTTTTATCTTGGAATATAAAATGTCCATTATTTTGTAAATGAATGCTGTAAGTAGGTATCCCTGTAAGTAACAATAGCCGGTTGCATGAATAAACTGGCTGGCAGATAATGAATCACGTTCAATTAGTGTTTTAATGAAGTGCTCTTTGCAGAGGAACATCCAGGCTTATTATTTGTACTAAAAAAGACCATCGAAATGAAAAGCTTATGTTTTAATATTTTTGAAAGAATTCAATTCATTAACAGCAGGTATTCAAAGCTTTATGTTAGGTAATAAAGCTAAGTAGAGCAATTTTTTATATAAAATGCTATTCTAAGCAATATTTGTGACATTTAAAGTTGATACCTACTGTTTTTAAATAAAAACCAGAAGTAAAAGAACATTTTTAATAGTGGGCAGTAGAAAAGGCTGGTGAAAGTAATCTCTACAATAGTTTTAATATCACAGTTGTATTTAAGAGCCACCTACATTTATTAGTTTCACGTTTTCGGACTGATAACACCCATTTAAGAAACATTTATTTCCCATGTCTCATGAGTCATTCGAGTTATCTATCTGAGTTTTAAGATAATATTGAAAACACACAGTAAAATAACTCATGTTACGGTAGGCAACTATTTCTTTGTTTAATGTATTCTTTCATTTTTTTTGTATAAATTACTACCGGTTTATTTAGCTGCAAATTGGTGCAAACAACAGAATTGCAGAAAACGTACGGTAAATAAACTTGCATAAAAAATCTACATCATGATGTTAGTATGTGTAACTGAAAATCAAAATACATTGTTTAGTCAAACTGTGAAGATTAAAGGGTCTTGATATACAGAATTAGTTACACTTAAATTCAAATCAAATTTCAATGTGTTAATTTTGCTTGTTCGTTAGGCGTAAACGTAAATAAACTTTGGCTATTAACACGTCAAAATTGCTGTTTAACGAGAGGGGAAGGGCAATGAATGGAGATTAAACAAGACGATACGGAAACCAAGCAAACCTTCTCGATTACTTTATGGAATTAGTTCCAAGTATTTTGGGCTCTACTATCAGAAATTGGAAACTGTGATATCAATCGATCGCGCCCAGAAGCATTGTTCATTTTACTAAACGAAATAACTTTCACACAACTCTGTTTTTCTCACGACTATCTTATAAATAGCAATCCAATCAGAAAAAAGATTGAAATACCTAACTTTTTATTTACACTTCTAAAAATAATTTCTGCCTAATAAACATGGAGGTATACCTAATAAGCATACCTTTCCATTTTAATAAATTACTGAGAAAAGTTGGAAAACTCTTTCGCTCAACTTTTTCCGCTTTCGCCAATGTTCGTGAAATGTTTCAGTCTCTTTTAGTACTTTACCGGCGTCATTTTTATTTCTTTTGACGTACTCTTTTTTGGCTTCTTCTGTAGCATGGAAAGTCTATCGATATTTTGATGTTCATGATAGGCACTAATTAATTAATGAACATGTGTAAGAATAAGGTGAAACCTTGTTCGATTGAATCAATAGCCTTTCCCTTGAAACATTCTTGCCTTTGTTGCCATTTCTCGAAGCGGGCAGCACACGTATTGCAATGTTCACAATAGAAGTCACAAACAATGTTGCAGGAGCAATCCACTTCAAATTATTAGTGTGCTCACCCGGCGGGGCGGCAGTAAATACCAATGTACATATGCAAGCTACACCTTAAGGCAATGTATCTCTTAGAGCAAAAATCTTTTATTTATATAAAGCCAACGGAGGGTGCATCCTGCACAATAATTGAATTTGTTCCCCTACTAAATCCATGCAGTGAGCTTAAATAAATAATGAACCAACAGATTTGAGAACTAAAACAATTCATACGATTATTACGTAAACTATACACTAGTGTATTATGCCGTTCTGTTGTCTCTGGTAGCTTAGCCGAACTTACAAGTCGGGATAATATACATAATACGTCATTGAATCCCTTGACTCCCGCCGGGTCCAAGCGAGACCGCATAATTTATCTATTGTGTCTGGCAAGCGCCGAGCCGACCGTTTAAGCTGACGATTACAATTACAGACTCATTCATAAGATCCTTTCTGATAGATTAGGACAATATTAAGGAGGTATTTAGGGATACCGACACCCAATTGATGGAGCGACCGCTGAATACCTACTCTAGGGGGTGAAAGGAGAATGTATTGGTATCATAATCGAGGTGAAACGCCTTTTGTTCGCATATAAAGTGTGGGAGCCAAACAATGTCAAATATTCCACATTGTAACATGGCAAAGTAAAAATATGTAGCCAGTAAAGGAGCTAATTATATAGGAGGTTGTGGCGGCACCTCATTTCTTATGCATTCAGCGCCCCATAATGCCTTCATTACCAGTTTAAAGTATTAAGCAAACTTTGAAGCTGGGAGACGTCTCACTGAGATTTGACTAAGTGGTCGAGAGATTTCTATGGATTTGCTCAGCGGAAAAATTTAACACAAATAATTTCCTTTTTATTACAGGTAAATGTAATCACTAAACAGTTTAAATTTTGATTGAGAAATATAACCATACTTTTAATGTTCTACCATAATTTGTATGATTATGTATGTTCTGTTTCGCGCATATCTCAAACCACGCAAGAGTCTTATATGTTTGTATGCTACGTTGCCTAGGAAATATTACTTATTTCGTGGAAACTAACTGACAGAAAATGTACTGAAGCTTTTTCTTAATTCTACAGTCTTTGAATTAAAAAGAAAATCATATGTATTAATTATGACAAAAGGACAATGGCAATATAAGTCTCCTCCTAGACCGCGTGTGAAGGTAGGTAATATGTGTGTTAACTTTAATAGGACCTTAAGACACGCAGAGTCATGGCTCACAAGTCACAAAGGGGGAGTTTTTCTCTCCCTTCGAATAGCAATTGGGAAGTGTTAATGGCCCGGTATTAGTACCATGCTTATGAGTTTCATTAGTACTGAAGCCGCGAAAGATTCATGTAAGAACGTGCCTTTATTACAAGAAACGTGATTGTTTTGAAAATTGCTTCATACCTAGAGTTTACGTGCGTTAATGTTATACTCCGCGAGCATAGATTTTGTACTCAATTTACCTTTTCGAGAGATACAGGGCCTTTAGAACGTCAATCCCAAAAGTATACAAGCGAGTACTAGATAGAAACGTCTCCAGACGAGATAACAGTAACTCTAAAGGTACCAAGTAAGTGTCCCTCCTTACGCCAAAGGCGACCTATAGGTCCGGGTAAGGAACCCTTTGAGACAGCTAAGAGACTTGTGTTAAAGCCAAGACCTCATCAGCTTGCTTGAATAACTGTATACTGAATTCCAACAACACTTGGCAAGACAAGCTCCATAACGGCTATATTACAGTGCAATGCACTGTGCATGTCTATTCAATATTAATAGGCGTTACTTACGCTTATTGCGCTTTAGCAGAATTATTATAAGTCCTTGGCACAACTGACAAGAAACCAGAACATCAAAACATGAAAGCTGATATTAGGTTGAACTTTTGGTTTTTGCATTGGACTCCACTCGCGTAGTTTGATTAGATTAAATCTATTTTTGACGTTGCATTTAGCAATAATTGTGAACGTATTTCACGATAAATGTACTTGTTATTGTGTTTATGTAGTACCTTTTATAATATGCTAACACATTTTTGGGTAGGTATATTTTTAGACATTCTGACAATTTTGTCAATTGTTGGCGAAGATGAATGTGTCCTTTTTTGCGAATGGACAAATGGTCGCCATAATATTTTTATTTTCAATATGTTATGACTTTCAAAAGTGCCTTTTAATGGTCTAGTTGAAATAAATTATTTGACTTTGACTTTATAAATAAAAAAGAATTATCGGTTTTTTGAAATAATAATACTTGGCTATGAGTTACGGAAAAATATCACATTCCTATGCCTTTCCTTACAAGGTAAGTAATAAAAAGAGTATCTAAAATTTGTATGAATAATTCAAGCGCATCGCGTGTTTGTCGTTACTTAGTAGGTAGAATATAAGTTCTAGCTTAAATATTTTCAAAGCTGCACTGAAACATGATTTAATTTCCAATAACAAACACTTTGGTATGTCATAGTGCGACCATAGCTTGGCGGCTCTCTCTTGCGTCCTAACGCTCGAGAGTTCTATAATCTGTTAAGAAACTAAAATTCAATTGGTAGCTACTGGGGAGTTTATATTTGCGAAATAGGTAAGAAACGTTTGGAATAATTAGAAGTTTCTAGTCGATACAACGCTTTTATTTTAGTTGGTCGAGCTGAAACAACGTACATGCAAAAAAAAGAGAACAATTTCTAATTATTCCGAATTCTTTCCAATAAAGGTTAACACTTTAGTTGGTGGAATCTGTTTCCTGCACTCGTATTCGTAGAGTTGGATGGTCGATATGTCTTTTGAATTACCTAATAAGATAAACATGCACATTTAGTACCCACGAAACTCATTAACGCCAATATTTTTCGAAAACAAACACGATGCGCAACTAGCACGCAATCGATACCACAAACGATTTTAATTCGTATAAATTGGGCAAAGCTGCTTTATAATAGATTTAGCCGGCTTTGCGACAACTGTATATTGGGATTGCGGCTATGCAAAACTGATACAGTAGCCAATTAGTCAGCTTTTGTAGCCACAAACGAACTAATTTCATACGTTGTCATATGTAATCAAAAAAAAAATTCTCGCTGGTTTGATTTTCGCTCGGCGTAGCTTTTTACAATTTTTTTCGTGTTCGTGGCATGCCGACGAACGGCCCGCCGCCATAGCAGCCGCCACGCCTGAGGAAAACGCATAAATCTATCAGGACTGAAACATAGTGAATTAGCCACATAAATTCTGTCAGGGAGGGTTGTTACTTGACCTCATAAAAAGGTTCACCCGTGATGCATAGGTACATAAATAGTACCTAGCTTAACAGCCACTTCTATTCTCGTTTGTAATATGAAAGATTAAACAAGTTACATTTATACAAAAAGTGTCTACCAGAGAACTTGGTTTTCAGCGCGCTCGCGTAATTTATGTATGACGGCGCAAATGCCAATTTATTGCTGAGTAATGGCACCGTTTGGAGATCTGCAAATGGGCTAGTCGTGTAAGAAGAGAAATGGTTCGAAATGTACGCTGCTAAATGTATTTATAATTTATTTATCGGGCATACTACAAATCCGAATTGTTATCGCAAGAGTTGCTCCTTTTCATAACGGAGAGTCCTTGGAGTGAGTAATGAAGAGGGGTAATAATGGACCTTTGTTTACTCTACGGTATTATTGGACTGTGCCCTTTGGCGGTTTGCTAGATAAAAGGCAAAATCATGTGTTTGAAATTAGTTATCAAAATGTAACATTTTCTTACGAAAGCTCAGCTCATCAGCTGGTATTAGTACAACATAGACCATAACTCCGAGGCACGGATAACGAGACTTCTCCGTGCCTCGGAAAGCACGTTAAGCCGTTGGTCCCGGCTGTCATTTGGAGATCTTTGGCAGTCGTTACGGATTGTCAGAAGCCAGAAAATCTGACACCAGTCTTGCCAAGAAGTACCGTGTTCCCCAGTTAATGGGTTGTGGAGGTCTGGTAGGCAGCCGCTTCACGTAAAGTACTGGTTTTCAGCTGAATCCGGCTTGACTGGAAGCCGACCCCAATGTAGTTGGGAAAAGGCTAGGCAGATGATGATGAGACCATAACTAGCACATAAAATCGATTATCGACTGCAATATCCGTGTATTATCTACAAAATTCTAACTAACTTGAACCATTTAACGTAGTTAGGTTCATAGATAGCGATACTGATAATTTGAGTAAATCACCAAACCGTAGCCAAATTGGGGATGCCGTGGAACGACGCGCGATGGGCGACAAATGGTATTAGTTCGTTGCATTTACAACAACTCGTGTCGCATTATCCCATTAGCAAAACTACTTGGCATAATATTCGCCATATTGTAACGTTAATAATAAATTATTAAGTATAGTAGAGATCGCGCAATGTGATAAGGCCGCCAATTGCATACATTCGGCCTTATCACATTTCGCGCTTTTTTAATGATTTTATTAGTAAATTTGGTGTACAATGAATTCTAAATAAATAAAGTATGTTGGGGTTTAGTAGTGAGAACAGAAGTTTATCCTTTTAAAAGTTTAAAAACTGAAACAAATATCTAATGGTACCGGTTCAGCATGCCTACATACATATCTCTCTGTCTACTGATCTGCCTGCCTAGCCTTTTTCCAACTAGTTTTCGGTCGGCTTTTAGTTTAAACAAATAGGAATTGTTGAGTACCAGTCGTTCACAAGGAACGGCTGCCCATCTGACCTCCACAATCTAGTAACAGGTTCTACAGATCTCTGTGTAAAGTTGGGATAAATTAAAGCGTTTTCTTATCATAAATACACAAAGGTAAACAAATATCAATACAATCACGATAAAATCTGTTGACTTTACGAAAAGCCAAGTTATTTTCTTGATATTTAAAACGGAAGAAATATACCACCTTTAAATTTATTTACTCACTCGGACCCAGATTACAGACAGTATTTACCTTGAACATAGTCAAAGTCAAGAAGCAATTTATCTGCCAAAATGAAGTTTTCTAATTTTAATAGAGGGTCCTTGATGCCTCACGAGATTCGGCCCTTTGAGTCAGTGGTCGATTGCAAATTGCTTTTTCGGAATTTATTTTACTCTATCACTGACAAACAGTACAAAATTAAATAGCAAACAACAACAATTTTGGCGAGATAGTACTGAACATTAAGATAAATACCGAGGTTTAGATCAACATTAACAGTTTAGATGATCTAGATCTGAAATTACGATGAAGCAATGAAGCTACTGTTTATGTACCTCAAAGCTAAACCGCATTTGTAAAATAACCATTTACAGACTTATTTATAAAACTCGCTAACTATATGATTATTTTAATAACTAATTAGGCGATTTTGAACTCAAAGCCTTCAAAGAAAATTAACACGGTGCTAATCAGTCTTAAAACTAAAGTCATGGTAAGAAAGTTCTTATACGACGACTCTTAATGACAATCAAAGCAATCATCCAACTCTTGTTCCTAATGAAAACTGTAGCACATTAATTGCACTTTATTCAATTTGTCAATTGAGTCTTTTTCTATCCACTCACTAACTAGTGTGGTTGCAGATTGCGCGTGTTCTTAAGTATTACACTGGCTGAACAATGAATCGCATTTAATCTAACTTTCTTTTCCCTCGGTCAGCAAACAGGAAGATAACCACGCCCACACAAAGAAAACACGCCGGCACTAATTAATTAATGGCTATTTCTTTATTACGATTGTGACAAATTTCCCTCAAACTTGCGAGAGCGAGATAATACAATAAAACGTCGGCTCTTTGTATCCACACTTACTCAGTTCGTTTGAAATTTTGGAAGAGGAACACGCTCGCAGTCCTACTATAAAACTTTGTTTGGTTTAAGGTGAGTAGGTAGGTTAGTCCGGTTGAGCAGTAACCAGCCTTAGTGTGCTGAACTGCGAGTGGTCCAATCCAAAAAAATAATAATGGTGAGTAGGCGCGGACCTCGAGAGACCACATCGTCCGATCAACAATAACTAAGCCTTCAACTAGACAAGTTATAAATAGGTACCTACGTCTATTGTTTACCACAAGAATATAAGAAAAGGCATTTCTTAGAGCGCCGGGAGATCAATGCAAGGCAAACAGAACTAGGGAAAAATCCAAGTTTGTAAGATAAAAGACAAATAAGCTGTAGTAGGTATGTATGTACATGCGTAACTCGGATAGAGACGGTCGGTGTAAAGCCGCAAATATTTGTTTCTTTGAGAACCCTTGCTCTTTGCACAAAAATAGGCTCTGAATTCTACATATTACTTTTACTATAATATACCTACATGACAATATTATTCAAGTTTTCATTGTTCTAAGCTGTACCGTACACATCTTTGTTTATAAACACGGGTGATATCACACAGAGAAGCTGTTTCATATGCGGGCTCACTAACTAAGTACAGGCGTCTTTGTAAGCTGATAATACAATACAAAAGGCCAATTACTTACCCTTGTAATTATTCACTCTTAAGACTAACATTTTGAGAAAATAGCTCGCTTTGTAGCGGCGATATTATTTTGGAACCGGATTGAGCCAGCAAATGTTGAGTCTTAAGACTACATAAAAACCCGCCACATTTCATGTTAATAAGTAAGCGTAAAATATGTACCTATTCAATGTTTTCCAAAATGCTTCGCCTAGTCTCTGCCAAGTTAATATTTATCTGATCGGCCATTTATTCCAGAATCATTTGCTTTATAGGCGTTCTCCACGGCTGTGTATTTTTCCATATTATTTTCAGGCAAATGACAAGAATCGAACTCCACGCAAATTCTTTGCCAAGACTAATAAAGTAGGAAAAGGAAAATTTAAAATACAATGGGCATATTAAAAATCGATAACCGGCCCTTCCAAATGAAAAACAAGAGTATAAACCTTTCTATTAAGTAATTAAAGATTAGCTACACTTGAGTAAAAAATATTCCAGAGTTGGAAATAACTTAATTTTTCCGCAGCTATTTTTCCATCGTTTGCAGTAAGTGTTACGTTAAGCTTTTGGAGTACCATCGATCACTGAGTGGAGGGCATTGGCGATCCCGCTGTTGCAACTGGGAAATGTATTGCGAAAAATAGATACATCTGTTTTTCATTTACAGCATATATTTTTGTTTTATTTACTTTGGCGCCAGCCGACACGGGTACTTCCCGATCACAGGCAAGCTAATTAAAAAAGTATTCAAGTACGCGGGCGAAGCCGCTAGTAAGCAGATATAATATAAGTAGTGGCATTTCTTTTTAATCCCGACGACAATCAAAGCCAAACAAAAGGCTGACTAAATGGGAATGAATGCATGAGGACCAAAATCTTGACGAAACGCCACTTGTGTTTAGTTGTTTTTAAACATACCTACTGACGCATCGGGAATGTGACGAGTCTCTAATGTAATGTAATCTATCTATCTAGAGACCAAATATGCCGGTTAC
Source organism: Hecatera dysodea (assembly GCA_905332915.2). Classification (NCBI taxonomy): domain Eukaryota; kingdom Metazoa; phylum Arthropoda; class Insecta; order Lepidoptera; family Noctuidae; genus Hecatera; species Hecatera dysodea. Next base: position 11,883,284 of record HG995298.1, on the reverse strand, counting down.
CATGCATAGTTGGTCTAAATCTTGAATAAAATACATCCGTGGAATAACTTTAGATCTCAGGCTTTTAAAAATAGTACTCTGGTTTCGTTACAGATATTTAAATACCAACGAGAATGTCAACATGTCAAAAGTTTTAAAAACGACTGAACACAAGTGGCGTTTGGTCAAGATTTTGATCTTCATACATTTATTCCCGATTCGTCAACATTTGTTAGTGCCTATATTCTTTCCCGTTTGGTCAACCTTTTGTTTGGAAAGTACAATCAGGAGCAAAAAAAAATGCCTCCGTTGATGTTCTATCTACATACTAGCTTCCGCCCGCGGCTTCGCTCGCGTCAAAAGTGCTGCTCCGTTTTCTAGTTAATTCATCAAAAAATGAAAACAGCGTCACGTCAACGTCATTTCCCATAGTTGAAGGCATCATCGAGTGTGCATAATGCAGTTAACGTGATCAGTAAAACCATTACTATGTGTTTGCATTTTGAGTTTAGTATTGCGTTCCCAATGCTGTCATAATTCCTAATGAGTTTCTGGACACTGGTATAGAATTCAAATTTAAATGCCAATGCTGCGCCATTAGTGAATGCTGGCAATATAGCCGTATTTTAAATCGACTACACATCAATTTTATTTAAAAATTGTGGGCAAAATATAATCACTGGCCACAGGACTGGGCCTCTCACTCAACTCAAATTAGTGAGACCTTATAACAAGGGTAAATTTGCATAGATTAAGTGCGCAGGGATAGACAACATGAAAGTTTCGGTTATTAAGAGAAAGAAATGTGGAAACGAAAGATAAAGTACGTTGATGAGGCAATAGAGTGGAGATTTCTCAGAAGGATGTAGTAAGTACATGGCTAAACCATTCGCCAACTTGATGAAAGTATGGCTGCATCCACAAGGGCTATGACGCCGAAACAGTCAGTTTGAGACGGCACTGGTGAAGCGTGTCAGTTAATATCACCGTTTACTCCACGGATATCTATGATTTACACCATATTATTATTATATATACTAGCTGACCCTCGCAACTTCGTCTGCGTCACATAAGAGAGAGAAAAAAAAACAACATTTTTCATTGATGCGTTTCTATTGTTCGAAGCGTAATGCTGTATAGCCTTATATGTATATTATAATGTCTTATATCTAAAACAAATCTATAGTGTTTTTGTACTTTTTACTTGATGCGTGCAGGACTCGGTTAACGCGACGCTTAGCACTACTTACACACAAGGTTTCTTACTAAACTTAGAAATTCAAATATTTGGATTTTGTGGGTCAATTTTGATTTAATAAACGTTAACTAAAATTCCGGATAACACGTTATATTATTGAGTATCTAGATTTCAAATCCGACATGTGGTTTTTGCATGATGCTTCCACAAACATACAGATAAGAATGTTACTTGCAATTTTTGTATTCTTCTCTATCTAGATATGTCTTTTTCCTAACGTTTCACTTTTTTATGCAAAAATATTCAATGTACACGCAAGTCTACGATTTTATTATAAGTACATATACATTATTTTATCTATACCTACATTGGCAAACTGGGGCAATTCGGACAACGGCTATGACAGATGAAACTTGGCTTGCGTCCATTGTAAAGATAAATTCTAAATACGCGTCTTTCGATCCCTAGTGAAGCAGCAGCAAAACAGTAAACATACAACAGACACAACAGGAAATATCAATCCTACACACTAGCCATAAAATAAATCGGTATTCAAAATGTCTATGATAAAGTTAAGTCAACTCACATGACCAAAAAAGAGACCATCAAAACCGCAAACTAGACTGACGATGCTTTTTTGTTCGAATAGCCGCAGTCTTCATACTTGCTGCGTTCGAATAGCCGTAAAATTGAGATGTTTTTTTTTTTAATGTTGCAAATTATAATAATGAGACTTTTGCTTGATCGTCATATATTTTTTTAAAGCAAGCTATAGTATGAAACCTCTTTCTTATCAAGTTGAAAAAATACATATTTTGAGACTGTCCAGGAATTGGTTAGACCGTACATCACAAAAAAACCTAAATGAACACGAGAACAGTGTCGACGAAACTACGTGCTTGCAACTCTTGTCAGTGACGGATGCGACTGCAACGAGATCGTTATAGCTTCGACATTACATCTATAGCCTTTGCGCTTTTAACGAGCTTTGACGCTCCCGAACATTTTCTTTTATTCGAAAAAAAAACTAGTGCAGATGAATTGCTTTGCAGCAGCTTTACCTCAAAAATGGAATTTAACGCTCAGCTTCAACGTAAGTTTAGAAGCATATTAATTGAGCTTTACTCCCTAAAATACGATCTTCAAAGTTAAGCGACATGGTTTACTGACCCTTTCGGATGAGTATTTGAGTAAATTAAAATTTTTACTCGATAAAATGTAAGGGATTCTCGATGGTTTGCTCTCTGCCAAGCTCTTTGCAACTATTTCTGATTTCTAAGAAAGTCTTGATATAAAAGAAAACTCCCGCGGATCGTTATCGGTAATTATGGTTCTTATAAGCGGCGGGACAGCGTAACAACTTGACACGGCCATTGTTATGTACAAGAGTGTAATATCCGCTATTGCTACTTAACCACAAACAAAATACTGGAAAATTGCACTGTTCTTGAAACACCGCACACTTTGAAGAGACTTTTTTTTTCTGCAATCACTGAGAACGTGGAGTGCGTACTTAAACAAAAAGAAACATGCTTTATTTACATAGTATATTTTGCCGTTACAATCCTTTTAAATAGGAATCTTTTGCTTGGAACCACACATTTATAATATCTGAGGGACCAGTTTTGAATTACGTATTTGGAAATTGATTGAGTCAGGCGTTACTTTGCGGAAATCCATTTTAAATTTGAATCTTTTGAAATTTGGATCTTAGTACGTGTCAAACCCTACATTAATGCCAAAGTTTGTGAAGTTTTCAAGCAAGAGTTAGTTAAATACTCAACTTATTTTTTTTCAGTCAGTAGGTACCATAATGATAAATGTATGGAAATTTGCGTCGGTGTTTTTGAGATGCAAATGCGAACGTTGCTTCAATATTAGTAGAATTGAGCACTCGAATATCTATTTGAAGTTTTACTTATTTGTGTTTATCGAGACGAATCAATGCAACTTAATCCCTACTATTAATATTATTGCGATATTAAATGTCTGTCTGTTACACTTCCTTTTACTAAACCACATAACTGATTTTGACGAACCTTGGTATAGAGATAGATAAGACCTTTTAGAAAATAAAAAAGTAGAACCTAGATTTTTTTTTTGTTTTTGAACGGGTTTTCTGAATACCGAATTTCCGTTAGCAGAAGCTACTGTGTTGAAACAAAAGATAAACGCAAAACTCACAAAAATCATTTGAGTGTAGTAAGCTACACTCAAATGAATAGAAATTGGAAATATTAAACTGAAAGTATTTCGAACAAAAACTAAGTTAAACTGCAGAACATCGCAATTATGCTTGGAGAGAGGCGCTACCCGCAATTAGATACGGCACGGCTTTTTCAACAATAGATAGGTAGGTATAGCTGAAGCTGCCTCGCTGCCAGCTCACGACGAGGTGTACAAAACAATGTAAGCTGAAACAATAATTCTGAGGGGCCATCGTTTACGTACTAATTGCTTTGTCACATCATCACATTTGCACGCTGTTTTCCAACTACTAATTTTGAATTTTGGCTCAACGGAATGTTTTCAGGATATGTAATTTTTTTCAGCATGTGGGATGTGTGGTTATTCTATGTAAATATCTGGTCTCGTCTTTTGGTAGTCAAAACAGGTTGTCACAGCATGGGTTTGTGATGTTAAGGAATAAAGAAAGTGTGGTGAAGAAAGTTTTAAGGACAGGAAAACCACTGAAACGATGAACTGTGTGAAACATATTATACTAACAAAGGTAGTGACTAATCGAATTATTTCTAATAAAAGATAATATGCAGGAAGAGAATATGTTGCGACAACCCCAAATAAATCAATTTATATTGACAACGATCGAATTTACTGTTTCCAACAACGCTACGATCAGATCAGAGAACAATACAATCAAGGATAATATAACCTTATTACTGCAACAAAAAAAATAAACAGTGAAACGAAAAGCCGTGGTGCCCGAAATTAATTTTCATCTTCCAAAACCGTCAACGGCCTCTAATAACATTTTGAATAGCCGTTCTTTGACGTCGGCCGGATATTTCTTAAGGCAAGCGTTAGTTGACCGAACCTCATCGCCATAGGCTAGTAACTTGTATGTAAGACGTTAAAGCGAATGTTTAAAAATTTAAAGTGGAGTTCCGGTCGACATACATCGCGAGGCTTCCCGATAAACATCCCCGGGCGTCGGGTCGCCGGTCGCCGCTTTGTTTACGGGGTACGCGCCACTACGTGATCTATTATACTCGACCAGCTACACTACGCGCCTCTTCTAACTGAAAATAACTGACTCGACCAACGTCATTTTGTTTAAAGGGATGCGTTATTTTTATAATTGTCTCGTTTAGCTTGAAATACGATTTAAGTGCACATTAAGAACAAAAAACTTTTTCAAGACTTTGAAATGTAGGTACACTTTCTTTTTTTTTGTATAAAATTCGTGGAATGTATGACACTAAATAAGTAGTTCATCTAGAAAAAAAAAGTTTTAGATGAAAGTAACTTTTTTTTAACTCTTTTTAATATCCGTGTACGAGGATCTTCCTATATCCCTTTGAGCTCCAAAAAAGTAGTAGGTTGCATGTAGCAGAAATATCATCAAACTTTTTTAACTCTGCCATTTTTTTTTTTGGCTGATGAATATGCTCTTGACTCTAGTCATCAATATAATTTATAGGCTAATACCTTTCTTTTTTTATGGATGGGAAACCATCAAATGACTTTTCCCGCTCTGGGCGGAGCGGAAGGGAGCGTCAGACTCTTACTGACTAAGACCCACCTGTGATCCTTCTTGTGCCCTTTGCGTTCCAGGGCCGCGGTGACTCTTTCGAACAAATTCCGCAACCCTAGCAGGCACTGACCCTATGGGGCCCCCGTCTACGTTGCTGACGGCTCTTTGAGGCGCGCATGGAACACGACGCTTATACCTTTTTTTTTGGATGGGAAATCATCAAATGACTTCTCCCGCTCTGGGCGGAGCGGAAGGAAGTGTCAGACTCTTACTGACTAAAACCCATCCGTGAATACCTACGACATGACTTTGTACATCGCATGTATTCACTTAGGTACTCTATGAAAAAATCTAATTAGAGAGCGGAAGTTAATGGGCAGAAAATTTGAAGTAGGTACATGCGATGTCTGGTCGGCTAGCAGTACCTACTGTGGCTTTTAACAGAGTAAGTGCAGCATAATTTCCTTAATTAAGCCCCAACGTATCAAGCAATTTAAAAACTAAGAAATGCGCGAGGGCTTTAATTAAAGTCGTGATCAAAGGGTCAACCTCGGTCTCAGGAAGTGCGCAGAAATTCAACCTGAACTTATTATTCGGCTGTAACTGTAACGGACGGATATTGACGTGGGCACAGAAAGATTATTCTTCTGATGTTAGACTCTTTTGTTATTTGTTAAAGAAGTGGATGAACCGGAATAGTAATTTATTTCGCCGTCGCATTTCCGTCGCACTCATAACCAATTAATAAAAATTAAATATTTCTGAGATTGACCCTGGTACGAAACAGTATGAAATGTGGGTATTCATAACTCCTACCTTCGTACTTAAAAACAAAGTAACTAGCCTAAGTAGAACCACAGTATAGATTGTGACACCTACCAGTATTGTGACTCGGGCTTGTCTTTAAAATAATTACATACAGCCACGCGGTACATAAACATGCGACAGGCCTGTCCGCCGAGTATTATAATTTCTTTTGACTACTTGATTTTCTTTCTAGTTTTGGGACTGTAAATATTATTTTTTTATAAAAAAGAAATTCGTTGTAAATAAAATATTTTTATTAGTAGATTTTTTTTTTTAGAGTCTTGAACAAATAAATATTGTTTATTGTTTAATACAAAATCAACCTCCCTGAGACTGAAAAATATTTACGCCTCGCCTGAGATGTACCAAAGCTTTATTGTTAACTAGCTGCTGCCCGCGACTTCGTCCCCGTGGAATCCCCGATTTTAAAACATTCTTAATCGCTGCTCCGCTCCTATTGGCTTAAGCGTGATGATATATAGCCTAAAGCCTTCCTCGATAAATGGTCTATTCAACCAAAAAATTTTTTTCAATTCGAACCAGTAGTTCCTGAGATTAGCGCGTTCAAACAAGCAAACAAACAAACTCTTCAGCTTTATAATATTAGTATAGATTTAACTTAAGTACTTATGAAAAATCCGCAATCGGATAAAAAGTTAAGCAAAAAAGGTCTTTGCCATATTAAGATATGGCATAGTTTTTTTTTTAAGTGCTTATTTCAACTTTTACTGCTTACAAAACCATCACACCGTTCGTTCGATACTGCGGCTCACTGTTGACTCACGACTGTTGTGAACCGAGTGTATACCGAACGCGAGGCGCGTAGTTATCCCCAATATAGGGGGACCAAACGCCGCCTGCTGGAGGCTGTATGCGGAAATCGTGCGGTCCATGGCCCTTTACGGGGCCCCGGTGGGCGCTGTCGCTAAAGCGACTGCCAGTTCGGGAGGTAGGTACCTGTGTCGGATCCAGCGGGAGGACACGTCCGGGTTCCAATACTGTGTGGATCGCACGGAGGACACGGTGGAGCATACGGTGGAGAAGTGATTTGACGAGGTCCCATCCAGAAAAAAAAGCCGCGTATATATGACTTATGCTCCGACCGTTTATATGAATATAGAACAATTTTTATTATTGTTTCAGGATGCCAAACTTAAAAAACTTTTTACAAAAAATAAAACCGACTTCTAAAAAGAATTTGTTATATCGCGTGCGCTGCGAAAACTATTGATTATAGTGAACAAAATAATGTACCTACTACCTACTGCAGAACGTCAACACATAATTATCTACAAAAAATTATCCAGACAGCATATGTCTAACTATATAAATATCTAAACATATATATATATATATATATATATATATGTTCTTTAATTTATACTTTGGAATTAATCCTTATCAAAATAAAACCTTTTAAATTTATTCAATTGAGACATTCCAGTCGAAAGATATCACAAGTTTAAAAATGTAAGTTATTTGAAAAATGTCGCATGGTCACCGCTCACGCTGCGGCCGCGGCGCCGCTTGTTTAGACGGCACCATATCCTCACAAAAACGAGAAAGAGCGTATGTATGTGAGAGTGGGTGTTTTTAAAAATTATAACTTTTGAAATGTTTGTATAATAGCCGTACGAAGCCGGGGCGGGCTGCTAGTCTCTAATAATTAGGTAGGTATATCTAGTATACCTACAGTTTTAGTTAGGTACCTTTTTATTTTGAACAGAAATCCTCTAATTATTAAATGTGAAAGGGAGTGTCAGACTCTTACTACCCAAAACCAACCCGTGTTCCTCCACATGCCCTTAGCATTCCAGGCCCGCAGTAACTCTTCCATGTTTCAAACAATACCGCAACCCGGGCAGGCCCCAGCGGGTCCCGTCCATAATATTAATCTTTGAGGCAGGCATAGAACACAACGCGCCATCGTACCGACCCTGGTCATTGTTTTGGTTACGACAACTGGCTTGCCATCATGGCCACTATATCCGCTCCCAGAATTAGCTAAATACAGTTCCTAAAAAAATATATCAGAACACATAGGAAACTTAAAATTATATTGATTAAAATTTTCAATCAGTGGTCTAATAAATGATTAATTAAGTTATATTATTATCAAAAATACCACTTGGCACAAAATATTCTTTTAGCTCTGAATCCAATTTAGTCGGAACACGGAACGCGCTCCATTTATCTGCTTGCAACACTGAATATTGTTACGTTAGCTGCGTTCGTGTCGACGTCTCGATTTTATCATCTGTGCAATTTACAATCTGTATATCTGTTCTGTCAAAATCTTCTATTGCGATATTGTTTTGTTTTGATTACCACTGTATTTTATTAAACTAAAGACTAAAGAAGATATCGTTTTGTATCTAAAATTAATTGAGACAATTTCAACTCAAAACAACAGTAATTGAAGGTTACTATAGTTTTGTACTTTGTCCCGTAAGGTAAGTTTACATTTCATTGTTTTGATACCGCTGTGTTTGTTGAAAATATTGAATTTGGTTCTCTTCTATAAAGTTATTGGAAGAATAAGATTTCTGTATGTGATCGAAAAGTAAAAAGACGAAATAATGATGTAGGTAGCTTTTGGAGGTTGAGCATAGTTGCAAAATGCCCGCTCTAAATACAAACAATAAGTAGTTTCTAACTACTTATTGTTTGTATTTAGAGCGGGCATTTTGTGATCGGAATTTATTTTTACGTGTTTTTGCAGTCTGGAATATAATTTGCTAACTTAATAGGTATGCGCCTGTATTCCGAAAGATTTTGGCAGAATTACACAAAACATTCACAAGTTGATTTTGCTGAAAGTCGTGTCTACAAGTAATAGGGGCGAGCTTATTACCTTCAACCAGACACAAGTTCAGAATTCTGGGATATTCCTGATAGAAAAACCCAATAACACCTAGCCCTAGCAAAGATGCGAACCTCGTGCATAATACTAGCGCTTGCGAATAGCGGCCATTAATACAGTAACTGGTGAATAGTATGTCCACCTTTGAGTAGGTAGAATATCGGGGAAACCGGCATGAGGCGTGCTTTGTTAAAAAGACGACCAACTGGTCGAAAATCATATAACGACTCATTATAGCAAGTAAACCCGCGTCTTATTCATGTAAAAGGTAAGATCCGAAAAGAACAGGATTCATCATCTGCCTAGCCTTTTCCCAACTACATTGGGGTCGGCTCCCAGTCAAGCCGGATTCGCTGAATACCAGTATTTTACGTGGAGCGGCTGCTTACCAGACCTCCACAACCCATTAACTGGGTAACACGGTACTTCTTGGCAAGACTGGTGTCGGATTTTCTGGCTTCTGACAATCCGTAACGACTGCCAAAGATCTACAAATGACAGCCGGGACCAACGGCTTAGCGTGCTTTCCGAGGCACGGAGAAGTCTCGTTATGTTAAGATGGTCACCCATCCACAATAAATTAATCAGGACTATCCTAGCTCCCACCGCCGTGCTTCTCCGAGGCCATGAATGCATGGAGACTCGCTTGCCCGAATGCGAATCTACCCAACAACCCATCATACCAGAGACGATGGGATGAGACGCTCTTCAGAGAAGTTTAGAAATAGCTAATTGGCACTTCTGCTACTTCTGCGGAGCGTGCGCGCCTGCTTGCTGTGGGCGAGTGGAAATCGGGTCTCTGGCTTCACGCACTACCGTCGTTTAACAGAAGCACATTGTTACTGCTTCACTTCGTTTAGGCGCATCCTGTTGCTCTCCTCAAAGCTGTCACTGTGGCAAAGTTGTCAACAGCCTCGGGCACCACGGCCTGTCATGCAGCCGAAGTGCGGGGTGCACAGCACGGCACGCAAACATCAATGTCATTATCCGACGCGCTCTTGTTGCCGAACGCTTTCCAGCCGTATTAAACCCAATGACCTGCCATGCGAAGATGGCAAGTAATCTGACGGTATGTCGTTATTTCCATGGACGATGGGTCCATGTGCTACTTGTGGCGATACTCTTGCGCCATCTTCCTAACTCGTTGTGTTGTGCTGGAGCTACCGCTGCGTCTGCTCAGAACCTCAAACGGCGGAAATATAATAACCTAGTCTGCAATTATATGTTAGAGCCTTTTAGGGTTCAAACTCTTGGACCGTGGGGTCCGAGTACTCATGCGTTATTTAAAGCACTTTCTAAACGTTTTGTTGTCTGAGTTTAGTCTTTAGGGTAGTCGATAACCCCCACCGAATGTGTCTCCACGTTGTCGTCGTGGTGGGGCTTGAGCGTCTCAATGATCTTGCGAGCTTTCCCGGTAGAGCCACTCATGCCGGAAGGTCGCAAGTGAGGGATCAGACCAAGAGAGACACACACGCGAGGAATCCCGCTCGCTGCCTTCTGGTACGCGTCTGCTCATCAGACGTGGCTGTGAGGGCAGTTAGCGGGTGGGAGGAGAGGCCCTGTGATGGAGAAAGGGCGGAGGAGTAAGGGACCGCACCCTCAAAAAGGAAAAAGATGAAAAAAGGTTTTTGTAAAATGAGTCCCCAGGTGGGTCCCGACTGCTCAGCGGTCGGGGAATCCCACCCCGCTTCGGCGGGCTGCCCTCCGTACTCTGGGGTGGGCAACAAACACCTTCCACTTGCCAGTGGCAACAGGAGCCGAGGAGGCTCAGAATCGCCGTCATCCGGATCCGCTTCCTATAGGGAGCTGATGGCGTGCGATCTTGCAGAGGAGGGTTCGCCTGAGCGCCGGGGAGGTGCGGAGTCGGATTCCGGCTCTTGCCCTGACCTAGTAACGGTCAGCTCGGCGGGCTCTGAGGACGGAGGAAGGGGGGCCGCTGTGGAGGGCGTTAAGCTCGTCCGCAAGCGGCCCAGACGGGAGGACGACAAGGAGTCGTCCTCCGAGGGCGAGTTCGCCTCCGCCCGAAAGATCCCCACCGCCAGGCGGGGCAGGGGCAGTGAGGCTGGGAGGGGGCTGGCTCCCTCTACTCGGGAGTCGGGGCGTCGGGCCGAGAGGTTGGTGGAGGAGGGGCGTCGCCCTGGAGGGAGCGGTCGCAGAGCTCCCTCTTCTCTTCTGCCTCCTCTCGACTCTGACGACTCGGAGTCCCCGGGAGAGATACCTCCCGCTGCCGAGGAGCAGAGGGCTCACCTTGAGGAGGTGGTGGAGGCCGCGATCCGCGCTGTGGCCTTCAAGAGGAAGCAGTCCTCGAAGCGGGAGGCCATTAGCGCGGCCAAAGCCTCCATTCTGGCGGCAGCGGCGGCCAACGTCAGCGGGTCTAAGGAGGCGACAGAGTTGCGGGCGGAGGTCGCCCGCCTCGCGGCCGTAACGGAGCGACTCATTGCGGAGAATGAGTCGCTCCGGAGGGACCTGGCTGGCATGGCCAGAGCGGCCTCGGAGGAGCCGCAGGGGGGGCCGAGTCCAGCGGCGCTGGAGGGGAGCCAAGTGCTGAGCCAGGTGCGGAGCCTGGTGCGGCAGGAGCTGGCTCCCTTCCGGAGGCAGGTGTCCGCCTTGGAGGACATGATCCGGCGTCCCCCGTTGGCGGCGGCACAGAGGCCCCCGGGACAGCAGAAGGCGGCTTCGTACGCAGCCGCGGTGGCTGCTGGCCCGGGAACGTCCGGCCAGGCGACGGACAAGGCGGGAGCCGCGCCAGCGCCTGTGACGCCGGCGCCCGCGACGCCGGCGACTACCAAGACGGCCCCGGCGAAGAGGGGTAGGAGGAAGGCTGGAGGGGGAGCGGCTAAGGCTGCTGCGCCAGTGGCGCCGCAACCGCCCCCACCCCCACCCTCGGACCCTCCTGCGGCCGAGGCCGAGTGGCAGGTTGCCGGTCAGAAGCGGCAACGTCGAAAGCGGCCAAAAATAAAGCGAGGAGGCAGCGGCGGAAGGCCAATGCCATTGCGGCGAGGCTTCGCGCCCCGAAATCCGCGGCTGTGGTGCTCACACTGCAGCCGGAAGCGGAACAGAGGGGCGTGACGTATCTCGCCGTACTGAAGCGGGCGAAGGAGGCGGTGAGCCTCCAGGAGCTGGGCATCAGCGGGGGCATCGGGGTCAGGAGGACCCTAACCGGTGCCCGCAAGCTCGAGCTCGCCGGAGCGGAGAGTGGCCCGTTCGCGGACGCCTTGGCCGAAAAGCTGAGGGCGGTCTTACCCGCGGACGAGGTCCGGGTGTCCAGGCCGACTAAGCGCATCGACATGCGCATAGTGGGCCTGGATGACTCCGTTACGGAGGAGGAAGTTGTGGCCGCCGTCGCCAGGACTGGGGGGTGCTCTGCCGAGCTCGTCAAGGCGGGCACCCTCCGGCCTGACAACACGGGCATGCAAACCCTTGTGGTGAGCTGCCCCGTGACGGCGGCCAGAACTGTGTCGGAGGGCCGAAGGCTCCTGGTGGGATGGGTGTCTGCGCGGGTAAAACTGCTGGAGCCCAGACCTCTGAGGTGCTACCGCTGCCATGTGGGTATAACCACACGGGAGCTATGTGCCCCTCGGAGGTCGACCGCAGCGGACTCTGTTTCCGCTGTGGTCAGCCCGGTCATCGGGCCGGCTCTTGCGAGGCCACGCCGCACTGCAGTGCATGTGCGGCTGTTGGCAAGCCGGCCGAGCACTGGGCTGGGGGAAGGGCCTGCGCGCCATCCGCCCCGACCAGGGGCAAGAGGTCCGCCGCCACCGCCGCCTCTGCCGCCGCCGCGGCTTCTGTCGCCGCCACTGCCGCTTCTGCTGCGGGTGCTGCGGCTCCCAACACTCGGGAGGGTGCTGAGATGGAGTGCCAGTAATGGTCCCATTTCGGCCCCCTCCAGAGACAAGTCGGCCGCTGTGCTATCGCGCAGTGGCTGATGCCTGGGGACGGTGAGCGTGGGTGGCTCGCCGTCCGATACCAGGTTGAGTCGACGACGCGTTGTGTTCCACGCGCGCCTCAAGGAGCCGTCAGCACCGAGGACGGGGCCCCATAGGGTCGGTGCCTGCTAGGGTTGCGGAATTTGTTCGAAAGAGTTACCGCGGCCCTGGAACGCATAGGGCACAAGAAGGATCACGGGTGGGTTTTAGTCAGTAAAAGTCTGACACTCCCTACCGCTCCACCCAGGGCGGGAGGGGTCATTTGATGATTTCCCATCCAGAAAAAAAAAAAAAAAAAAAAAAAAAAAAAAAAAAAAAAAAAAAAAGGGTAGTCGATAACGATGCGGACGAGTTTTTTAATACCATATTTTAGTTAGGAGGACTTGAAGTTTATTTTTAGGTTAAGTGTATATAGTTCGATTTAAAGTTTACTTACAAATACACACCTAATTAATCTAAATAACTAGGTAGGTATAATACAATCTAAAATATATAATAAATATGAATATTGACCAATACTCTTGATTTTCAGCATCCGAAATGGAAGTAGACGCTATTTCGTCCATTCCTGATCAGGAGAGTAAGAAAATTATACTCAATTTAGTAGAAAAATGTGAATTAGAGGCCAAAAATAATAGGTTGAAAATACCTCTAGAAGACTTTGAAGGCAGGGTTTCGTATTATACAGGAATTTCGAAAAGAACGCTTCAAGAGTTACTGAACAAAAAACCGACATTAAACAAAATTGATTTTAACACACACGTAATAATATTAAAATGTCTATGGAAATTTTATGAATACAAAAAAATACCCTCATTTATAGACCTATTAAACCAAGTTCAACTATTGTTAACCTCTTTCAAAGGCCAGCCCGATCAAGTGGTTGAGCAATTTAAACAGGATGTCAGAATGCTGGGCATTGATTACCAAACAGTATTCAATGGAACAAAACTTCTTATGGAAGATCCGAAAATAACTTTTGAAAGATATTCATACCTTAAAAAAATTACTCAGTTACGTAAACAAGAAAAATACGTGTTTTACTATATCAGTGAAAAAATTATAGATAACGAATACAATTTTAATAATCCTTGGAAACAAAATGGCCAGAAAACTGATATTTGTAAGGGTGAATACATTTTATTTCATGCTGTATCTCAAAATGGTCTTGTAAATGGTTTATATTGCTATTCTGCTACTGAAGATGATTTTTACAAGTGGGTTGTAAATATTTTACTGGGATCTTTGTATCCCGGGAGCGTCATCGTATTAGATAATAGCCCTCTACCTGGAACACCGAAATCGAAATCCATTACCATGTTTGACACAAAAAGTGATATGAAACAATGGTTACGAAAACACAATGTACCATTTAGTGACTCCATGAAAAAATCGCAATTATATCAACTCGTCAAAAATCATCCTGATATAGAAGAAATACCTCGAGTGGATCAAGTTATTAAAGCGAATGGACACCAAGTATTACGACTGCCAACACATTTCGAAGACTTGTCACCCATTTACCATATATGGAAAGATATAAAAAGAATCTTAGCATATGAGCCTAGACTTGATCTACATAATGATATTTTGACAATATTTGCAAAAATTACCAAAGAGTCCTATGAATTATATGAAAAAGATATTGCGGAAAAAGAAATTGCAATGTTGTTATTAGATACAGAAATGGATGATGTGTTGGATGAGTTTCTGTCAGCTTTGAAAAATACTGCGGGACGCCTAACCCAGGCTATGGATTAAAGATTTTATCGTTAAATAAAAATTACTCCAAAATGTTTAATCGTTTGTTTCAGTTACACCCTCAATCGAATACATCTAAAAACCTACCTACCTATTTTAGCGTGCCTGAACAGTTGAAGTATCAGTAAGTAGTTTAAATGGTAGTAAGCTCGTAAGGGCCTATTGCTGTTAAATGCGCACGTGACCTTTATTGTAAAAGGGTTACTAATACACTAAAACGTTGATTATTGGCTGCTGAGTTACAGTAATCAGTAAAACACAACAACGAACGATTCGTGAGGTTTGCACTATTTTCAAAACTAAAAAATAATAATAAGTTTCTCTCTTTATCTTCTAACAATTCTGCGAAACGCTGTTTTTACATCGTCCCACTACCCAGAATAACAGAGATAAATTCGGATGTCCTGCATAAAATAATCAGAAATGCTTAGCTCCGTAACTAGAGAGCAAAGTTCTTTCCTCAAGATTTGATCATGGTTATAGCGTAATTCCTAAACGAATCATTTGACGAAACAGTTCATCCAATAAAACGAAAAAAGAGAGTTTACCTCTTAAGTTTACATGCAAATGGTATGGTTAAGAATGTTCAATAAAGCCTGCACCCTTTCGGACGTAAATAAATATGCCTTTACATAAAATAAATAATGGAGTAGGACCGACAGTTTGCCGACGTATGGTTAATTGTTACAGAATGTATTTAATTTTCATTTGCTGTTGGCATTGTCAGCGGTAAACGACAACGGGCGCGATGTCGAATCGCCCGAGGCGATTTAATCGATTTGAAAGGGATCTATTTGCTATAGTCCAACAATTTGTATTTAAATAAAGGGTCTGTCGTTAATTAAAAGGCAAACTTAAACAGGATAATTTTCACTGAACGGTCTTGTTGTATTCAATTGAGCATTAAATCCGCAGGTATCAAATATGTCCTGTCAAATTAATGCCGATTGCAAAACGATATCTTAGCTCATACCAAATACTTTCTTACCAGGTTTCCACGGGTGCACTCCATTGAGCGAAATGGCTTAGAATGGTAATCTCGTACATAATGTCAAATGAATGACAGACGTATGCGGTAATCTGCTTAAATTACAGTTCATTTGATCAGTGACCTACCCTTTTTTTTTTTTTGGATGGGAAATCATCAAATGACTTCTCCCGCTCTGGGCGGAGCGGAAGGGAGTGTCAGACTCTTACTGACTAAAACCCACCCGTGTTCCTGCTTGTGCCCTTTGCGTTCCAGGGCCGCGGTGACTCTTTCGAACAAATTCCGCAACCCTAGCAGGCACTGACCCTATGGGGCCCCGTCTTCTTTGCTGACGGCTCTTTGAGGCGCGCGTGGAACACGACGCGCCGTCGACTCTGGCCTGGTGGCTATCGGACGGCGAGCCACCCATAGCTCGCCATCCGCAGGCCCGCGCCTACGGTGGCCGGGAATCGCCCTGCGTTTCCCGACGCCCGGGGCGTCTTCTCCTGTTGCGGCGGCTGGAGCGAGGAGCTTCCCTCTCTCGCACGCGCTCCGCCTCCTCCTTCGCTAGCATTACTGCTTCGCAGAAGGAGGCGACCGCCTCCCATGCCTCCTCACTCCCGACCATGGCTTGAACCAGGGCCGGACGCGAGAGGTCGCCGCCGCCGATCGCCTCGACGAGGACACGGCGGTGCTCCGCCCAGGCAGGGCAGACCTCCACCGTGTGCTCCACCGTGTCCTCCGGGCGATCCACACAGTGATGACACCCGGACGTGTCCTCCCGCTGGATCCGACACAGGTACCTCCCGAAACAGCCGTGTCCGGTGAGCACCTGCGTCAGGCGGAAGGTGAGGACGCCGTGGCGTCTCTCTAACCACTCCTCAAAGAGGGGACTTATCGCCGCAATGGCGGCGTGCCCAATCAGTGACCTACCCTAAGAACGTCATTGTGCAGTCATTGCTTTTAATAGCTCGGTTATCAAAAAGCATTACGAGACCAACAAATGATCGACCATTATGAATTTAGCAGATTAGGTACGAACTTTTTGCAAAATGACAGTAGGATCGTGTTGGACTGACGCATTTATAAAATATAGTAGACTTGGGGCCCTGGGTCTCAAGTCTGCTATTACAATAGTGTCAGAATGGTCTATCATTGATTTCATAATTGTTGATTTTGACAAGTTTGGTAATCTACCAATATAAAAGCGTCATTATGATATGCCAATGGTCAACCACTGACACTCCATTGAAAGAAATGGCATAGAATGGTAACCTCGTACCTACATAATGACTAACGTATGCGGTAACTTTAGATTGCAAAGAACACTAATCAATAATATGTAAAAATATATATATAAAAGAAATCTGGCATGACTTAATGTTAAAATATAGTAACAGTTTTTCGAAATCATTTCTACTAACGGGTTTTATAATAATGATTATACGACGATGTCATACTACCACTATTCTATTACGAGACCATTGACCGACAAATGATCGACCATTATGAATTAAGCAGATTACGAAGGAACTTTTTCCAAAATGGCAATGGGATCGTGATGGAATTGGAATGACAAATTTACAAAAAATAGCAGACATATGGCCCTGGTAGGTACTAGGTGGCGCAGGAAAAGAATCCCTATAACGATTTGGGGAAGTAAAAATTAAAAACCGACTTCCAAAAAAAAATAAATCTATAAAGTTACTTTTAGTTTAAAAGTTGTTTTTTTTATTGTTTCTTTGTTTTCGAACACGGAATTAAGAAATTAAAGTTATTTTATTTCTTGTTTCTTTTTTAGAAGTCCGTTGTATTTTTATGTAAAAAAACTTTTTAATTTTCTCTTTTGAGTGGTGACACCCCCCAGCTAAACGTATCCACCAAAGCGTACACGGCGTGTTATAAACTGATGTACCTAAACAATAAACAGACATGCGATTTCAGCAATCCCAGAAGATTTGCTGTCGTTTATTGAAGAGTTCCGTTTCCTATCTCCGAAGTTCTTCATCAGATCTTCACCAAGCTAGAAAGGCACCACTCCAACTACTACTACGATGCTCTTCCAACCCACCGGATACATATACATAACGGAGAGTGCGATGGGTTAACGGCACAGCCGTCGTCAGTAGGGTTTTCTGGTAGAGGGTTCATGGCGTAGGTTTCAAACACAGTGTACACTTCTCACAATCACTTTTATTAAACAAAATAGTAATAATAATACACTTACCTACTTAGGTATACTGAACAGAGTGAACCAGCGGTCCCGTTGGGAGGGTCCGAACTACTCGATGGTTACCGAAAGAGTGTCCCCTAATTTTTGTCCGGGTTCAAAACGCAACCGTCAGCGTCGGCCCCCCCAACGATTCCGCTCACGTGACTTGTAACGTCACGGCATAACTCCACCTCCGTACAATGAAATCAATTGACCGTCTTATTATCGCTAAATTGTCGTACTTGCCGACATACATATAATATATAGATTTCATTTTACATCAACTAGTGAAAATGAGAACATCATCCATGTAGTCGAGCCACGCATTATTAGAGATAACAATCTAAATGGGACCACATGACAAGCACCAGCTTTCCATTATAAAAGAATCATCAAAATCGACACATCCAGTAAAAGTTATGAGGTAAGATACGCAAAAAAATTGGTTGTCTGTAAAGTCGGTTAACGGACGATAGTTTAATGTGACAACGTCATAACGATAGGTAGAAGCAGACTTGAGAACCTCCTCCATTTTAGAAATCGGTTAAAAAAATGCATCTTTACTTTTCCTATTTAGATTTTCCTCTTAGGTAACTTGTTTTCTTATTTTTCCACATTATTTAAATAATTTCCATTTCCATGACAGGCCTACTGCAACCAATCCATTATTGTGCCAACCAAATTGTCAATGCACTTTTCTTTGTTATTTAGGTACCTAAGTAGAAAAAGTAAGTAAAAACCTAAGCATCAGCCTGCTCACAGAAATTTCTATCTCTAAAACCTACGACGGTAGGCAATAAACAAGTTACCAATTAATGCACCGAAATGTAACGTTGAAAAGTGACGTCGCAGATATTTCAGCACAGAGACCATTATGCTCTATTAGCATGCAGTGCGTCCTACATTCTACGTACGAACAATTAACGGCTAATAAACTTTGTTATGTACTGCAATGCACTTATGCAGAACCACGCTCGTGAGAAATATAACGGAACAGCTGATAACGTTAGTCATAAACCGTCTTTAGAACCATATTATCACGTACCTAGTTTGATTTCATATACAATTCAATAGGTCTAATGTAAGTACCAGTATTCAGACGTTTAAGTTAGGCCTAGGTTTCCTTTTAAATGAAATTTCTTTAACTCCATGATGACGTAGAAAACCCTCAAATAACCGATTATAACCGACAATTTCATTGAATCGAGTTGATATTTAGAACATTGAAACACTTAAGCACCTAATATTTATTTATTTCCTTTGCAATAGTTTGGCAATTCAGGAAATTCTAATTACCTACTGATAAAAAATATGGATACTGTTATTAATTTATTTATAAGGTAGGAACTACTTAACATCACTGAATTCAAGAACATCCTGGTAGATATTTGAATTTTAGTAACAAGGCAGGTAGCCATTTCAATTATATTTGAAACTAAATGGGTAACGGCCTTACCATTTGCAAACTATGCCAGCGTGTTCTAGTATAAGCGGACACCGCTGAATACCAGTATTTTACATAGTATACGTCCCAGGCACAGCCCTGATATGTGGAACGAACTTTAACTTGCTTTTCGAGGCATGGCGGTATCTTGTTGTGTTACAGATGGTGATCCATCCACTTACTTAATCTTGGAGATCAATTTTAATTTCCCCGAATTCTACATTACCATTAATGATATTGGAATGTTTTTTTTTTATAATTTTTCATCAATGTCCTTCGCTTCCGTCCTCCTTTTTTAATTGAGCTACATTTAACATCGTAATAAACGTGAAACCCAATATGTGCTTAATTTAACTTCGCAAAGTTATGTCTATTAAAAGAAAAAAAATTAAAGAAATAGCTCAGTGGCAGAGCAATCGACCGCAGTTCAGTAGGCCCCCGGTTCAAACCGGGTGGCCCCCACTAGCATAAAAGTCTTTGAGACTGGTTTGTGCATTTTGTAGACATTTTTATTTTATTTAGAAATACTGTCCAAAGTTCCAATTCTAGGTTATCACTATTAGTAGTAAAATCATTACACTATTCCTCTAAACCCATTTTCTCTGATTTTCTCTTTGTGCTCTCGCCGGTAAAGGTAATAGCACTGTAATTCTGTAAACATCTCACCCTGTAAATGTACGTGAAGTGAACATTAAGCGATATGTCAATCAATATAAACAGGATGGAATAACAGTTCACACACAACCGTATAGTTGTTGTGAATATGGTAAGGTTCCCAGTGTGTTGACAGAATAGACCGACATAACTACTTCCATATCCGAATCTTAAGGCTAACCGATAACCGACGTAGGTCCGCTACTGCCGATCTACCGTAGCTTATACACTACGCGACATTACATGACATACGACGCATAGTCGTGGTCACAACGGGTAGCCTCTGAGCTACGACGCGTAGCCCTTGAGCTACGACGCGTAGCCCTTGAGCTACGACGCGTAACCCTTGAGCTACGACGCGTAGCTCTTGAGGTACGACGCGTAGCCCTTGAGGTACGGCGTGTGGCCCTTGAGGTACGGCGCGTAGCAATTTAACTACGAACGTAGCCGCTGAGCAAAGACGCGTAGCCGCTGAGCTACGACACGAGTAGCCCCTGATTTATAGTGCGAAGCCTCAAGATCGAATGTGAAAGTAGTTAATCTAAATAATTTAAATATATAATATCTATAATATTAGATAGCACTATCGAAAATCAAAAAATAAACTTTGCGGTCTTGCGATCGTCAGTCATTCAACGCTGCGGTCCAAAAAAGACATTTTAACTACCTATTAAAGTTCCTTCAAAGCACACACAATAGACATACACATTACATTAAAGGACCTTATAAATCAAATTTTCGGATGAATTCTCGTCGGGGATATAGCTCAGTGGCAGAGCAATCGACTGCAGATCGATAGGTCCCCGGTTCAAATCCGGGTGTCCCCTTCAAAGAAAGTCACCGAGACTATTTTTGATAATTATTTAAAACATTTTCATGTCTGACTTAACCACAATCGCTTAACCTGGTTATCCCAATTTTGGCACAAAATGGCATAAAAGTAAATAAAAATTAAGTCGAAATAGCTCGATCATAAGTGGCAGCCTTGGTGAAGCACTGAATTCAGTTAAAAACAAATAGAAAATGAAAATTCAGTCGGGCTCACAAAGTTTTACCTTGTGATTTTTTATTTGATTCCACAAAAGCGCAGTTTAGACTGGCGGAAATAAAAATATTGCCATATAACTACTGACATTACAACACGCTACCTAGAAATTGTAATAAACGTTTCTACCTTATCAAAGGTGACTTTATTTGAAATAGTTTTTTTTCTTCATAATAAACTTTCTTTAAACAAATAGGTATGTATTTTTTTAATTATTTTTTTATGGCAATTTGGCGACTGAAAGTTCTGTTTTGCCTTACAATAACGTAGACCAATGGTCTTTTCAGTTTTATCACATGATAATGTTGGCTATTGTTATAAACACGAAAGTTTCCGTCGATTGTTGTTCTTCCACGTAAAAAGTAAAAGTTTAGTGCGAGTTTTTTTAAACTATATAAATAAAAAGATGTTTCGTTATTACGGCGGCGAGCGAGACGGCACTTATTTCGTTTCAATACATATTGTCGTTTACGCTGACGCGATCGAGAGCGTTAAAAAACTCGAAGTATTTTGATAAAACTTAACATAGCTAAAAATCATGATAATAACACATACGCTATCATTTATAAAGGGAAGAAGTAAGTACCGAGTCCACGCAAGTGGATCTGCGGCAGCTAATAGTCAGGCATAAAATAACACCAGTCTTCCGTTTAAGCATACATAATGGACTTCTATATTTTCAGGAAACTTTCACGAGGTCGTAGATATACATATACCTACCTGACTAAATGTCCTTGGGTGTTCGAATTCACATTTAGTTGCAAATATAACATAGCTACATATATGTTTGACACAGGTTTATACTATCGTCATAACAAAAGTTTTACCGAACGAAAAGTTTTTCCGAGACATTCATAAACGCAAAGTTTATGAGCTATGGAAGTCATGCGATAGTTTTGTTGAACGTCACGCGAGCGGCTCAGACGGTACCAACAACCGGCAAACTAAAATACCTTCCATTTGTCTCCTATACCTAAGCAGTTTTCCTCGACTTCGAATTTACATTAAATTCCCATTTAAATGTATATGTTCACACGTAAGGGCTGAATAACTTAGGATTTTGATTTTTAAAGAATGCGATGAAAAACAATTTTAGAAACAGATCAGAAACCGCCCTGAGGACCAACTTACCACACGACCCTTATAACTGGCTTGTAAATATGTACAAAGAAAGATTTGATCCCAACCCCTCGAAGCAACATTTTATAATCTCTTTATCCAATAGCCTCGAAGCCAATTTCAAATAAAGAGTGAGCAGTTAAATCCGAAGGTAAAAACACGTCCTCGAAACCACAACGCTAAGCCACGTACTTTTCATGTAAATTTTAAGCTGTCGGTTTTTGCGAGGATTTCTAACAAATCCGAATTGCTGAGACAATTTTCGAGTTAACTGCGGTCAGTCACGCAATTATGGGTACATATTTATTAAATATTAACGGTATTATCCTCATATGTTTCCGATTTTGGAAAACGATTTTAATACGGACTCTCTACCAACAGATTATTTTTCTATAGAAAGGTGTAAAAGTATCTCGATATTCCTTTGTTTCACGTTTTATGTATTTAGGCAACACTACCTTTTAATTAGGTACGCATCCACTTAAAAAGTCTTATCTAAGCATTTTATCCTAAATAAAACTAAAACCACTATCACAACTTGTAGGAACGTTAAATAGATAATGAATTGCAAACATTAATATTCAACTTTACTGATAATACTTCGCGCAAAAATCTACAGCGCTAACCATTTCATATAAAGAGATGTTCAACAGAAAAAGTTGGCAAATTTGTCTCGCCCGGGGCACACATTATCTCTGCTCACATTACGTTATGAATGGATGTGATTTAACTGAAGCCGCTATGACTGTTCTGCAAAGAATACCTGGCTTTCGTAAATTTCTTTTACCATAAAATTTAAAATCAAACCGTAATGTGTTTAATTCAGAGCTGAAAGGCTCTCTGTACCTATCTAGAGATGCCTCATGTCATGATTGACATGAGGCTTTCTCCCCATTTATAAGTAATCTCAATAATCATCTAAATCGCCTTTTCTTTTAGGTAGGTATACCTTTTTAGGGTTCCGTAGCCAAATAACATAAAACGGTACTCTTATGGATTCGTCATGTGTGTCTGTCTATCCGTTACATTACAACCGTTTTACTCGGAGACTATTAAAGCTACATAAATGAAAATTGGTAGGTAGGTGCAACCTGTGAACCGCTATTCAGTAGTGCCATGATATTATAAAAAAAAATAGGGATGGCAGTCTATACATGTAACTAAGGGATGAAAAATTAAATTCCAACAAACACAATCATGTGGGGTATCATTGGATAGCTCTTTCAAAATGAAATAGAGGTTTCTAAAAAAGTTTCTTTATTTTTTATTTAAGGCAATAGATAATGAGATATGTGCTTCAGAATTCTTAAAAAATGTGTCTACTTACTCTATTGTTTAAAGGTTAGAGGGGGGGGCCTTCTAACCTTTAAACAATGGAGTTGAAAATTCTAAACAAAATAGGCAAATAGAACTTGTCAGACACTTTATATACACGAAAATGGGTTACAACATAACAGCTCATATACTTTTAGAGATATGAGATTTTAACATTGAACTACGGAACCCACCACTATGCGTAGCCTGACACGCACTTGGCCGGTTTTTTTTATTTGATTGGAAATCATCAAATGACTTCCGGACTGTCAAACTCTTACTGACTAAAACCCACCCGTGTTTCCCTTTGCGTTCTAGCGGTCCGCGCTGACTCTGTCGAGCAAATTCCGCAACCCTAGCTGCAGGCGCTGACCCTTGGGTATACCTACTGACGCAAGTGATAACAAGATATTGGGGCCCGTAACATGTTGATGTTTCTGCTGAACTAACTTAAAACCAAGAGTGCTTGTATATGTATATGTATTTCATATTCTTGTATACATATAGACAAAACCCACATAGACAAACTGTAAAACCCTCAATTTTGCTGCATATTTAGAAAAAAATCGTAGCATTCGGCCTGTTTTAGCGACGGCCCGTTTAGTATACTTTAGTTACTTTCATAGTGTGGTGTCATTCCGTGTCATATGGAATTCTGTTGTGGGGAAATGATGCCGATATTCAGAAATATTTGTCTTACAAAAAAGGGCGATTTTTAAATCAAATCCCATATAATAACTGCCCTCTCAGTATATTTATGAGAACCTCTTGTATGTACATAAAACAATTAATGTTTAAAAAATTCAGTGATATCCATAGCATAAATACTAGGAACAAACACAATTTTGTCATTCCTAAAACCAGGCTCAAGAAAACTGGTGGTTCGTTTCGATGCGATCAATTTATACATTTTTATAATAAACTAAGCATAAATAAATTTAAATTATTTATAAAACGTTAGCTAATACCAGAAAGCATTTACACAGTTATTTTTTGGGATTGAGCTGCTTCAGTTACATATGTACATGGCCCAATGTTTTGTTTTATTCTTTTGCGTTTCTCGTTTATATTTTTACATGCTGACATTTTTATATGTTAATTTTTGTTCACTTTTGATATAAATGTTTGCTTTGTAAAGTATTCTATAAATTATTTTATTGCAATCCTTTATTTTTATATGAATACTTACTTTATAAATATTACCTATATTTTACTAGGTGACTCAGCAAACTTTGTTTTGCCATATCTGTAGTATTATATTATCTGTGGCCATATGTATCATTTGGGGGTATGAAAAATAGATGTTGGTCGATTCTCAGACCTACCCGATATGCACAGAAAATTTTATAATAATCGGTCAAGCCGTTTCGGAGGAGTATGGTAACTAACATTGTGACACGAGAATTTTATTTATAAGATTTTTATTCACTATTGTGAATATGAGGACGATTTGGGTTATTATTAGCTTTTTCTGTCTGGATGGAGTATTTTATGTCTACACAAATGGACTTTCATTGGCATTGTTCGTCAAGTCGTTGAGCTCCTTATTGGTTCTAAGTTGAGCTACTCGACTACTAACCAAGGCTTACACTGACTGGACAGGTCCACTCAAATCTGTGTGGTTATTTCTTAAAAAGACTATTTCAGACACTTACTTGCATATTCTTCATATATTGTGAACCGCTATCTTGGGGGTTCATTTCATGTTAGTCTGGCGGCTTGAGTTAGTCATGTGGCCTACCCAAATATCCTTATTTTAGTATTGTTCATTAAACCGTTGAGTTCCTTAAAGTTCTTAGTTTGAGCTACACGCTAACTGGCAAATACCCGGCTACCGTAGGCGCGGGCCTGCAGATGGCGAGCTATGGGTGGCTCGCCGTCCGATAGCAACCAGGCCCGAGTCGACCGCGACGGCGCGTTGTGTTCCACGCGCGCCTCAAAGTGCCGTCAGCAAAGAAGACGGGGCCCCATAGGGTCAGTGCCTGCTAGGGTTGCGGAATTTGTTCGAAAGAGTCACCGCGGCCCTGGAACGCAAAAGGCGGAAGAAGGATCACGGGTGGGTTTTAGTCAGTAAGACTCTGACACTCCCTTCTGCTCCGCCCAGAGCGGGAGGAGTCATTTGATGATTTCCCATCCAAAAACAAAGGGTAGTCAGCTAGAATACACCGGCCTCGTCTAGTTTATAACGACCAAATAAGACTGGCGTGTATAAGTGTTATTTACAACCTACTTACACAATAAATATCATTTATCTTGATAGATTTGGAAATAATAGCGGTGACATAGGATGCATAGAATATTAAAAAAACACATTTTATCCGGATCAAGTATCGGGTAGGTCCCATTCTTTATAATACACTTATTCAATCAATTCTTGGAAAAAATAAACAAAAGTCATGGTTAGTTTTTATTTGTATATTTCCATGAAAATCACAAAATCACTAAGGTAAGTGAGTAGGTATTTGATACAAATCCAATAAAGCATACTTCTATATAAAAATAGCAAAGTAATAAAACAAAATGTTTATGTTACCGAGAAAATTGAAATCAATGCGTATCGCCGCACACTTTATTGATCTCACTTCATGAAATAAAATATTTAAGGACTTCATCATGCTGCTGCCTGGCGACAACAGTCCAAAAACATGGCTTTTCGTAACGGTAAATAATATTACTACTTCGCTGTGTTTCTTCAAGACTTACGATAGACTGTCTCTGGATCCTGAACACATTTTATTTACAGATTTTGGCGTCTTCGATCATTGCCTTTAGTGAATCTTCAGGAGGCAAAAAGCGTGAGTAGTAACTCTATAATTATGGCTTACGCCAAATCATAATAATCATAGTTGTACATCGTATTCAGCCTTTGAAACAACCCCGTTGTATATTTTTAGTTGATTTTAAACTTGGCTTTGACTTAACACAATGGGGTATTGGAGCTCCGTCACTTCGCATTAGAGACTTCCAAGGTATACGTTTCCCGTGGCTATGACAGGTAACTAAAGCACATCTTTGATGATTGTACTAGCTCTTTCATTTTAGATTCTCATGAATATAATCCAAGGGCTTTGGATGGAGAAAGCAGTGACGATGAGAGTGCAAGTGAGAAAAAAATTGCAAAACCGTCCAGTGAAGAAAATGAGCCCAAAAAGGAAGAATCAAGCAAAGAAGGGGTGAAACCAGATAAGTCTGAAGAAGATGACGGGGATGACGACGATAAAAATTGTAATTTCACTGATTCATTAATTTTTATACCCGTAGCGTTGGCAAAGAATGAGTATCTATTTACAACGGACAAAAATAAAAAAGTACAAAGGTTGACTGGTGTAAAATGAGTAAGGCATGAAGTCCGTAAAGTATAAATAATTCAGTACGATCTGTCATAAAAAAGGGTACACGTCCAATTTGTATCAACTTTAGGATCTAGGTTATATCAATAGCAATCACAGCTACGATGCCAAATTTTACCAAAGTGTTTTGGGTTTGCTGTTTCCTAAACATTTCTAGATTGAAAGTTAACTTAGTACATCCTGATGAATTTCAGCCGGCTCCGGTGAAGACAACACAGTAAGAGTAACTAGAGGTCCCAAAGCCGGCGATTTCGAGCCTGAAGAAGGTACGTAATTCTTTTAAGACTTCAACTTATAATTATGTATTTTCCATCCTCAAACTTCACGTTCTAATACCACACGAACACAGCAGTTCAAAGGCCATCTTGAAGGAGATAATAGAAGAAGTAATCGAGTAGCGCCCAATTCAAGAAACAATGGTAGGTAGATGATGATTTTGAAAATCTGTTTTCGAGATTCAGACAAATTTAGTTCCTTTAAATTTTTTGCTGGCCATAACAGGCAGGATATATCATACTCATTATAAGCATTTGTAAACACAATATATATTTGATGTAAATTCTGCTAAGAATAATCATATGAACTTTTATTTCAGAAAATCCTAAAATACATCCTAAATACGAAAAGAACTCTGAATCAGACCCGAACTCGGAAGGTAAGTTCGTATTTCTCTCCAATTTATTATATATAAGTTAACTTTAATGTAGACGACTTCAATATATGGCCCTCATGTCTGAATTAAAGCATATTTTGATTAACTATAGTGATATGAAATCTTTTCCAAAAAATACTATTTAGTCGCGTGAAGATAATTAAATCAAGCTGATATTTCGCTAGACTGTGGAGGAGAAAAATAAAATCAGTAATTAAAATTATGCTATTGCTTTCATTAAACCACGAGATGTAGGTACTACGTCTGTAAGCCATTTCTGAAATGACAATATAAAGATTTAGATCATGGCTATTTTATAGTATGTGGTACATTTATTCTAAAACACAAAGAAATAGTAACATTGTATATGGTCTCTATATCTTCGTAGGTATCTGCTTTATTTTTACCTACTGCACAGAACTCTTAACTAATTACATGAGAACAGAATAACATCAAAAGATAGTAGAACATGTGATATAATTAGACATAAAACAGAAATTAACGATAACTTATAATATTTGATTAATTTAGAGTATGATCCACCAAACAGGAATTCTCAGAAAAATTCTCAATTACCTGATCTAGTATTCTGAAGACTCCAAACGAGAAGAATTCCATTTGATACCTAAGAAATTATTATTTGTTGGAAATATTAAATTTCTTTTGTTAATATCGTGTTTTATTATTGTTTAGATTAACGCTCACCTTATAATAAGGACGACTTAGGTTATAGATGGTACAAGATAGGTATCCAAACCCCTTAATCACGGCATTTCAAATACTCTAAAATTTTCTTCTTACAGAGGATGGTCGTCGCTACAAAAGACATATTGAGAGATTCGGTAATGTAGCAAACCATAGATAAATAAGCTCCAGCAGCGGTGGAAAATTATCAATAAAGTACCTACCAGATAAACTCAAATATTTTTTTTCTGAAATGCTTACCCTAGAACTAGATCGTATTTCCACCTTCCATCATTTAACATCAGCCATGAAATGCTTTATTGGGATGCTAGCACCTGATTTACAGACAGCCCGTTTAGTATACTTTAATTATTTTCTTAGTGTGATAACGAATCGAACTATTCTAAGGAAATACCGCCTATATTCAGACAACGTTTGTCTTACTTATATGAAATCCCAGGCAATCCCTCGGAGACAAAGAGAGATGAATATATTGACTGTGCCCACTTAGTACATTAATGAAAATCTCTTGTATGATCATAAAAATATTAATCTGTTTAAAAATAAAGTGATAGGAACCCTTATGGATCCTCATTGCTATCATAAATACACACTAGGAACAAACACAACTATGTCGCTCCTAAAACTAATCTCAAGAAAATAGGCACTGTAAGTGCTGCCCCCTGCTATATGAGAAACGAAAAACCTACCATTAAATAAATGATAAATAATATTTATTTGTAAGTAGGTTAAACATAACAGTTTTACACGTCCAATATTTCTTGTCATTTTAAGCTAGATGAAGCCATTTAAGCCGGTTGCAGACCGAAAACTAAGCTATGCCAAGGCTAAACTAAGCTATGCCAAGCAAGCTAGGCTAAGCTAAGCTAGAAATAAATAGCGTGCACACCAACAGCTAAGCCAAAGCTCAGTCAGTGTTGCGTAGAACACTGGACAGCACTGGCGAAGGATGTGCAAAGGGTGTGCGGGGTAGTGGGAGGGGCTTAGCTTAGCTCGTGTAGCTGCGCATCGGCATGACACAACTAACTTAGCTTCGCATATTTTAGTTAGCTCACATAGCTTAGTTCGCATAGTTTGCGGTCTGCACACAAGTATGAAAAACTGCGTCAGCTATGCGAGCTAAGCTAAACTAACTTAGCTTAGCTCTTGGTCTGCAACCCGTATAAGATTATTATCATCAACTATAGCAAGGCTGCTATAGTTGATTATGTAGTGTCCCATTGCAGAGCAAAAGACCAGGCGGTCTGTTGTTCTGCAATGGGGCATACCTACATAATAAATATAGCGGTTTTAATGAAATTAATAAATCACAGTCTTGAAATAATTTACTAGTTCAGCTTTTCTAATTTCAACTAATTAATTTTCGTACGTTTTTTTTTTTCATTCTAATCCTACCATTAGTTTCATCTTCTGTAAAATATCCCAGAACCTAATGTAGGTTTTACTTTTACTTCGAGACTCAACTTTCAACTCGTAACTACATTTATCTCAATTATTGAATTATTCATTGGCACGACTCTTACTTCTTCCAATTTTAACTTTAACGGTTTATTTGATTAGGCTCAAGAATCTCATAGCGCGATTTTTCCTATATTGATTTTAGAAGGTGTTGTCGATCGAACCCCCTATACATAATGTATGACTCGAAACTCACGACCTTTTATTGCTCTGATCCGGCCGTCACTTTATATTTTAGTAGGTAAGACATTACCAAATAGCTCTACTGATGTCAAATATTCAGTAATAGTGTCTTGCTTTGAAAGAGTTTTACACTTACTTTTTCATATTAAACTAGCAGCGCCCCGCGGTTTCACCCGCATTGTTCTCGTTCCCGTGGGAATACGGGGATAAAATATAGCTTATATTACTCAGGGTGAATGTAGCTTTCTAGTGGTGAAATAATTTTTGAATTTGGTTCAATAGTTTTTGAGTTTATTCGTTGCATACAAAAATATAAATCTTTCCTCTTTATAATATTAGTATCTAACAATATTTTTCTTGTACTTTTATTTAGATATTGTTACTTTTATTCAAATTTATTATTATTATTATTCATTTATTTCAGATAAAACATCCATAGAATTGTTAGTAACGCAGATATACTTATGAGAAACTAATGTTAGTAATGACAGACATGAGGCATTTAAAAAAACTAAGTACAAAAATAAAATAAAAAACTATAAACATGACCCATCGGATACTCAGATACTCGTGCGCGTGTTTACTTGACTGTGTGCAGTCGTATCCAGCGCTCGAGCATTGGAGAATCCCACCGGTCCGACAATACACACATGATGCTGTTGGTACTAGCGCGCATGCGTGTTAAGACAGAGGTACAACGCTTGCGCATGATTGCAGCGAAGCTGTCTACGTGGGCCTCGGCAAACATGCCTGAGGCGCTGCAATACCGCGGCAGCCCCATCAGCACCCTGAATGCATTATTGTACTGCACTCTCAGGTCACTGTAAGCCCTCTGCAAATAGTCTACCCACAAGCTGCACGTGTAAAAAGACTGACAGTATGCTCTAAACAACGTAAGTTTTACTTTTTTTGTGCACCGTGCAAACCTGCGAGCTAACATATTACATCGTACAGACAATGACCTGCGCTCTCTCTCGATGTCAGTACTATCCTTCAAGTCATCTGTGATCCAGTGACCCAAATACTTAAATTTTGTAACTCTTTTTAAAGAGTTACCTCCCAAGAAAACTTCAGGTACATTTTCATAACATTTCGTCCCTGACTTAAAAACCATCAATTCAGATTTTGCTGAGTTGTATTTAAGGCCATGGGCCTCCGCATATGATTCACACCTATGTAAAAGCTCTCTCAAAGCACAGATCGAAGGGCTCAGCAGCACCATATCATCAGCATAGCTAATATTATTAATACAAATACCATCTATGTGACACCCGATCCTAGTGCTACGGAGCTCCTCGATCAACTCATTCACATAAAAATTGAAAAGACGAGGGGAGGAAAGCCCCCCTTGCCTTACCCCACAATCCAGCTTATACTCATCTGAGAATGTGCCTGCCCATCTTACTTGGTTTTTCTGCCTATCATACCAATGCATCAATACAGACACTATTTCCCTGGGTACACTGGTACTCTGAAGCTTGTCCCATAACTTTTTGTAGGAAACTAGGTCAAAGGCTTTAGATAAGTCCAAAAAACAAGCATAGACTGGAGTTTTCCTAGCAGTATAGTACTGAACCGTCTGTTTGAGCGAAAGAATAGCACTTTCTGTGGAGAGGCCAGGTCTAAACCCAAACTGTGCATCATTCAGCTTCAAGTGTGTCCCTAAGTGTTGGTCTATAAGACTGTCCAGTACTTTCGCTATGATTGTAGCCAGGGAGATAGGCCTATAATTTGAGACATCTGAAGGGTCACCAGTTTTATTTTTAATAATAGGAACTACCACAGTTTGCATCAATTTCTCAGGTAAATATGAGTGACTTAAACACAAATTAAAAAACAATGAGAGGACTCTTGGAAGGTGGAAACCAGCGTACCGCAGATGCTCGATGGTGAGACAATCATGCCCTGGAGACTTTCCACTCACCATTTTCCTTATTACGGCGGCTACTTCAGCCGCAGTAAATCTTACGCTTACCTCCAAGTCATGGGCCCCAGCATCGGGCATCATTGGTGAAGCTTGCCCCAGGGGAGATTTTACATTAAAATAGCTACGAAATACATTAGCAATATTACCAGAATCATGGACCCCCGCCACGCTCACGGGAAGACTCGGTCTAAGATTCATCTGATTAGTTGACTTCCAAAACTTATGAAAAGCATTATTTGCATGGTGTTCAGCAATAATATTCATTTTAATTTGTTGTTGATTATTTTGACACCATTTCAACTTGCATTTAAAAGATCGCCTAGAATTACACATGTCATTGTAGATAGCACCAGAGGTTGGTTTATTGCTAGATAACCAGATGAGGTAACATAGTCGCGCCAAAGACGCCGCGTTCAAAGACATAACGGGTTTTTTTGTGTTTACATCTGGCTACTTTTATCTGAAAACTTTTTAGTTAGTACGAGATTCACACGTATCATAGCGAGGTCAGCTAATTGCACCAGTGAGGTGACTATAATCCCATCTGCTAACGACAGAATGCTGCATACAATCTGGTGTCTGTCGGGGTGGGCAGACGGTTGGTCGAGTTCACCGCAAGATATTGCACGAGCCAGCAAAATTACACTATTAAGCCGAATATATTGCGCTCCACAACGGCTGGGTGCTATTCTGTTTTATAATCGATTTATTTTACTAATAAATATCTAAAAGACTACATAGTAAAGATATTTGCGCAATCAATCGTTTAATAGGAAATCGGAAAAATCTTTTTGATATTTAGCAATTTAATAGGGCGCCAAATAAGTACCTACATAAACTTCATTAGATCGTTTAGTCCGTCATCTTTGCCCACGTAAATACCACGTAGCTTTGTACGTAAATACACCTAGATTATAATGTTACAGAATAATTGTACTAAACCTGTTTTTTCATTAATTTAATTTTAAAAAATCTAAAGATAAAATAGATAATTACTTATTTTTCTATAGATTATCTAAATTTTTCATCTACCTACTCATCATTTATTCATGAACTTATAAGAACTGTTACTACTACTGAATGTGTGCGCCTGCTGGCTGTGGGAAAGTGGGAGTCTACAACGAAATACTTATTAGTACATACTTGGAGACTTTTACCCAGTAGTGGGAAATCGAAATCTAAAAAAAAAATATAGTTAGGTACTACTACTTACTAATACTTTTTTCGGAAAACTTTAATAAAGTCGAATAAACATCCACCACTAGCAAAAATACCGAGATGATATCAAGGAGGAAGCCGTAACAGAACAAACTTGTTCCGTCCTTTAGCACATATCCAGCACGAAAATGCGATAACATCGTACCAGCGACCGTCCTAAATGCATTACTCTTTCTGTAAGACATCTCTAACGAGACACTTGGCTAAACTTAACCACTCAATTATGTCGAGGTGCCGCTCTTGTAGAATTTTACGGCTCAGATGTCCGAACGTCACTAATTATGTAAGTAACTTACATCATCCTGTTGGCAAGTAAGTACTTATGTAATTATATCTTGCTGAGAGGCAATGCTAGTCACTTAGATGCGAAACTACGCACTCTGGGCACTGGACAGTCAGTCCTACAGCCACCTCACCGGCAGGCAAATATTTTTCTCTCATTGACCAACACAAGAGAGAAAAATTAACACAATAAAGTGTGCGTTAAGCTCTAGAAAAAATATTACTATTACTATTTTTTCTATATCCTAGCTACCTGAAATGATTTTAATTCTATAATTTTAATTTAGCTATGCGTATCAGCAGCAGGGACGATTTCAATCAAACGGTAATTAACTAAAAAACTATAAGTAAACGTGAAAAAATTAAAATAGGTACCTACCTAATTGTTTTTAAAGTCGTTTACGGAAACTGCAGAACAAATTATCTCTCATACTCAGATGGATTTCCGATATTATTTTATTACACAAGCAAAAAGCACATCAAAAGAACGATTTTGTGACTAATGAAACGATGGCTAAGAGAAACGGATAAAACCATTTGCTAATAAAGTAGAATGTTATTAGATTAGAAGCCTCACTTGAAACAGTTCTAACTCCATTTTCAACTTAGCAAGTGATATGGGGTACGTGGGCTGGGTCCATATCCTTAGTTGTCTCTACACTTAAACCTAATTTTCAGTTTGGGACCGTGATGCAACCCCCGGCAGTCGTCAGGTTGTAATCGCGGCCCGTAAAACAGTCGCAGCACATTAGGGAGTTGAAATTCTAACTTAGATAGGTAAAATTGCAATGGTAGAACCGCAATCTTCTTAAAACTTGATCTATCGAAGCTAGTCAGCGTAAAAAGTTGAGTAACTTCAGAGAGTTAGCTACGTTTTAAATATTGAGATCTGAATTAAAAGAGCAGTTAGATACAATATAGGTACCTACAGGTTTTTCCTGATAGAAGATTTTTATTCCGCAAAGTTAAGAATCTATTCTCTTGGAACAGATTAAAAGGTGCAACTTAAACAAATTCCTCCTAAGTTAAATCCCGATCGCGGCTAATCACCTAATTTATTAACACAAAGGAGTCACTCGCGGATTCAGAATGTATAATTTAGCGATAATTACAACATTCAGGACCTAAAATGCTGCTGCTATTTTATAGAATAAGTAAGTACCTCAGGTAGCGAGACGACCAAGACATCTACCTACCTACTGTAGGAGCTGGTTTGAGGAGAGAACCTAGAAAGATTTTGGGAAGCCTTTGCCCAGCAGTGGGGCAGTGAGGCTGAATAAAAAAGGTGAAGTAAGTTTTGCACCCACAAACTTCGACCTAGTAAGATCAAATCAAGATAGAATTGATAAGTTCGGTATCTAGCTACTTATTTAAAACTAGCTTCTGTCCGCGACTTCGTCCCCGTGGAATCCCCGATTTTAAAACATTCTTTATCGCTGCTCCGCTCCTATTGGCTTAAGCGTGATGATATATAGCCTCGATAAATGGTCTATTCAACCCAAAAAGAATTTTTCAATTCGAACCAGTAGTTCCTGAGATTAGCGCGTTCAAACAAACAAACTCTTCAGCTTTATAATATTAGTATAGATACCACACAAATAGGTAGGTAGTACTTACCTTTTCACCGTAATTACTATAACATATAAGTACCTACTCATACAAAAATAACTCTTTTATTATTAGGTACCAACGCTATAAACATCGATGCATTCATTAGTTCGATGACGCTTCATATAAAGCTAGTTTACGGTTGACTAGAGCGGCTCCAATACTTCCAATCGGCTTAGACTTTTTCATTTATCCCGTTAATCAAAAGTGCAAAAACAGATACTTCTTAATCCCAGTGGTCTCACGGTAAACAGATAATCATATCTCAAAGTACGAATTAATTTAGACGCCTGAGCGCATACCTTGAGCTCTCAGCTCTGACTCTCAAAACTTATAATTGAATTTCCAATCCTTAATTGAATAGTAACAGTCGAAGTCCAGATGAATGAGGTCCTTGACGGAGGATGATAACGATTATAAGGTAGGTAAGTAGTAGGTATCTGCAGAGAATAATAATAATTAAAATACGGTCTACCTTCAGCGGTACCTGCCTACTTAATTGGTTGAATCAAAATGAACACCTGAACATCTTCCACACACTTTGGTGGGCTAATAACATCATCAGATTATTAACACCTAGGTAAGGTGTGAAAATTATTCTTTAATAGGTAAGGAGTAAGTACACCTGAAAGTGATTATCGCCTTCAGCATGGTGATTTTAAGAACTCTTTAACTGCTGAGTACCTAATTGCTATACAGTCTTCCCTGCTAGTAAGTAGGTATAATGTGAATACAGATAAAAATAAAATTATAAGTGTCAAAAATCGCTAAAAAGGATCGACTGGCCCATGCCCTGTGTGCATAACAAAGGCGTGGTTACATTCTCTATGGTGCATAAGCACGACAAAATCCACTGTACACCAGATTTTTTCTTTCGCGATTTTTGGGTTGGTCACATTGTAAAAGGTTGATACACGTTTTGCTTACATTCTGTAACGTGATAAAGATATCTGCTACCTACTTATATATATATAGGCACTTATAGCACAGTATAACAATAGGAAATATTGTAATACTGTGCCTATAGTCTTGGCGCGCCACCCTTGTGGTGATAAGTCCCAGCTAGAGAGGAGTGGTTGGAGAGGCGTCACGGCGTCATCATCACTTTCCTGGCGCAGGTACTCATCGGACACGAATGTTTCGGGAGTACCTGTTTCAAATTCGGCGGAAGGACACACTTGGGTGTCAACTGTGCCGGTCGTCTGGAGGTCATGAGGGAGCATACGGTGGTGGTCTGCTTGGGCGGAGAAACGCTGTGTCCTCGTCGAGGCGATCGGCGGCGGTGACCTCTCGCTTCCGACCCTGATTGATTGCATAATCCGGTGCAAGGAGGCACGGGAACCGGTCATCTCCTTCTGCGAAGCAGTCATGCTAGAGAACGACGAGGCAGGCCGCGCGAGGGAAAGGGAAACCACACGCTCCAGCCTGCGTCGGGAGTCGCAGGGCGATTCCCAGCCACCTTAGGCGCGGGCCTACGGATGGCAAGCTATGGGTGGCTCGCCATCCGATAACAACCAGGTTCAGATCGACGGCACGTCGTGCCTCCAAGAGATGTCAGCTAAGAACCTGGGCAACAAGTCTGCTATTACAATAATGTCAAAATGGTCTATCAATGATTTCATAATGGTTGATTTTAACAAGTTTGGTAATCTACTAATATAAAAGCATCACTATGACTTTCCAATGGTCAACCACTGACACTCAATTGAAAGAAATAGCATAGAATGGTAATCTCGTACATAATGACAAATAAGTAAATGACAGACGGTGATCTGCTAAAATTTTAACAGTTACTTTAATCAGTGACCTACCATTAGAACGTCACTGTGCAATAGTTGCTTTTAATAGCTCGGTTATCAAAAAGTATTACGAAACCATTGACTGACCAATGATCAACCATTATCAATTTAGCAGATTACAAACTTTTAGCAAAATGACAATGGAATCGTGTTGGAATGACAAATTTATAAAAATAGCAGACTTGGGGCCCTGAATGGTCAGTGCCTGCTTAGTTTGCGGAATTTGTTCGAAAGAGTCCCCGCGGCCCTGGAATGCAAAAGGCACTAGGAGGGACACGGTTGGATTTTAGTCAGTAAGAGTCTGACACTCCCTTCCACTCCGCCCAGAGTGGAAGAAGTCATTTGATGATTTTCCATACAGAAAAAAAAATAGTCAATTTCGTCGACATAGGTTCCATGAAATTATATCTTAGCGTCATTATTTGGCTGGCAACAACAACATATTAATAACAATCTAAGGTAGATACAATGCAACAAATTAATAGTCAAGCTAGACTATGATACCATCACAATAAATCGATGCACTACCTATCGAACAAAATTGAACCCTAGTTTATTGCTTTGTATTCCATCGATATGCATAACAATAAAACTATTGACGCACTCCGCATAATATTCTACCATATCTATTATACCTACCTAGGTACTCGAACTTTGTACCTGAATACCGCGAAACAAAAAACAACTTTCAGTAGGTACGATTTTGTTGTTGAAAAATTGGTCATAACGATGAATGACCCCCTAAGAGGCATTGCTTTTATTATGTTACACGTTGTATAGCTAGCTACTCAGCTACGAACTATAGGTAATTGATGCATCACCGAATGCACTAACTAGTTGGTATCTTAAAAGGCACCTTCGTAGATACATTTTCATCTGCACAGTCCTGGAAGAGGGCCTTTCGGTGTCCTGATTGGTCGGCTCGACATTTTTTATATTTCCGAGAATATTCATATATAGGTAGTACCTAATATCTGTCCGGACATAGTGATGGCTATATAGCTTTTTAAATTGAATCAGCCTTTTGTTTGCTCGCCGAGAATGCTCGGAAAACCCGGTTAGTTGTTTTTGTAGTAGCATGATGTAGAAGGAAAAAATCGTATCTAGATCCCGAAGGTAGGCACAGTACCTCAAACAGACTAACAACGTTACTCAGGTTGTAGCGTAAATCAGGCTATTCAATCAAAACATCATAGCTCAGTCCACTGCAAAGTTCATCCGCGGCTTTGCTTGGGTTAAAGTTGCCTTATCTATTGACGATAATATTTTCAAGATCCCATCGATCTCTCGGCTATTTAGACGTGAAGGCGTAACAAACAAAGTCACTTTCGAATTTATAATATTACTTACATTTCGCAGCTCCGCTCATATAGTGTCACTAGCAGCGCCCCGCGGTTTCACCCACGTAGTTCCCGTTCCCGTGGGAATACGGGGACGGGAATAAAATATAGCTTATGTTACTCAGGGTGAATGTAGCTTTCTAGTGGTGAAAGAATTTTTATTATCGGTCCAGTAGTTTTTGAGTTTATTCGTTACGTACAAAAATACAAATCTTTCCTCTTTATAATATTAGTATAGATAAGATAAAATCTCTTTTATTGTATTAATTAGTAAGTACCAGAAAACTTAAAAATCTTATCTCAAATAATGTCTTGTAAATAGTTAACTACACATTTATGCCTAGATGGCGGTGGTAACATTATATCGTTTGAATTGTCTACTATTTAAGTATACTAGCTGACCCGGTAAAGGTCGTTTCGCCAAATAAAATAAAATAAAAAATTTAGAGATGGACCACCCTCAACATTTAGGGGAATGAAAAATATAGGTATGTTATCCGATTCGCCACCCAAGCCGATATGCACGATAAGATTCACGAAAATCGGTAGAGCCGTTTCGGAGGAGTTCAACCACAAACACTGTGACACGAGAATTTTAATATAATGTGAAAATTAAATATAAATTTTAACGCTTATTACTCTATAGTTTGATTTTTTTTTTACTTATGAAACTATTTGAGCGGAAGTGCGATTTATAATAAGTAGTCAGATAAGCTGTTAGATTTATGCATCCCGATGAAAAAGTCTTCCTTTTGTGGTACGTGGCAAGCATTTACAGTGTCGTAGGTAAAACTTAGACAGCGGTTGAACAAGGAACAACTGTCAGAATGGAATTAAACTTTCGGATCATAGCACTGTTTATGTTTTAAATCTTACACAATTTTAACCGACTTCCAAAAAAGGAGAAGGTTCTCAAGTCGAGAGTATTTTGTTTTAGTTAGCTGCATTTATGAGAATCCTCTTATCCACTTATGTGTAACATTATATATAAAGGAAGTACCTTTTAAAGCAATATTTTTGTTTGTGTTAGGTACTTCCGCTCTTCTGATTTACAGCAACATACATAAATGTCAGAAAAAACCGTAAATCTAAATCCATTATGATACATTATGATTCCAGTGTGTCTTACTGACTTAGTCGATTTATAAGATGACATCTCTATAAACGTCACATGTCAGTACGTACTGCCATATAACTTCATACTGGTTGCTTCGCAATGATGCCAGAACGTCCCAAAAGGGACGATTTTTGTCCGTTTAGACATCTTTACGTCCCTTCGATGTCCGTTCATATATTCAGTCCCTTTCCCGTCCCTTTTCAAATAGCCAACTACAATAATTTACTTTTCTTAGTACAAAAATGCTTTTATGCAAATAACAAAACGCAGGTTTAAAAATTACAGAAATGCGTAAAACTTTAAGTAAAAACGATACGCGCGGCGTGCATATGAATGCATTTTCAGACTACTGCCGAATATCATATAGATAGCCATCCTTTTTTCCCGCCCAGTGATCCCAATATCGCTTGCCTTTACGTTCCACGCACACAAACAACCACAATCATTCGGTTATTGAGCTGAATTCTGGAAAAAGTTTTCCAAATGAAGGATATTGCCGGGAATGTAAAATACCCAGACATCAAAAAATTTATTGGAATGCTGTTGGTTTTACGATTTGCAAATGCAAGGGTGGGAAGAGTTTTCAGTAAACTGAAAAGGATCAAGACGAAAAGTAGAACCCGCTTCAACACTAATACCTTAGTGTCCAAGTGTCTTTGATGGTAACGAGTTCAGATATTACTTTACTCTTTGGAGTTCAGGAATCAAGGATGTCGTTAAGTTTGAGCCGACCAAAGATATGCCAGAAACAAAATTAAAATATTGAATATCTTCGTTTTTTTTTTTTCACTTTTTATTTGTGTCCTAAAAATATGACAGTACTCATTCATGTATACTTTTTTTTCATTCAATCATAACAATTAATATTTCCCCAGCCGTCCTTTTTGGGTAAAAATCGTCCCATTTCAAGTAGTGAATCGTCCGAAAGTTGACGCAGGTACTGGCAACACTGTTGCTTCGAACTGTCAGTGTCAGATGTGATTAAACGTATTGTCATTCGTACTGCTTCAGAAAAACATTGAAATCTTCGGATATTTCTGCTTTTCTTTTCGTAACTGGAACTTAAATAGGTGTAATTAATGCGCAGAACTTGTTTACTATATAAAACTTTAAGTGCTGTCCTTGTTAGCATCGAAAGATCAGCGTCAAACATTATGACATCTGTTTGTTTTGATCCCCAGTTAATAAAATAATTCATTTGTATCAGTTAATTAACTGCACAGTAAAAATGGAAGGTGGTGACTGGAGGAACAGGATTATAAGCCAGCTGCAGGCTAGAAATAAATACGAAACTGCTGCGTTTCAGGACATTATTGCCTTTCGTAAGTAACTTAACCTATGGAAGTCTTTGTGTTGACATTTTAATAATTCATCAAATATACGAGATTTATCACTAGACTAATAAGCCATTGTTCTTCACTGATAGTTTGTACATATTCCGTTTGTTATCATGACCATTAATTACTTTAGTAGGTGGTTTGTTTATAACCTACATTATTTGTATTATGACTGACACAATGAAAGGAAGCCTGGAATAACTTGTTTACGCCGAACAGTAAAAATAAACATATTTTCTATTTCATTAGTACTACAATATATTAATAGAAAGCCGTCCTAGCAATGGTAATGTTACCTGTGTTGGCTTATGATTACATATCAGAGATAAAATGTGATCAATGATAACACAACATATGAATATTTATTTCAAAGTAAACAATCTAACACAATGTATGTACAAATGCATCATGCAGCAGTATAATGAATCAGGTTAATACCTGACCTACCTACATTTAATCAACAAAATATTAATATTGTGTGAAAGACATTATATTCACCATTTTAGGTATTCATGACCTGTAGCTTGAAATTATGATAAGCTAGCAACACTGTCATGACTATTAATCAAATGAATTCATACTCTCTGCAAACCTAGTAATATTATTGTAAGTCTGTATCTACCACCCATATACAGTATGTTAACTAACAGAGGGCATTCCCGTTAACCCGCAATAGTATAGCATCTATATATGATAAAAAAAATATTACCATTCAAAAACAAAATGTTTTTATTTTTTTTTAATATTAAAATATTCACTAAAAATGTTAAATTGATATGTTAAAGAAACACTCTGTATACGTGAACTTGCCGGTTTGGGCATTGCTACTACGAGTAGGTACTATTCCGCGCTACTATTTTGATTTTAAACAGGATTTTTCGAATTTATTGCCAATTTTTTTTTTGCTTATTTTTCTATTCTGATATTTTAATTTTAATCTATTAATGATATAGCTTAACGAATTTAAGGGAACACCCTCTGTTATTTAACATACTGTATACAGACTTCTTTTATTGTTATCAATCATGCCTCAATGGATAAGCTTGGTAGAAAATTGATTCTCGGGTAGCCCAAAACGAATATATGAGCACTTCTTTATGTTAGCAGTTTTTCCATTGAGAAAGTCTTCATATTTTAAATCTTTAACAGTGCTTGCAAATATACTAGAAAACGATGCATGATCTTTTAATGTTAACAGTATTCTGTGCTGACTTGCTTCTTGTCATTATTAAATTAAAACATATACATTTGTGATTTTCAGAGAGCAGACTATTCGACAATGTGAACTCATTAAAGAATGAGAACCTACAGTTGACATTACTGAATGAAAGAATAAGGTTCACGGGAACTGATAGTGTTTTAGCTGGTACTGGTAAGTATGTGGAATAATTACTTTATTATAGCAAGTAAACGGCTCATTGCAGATAAGAAAAATATGCCTATAAATATCAAGGATAATATGCTAAAATGGGAACATCAATCATATTGTGATGGATGAGATAGTGTAAAAAAAAATAAACAGGTTGATGTCTGATAAAGAATTTTTATAGTTGATAACCTTTATTATGTATTGTTAAAGTATTGTGCATAAATAGCAACTAAACTAGCAATATTCACCAAAATTAAAGTTCTAGCAAATTCATATGAGAATCTATTTAGGTTAATGTGTTGTCATTCCAACCCATTAGAAATGACCTCATCCAAAACAATTACATTACATAAATGAGATTTGCATAAACATAAGTTGAAAGTCCTTGGTCTAAAGTCTAAACTAAGGAACCATTCATGAATGATTCTCACGTTTTGTGTGCACATACCTAGTTAGAAAAAGAAAGTTAGCCTGTCAAGGTTCTGAATAGAATTATATCCTTTTATCAAACAGTTTAATTATCAGTCAAAGAAAAAACAACTTTATTTAGTGTCAATTAAGTTGATTTGCGAACAACAAGTACCTACTATTGAAAAAGTCATCAAATTGTTAGATGTTTATATTTAGGCAGATATTAAAGTAATTTTGGACATGTTTAGAAACTAAATTGCGTAATGTTGGACATGTTTAGAAACTAAACTGCGAAGTCAGTTTTATAAGTTATGGTCCTCAGTTATCTTGTTCACAAATGACTTAAATAAGTTAGTTGCACAGATCAGATTGGTTTTCCCGTGTACACCAAGTACCACCAGCTCCTTATAATATTTTAAATATTTTTAAATGACAAACAATTTATATAAATTCCAGGAACTGCTAGCAATGAAAGGATACAAGCGTTGGAACAGAAAATCTTAATTCAACAAGAAGAGCTGACCTCCATGCACAGGAGAAGAGGAGAAAATGCACAGCAGATTATGAGTCTTAATGAAAAAGTACATGATTTAGAGAAACAGTTACAAGCTAAAGATATTATGTAAGTTACACGAAGTTTCTTATTTTGTGATGCAAACTGGTCACTCAGCTGGCAACTCAAAATAGCGGGTGCATGTCACCTTTTCGAACTATCAGTTTAGATCAAAACTTTGGCTATATGTAGTTGCTAAGATGCAAGAACAAATTAACTTAGGTCACTTAACTTTTCATTCCTTGACTGTACAATAAATACATAGGTACAGAATTTATAATTAATTTGAGCATGATGCATTCATGCAGTGTGGGTCATGGATTCATATGTAACTTCAGGTAAAGTTAGAAAAGTGAGCCCATTGAGGAATTTTCTGTAACAACCAGGCATCTGAACTAGCCTAGCCGATGGCAATATTATGAGAGATAATACAACTGGTGAAATGCGGGTATGGTAGAGCCAGGCAAATTTGCAATAATGTAAATTTGCCTTTCCCTAATATCTAATATCTGAATCGCTTTTCATTAGTGTTCTTCCCATTTTTTAATCTTTACTGTCAATAAATGTAGAAGTGTGTATCGCTACTACGGCCGCCATGGCTCATGCACGATGGTCCAACACTAGGACTAAGTGCGAAAACCAAAACCTAATAGATAGATAGAAATGTAGGTACTATTGCAATTTTAATTGGCGCCTACCATATACTATAAATACCCTCAGCCGATGTCTTTTTTTTCTAGTTGGGAAATCATCAAATGACTTTTCCCGCTGTGGGCGGAGCGGAAGGGAGTGTCAGACTCTTACTGACTAAAACCCACCTGTGTTCCTCCTAGTGCCCTTTGCATTCCAAAGCCGCGATGACTCTTTCGAACAAATTCCGCAACCTCTTAGCCGATGTCTTCAATCAGTATCCGGTCTCTAATGAAGAAAATTTGAATATTACTAATCGATTTTTGTATGCTTAGAATTTCAGAAAATACTGCAGTGATAGCATCTTTGCGAGCTGAGATTCAAATGTATGAAACTAATATGACAGAATTGCAAGGATTAAATCAAGTATTGAGAGATGAACACCAAGCCTTGCAGATAGCTTTCGCAGCTATAGAAGATAAATTGAGGAAAGCTCAGGTAAATTTTTGAAGAGCATGATCTTTTTAAGATAAAAAATAGTCAAGGCAAACCCTGCCTTCCACTGGTATGCGCAGAGAAAGATTAAAAAGTTGGTGTAGTTCGTGAAGAAGAAAAGAAAGCGTATTTCGCGCGAATACGGGATCGCTGCCCGTCGTCCCTTCGCCAGAGGGCGCTCTTCATTTATTCAAAAAAATGTTAGTCAGTCAGTATCAGTTTAGATACATTTGTAAACTGATTGAGTAGATTTCATTCATTGATAAAATAGGAAAAAACCTGATGACATTTATTTTAACCCATTTGTTACATAGTGAAGTAAATGCGTCAGACGGCCCTCAAATGACTGGACACACACCACGGGATATTAACTCTTTATTTTCAATTTAGAACTTTATTCCAGCTGTCAATTTGTTTTCGGATTTGTATAGGCTACCCGAAACCCTACCCTTGGGAGCAAAACGGAATATATATAGAGAAGTAGGTATATCTACACTAATATTATTATCTATACTAATATTATAAAGAAGTAACGATTGTGAGGTTGTGAGTTTGTGACGTTGTAAGGGGTAATCCCCGTATTGCCACGGGAAGGGGAACAACGCGGGTGAAACCGCGGGGCGCTGCTAGTTAAAATTATAAAGAGGAAAGGTTTGTATTTTTGTGTATGTGTGTTTGTAATGAATAAACTCAAAAACTACCGAGCCGATTTCAAACATTCTTTCACCATTAGAAAACGACTTTCCTCCTGAGTAACATAGGTTATATTTTATCCCCGTATTCCACGGGAACGGGTACAATGCGGGAGAAACCGCGGGGCGTTGCTAGTATAATATATAGAGTGCAGGCAAGTGCAACCATCGCCACCATTG
Organism: Hecatera dysodea; assembly: GCA_905332915.2. Lineage (NCBI taxonomy): Eukaryota > Metazoa > Arthropoda > Insecta > Lepidoptera > Noctuidae > Hecatera > Hecatera dysodea. The sequence continues at coordinate 11,838,974 of HG995298.1, read as the reverse complement.
CGGCGGTAAGTCCCTTCTTTGAGGAGTGGTTGGAGACGCCACAGCATCTTCACCTTCCGCCTGACGCAGGTGTTCACCGGACACGGCTGTTTCGGGAGGTACCTGTGTCGGATCCAGCGGGAGGACGCCTCCGAGTGTCAACACTGTGGATCGCCCGGAGGACACGGTGGAGCATACGGTGGAGGTCTTGGGCGGACCCAAGTAGGGCAGACCTCCACCGTATGCTCTATATATATGCAGCGGCGTTATTACAATACTAGCTGCTGCCCGCGACTTCGTCCCCGTGGAATCCCCGATTTTAAAACATTATTTATCGCTGCTCCGCTCCTATTGGTCTTAGCGTAATTATATATAGCCTATAGCCTTCCTCGATAAATGGGCTATCTAACACTGAAAGATTTTTTCAAATCGGACCAGTAGTTCCTGAGATTAGCGCGTTCAAACAAACAAACAAACAAACAAACAAACTCTTCAGCTTTATAATATTAGTGTAGATAACGCCGCTCGGTTTTTAGCGAAAAATTAACTTAACTGGCGATAATTACCTATGAATTCGTAAAATTGGCTACTAGCAGTGCGAAACAGTAATTCTAGCAACTAAAATTCCAAGTGTCCGAATTAAATACTAAATTGGGCGAAAAAAAACACTGAGTGGGTGAAAATAAACTAAGTATGTGAGCCAAGTAGCGGAACATAGGCCACAGGGATCTTAGGGCACCCCGACACGGATAGGTGAGGTTCGAATGCGCGAAGTTAGCACCCGTAATGCAATTCATGTTAGGTTAATTTAAACCCTGCAAACAGATATGGGAGCTACGCGCTGCGGGGGTCCGTCGTCGATGTTAGAATGTTGAAATTTATTGTGGTTTGTATTTAGGGTTCCGAAAATTTTAAGAATGATTAAACTGATCGTTCTGAATAACTCGTAGTACCTTTTTTTTCTTGATGGGAAATCATCAAATTACTTCTCTCGCTCTGGGCGGAGCGGAAGGGAGTGTCAACTGCCCCGTCTTCGTTACTGACAGCTCTTTGAGGCGCGCGTGGAACATGACGCGCCGTCAACCCAGGCCTGGTTGCTATCCGACGGTGAGCTACCCATAGTTCGCCATCCGCAGACCCGCGCCGGTCGGTTCCGGTGGAAATCGCCTTGCGTTTCCCGATGCCCAGTGCGTCTTCTGTTGCGGCAGCTGGAGCGTGAAATTTCCCTCTTCCGTACGCGCTCCGCCTCCTCCTTTGCCAGCATTATTGCTTCGCAGAAGGAGGCCACCGCGTGCCATGCCTCAAATCAAGTCATTTAATTCTTTGCAAACATGAGTATAGTACACATGTGTTTTTATAATAGTAAGGTTCTCCATATTTTAGCGCATGCAAAGGTTTACAATTTCAAACAAATTTCAGCGTGGTCACAGCAATAAAAACAAAATAAAATGAAAAATGAGAGGATCACAATAGGTAATTATGTCAACCAGAGTAGCAGTATGTCAATCAGATTAGTGAGTCATTATTAAGAAAATAAGTAGTCAATCGTGTAGGTAATAAGTTTTCATATTTAAATATTCTTCTACGGCCCTTTTAAATTTTAATATAGTCATATCGCTCCGGACCATGGATTGAACCAGGGCCGGACGCGAGATGTTGCCGCTGCCGATCGCCTCTACGAGGACACTGCGTTGCTCCGCCCAAGCAGGGCAGTCCTCCACCGTATGCTCCACCGTGTTCTCCGGGCGATTCACACAGTTTTTTGACACCCTTAGTATGAATCTATATTCGATCTTTTAAATACTAGCCGTTTTGAAACAAGACATTAGGTACACTCCACCTTATTTTTTGTTGAAACATTCCACTGCTGACTAGTTGATAGCCTACAACTATTAGGTAAAAAGTTAACAGTCCGTAAGCTTCATAAATTATTCTGTGAAATAAATAAACATAAGTTTTACTAAAAATGCAAATTGCAATTAATAACTGTTGCACAAAACTGAGAAAAAGTGTAAAATCGTATCTATTCTTGAACTATTTAAGCCTATAATTCACTCAACATCCAGCCAAGTTTCAATACTGCCCCTTATAACAAAAAAGTCTCACTCGCTATAAATTACGCTCAACGCAGTTGTTATTCATTCAGAATCGCCGCGAAGCATCGTTATTGTCTTGTTCACTGTACCACAGATTTCCCAGCTTTCCACACAAAACACTTATTTCAAAATAGCTTTTAAACACGACTTTGAGTAATGAATCAACGATTTTATCTCCGGGTAATTAAACGTTAGCTCATGTAAGCTTCCTCTGCGCCTTGTTAGAGGCAGTTAAAAAGATACGTTCCACTATGTTTGAAGCTTTCTTGCTTTTGTTTATACTGAGTAAAAATATTTTTGGCATACTACTGGTGGTCGTTATTGAACAATTTTTTTCCGCTGGAACTTTAGATTTTTATAGCATCATTTAAAATTTGGCAAGGCTCCAAGCTGATTCTAGCCTGTCTTTATAATAATATCCAGCGTGTTTCATATTCCTTGCTGCATTTTTTTTTCATAAGTTGTTCAGAGTTAATTTCATTCATTCGTACTTCGAATTAATGAAATTAACTAATCATCGTGTACAGTATGTTTGGATTTTGATTTGATTGTGAATAGTAGACTTCTCGTTTTTAACCGACTTCTAAAAAGGAGGAGGTTCTCAATTCGGATGTTTGTATGTTTTTTTATTTTTTTTATTGTTTGTTCGCGCATAACTCCGTCGCTTGCCAACCGATTTGAAAAATTCTTTTTTTGTTGGAAAGGGTATACTTCCCAAATGGTCCCATGAAAATTTTATCGAAATCGAACAAGCGGTTTTTGAAAAATCAACAAAAATCTAATAAAATATCTACATTGTCTACATTGACGACCTTTTAGTTTACTCTGCATTGGAGCAGTATGTTTTTTTTTACACTAATGTAATTGGTTCGTTTTTAAGTTAATCAAACAAAAGTAATAGGTGCAATTTACATCTTTATAATAAGTGAAGTAATCCCCTTAAATTATTATATATAAATACATACATTTTATCTATTAATTCCATGCATAAATCACTATTGAAGCGTTCATCATAAAACGTAGCTATAAATGTTTAGTTCAAACTTCGTTTGATTTACATTTAGACATAAATTAATCAAACCGTATTACCTGATGAGCTGATTTAATTGTAATTAGCAATAACTAGTCATCTCAGGTAACGGCACTTCAGACTTCACAGCCGTCAAAACATGTTGACTACATAATATATCAAAGGAAGCCGAGTAGGTCAACCAATCCTGATTTGGTACCGGGCTTAACGCAAATGGAACAACGGCCTCATAACTTCCATGCGAACTCATGTGGCTTCAAACAACATATATCACTTAATGTAATGAAATAGTACTAGGATATCGTAAAATGTAGCACGCTGTATATTTTACGATGATCACGTGATAACAGCTGTGTATGAAATGCTTATAGCTGTGTCTCAAGTAACATCACTTACATTCAGTCAGATAGAAAATTTCGTGGCAGTGTGTCAGGAGTTGATTTCAGAGATAATTTTCATGTTTTATTTTGAAAAGTCGTAGATAAATTAGCGTTTTTATTAATATAGCAAGTGTAAATCGCAAACGATTCTAAATTATAAACATGCGTAAAGCTTTTAAGAGGGTATTCACTAATTATTTTATGTTATATTTATTTGTGTGTGTTTATGTTTGTGCCTATTTGAAAGTTTTTACAGTCCAATGTTTGTGTTATAGGACGAAAATCGGTCGTTAGTGGAGAGACTAATAAAATACAAAGCTAAGGATGCTGATAAAATGAATGAAGAAAATGAACATTTCCTCAAGTAAGTATTTATTACTTTTTAGTTAATAGCTCCTGTCTTAATTTCCCGGAATGTTTTTAATTTCAGTTTTTTTTTTCTAAATATTTAATTGGCCCCAAGAAAACAACTCCAAAGGCATATAACACTAATTTGTGTTGAAATATTGGTAAATATTTTTAATTACCAGTGAATCCTAGTCAAAATTTATTAATTGGGGCATTCGGTTGATGGCATTTCCAATATATTTTTTTTGCCTGAGAGTATTTTAGTTGCAATGAGGTTTGCCAGTGAATGTCGCTGCTACCATAGAGTTGATGTGCACTGCACTGTAGAATATTTGTCATGTGTAAAACGGTTTGTTTACAAATATTTTTGCGAACTCACTATAGTGATTGTTAGTGAAATTAATTCGATTTATGCGTGACAAATAAAAGTAGTTAATGCACATTGATAAAGTATATTATTTAATATTTTTGTGTTAAAATGTGTATTTTATTTTGGCAAGTGTCGTTAGAGTGGGATTTGTGTGTGCCGCCAGGCTTAGAAGGCTTGCATAAGTACCCATAATTTGTTGTTTTTGCTTCTTTTTGTCTAATTTCTTCAACAGGTCAAGCAACCCTACCGCGTTTTTCATCAACACGTTTGGTAGAGTTAGTTTCGGGTGAGTTTGACATAATGTGAATGATGATGTGGTGGTTTGAAGGCATTGTGGCGTTCATTATTGAACATTATATCTCTCCATGAAAGTGGCCCATATATTTATGTCTTAACTGCACTCTGAAACTGACTCATGATTTCTTTTCCCTTCTTGTTTGTTAAATTGTATGGAAAGTCTGTTATCCTGCCTATCCTTCTAATGTAACTTTCGTTATATTGCATCAAGACACTTTGGCAATGAGTTTGACGTTAAGTATGGACCTTTTATTACTTACGGTGTGCGTCTTTATCACAAATCGAAGTAACAATTTCCTATACGTTATATTTATTTGCGTCATATTTATTTCGCTACTCACAAAATTCCATATGATTACGTGTGCATGTACTCGGTTTGCGACGTTAAAACCTAGAGAATTTTCATTACACACCCAATAACGTACTCGTTCTATAAATAAAACATGCAAGGTTGGTTCCAGAGTAGTTATTAACGTTCGATACGTTACATTAAATTCTGGCATTGTCATTGCGAGTGCGACTAGTAAACACCTAAACTCTTAAATATAATCACAGTGCTATAGCTCGTACCTACATTTTGTAACTAGAGTGCATTTTGGTCATTGAAATAATGTTTTCAAGTAGTAAAAGTATCTAGAAAAAGATACCTACTAAGCTGTTGTGTGTACGCACGTTTGTTTGTTTACTATTTTATTGCACCTTTGAAGTAGCTATATTTAATTTTATTTGATTTTCGACGGCTCTCGTTTATATATCGATCCTCTTGACGTGTGATCTATTCTAATCTCTATTGGGTAATATTTATTTTGGTTTAATAAAGGTACTTCAAAGACGAATCTATACTAATATTATAAAGCTGAAGAGTTTGTTTGTTTGTTTGAACGGGCTAATCTCAGGAACTACTGGTTCGAATTGAAAAAATATTTTTGGGTTGAATAGACCATTTATCGAGGAAGGCTTTAGGCTATATATCATCTCGCTTAAACCAATAGGAGCGGAGCAGCGATAAAGAATGTTTTAAAATCGGGGATTCCACGGGGACGAAGTCACGGGTAGCAGCTAGTATTAAATACAGTGTGACTATTAACATCGTTTTGTTATGTTTTATTGAGCAACCGAGTTTTGAATTGTTTGTGCATGTTTAATATAGTTTGGAGTGTGCACTGATGTTGCGTAGATATATTATCAGTAGTTCCCTTGTGGTAGATTTGGTAAGCATTGAAACTAAGATTATTGGTGAAAAACATGTCTCCAACAATGCTCGATAATCTTAACATTACGGTCAGGTCCGTAGACATAGAATTTCCTATTCGACGCAACCGGTTATGTTGAAAACTAAAAAAGTGCGATATTTTGAATTTACAACATAAAATAAATCAAATCAATATCAAACATCAAACATAAAATCAATTTCGGCATTGTCTCCGCATTTCTATAAATCTTTGGTTCGTTCCTATGGGAAGTTGTAAGCTCTAGTCTGCAGATGCTTTGGACGCATATCGCTATGGACTAATTCATCATCTTTGCTGTATTTTTGTGCATGTTATATATTTATGGTTGGGTATAAGAACTAGGTGATGTTCCTAAAATGAATAATCTGGAACCTTATAGTCCGCCTGCAAAAAATGGCTTCGCGGAAAAGCGGTCAAAATGGCAATGAAAGTCAGAACAAACGAGCTGAGAAATTCGTCTTATGTGAGTTTGAAATGTTTTCTTTCAGAAAGAAGAGCGATAAGGTGCGGAAAGAGTTGGAGGAGGCAGCGAGAGAGAGCGGGAGTCGGAGTAGTGGCTCAGGCAGTTCCGAAGACAAAATATTGGACTCTATGCCGTATTATGCAACTATTTTGCCTAGTAAAGTCGCACTGAGATTCGTAAGTTCAGATTGATTTCATAGGACGAGCACTTGTCGAATTATAAAATAAGTATTATATAAATTACTAGCTGACCCAGCCAACGTTGTTTTGCCATATAAAATATTTAGGGTTATCGTAGAGGGGTGAAAATTTAGGGTTGCATGTATTTTTGTATGCTGTATCATAAAAAAATAAAAACAAAAAAAAAATCTATAAAATAAAAAATGAAATTTTTGGGGTGGACCACCCTTAACATTTAGCGGTATGAAAAATAGATGTTGGCCGATTCTCAGACCTACTGAATATGCATATAAAATTTTATAAAAATCGGTCAAGACGTTTTGGAGGAGTGTGGTAACTAACATTGTGACACGAGAAGTTTTGGATGTATCGGATCTGAAATAATAGACTTCAATCCTTTAAAACTTCGTGCTACCAATCTGCCACTCGGCAGTCGTTATTACGTGTGTCTGTCAACGGGTTTGCTCGTCGCCGTGCCGTCGCGCCAACAACGGTGTTCTTTGATTATAGACTTCAGAAGCTGACTTTAATCGTGAAAAGCCTTTCAACAAGGCGTTTAATATCTTTTGTCGACTTGCTAATAAAACAGTTTTGATGCTGAGGAAATTGGACAGTCTGATTGAGATTGAAACAACAGACTTTACAGCTGTTTCACGAATATCGGTGTCAAACGCTCATGTTTGACTCTGATAGTTCTTAAATAATCCGATTAATGTGTACACTGAATACATTATATATAGAGTTCAGTTTCTAATATTTTTTTAATTTTTATAAATTTGTAAACCTGAATAGATTCCGAATCTTATCGCCGACCGCCGATTGATAATACTAAGTGCCATTCACGACAAAATAATAATACAAACAGTGAAGCGGGGTTAAAGCTGTGGGAAATTTCTATTTGTTAGGGTTTCGTACCTCAAAAAACGGAACCCTTATACGATCATTTCGTTATGCGTCTGTTGCTCTGTCACTCATTTTCTCAAGAATACGTGGAAGTATGTTGAAATAGCCAATACTTAAGAATGGAGCCCTCAAAAAAATCAAGCTTCTAAGTCAACGAAACAAAATATATGGCTAGTGATGCATCATTTTTGCGTCAATTTTGATAACCGCATGTAAACCTTCTTTTTGACGACACGGTTGGCGCAGTGGTTGAACGTCCGGCGCAACGTGTCGCGGGTTCGATCCCCGCACGGAACAAATGTTTGTATGTTGCTCTGGTTCTTATTTAAAAAAAAAAAACAACAGAACCTATATTCCCGTTGAGCTAGAATAATGAAATTTGGCAAAATAAAAATTTTACAGCTCAAGTTATGGAAAAAGTCTAAATTTATGTTGGGAAGAACATTGTTCAATTAATAGGTTAAGATTGTCCTACATACTTATCTTTTTGGCAAAGTAATGAAAGAGCCTTCATAGCAGTGGTGGCGTAAGACTTAAACTTTATGTGGACAAGATACATTTCGCGAGGCCCTCTGATGATGCAAGAAGAAAGGAATATAAAATTATACAGGTTTTCGTTCAAATAAACCTAAATTTTTACTTATACTTTTTTGGAACATTAATGAAAAAATAATTAAAGAAACAGCAATTTTCTCCTTTTGGTTTTACTGAACTCGTGTAATTTTAGATTTTCCGTATGGAAAATCTTTGAAAAAATGTCAAATTTATTTTCAGCTGTGAAGCGCGAGGCCCTTAGCCCTGCGAGGTCGTGGGCAGTAGCCCACACCGCCCACGCTTTACGCCGCCTTTGCTTCATAGTTTGTAGTAATGCTCATCGAGTTTGTAGGTACGGAACCCTCGGTGCGCGGGTCTGATCGTCGTGTCCGGTTTTTGTAAAAAACGAAGAAAAGAATTTATGAATCAAAATATTTTTTATTAATTTTGTTATTTTACCAGGATGCTCACGATGGAGAAGTGAATGCAGTAAAATGGAGTCCAACAGACAGACTGGTAGCCACAGGAGGAGCTGATAGAAAAGTCAAATTATGGGACGTTACTAAATGTAAGTTTGTTACGGTCTACTACTTTATAAAAATTGTTAATAAACCTTTTCTTTTTGCAAAAAAAAAAAACATAAATCTGAGGTTTTGACAGTGTGATCTTCATGAGTATAATCCAAATTGAATCTTATTCTATATCTTATTATCTATATCTTAGTGAATTCAAAAACCATTGAGTATAATCCAGATTGGATTATACTCAATGGTTCGGATACCATTTGATTCGACTGGCGTATTAACTTAACGACTGTCAAAGATCTATATGATAGCTGGTAAAAACATCTGAGACACAGAAAAATACGAGGTCCATACTGGCTGGTCATCTGTACACAGAGCGATCTCGGCAAGCGTAGCTTAATTTTAAAGATTGCGCTGATCGGCTGTACTTATTTAGCTACCAGCTTTTAGAAAAAAAAAATACTTACAGAAATATATCCTAATTTAATATTATTAATGCGAAAGAGGGTTTCTTTGCTTGTTACGCTTTCACACCTAAATCGCTGAGCCGATTTTGATGATTTTTGGTACAGAGATAGATTAATCTTGGAGTTGGTGCGAAAATCTATATATAATAACGCAAGGGTAGCCTCGGAAAAAGCTATTATTTTATAAATGGAAATTGCTTTTGACCGTGCTTTAAGACCTCTCGTAGTTCAACACTTTAGGGTACGTGATGAACAGCCAGTGGCCACGTCAAATAAAAATAACGATAACGAATTTCTTGTCGGAGTACACTGGTAGACATAGGCCTCTCCCAAACTGAGCACACTATGTTTTCCGCATCCAGTGTGTCTTGTGGGTTTATCTAGCCTAGGGCGTCCCACACTACGCTGGCCAATACAGCACTGCTTTGACTTTTCTGGAAAAAATCCATTAGGGGCCATCCATAAATTACTTCCCACTTTAAGGGGGAGGGAGGTAGTGGAGGAAGTGTGACATTGTGTGACAAGGGGGTGGAAGGAGTCCTAAATTTCGTGACGTCATATTTGAAAATCTATTTTAATCTAAGTGTTAAGAAAAACACGAACAAATACACGAATAAAATTGTAAAATATGTGACAAATGGGTCACAAATGTGACCAGATATGACCAGGTGTGACAAGGCCGTCCTTGTCACAGGGAGGGGAGGGGTCAAAAATCATGAAATTCGTGTGACGTAATTTATGGATGGCCCCTTACCCGGTTAACCGTTTCCCAACTAGGGGCGGCTTCCAGTGGAACGGATTTGAGCTGAACACGAATCAATTACAAAGAGTACCGGCCTAAACAAATACCGGCTAGAATTGATTATTATCTAAAAGATGCGTGTTTAGGAGAGGATTTCTCATATTGATACTAAATTCTACCTCCTATTCTTATGTTCACGATACTCCTCATAATATTCAAAATGTTTCCAGGTATGGTAGAGATAAAAGGCACGCTAGTGGGCTCGAACGCGGGCGTCATGTCTGTGGACTTCGATTCTACGGGCGCCTACATCGTAGGAGCATCGAATGACTTCGCGAGTCGCGTGTGGACTGTCGCCGACCAGAGATTAAGGGTGAGTCAACTTTTTTTTTTTGGTCAGCTCGCGTTTCCCCGCTATCCCTCTTGGCAAGCGGTGATTTGGTCGACGATAGAGTCACGTTCGCCTAGACGGACGTACCTAAGTTTATTGTACTTATTATTAAAATTTATGGATATGTGATTTCGGTTTCGCATTTCTAACTAATATTCCTGTAATGTAAATCAGGTAAGCAATTATTAATTGCTTGTACTGGATGCGGACTCCCGGAAATAACGTAAAGAAAGAATGAAAGAAATATTTTTTGTTAAGAGTTAGAACTCCATGTACGTTGTTTTGCTCGCCAAGCCGCTCCAGGCTAGAGATAATTACTGTGCAAGACAAACCTAGGCGAAAGTTTTGTAGTTCCGTTTAGTTAAGTAATTCCACTTCATGAACAGAACACCAAATCATTATTTATTAAAAAAATATATTAGATGAGGTTTTTATGTGCCTGGAGCCTTAATCACAGGCTGGCCCTAAAGGATTTCTAGCGTATTGAAGTAAAAAAAAAACTGGCCAAGTGGGAGACGGACTCGAACCAGGAAGGGGTTTCGTACCATTATTTATAAAAAATCTCATGTCTCTAAAAAAAGTATATAAGCTGTGATGTTCAAGCCAATTTACGTTGGAAGTGTCTGTGAAGTTATATTTGCTCAATTTTTTTAGAATTTTCAACTTCTTAGTTTAAAAGTTAGAGGATTTTTACGAATTCGGAAGCTTCGAAGCTTTTTAGAAACAAACCTCTATTTCATTTTGAAAGAGCTGCATATCCAATGATACCCCACACGATTATGTTTGTTGGAATTTATTTTTTCATCCCTCAGTTACATGTATGGAGTCCCGCCCCTAAAATTATTTTTTCCATAATTTAATAGTGGTTATGAGGTTGCACCTACCGACCAATTTTCATTGATGTACTTTTAATAGTCTCCGAGTAAAACGGCTGTGACATATGGACGGACAGACAGACAGACATGACGAATCTATAAGGGTTCCGTTTTTTGCCATTTGGCTACGGAACCCTAAAAAGCGGAAAAATGCGAGTCAGACTCGCTCCCTGATCCGATCGAGTCTTGATTTTTCCGAGTTTACATTTTTAATCCGAGGAAATTTATAATCTATACAAGCAAAATACAGCAGGTAAGATTGAAGGACAAACTTAACTTTGTCGTTAAACAAAATATTCTCCCACGCATTAATATACGCCACGGTCATTTCTTCAACCGAAAATATAAGTTTGCTGAAAATCCCAATTTTCCGACGTTTTCCTGTACTTTTACTGTAAGATCTATAATCTTGCCTAATTTCATAGTTTCAGGTGAACAGAAAATACCCCTATAATTTTGATTCCCTTCAGGGAGTCGAAATATTTGTTTATTGCGGCATAAACGGCCGTATCTTTTTAGGTTAACTTAGAAGTTTGATTATTTTACAGCTTCATGAGACTGTAGACCTGAGTATATGGTTTTTATTGCAACTCGAAACCTCCACGCATTCCCGATATAAAAGGTCTTGACAGACAGATGGACAACAAAGTGGTTCTATAAGGGCTCCGATTTTTCCATTTGAGGTAGGTACGGAACCCTAAAAGCGCATCAATGACTTTCAATTGACTGGAGGCATTTAAACCAAGTGAATCTAATAGTAATTGCAGAAGACGCCTAGCCTTTTAACATATATGGGTACGAGATCTTTTTTACATTTATTTTTATTTTTTGTTCAAAATTAGCTTCAAAATATAAGTGAAAAACTAGCAACTCGTTATTACGGAAACGAATCCTGCTTTATGTTATCTACGAGACATCAGGACTTACTTCTAAATCTGGTTTTGGCAACTGCGCACGCCGCTCGATTTCACACGATTCAAAGCCCCGTACAATTTATTTAGCTTCCCAGTTATAATTTATGTTAGAATATGATGGACGGACAGAAGAAGTTTATAGCTTCTTGTCTTTGTGCATCCTTCCTTGTTCGTGAATGCACCGAGTATTTATATTATTGGCAGTGTTTCGTTTACTCTAGCAGCCATGAATAACATTATCGATATCATCTTGCTCACTGGTCATGTCCATTTACAATAATTGGAATTTTCCAATCATTATTTATTTACTGTCTCGCAACCGAAGGCGCGTTTATAAGATTTGATCTCGGGCACTATATCACAAATCATATTAGCTATGCAGATGCACGTGGGTGTTGCTGTGTAAACCAGCAAGAGGCAATAATAGTATCCGTCAGTTCGGACATTATTATTGTGGTCGGGAGGCGGGGTCACGAACACGATCGTCTATTAGCGGATTGTTAGCGCGTCTGCGCTTCGTGATCCCGCTTTGATCACTTCCGACGTCTCACGCGGGTACCAACTCATCCCAGCCCAATATGAATTATGTAGGTACATTATAAATACCATGATTTAAATGTTTCGTAATGGACATTTTGAGGGCCTTGTGTATATTTGATTTCATGCACTGTTAGGAAGTGTAATTAAATGTAGATTTATCACCGATAAAACTCCTGTTAACACTTACAGGGTCAATTCACTACCTAATCTAAAACTCTATTTATCTCCTAATCTAATTCTGTGTACTCAAACTAATTCTATCCAGCTGCTTTCCATGAAAACAAAACGTTAATCTTTTCCCACAGTGTTTAGTCTACAAGACACAAATAGACTATCGTTGAAACCAATTGACTTTGTATTTGTATTACGGCAATATCCTGTACAGGTGGGATGAAAATATCAGAACACGTATAAAGTAATTTGATTTGATGTTTAAATTGCAGTAAACAGACATGCAGAGTTTACTAAGCTCGGGAACATTTCTATACGCACACTCGAAGCGAGCTGTACCACTTGGCATTTAAATTATTATTGAATCATGTAACAAATCAGTTTATTGTTGAAGTAAATATTGCACTTGGTACGATAATCCTAGATTCAATAAGTATAACTGATGCCATTCGCGTGCCGCCCACCTCGGCGGATATTTCGCATGCGATCATCGTGCATCCCTGTACAAACATACAATCAGGACCTCAACGTCAACAAATTGGAGAGTACGCCCACTCATTTACTGACCGACATCGAAACAACATGTACACTGGAAGTCCTATCAATAAAATATATACAAATTGTTTTTATGAAAGTTTTTTGCAATGGTTAAGAGATTTAGTGGAGATAAAAATTAAGTATTCAAATTAAATTGACATAGAGTTATTGCTATAATAATTTAAAATTAGTGGTTTGAGACATAATTAATAATCTACTTTATACAAAACCGCAATCGTATTTATCATGCTTAATTAAAAACACTAGTATTATTTCCTGTGCAGTGTCTAGCCTCTTCCAGGCATCGGCATAGTTTTGTTTCTTCAGTTTATCTCCGTTTATTTTCGTATTGAGAAAGCCCCTGCGTGATCGCGGTATCGCAGAACTATCCCGATGCAAATAATACACAAATTGCTCAGCGAATATCCATAACTGGCGCCGAGCAATAGCCATATAATGAGTCCAAATCGATTGCACTTCGTGAGTCCACCGGATGCTCTCTTATCTCCTGTACCGTCTGATTTACGATCTGTTAACAGATTATTCGTTCCGTAAAGTTGCCAATCTTGTTTTTTATGAAACCTCGCACCTCAAAATTGAGTTTTGCCTTAAAGGGATCTCTCCAAGTGATCAACTCGAATCTATTTATTGAAGAAGCGCCTCTTATAGCTGCGATCGTAAATACTGAGAACATATTTGGATTTTGACTGAGAAGGAAATTGTCTTTATTTGTTGGGGACATTTCATATAGAAATAATGTAATTGTCAGTGTATTGCAGTAAACATGTATATGGGATTATGGGATGATAAATTGAAGCTGACGGAGATATTATTTAAGGCACACGGTAAATCCAAAATGAATACTAAATTGCTGGTTGCGCTTTCGAACAATAGACTGACCTAAAGTTTCCGTTATTCGCATACGTATATTGACTATAAGAATTTATGTAAACTGACTTAAAACTGATGTATATTTGTAATTCTCATGAGATAATATATATATATTTTTAATCAATATCCGGTGAGTTATTGCTCATAAAACTTCTTGAAAGTAGGTATGTCGTTTATAAATATTATCCTCTCTAGCTCGGACTTTTCCCGTAGCCGTGTGGTACTTTCCTCAAAATACCACTTCAGACATCAAACAACGTGGTTCTCATATGATTTGACCTGTACAATTGTATGGACTTCAAAAGAGATTGATCTCCGAGTTTGTTTCGGTGTTTCTTCTAAGGGTACTCAGCTAGGAAACACCGGCCTCATCTTGTTTATAACGACCAAAAAGATTGACGTGTAAAAGTATTACTTACAAAATAAATATTAAAAAAAACCGCAACAATCGAGCGAGTCGGGAAATGTGAAAAAGACATTAGTACCTACTAATTCCTGAACTGACCGTGTACTTATCTCATGCTTTGCATTTATCTGTTCTTTCTAGAATGACTCTAAAATTAACCGTACCTTTCTCCTAAATATTTTAGAAGAAGAAAGGTTCCCTTTATCATCGTTTACTTTCCTTTCCAAACGAAAGTGTCCTAGTTTGTTTGAAAAAGGCAAAGTTAATGCACTTTTGTTACAAAAGTAGCCATTGAGTCCAAGTCTACGATAAATTATTGTTATTTAACCATCGTTAATCGTCTGTTTGTTTGGGTTTCCTTTTCTCTCTTTCTTGAAATCATCCAATTTTGGTGTATAATGTGTTTATGTATACCTTTACTGCTGCATAAAAGCTTATTGTTACATTTTGGCGGTGAAATGGTATAACTTATTCGTGTAGATTTCCAAAAGATATAGTGGCAATTGGGTAATCAACACAATGTTAAGAACACGGTTTTTTAAGATACGGTTGACACAGAAAATTCTAAGACACTATCTCATTCATATTTGGGTTTTTAAAAGATCACCAAAGGATTAAGCAGGTACAGGTAAATAAAATTACAGGAATAATGTCGCCGCCAAAGGGAGGCTGCGACGCTCAAATGTCCCTGTTAACAGACGATGTGTAGGACACCCAACTGATGTAGCCGATAAACGCAAACGCACCAACACATTACGCAGCTTTCCCCCAGTGAATAGAATTTGCATGAATGTAATTGTGTTGCCTTAGTCTGAATTATATACTCGGTGGGCAATAAGGCTTCGTTGAACTTGGAATAAGCTTGAGGAAATCCTATTTTGAGACTTAATAAAGTGGACTGATGATAATAAAAGCATAAAGGTGCATTTGCCCGATATTAAAAATAGAGTAGCATTGAAAACTTTCGCTGTGTCCGAAAGCTTGAAGCTGTCATGTTCACCCCGACTACAGATATTTTTCCATAATCTGCACTCATTTCATGGTCGATGCGCTCTTTAAGACCCAACGTGACTCATTTATTGTAATACTTAATCAGATTACATATTTCATGAGAAGCGAGCTGTCCCGACAATATTTCATTTGTGTCGCGATGCCGAACGCGAGATAAAATCTTCAACTATTCGCTCAATAAGTAGGATCGGAACAAGATACAAAAGGAGCCGATATTAATCGAGTACGGGCTCTTCCCTATACCAAAGCGTTCCAAGGACGTTCCTTATAAGGACATGGCGATGTTTAATATATATGTTGACTGTTGGACTTGCTTGTCCCATGACCGATGTTCGCCAGTCGATTGTTCAGCTTACTTTTTTTTTCTCGTCCGTACCTCGCGATTCCGGTGGCCACCGTCGATTCCATTTTATGAATATTTCATATTATTGTAAACGACTTTATCTGCTGCACAATGTTGCATTCAATATTTGAATTTTATAGTTCTTAGAAAATGCCTGTCGACTACTGTAAAATTGTGACCGCCCTCAGCTTTCACAAGACATTTGCATTTTATTATTTTTATACTATGCCTAAGCGTTCAATTGAAAACTGGTTGGATTTTTTATGTTCCTATTCAAGAAGACTAAATTGCGTGAATACAATCTCCAATTCTAGTAAATTGCGTGGTAGATGGCACCATATTCACTGGAATGGACACTTGTGTGCTAACGCAGAGCCTTTTTAGCATACATATATAATGAGCGAGATTGTTAAAAAGCTTTTCTTTAGAAGACATTAGTGCCAATTCTGTAAAACATTAATAAAAGCATCTATTGTATGACTTACTGTCATACAATAGATGCTTTTATTAATGTTTGCAAGGAGGTAACGAAAATCTGAAGTTATCTAAGCTCTACAGAATCAAATCCAATGTAAGAATTTCGAAAGACTCCTAATAAGAATTCTGTACAGTCCTCACATCGTTAATGCAATAAGATCAAACTGACGCTATTGCAGCGGAAAAAAATGAAAAAGTCATGACCTTTTTTATAACGGAGCTAAAGATCAGCAAGCAAGTTTTCAAGTTATTTCTTTCTCTGCATGTGGTACTCGGTGTATCCTAATACCATCTAGAATTACTTTTTTTATACAGCAGCTGTAGCTTTTGCGGCAAACTCAAAAAGGCTTAATTTTATTTCTTTTCAACACCGTCGCTAATCTAAATCTAGAAAGAAAGCTTGTAGGGACAAATTCTTTGTTGCTGGGCTACTAATGGCTGCGATTAGTTGTCTCAAGTCGGCACGCGACACAGCACACGTGCGGCGCGCGCGCCGATCTTATCTGCCGCACGAGCGACCGCCGTGCCCCCTCACACGTGATGGTGCCAAGAACTTAACTCAAAGATCCCATCTCATTGATGTGTGCAATTTCAACACTCAGTGGTCAAATCTACTCCTCAGTCGTTTTACCACCAGATTACATTATTCTTTTTGACTGTGTCGGAAACTGGTTCGTCACAAAAAACGGTTCAATGACAGGGCAGGATGTGTTTTTAGACACCAATAATAAAAATATATGTATAAACTCAAGATAATTAAAAGTTGTTTTGTTTTGACTTTATCTGTCCGACACATCCAGTTGATTTTAATGAGTCAGTTATTTTAACAATCACTTTTAATTAGTGATTAGCATAGAATAGTGGAAGTATTTGTTTCTTTGTTAAAGCTTCACGTCATGCAGATATAGGGGTGTAATTGTATAAAATGAAACAAAAAATATTTTGGAAAATTTATTTTAAGTAATGACAATTTGGATGGACGAAACAAGGTAAAATGCTGATTAAATAAAGTGTTTAAACACCATTTTAATACATTAACATCTCATTATTAAGGCACTAGTAGATATCATAATAAAATACTTTCAGTTTACATGGAATAGCACATTTTGTAAGTCGTAAGCTTTCGTTTGTTTAGGTAGGTATTTCATTTATATTAAAATTTTATTAAATAGTATTAAATTCAATCATAAATTACGTAAAAAAGAAACTATCCTAAATTAAATAAATTACGATGTCGGGACGGCCGTCAATCCATCGTCTCTTGACTTAGGTCGCACGTTCGGTTATCTACTTAAAAGGTACTGAAATGTTACTTTTTACTTATCACTACGTATCATTAAAATCAGGCTTACGCTACTTTTAAAAAAATATGGTACAATACGAAATCGGACTTCCTCGAATGGAGGTCCGAGCGTAAAGTGAACGAATGAGCGACGTGATCTTGATAACGACTCACGGCCGCGGTCCCGCCGACGACTCCGGAGACGGGGACAAGCGAGCGACCTCACACACCCGACGCACTCAACCTCTCACTCTGCGCCGCACTCGCATCCGTCCACATTCGCGCACGCTCTGGCGGTCGTCCCCGCCTCCGTGTCGCGCGCCCCCGCACCACGTCACCACACCACCCTGTGCCGTGCTGTGGAAGCGTTCGGCCACTAACCATTAAATAACCGCTATCGCTGCTCTGCACTCACGGACGACGTGTCGCCTTGCGGATATCGTCCTCACGAGCCAGAACTCGACGGGGGTTTTTAAACTAACGAAATATACTACTATTGCGGACGCTGATCACGTCGACACGTCTACTGTTATCTAGAAATGCCTCTGGTGCGCACGGGAAAAACTGGCATCATAGACTTTGCATAGGGCGGAGGGAGCGTTGGGTCCTGGCAGCAACTCGGCAGCTTTAGCAGCAGCACGTCTTCGCTGCCAACTACAGGTCCACGCTGCTAGTACGACTAGTTGGGCTGCGAGGAAAGCAGCTGCCGCAAGCATAGCTCCTGCTGCGTTGACGCAAGTGACGTCGGTCTCTCTGACGTACACGGAGTCCTCAGTGACATTCTTGGCTCGTTGTTTGTCGAAACCGAACTTGTCAGTGATCTGGATGGTCTGCACGAGGAGCATGTCGTCGGTGGGTGCCGCGGGAGTAGAACGCCTCTTCCTACGTCCGTAAGACATGACGGAGCGGAGTTCGTTCGGGCCGCCGTCGCACTGCACTGGTTCACACGTAGGCATGCAAGGAGTCACCAAGGCACGGAACTGGACAACTTCCGAAGATGGGAACTTGAAGGCATCGAAGTTTGACAACAGCATCTGCAAGATTGAAACAAATTGCTCGTTAAAATCGTTCTCATTGAGACTATAGATAAATGAGTCAATTATTTTCATTACGCGTTTCTGTCCGCCTTCACACGCGTTTAAGTCTTTTTTATGGCTTGGACGAGATACAAAAACATACTACGTAAGAATAATATGGCTTAAACGGACTGGAACCACTTCATTAAGTTTTAATATCGAATATTTGTTTTTACGAATGAATATGACAACTGTTCATGATAACAGGTTTACATTACTTTTTATATGCGAACACAGGGATTTAAATCAAATTTGTAACTGACACTCGAATTTTTACCTTTCCACTGTTCGCTGATTTGAACAAAGGTCCCATGATGAAGTGCTCGGTGGGACAACCGCGGCTGTCGATGAGGGTGATTTCGCTGGAGTCAACGCCATCCATGGCAACAAGCTCGCGCACAAAGATCTCGAAAGGCGAGTTGGGGTCCATGATCTCGAAACGAAGTGCCTATACAAAGAAAATATTTGGTGAGAAGATGGAACGATGACATAGTAAACAAAAATGCTTGCAAATGGAGTAAAATTTACCAAGGGGTCTCCAACTTCAGCAGACGCAATAGTATCGTCTCCGTTCCTGTCGGTAATTCTCATAGCTACGTTGGGAGAGTCGACAATGACCTCCTCCGACAGACCGGTCTGGATGTCTCCGTGGATGCCGAGGTCGACCTCGTTGGCAACAGTCTTATTGGTGAGGTCGTACTGGCAAGTCACAGCCAAGCCGAGATCAGAAGATGTAACGATGGTGTCGTGATGCTGAATAACGACATCATTTAGATATCTGAAAAGAAAATTCAATTAATCATCTGATTGAAACTGATACGAGTAATTCTAATTAATTATTATCAGTACCAGCTTTTACCCGCAACTTAGTATACGTGTAGCCCGTTTTTTCCCGTTTCCGTAGGAATTTCGGGATACCCTCTCTTAGTGCTCCCCTACACTCCCTAAGATATCACTTACTAATGACACTCATCATCAGTAACTCAAAAGTTTTATATATATTGATTTAAAGATGCGTTACCTGCCGAGTCCGTTCTGCTTAACATTACACTCAAGGTTGTTATATCCCATGTGCAATTCGAATTCAAGACTCTGCTTGACATCGACGACGCAAGAGTTGGGACTGCCCTTTGCATAGATCTTGCCATCGAAAAGCTTGGATGTCTGGATTTTGGCAACCATGTCACCGGCACGGCAGTCGATAGACACGTTGTAGCAAGAGGACAGCTCGTAGGTGGCTGCTTCAGGAACTTCCAAGTAAGGGTCCTAAAGCAAAAAAATCTCAATCAAATGTTATTCAAATGGCATTTAATTGAACATAAATATAAAAACATCATATTCCGTACCTGAATATCGGCAAGCGTAGCGCGTGAGTGATGGGAAAGGCGACAGACATGGTCTCCAGTGTCACCATGGTCGTACGAGTGGCAACGGAAAGGCGAGTTCAAGCAAAGTTCACGACATTCCTCAATAGTTTGCACATCTTGATATACAGAGTCCACAGTCTTCAGGATACGACCACCCATTTTCTTGAACTCACAGAGCTTCGTAGGCTCTTCCACACAGTTATTCTCTAAATAGTCTGTGTCTACAGAAAAAAGTCAAGGACATGAATGAGTTACGAATGCATTATTTTAAACTATGTGAAGAAAGTAAAAAAAAAGATGATGGTCTGTACCTTCGTTCGCTTGGAAAGAGTTGGTTCCCGCCAGAGTAATACGGTCCATGTTAGACAGCACGCACTCCCCAGTTTTATTGTTGTAGTTCGCCGATCTGCAACAATGTTTCACGCGGTTTAACAGCAGCTATGTTTTTGTTAGCTTTTTACTGTGTGAATTTTCCCAAGTAGTTAACCGCATGCATAGTGCGAATGACGATATTTTGCTTGCACCTTTTAATTATCAATTATCTATCATGATTAATATGGTAATTATTAATTTCAATGAGGCTTCTTTATGAATCAATATATAATTAAAATACTTTGTTGACACGATGACCTGGCAGCGGCTAGTTTCTATTTCGCGAGTCATACTGGATAGTTACTCTCAAGACTGGTTTTATATAGCGCATGATTAATACCGTAAAGCGTTGGGGACTGCTAAGGAGATGATACAGCTGTTTGTATTCAAGTCTTGTAGCAATAATCTGATGTGGGTCGCTGAGGCTGTTTGACTTTAACGTCCTCGATAACGCTACAGGTGTAGTAGGTACGCGTATCGTGCCGTGCGCATTGCTCTCTCAATTAAACCGCTCACTTACAAGGCTACTCTTACTTTCAATGTTTACGCGAGTTGTCATAATCATAATAGCTTTATATTCAATGAGCTCTTTTGTTTGCATACCGCTTGAGTAAGGTTGCTCCCGACGATATTTACGTATTCGCTGATTTAATTTACCATCATGCAACTCTATAAACATACCATGACTGTATCCCTGCGTTTTCAAGTCTAATGTAACGTTTTTCGAATGTCTTATTATGCAGTTTTTCGTTTGCTCGTGTTCGTTTCACTTAGATTTCATTGCTTTAAATAATGTATATCATACTATACTTATGTAAGAATTATACGCTCCGTGTTCATTAACATTGTACCTGTATAAAACTGTGACGTTTCAATGTATAATGTTACTTTGTGCTTAGTGACCACCCGTATAATATTATCTTGTTCATCTAGCTCAATATTTTCTCTTGATGTACAATCGAACCCGATCAGATGACCCTTGCGCTAACCTGTGTGATTTTCACATGAGATGGGCGCATTTCTTTGTTGTGTGCACCATGAGAACTTTCTGTTTCGTTCTTCAATAGATGCTTAGATATTTATGAAATTAATTGGTTTAGTGTCGTTGTTTGCTTTGATTTTCTGATTATTATCTCGATGTTATGTAACGGCTCTCAGTCTATTACAAGAACATTAATTTAGTATGTTTAAAGTTGATGATTGCGAATGTCCCGCTACCGGTAGCCGTTGTTCATTTAACCGTACGGCAGCTCGGATGCCTGTACCTCATCGCATAATAATTACACTGACTGCCTACAATTTGTTCAACTGTATCTTCCTTACTTACACATACGGTCATAAAAACAAATTTAGTTTTGATGCTTTCCGCTAATGATATTAGTAAATTAGTGATGATATTATACTTAAGATAATCTGAGCCTTTACACTCTATTATTACAGTTCATTACGATTTTAATACCAGTTTGTTCAAATTTCAATGAAACACTGAGTTATTTATGTGTTTTGTTTTGCGAACATTAGTGAACAGTTAATACATTTCATTATAGTGGCACAAGATATAGAGGTATTCATTACATTTGCAATATTAAAGCGACGTTGGTGGTCAGTCTAATAATAAAATAATTATGTGTAATTTATTGATAGGCCATAATTTGGATTGCTAGTAATTTGTAACCCGATCTCTCGATCTGAAGCGTGACTAAATAAAAACAAGAATATCCGCAATACTTTATTTGATTACCCATATCTATTTTATGTTCTTGTTATTTCTTTTCAAAGCTTGGAATCACCGTGACGGACTAACACAACCTGTAATTACTTAGTGTCTAAAAAAAATCGGTCAGTGTTGAAGTCCTCTAACAAAGTATCGCGGCTAATTATTTAAGTGCGGAAAAGGCTCGAAGGGAAAAACAATATGTGCCTTATCGGTTATTGTATCGTGGAAGTAGGAAGCGATAGGGCAGGCCGCTCCCACACCGCGCGCCACTCTGCCCGCCACGTCCGGGGAATATTTGCCAAATGTCGTGACTGTCGACGATCGCGATGCGCGCCGCCCGGGGTGCGCCCGCGCCTGCTCGCTCAATGGAGATACGACGATTTGTATCCAACGGTACACGTGTCGAACCTACCTTGACTACGTTAAATCCCAACATTTAATTCTCCAATCGCTGTCTAACCCCAACCCTAGTTAAGAATTCTGAGATGATGGCGTGAAATCGTGGAATTTATTACTGCTGGACCTTTGTCTGACTCCTTTGTGTGTCTCTCAAACAAACTAAAATAAATATTTCTGGAACAATAACTTCTCCATAGCTCAAAAGTATCCGCAGATTCAAAGACTCTTCAGACGCTTTCATTCAGAAGTATGTCGAACAGTAGGTCATAGATTCAGGTAAATTGGCAAGTTTTTATTGCACTTTCAGTTAACGGTCTTCACTGTTCAGAAATAGGTGTAAATAGCCAAACTGTGTTAAGTGGCAAAACTATAATCACATTACAGAGATGATACTCAGAAAATAAATTGATAGATATAAAGTCAGCTTTCTAGTCGGAGAGAAGATATGCGTTTCGATTTGTAATATTGTTGGCCTATACTCGCGGACGCACGTAGTGCACGCGTTCAGAAGCAAATTAGCGCTACGATCCGCAATCGTTACTGAGCACTGAGCAGCGCAGCTTGACCTGAACACGCCAACGGAAATACGTGTATCGAATGTGAGCGTCTGACGCAGTACACTATTTATGTTAATGATATCAAAAACCGTACAAGGAAATAAACACAATAGGACAGTCGTGTCTTACTACATTAGACGCCTGAGACGTAGGCCGTTCAATTGGCCTCCCTGCTTTGTATATAATGCTCGTTTGTAGAATTCAGAAACGGAACGGCTACCAGGAAGAGGCTGTGACTTATCCACTGAACTAAGCCGCAAAGATGTACCGCGCTGCCCGCCATCTATGGCAACTGTTGAAGGCTGATTGACTTCGTTATCGGGCTTATCTATAAATTAGCTTATACTCGTATGGATATCTAATGAGCCGACTTTGATGATAAATATTTGTATAATCTTAACTATACGAGTACTTTTGTTGTGTTGCCTCCATTGACTGGTTAAGGGTGTATTTACATACATAACTGTCTTCGTTAGGCACAATGTTGAATCAGTCAGCATATGATAGCATCTGATTGAAGGGAATAGAGTCATGACCCCCTCCGTTTATTTTCACGTCTTGTTAGTGCAATTGTAGTGGACAATATCAACGTCAGTTCCGTACTCATGATCGCTGTTAGCACGTCTTGTTTCAGACACCTAACAACTCACTAAATTGTTTTGTAGATATAGGAGACTTTTCTAGTTTATGGTCTGAAGTCTTCCACGTGTCGCATACGTTCAGGAATGTAGGGCAGGGAACTGCAGCATCTACCCACATGCTAAAATATACAATTGCACTCCCTGCTAAGAAACTGTGTCTATATTATTTCTATAAAGTGAAAAGTACGTGATAGATTAAGTACATTAACATTTTATTTCGAACTAATCTGGTAAGTTGTAGCTAATTTATACTATTTATATTACAGTAATAAACCGTTACTAGGTATAATCTTTCAACGAAGAATACATCATAGTGCCTCGACTATTTTAATTGAAACGAACTTCGAAAGCAATTAACGTATCTCCAATTTCTTAAAATCCCTTGTGTAATTTTAATTGCATCAACAATTACGGCATGATGCCATCGGATCGTTAATTAACTCTTAGATTGCTGTTCGCTATTCATTGAAATATTTTCTATCTATGTAAGGCAATTTTGTTTGGTACACAATGAAATAATAAAAAATCATTAACGTCTTCGTTGCGTAGTTGAGTAAAAAATGTGTAGTTGGTTTGGGTAATTTTTCTTTTTTGTATTTTCTTTGAACGCGATAATTAATGAGTACTTGAGTATTGTACAAATCGTGGTATTTATTATAGGAGGGATATTGTTTGCACTAATACCATTGTAAGTGTCTGTACCGCCGCGCACAGGTCGTGTCGAGGGCACCGAGTGCTCGCGGGTCATTCATGTTCCGCTCCGCCCATGCACCGCTCTACTTTGTTTTCTTTAAAACGTTTAATGAACTTAATAATACTCGTTGCTAATAAAATGTAACTTTGCAGGAATCTTATCTCGGAATAGGACATGTCAGACCAGTTAAACTTTTTAAAATCGGTACTCATTTTTTTTATAAATCTTAGCAGATACAACTACAAGTATGAAGTAAAAATAAAATGAATGCGTACGTTGGAACGTACGCATTCATTTTATTTTTAATTGGAATTATACTACTGCTTTATTATATATACGGAAAAGATAATAATCCTCTTATTGCATTCCTAAGAAACACGAAAATACAATAACAAATGATGACTCGACCGTTTCTCCATACTTCGTGTGGAACAGGATTGTCTACCGCTGCCTTCAGCAAGATGAATGTGATTTCAATAAATTCACCGCATCCTTCTATTGTGGTTTTGAGAAGCCACATAAATTTCATGTTATGTCCGCGACAAAAATATGAATCTGTTTTCTATAGCCTATGGTATTTTCATTTAAATCTTAAGAAGAATAAATGCGTTTATTGACTTCGGATGTGCGGTTATTTGTATTGGCACTTCACAAGAGATTTATTAGAAACGCCTATGAATCTCTTAAATAATTGCTTTCTCTAACATTTTTATGTCTTTCAAAGCGTTTGTAGGCCCATCCAATTGAATATGTTGTATGGGTACTTAATCGTTTCTGAGCGTAACTTCATGTGGTGTTATTTATGTGCTGTGTCTGGTATTTAACTAACCTGCAAACGAACTCGTTTTCTCCGAGGCACAGGTCAAGGCACATCTGCCTGGAGCTGACGGTGTGAGTCTTCTTGCCTCGCCCTTTCAGATGGTAGCCGCGCACGCGGTCGAAGCACCAGGCCCTTTCACAAGGACGCACGCCCAGGCACGACTTTTGTGCGTATATCGTGAACACGGGGAATTGTGACTTCGTTAATGCACCTGCAAATAATAAACACTATTAATAAATAAAGAACAAAGTTGCTATTCCCTAATGGTAACATTTTTTATCCTGCGCGAATAACGAAACTTTACTATTTATTGGACGTAGTTAAAAAAGAACACCTAACTCCTATGCAAGAAATATGAGAAAAGAGGCGCTCGTGTCATCATTAAATTCTTCATGCTCACGCACGTGTTCTGGACGAAGAGGCGTTCAACCTTAGCGAATTTGAAAATCCGCACACCGAGTCGACCGGAGCGATTTGTGCTTCCATAATTGGATCTCATCGCTTAGTTCCTTGAACTGACGGCTTGGCGGCAATTTCAGTACGGCTTAATTCAATATGACCCTTAATCGGCATCTCCTTTTCACTGCTATTATCGTTTCTACCGAAGTCGATATGAACGTACGCGTTCGAGAAAATGTAACCTATGTTTATTCCACAAAATTTGAAGCATGAACATAAACCCCATTTGCTTAAACACGGCAAGAATGCATTTGTTAAAAGTTCGTTAGCATTTTTGTTAGTCACGGTTTTATTTATTACAATATTAATATCCAAGTAACTTCTTTTTTTTCGCATCCCAGTCGTGCTTTTGTGGTCAAAATAAAAAGGCAACACATTCCGGTACGCTGTGTTCTTTACGTTGCCTGTGACACTTTATAGCATATATGCAAGCATTGAATAAAAGTCTATTATAATTTTCAATGCGGTCACAATATATGGGTTACATTCTGAAATTGAGTGCCGAGCTACATAACCATGTCGACACTTTCACATATAGTAGGAACCTAATTACATCTGCATAATTATTTGTTCAAATAAACTTCTACGAAAAACTTTCTATAAAAAACAAGCACGCTTATATTGATGAACTGTTTTTTGTTATTAGCAAAAATTATTGTGTATAAAAAGAACGTCTATAGATTCACGGTTATGAGGTCAAAGCGCGTTCCACTAACACTTGTTTAAATACACTCGGTCATGTTTTCCTTTTCGCGGTGAGAGTATTTTTTTCCCAATAAGGCGTTATGAGTGAGCATGGTTATGCCGTTATTGGCATTCAAATGATGTGTTCGAGCAAAAAATCGGAACGCTTCGCTTGTTTGTGAGCTCACACCTCTATGTCGGACAAACGAGAGTATGAACTGGCGCCATTACACAGCCACCTGCTTCATGTGTCCCGATTATACCAAAGTTATACACTAGTACGCATCTATTTGTGCCGTTATTATTACTCATATTTTTTCTTATACTTGGGCGCTTATTAACGCTTTCATGATCTCCCTGGAGGTTTTTGAATACAGTTTATTAAACCATTGATTTATCAATGATTGTTGTATACTCCTTAACGATCGCGTCAATATTCGTTAGCAAGAAACTATGGGTTTTGTGTTTCGATATTAATCGTATGAAATAGCGGTATTTAAGATTTATGGCGTAAACGTTTTCATGTCGTTATTATTCGTCTATAGCGGATGTGGGTTTATGATATTTGAAATGTCTGTATTTATGTGAGAAGTTCTGCTCGTAGCATTTGGATTACTATTTTCTGATAATTTGTAAATAGAAGCTGATGACTTGGTTCTCCGGCGTATTATCTTCTCATAATATTGTGTTGGTCTTGTTTGGTACTCACCAGGCAGTTGGTCAGCATCGGAGCCGAAGAGAACACAGAGCCCCGTCTCGTAGTTGACAGCGCGACAGGTATCGTTGGCCTGGCACTGCTCAAGGCAGTCGGTCAACATAAGTGTGCCGGGGATGTCGTCTAGGATGTGAGACGGCGCCGAGAACACATATCTGTACAAACATAATATGATACTTTAATAAGCACATGATTGATGCACTCCCGGATTAAAATGGAAATAGTTAATTCAATGCGGTAAGCTTTTTAATCCGGTTAGTGCAATGTTACTCGAAGTACACTTTCCTAAGGCAGCTTATGAGCGAAGTCGGATCTTGATAACTTCACTTGTCGGCTAGTTACATTTACTTAATAATCTTAATTGCGTGCAATTATCGGTCACTCCCCCGCCTCTGTCGAGAGCAGAATTTATATCAGGGAAATTTATAAAAAATGAGTGTTTTCGCTTACCCGGTGACAAGTTCAAATCCGATCATCTCGGGGTCGCATTCTTCCAAGGAGTTTGCGGGTGCTGAAGGAGCTGACACTCCACTGGGAGCAGAAGGTGGGACACCTCCTGAAGCAGTCTCGGGCACGGCGGCGGCGGATGGCACTTCAGCTTCAATTGGCTCAGATGGCTCTTCGGAAACAGGATCTTCTTGATCAGGTGGCGGTGCTCCTGGATTCTGATAACCTTCTGGAGCAGCCACTACGGCTGGCTCCGGTGACCCTGATTCTATGGCAAGATTGTCTTGAGGTGGCGCGTCAGCTGCTGATCTTAAAGTCCCTTCGAACTTTTTTGCAGCTTCGGCTGCGTAAGCCACTAACACTATACTGAGCAGCAACCGCATTGTACTCTCTGAGAGGGGCCGTGGCAACATTCGTTATCTGTAACAAAAGAAAAGTGTTGGTTAAAAAACTTTTATGGCAATTTAAAAGTACGTAATTGCATGGGAAGCTCTAGAATTATCGTATATAAAGTCGTTCAGCTTATGCACGCAACCATTCTTCGTAGATAGGGTAAATCGTTCAATATCTTACGGCCATATCGAGCATCGTTTGCCGTAACCATCGATGAGATGTGTTCTATTGATACGTACTTGTATACAATTTGTGGACTTAGTACGACAACTGAACCCGTGCCTCAGACCATATTGGAAACGATATGAAATATCGCTTTTACCGATAGATACATTCGATATTATCTATAAATTCCATTCAATAATGCCTGTTATTTATGTCTAGATATAGTGAGCCTATGTTCTTACTACCTATGTGCTAGAAAATGCCGCTAAAAAGGGATTTAAAGTTCCTGAAGATTCGTTTTTATGGGTGTTTTATAGTCAAGAGGTCATCTGGCACTACATGTAAAAGCGTTCGGTTTGAAGCGATGCGCTCGAGAAAATAAAACGCGAAACAATTATGTTCGCTGTCTAAGGGCATTAGCTTGATGATTGCAGTATCTTTGCAATTAAGTTACAACAGCAGCGTACGTAACATAGGACACGTAGCTACACCACAGTGAACAGCGTTACAGGTATCATTACACAATCATAAATACTAGTCATAGTTTATTGAAAAATGCATGGTTAATGTGAGTCATGGGAAATTTTTTGATGCACTTTCATATGACAGTGTGAAAAAATGTTTATGGCACAGTTTTCAATTTGCGCACCTACTTTCAATTACTGTTTAAAGTAGTTCTACTTTTTACTCGACATCAAAAAGTGAGTCCCATAAAAATGGAAGTAAGAAAAGGCTGAAAAATGAGAATCTGTTCGCTTAGCGTAAACCTTTGCCTGTAGTACATTCACACCGGTCTATGTTCGTGTTCATAAAATTATCTTCATCATTTGCAGCATCATGTAAAGAAATGATGGAAGTGGTTACTACTTTACTAGTTATACCCATGTTGCACGCGCAATATTTGTAACGGTTATAATCTACTTACATTCACTCAACTGCTTCAACGGTATCACCACTTATTTATTTTTGTTCTTTTTGCGACAAAAAACGTAATGGATGCACCTAACTTCAAATAACGTCAGTGTACGTACGTTTAAGTAAAGTCATTGTCGTGTGAAACAACGCTAAACATTAACCCCGCAGTCTCAAGTCTAGCTAACATATTTTCCAGAAATTATAAACTGTATTAAACAAATTACAGACTTCTTCCAAGTGTGGACAACTAAGCTTAAACATTATGTCTTAAGCACCATAGAGCTCTTAATGGAATAGTATTCTTTTAACTTCTCGCTTTAAAGTGTATTTCCAAATGAAACGTGTGTATAATCTTTGAATAACAACCTCCGCTTTTATTCAGTTAGAGGTCTTTAACACGGATATCAAAGCAATTTTATACTAATAAACCGTCTACATGGATATTGTGGGAACAGATACGAAACGAGTTCTTGAAATTCGTTATAAACTTATGGCAATGTACCATTTATGTTCCAAATGTATTATTACATGATTATTTTTTTAATTGGATCCACATTTTATTGAAAAGTAATTATACAACGCGCTGGCTGGCAGCACGGTGCAAATCTGCGCATACGCACGCTTGAATGATACCGCCCAAGGAAACCTAATTCATTTCATGCGTCGTGTCTCGTGTCGCTCACGGCCTGATAGTAATTTGATCTGCTCGTCCATTATGGAAATTAAATTACTCGCCTATAAACGCTTACTTTGTCATACCGCTACATATTTTTTAATATTTATTTCCAAATGTAATATACAGATTTCCCTTCACACATTTGAATAAAATATGAATAAGCGCAAATTTAGAGACGTGACTCGAAAGCAAATACCATATCAGATATGACACTGTAAAAAATGATTTCGTGCTCAGTATCTAACAATTTCCTAGAATAAACATTACAACGGGGCGCAGGCTAGTCAAGGGTTATTTGTCATGGTCTTCACAGGCAAAGTTCAAACAGCAAAGTATTAATAAATAGGGACGGGCGTCGGCGTCAATAGCGCGAAATAACAGGAGTGGTTCGTGGTGAGTGTAGTAGTTCTCAGCCGCCTCGGCCGAAGCTTGATCGATTCCGATTTATGTAAAAAGCTTTCACACGTAACACTGTTATACAAACTTGTCAGTTCACCACGAATATAGTGAGGGAAATATAAAATAAAACATGGAGAAGATAAACCCCTGCGTGTAATATGGCCATCATTTATTTCAGGTAAGCACGTAAGATAAATGCGAAATGTCTCCCGAGTTCCATTCTTCGAAAGTAGGATAATAATTAATTACATTTATTCACAAACGGGGCTTAACAACTTTACGTATAAATAAATTTTGCTAGATAGTCTCTTCGTTCATATTCATTAAGATTTCAATGTTTCATGCATGTGTTTTTCCACGCCCTTCCTGCTTGCCCCGTCTCACCTAGAAAGTCGGCATTGCGGGCTAATAGCACAAAGCATGCGACAGTGTGTTCTGTATAACTAACTGAGTGCCATTTAGAAAGCTTTCAGTTAATACCTCTTACTCAAAAACTACAAATTAAGCCACGGGTACATCATCTGCCTAGCCTTTTCTAAACTATATTGGGGTCGGCTTCCAGTCATACCGAATTCAGCTGAATGCCGGTATTTATGCGGGGCAGCTGCCTACCAGACCTCCACTACCCAGTAACTGTGTGCCACGGTACTTTTGGCAAGACTGGTGTCAGATTTACTGATCAGTCACGGATATACGTCTTCACTAATTTTGCGCTGCGCTGTTACATTGCGATTGCAATGATAACCATTAATATTAACTTATAAAGATCTAGGTATGTTGTGTGATTAACATTGATCGCATCACATTTTCGAATATTGTTCTAGTATAGTTACCGGCACGTAGGTTGGAAAAGATGAGAAATTTGGCACTTAGTACTTTCCATATGCGGAAAATAGTCAAGTTATGAAAAGACAATATCACTTTTCATTCTGAATGTAGGTAAATATGTGTCGTTTCAAAGAACACGGAGGTTCCTCACAACAACGCGTTGACCCGTATACCTCCGGAGGTCGTGAGCCAGAAGCATAGCGTAGAGTGCAACTTTCGCCAAGTAGGTCGCACCTCTTACTACGAACCACTCGCAACACTACACACTCACAATTAACTTCACATGACTAAGATAATACTCAAATAACAGAAATTTAACCCACTCTATTCTTAGCATAAAAATACTTAAGATTAAATAAAGAAATTATAGCGGTAAGAGTTTTTATTCCACAAATAGAAAAGTTTGCAATAAAATTCTTGGACATTATTAAGATAAAATTTCTTTAAAAAATACAGGTGCAAAGATCGAGTGAAGCTGCATTCGTGACTTTTGATAAAAGGATGCATTTAAAATTCCTCTAAAAAATTGTCTGCAGTTTTTAAAGGTCATGTTTTGTGTCATTTGATTAAACTGCGGACAAAAACTACTGATAGAATTATAGTCTCTTCTATATAAAATCACGACACTTAAATGTCTGGGATATTTTTTCTACGGTTTTTGTGAAAATTTTCGAGAAAATATCCAAAAAGGAGCCAGGATTTGTAAAAAAGGCATTGTATCGGCAATTTAACGCTTTCATAAAGAATGTTACGTTTCTTATCATAAAAAGATAGTGATACAGTCGATAAATTGTCGCGACGGACATTGGCAGTGCGAATGTGCGGCCACGCTCGGTCGCAGCACCGATCAGATGGGGTCAGCGCATTCAATGAGCCGGATGCCTCCAACCTGCTATTTACGTTTCACCATACCAGTACCAGTTGGCACACTATGGGTAGCGTCTTCGTTTTCTTGTACGCTTTACAAGTGATACGCCTATATAAGTAATCTGTCGCACCGATCTTTGCTATAGCTACAAGTAGGTTCGACTTAAAAGGAAACTACGATTGTTGTTTTTTTACACTTGTTTTGTTGTTTTGTAATTTAATTAATGGAGCAAGTGATTGTGTTTGAATTATCTCGTTAATTAATACGTCCACTCATAATAGGATCTCTTGTTTGCATCTGAACGGGCATGTTTATTAGAATGGCTAATTTATTCATAAATAGTATAAAGAAATACTTGTTAAACATAAGCACTGCTAAAGAATGAAAAGGCAAAAGGTGATATCTTATCAATCGAAGGTAAAAAAAAAAAAAAACATCTCCAAAGAAAACCGCAGTAGATGAGCTTTAAATAAAAATTATATTTCTCGGTAGCATGATGTTTATTCAACTTAAATAACGTCTGAAATTTGTGATATTCATAAATTTTACAATCTACATAAACGTCGGGCGTTGATCCAGAGCTACTGGGCATTTAATCTGTAGAATTATATCTCGGTAGTCAATCTTATCTGCACTTGTATGCAGCTTTAAATAGGTTTATTAAAAGATTTAACGCTTAAACCAATTGTAAGTCAATTCAATGTTTTGTAAACGAAGAGTGAACTATCAGCGAGTGAAATATATTTATAACTCCTAAAATACTATGTTGCTGGAAAACTAACGAAGCCAATTTATTTAAAGGCACAAGTAATGGAACTATTAAAATTGGAAGAGATTAGCAAATATTTCTCAAGAACTTGTTACTTACTAGTTAATTGTAATATATTATTAATTTATTAAATACTACATTCTAATTTCAGCGAGAGTTTATGAATCGTAAAATTCAAACGCTAGCTTTTATATCGCAATATGCAACGCAAGTAAGCAACATAGTTGATAATATGTTCCACGTAGTTCGCATAGCTTATCTTCGTAGCGGTAATAAAAGCGGACTCCCGTTAAAGCTAATTACAGAAGCTATTTGAATATATCTTCGACGCCAGTGCGCGATATAGACTGACGTGCCCGTCAGAACACAATGGGGAAGCTGAACGGCTTAATCCGCTTGTCTGTAAACTATTAGGCGTGTCTAAGTTCAGCCATTAGCATCGCTAAGAGAACGTTCCGCGGATTTACATTGAATGAAATTGTAATTTGCTGTGTGTCTCTCTAATGGGGTGGCGGTTTCCTTATGTGCCGCGGCTGACGGTCGGGATTGTGACGCGCCGCCCTTAGAAGGCGCCAGTCCTCGACCGGGCGTCAATGTCGCTCATTGTTCAATGCCTATGTTTGAAACGAAACACGTCCGAGACATATAAATGACCTTATACGTACGCAGTTTTAACCAAACAACTAATTTTATAGCACGGTATAACAGACTATCAAAGAAAGATCTTTTTTCTCGTCATAAAACGATCTATTTTTATACGAACTCCAAGAATAACTTCTCTCCGTAAGGTTACATTGTAAGAAGAAACCAGAGTCGTTATATCTTATCTATCAACTTAACACCAAGAAAGTCAAAGGAACATTTATTTCTTGAAATTAGTTCCTCTCCTTTTCTATAATAAATAATAATATGCGTGAAATGAATGACCCTCAGGCAACATTAGACACGCAGAGGGGTTGTTTATAAATAAAACAATGATGTAGGCACTCAAGTCAATTTGTATTAGTCGTAACGACAAACTAGCGATAATTTACAATGAACTTTTACTCCTTTAGGCAACGCACTGGCTCTAATGATTACACGTGCATGGCAGGCAAATGAATAACTAGCAGATAATCTGACTCACGGTTGCGAAATTTATTAACTCGCTGAAGACAGCAATGAACATTTTTTATTATGCCTCTACTGTATATTTATGTACACAATGCTGAAATAAACTGTCTGGCGCCATTTATTTGTTCTTTCCATCGTTTTGTCTTCGAACTACTGGAACAAATAGGACGAACTCTGTGCTAACTCGGACTGACTTAAAAAGCTATATAATTTCGCGCAGAAATTAAATAAGTAGTCATGCAGTGTCGGTGTCATTATAAAATCAGGTTATTCAACGTCATGTCATCATTTGAATAACGTTACCGCGTAACTTCGCATGGCTGACGCCGCAACATACATAATTGGCCTATTACTTACTAAGGAACGTCCGAGTGGGCTGAACAATTTCCATTATAATAATTAAACATTAGAAACCATTAGCTCGCAAGGTAAACGTGTCTAAGTGAAGTAAGCGCGAAGCAAGGGTTCTATAAGGCAAATATGTATGAGATGTCCTCGTCAGAGAGGTTAGTGGGTTGATGGCCCGCGCCGGCTGCGGGTTGCCCGCGCGATTTACATTAATGAGGGAATCTCGATTTCTCTTGATCCCGATCAGTACATCGCACAACACTAACAGCTGCCTCCGCCTACGTGACTACACTTATCTTAGCAATAATGTTAATTCTAAATTTGTTCAATTAAGACATGAGAAACCAACATGCATACCTCCGTAATTCGTCTTTCTGTCGCAAATCGAAAGCTTGTTGTGTTTCAAAGACTCGAAAGCTCGTTAGCATATCTTTAATCAACTTGTAAATTGTTTGTCTTTACATATTCTAAATATTTTTCATTCATTTACTTTAATTGAAAAGCATTATTAAAGTTATCCTTAATGAATGGACACAATTTCAGTTTGATGATGAACACTACATCTTCATAGAATTACCCGTGCGCATACCCAGGGCATTTGACCGAACAACACTCGTTGAAAGTATTTGAAATATTGGACCACTTTCCATGATGTACCTAGCTTAGGGCTTCACATTCCAGTGGGCAGGTGGAAATTGCATCGTTTTATTATTCGTTACAACTCGTGGTCTTACAACGATTGTATGAGCTATTTAAATAAATAGATACGATTACTTGTAATAAAATTTCATCGAAAATATCCCATTTACATGAGCGTGGTACCAACGCTAGCAGTATTCGAGACTTTTGTGGTCGTAGTGCTATTATCAGTAATGAGTAAGTCCCTGATAATAAGACATCGTACAAGCTATCCAATTTCACATTACCAAACGCTTTGGTAGTGATATTATAAGCAACAATAACTGGTACCCGCTTTTACACTATGTTACGGAGTTCAAAAGTAGCTTTAAACAATAGCAAGAACGTGCAAGCTGAAAGGCAATATATCATGCTCACGCGAATCAAAAGTATAATACGTGTAATTTAAACACATCATGCGCTTACCTACATGATTTTCGAACAAACTTTTGTTTGAAAAAATCATTCGATCGTGTACGGAATGACTGTACTAATGATCAGTACTGTGTAAAACGTGCGATCTTAAAATAACGAACGTATAATCCCGCCTAGTTTTCTCCGCGATTAATCATGCTAACCCAATGAGCGACTAGATTCTAAATCCTATAATTTTGTAGCATTGTTCACGGCAGCGTGGACTCTAAGAAATCGGAAGTAGGTTTGCAGTGCGCTCGTTAGATCCGCGTCATCTTTGTTTGTACTGACTGTACGTAAACAATGAAAAATAAGGCTTAATAATTAGCATAATAAAGTTTATTTCGAGCTTCGTGTTGTTGCGGGTAAGGCGACCTTGTAATGTCGGCTATTAGATGAGAGTGCACTGCGGTCACCCGCGGTATTATCGACTGCGACATCGCAATTTGTTTCTATTTCTGCTCACACCATCTTTTGTGGTGTTGTATGCAATTACATACATCTCCCCTTGCCTTTGATTACTTTCGAGGTGGTTTCACTATTTTTTTATTGTCATTTATTTTTATAACTTAATGATACATTTGCTCAACCATTTCGCTTACTACATTGTACCTATACGTGCGTATTCACTGGCCATTAGGTACTACAACATATTTAATGTTTCTTAAGAATCGCGGTTGGTTTTTTAATAACATGTTATTTTTCGACACTGCCTGCCTATTATGTAATTACTTTGTTGTTACCTGCCATTCGATGTCTGAGCTTAAAATATTTCCATTGCCCTTCTTTTTTGTGTTTCTTAATTGCAAAGATCGTTATGTCGTCTAACTATAGAAATCGATGTAGACTTTAAAACGCCCGCTATTTTGAATATTTATCCCATCATCCCCTAATCGGCTTATATCCTAAATACACTTACAATATAAAACATCAATTGATCGAAAAACTTATTGTTTTTTCAATTAATAGAATTCAACTTCTAAAATAAAATGTGTCGGTACAGTCGGTACATTCAACATCGAAAGTGGACTTGTTACCAACTAGGGGCAGCACTTTAACTGTATTCTAGGCCTCTTGAATTTTCCTTATAATGTTTATTCCGGATACTGTGGTACTTTTACAAATAAAGTAGGTAAAGTATGTAGCCCATTCAGCACTCAGGTTCGACATCGCTCTCATTTTCTTACACAGAAATTCAATGTCAAAGCTTGATGATTTATTTTAGACATATACATGAAAATGCACTTTAAAAAATTTCAATTACTTTTCAATCAATAGTACCTACGCAGAAAAATTGAAATAGTAAAATTGTAGACCATTGATCAGCAAAGCAATAAAAACTTGACACAAAACTGTTACCAAGCTATCAGAAAGGCGTTTACGAATAGCAATAAACGATATGACGACTCGGAATGAAGCGATGCTGGCTCGATGCGGGAGCATTGAGTGGGCGATATCCCTTAGTTTACATGAAACGCTTTGGCTTGCATTCAATTTATTTAAACTCTGCATAGGACGATTCATCTGTTTGATAGCATCGATTTGAGCCATTAAAACTTACTTTATAGTCTATGTAAGCAGGAGGTGGTCAGTAAATTTTGTCTAATACAGGTTTGTGTCCTGTCACATCCATGTAGGGCTATGGCCGTATTCGCACCTGTTCCCCGGGCACCCACTCGACCGGTTTGATCCTTTCCCCTCATTTAACTATTCAACCTAGTGCCGTATTCTTTCTGTTTTGTAAATATTACTTTTGATCTTTTTATTTTTTTGCTAATATTATATTCAGTTTTTATTAAGTACAGTGAAAGCACACTTATTTATTAAAAAAAAATACTTTATCATCATTCGAATAGGTTGCGGTCTATTTCTCTCAGATTCTATCGTTTTATTCAATTTAGTAATTAAAGGTCGCAAAAAAGAAAAACTAATAAGTACAGCTATACTTTTTATTTTACAGACGTCAAAGAAATAAGTTTTTGATTGATATCTATCTCCGCTGTTGCGAGTTTTTGCTAGTGTACTGAGTACTAGGAGGTAATTCAAATTCGTATTTTGCTCTAAATGAAATAAAGCAATAAATGTTTATGATAGAAGAGACTGTAGCCGCGGCGGCGCCGCGGGCTGCTCGGTGCTAAAGCTCTAGCGCACACATTAAGCCAGCACATTCGTCGGTTCCTTTTATTTTCAGACATCTGATATAAATTTGTAAATACATTTCATATCGAGAAATTATTTATTTATACCGACGTCCATTACATATGTCTCGTTGATTTAATTATGTGTAACATTAAAGCATTGACTGGCATGTCAATTGCGACACGTTTCCAGAACCCGTATGTGACATACAAGTGCAGACTAAACGATCTTTCAAAGCGACGTTGTAAAGCATCACACTGGTGTGTCGATCGAACATTTATTGCCTCTAATGGTTTTATATGGCGTCTCTCATAAAATCACAGTACAGTTGTCATTCTGCATCTTACTACCTCGTACAGTCGGTGATAGCAATTAACTGACCCCCCTAAAAATTACTCGATTTTACACCCTATGCTCATAACATTAAACGTTATTCAATATGTATGAGTTAATCAGACTAACACTACTCGTTGAACAGAAACAATAAATAATTTTGATACGCAAACTTGAGCTTTAAGGGGTTGGTATTAGGTCATTTATTTATAACTTTTCACCTTTTTTAATAAGTGGGTAGTTAGACGCCAATATGCGTATTCAACAAAAACTGCTATAGATATGACATTAGGAATATGGGGTAGAAGAATAAATTGAACAAGATATTCTATGCACAAATAGCAGTGAATACGCGCGAACATTTTTACCTTGCCTTACTAAATTGCGAAAATCCACGCTTTTTTCCTTTTTATTAATTGTTATCAGTTTTGATAGTTTAATCATCATGTCTCAGTTGAGTGATTATTTAAAATACAAAATAATCTATTTGCATGAGGAGAATGTTGGTATTAAAGCGATTGCTAGGAAACTTAATATAGCGGTAAGTGTATTATTTTTTATGCTTAATTTATAATAATTATAGTTATTCCTTAATTCGTTAGTTTGCTTAAAAGCCGGTGAATGTAGAATAATAGACAATTAACTGTGTTTCATTATGAGTCTAATTTGAGATCATTTAAAGGTCTAATTTGATTTATATAATCTAATTTGATAAACGTATTTTTTCAAACTTAATCGATAAATTATGTTAACCTATTCGTTACTAAAATTATGCTTATTGTGTTGTTTCAGAGAAATACAGTCAGATTGTGGCTAAGACGTTTTAAAGAGACAGGGAATATTCAAAAAGATCGTCCTGGACCAAAACCTACTATACTCCTGTGTCAGAACGTCATCAAGCAATTGTTAGAAGGCATACTGAACACCCATTTTTGCCTACTCATTCAACTGCAAGTGGAAGTGATTGTTGTTGGAATATGGTGCGCGGTATGCGGGACCGCATGCAATAAGTAATAGAAAAAATGGTGCTCCACTTCGCTGTTAAAAGCATGAATGACTTGAGTAACCAGTGTTCTGAATGAATGACTTGTGTCAGTGTGTGTGTTAAATTAACTATTGTTATCATTTCTAACGAAGTATTTCGAATACCTAGTTTTTTGTCAAAACCTTATTTTATAACTAAAATAACTATTCACAAAACAAATTGATATATAGTATGTAGAACTTCAACGTATAATGCCGTTTTATTTAGTTAAATTATATTTAATGTGGTGATGTTATTGTTATGAAATAGAAATACATACCTATATTTCTAAATATTATAACATGCTGATTCACTACATTAAACTCAGTGCAGTTAACAACGTTATTAGTAAGCAGGTAAATATTATCATCTTCGTGTCGTCATCAATATCATTTATGTTATTCTTATAATATTTTTTTTATAAAATAAAATCGTTTTTAACATCATTTTGGTTTTTTATTTCTGTTTGTTTTTCTTTTTTGTTGTTGCTAAAGTTATAATTTATTATTTATAACTTAAAACAAATATACAAAACAGAAAAAAACGCGTCATTTACGTTGGGTACGAACTTACAACCACGATTTGTCAGCTCACTACAGTCACCACTAGACCACCCGAAACACATTTAACGTGGTCGAAATTACGTATTATATTACAAGTTGAAATAATATTCAAGATCATACCTACCTTAACACTGCGTATTAAAGATCAAATTCGAATAACTATTTTATTGATCGTAGACGTTGAACTAGTGGTTCTAGTTCGACAAGCTTACTGCTAATAAGCAAAAGGTTCAAATTCGTTTAATTTTTAGGGGGGTCAGTTAATTGCTATCACCGACTGTACCTAAAGGATTGATTGGCGCTTCACGACTGAGAACTGGAACTATTTATAGCATTATATTGAAATAAAATTTTCATTGGACCAATCCAATGGATGGTTTCATCGGTTGTTCGTGGATCTAGCTTTGAAAATGTTATGATTTGTTTAAAATTTGTTAAACACTCATGTGTGATATTTTCTATTAGCTGATATTTATAATACATTTTGTCGAATTCCTATCACGCAAATGATAGGGTCCGCTCGGCGGGCGTCATTGCGGCTTCGGTCGTGCGGTAACGGCATCATCAATCATCTGTAATTTGATTTCTATGCTCAATTATTGCGTTCGCGGAGGTCGAGGCGGCCGCACACTCCTCTTCCACGTACCCGTGCACTTCGTTCCCGAGATACGTACTACAAAATAACACAAATATCAGTAGCTAAGCTGTCTTTGAAAACTTATGCAGAAGCATACTTTGTAGAACACGAGTCAAAAACAGCAGTTGAATACAATCTAATACTGAATAAATTCTCTAGATAATTGAAACTAATGCAAAATAAAATTGCACGTGAAATGCCTGATAGTATCGTTTTTAAACTTTTTTGCCCGTCCGTTGTCATCAAATAAAAATTATTTTCTTTACACATTTTGTTTATTATTAATTAACCTTCTTTCGCGTCTGAACTACTTAAGTTTTGAAGTCTCAACAAGCAAAAAGCCAGTATCGTGTCTCGGGTAAAACACAATGGAGTGCCGTGACGCAGGCGCTAGACATGATAATCACAAGTAGCGCATGACAAGCGCGGCGCACGCGCGTCGGTCACGACGTCGCCGCTGCGTCTCCGCCCCGGGTGACACTACCGAGCCCGCGAGACTCGAGACTTACCGATACGCTCACACGCGGCGACCTTTCAGATAAACATCTTCATACCAACTCGCCAAACTAGGTAATATCACTTGTTTATGCCGCCATCTATCATGACGCCGTGACAGACGATGACGGGTGCACTGCTTACAACCGGCATCGAGAACACGTCCTCTTACTTAACAACATAGTAGGACAGCGCTAACGACATACTCATTGGCCGTGTTAAGTGCTACAATCATGCTTATTGCTGTTTTATAGTAGGGCGTTGGAGTGAATGGGTTGCACGTTAGTGAGCGCATGTTTGCCGGATGTTGATATATTTTGAGTTGCCTTGTAGTTGATGTTCAGTATCAGCGCGTTT
This sequence comes from Hecatera dysodea, assembly GCA_905332915.2. NCBI lineage: Eukaryota > Metazoa > Arthropoda > Insecta > Lepidoptera > Noctuidae > Hecatera > Hecatera dysodea. The sequence goes on along the minus strand of HG995298.1, from coordinate 11,798,530 downwards.
GAAGTTAACTGTCCGGCAAAGTGGTGCAATGTAACGGTAGGCAGCGCGCCGGGTTGCGCACGAGCACTCGCCGCGTCCGCGCCTGCGCCTGCGACGACCCTTTCACTCCTCATTATTCTCAGAATTCATCAATACGCAGGAGAATCGAACTCGTTACTATCATTTCTATTTATAAAATATGGAAGTCTTTAGATTCAAAGATACCCATAAAACCAAATGAAAAATCCAAATGAATGTATTCCAAGAAAATATAATATTACTTATGAACATAGGTAATATTAATTTTCTTGGAAAACATTGCGGAATACATGAAATACCAATATTTCATTGCATTTTGGAATGTATTCATGTACAGCAATGTTAACAAAACTCTTTGTCTCTAGAAGTGCTCGTAGGTAACAAAGTACTAACATAAATTATGTAAAACCAATTGAATTTTCTCTGCAAAACTGATAAATACTAGGTTAACATTAATTCTTTAAAAGCATGTAAACGGATATTAGTTAAGCAGAAAGGTAAAGACAAACAATGCAACATAAATAAAACGACATCATTAATATTCATATTGTTTAGGTTAATGCCAATGTTTCCAGTAAAAGTCTTGAAAATGTAAAAGTATTTACTACCTCCTGGTAATAGCCATTGTAAATTTCAAAGACTGTTCATTAATTTCTAAACGGATCATGATACTCAGTCGCGTTCTCCGTCAGAGCTGACTGTTACCAGTAATGAGAATTCATAGGGTATGCGTAAGAGCAACCGAGACTCTACCATATTGTGTGCATATTAGGACTGCAATAATGATGGAAATATCGATTTCATATTATCCGCATACGGCAGCCCGCGACCCGGTCTCGTAAATACAATCTAGTATCGCGTCAGTGATACATCCTTCGATACTGGATGAAATATGAATCAGTAAACCCTCAAGAGTTATGATGTATGATAATGAGGTATAGAAACGAATTGGATGCAAATTGGTATCCAAGTAATAGCCTAGGTGCAGTTAATCTTTGTATGGTAAGTACTGTACTTATGCTTTGGATGTGTATATTAATCTACATAAGTTATCAATCTTACTTTAGAGCTTTTTGACCTCTGTATTTTTATGATGATAAATGAATGTCTGGTGTATTAATGTTGATTCGCTGATTTTGTCTCTCGTTCAGAAATGTCGACCACAAGGAAATCACACAGCGCACCGTAATGACAGCAACACGTACGTGATAGATTCGATTTACAGGTTCGCTTCAATCTTCACAGCAGTAGGTGCGCGCGGAAAATTGCGTTGCGGCTTTACGGGTGTCCGCAGGATCGAATTCGCTATATTGATTGCGCACATACAAAACATCAAATACTTGATACAAATCTCGTTTTCACTTATCGGACTCGTTTGTGAAGTAATGATAGGTAACACCTCACTAGCTAGTGGGATTGAATCGCATTAGCGCGTGCTTACAATTTGTACAAGCAAGTTTAGTGTCGGCTATTGTGTTGCGGTATGCTAGTTAATTGTCATTGAACTTTAAGATTTATGACATAATGGTCTGTGTCTATAATTATTTTGATATAGATAGGTATCTGTTGATCGGGATGACATAAAATTAAACTATATCTACGAATGTATAGTTGTATTTCATGTTACATCTTGCAAGATATTACAAGTCAGCGCATAATCAACAGTTATAGTTATCAGCTATAGGTACTTCCACACATGTTATAAATAAACAACAAGTATGATTAATGATAGCTACTATAAAATTATGCATTGAATTCTCTTTCGGATGTTTTCAATTCTCGCCGATCATTACACAATAATGTTTCAGTTCGATTAAGGTGCATTTATCACTTATATTTCGCTGTCAGATTCAATTTAATCGCTATGGCGACAACCGTTAGTCTCGTAACTGGAATTAGGAAGTAGAATACATAATATATGTAGATGAAATCTGTGCATTCGTTCCCTGCTCGCGCGTCGAGGAACGCAATGATGAAATTACGTAAGACATCGGTAGTTACTAATTGGTAAGTGGACGCCACCTGGACTCTGCACATACCGGTCCAAGACTAACGGGCCTTTATTAAACTCGTTACCGAACAAATTCATAGACGAGGCAATAACGTTTTAAAAACATGTAATTATCGAATGGGCATCATAAATCAGAAGCCTGTCTTGAATAGATGACTTTGGTACTCAATACAAAGTGATTTAAATTAAGATGATGATAACTCCATTAAAGAATTCCCCATCGAGTTGTTTGGTGGTTCCGAAATTTAATGAGCCATTAAAATTGAATTCTGCTCGCTATAAAAATATTACGGAGGCGGCGTCTACATGCCATTCCTAATAAGTGATGTGTTCTTGATAAACCTGTCTTACATTCCCATCCTATTAGGAATTCTTATTTCTTTGTGCATGTCCTTACGTCTCTTTGGTATAAACAAATTACTTTTGAAGTTTAAATGCTAGAGATCATATTCTACCTTATATTGACCTAAAAATGCCTTTATCCCCCTGTAACACACATTTTTTTACGATTTCTTAAAATGTGAAAATAAATCAGTTTGAGATTGCCTGAAAGTGTACTTAAATAATACTAATTCAGTAATACCACAAAAAGGCCTAAGTTTCGCCAAAAAGTGCTATTATGCTCATAACAATATGTCGGTAGTTAGGTGTTAGCGCAAATGAATAATGACTTTCATTAGTAGCTTGTAATAAATTGTCCGTCGTAATATATATTTTATTTGTAACTTGTTCGTTTAAAATCTGTTTACACGCGCCCCGGTAATGAATGCGGACTTTTTACCACACGTAAGGAGGCACGGGTATTGACTTCGTGTCCGTAGTGGCATATTTATTACTAGCCTCGCGCGTTTTATGCTTTCGTAGTTCCACGCATCTATCTCGTCTAGTCTTCTTTTCTTTCCTTTATTAAATTTAAATTTGCTGCTGCACCTATTTCTTTTGAGTTGTTTATGAACAGGCTTAGACACGTGTTATGAACCTCGGGGTGCGCGTGAAATATGGATAGTATCTGTCAGTTTTATTGTTTCCTTAGCGGAGAAGCTTTTTCCGTAGTTTTGCAGTTACTAAGGTGGAATTAAAGCTAAGACTGGTAATGAAATTTGTAACTGTGGTAAAGTTTGGGCACGTTGAGCAGGCGGGTCGGCGTTTGTTCCAGGCGCTATTCTGAGCGCGCGGGTGTGCCTGCGCCGGCGGCGACCACGGCGCTGCCTCCGCCTCCCGCGCACGTTGCCATTGTTACTCCTCGCGGCTGCATCGCACCCGCACACGATACACCATGCACCACCAATTAAAACTTACTTTACGATCCTACTCTAAACTCTCTTCTAATGAAAATATTTTATACCACATAAATCCCATTGCAATACAGTACACGACCGTGCTTTATGATGGTAAGAACATTGTTCCGACTTGCATTCGTAATACAATTACATCCAGGAAATCACGATATTAGCTGCACGTTATTTTCAACTGTTTGAATTGATTTGCCTAACAGTATCTTTGGGTTTGCAGAGCGGCTATTGTGAGTTTCCATTGTGTGTCGTCGTCGTAGCTTATAAAAATGCTACCTTTATAAGAAGCCTCACTTTGTGATTGTCTCTGACGAATGCCCGTTATAGTTGGGCGCCGTCAACGGTCATACGTTTTGCACGCACCATGCAAATGTCCAGGCGCGAACTGCGGGCTATCTACGTCACATTAAGCTAATATGTAATTGATTGGTTCCCGGTGCACGGGAGCGGCGACACACTCCTGTCCCACTGATGGCGGATGCAAAAACACTAATGTTATAACGGGGAACCCGCTCTTCCGGCAAGCAATATGCCCCTAGGTGCTTATACCTACTCTTTTAACTCTTTACAAATTGAACGGCCGCTTTCAAACGAAGAGACAGCGCTCATGTGGCCTAAATTCATTCACTGCAATGTCGATACACCGACGAGACAGCTATATGTGCAAGCACGATATTAATCAACTTAAGAATTGTGACCTCCATTAGAGATAAAACCTCCGGAATGAGAACACTCGGACAAGTCGAAAAGTGTTAAAAGTGAACATTTAAAGTAGGACGAGATCACCAGATAATTATCGTATGCACTCGAGATAAACACAGACCGTTACACCGTCGCTGATCATTCAAGTGAAAACATTACCATTTACATTAAAAGCCTATCAATTATGTTTATATCTATTTATGCTGCGGACTGTCAATCACTTTGCTCGAGTGTTTAATTATAACCACCTACTAATAGCGATCACGCCTCTGACAAAAGCGCATTTGTGCTGCCCAAAAACAATTAACTGGCCACCTACATTTTAAAATACTTTTTTTACTTGAATGATTAATGTTACTAATACATAGCAATCAACGGCGGTGTGTATAGCTAAACACATCATTCATCTGATTGGGAGTAACGGTACACATTGTGTTATAAGGCTTTTACTTGGTTTTGTTTGCGCCCATTATTTTTGATGCTCTACAATTTAAACGGCGGAAGAGGTTCCGTTGCACGTGGGAGGCTCTCATTGAGGATTACCATTGTCTCATCGTTTCACAAATCTTTATCGCGTAAAGTTATCTTTTGGAAACAACCTGCAAGGTATTTAGGTAAGTATATTTAACTGACTCGGATAAAGCTGCCTTACTACTAACGAACGGTTAGTCCATTAGAGTAGTCTAGTGGTCTATTTGTATGTTGATTCATATTTATATTCCTTGTAAATCACTAGCTTCGTAATGGCACATTTAGATAAAATTTGTAAAGGGTCTATACACCAGTGTCACGTCATCTTGCCTACCGTTATCGGCGATTGATCGAACGTTTACGAGACTCGTTTAAGCACATCATTGCGCCATTCATCGTGATGCTGTATTATTACCCAATAAACTAGGCAAATGATTTTGTCGACCATATTGAATTCACTTGCCGCTGACCGACATACTTGACACTAATCTCTTAATGTTTACGTGTCTCGATGGTGAAGTGTAACAACCTGGTCGAATGTCCATACAAGTGTAATAGTGTTCTACAAGCACTTTACTCAGAACATTCTTTGCGAGAAGCTGGTCAGGTGTAAAAGTAAGAACGTTTTTATATTGTAGGTATCGCGATAGTTTACCGGAACAAGCTCGCACGTAATTTAAGTGGAGCGATGTATTGCGGCCGCACGATGAGACGCGAAACGATGTCGGCGCGCGAATCCCGTTGGGGCGGACGCCATTACCGCCCACCGCACCGCGCACGCGTAGAAAAACCGACCTCGGTATAAAGATGTCGCGCGCAGATAACATTGGATGGACACTTGACAACGCCGCCTCCGAGCCGACCTCGACGTGTTTATCTTTGGAATCGCGGCCTTACCGCGAATATCCAATTATGTTCACACAGATCCCGCCATGCGATCATATTTATTGTGCGGTGTATCCCGACAGCTTTGCATGCACAGCGCCGCACACCGCGGCGGACGCGGCGACATCGTAGGTTTCTAAACAACGCTCGTAAAACAAACAAGAACGTGAAAAGCTGTGAGTCGGCTACTTTTACACAAACCAGAAAAAATACGTTATGTACATTTTAATGCGACATTATAAGCACCGTTAACGAGTATGTTAAGACCAGTTTGATAATATCTGGATGCATACTTATGATGCATATCCCGGTTCGGTGAAAACTTTCGAAAGAATGGCCATTCTAGCTATCGTGTCGCATTTTGTTCAAATAGACTGCACATGTACGGTGTAAGTATCGCTCGTTTATCAAACACAAGCTTTAGCTACAAGTGTACGTCCTTGTACGTTTAGGATTTACAACCGTCGCGAATATAATCGGACAACCAAGAAGAAAAGCCCTTCCAATTCCAAAAAAAAAAACGTTTATCAAAATAAAACAATCTACCAATTAACTTGCGCGGTGTTTCGTTATCTATTACTCTCGTAACTACAGTCGAACAGTAATAAATAAATATCATGCCATCTCACATCTCAGTATCGTTAATGAAGTTAATTATTGTTTAGCACATAAAATAAAGAATTAGCGCAGTAGTGAAACTAATTGTTCAGTTAATGATCTAGCTGGCTCAACAGTGGGTGGTCCGCACTATATATTACGTGAGTCTTGAGTGCGCCTCAGCTAATGTCACTCCAGCTTTTCTCCCAGTATTATGTTTCTTAGAGATTGGCAATCAGCATAGCGATTACAAGTGCTGTAACTCTTCTGTCAACTTTGTCTTCCGTATGTATAATGACTTTACAATAACTGCCCCTTGCCTTATGCGGCCATGTTTGCTGTAACGGAGCATCTAACTTAGAAGGTAACGCACGATTTGCAGATATCACAAATACGACTAATAATGCATTAGCTCGGTGTATGTTAATTGAGGTAGACGGGAGCCATAACCGATCGCTGAACATTACCTACGAGTACTATCACATACCGTAAGAGCGCTAAAGGTAAAGCGCTATCGTGCGGCATATCTATACAGGTCGGTCGCTATCTATTGTCAATTAAAAGCCTCTGGCGGAGATCTCGACCGCCTTCTGCTTGTTCTATAGGATGCACACGATTGCTTCCCGATGCATACCCCACGCCTCAGGGTGGATATTGCTCGGACATTTCCTGTATTGTATACTTGTGTGCCTGCATTGAACTAATCTCTATTCTGATTGTTCTATAAATTAACATAAAATCTATTTTAGTTTAGATTTGAATCGTCTCTTGATTCTTGTTCAATCAGGAAACAATAAAGGCACATAGCGGCTGCTTTAAAATAGGTTTGCTTTATATTTTGCTGGCTTTACTCAAAGCTCCGCCTCTTTGATATAGTGGCTTAGCAATGACTTGTTATTTTGAAATTACTGCTATTCCCCTGAGTTATTGCTTTACTGCATTTACAATTGAATAAGTTTGTTACTGCTTCCTGCACATAGGCATACTAAAGATTATATCTACAAAGTACTTTAATACTTCCGCGTTCTTTTTGCATATATGTTCCTACTAAGCTAACGAGCTTTTAAAATTAAGTTGCGCACAAGACGATAACACTTGTTCTAAAAGGTACTGGGAGTGGATGTTTTATAGAAACGGGAGAAATGTGAATTCTGATTTCATTACTCGTCGGTGATGATTAGATCAAACTTCAGCATTATTGGCACACATTTTTCTTTTATGGGATGTTAAATCGAATTTTCTTTAATAACTATATAAACATCAAAGCCTTCGCTCCTCCAATTAAATAAACATTACAGTACGGTACAGTACATAAACTGGATAATATAGCTTCTGATCATAAAATTTCAAGCGATGATTACCTATTAAGATACGGTATTGCGGTGCGCAGGCGCTGGTCGAAGATTAACAGTGTCTAGGCGTTGGTAACGAGACTATCGTAATTGAATTAACACAAGAACGTCACGTGTAAGCTCGCGCACACTCTTACCATACGTCGGCAGCTGTCCGGACATGTCCCGCGCTTTAACACCCCATCCAGACGTAGACTGGCCTTCTCATTTTGTTCGGACTTTAAACTTAGGTATCGCCATTAATTTTTAGAAAAAAAAAAAAAAAAACTGACCTATAACGAAAAATATCAGCTTTGAAAGTCGATTGACCGCCATATTTTGTTTTGCTCACTCAGGACTTTTCATATTTTGTAATGGTAACCCTACTCGCGCTAGAAGACCGCGCCGCCTGCACCGCGAAAGTGATTCCGTGATAATAAATCAGATATTAGACAACGGAGATAATTAAATTAGTACTAGCTTCATAATGAATTATCAATTTAGCGGTTAACAAGTTTCGTTACACTAACTGTCTTCTTCGATATCGTGTTAAAAACTTTAGGCAAGCTTTTATTGGCTAAACGAGTTTACGATGATGTATAGCGATAAACGTTGTTTAATTTTGGTTAATGAAATACAATACCACAACCAATTAATTTTTCTACTCGTGGTTTTCTTCATGGGCGTATTAAATAAACATTTACGTTAATAATTTTATCTCGAAAAGTACGACATCCCGGAAAGAATTTAAGAATTTTTTTAATGATTGTAAATGAAAAGTAATTGCTTGCTAAAGGAGCGAAATTCAAGTACCTACTACATACATGCATGCATTCATATGTGCACGCTATGTGGGACGCAGGTTTCAATGGAAGGCAAGTACGAGGTATTTTCACTGCTGTAAAACGGTAAAAAGTAACAGGATAATATACACACAAACCGGTTTATATAATTCGGAAATCGAGACACTGGCCAAACACTTTTAAGTTTTTTTAGATTCTTCCAGCAATGTTCGTATGTTCCTTGGAATTTAGAGCCCACCTGCATATTCTGAGAATGCCGCGATTACATTTTATTGGCAATTTATTTTGAATATTAAGTATTTGTGTACAATAATGTTGGGGAAATTGCTTCATTCTCGAATAAATAAAGTTGGATATAATGCTATCTAAAATCAAAAACTAATAAAGTGATTCACACAAGTTTTATATGACATTAATATGAACGGCGTATTAATTCGAGGTCATCATTAGGGCAGTTTTTTTATTTGTAAACGACGGTACCCCTTGTAGTCATCACGACGAATGGTTTCGTAACATCCGTATATTAATTCCGGTAATGGGCGCTGCATTAGTAAAGATACAAGCGTACTTACCGGACTGTATCGGCGAGTCATTTAGTAAGTAACACCAGAAAAACTAACTGTAAGTCTCTTTGCACTTCGGTGCCTCTGTTATTTCTTTTTGATATGTTTCTGGATAGTTTGACAGCATTATTACAAGTTGCCATGCAATAATATCTCAAACATTAACCGTTACAACCCAACTAAAACTATCCTAATCAGTACTAATAATATCAAATTGTATATTACATAAGTTTTTATTAAATATAAGGCTACACTAATTCTTATAATGGGTGCAATAATGGATAGTAGAACAATCTCTCGAGACGAAAGGTGTTATTTTCCTTACATTTGCTCTAAGTGCTTCCTCTACGGCTAATAAGACATAATGACGTGTTATTTCTGAAGATTCACGAATTCCGATCGTAGACGAGTATAGTACAGCGGGGTTACTAACCTTGCAGCTTCGCAACCGCTACCCGCTGTCCGCCACCACCGCGCGCCGCCGTGCTGCGATCAAAAGAAAAACGCCTGTTAATTACGCAGTTTACACATGAGTGTATCTCAATTATGACATGTTGGATTATAGACAGGTGACTGTAATGACACAGCTGCGCGCAGCATTCTGTGCGAGCGCGGGCACGCTCGTGATTCCATCATTCTGTTCAGGAACAGAGCAGGGCCGCTTCCCAGTATCGACTTGTAATTACGAACATTTTGCGCTAAAGAATTTCCCGGAATGCTGGCTGCACCCATAATTCTGTTGTCTATTTACATAAGTAAAGCCATTAGTTTTGAACTAGACCTTGCGCCACGGATGCGGCTGTTTACGACACGTCAGTGATGGTAATAGCAGATAACCGCGGCGTATTATGTAACACGTTTTGTAACAGATATTCGCCTGAATATAAAGTGCACATTACTTAGTGTTTATGTTACCTTAATGTGCTGAAACCATGTTTATTTAACGTTTTCTGTCGCACCTACAATGTTGTTAATTAAATTATTCAGGCTTTGTTTGTAGGATTGTCCCTTCAGTTATCCAGGAGGAGGTAAAGGTCTTATATAATTTATGCTAATGAAATAGTTATCTGTTTACCTTTGTAAATATTGAGGTAGTATTTGAAAATAGTGTTAACATAAACTAATTATGTTAACATTTTAGATACTATCCTAAATTTGAAATACATGGTCGGCATCGCTAAATACATATCTGTGGGCAATGAATTATGTAGAGTGCCGCTTACTGGATTCAAAGTTACTGGAAATTATTTAAATTCAACATAGTTTTGCCTGAGAAACCATTCCACTTGTTTGTCGGAACTCTTCACTTATGTATTCTGTAGCGATATGGGAGAGAATCGCCCGATTTAAATATTAACTGTATCTTCCTTGACCTGCAGTGGTACGATACATGAATTAAATTGTTCTTCGAAAGTTGACTATAAACTTCCTCTGCTTTTGTTCCAGAGTGATGTAAATATATTTTATATGCCACCTCGATTTTAAAGCAGCACATATTTGGTATGTAATTTAGTATCTTATAAATAGTCATAGAAATTCCGAGAAGTTAATATTTCCACAACAAACTCCAATTTGGTTACGACCATATTCGGTCTTGAGACATAATCATCTTGATTTATCGCTTCATAATAGCCCAACATACCTAAGTGTTTCCGATCTATATGTGTGGTTTGTTTCATATCGCAAAAAACTAAAGTATTCGAATATAATTATGACAAGGATTAAATAAACAGTGTACCTGTTTCCGCTTCAAGTCTAATTAAAGTACAGTAACCGATAGAAAAAACTGATTTATACACGTCACTTTGCATCGACCGCACGTCTTTTAAATGAAACACATGCCACTTATCTTATGCCAACTCAATTTTCTCAATCTGTTCCATTAATCAAATCTCAGCACCTCTACATACGTTACGTCAGTGGACTCTGGTCAGCGGCAGACTCATCACGGTCCCACGCTTGAGCAAGCCGGACGAATCGTATCGCTAGAAAAAGTTACCGATCAGTCAGAAGTAGTCTTGACTGATTCTAGTGATCATTGAACCTTAAACGGCACTTCGACTCCCATAGATTGTTTTATAGCTAAGTAAACACGCTTGACTGGCTTACAATCGCAATTTCACAGTCAAATAACAGAAATAGCCACACAAAACCAACCTACACGAAGAAACCGAGAGTACTTGCTAGTTTTTTCAACTCATCAAAAACCATTCCCAGTTGTCTTGGAACAAATACAATTATGTGAATTTACAGTTACAACAAAAAGTCGCAGGTTTTTATTTTGACGTAAACGATACTCTTTCTACTAACTAGGTGTACATATTCGATAACTTGTTGATTTATCGTACTAATGCATACATATGCAATGAAATAACGGTTCTACAGCATATATTGCTTTTATTAATCTAATGTCAATATAATCTGTAGAACTTTCAACAAGTAATTTCATCGCATTGACTTTACGACTCTTATTAGATGCATCATGTAATTTATAAAAAAACGTTGAGTAGAGGCAGAATTTCGCAATTTGTAATAATTGCGAAATTCTGCCTCTACTCAACGTTTTTTTATAATAGCAATCTGTTGTTTGAAAATTAAAGGAATATTAAATCATACGCTTCATCATTAAATTGAGACATCTCAAAATGGATGTCTCTCTTAATATCAAAGTGCAATGATATTTAACAAACAGTTTTTGTACCAATCTTTTTGTGGCTTTTTTAATCACATCTCAGCTTCGGTAGCAAATACTAACACTAGTTAAATATATATGTTTTTTGTCGACCAATGTGGTTATTTGTTTAGACAGACAAACCGATATGTATCAGCAGCACTTTTTTACCAAGCTAATAAATACATTTTTGCATCGTAACAGACGTTATTTTTAATTTGGCCTCATTATCGAGATCAATCGATGAATAATATTATAATAGTGTGATAGCAAAATGTTGTGTGTCATGAATCATGACACACAACATTTGCTGTAATTTTTAGAAGATTAATCATGACTCATGATTGATCTTCTGAAAATTACAGCTAACGTTTCATTTTGGTCGTTAGTTTGGTGTGAAGTATTAATTTCTGCAGTAGTTATTAAAGACTGAATTGTATGGAGTGACCGTTATGTTTGCTTAGTGGATGTTCAAGATATGATGCCGTTTAGTTTTGATTAGGTTGACGCATAAATTGTGGTGTTGCTCGTCAGCGTTGCGGTGTTCGTCACGTGAGAGGCACGGCGGCGGCGACACGGTTGGGTTGTGGCGCCCAGCGCCCTGCACGCCTGTGCACGCCAGCCGCACACCATTTGTCAATGTCGCACCAACGCTGTTCTCACGTGACTAACACTAGGAAGTATTTTTACTTCCATTACGTAAAAATCACTACTGAAGATGCCTCCGGCCAGCCATTGTAATCTAACGTAGTAAATTCACATTAGATAACGGCGATCGGACTAAGAACACGGATTGTTGCTCATGGATTCGTGCCCTTCTTATATCAGGGTTTAATCAGATGCATTCAATTCACGATTCCGCGTTGCTACCAGCACATACATATTCACATTAGTGCGTGCTTAAAATATTTACAACTGGTATAAGGCCTACTATCACTTGTTATATCAACAATTGTCTCCTTTTACCAATATCCTTTCGAAGTAAGTATTGGATGAAAGGAAGTCGGGTCAACAACCTGTAAATATTGACTCATACTCATCTCGGAAAGGCACGCGCCTAAACACACAGTCAGGCTGGTGCCATATGTTGCTTCTAGAGAAACAGCTTTGTTTTAGAATTTAGACAATATATTTTATTAGTCATTATTAGAACTTAACTGTTTACTGTATGATGGACTAAAACACTAGTGCAATACAAGAAGTTTAATATGTATTATAAAAATCTTTGTATGCCGTGTTGATCGCTACGTTAAATAAATAACAGTCACCTACATTCGCAATCTTCTAAGACGTACATTTATCGTTTAGTGCCGATTTGCTGAACAGTTATTGTCATAAATTGCGTGTGCGTGTAAGTGGACCGTGAAAAAAGAGGCAATGTTTTGATAACGGCTCAAAATTCGCAATTTAAAGCTTCGCAAATAACGAAAGCGAAAATCATCAAATGGCATGTTTTCACCGAAACAGTTTTACTACATGTGTTTCTGGATCCTGTTATGTATGAATTTCAATACATACATAACAAGAGAAAATATATACACAAGAGATACTTAGATTTTCCATACTTTTGGAGAAAAAAGGTAAGCGTGAGAAAACGCAGTAAACTTACAAATAATTAATCGGGTGCTACTAAAAGTGGTTCGCATTTGTGAATCGATAGATGGCATCGTCCTGATATGCACCTTCTTGACAGTCCCTTCGTCACCGCAGCACCCACGCACCGCAACCGTGTCGCCTACCCGAACATAAATATAGGCCGCAGTACTGAAAACTCAATAACTTGAAAACAACTAAACGGTCCTCAGTCCTCAAATCACTAGATGGTGTCGTTCATACAAAGCACGTTCAAAACAATAGAGAAATAAACCATGTTCCATTTTCCACCTCCGCCAAACACGACCTAAAACATTCTTCACTTCACCGAGAGATAGTTTACTTATCTAACTCGCGAGCTGTCCGTATATTGGACACTATACAATCTAAGAGACTTCAACTCGAATTATTTTTGAGGTGAACGAACGTAATGTAAAAAGACACCGTTGAATCCGAATATTTGTTTGGCAATGAGTTTTGTATAATTCGATTAAATTTCGTAAGTCGGCCGTCGACCTGCGCGGGCGCTGAGCACGACGCTATTTTGGAGCTATGTCTACGTGATGCCACGCATCTCTTACAGCCACCGTTCCACTGGACTGCATTACTATTGGTAGATTTCACAGTGATGGAAAACGTGATTGTGTCTCGAGCCATTCCGATTCAAAATTTCATGGAACGGTTTTGGCTCGATGACGATAATACGTAACTAAGAAATACCTTTATCGCTCCCACTGATGGCACTTACTTCGTGCCAGAAAGTTCTCAGTTGAAACCGTTAGCTAAATGAAAAATATTAATTGAATTAAGTTCGTAAATTCTGGTTCACAGTCGTCTATTCAAAGTGTCAGTTCACTTATTAAAGATTTCAGACATAAGAATTATGATGTCTGATGTCACAGTTTGCCATTCGCAATATTAAATTTAAATTATGTGACATCGAGCGATCATATCGGCAGTTGGCCATAAATCCGATCCTGACTTGAGAAAATTACATTGAGTTATTCGCTACAAGTTGGCCGGAAGACAAGCAACAAGAAGATGGCACAGGTGATGGAAATGTTAATTTTCAATTGTTTGCTTTGTTTAGAACTAATGTGTGGCTTAGCTGAATACTGGAGAGGTTTTTCAGGTAAATTCGTTAAACTTTTAAAAGAAGTAACGTTAGACGAAATAACCAAGAACAATGATTGCGAATTTTCACAGACTTTTTTAAGAAATGTCAATGAAAGCAAAAAAGAAAACATACCTAAATCAAAAAGTGAAAAAGTTACGGGTACTGCTAGAATCATCTTCAAAGCCAACCGTGAAATTTGCTACTTTGCTATTGAATTACTACGAATCGGAGTGACCGAAATGCTTTTTACAAATAAAACCACTTTTGTTCTTGTTCTTGACCTTGTAGCGTTACCATTAGCTCGTAACTTAGCAGACTCGCTGGCGGAAACGTAACGTAACTCATTGTTAGGGACTGACGGTAATTGTAATCGTTAGGGCTGGACGAAGCGATCAGCGATGTGAACAAGGTTATGGGGTTCTAATTGACAGATCACAACGACGGCAGCGGACACCGTAACCGCCTTTATCCAGGCTAACTGTACCACTACCGTACGACACGGACCGCCTGCCGCTTGCTCGTACCCACCACCGCAACGGGAAATGCCGGGCGTCGCTGTCCTCAACCACGTCAACCTTCTCTTTGTCGCCACACTCATTTCCTCCAGGAACCGCACTTAATAAAACCACAACAAACAAAAACTTTCGACTAATAAAAACTGGAACTCGACTCGGTTCGCCATTCCCACTGTAAGTACACTGCAGACGAGGTCAACTGCGGTGTACTGCGTCGACGTAAACTGTGATATCGTCACCTGGTCTCGCATGGCTTTCCATATTAAAAATTCCACCAGCAAACTGTTTCTGTGTCATCTCTATTCGAGATATTCGCCGTGTCGGTTGCTAAGTGAAACCGTCGCGAGAATCTTTTATTCTTCTTAATGCGAGCCGTTTCGGCTCTTGTTCGGGATCCTAGTGTGACAGCCATTATAATTCCGAGTGAATTTGGAAGTATACAAAGACGGCTTTGTACCCGGCATAAATATTTATGAGTAAGTGCCTGTTTTCTACACACGTGGGTCGGTGGATACGCACGATACCACCGGCCTAATTGGATGTCTGTAGGCGCAAATTTGTTTCACTCTGAGGGGAATTCCTTATTTGTGTCTGAAAGTAATTTATAATAGCGAAATTTTACTTCCTGGCCGATACGCCCTTGCATTTATAACGTCCTCGTTTATTTCTCCTCTTATTGACGCCACGAGTTAATTATTTAGCGGTTCACTTACGATTATATAAAGATAAATACATTGAAGATACTAATCCTACTTTCTCTTAACTAGTTTCTTGAGGCCACTATAAGAAAGTAAAACCCCGCTATGTTGGCGCGCGCCCCGTGTCCTGTTGACACACAAATTGCTATGATAAATTATTCTGGAATACCGAGTTCTATGACACTCATTTGTATTTTTAGAAAAGTTAATAGAAACAACGTAGTTGTAAATAACACTTTTAAAATGCTACATTCATAATTAAATTACAAATTTAAAATTGGGGTGTTTCTTGAAGGCTGTGAAAATTCTGTAAAATATTCAGCCAAGTTTTTAAAAGAGTTAACGTAAAAACAAGTAGATAAATGTCTTTGACACCTACCATGAACTACCTAGTTTCCATCGAAATATTTCATAAATAAAGCAGTTAAGGACGGAAACTGAAAATATCTGTTTAAATCAAAATGTTAGTTGGCCTGTAGTGACACCACGAATGACCTCAATCCTGTGTATCTAAGTATATGTTCTCGCATGCTCGTATATCTGGAACGCGGGAACGGTAGTGCGACTGTGGACGGTATGGCATCTTGCCCCGTCCTGCCCTGACACTTGGCCTCTGACAACTATACACTTGATATTATACCGCGCTAACCATATATCTTGCTTACCCGGAGTTATGGCTTCGCGTTTCTAATATATCACACAACTTTGATACTTCCGGTGACTTGAAATACTGATCTGAATATAAATAAGCAATGTCGGACAATCATACCATGACAAATTAAAAATACGCTTTATTTTATAAGTTTTGAACTCGATCAATATTTTATTCCATCGATTTAAGGGCGCATATTCCGAACGGCATTTCATACAAATTTTCAAGTCGTTATTTTCCGAAATGACTGAACCGATTTTAGTGAAACTTCAGACATATAAGCAGGTTACATAGGTCTAAAAAGTTAGTTAAACACATTTTCGAAATGTCTTATTTTAAAAAAGATAACTGGAAATTTATGTTTGTATGGAACATTTAAAATGGGTCTAATTTAACTGTTACACTATTTATCGAAAATGTTTTCAATTAACTTTTTAGACCTATGTATTCTGCTTACGTGTGTAAAGTTTCATTAAAATCGGTTTAGTCATTTCGGAAAATAACGACTTGAAAATTTGTATGAAATGCCGTTCGGAATATGCGCCCTTAATGTTGCGGTTCAATGATCTAACGTCTGCTATAGATTTCACGCTAAATCCTCAGGAGGTTACTGTTGCGTTTAAATTAATTCACCTGTATAACATTTTCTCTAAAAGTGTTGATGTTGGACTATGTTTACACATGGGTGAGAAAGAAAAATAGCTACAACTTAACAGTCTAGGATCAAACAAGGGATCACGTTGTCTCTTCGGCTGGGTACATGTTTGGCACACTTTCAGGAGGTCTTGGTTACAGCGGCGACGTCACGTTTCCCATGTTGGGAATAGTTTATTGAAGTCATGATGTGACCTTAACATTGTGTTTTACGATTGTCTCGTCACCGGTCCGCGCACTGACATTTCAATAGAGGAGGTGAGCACGGGTCGCGGCGTGACGCGCAGCACGACGCCCAGCCTGGCCCACCACCTACACTCCGCACCACCGTCTACTGTCAACACCATGCTTATTCCGCATGATTGCCGTTATTTATAAACACTGCTAGGTCCCCATCGAACACTTACCACACGTAAATCACTACTATCAGACGAACAAAGCTCTCTTCGATAAGTCCTGAGACATGGATACCATTTTCCAAATTGACATTCCAACGGCATGCGGCACTCCAGCAGAGCGGTATTAATTTTAACTTTATAGTTAAATTTCTAGAATTACCTACAGAAGCTTATCGGCGTCGGTGTTGACTTAAATTTGCATCTAGGTAGTATTTTCTCGTCGCCAGTTCGATAGTGTGTGCTCACGATTTAACGCTAGTATTAATGCATTATTCAGCGGGGTTTTCATTAGACTGTCGCTATCGGCGCGGGCGATCGCGCTCTCGTTAAAATGTACGGATGGCATGACGGGTGCTCGTATTGGACGGGCACGCGAGTCAACCCTATCGCGGCTCAAATTCAAATCACTGAAAAACATATTTGCAGTTTCGCATTTTCTGTCGCCTCGCTTCGTGACACACGTCAATCTATATTTGAATCCACCACTTGAAGTGGAGTAGACATTTTGCCAGCGCAAGTGCCGTTGTTTCATTTCAGCAGGCTCGATTCTGATTGCAGTCCGTAAATAAATAAGACTCCGCAGTACAAAACGTTAATTGAGCGCGCTATTAGACAAGCTGGAGCTTTCTAGATTATATCTTGCAACTTTTCAGTGTTCTTGTTTGAAAATTCTCAATGATTAAAGAGTTAAGTCAGCAATAAAAATGCATGCTCACAATGATTTAGTAGATATGTGCTCCTACAAATCGTACTTACATAAATGTTTTTCCTTAGCCGTTTATCTAAACTCACACATGTGGTTATCGCATCGAAATTCTTTGAACGCTTTGAAGAAATGCAATTAGCAAGGCGAAGAGGACTATTAACCGTGTAGCTCGACTAGTTTGAAAGAAACTGGTGCGTAAGGACAGGTTTAACAACCCCACACATGACACAAACTCGCGGATGTGGTATACTTTCGATATTAATGAGAACACATCCCGCATGCGTCGCCCTAAATAAATTACCACCTTCTGCAGTATCTGCACGTGCAACGAGAACAAATTCATTTTATGACACGTATATATCATGTGTGGTGACATTTTTCAATTAAAGTTTTAAAATTATGAGATTTCTTTTCCGTCTTTTTCTTCTGCTACACTTCATATATAATATGGTACTGAATATTTACAAAAAGTAGACTGATAAATCGCTTGTGCGTATATTTTATTTATTTCCAAGTGTCTGTGAGTTTTAATTGATGCTGGCGTCAGCTATTACTAGGAACCTTCACAGTCGAGCAAGCTCAATAATAACTGCGCTATGGTTTTAATTACCTTGTCAACGCGTAGTTTGAGCGATTTCAGTCGTCTGGGGCACCTGCAACAATCGAACACACATTCATTACTATTACATCAACCTATATGGATATGGCTTTACATGGTTAATGAATTTACACCATTATTCAATCGTAAATAGATTTAGAATTGAAAATATTCACAACGTATGTATGCAACCTCTTTGTACGTTGGCAGCTTGGTTCTCTGCATAAATAAAGTCATTTAGCGTTATCTCATTAAGCGGCTATGCAGCTATCTATGTCTGTAGCCTAAACTATAAATTGTACCGTGGCAGGTACATATTATGAACTTATATGGACTTCATTTACAGAATGCCCATTCAATTAACTGACGCTGTAACTTTATTGACATAATAGTTTAGATTTGCCATAGGGCAACTGGATTATAGACCTCGAGCACGCATGTCCTTATCTAGATTTCTAGATGAGTCGGCGTTGGATAGTGTGCAAGTTCACGCCCAAGGCAAAGGTTTTGATGTATTTAACGTACATATTTGCATTTTGCGATTAAAGGCGATCACTATCATTTTTGTAGGCCACATCCGGACACATTGAGCATGAGTGCAAATGGGTACATTATTTTAGTTGCAAATTAATCTAGAAATCTTGAGGAGACAATAGGTCGTTTGCTGGCAAGCAGTGCGAGTATGAAGTGTGAACGTCCGCCGTGTGATGTCGGACGACGCGACACTGGTGTAAACAAAGCGCTACACTGACCGGGTTAACCTTGAATGGTAAATGTGTTCGGAGTTTCGCCGGGGAAAAATATGCCATTGATGCAGGCGGCGTGCGTGCGCCAGGTAACGGTCACCGCGAGCCGAATAAGTGGTTTAGCATCGTACGTGGAATGATAATGTTCAGAGCGAGACTTGTCACGCGATTGCACCGCCCTGTCACTGCCGCACGCATTCAGAGACCCACTTTCTAACCTCGTGTCCTTGAACCATAAGTGTGTTTACGCTGTATGCTTTGAATCGCTTATTTCCTCGTATCTCTGTACTGTACCTAAAACACTGCGCACCTTGTTATTACTTCCGGCAAAATGGGTATGTGATATGTGAACAAATTAAGCCAATTTATAACAGTGAATGGTTAGACAATAAAAGCGATAAGGCAATATTTCGTGTAGCCAATTACAGTAGGGTAAATGTCGATGTCGGTGTCTGGGAGCGAACAATGTGCCGCTAACGAGATACAGCGCAGCGCTCCACGCGGCACCGGTCCGTCAGGCCGTCGCTTGCCCAACACCTCAATTCGTTCTTTGTTTACGTTGGCATGGTACTTGCCCGCGGAGCCCGATCTCATCCCGAACGCAATAAAGCTCGGAGCAAACTCACGACTCTGCAATGTCTACTCTTTATCGCCTCCGCCGAATGCTGTACGATCTTAAACGTATTTTAATAACTTCCACCCGCCAGTCGCCGTAATGGGATCACCATGCAAATGCCTGTGCCCATGCTGTACCGTTACATACCGATACCGACGGTAACGAACCGCCCCGTGAAATAAAGAAAGGCAATAATCGCAAACGGGAAATCCGATCACGCCGAGGGCGCCCAGCGGCGGCGGGACAGGTTCCACGGGGCGCATCCAGTCTAACGCTACAACTATGTAAAGTCTAATGCTTGCACCACACCAACAACATCACATCGGACAAGTATAGCAGAGTACCCCGCGGTTCAACGTCAAAAAACTTGAATGAGTCGAAGAAAGTGCCCTTGCAAGTTCCTGTATTCGATCCTATCTTTGATCGAATGAGGTAAGTTGTTAGTGAACCTGACGTACCGAGTGTGGATTTGAAGTTCCCTTTCGTGATATGGCGAAGCGCTTTCCCTGTCGCAACTCTGCGCTCTGACACTTGCACTCTTCCTTTCTACATTACACTCACTAGTGGAACGATAATACCATTGCTATTAACTGTTACTACATTTGAACTAAACTACATGCAGTCGCTATTACAACCATTGTGAGAAATGAATTTCGATTTTAATTTGCATTACATTTCATATAACCGTACCGTGCAGACGCGATGCGAATGAACGAATAGAGCTACGGTAAACTTAATAATGGGTATTTAACATTATAATTAGAGGGTACTTTTTTCTTCGTCGCTATGTAATTAAATCCTTTGAGTGCTGCCGAACGATGTCATCTTTTTGAATAAGTTTTCAATTCAAAAGCCGCTTCATCATCTCTCCTTGCAAACTACTATTACAAAATAAGATTAACAATTTTCTCACGTCCGCATCGAGATCGAGTTAGGCGACGACAACCTCTGCAAAAAGTAAGTTGGAAATCTAATAGAGTTTGTGGCAAGCCGGTTATTTGTGTTATTTTTTAGTTTCGCTGACGCTCAGGAGAAATGCTATGTAACGCTAGCGAACGAAGACGAAGTAACCTGACATTACAGTAATAACGCCGAACCGCCCTTCTGTCATTATTCTGTACACTTTCCTCGGATAACTAAACATGGAACGCTTCTTATTTTTCAAGGGCATGTTCATTACAATTGCATTATAGTCTATGTTCATACTCTGCAGTAGGCAACCAACTTCTAAAAATAGCGCAATGGTTGTGCTAGTTAGGAATCATTTCTTGTCAGTCAAGGCACATAATTGCATACAAATGTAATTTTAATTAGCAACCGGATAGACAGCGTTAGCACCTGATAAAGTGGCACGGATTATGCTGGATGAAGACTTCCTTTGATTAAGATTTGTTATGAATGCGTCGACAGAGGCAGCGGTGCGTGACAGAACTGGTCTAACAGTAGGGATGAGGCCGTAGCGTGGTCAGCGCGTCATGCAAGATACCCTACGATTATAACATCTTTGATTACAACCTAGGATGCCACTACATCCTCATTATGCGAACATAATTGCGTTTAAAATCAGGTTATTTTAACTAAAATTACATATTAACACGTCACCCTATGTTTTCACTGTAAAAAGCGTGCGTAACAACATTCCAAGAGATGATACTACTTGTATAATACTTAACAAACTTTATTAGAATTTAATAAAGACATGAAATGTTCACGGATACTTCAAACAGTTCAGAAAGAACTGCTTTACAAACACGGTACGGGGCAAGTTATTGAACACCATTAGTATTCCTTGTTAGTGTCATGTTATAAATATGATGTCATAAAAGAAAATGATCACTTGATTGGTGCGGAAGAAGAATATCTTCCAGTGTTTATGTTTATATCGAACAGCTATAGAAAAACTTTCAGTTACTGTAGCCTGTAATATAATTATGTAAATAAAATATTAAAAAAAGGAAACTTGACTCTGGGCTTCGACAGCAGTAATAACTTGATATCTCTATACTGGCGGATGGCGGAGCTGCATGCCGCCTTATAAATGCATCATGTTTATGTTCATTATTGTATAAATTATGAATTTTACTTATGGATGTCATCAAAACTGTTGGCGGAGATGATAAAAATAGAAAGGGATCGTCGTTTATGTGAAATGCATATTTTATAGTTTTAATCATTTGTTATTAGTGACTGTAACGATCGGCGCATCCTTCCTTCGTATCCTTCGTATATTCTGCTTGGAGCTTTTATTAATTCCTTGCTACGACTGCTGAGGTGTTACGTAATTGCAAGAATGCGGCGGTATGTGGCTGGTGGACGTGTCGGCGTCGGCCGATGGACGGACGGTCCTGTCCGCATGTGAACCGTATTTATTGTAATTACGTCTCTCGGACGCTGACTCCTATCGATCGCTGCGACGGGAAAACGTCCGTATGAAACGATAACATCGGCCCGATCTATGCGGCATTCGCTGCATTCAAGTAATTACATCAAAGCTCTTCAAATTATATTCGCGAGTAACTTCTATTTACTTCTGAATGATTTTGATTATTCTGAGTATATAACTTCGAAACGGTTTAAGTGTCGAAAAAGCATTCCTTGGAAGTGGTTTCTATACTCCAAAGCAGTAATGAAGAATACAACAGTTGTTGTAAAATAACGTATTAAATGTAGTAGTTATAGAGGAGAATTGTCAAATCGTGACGATTTGGTTATACGCATGGATTTAGCCAACAAAGTAGTTGAGTAATCTACATATTTATCAGCCAGCATTAATTGGAGTGGCATTGGTAATAGTTTCCCGATTAATGCACGCGATCGTCCCTAGGTGGGTCCGTTTGCGTTATTTCGCGGTATCGCGCGCGCAATCGTAACCTCTTCCCACATAATTGGCGTGTGGGCGCGGCGGTGGTGGCGCGTTATCCCGATCGCCGCCCACCAGCGACGAGTGGACGCCCGATTAGATAGCTCGGCCCCCGACACCCCGACCCGGGAACACCTCCCGGCTGCCGCGCCGCAGCCCGGCCACCCGATTGCCGACGCACCCCGCTAACTGGGATCATCTCCTGACGCGATCGCGAAACTCATAAAGCAGTCTCGTTACGTACACACTTACACCGCACACGCAAGCAATTGTCAATAAACAGCAAATTTATTGCATTTGGTAGTTTGCACTTGATTCATTCTGTATAAAATAATAAACCAATCAGTCAGCGCAACGAGCTTTTCTACCTTCTATTTTTAACTTAGACCATTATCCTTAATAAGCTGGTGTATCTCACGAACGTTATGGGACAATAAGCCTCGCAGCTAATCCTTATAAGCGATAAGAAGTGGCACCGCTCGGCCGTTACGCAAGACGAGATGCTGAGCAGGCCAGAGCAGACGGTTCATTAATTACGTATTGTCGAAGCACTGGCCGTCGATCAAATCTAGTAAATCGTCCAAGAGATCTCACGATGTTCTTATTTCCGGCCGCGACGTGACCGCTACAGCCATGCAAGATTTTCTTGTAAGGCCATGGCTTATAAAATTTAATATATGTACTTGTACAGCGTAAATTAATCGGAAGCATCGATGATAGGCGTGCACGTTTATGCCGCCAGGATAAACACAGATAAACGCAAAGACCGTTAAGTTGATTTAGCACGTCGGTTCCGCCCCTCTTTGGTCTTACAAACAATTATTACAAGCTGATTTTATGTCGAGAAACTTTGCATTACTCATCACAAAAAAATTATAATTTAGAAATGAACTGCAATACCATTGGGAAAGCTTCGTCGTCGGAATTCTGCTGTCAAAAATTGCAGTGGATGACATCCTGGGCGGCTCTAGGATTCCATTCATAAATGCAAGGAATGATAATGATTTACGTCCAGTTCTTGAATTGCGCACCGCAGTTCTTTCTAAGAAGCTCCCTATAATTTAAACCCGGCTTGCTACTCAAACCACTCCAGACAAAATATGATTATACCTAATTCACTTTCTAGTTAGAGTAAGAAATGGAACAGGACAATAACATTTTTAAGGATATTAGGACGGTCTCATATGCTTCCTTTTGTTTAATGGTATTGGTATTGATTTAAGTACTGTACTACATGTCGTTCAATCACTTTGTCTTATTGAAGCCATGTTTGTCTTCATTGATGCTTAAGCTATGATCTCAACGTATCATGTTTGCTCAAGTCAAAATATCTCAGTGCAACATCGCACTCACTTATCAAGCGCAATATGGTTGACGTTAATTGACGAAATGCGAAGTGATAGTGTTTGCGACGGCTGATTTATACGCGCGCAAATGGCTACTCAATTTGCATTGGATCTATGTAAAGCGCCCACTCGAGCACTCGTTACCGCGATCGTCGCCGACTTCGACATACTGGCCACAGACTAATCGTCACGACTAAAACGAGGAATGCGTTATCTCATATTTTTAATGCCCACACTTCACCAAGTTTGCCATTGCACTGAAGATTTATCGGCTATTTCCCACACACACACACACCCGACATTCCCGATTCGTCAACATGTCAAAAGTTTTATATACAACTGAACACAAGTGGCGTTTGGTCAAGATTTTGATTTTCATACATTCATTCCCGATTCGTCAACATGTAAGAATGCCTATATTCATTCCCGTTTAGTCAACCTTTTGTTTGGAAAGTACAATCAGGAGTAAAAGGAAATGACTCCGTTCATGTTATATCTACTTCCTAGCTTCCGCCCGCGGCTTTGCTCGCGTCAAAAGTGTTTTGATTTTCACTTTGCAGTTTTCTTGGGTATGTTCTCTAGATCGGTTTTGATTTTTTAGTAGCAGAATATTCATTCGTTGACAATAGAGCAATAGGTGTTTTGTTTTTTCAAAAAGCAAAAACAAAACGTACTGGCCATGATGTCTTCAAAAGAGATCAAATGTTTTTATCCAAATAGCCAATTATTTGTGAATGTCGTCGCCATTTCATCTTATACTTAAATATTTTCCGATACCATCATACATACCTAGATTCCTTATATTAATATTTGGGGTCCCGGTCCCAATCGGCTGGTATGACACCTTAATTAATTTATGCATTTAAACAAAAACTCAAAAGACCTTTTGCAATACCTACGTTTCCAAAGAATGGACTTTTTCAAGCATATCAGCTTTAAGCATAGCCTAAAAACCTGCCTAGAAATCCTGACAAGTCTGGGTCACTTTGTTTTCAAAACGAATACCTTTTCATAATTAGTATGTCGCAGCCTAGAACATGCATGTAACGCATATAATTTAGGAATTTATATACACTAAGAAAACAATATACCCACCTCTGGGAAAGTTGGATGACAAAAAGACCGTCAAAAAGGACTTGGTAACTTTTTTAGTTAACTGTACCGTAAAAAAACTAGTTTAAAAAAGGGTGACGAAACGGGAATGGATGTATGAAGATCAAAATCTTGACCAAACGCCATTTGTGTACAATTGTTTTTACAACTTCCGACATGTTGACGAATCGGGAATGTGTCATAATGGGAAGTAGCCGATTTATCGAATACAAACATTTGACATATTCCTAGTTTGAGTAATTAATACTCCTTTCTCAGATGATTAATCAGAACTTTCTAGATCCTGACCCACTACGCGAATAATCTGAACATGCAATATAAATGACTCAGATAGAGCCTAAACGTACAGAAATTCTGCATTTGTCATGACCACATTGGTTAAACGCAAACACTATTCTGCAAGTTGTAATTTAATGCTGTGATAGGAACCACTGTTCGGTGGCGGTTAACATGTTTCTGCAAAGGCTAGTACGGATGTAGGAAAATACGGCGTTAGATAAAATCGTGTACATTGTGTCCGCATGCACATTTACAGTTAGTAGCTCAAAACGCAAATAAAATTAACGAAAGACAGCAGTAAACGACCGCACAGACACATATCCATTGCGGTGTAAAATAGCGGCGCGCGCAGCAAATGACATTCCACATTCATACCACGCCAAATAAGTGCGGAACGTGGAACGGATTTGGGTCACACACTGCTTCTCGGTAATAGAAGGTGGAGTGTAAAGCTGTGGAGTTTCACCGCAAGTAATCTGACAGTCACATGAGAGCTCCTTGCTAATTTACGGAGCGTGCGTTTCGGGCTGCGGTCACGCGCCCGCCGACCGCAGCCGAATTCCGCTACTGGAACGTGCCGCCGCCGAAGACGAAAGCCATCGAATAACATCTAGCCAATATCTTGTAAGCTGTTGTACATGATTGTCAATTTCCCTGATATCTACAGTCTACCAGGAAATACTTTTTGTTTATTTTTATTTTTATCTTTGAGATTTCATTAAGATGTTACACATCAACTATTAAGATTATGCTGATTAGCTCGCCGTGGCGTCGTAGCTAACTACATATGTACGTATGTATTTTTCGTTTTATCATCGTCTTCACACGGCGTGTATACAATGCAACTCAACTAAACGATCTGTTGCGCATTCCGCGTTCTAATGAATGTGAGAAATGGCTCTAATAGGGATATGACGGTATTATGGATAATTTGATTCAAATTAAAAACAATAGTAAATGTTACAAGATTTCTTTCATTCTTTGCTGATTGCTAGTGAAATCTGTTTGATAAGTTAAGTAGCAATGTAATGGCCATGTAAAAAGTATATTGAATGATCATTGAATTATGTCTTACGACGTAACCATATCTAATATTTTCTGTAAGTATTCAATTTTTTTCTAGTCTTGTCATTACTATACATTTGTACGTATTCAATAGATCCCACAACCCCTTCATTGCAAGCACCATTAATTTCGCCGGCATGTAATTTTTCTGTTATTAGCAACACATTGTAATTACAAATTTGTGTAGTTTATACATATCAATTATAATTAGATCACATTTTTAATGGCACGTTCCGCTCCGTGATCAAGTAAATTAATAACGTCTGCATGTTCTGTGAAGATTCGTGTATGACATAATGAACTAGACGTTGAAGGGTAATTACTACTGCATTCATATTTTTACTCCGATCAATCTATAATTATACATCGTGTGGTTTAAAAGGTCAAAGTAATATTTAAAATAATTATTAAAAGTCACGGAATGGAGATATATACCTAAATATTTTAAATACGCACCGCAAAAAAATATAAAAGTGCGATGGCGCCATCGGTATTTCCTACAACAAAACGTATCGTAATGTAACTGTAGCGTCAGGCCTGGATAGTGCGGAGAAGAAGAAACAAAACATTAGCTGCGACTAGTCAATCAAGAGACACGCGAATGTCGCTTAGCATTGCATCTAGTTTCACTTACGGTGCACGCAGTTTTTCGTCGGGAACGCGATCGCGACCGCGATCGATAGCTCACATTGTGCTCGTCGCCGCCCGCGCTTGCATAATGTGTCAGTCGTGGGAGCGATACAGCGCCGCGCCGTTATGCGACGCACGCCACTGGTACCGTTCCATTAGTGATTTTATTAGACGATTCGCGTGTATCGCCCGTAATCAATTTGAGCACATTGCAGGCGGTGTAAGTCGCCCTACTTGCAACGTATTATAGAGCATAAAACGCTTTACAGCCACGTTCTCTATTTAAGCTCACACGGTGTTTCATTCCAGGCTAATGTAAAGCTTGCTGTGTATAATTTTGTTTTGTCTGCTTTATCTGGGACGCAACAGTATATCACGAATTTCGCAAATACATCGATGCATTGCCATGAGAAATGATTCTATCTATATTTCGATTTCCCATCCAAAAAAAGTGGTCCTGTTACTAGGCCCCAAGTCTGCTTTTTTTATAAATTTGTCATTCCAACACGTTCCCCTTGTCATTTTGCTAAAAGTTCTTAATCTGCTAAATTCATAATGGTCGAGCATTGGTCGGTCAATGGTCTCGTAATACTTTTTGATAACCGAGCTATTAAAAGCAATGAAGTTCTAATGGTAGGTCACTGATCAAATGAACAATCAAAATGTCAGCAGATTACCGCATACGTCTGTCATTCATTTGTCATTAATGTACGAGATTACCATTCTATGCCATTTCTTTTAATGGAATGTCAGTGGTTGACCATTAGAAAGTCATAGTGAAGCTTTTATATTAGTCGATTACCAAACTTCATAGATTACCAAACTATCAAAATCAATGATAGATCATTCTGACACTATTGTAATAGCAGACTTGAGGCCCTAATGTATTATTGTTCCTAATGTCTGGTATCATCGTTCTCGATTTCACCGCAAGGGATCTTATTGATCCTTGAGATCACAGTTGAAAAGCTATAACTACGTTCAGCTTTTGATTTTAGTAGATACCGCACGGCTTTCTCGAAACTTTTCCCAAGAATGAAAACAAGGTAGAGTCACTAAGATTTATTTTAGAATTTCAATATTATTTTTTGGTTTTTGTTTGGGACGTCTTCTCGTTAAAATTGACCGCAAGCGTACAACGGTACTGACAGATTTTCAGTGTGGTTTATTTGGTCACTTTTCATCTATTCAGCGGCTGAAAGCATTGCCCTCATTTTTTGTCGTACACTAAAGTAGACTAAAGCCATAATGTTTCATTTTATAGTACGAACACGGAAACTGGTTTGCGGATTTTGGATAATTTATGAGAGTATCAATATTTGGGTACGGCGGCGCGGTATCTGTGTCGACGATGAGTCAGCGGTGACCGCTCACGCCCACGCCTATTGTTAGTCGCAAGCGCAGGTTCCCTCATTTGCATACCCATCTCACCATAAACAAACATACATGACATTATTTTTTCTCCAGTCGGATTTTACGATGTTGCCAAAATATTAGTTTCACTTCACAGTTATGCATTTCATTTATTTGTTTTTCGAACTATACTTTCTCATATTTATAACCGTGAGAGCCTAAAAACCATGACATAATTGAGTTCAGTTATTTTTATATTCCGTCACATTCTTGATATTTCGATTCGATACAAATAACTATAAAAAGTCTCAACACCTAAAATCGAATAGAAAATTGGAGTCGAATAACAGCGTCAATAATAGTAGATAAAAATAAATTAAGTTACGGGACACCTGTTAAAGGGGCCGTCAAAAGTGCACGCACCCGCACCGCGGCCGCGGGTCGTTCACCCCGACACGACGTAATTAAAATCCTTCATGGAAAGCACGCCTGATGGAATCCATCCTGACCTCGCGCACGACCGACTAGTACCGCCCTTTAAACGTTACTTTATAAATAGGAGCAACCCAGCTTCGTGTCCCTTCCACTGCTATGCGATACAGGAGCTACTAAAAAAATAACCTTAATTATTCCGCGGTTTTAAAAGCCTTAACTTTCGTTTTATTGACTTCTTGTGTACGTGTATTTAAAAATCTGACAGCTTTAGAACGCTCGCGGACTGTGTATGAATAGTAATTGCGAAGGTAAAAAAATATGAAGTTAAAAAAGCTTTTTTACAATTTTTAATTCACTTTGAGTCCAGTAACTACAGTTTTTCTATACTTGTAACGAACGATATTTGTTAGTCATGGTGGTCTATTTAGTTGATTTATTTACCAATCAATTTGCCCTGAAGATACATCTCGAAATTTATCACCAAATTAATAGCTGCGATAGGTTTTAAGATTCAATTAAGAATCTGTTCAATAAAACACTTGAATTTCACAATTAAATTATTTCTGAGTTAGTTATAATCAATAAACCTATCAAATTCTAAAACAAATTCTTATTTATTGCCCTTCATTCTCAGCATGAAGTTCACTTGAATTAAATTGGAATATTGAAATTGAATTGCATTCATTAATTACATTCTACTACATCAATCAGAATTTAGTCAACAAAAAAAAAATTTCTACATAACGTGGTGTCTCCTCGTTCTCAAACTTTGTCAGTCATTTCAAAACTTAAATATAAAATTAAAATAAATTACTTGAATTAAATACATATACTATCAAATCTGCGATAAATATAAATTCACGTTCTCTCATGGC
Organism: Hecatera dysodea; assembly: GCA_905332915.2. NCBI lineage: Eukaryota > Metazoa > Arthropoda > Insecta > Lepidoptera > Noctuidae > Hecatera > Hecatera dysodea. The sequence continues at coordinate 11,768,937 of HG995298.1, read as the reverse complement.
TTGTTCTCTCCTCATTCTTAAACTCTGTTTCCCCAACTATAGAAAAGATTTCAGTGCTCACATATCGTAACTTTAAATGAATTGCAATAACTTTATAACACTATCTATTCTATTAAAATCTCTGTTACAAAACATAAATTCACATTCTCAATGGCATGTTCTCTCCTCATTCTTTAACTCTATTTCCTCAGTTTCTCCATACATTTTAGTATGCTATCTAAAATAATCAGGAAATCGGCTCGCGGTATCGCCTTGTGCCCAATAATCGATGTTGATGGCGTGTCGCGGGCTATGCGCGCGCGCAGTCACGAACTACTCGGTGGATCGCTGTTCTCACGTGACCCTCTTAATTATAATCTCAGAGCCCGCAATCGGGTCAACTCGATATGTTGATTTGTGCATCTAATTTGAGTATATAGATTTTAATTTTTGGTTAGATTTGAACATTTTGGTATTCTGGATATATTGCAAGTTCATACATTTCATTTTATTTAACGCTTATTTCATTTTATTTAACTGTAGCAACTGCATATTTCTTTTTTCAAATAAATAATATTATTTATTTGAAAAAAGAAATATGCAGTCTAGCTAGTAGCTTTGTTGAAACCACTACTTAATTCATCTAAAACTGTAATATGAAAAGATAATTTTTTGTTACTAAAATATAGTGCCGGCAAGAAGTCGACGGCATTACTATAACTTTCCCAATTTAAATCTTTTTTAGCACTGTTACGGAAATAAATTCAAAAGTCGGAAATTGTTTTAGGCAGAACTTTCTACACATTTTGATAAAACTCAACACTATTTTACGAGACACATAATCATACGGATTTTCTTAATTTATGGCTTTTCAAATGAATGCGAACGTCCATAAACTATGCGAGAACAGAAGTTTATGGGTTCGCTGCGACAGTTTACAAATTAAAGCTGTTTTCAAGCTCAAAGAAGTCCGCCAAACTTTAGTACCGTGGGCAGTTGTACGTTAGGTCGTAAGTTGTGGGTTCGTGATCCAATTCCACACAGTTGGTACCGGGGTACCAACATGACCTGAACCCCGGTCGTGCTCTCCGGATCGTTTGTTATACTTTTGCGGTTCGCCAACGCTACCAGTTGTTCCGTGTACAATTGCGGACCTAGATACCGTAGGTAGCTAGGTCCTTAATAATGTTCAAGTTCGTGGGAAAAATCTTGTTTTATTTTAGCTGCAGCTGAACATTTTGCAAAGATTTATGTTTGTTGGCATAAAAACTTCGTTATAACGCGTATAAGATTACTACAATTATATGGCGCGTATCACCAATTATCCACTTCGAATAGTTTACGTTATTAACTCGTTATTTATATTCATATTTTATATGTTCGTGTTCAGCTAACAATATCGTTTGTTAGCTCGTAACGATTATTCAGTCACTATTAAAATACATTAAGCACATAACATTAACTCAACGTAAGTGCCCTCTGTTCGCTAAATTGAAAGCCTATTACAGTGCCTTCGAAACCCTCTTTAAATATATTTGAAAACAAAATGTAGGCGTAGTTTAGTTATGGTCGCGCACAATACACATAAAGATTCAAGAATTGAATGTGCAAAGTAAATAGGCTATTTCAATGTGTATTAATACAATTATTCCTTTTGCATTGTAATTAAATTTTTAAATTCTACCCAAACTAATACGGTGAAATCGGTGATATTTGATTAATTGAGTAATTTGCATATAGTAATCATTAAAAAAGTTAGCACCTCTTCTGCGTCTCGCGTTGATGTCTTTTACTAGCGCTGATCGCAGAACTTTGAATATTTTCCGACTCATTTCGCCGCAAGTTACTCTATCTAATTTATTTGCTGTCTTTCTTCTTTCCAATTTAAAGTAACTTTCTAAGACAGCTTAAAGTATTTGTTAACTAGCTTTAATTCAGAAAAAAATAGCGCCATTTTAATCGTAAATCTCATTTGTTTTAACATAGCTTCGTTATTCATTTAAACGGCAATTAAATGTAATTTGCAAAAGTTTATGGCTAGAACTTAAAAACGATGGAATAAATGATAAATCTTCTCGCAAAGGGAGCTAAACGAAGCGACTCTAAATATAGCGCAGTGCCATTATTGCTATATGCGCATCGGAGCTTATCGCTCTATACACGATTGAAGACAAGCTCGCGCGCATGTGCGCAAAAACCTTCCTGTACATACCCTAACGGTACGCAATACACACTACTCATTTTTCTACGTTATCATCGATTTATTTCTCCAGTTTACGTTTCCTAGTAACGTTTTCAGTTCATCATCTTTTATTTTAACTTCCTGTATTTTCATGTTAGGTCAGGCTTTTGTAATATTAGCTTTTAGTAAAAAGTTGATTTGTTAGTTGATTGTTGCAAATATCATTAATAATAAATACACAAATAGGTATAAAACTATGCTAATTTCAAACTGTTGTCAATTATTTCATCAATGTCATTTTGTAAAACGTTTTCATAAAAAGTTTTAATTACAAGTTGTTGCAGTTGTATCCGCGGTTCCAGCGAACAACCACCATAAAATATTTAATAAACCAGTTTATTGAACAGGATCATCTGATTGCACTCAGTAGTCCAGGACTGCGAGCTTGGAAAAATATCTTCAACTACATTTTAAAATATTCTTTGCTTAAGGAAATGATTATTAATATTTATAATTAGGGACGTACCTTGCAAGGGCCACGGGAAGGATATGTGAGGGGTAAGCGTCACGTGAAATTATAGTTCAAACAAAATTCAACACGCAGTTCATGAACTTTTCACTGTTCGTATATCACAGGCGGTCGTACAGTCCTCGGGGTGAGCGCGCACGTTGGTCGCGAGTAGTGTCGCGGCCACTCTCGACGAGACACTGAACTTGCCAGAGTGCGCCCCAACGGTTATAACATAACACGTCTGACGTAACCTTAACCTTGCAAGAAGAAGAGGAACGAGCCGCCGAAGGACGGAGAGAGAGAGCGATAGTTTCGAGAGAAAGGGAGAGATGGCGGTCGCCGGACGCGCGGACGCCGCGGCCGCAGCGCGCCGCAGCCGCCGGCCGGCGGCCGGCCGCTGTCAGACCCCATCCTGCTTCCCATACGCTGCGCCGATCGTGTTTGTCTTTCACACTACTGTTTGATTATACGCATTTTAACAAATTGGGAAATTTATGACATTTCACTAAGCTATAACACCTCAAACACAAGGCTTTTAGTGTCTTGTGTTTGAAGTGAGGAAAGCGTTGATGGGCCCAAAAGTAAACAGACACACCTTCAAAATTAGACACGAATCGTGATGTTTGATGCTTTTGAATCATAATTACTTAAAGTGATGGGAACTAACTGTGATGAAGACATCCTATCATTCCATAATCGCCGCTTATTATCAAGGCCCACTTTGCAATTTACATAAAGAAAACAAGTCGTGCGTACATTAGCAACCGCATAGTTTGTGGATCACCCATGATACTAACAGTTTCTGTATATAATTGGGGCAACTGGAATTAATTCCTACCAACTTTTAGAAAAACCACATTCTAGTTCAAGGATTTTTTGCATTTAAACTCGTTGTGGTAAAAGGATTTAAGGAGATTAAGAAGAGGAGAGAAACTTTTAACGGGAAGATTAAAAATAACAGTAGCTTGACCCTGACAAGAACTGTAAAGCAACCTAGCAAATAAAATACTCGATGATCAAACATAACTTTCCAGCGATAGCAATAAAACAATCCGTTAATATGCCACCAAGACAGTATACCACGAATCTATTATTCATACTTGTCGATAACCAGGCAAGGATCAGTCGGTCAGATCTATCTACAGGCAAAGGTCCCCGAATCGAAACGGTAATCTGAATCACATTTCTATACTTAGTTAAGTAAGTAAGGGCACTAGTGCTACATATAGAAATATGCTTGATATTTCTATATGTAGCACTAGTGCCTTTGGAGTTGTCAGCTACAGGCAGGATTATTGCGCCACATAATAATAGTTATGGAGGTGAGCCACGGTTAGAAGACTAGTTTAGCATTTCCACGAATGTCTCATGTGAAATGTTATAAAGACAAAACGTAGCGTGTCTAATTATAAGAGACGTGCGAGTGAGTGCTTGCTGTAGTGTCCTTAGGCTGAATGAAGAAAATAGACTTATTAAGACATGTAACAGGCGCCTGTAATCTCTCAGTACGGTAGACCATTGTCAAAGATGTTTAGTTACTGACAAAAATATCAAACCCAAAATGAATCATTGCTTAAGTGAACGCTATGGGCTCGTTTAGTATTTATGCCCTAAAATGAATTGAAAAAGTCCGGCAACGCTGATATTGTATTAGATCCAAATCAGAACATTACAAAATTCCAATACTACTTTCACCAACTAGACGATCAAATTATGAACCACCCAACTAGTTCGATAACCACAAAAGCCATGAACACAAAACATGCGTAAATAGTAGCACTGAACCCATTTCTTATAGACCAGACCGCACATGATCCCATTTCCGTCAGCTGATTATACGAGTGCTATAACATAGTTGGTTAAAGGAAAGTCGATACTCTTCTATTCTAATGGATTAACCACTAGGATTGTAGAGTATCAACTTTCATTTAATCGCAAAGGCACGGCCAGACGATAAGCTGAAAGATTTCCTTTTTCATGTTTTAACGGTTTTGTAGCAATTAACGAAGCATTCAATTTTAGTTTCCACAAATGGTCACAGATGTCCATAGCTTATAAGGTTCCTCATAGTCACAGTGGAGGATCATAATTACCTCATATAGCAATTTGATATATAGTAGGTTTCTTCATTATTATTATAGAAAAGAAGAAAAGAAAAACCCTGAGATTACGTTCATAAATCCCATGGGAAGTGAAAAACTCCTCACGCCATGTAACTCTCAATCAAGATAGTATAAAATTTTATGACACTGAAATTATAAAAAAAGTGATTGCATAATAAAAGCTCTATTCTCAGTTTATTTATTCTTACATTACATTACTCATTTTTAAGGCAAGTTCTGTAACAGCGGCAGGTGAACAAACTAAGTGATATTCTCATAATCCGCTGTACCTTACATCCGGAGCTTCATGACTTACAATTCTTTTTCAATATATTAATATGTATAATAAAAATGAAGAATTTGTTTAGTTTGTTTGAACAAGCTGAGCTCTGGAACGACCAATCGGATTTACTATGAGCTATAACGGACCAGGAAAAAACGAGTTACGCGCGTACAAAGTCGCAGGCAAAAGCTATATCATATAATGAGTCCAATTGTTACTCAAATCTTCTACTCTCGTCTTCACATTCGTGAATGAAAATGTAAAAGAATTTCGCTTTCAAATGGAACAATTGCGACGTTTTGCCTAATGACATGTGCCGAAGAAAAGATTATGTCGACGAACTCTGCTTTCTAAGACTCTGTCTGAACTTGAAAATTGTATGTTTAAATTCATTATTTACTTTTCCCTTGACTTCAGTTTCTTTGATTTATTTTTTGGAATATGGCTTTCACTTAACAAAAGTGCTTTAGATAAAATGGATCCATTAAATTTAAAATATCGCTAAGTGCGGGATGTTTACACAAAACAACAACGACTTCTGCACCTATATGGAAATGTGTTTTATTCTATTTATTAAAGAAGAAGAGAAATATGATTGACTGGCATAACAACGCCCAGGCGCAAGTCAAATAATGGTCCTAGAAACACGTTTGAAATAAACGTTCCTTTTATGACTTTCCTAACTGCAGCTTAAGCGCAAATCTTATAACTACGCAAGCGTGGACGATAGAGAAGCTTTAATCATCATTTGAGTTTAAAAAAAAATATTTTGTTAATCTTATTATCATCTGCCTAGCCTTTTCCAACTATATTGGGCTCGGCTTCCAGTCAAATTCAGCTGAATGCCAGTTTTTTACTTGGACCGGCTGCCTACCAGACCACCGCAACGCATTAACTAAGTAACAGGGTACTTGTTGGCAAGACAGAATTTCATTTTATTTTTCTGGCTTCTTACAATACTTAACGACTGCCAAAAATCATCAAATGACAGCCGGGACGAACGTGTTATAACGTTTTCGAGGCACGGAGTGGTCTCGGTATGTTAAGACGGTCACCCATCCGCAGACCGACCTTGGCAAGCGTTGCTTAACCTTGGAGATCGACCCGCGTGGCTGTATATATGTATAGCCACGAGCTCCTCTGAGTTGATATTTTTAAATCTCCCCATATTGTATGTCTCAGAATAGTCAGTTTTGTCATATTGTTATTTATAGTCCATGTTAATGCTTTAAGGCGCGTCCCCGAGCAAAACGCAGCGGCAGCCGTTTTTTGTGTAGTTTTTAGGAGCCATCTTCTCATTATCCATTAGAAATATCAACAAATAAAAAATACATTAAATTTCTACATAATCTTGACTCCAAAATGGTAGTTTTATTTTTTTATTTTTAAGACGTAATGTTTAATTATAGAGTCGCAACGAAACGACAGAAATGAGAAATAATTATTTTTAATTTGCATCTCCTCGTAAAGTAACCATTATTTTGGTTTGCTACTTAAAGTAATGGATAGGTAATTTAATAATAAACATTTTGCTAGTTTTATTTTTTATTTAACTCGAAAATTTGATTTTATATAGATTTTACTGTCAAATCTGAGCGTAATCGCACCGAATCTTGCGGGTGCGGCGTAGAGGGAACGAATGCTCAAGGTTATTTGGTCAGGGTACCGCCTTAACCAAGTCGTTGTGAATGGAGCTTAAAGCCGGGTTATAGGTGAAAAGAGGAATATTCAACATCGAAAGCGATTGAGGTCGCAAAGCAAAGTTATCCTAAGATAGCCTCAAAAATTGTTGACATTAGTTAAGTAAAACGGTTTTCAAATATGGACATGGAACAAAAGTATGTCGGCAAGGTAGTTAAGGTAGCAAGTTAACACCCACACATGTGATTATGCCAATAAATCAGAGCGAGCCTACTTTTTTCAAAACCTCGCTTTGGAACGCTATATTTAGATAAACGTCTCAGATAACTTAGAGATGAGTAATCTAGATACTTACAAAGCGATTTAGTGTTGCATATTGTGATAAAGTCAACTTCATGTCACAGACCATTTGTCATTTGAAGTCGTCTACAACTCGTGGGTATTTAGCGAGCTGGGTTCATTGCGGTCTGTGTACCAATTGATGTGTTTCTACATGATCATTCTTTGTACCGTAATTCTTAACTCATAATCTTCATTAGTGCGGTCGATTCATCATGGTTTCACATCAATTCATCAAGTTTCCTCTTTGTCAATTATTACATCATAAAAGAATGTTCCCAAGACTATCTGTAGTTTTGTTATGCTTCACATCATATTTCCCGTCTGAGTGCCTATTACGCCCCGGGGTATGATGCTACTCACTCATTGGCCGATGATACGTATCTTATTGTTTATTGCCATATGCAATTTTACATGTTAGATAAGATAAATTCAAATAATTAAGAACTGCTATGAATATACATGCGTCGTGCTATAAATCTCTGGTTTAATGATACCGGAAGTCATACGCTATATATTTTAACTAGGTTTTGCCCGCGACTTCTTACGCACATATCCCGTGTTTTTCCTATCCCATAGAGATTTCTTAGGAAAGGCTTTCTACGACCAGTAGTTTCGGCTGTGCGTTGTCTGTCGCGACCGCAAGAGTTTTAAGTACAAATATGATGTGGTCCACAAAAAGTGAGGCTGAAATAGAAATGCAAGTTATTTGTGCCAACCTTGGGAAGAAAACTTTAACAACAAACCGATTACAATTTCAGTGTTTAATTTTCAGTCTTATATCTTTTAATACACATTCTTAGAACCTTAAATGTTAGTTATTGCTAAACAACTGTAAAATAACAGCTCTCAAACAAAATTATAGCTACATAGATTTATATTTTGAAAAACATATAAATCCTTCTAAACAGGCGTAAAACTAACAGTTAAATTAATACCATCGTATATATTTTGAAATAATTGTGTTTTACGTTATTATTATTAACTCTTAAGTTAATTAGTGGATCGTTTTTAACACACGTTTCCTCGTTGTGGCAATCAGTTGCTAGCGCCAACTGCTGTATAAAGTTCACTATTTCATGTTAGACACGCCTGTAGAGCCGATGCCGAGGTAATGTTTTACTCTCCGCTTTTATTCCCTTAATATTTCTCGTGGTAGCGTTGAAAGCATTTAAACCTGCAGCTCTAATAAAGTGCTTTATGCCATTCGAGACGGTTTTGATTAAGATAGGGTCGGTATTATGGTGGCTAGGTAGACCTTTATTATTTAAATATTTCGGTACAATATATTTAATTACTTACGCGTAGTATCCCCTTTTTAGTGCTGCCGTGACCCACACAAAAATAAAATAGTACATGTGCTGGTAGACTACCAGCACATGTACTATTTTATTTTTATTTTTTGCATTCTTTGTACCGTGTGTGTTTTCTGCACTAAATAAATTTTATTCTTTCTTTCTTTCTAAATAAGTAATGCAAAAACTTCAGAAAATAACTGCTTATATTTACAATCTAGTAAAAATATAAAAATAAATCTGTTATTTTTCGTAGATAAACAGAAAAGTTATGAAAACTCTTGAGCTTTGCAACCCTCTTCCTTGATTACCGCATAAAATCGCGACGATATGTTATTCGAATGGCGCGTTAGTAAAATTTAAATTGTGTCGTCTTCAATAAATTAGTCATCTGTTTTATCGATGTGTCATTAATATCTCCTTTTATGCTCGATTGTAAAAAAGCCATTCAAAGTCTCGAATATATTTGATTTGATGACATTGTAATAGTCGGTATTATTTATTTAAATGAACTGTCTTTTTTAATATATGATTTCCACTTATAAATATTACTCACCCAATGACGTTTTGCGTTAGAAATGAATTAAAATAATATAAATATATTGTTTAGTATGGCGGAAATGACATATTTTACAGCTATTGGCAGATTAGTTTTTACGTCTGACATACATATAAAACGAGTGTTAAAATATATATATATATATATATATATATATATATATATTAGTTTATTTAGATGGTAACCATTTTTAAAAGAAGAAAATATAACTTGGTCAACATATCGTACATAGTATTACTAACTACTGTAAGTAATACTAACTGATATAACCTACACTTAAGCGTAATGTACTTAACATCAAATATTTAAATATTTTTATGAACGTTATAAAACCGAAGACTTTTCTATTAGTTTGCAACATTGGCATCGTAGAATCCATGGAAGCAATAGGACACGTTTTAATGTGCATATAGTATAAATTGTTGCACCCTAACTGGTTGGATTGATTACAATGTAGACATTAATGCTCTATAATCATAACTAAAAACCTATCAGTTTTGTGGTGTAAAATGAAGTGTCCCTATTGAGTTGAACGGTGTACCAGGCTGTTACGCGAATTGTTACATCCCCGCAGAATCTTAACGTTATTATGTACTAGCTCAACAATGTTGCTACGTATTTGTTCCCATTGTACGGTGGCTCGTTTGCATAACAGCCTCCAAGAATCATGAAAATGTGAAATTCCTTATGAATTATGCTGTTACGACGCGGCTCGATATTGTACCATATCAATTTTCAATAAACATGGTCTTCATCTAAAATTTTATGGAACGCGTTCTTGTTCATAGTTTATCTATTAATGGGTCGAATTTGATAGATTTAATATGTAGTGGGCATTGTTAGCGCAAAACAAGGCTATTTGGAAATCCTTCGCTCAGCAAGTGGTCCTTTGCCATAGGATACAATACAATGATCCAGTTTATCACAAGTTGCCAACCTGTTATGTTGTTAACTGTATTAGTCGTTATCTCTGAACGATTAAACCATAAACAACATTGTTCAAAATATACTTAGAGCTTTCCGTAATAAAATATAGCATTCCATGCGTAATTCGGTATTGCCTTTTTCAATCGTTCAATATTCTCTAACGATCTTATATTCTGCATCAGACTCTTTAGGAACCAGTATTGACAACATTTTCAAAATTTACACCTCCAACATTTTGAGCAGGAACATATTCCCATAACTCTGCGACAATCTCACCGGTTCATCGGGTGTACAGTCCTGCTTTACATTTTGTGTTTGTTTAAAACATTTACAATCGTTCCACGGTCTGACAGTTAGAAATCTTTACCCAGAAACTCGTATTATTTATGAAACTCAATGCGAGCCTCTCGTATCCTTCACAGCTTTTTCTTGTCCTCATTTTCTTTTTAATTTATGCATACCTTTTCCTTGATGGAGTCTGTTTTCACACGCTCCGAGATTACGCCGAGTCCGATCTTAATCAACAGACGCAGATTTTTTATGACTGCTTTATGAACCAGGAAATATTCTAGGCTCTAAAGTATACGATATAAAATGTAAAACGCATCTTTTTATCTCAACTGTAATCATATACGACCGTTGAACAAAATGGAATACATTTCTTTGATGTCTAATTAATAATAAGTATACCTTTGATAAATTACTCCATTTAGAGGTCCATTTTAAATCGTTTTCGGTGTTCACGAGGTGTTTGAATACGAAACGTGGTTTAAATGCGTGTTCACATCAATCTTCCACTGTCCGGCCGGGGCATAATTACTTGTTAATTCAAGAAGAATTGATATTTGATAACTCGAATTATTTAATAGTTGCAATTGTTAAAATGATTTACTGTGGGTGTGCACCTACAGCAATTCGATTAAACAAATGTACGTGTACTTTTCATCAAATGACTTCTTCCGCTCTGGGCGGAGAGTAAGGGCGTGACAGTTCTGACTGACTAAAACTCATCCGTGTTCCTCCTTGCGCCCTTTGCGTTCCAGCGCCGCAGTAACAATTACGAACAAATTCCGCGAAGGTACTTGTACTTACCATTAGAATGGTAAAACGAACTGTGTAATAAAATGAGCTTAAAAGCTTTGTGAAGCACGTCTCCTTTCTAATGCCTATTATTGTAACCATCTATTCTATAATGGTTTACTACCATTCTACAAAAGAACAATTTATTCAATAAGGATGAAATCAATTTTCTTAAACACGTAACCAAGACACACAATGAGTAGCCGCATTTATTGCACCAATACTACACGTTATTGCAATGGTATTATCGGCTATTAAAGTCGGTTTACGAGAACACGGCGAATATAGAAAATTTTACCGTGCGTAAGTTTAAACTCTTTCAACGACTGTACTAGTACCTTACATTAGTTTAAAGTACTATAATGATTTCTTGTAATAACATATTCTAATAGAGGTGACCGGAGGGCGGTTTTAGAGTTGAGAATTTGAATTCAATCATGTGTCAAGCCCTGCTTTTATGCCAATCTCCTTAAATAAATCAATAAAGTTTGTCAAGTGTTCACGCTACAGTAGAGGTTGACAGTACTTAAATTCGATTTATTCAAATCGTAATTCAGCACTTGTAGGTAAATCAGTAATATTTGTGATGATACGATCACAAAAAACCTCTCAGTAAAATAAATAGTTTGAGTCAATATATCGGGACAGGTCTGCAAAAAAAGTAAAGGTTATGTCCGTTAGAGTTCCGACACATTACTGACACCTGTAATTTGTAGTTTATACAAAAAAGTCTTGGAATAATTTATTCTCAACTTTCGTTTTCAACCTAGAAAAGACGGGCGTGTTTTCATAGACAATATAATAGACTCACTACTGTTTGCAATCCGCTTTTCCCGTCAAATAGATTAGAAAATCTAACTTTGATGACTGTAGTCTCCGTACATTATTATTATTAGTTTAACTCATCGATGGTTTATTGCTAAAACAATGAGTAAGGTACTGAAGCCGACCTATTCAGTACAAAACTCATCTGAAACTCGCCGCAGATTATAGAAATTATGACAATAGCTTTGAACGCTCGCATTACATTTAATATCTTACATAATTACTTCAGTTGTCTTTCATAATAGCTTTTGCTCGGCGCCCGTCCTCATGGGAGAAGGAACGGCAAAGTAGGCATCATGTTCCCTGTTAAATGCAATTATTGTTGTTCAGCTCAATTTTCCTATGAATTTCTTTGAATAGTTTACGTCCAATATAGTTTACTTCCACTTGGAGAGTTTACGAATATTTATCTGTCAAAACTTACTCGTATTGACGCTTGTCGAAATACGAGAATTGCTTTGTCTAGCAAAATAGATAGCGACCGTGTGAACATGAAGTTGTATTTCGAATTGTCGATGTCAATCAAAGATATTGACTAAGGAGTCTCGAATGCATTTGTATGCTTCTCGTTTTTGAGTCCAACTGAGCATTTCTTAAAGACTAAGTAGTGGGATTTATATCCTTAGGCTTCGTCGTTACAAATCAATCATTGTGCGAATACGCGATCGTCGCGTTAATTAAGTCACGTTAGTTAAGGCGCACTCTGTCGGTCCGACGGGTTTGCCGTAAAAATGAACGCGTCTATGGAGTATTCGACGATGCCATAGGTCTAAACAACATTATAAAAGCGATGTGAGTAGAGATCGGATAATCGGATGCACATGTTGCCTAAAGATAAGATGTGGGCTATTATGGAAAGCACTTTTTTAAAGAAAATGTCCCGCAATTCCGGGATCAACAAATATAACTGAAATCTTATCCGTGAAATGTAATAAAGCCGATTGGACACAACTGACAATTGCCTTGTTACGGTGTAATATGGTTGTTTTCCTTAATTTTACTAATCACAAAAAAGTATGTAAACATGCCGCAAGCTTACAGGTACTGACTTAAAATGGCGGTTTTTGCAGTAAATCGTATTAAGTGGTTCTACTGTATTAATTTTTGTTTTTTTTTTTATTTACGATTAGTTGTGCAATCCCGACATCCCGGTGATTTTATTTTTAGTAAAAATATTCTTAGTAACCGCCTCCATGATAGCCAAAAATTAACTTAAGGTATACATATGTATATGCATCCAATCTCTAGATATAAATGCCAATTCTATATTTTTTTAAGCATCGTTCGCATTCACATGTCATTCGCAATTTGTCAATAAATTATAAAAATTGAGGCATTTTTGACAAATTGCAATTGAGATGCGAATGTGATTATTGCTTAAAATTAGTATTATTGTCCCGATGTCGAAAAACCAAAATATAAAGGACTAACCACGTGACGTTCCATTACGAATAGACGTTTGTGCAATTTCTGACTTTTTGAGAAACGCTGTCGCTAATAGAATACCAATCGTTAAGAGCCTCTCATTTCACACACGAGTTTTAAATATATTAAAACTGCCTGAGGGTCAATTCTACTAATTATTAAGCAAAATTTACATTCGTAGTCTGTCAAAGACCCTAATTTTTCATACACTTTTGATGAATGAGATGCGAATACGAAAGTTGCACTCCGGTAACTTTGTCAGGAAGATCGTTAAAGAGAATGGAAATAAATTCTTCAGTGATTTAATGCCAGCATCTTTGGGCAGACATAGACGTACATTTATGTACAGCTATGTGCTAATTAAACTGTTTGTTTTCGTTCAATAATATATGACTCATCTAAACTACCCAATCGACAACTGTATTTTTTCATTGTTTTAGAGCGCGTTTATTGAGTCTTATAACTGCATAGCTTCAGACTTTTTGGTTACCGCCCTAAGTCCCTAACTAACAACTATTATAAATGTGATAGTTTGGATGGATGTATGGTTATTTTTTACGCGCCGTTAACGGCCGGCCAGAATTATGGAATGGTTCTGGGTGAAATTGGCACAGAGATAGACTATTGTCTGGAATAGCAAAGAGGCTAATTTTGTTCCCGGGAATATATTCCCTTGGGATAATTTCCTACGTTCATGCGGGTGATGACGCTGGCATAAGCCAGTTTTCAATAAAGTCATTAATAGAACCTAAGCTGACCAAATTACCGAACATCATTAATTTCCTTTCATGAAAGATCATTTGAAAGCAATAATTTTTACTTTTAGGGATGGTGAAAATCGTGGTCAGTACTAATCGTCATTCCGGCTTTGAAACTCGCCGGAAATGTGGCAGACGACGTCGTTTAATATCTCTCATTGCTTTAAAAAAATTATTTTGTATGATAACTGGTTTTACGACCTAAAACATCAACAGCTTCCAAGGCAAAATAAGGCCCTTTGTCCTTATTATCGGCAGTATCTCAATAGTAACTCATTTACAAAAAAATCTTGCCGATTTGGCAGAATATCATCTTTCACGGTATCCTACGTACATTGTATAGGATTCAATCATTGAAATTACTGTTACAGAATACAATATTTTCATTATCAGCTCATAATTGGCTAAATATGGCACATTAAATGAGGACCATAATTGGTATTCCCAAACATATTAAAATTTTATGTCTTCTTTATTGCGATGCTTTTTAAGTTCTTCTCTTATCGCAGACCCAATAGCAATTACTTCTTAATATGCACCAGTATTAGCTCTTACAGGAACGATTGCTTCAATAAATCCACGTTACTTACGACTGATTCGTAAAGCATAACTAGGATCTTATTTCCTCAGGCTGAACAAACAATTTCATAGTAGCAATCGACTCGCATATTTATGAATGACGGTAAATTGGCACGTAAACTATGAAGACATGAATTCGTTTTTCAAAGTGCCGCCGTGTCCTGTCGTGCTCCGGGGCAGTAAATCCTCCTCCAGTCAATAGTCACCCATTAGACTGATTATAATTAGCCAGCTGGTTCAAGCCTCAGGACGTACTCAACTTATGGCCACGAAACATTGTTTGTTTTAAAGATAAATTAATCTGTGTGTGCAGAAGCTGACTTTATAACACATATTAAATAATCTTGCAACATTTTATTTTACTGCACTTTTAAACTGTTATGTGCCATAAAAAATCATGTTAAGTATATCAGATAGTTGGTAATCAAGTCCTTTTAGAGACGGCTTATATTTCAATAAATTAATAACATTATTTTGTAATGAGGCCGCAAACGTAGGTGCCTGTATTCAGGAAATATGATTGTATGCACTTTCTGGCACAATTGGTATTTCTTACGCAGCCTGCTTTCAGATATTCTATGATCTAGTTTTCTTGTTAGTGCAAGGCTTCATTTTCCACCAACATAGTGAACTTAATGGTGGAAGCAATAGTGTCTTGTCATAAATTCTGTCCTTTTTATTTGTGCCGCCTCGTAAACCGAAGTAAATTGACATAATACAACTATTTATTTCAGAAGAGTATATTACCGTGAAAATCGCGGTGTGAGAGCTGGGACACAATTTAAATGCACATATTATTATTGCGCCCATTCTTATTTTACGACTATTGTCAACTTGCCAACTATATTTGTCGATAGACATCGACATACTAGTTTATATATGTAAATATATTTTTGTTCGTACAATACGCGTTTTAGAGGCAATTTTCACGGTATCTCTCTAGCACACTCGTTATATGCAGACATTTCAATAAAGGCATATTGTTAGCATAGTTGAATATCCACGAATCAGAAATAGAATCGTCATATTATAAAATTGTTGCTGTAAAGCTCACATCTAACTCATTATTACAATTTTATCATCATTGTGATCTACATTTTTTTAAATGTAACATCATCATCATCATTAACATCATTTTTAGACACTAGTAGGATGTTATTAACTTATTACCGTAAATATGGTAAAATTTATAGTAATTTAATCACGCTTCACGACATAAATATTTAGCGTGATTAAATTACTATAAATTTTACCATATTTACATATGGTAAAATTTATAGTAATTTAATCACGCTTCACGACATAAATATTTACTGTCTCAAAAGCTGACTCAGAGAATCCTGTTGAAAGTCTTCTTACTTGATACGACTGTGGAAACACATATCAGTTTCACTTTTCCCTCATCTATAAATGGTGATATTCGTATCACGATCGGGGTCGCGCGTGCTAACTGTCTCGACATGTGTGCAAAACTGATTTTCCCCGCTGGCTACTGAAAAATAATACTCTCTTTAACTATTGTACACTGTATTGAATGAAAATACCCCTTGGGGCTTCAAACAATTCTATTTTCTGCTCCTGCAATCAAAACTAAATCAGAAATATAAATTCGTCTCATAGCGCCAGTTGCTGAGATAATGATATCATGAACATATATATACCAGGCTCTTGAGATAGGTCGTTATAAGATAATTGATGCTATCGCCCTACGGTTGTTCTATTCACTAGTTGTACGGTGGTTATTCAAACAGTAGGAACTGAATGTGTAATAAACGACAGGAAGAGGGACTAAGCTTTACGAGCCAAGATGTATGTCCAGTTGGCAGTTAAAGCATTTTAACGGCATATTGCTTTAGAATTGAAATTAAAGCGGCGGATATTAGTCGTGGCTGTTTAAGTATAGGAATTAATTAGTGGTGTTGTAGAATAATTTCTCATTAATTTCAACACGGGCGAATAGAAACCCCGCGCGGCATTTCCATGCTTTGTAAGTGGACGCATGAAGCTGCATTACCATTATGCAAACCATATATCACGCGGCCACTGTGCGCGGTGCTTTATGTTCGCGCCCGACCCGCACACATAGCCAACGAAAAATTTCAAACAAATTTTCTTGTAATTTGTATCTATTAGTCAGTCAGCCGACTCTTGCCTAGCTAATAGATATATTCTGTGTCAGAAAATAATATAAGTTAAAACTTAAAATATACATTCAATAAAAATGCATTTGCGCTTATAAGATTTTCACAATTCTACAGGTAGAAAAGGTGACTTTTGTGTTTGTGGAAAAATCAGTTGACTTTTGTTTGAACGTATTTCGTATTAAGTTGATAACAAAGTAAAAGTTTTCTACATTCATGAAAACCTTAACACCTTTTGAAATTTCCAATAAAATGAAAGCCACTATGTTATAAGCAGATTATTTTTAAACTGTCAATAAATAATGCACCTAAAATGTAATTTTATTAAGTCACGTATCCTGGCAAACAGCCATTAAAGACTGCTCGATTATTATCTACGTCAATAATCAATTCTGAACTTTATTGACAATTCCTTCAAAGCTCATTAGAAAATAAACGTGACAAATAATGTATATTATAGAAACATAACGCGCTTCGACGCTCTGAGACTTCCGCTCCATACATTTTAACGTAATCCGCTATCTTCCTTCATAAATTTATCATTTTATAGCTAATAATGCGCATCTTGTACCGTATCATACTCATTAATAAATGTCTTAATATACTTTTTTTCTCCTCAGGTAAGTTAAGCGTTTCTGAAGCAATATTAAATATCGACCGAGACCCACAATATTACGCCGCATGGCTTTCTCGTAAGTCTTCATCTTTTTTTCCATATTTGTATATTCGATTATCATTCAGTATTGAATTTGATTATAAGCTCACGTATGTTGACCCCTCCATAAGATTAAAGTAAGAAGGCTTAAAAGCTTACTATACTAATAAATATTAAAACTTAAAATACCGTATTTAACTGAGTCAACTCAAATCTATGTTGCATTCTTCGAAATAATTCAAGTTTCTAGTTAAATAAGACTATTACGGAATAAGCATTTATTAATGTCTTATATTAAGTCACAGCGTGCCTGACATCACGTGTACAAATTAATTACGCCATTTAAACGCTATAATAATAACGTCGCAACTCAAGTGCGCGGTTAATAGTTTGTCACGATTATAACGAGAGAGATACTATCCGGAGTGCGATATTAACCGACGGCTGCGTTTCTCACGCTGTGCATTACATTGAAGCTGCAGTGTATCAGTTCCTACGGGGGTACTTTTATCTGAGTAACGCGCACCGTTATACTTCGGACACTAACACACTGAGCTAGACAAATTCACTCCACTTTCCATTTTTCACAGGTCATTTTCTTGTACACTCAGACGATGCGAGTGCAGGTGGTTCGCGGAACAAGATGTAGAGCGCCAAGGCTGCCTTCCACATCACCCACTTTTTACTCGTTATAAAGCTTGTTGATATAAAATAAACCTTCACACGTCGTGTAACATAACATTCTGCGAAACTCTCGACAAACACTTGCCTACTTACGGAAATTGCCGTTTGAAAACTGAAACAATCCGGACGTTGAGTTGTGGCCGCTTGGTGAAATAACTTTATATGAATGCAAAATATAGATACGCTAAGCAGATACGGGAAGTTAGAGGATATTTATTGTCAGTATCAACGTCAGTCAGTTTATCGCCTGCTCACGCATCCGTATGTTTGCCTTTTAATCGCTTCACAAGCTGGCTGAAATCGCTTGTCCCTGCCTCTCTCGCCTTACTTGGGGTTGAATCGCTGGGACGTCGCTTGTGTGATAAATATTGATAATGGAGGCAGCGTCCGAGCGTCGGCACTAATCCGGCTGCTCCTCGACACGGCACCGAAATAAAAGAAAGCTTGAGATGTCGCCCGTCACCCGCACTCTACGTTCACAAACAACTTTATGACTCATTCACGAAATCAATCGAATTTTTATTCAGCAGTTAGCTGATTTTAAAGCGACACCGCTCGGAAATGAAATTGATCTTGAGTGGCGTACATAATTACGAGTACATTAAGTTTAAAAGCTTTATATATTTTGAAAGCGAGATACATTATAATCGATCCAAATTCAAATCCTAAAAGACGCTTTAGCCTTTAATAGTACGAATGTATAAATTTAACGGCAGCTGTAACAGTAAAAATAACTTAACATTAATATCGGCATAACTTATCTTGGGTGTGTAAAAGATGGAATACAAATCGCAGCGAACTAAATAAAAGGGAAAATTAACACCAAGAGATTCAAATGAAATCGGCAAAACGAATAAACTTTATGATTGTGTGAATCTCTTTCCTGCATTATTGAACAGGTTATCTTCATGAAGGTGTTATTAACGCGCTTCACAGAACAAACCATCAGTCGTCGATGTAAATATTTATTTACAGATCACCCGTTATGCCAATAGTGCGACAGACCACGCCACTATTTGTAGTTTTTATTTAAACTGGGACAAACTGGTATATGAGTATTTATTCACAAACTTAACCCGATAAACTTAATTGTTTCCATAATTACGAGCCATTTTAAATTTACGATCTCAAAGTTATCGTCAACTTTAATAAGCATATTATAATTAACGGACGTTTACAACTTCATTCAGGCTACTTTGTTACCCTACGCTAGCTAGCTAACGAGCAAGTTTTAGTATCTTCTCAATTAATCCTTAATCTGTAGATAACAGCTCTCAAAGAATATAAAAATATTTAAATGAATGCTCATATACGTAGGCAATAATAATAAAAGTCGCCGCTGTTTTAACCCAGTGAAAGACCATGAATTGCCTTTTTACTGTTATTTGCTAAATTTCTAATATCCATTTGCTATTAAGGAATCGATGATCATCGTATTAAGTTTTCTCTCCATATTATGTGTTCTATGCAAATCTAGAAATTAAATGGATATAACGTGTGTATCAGTTGGCTTATCATCTGACCTAAGTTGAAAGGCTCAATTAAGGAAGTGGGCTGTTGTATCTAGTACTTGTAGACTAGTCTTGCATCCTGAGTGTGCCGGTGGACAATTGTAGTCATTATTGTATTGGGAATACGGTCGGACTTCGCTTCGTGTGATACCTAGTGTTGTTCTGTTACCATTAGGATTTGTGACTACCGTCTTTAAAAATGACCAACAAGCAGATAAACTTTTTATGAGGTTAGAGCACCTGTAGTTATTTATATGAAAGCGTTTCTACCCCTCTCGTGACAAGAATATCATAGTTAGAAATATTTTATTACTGTACTCTAGCTCAGGTATCTGAAGTAATTTACTATTCAATTACATTTGTGAAGTAACACCGTTATTGATATAAGTAACAGATAAAGCAGTGTCACTTTATATCGATACTCCGTGTGAACTTACACAAGAGGATGTATAATGATAGGCGGAAAGTGTATAGTCACAAATTACAATCGCGTAAAGTGAACGTCGATACCATTGCTACTGAGTAGTTCTACGAATAACTGCAGACATTAAACATGTACAGCTAACTTCGTTGCTACTGGAAAAGGAAAAAGTAACCAAATGTAATACGATCCCGCGTAGTTAGTGTCCGTGTCATAATAAATTTATGGTCTGAATATTAACCAACGATATCTGAGAGTGATATATTTAGGTGCTGAACACCTTCTCCAAGGCGGTAAATAAACAATATGCAAATCAGTCGCGTGATGGTTAGCATTAGGCGATCCTATTAGTGTCTCTATGTTAATCCGTAACAGTAAATATACCCACCTTGTTTTTAACTATGAGCGAGAGTCAAAAATAAAGTTACAAGGAGCTGCTCAAGTTTACACATAAAATAGTAGAAAACAAGAAAAAACTGAAAGTGCTATCATACGGCTTTATCGATATCGAAATCGCTTTATTGTTTATCAATTTTCGTTCTATGCCGTTCACCCACGTTTTCGCTGTATGCATTATCTGAAGAAAGTAAAGTGCAAATATTTTCGATGTACAAAATTTTGTGCAGGTGCCAATTACTCCATTTCGATAGTGTTCACAGTTCAATGGCAGGTAATAATAGAAATCAATCTAGTATAAGGAGAGCAGTGGGCAAAAAAACCGCTAACCGAACTTGGTGGTAGAACGTCGACTCATTCATTACTGGGAAGCCGTGCGGTTTAGTTATTTAATGAAACGTTACTTTGACACTGACAGACCACATCAAGAACGGCATGCATTTATCGCATTATGTTTTAGAAATAGAACCTTGCCTTTAATTTACATTTTTATGCCTTCTATCCTATTTCCACTAGAAATTGAAGCAAATTACGTACGTACGTATTTATGCCTTTGTCGCATCATACCATACATGGAAACTGATGTAATTATCATTAAAGTCGTAAGAAAACTGAGCGCAAAGGCCTTGGTCAAGGTGACAGTAGCGCATGGCGGCCGCCGCGTCTCGGGGCGGTGGACGAACAACGAACTGCGTCCCTGGCCACCGCGCCTGACGAATGTCAATGGCACGCCAGCACCGTTACTCGATCTTGCGTCCGCCGAATTAATTCACCAATGGAAATCCGCACAGCGATCGATTCCTACACTGAATAACTTAATGAGCAACTTGTTGCTATACTCCCACCTCCGTTATCGGACATCTTATCCCAAAACCCTCTACATCCTACTCGCATACCACTAAATCAAATAAGCCTGTCATTATTCATTCCACAAAAAAATGTTATTACTCTCATTGTCTAACTGTAGAGATCATCACGGTCAAAGACACCAAAACAACAGGCCGCATACAAAGCTGTGCGCCTCGTATTAATACAGAAGTGATGTACATAACAACTCATTGATATTGAGAACTGGAGCTGAAAGCCGCCAGTAATGAGAACGCTCCACATTTCAATATTATACATCTTTTGAATTTTTATCGGTGGATGCTCGTTAATCTACTGACTTGTCTGAGACCTCATGCTGCTATGCGTTAAATACCATTTGCATGGCTCGCTGGGGAGCAAAAAGCACAAAAAACGTAACTTTTTCCTAGTCAGCACTCATCTTATAAATAAAAATATTAGATGGCTGTCGATCGCCGATCGGGCGCCACACTTTTACTTACATAGATCGCGATGCCTCGTCTTCATTCTGATTTATATCTCACACACTCTGCTAGTTTTAGTCATTTTGTGCACTATAGATTTTTTATTTAATTATAGCGCTTCTCACAGTTTCAGCATTCTCCCCTACCTGTCGTTAAAGTTATTTAAATATATGCGATTAATAGGTGTTTGCCGGAAGCATTTAGCGAGTCAATTTAATCTTGTAGCTTTTCATACTAAGCATAAAATAGCGATCAATCACCTTCGTAAATTAGTTTATAAATCAGTGATAATTAACTGATGCCGTTCCAAGGCGCTCTAGATTCTAATCTATATTTCTACTCCTGGAGATGTGTCGTAGCGCCATCATACATATCAATTAATCTGGCCTTTTAATTCGATCATCGATCATCTGTCATCCACCTCTAACCGAGGTCAATATCTTTCGTAAACTTGATTACATATGTAGGTGCATATTGATTTTTATCAAACTGGTTTCGTGTATAATTCACACGTATGTGGATGTCATTGTATCACTGGAGCTGTTCTATTTTTCGCTCATACCTTTTTGTTCATATAAATTCGCGCTGCTGAATAATTCATATATACGACTAAAGATAGCAACAAGCAGACCTGGACTGTAATTACCTATTTCTCCAATGAAACTTTTACCAATACGACGTCTTAAGATAAACAGTCAAGTAATTTGTGTCTTCAGCATCTTAATTTAGATATCAACATTAACACAATAGCCGCCGCACGAAAACTATATTTTGAATAATCATACACACTTAAAATCATTATATAGGAATTTCGTTTGCGATAAATATCTGAGTATTAAATTAATGCATATTGTTATTCTGCTCTTCTCCCTTATTAACAGTTGAGAGGATGATAAAACAACTAGTATCGATGAGCTTGTCGTCGACTATAATGTGTGTCTGCGCAGGAGTCAATTATTACTAAACGACATGAATTTATAAATAATGGATGACAAAACGAGCAAACTTGTCACATGGGACGGCTCTGACTCATCAAGCGATGACAGGAACATATAATACTTAATCCATTTAAAATATTCAAGTGGAAACAGACAACCGCATAATATTTTAATATATTTTATTAGTAAATATGAACACTACGTGCAAAGAATGTAGTCGCCAGATAAACTTTACTTTTTATACGTTTCAATCCTGGACTTGAGAACTTATTCTGATTTATTTGAACGAGAAGTCTCTTGTTTTGTACGCTTTTGAATTTAAATAAAAAGAAAATTCTGAACGCAACAGACGTAAGAGTTGAAATTACGTCACGTAACAAGTTTTTTGGGGGTATAAAAAAAAAACACTTGGAAAAAAAAAGAATAATTAATAACTGTCGTCTACATTAGTACCTCTATACCTATAGAATAGTCCGGGGTCCGTATTCTAAACATCTTCGCAAAAAGCCCACCGAGTTGATAAAAAAATCCCTGCTAGCCCACGAAAAGATACGTGCTTGTATAAAATTTCGTTGGTACATCGCAAAAAGTATACAATTTCTTCTTACTTGTGATCCAGTTAATAGAAGCATTATTCCTCTTTATATTTTTAATTTGTTTTTGGTTTTGTGTCTGGAATAAGTATATCTATAAAGACGTTTTCTGTCAGACGAAATTAAAATATATACGTATATCTACAAAGCGTTGTTTATCCGTCAATTAAAATGGCCAGATTGGATCCAAAGTGATATAAGTGTTGTATCAGTAACAGATATTTTCTTTATTGCACCAGTTGCCAGGTAAATTTTGAAGCTTTGTACATCCATAAACATCAATCATTCAAAACTCGTTTGATAATATCCCATGGGATATCATCAAATCACTTCTTCCGCTCCACAGCGGAAGGGAATGTCAAGCTTACTGACTAAAACCCACCCGTGTTCCTCCTAATGCCGTTTGCGTTCCAGGGCCGCATTCGAACAAATTCGCAACCCTGGCAAGTTTGAGGCTTAGAATTTACAAAATTATCTAAGCTAAGGTCATTTACGATCGAACATATAAATAGTTTCACCACTGCGTATTGATTTCAAGAGATAAGATAACCTAACAAGTCCACAAGAAGCCAAACATGGAAGCTGTGTTTTAGTTAGTATACTGAAATGCTGTGTCGACCAGCGCGCAAGTAAACTTGTCGCTTTATAATCGAACCAATTTATATCAGGCGCCAAGAGGTACCAGGAGCCTAGAGTTATGGAAGTAATGGTCAGGACTTTATTTAGACAACGACACCCGTGCTGAACTGAGCGCCTAGTGCACGCTGTTGGCAGCCATTGCACCCTCCTAGCACTTCTGTTTTATTGTTAACGGAACTTTTACTACATGCCGACTAAATACTAAATGGAAATGAATTATTACCGCTTAGGCATAGTCTTTATTTTCATGTTGTTCAAACTGTTTTATTCTACGTTCGTTCGTGACGTTGCAATCGATTGTTTCATTAAACGCTAGACACGGATTGCAGTCGAATAGGTTTGAATTTCATTGGTTTGATTGCAAAGGCCCCTATTAATAACATTCTTGGCAGTTTACAGGGTAAATTGTGTTTATTAAGTTCCATTTAGGAATCTTATGAATATCTTTGCAATCGTATGCGATTATAAACTTGTTTTAGTTTTATTACATCAACTATTTGTCCGCAAAAATGGTGAGGATATCTACATATCCTCGATTTGAATTATCATATTCAAATCTAATTTAATATTTTTTAAGTAGGATGACTAAATCCAAAGTTATAAAAAAATAACTTAGAAAACTATTGTTTATACTTCAATACAAGCGAACCAGCGAGCGTTGTATAATCGTAGCGAATGTTTGAACTTTAATTGAGATCAACCATATAACTTCAACAATTTTATCGTTCGAATATCAGGTTTTGAGGATCTCTCAAATTAAATTGCATAAATGAAGCTAGTTGTTCTGGTGTTATTAGAGGTCATAAAGTTATCGCATGAATCGTATAACCGGTTAAGTTAATAGACGTAATATTATTATTTATATACTCAGAGGCACGAGTTATTGACATGCTTATAGACAAAGGCAGGCACGCCTCGCATTGTAATTGAACAGATAATTTACTTCTGTCAACAAAGCACGCTTATCAAAAGATATGAAAATCTTATTATATAATTTGAATGTTTTAATTTAACCTGCAAAGAAGGACTGAACTGAATTTGTGACGCAACGTTGTGTGGCAGGCTAACGACACGCAAGCGTCCTTGTGCGGCGTCCTTGCGCCGGCCTTAAAACGCTCACGACGGATGCCGCACTCTTTAGCTACTCCTGCACTAATCTCCCCGTCTCGCTCCACACCACCCGCCTGACTGACGTCCTCGAAGCCCACGCTCGATCCGCCAAGTGATAAATCGCTCCCACCGACAGCCCTCGCGTCGCAGTTTTACGGGACGAGTTTGCCCGAGCTCGTACCATTTTTATTTACAACTGAATGGAAGCGCCTCATGCGTATAAACTTTAATCACTGAATCTTTTTATAGCATGTATATTTTCATATATTGCATACGGTGCTGGGTTCCAGGTTTTTTTCGTTTAGTCTTACTCTCGAATACAGTTAGACGCGCAAGGCCGACGAGATCGGTTAAAGTACATTGTTACAGGAGATATACAATAAATTTTAACGGTGTTCAATATTTAAATGTACCATAAAAGCGATTCTTTACAATTTGCTAGCTGATGAATATTTAGTAGGGCGGGCGTGTAGGGCGCTGGGCTGCGATGCGCCGGCCGCAACCGTGTAACCGCCTAATGAGGAAGACCCTTATGGGGCCCGACCGTGTTAGAAAATCCCTAATTGTACGTAACTATGTCGTTGATATTCAAAACGCGTACTTCTATGTCCAATTAAACAAGCATCGCACCTGTACATACTTAGCCGCTTATTATTGCTTTAAGAACGTAAAGTTTGTGGTTTTCTTGTTAAGTCGATAATTATATGTATTTTGTACCAGGATAGCTACATTAAAATATATATGCGCCCGATTAATGAGTACCATATACGGAGACATTTTTGTGTCGTCATGTTAAGTTTTACCGTCTTTTACACTACATAAATATTTTTTAAACATTTTTTTCACTTCGCACTAACGACTTCGTTGGAGAAACATCTATTCATGGACATTAGCATACCATTATCTTTTAAAGCCATGTAAAGGTGTACGCCTAAGAATGTGGAGTAATCCACTATGATAAAATGTAAAATAAATCGTCTCGCACTTTTTAAAGTTATTTACATAAATAGGTTACAGGCTTTACATTGATTGAATCGTAAGTTGAAACTGTAGCTGCGTACATAAATAAATGTGAAACTAAACAGACTTAAAGTGCAGTGTTGACGTCTAGTAAAGTAGTGGATTCTGTACAAAGTTGTATAGTTTATGGACGGTCGTAAAGTCGTAATTATATTAATACTTCATAAGTATATATTTTGCTGTATTAATATTTACATATATAGAACCTGCTTAATAGTTTTACATTATACGAAATTGAATTACAGTGTCGTAGATTAAGAAAAAGGACGATATGAAGGCTTCGTAATTTTATATGAATATTTACAGATGTCCTGAGGGTTTGTAGGTTAGTTGGTGAGCGTATGGGCTAGCGTCCCCTGGGCAGTAGTGGTGGGCAGCGTCTCGTTAATGCGCCTATTTACGGCAAGCGGACCGCATGCCTCGAGAGCTGATTATTGGCGCCTCACTGAATAATGAATCGACGATCCAGGCTAATCGAGACATGACTTTTTACTAAACCTTTACTCTTTTTACGATATCTCTGCTGCAAATACGCACCCAAGCACCTAGATATAAATGATCTTGAACGTAACAGTCATAAAGATAGAACGTAATAGTTTATTTTTGCTTTCGTTTTATCAAACGTAAGATAAATAAATGCAACAAAAGCATCTCAAAATAAATGTTAACTAAGTAACAGACGTCTTGTTAAATGTTTTTAATGCACGTATTACTATCTCGAAAATCCCACTATCTATGAATATATCTTCATTTGGATAAATTCCATTTGATAGAATCTTACTCCGAGGCAGTACAATAAAATTTAAATTCGAAATAAAACTGGCTGGGGCTCGTTTTCAATCGTTTTGCCAGCGGATATATGTCGATAGTGGAAGGTATCGCGTCCGATTGTCGGTGGAGTTAACCGGGGATGCTCATCAACATGCGTTGCCAGACTCTTTAATGCGATGCCGAAGCCCCTTTTACGATCACGCGTCTCGATGCAAACCATTTAAGGCCACTGCGCGTGTTGCCCTGATATATAGCCCCTAGTCACGAGCGGAGCGATTCCAGTAGCAATCTGAAGAAAAACATATAAAAGGTAAACTACACATATAGATAATTATTTTAACTTGGCGGCATAAAATAAAAATAGAACAATTATTGGGCAGCTTAATTAACTCTCCTGGAATAGAGTTTTAAACTTTACAATACTTAACTGGTTCCTGTTTTACTGCAGGTAATTCTTTCGCGTAAATGATTGTTAATGAGTTTTAAGAGGATACGTTGGGTTCGGCCAATGAGGTTGCGAACGAAAATGAAGCGATCTTATTGGTTGACTTGAATGGCGTTCCGCTTGTCCCACCGCGATGCGCAGGCGAGGTTGTCGTGCCCGCACCCTTACTCGCTGGCGTGGACCCGCGGCGCGCAGGCGCCTTTTGATTTACTACAGCACCAAAAACACCCCTTGATATGTCGCCCAACTAATTTGGATGACACTTTTGACAGAAATGGTACTTACGGTACTTTTTAACCGACTTCCAAAAGGAGGAGGTTCTCAAATCGACTGTATTTTTTTGTTTGTGTTTTACCTCATAACTTTGTACTCGATGTCCCAATTTTGATGATTATTTTTGTATTCGAAAGCTGGTGCTTGTCTTGAGGTCTCATTTAAATTTTATTGAGATCTGACGATTAGTATTTGAGTTATCCCTAATAATGCGTGGCTTCGACTACATTGATGATGTTCTCATTCACTCCTGTCGATGTAAAATGAAAAGATAAAATTGTAGACGATGGTTTGGAAGAGCATATTAGTATTTCAAGGCCCTTTCTAGTTTGGTGAAGATCTGATGTCGAATAGAGACAGGAAACGGAACTCTTCATTAAATGATAGCATATCTTTCGGGATTGCTGAAATCACATGTTTGTTTATACCAATTTATACCGTGTACGCTATGATGGGTACGTTTTGGTGGGGGTAGGGGTGGACTAACCAACGACCACTAAAAAGTGAAAAATAATTTTTTTTTTACAAAAAGCAACCGACTTCTTAACAAACGAAATACAAAAAAGTCTAAAATTAAAATAACTTTAACTTCGGAAGTCGGTGTTCAAAAAACGAAGAAACAACCAAAAAAATTTGTTCCGAAATTAAAGTTATATATTGTCAAGTATTTTTGTGTTTAGAAGTCGGTTGTTTTTTTTTTTGTTAAAAGTTTTTTTTTTTTCATATAATGATTTTTTCGCTTAAATATATGACGAGCATATAATATCACGTCTGTGTTTATTACCGAGACTAACTACAATAACGTGGAAACAAATAAAACATAATTGCCTAGAAAACATAATTATTATAAAAGCTTACTCGGAAAAGCCACATTACTTTTATATACTTTTTATGACTTAGACTGAGCTCTAGCTCTAAGTACAGTTATTAATGAAATCCTTTGCTGTGACATACAACTTTATGGCACCGCATACATAACACTAACTCACAAAAGACAATCGCAAATTCTAGGTTGCCCTGTTCTTAGTAGGTTGTGGCAGTAATAAATGGAAATTCATATCTCCATCAACTCGCTTAATAAGCAAAGCCCATAAATAATGAGTTGAATAGTGCATTTTCATTATTTTTATTGACCAAAGCTTCATACATTAGTCACGTACGTATCCCAAAACGTAGGTCCCTGTGTAAAAGGTAACTGTGATTTGTTCTACAAATTATATATCGGAATTACCATTTGCCATTCATGCAGTTTGGCGGCGTTTTAGCAAAGGGACAATGAAATAGGAATAACTAAATAAAAGGTTGGAGATCAATTAGTATAATCTTAACTTCCGATAGAGTATAGTGG
Source organism: Hecatera dysodea (assembly GCA_905332915.2). Taxonomy (NCBI): domain Eukaryota; kingdom Metazoa; phylum Arthropoda; class Insecta; order Lepidoptera; family Noctuidae; genus Hecatera; species Hecatera dysodea. The sequence goes on along the minus strand of HG995298.1, from coordinate 11,740,197 downwards.
TGACTAGGATCTGACTTCGCCGACGGCGTTAACAATGCTAAAAATTAAGAACAAAACTAATTGAAGACTGTAAATCCACTTACGACATTTAATTAAGAAGCCTGTTTCACTTAATGTAACTTCTGGTTCATAAAACCGTTAAAAGGTGAACATATAAACCAAATTAACAACTGCGTGTATTTATAAAATAAATTCCTTTTCGTATTTGTAACTATATTGTTAGAAATTTCTCAGAATTTATCGATATGTTATTTAATGGCAGCCGTCAGTGCGGCCATAATTTCTGAGCGATGTGACATTACTTCCACTAATTGTGTAATGACCACTGTGATTGAGTGCGACAGGCTAGAATCTACCCGTCGAGCCGGCCACACTTCGGCTCGGCCCGCCATCCCGACGTTGATGCGTCCAACACTTTTCTTTTTGTTGCTCCACATTCTACCCGACTCGTCTCATTTTTGTTTCGCCGAACGTTTAATAGTTTTTATTTTAGTCCACACCGAGCATAAGCGGCTATCTATCGACTAAAGTGTTGAACTAAAAACGCACTTATTATTTTACTTTAATATACGACTAGCTGTCGAGCAGCTTGTTCGAAAATTACAGACATTTAACCACCATCGAATTGGATAATTACAAGTAGTGTAATGATACGCCTGCAGGCATCGCGCAATTTGAACATATTTTATTTTGAAACGTCTCCTAAATAATGCGGTCTTAATCATACAGAATTGTACTGAAATTGGAACATGTGCCTACAACTGGAATTAATTACATCAGTGGTATTTACATAATTCAATTTTGTTGTAAAACAATAAAAAGCTACAAGGGGGGATTGCTCGTAGCAGGCTGCTATTATCTTACGTCCCGAGTAAACTTAATCCGTCTGGGTTGGTCATATAAATAAGAAACTTAACGTAATCACCATGTTCGTGTTGTGTTGACAGGATATCATTCCATAGAGTTTTATGTGATGTAGGTACAGTGTTAACAGTGTAAAATCTATTCTCGTAAATTAATTACCTGCGATCAAAAGCTTTTTTATTCTTTGTGTCCCATGTCAGTCTCGAATGCCGAAGTATGACTCGTTCTTCAAGAGATAGGTAGACAGGAAAATAGAGCTTTGTGTGTTTTTCATAGTAAGCTTGAGATCGTAGGCATTTGTCCATAGTGCAATGGAACCTGATACATTCGGTGTTTTACATTTAGAAACCGCTTGGTCGCGAAATATGCGGGGTTCAACAACGTTCAGACCTTGCTAACTGCTTCCGAATAGCTATTAGCTACTGAGCTCGCAGATGCTAGTCGTATTGTGTTCGCAGTGCAAGCAATATTTAACAGAAAGAAAACATCGATAAATCAAGCTTGCAACAGTGACAAATAACAGAAGCCACACCATAAATCTGCACAAACCACATCAAATGATTACTCTGGAATATTATATATCGACTATTGCTCATGTTAATTATTATAAAAATGATAAACCACCAATATCAGTAAATTATTAGCCCGCTTAATTCGGAATTTTATAATTTATGGTCATCATTATATCTCGATTTCCTAACCACTTAATATGTTTTCTCTACCGCTATAAAAACATGGCTACATATAATTTGAATTGTAAATGAACCTATCTATTCGAATTAGTTCACACCTTAACGATGTCGTCGGTGGCACGCATTGGCCAGTGAGATGCCTCGTGACTGGGTGGAGAGACGTCGCGGCGCTGCGTAGCCGCACACCCTAGTCCCTAATACATGCCGCTCTCTAGTATCTTGAGGTCGGGGCTGCTCGCCGCGCGCTCATTACCTCGTGCTGCGGACTCATATGTGCCAGGCTGGGAGGGCTCCAGTCTGTCATTAAGCCACCCAGTCCATGATCGGTCAGATATAAATCATGGTAATGGTAGATTATTCTAGATACATCGGCGGAACACCCGGGAAATGCGCTCGGAGCACCGATTATATAGAGCCCACTGACGTAATTGCACCGCTCATTGATACCTCACGAAATGTAATTAGGCTTTGTTCCAGCTAAGTGCTGCTCAATAATTCGCCCTCATTGTGCAATTTTATTGTAGCATTAACTAAATGACGAGTAGTGAGCGACATACAGGAGGATTCTATATGCTTTTAGTTGTAAACTTTGTAATGATTTTTAAAAGTATTAATGTATGGCACATCTTTGATCAATACAACATAAGCATCATAACCCTGTGGGCTTAAAAATATGCTCACCTGACAAACTTTTTAGAGAAATTTTGACTCATTTGATAATTTTGAAAATGAAAATAATATCGCTGGCCCCGGGCAATAAAGCGGTAAACGCCGGTTACGCCCTTTTTAATGTTATTTGATTTTTGGCTTCTCTGAGTATCAGTCTATCACTCTAATTTTTTTCATATTTTTAATACAATATTTCAATGGAATAAATGAAAATAACAGCTTTATTGAATGGAAAATTCTCTTATGACTAAATTATGTATTATTGCATTACTCTAAGAAATATTACACAAAAAACCGTAAACATTTAATACGAACTAATCATGAGAGATTTTATTCTGTACAAGCTATTACGCCTTTCTTCCCGGAAATTTATTGTAATATTACGAAAAGTAAAGGGAATAAAATGCCACTCTGTGGTACCCTGGCAGAAGTACTACCACGAAGATGATGTATCTCCGATGCATATACGTTGCCGGCGACCAAACCGCACATTACCGCTTTCCATGGCTGACCTAGTATCTTCAGTAACATTCAGAAGCGCTGTATTAGTGCTGTGACCAGGACGAAAACTGGACTGAAAGGGGTTGAGGAGATTATTTTTGGATAGTAAAAGACTAATTTGATTGTGTATTAACTGTTCTAGGACTTTGGATAGGAATGGTAACACGGATATTGGACGGAATTCAGAGAAGGATGTGGGGTTGGACTTTTTGGTCATGGAATAATTTGAGCGTCTTTCTACGAACTAGAAAAGACACCGGTAGATACAGAAAAGTTGAGGATGTGGCAAATGACGGGAAGGATTAAGTCCAGCACGGACAGTAATATTTTGCGACTGATACAGTCACTTCCTACTGCATTCGAGGTAATCGATTGTATGCCGTATACAATTCATTATATTGACTCTTGTTGTGTTTTACCAACCCCCCATGATCTTAGAAAATTCCAAACTTTGGATGGGTCCCCATTTTGGACAGAGTTTTGAATGTGTTGGCGCTTTGCATTCCTACATACTTTATTACAGCGAATGAGGATTGCGGCTTATTTGTCCCTATTTACATCACTGCAGACGTTTAAATTTCGACTTTGCCGTAACCTTCTTGATCATCAACTTTTTAATGTCCTCTGTCAGCCACGGCGCCGGCAAATTCTTTTACCGCTCAAACAGGTGCGTGAAGGTCATAATAGCTGCACTAGTTGTGAAAATTTTACTTACTCGTCGACTGACGTGGATGCAAACAGGGGAGACCAATCTATATTTCTCACATCCTCGCAAAGACTGTCAATGTAAATCCCACCAAAATTACGTTGCATAAAAATTTAAGCTTTTGTGGCCGAATTTTATAAGAAAGGAAAATTAGGTAATGGTAGGAAAAGGCTTCAGCTGAGCATTGACCATGGTTAGCGATGTGATCAAAACAAGAATCAAGTCAAGAAGTGAAGAAGTAGAGTTTTGAAAATGGCTCACCATTTTCAAAACTCTACTTCTTCACTTCTTGGCACTTAGTGAAAGAATTGAAAGATTATTACAAGCAGTAATATTAGTTAGAGACGAAGAGCGATGGGCCTTTTTGAGGAGGCAAGTATTAAGTCACCCATGATTATACTGTGACTGTAAGAAGGAATCAAGATTTCTAGGAGTTTTTTCAAATGAGGAAAAGAAGTTGATATGTAAAGGTTTTGAGGTTTTGAGCATTTTATTTTTGTTTCCAAAGTATAACAGCTAATATAAATTAAGTGATTTAAATTAAGGGCGCATATTCCGAACGGCATTTCATACAAATTTTCAAATCGTTATTTTCCGAAATGACTGAACCGATTTTAGTGAAACTTCAGACATATAAGCAGGTTACATAGGTCTAAAAAGTTAGTTAAACACATTTTCGAAATGTCTTATTTTAAAAAAGATAACTGGAAATTTATGTTTGTATGGAACATTTAAAATGGGTCTAATTTAACTGTAACACTATTTATCGAAAATGTTTTCAATTAACTTTTTAGACCTATGTATTCTGCTTACGTGTGTAAAGTTTCATAAAAATCGGTTTAGTCATTTCGGAAAATAACGACTTGAAAATTTGTATGAAATGCCGTTCGGAATATGCGCCCTTAAGGTTAAATAAATATTTTTTTCTTTTTTAAGTGGTTTTTGTGTTTGTTTCCAAAGTTTATTAATTAATAAAAATTATGGTAACTTAGTATTTTTCTTTTTTAAGGGGTTTTGTGTGATTGTTTCTTAATTTTTTTTTTGTGATTTGTAAGGTTTTTTTTATAAGTACAAAATATGAAACCTTCTACTGTTAGCGAAGTAGACAAAATATTGTAGTTAAACTATGGCGTCAGACCGATTCAGTCGGGGTTCACAGACGAAAGTATTCATTTAAAATTTAATGAAACAAAAATAAGGTAGTAGTAACATATTAATTTTGTAAAATACTGTCTAAAATGGTTAAAAATAAAAATAAATCACATTATTAGATCGGTCTGTTACAATGGTTACATAAAAATATGTTTTATTGATAAGATTCTAAAATGGCGATTAGTGAATGATACAACTAAGATTTGGCTATAAAATTTCCCTGAAGAAGGTGGTAATCGTCTAGTACACTCGAGATTTAAAGTAGAAATTACGTCGTATTATTTTCTTACATTCTTGAATCTCAGTGGTCGATGTGTTTATAAAGACATTAATGATGTTACAATTGAAAGAGGATCGTCTATAATTTGTATTATACATTTTTTCAATTATTTCATTAAATATTTATACTATGACAAATATTTTTAAAAGGTTATATTGGTTAAAAAATTAGCTTTCATTTGACATTTTGAACGCCTGTTTTGGATCACTGTACGCTGCACTATAAACAAATTAGCTTCTTTTATTTCTCCTGTAAAATTCGATTTTTGATATTACCGCTTTATTGCCCGGGGCCAGCGATATATCTAGTTTTAATTTCCGCGAATATTAGTGGGTTGCAGGTATGCACCTCCCTCCCGCCCGCTTTATTATGCACATGCAAGATTACAAGGCAAATGCAAGGATTTTAAGCACATGCAGGAAGGCAAAGCAAAACCCAACACCATTACCGACACGTGTTTCGCCTCTCCACGAGGCATCCTCAGGGGACGTGTTGACTCGCTGACCGTTGAGTTGCGACTGAGAATTTAGTACAAGGCACCCCCCTTTTATACACTGCCACCGTTGGTTATTTGTGTACAACTACCCGCATACATTCGCAGCAAAGGGGAAGAAACCAAATTCGTCTGGTCATTCAACAGTGCAAAATTATTATTATTACTATGTTTAAAAATCTCTAATTGTTCCAAAACACACAGCCGGAAACCCTTATCACAAATATGTAGTATATTAAAACTATTGTTGTCGCGCAAAGAATGGCCGGTATCAATTAGATGTTTCGCGAAATTCGATTTGTCCGAATGGCCATTTCTATACGCGGCAACATGTTCCCCATACCTTATGTCAAAGTTAAAAAAAAACGAAAAAAAAAAGTTAAAAATCCTTGCATTTGCCTTGTAATCTTGCATGTGCATAATAAAGCGGGCGGGAGGGAGGTGCATACCTGCAACCCACTAATATTCGCGGAAATTAAAACTAGATATATTATTTTCATTTTCAAAATTAAAATGGATTTCCGCAAAGTAACGCCTGACTCAATCAATTTCATTTGATAATGTTTCATGTCGATTTACTGTCAGTAAGACCTACAAAAAATGAAAGCCTTCTCAATCCTGAATTATTCAATAAGCGTCACTGACCCGGTTGGCAGAAATTATCCTTGATCTGATCGATTGTTTACTTCGTTCACATTATTCTATGCTCGTTTTATTTTCTGTCTCTTTTTAGTAGAAACCAGTCGTGCAGGTAGCACATGCGACGACGGTTTTGACATCATTTGACACCTGTCACGGATATCGACAGATGGAATCGATTAATTGATCGGTACGTTCATTTCACCGTAAGGTGCCATTTTAACGCTGTAACAGGGTTACTGTCATAAATGACATATTTTGACTAATGTTTATATTGGACTTTGGGGGTCTGATTTGAATGGCAATAAAAATTACACTAAGTATTTTTGATTTAGATAAAAAACGCTGTTTTACATTTAAGTTGCTTGCGATTACCTACTACGCTTAAATGCAGGTCACTAGCCTTGAACTTGGAACTCATCCATCCACATGAAATGGGTTAAACTCAAGTAGATAGGTAATTGTATCCATTCTCTAGGATTTATTATCAAATATTGATGTAAACTAAATTATATGTAATGTAATGATATCATTTAACCTGAATATGTGTATATTGCGTTAAAACTGTTTTAAGACATCAAGTCTTAAAAAATCCTCTTTATTTTGTTTGAGTTTATTTATATTACAGTTTTAATACTTAATATCTATCATAGAAACCATATGTATTTAAATAATCTTTTAAAAGTTTTTCCACATAATACTGTTGTTATCACAGTAAATACACAATACTATTAAAATAACACAAACAGGAAGAAAACTAAGACGCTTTACAGAAATCTAATAAATTAACGTAAGAAAGGAAACGTGATTAATGAACAAATTCAATTCATTGCCTTCATTAGCTTCATCAGTCGTATAAAATGGCCATCACACGGAAAAGTGACATTGTGGCCTGTGTGTCAATCTGGTCAACAATCAACTACTCTGGCTATACAATGTAAGACTGCATTTGCACATTCATATTACTTACTTATCCAAACGGTATCTTCTTGGAGCACTTAGCTGTTTAAGACAACATTATTGCAGTTGATACCGAATATGTTACTGTAAATCAGCCCGTCGTGCGCGATTTTATGATGTATATCAATGAAAAATATGTCATTCCGTTAGCCGATGTCCGTAGAAATACAGTTGTATGTTGAAGCCACGATAACCTATCGGCCGCAGCCTCATAGCGTTCGGTGGAGACGCGGCAGGCATTATCGTGTCTAATCAGGTTCGCACGCGGCGCGGTGGCTAAATCATCCGATTATTGATTTCCGATGTCGCGGTCGTGATCGGGCGCGGGACTCAGCGTGCGCCGTGACAGTGCTGCCATTGTCGGGCCCGACGGCGGCTCGCGCGCATTCTCCGTGATTAAACGCTTGTAATTCCAACAATATCATCCCGACTGTCGGATTCAATCTGCACACGCCGAGCGCCGCTCATCTCATGTCATCCCCCGCCGACCTAACAGCACGGACCGCTTGTATGTAATAAGTCAGTTAACATTTAGACCTCGTGCCCTGGAAACGTCCCGGCTCATGTTTAAAAGAGAATAGCGAATTGCTCTAGCAGCAGATACGAATCTCTTGAAGCAATAATGTCTTGATTTATTATTTCGCTCACGTGATTTATGTTATAATTATCCAGATATCAACGCCTCGTTGATCTAGTCTAACAGAATAAGCGGTTGGTTTGATGCAAATACCTTCGATGTATCTTAATGAGATTGAAACATATCTAATCTAAAGGAAAGTACCTACATGCCATTAAATTTTATCACAAGGATATGCTTATAATTTAAAGCGATTTTATCTGTCCGTTGTCGAACACGTCAATCTCAATTCCTTCAAGTGAAATGCACCTTTTTTTTGTAAACGTATATCAGATAAAGGAGGCTGTTCGCAAATTTTTGCTCTTTTTGCACACTTGGCCGCACTGAACAATAATAGGGGAGGCAATTTCTCGCGACATGAGATCGGCGGATGGTAACGAGCGGTCCGTTGTCGTTATTAAACCCCATTGTTGTGATGCGCCGTATAAAGCCTAACGCAGCCTAGTCCCTTTCTAATGCTGCCAATAAAGCACTGAAAGTGCATTTGCAATACGATTAACTCTCTCGGGTGGTTACGCGAGTATGCACGATGTGAGTGCGACAGAATAGGGCTGACATCTCTGAATGAACTTGAAAAGAATACGTTCATAAATGCAAAATATAAAAAAGCTCTGCATAAAGTTTATGGCAGTCCACTTTTGGACATCGTCTGCATTGCTTTGTGGTACTTATTTCGTTTTAATAGCCATCTAAATCAAGACTAGCACTGACAGCTAAAATCTTTCATCTATCAATTAAACTTACAATATCCAAAATTATTAAATTAAAAGCTTTTCACGCTGCAATAATACAGTTGTGCGAGAACCATCCGAATGAAGAGATCGCAATTGTAACGATACAATCATAAAAGCTTCACAGAAAACAATATCGTTCGACCATTTGACCTTTCCGACGGAGCAGCCCTAGCAATCTAAGTCTGAACTCTATTATCGACTGTTAATAAAACTAGGTAGCGCACGCGGCTGCGGCTGCTGTTACTAGATGGCGTTGGCGGCGGCGGTGGTGGATGTGCCCTCGCATTTGCATAAGGAATTGGGTGCGCACGCCCCAGTACCGTCTCGCGGCGTATTTCTCACGCTACCCGCGGCCATTGCACGCTCTCGCCATCACCGCCTCCTCTTGTCTAATGGCTGCGTCAGCACGTTGCCCCTGTTCGAGATTTTTTATTTTTATTTTCTTCCTAACCCATCACAGATATATAGCTACATAGATCAAAACATATACCCAAACTCGTTTTTAACCAATTATCAGAAAACCGTTTTGTAATATCTCCAAGAATTTACTATGTTAGTACAGTAATGGTGCCCGACCGAAATAAACAAGCGATGTTAAGTTCATAATTACACGAATCTCGAGATCGTTTAAGGGTCGAAGTCCGTCGATCATTTTTCACTATTAAAATACATGTTCGACGAAACATTCGGCGTAAGTGTCGTTAATTGCATGGTGCATTGATAACGGGTGTGTGATGCCCGCCGTGTTAATGGTGACCTCGATTCGGAGCTACAGGCACCACACCTGAAAGCATATGGCCAAACCAATTGCTATGATTACAAACGAGAAATGCGAGGTAATAAAAACAATAATGGATAAATATTAAACGACTACCGTATATCAAGACTTAATAAACATTGTACAGTAATACTTAACCAACTGCAAGACATCATTTCAGACAGTAAATAAAATTGCAAGCCCTAAGGGATAAAAGACAATAGCCAAATGAATATTTCATAAGGCCATTATTTAATGATGATGCTTATAATACAGTAGTGCTATCAATTAGAAGCGAAGCGGCAGTAATTTCTTTTAGTAGATTAAACACAAAGCAAGCTTTGTCCCATGACCTTTGAGGTCAGAGCCTAAGTTACCGACGCTTGTCGTTTTGATACTTTAATAACGTTGCTACTTCATTTTATAGGTAACTAACTCTGCACAAAAGGGTACTGGGATAGTACTTATTCAACTTATGAAGGGCCGTTGCTTGTGTAAAGCGATGTTGATGATTTAAAGAGCCTTTTGATGGCAAAAAGATAAGTTGTAATTTATAAAGTTAGTCAAGTTGTAAAGTTCACACATTAATTTTGGAAATGAAAAATTCTCTATAATGATTTCACATAATTTTAAGATTTAATCAAGCATTTTTGATAGGTTGACCGATAACTGAACTGAATAATTAATGTTAATGAATCAAGAGAACATGTTTTTTTTTTCTTCTAACCCCAATATTAAAAAAACGGTGCTTTTCGGATTCTGTAAATGCTTTGGGAAATGCTGATTCTGCAGCCTATTCGGAGTATCAGACTCTCCCGATCTTTATCACAAATTAAAGTCGGAGCATTCGCCTGTAACTTGAGCGGGGTGCAAAGCTGCGGCGGTCACTATTGTAAGTAGACAGCACCCAAGACATTCTCATGTAGCGTGTTCTGCGTGTTCCATGAAGTCGTCTACGACTAGCCCGTGCGCATCCAGCGTCCAAGCACGTTAGCTGCGCACCGCGCTGAGACTTTGGCAGACAGACTACTTTTAGCGTCGGTGTTTCGCGATTTTTCGACTTTTAAGTAAGACTACAACGCGTTCAGGTAACTTCTATCGGCATTTAGAAATATTTCTGTTGATTTTTTTATTCATTCAATGTTGCACTGTAGTTAGCGACTCGCGTTTAGCAAACAATTATAATTATTGAGCACGTAGCCAAAAGAATTGCTCAAACTTCACCAAATTGCTGCGACCGGTATCAGGGTGCCTTCAATCCCTTGTCGCTGATGCTACGATCCTCAAGCTATATATTATAGAAATTAGTCTCTGATTAAACCTTTAATTTAAAACCCAATTGACTGCTTGTCGCTGTATTAAACTTCAGAAAAACAACCAAAAATCTGGTGACTGATGATAAAGTAGCGCGTCTGCTAAAGCCCTCACAGTGGCAGCATGCGTAACTGACGAGAATGCCCTCTCGTAACTCCCTATTGCAACGTTCCCTGGAACTGCTTCCTTTAAAACGTAAACATTCTTGGCGAACGTTTTATTGGTGTGTTAGGTAATTTGTTTGCAGGAATTTTGGATTGATTTATAAAGAGTCAGGTTACAGTGGATTTAGTAGTATATTGATGTTTTTAAAACTTACTGCGTAAAGGCTAAGTCTTTACACAACTTTTTAGGTGTGATAATGATGAATTTTGGATAGATTTATAAACAGATTGGATTTAGTAAGTATATTGAGACTTAAAACTTACTGCTCCTCTACTGGGCAAAACCTAAGTATTACACAACTCTTTAAGTTAATATTACCGTTTCTATCGCCAGTATTTCAAGTCATCTCCCCTCTCTTTAGGTATACATTCAAATTCCAAACTTTAGATAATCTTAATTGGTATACGACAAGCATTTAACGGTCTTCAGACGAAGAATTCGTAACGCCGCACACGTAGATAAAGTTGATATAGCTAACCGTTATCTATCACCTTTATCTTGATAATCCAATTTAAATAATACAACTTAATTTTATAATTAGCTACTAAAAGCCACTTTTTGTGCGTCACAACACATTCCAATTAATTGCTTATGGCTCTCTTGAGTAATAAACAGATAATATATTCGTATCCCTTTAACTCCGACACTACATAAAAATGTACTATTGATGATAAACTGTTAACATAATACTGTACATAAAGTTATTCATGTAACAAGATTTATCTACATCTCTATAATTAACCTGTGTAAAGTGGTTACTTAATGACGTTGTTCTCTGGATACGTTGTGCGAATCTATCATTGTAGAAATGCATTTCCTTCAGCGAAATGACCAGGCTATCTTCAACGTATCGAAAGACCGTTAATAGCTTATTTGTATCACCGACTTGATCATTACCGAGATTCTCGCTCATGTCTGCTAAATTCGTAGCATTATCTTTTAACAACCTAAAGTTAAGATGTTTATACCACAGTAGTTATGGACGATAATTAACACAAATGAGCTTCTAAAGTAATATGCGTTTAATATTAAGATTTAATTTTCTTAGCTAGGCCTTAATGAGTATGTACTAAGATTAGATCCGTGCATACATTTGCGACAAGTACTTATTGCCAATGTCGCCTAAGGCAGTGAAAGAAATACGGGAGAGGAAAAAAATGTATGCCATTTTCTCATTTCAGGAATAAAGACCTATGTCATCGATTAAAGCAGCGGCTACTTAATTACTTATTTTAATGACTGTACGGAACTTAGACCTCGTCTTCTATTTTTAAATCTTTACCAATCCTCCGGTCAAAAACACGCAAAATTATGGTAAATTATAAGTAGGATGTCGCTAGATTGCGAAATCTAATCAGCTATCTCTAGTGAACGAATAAGGAAATATTATTCTGGACCTGAATTCTGCTGATCCATTTGCAATTTCCGGCAGGAAATTGTTTTAGTTTCATACAACAAACTTTTCAATGTATTCAGGTAATAATACACTTGTTTCAGATTAGTTCTCACATATTCTAGCAATAAACCGGAGAGATAATAACACTTGCAGTAAATTGTATAAGCTATCAACGTCGTCCTACGAATAATTGAATTCTAGTCATCAAATAAATTGTTCTTTTTTTATCTAACTTATCCATCGAGGTTTTCTAATAAACCTCCCACAGTTCACAGCTTGACGTAAGCCGCTACCGACCTGCACCTTTTCTTTCGTTTTTTTTTTAATAATTAAGGAAACTGGTATCCATAATGCTCAAGGTCTTGAATTTATGGATCCACAGTTTTGATGACGTCGACTGTATAAATGCCGTTGACTGTATATCAAATCTAGAATGAATTCCTTCTTGCATCCCATAAAAAGAAGGTAATCAGACTAACCGCATAATATATCCATGTACAGGAAGTAAATGCAAAAAGTGACAGATGTCAAATGTCCATTCAGTGTTCGCTCTTGCAGTTCTTACAGCACTAAGTAGATGTAAAGAATCAAGCATTGTTTGTCATTACGCTTCAATGTGAATTCGTCATATCAAGGACATCCGTTTCTTCTGTACCAATAATTAATTAGCGGACAGGTACTCGTTAATTTCATCAAGTATGGGAATAAATTACATCGTGTCTTTCATGTGAATCTTTTCCAATGATTGTCTAGGCATGTTTAAGAATTCCGGAAATATATAGGCTCAATATTGATTTATTTATGTTATTCATGTTGTGGTTGATCGACAGTTTGTATGTTAAAGCTTACGACGCATATTTTAATATAAATTAAGATATGCATTGCGTGATGCAGTGAGCGACGCAGACGATGTCGGCGGACAAGCGGTCGAGTCGTCAAGTCAGTTAATATCACTAACAAAAAGTAGAGTTTCCCATGTCCATTAGCAGAGCTTTACACATCTTTACAGTTTACGTATATACATATATTTATTTCTATCGTGCACTGTGAAAAATATGCTGAAAACCTTTGTTATAAACCGTGACTAAGAAATACATGAACCCTGAAAACATATTTTAAAAGTTTTTACAAAAAAATACAAACGACTTCTAAACAAAAAAAAAGTACAAAATATTCGTTCGAAATTAAAGAATTTCGAAACTCGGTGTTTTTGGTTGCTTTTTTGTTTTTTAAACACACCTACTTCCGAAATTACCCACCACAGCGGACATGGTATAAATTGGTGTAAACAATAAACAAACATGCGATTTCAGCTATCCCAAGCCCAACAGATTTGCTATCATATATTGGAATTAACAAAATGCTCATACTACTCGACGAAACTAAACTAAATTCTTATGGGACCAAATGGCAACTATTCTTTATCGAATAAAAAAACAACCACGTAATCCTCGTACGCATACATAGAGAGAAAAAAACATACTACCTGCCGAATTGAGAACCTCCTCCGTTCTAAAGGCGATTAAAAAGACCAACATTTTTCTTAATATTAGTAAGAAACTCTAAATTATACATTGACACATCATGTTTTCTCTTTTATGACTTGAAATAATTTCGAGTCTAAAGCATTATAAGTATCATTCTCCATTCAGTCGCAGTTTCGTATAAGAATGAAATGCTTCTTTTTGGTCATATAAGTACACCTGTTGTATCCAAAACGAGCTTGGTATCGTTCTTGCTCTCGTGCCTTACCGGGAGGAACTGAACTTTACAAGACTCCACTCCGGGGAACACGGGTTGCGCTCTGAGAAATGCACAACAATTCTTTACTCGCTTATAATGCTCAGTTATCGTGGCTTACGCAGCGCATATCCTTTTCCCTCAATTAAGTCTTACAATAAGCGGAATGAAGACCTACCAATTAAGTTTTTCTTTGATTCCCACATCAGCTTGGGAATAATTTGTTAATAATCATTTTCATGCTTTATGACCCAACATTATTTTATTTCTGTCTTCAAAGCGTTATCTTCTACAAAATATAATGCAGCGTTGACTGTTGGGTTATTGACCAGTCTTGAAAGTTTTTTGCTTTATGCTTTACGACTTATATTGAAGTTGTTATATCAAATAATTAATAACGAGTCATTTGCATATAAACGCCGTATTAATAGGAGAAAAAAAGAAGTAGGTACTTGAATGATAAGTCCAGAGGTGGTGGATGCTGCGATGGAATGATTAATGACTTGCTTCCTTTTCCTTAATAACACATACAATATGGTAAAAACATGCCGCTACCTGTCAGAAGAAGCTGGGCTCCATTAGCAAAGTGAACGCTTCAGTTATTAGAACAATTCTTTATTTTAAACTTTTTAAAGTATTTCTTGCGTAACACTGTAATTTTCCCGAGTTTGCAATTTAATTAGGTTTTTTATTTACATTTATTAGGTGTGATTTATAACTATAAGTTTATACTGTGCGTAGTTTACTTTAATTTAAAAGGCCACATAAAATAAATTATGATGATTGCATACTAGGGCGGGTATTTCTATAGCTACCAGCAAGAGTTTTACGCAGCAATATACAACGACACAAATAGAGTAATTAGACGAAACATAATAACATGTCAATTTTTCACAGAATCTATAGCAAATCGTTCAGAGCTCACCAAAGCTAAAGTATACAAATACCTTGCTTTTTTTTCTTCTTGTCCTTTTGGGCTTGTACGTAATCAGTAAGACATGTGCGTATCGGAAGTGTGCGCATGCGGAGAGGCCGGCGCGGGCGCAGCAGCGGTGGCGATGGCGGGCACCGCGCTAGCGCCTAGCGGTGCTTGCAGACGCGATGCCATCGCGGTCGTGCGCCACCGCTCACGGCAGCCGCCGGCGCTCGCGTCGCCGTGACTTATGGCCCCCGCGCGAACCTCGATCGTACGATTGAATAATAATATCCGATTCCCGTGCACCGAATTTATGTTAGGAAGTAACCAGTGTCCCGTATCGACGAGCGCATCGCGTGCGCCTCGCCCGCCCGCAATTTCCAGCTGCTTGTCCTTAGGCGCTGATGTACCAACCGATACTTGATAAATAAATTTTCGTGGAGGACTGTTCCCTCTGGACGTCGGCACTCCGTACCCCGGAGTCCCGCCCCGCACCCACTTCTAAACGCCTAACTGTCAGCCGACATCACGTCTCTCCCTGTTGTGATTACAATAAATTTCAATTTTCACTTCCTCTTCGTTGTTACAAAGTAATAGGACACTGAGTTATCCTTTTTGCAATATTGTCGCTGTAATAGAAAAGACAAAGCTGTGGTCAGGCATGTGCATCCCAGAGACCACACGCACGGCTTTCAACTGGGCGTCATAAGTTTATTTGATGTGTATGAGGCAACCACAGAATTAATCCTCGGAGAAGGACAGCTAACAGCAACCTGTGTACTATTAACAGCATCTGCGATCACTTCATAATACCGAGTAAGGTAATTATGGCTATACTTACAAAGACCGTTCGTATAGCGGTCTGCTCTATAGACTGGAGGAATTTCAAGCACTGATATGACTCATATCAATGTAGTTAGGAAGGAATTCCTACTTGTCATTAGCGAGCTAATTTGGATGTAAAGATCTCAAAGAGAAAAGTAGTCAACAAGGAAATCGTGACTGCAGTACTGATTTTGTACTTGGTAGGCCTTGTCGGCAGTCAAGAGTCTGTCATCAGGTAACCGCAAGTGCCGTCTTCACACTTTGATAATGTTACCAAAATTAGTTACTTAAGTGCTAAGCGTCATTTGGCCACCTTACTAAATTACTTGAAGTTCAATGGTCTACGAAATTTGTTGTAAATTATGGGTTCACACACCTAATGTTTTCACTTCGGCGAGTAATCGTGACCGCTGTATAACTACCACTAGATCGATGCATGTAGGAATGTGGTTGATTTGTACCGTTACATATTACTTGCCATCTCTATCCCAGTCCTAACCTGTCATTATGACTAGTTGTTTTATAATTTAATATTTTCAAAAGTCACGCAGTTTATCGGCCTCAGTATGTTATTCTAAGCCATAACATTTGCTAGCAATCATATCCACGTACTAAACATTATTCCTAATGTGATGTCCGTCGCTGTGAGTCCATATAGTCCCCACGCAAATAAAAAACTTAAATAAGAACCATATTTCATGTAGTCATCGATGGTTCATGTACCTGAGGCAGACTGTCTAATTCGTCGAAAAAAGCTTGGTAATGCGCCTTAGATTATAGAGCGGGAGAGCAAATTATATTAGCAACATTGATGGCATTGTTCGCGAATGTGCATCATGAGTCAAATACCTCGAGCTCTGCCTACGTCGACTCTTATGTCTATCGCGGACTGCGGTATAGTATGTAGGTACTTTTTCTGCACGCAACGCATGCTATGCTTTCAATATTATCAAATTACCGGTACAATACATGGTCATTATGTACTAACGGTTGTGTCAATTAATGTGATTAAACTGCTCAAGTGATCGCGGTCGATCACGTAGCGCCGGCTCCCGGACTATTGTTCGTCTCGTCGCAATGTTGTCACCGCGCGTTCCGGTTCTATGACCGTCTTCTCCGCCATTCGTCTTTCTATTCCGAATAAAACATACATAAATACCATATGCAAAAAAAAACTTCTTGTCATATAATAAAAGAAAACGGTAGCTAACGGTGCTCATAGCCGTGTATCGTCTACGGTAATCTACCATGGAATTGAAACCCCTTTAACACTTTGTTGTTACCAGCGACCTTCATAATTTCATCACGTCCGACGGTCGGTCTCGACGACCGACTGTCCTACTATACTACTATCTTAGCTTACGAGAATGAGGTTTTTGATTAAAAAACATAATCAAATATAAGTTGTGGTGAGTAGGTGAAAAGCCGATGGCTTGGAAACGTGATCATTGTTAAAAAATACATCGCTCACCGACTTAAAAATTAAGGTAGATTACAAACAGGAAAACACATTTAATTACTTAACAAACATAGTTACAAACTTAAGGTGCTAAGAAAGCTTTTACTTCCTTAATTTCTGCAGCAGCTTACAGCTATAAAAATCTACGCTGAAAAATGAGTCTACCTAGATCTAAACACTTCCTTCAATTCGTGAAACGGCTATCCTAAATACAATTCCCTGCGATTGCTATGTAAAATCATTCATTCCTGCAAAGTAAACAGAGGTCCAAATTGGTTTATCGTGCTCCATAATTTGCGAAAGTTATGGACATGGACAATCACGCCTTAATGCGCCTGAAGCATCTCCTGGTGCTTTCCCGATACTCTGAATTATAATTACATTGGTGCTCACATCGATCTCATCAATCTTTTTTCTTCTAATTTTACGGGCGATTTAAAAAATGCCGCAGGTGGAATGCGGTTACTGCAACAAAATAAACACTAATCATTATCGAGAAATTTTGTATGAATTAACTACAGTTGATTTGCAATTATGATAACACACAGGAATGTTGCTCTTTTGTTCGAAATAGCTAAACAAAGATTTTTAAAACATATGACATTGAATTTATTATAAGCTACGTTTAACAATCACAAGATTATGCATAGGTAGGAAGCGGACTTCCATTTAATAATATTGCAAATAAATCCTCGTAGTATCTGACATTGCTTCTCCTAAGGGAGCTTGGGCGCGGGTGTTAATTAAAGCCGGCACCAAACCTGCGACGCCAACACCGCCCAGCACACAGCTAGCAGCTAACGTATAATTATCGACTTTCGGACCATTTCGCTAATACACAATCGTACAATTGCTTGTTTACGACACAACACGCCCACTTAAGATTCTTTGACTGCAAACGCATACGTAAAACGTTGAATTGTCACTTTACGACCGATTGTTCCTCGACGCTGGCCCGCCGGCAACCCAATGCTATTGGGACGAATTCAGCGCTCAATCGCTCGACGATAAGTGCTAACTTATTATTTAAAGTATGAAAATTGATTTTTACGCATATTTTACAAGCATACAATGTTTATCCGCACGTGAATTTATAACCTTAGATTCCGCATGAAGGATCGCAAGATCTTGCCATAACTGTTAATCTTTTCCAATGAATATCTTCCTAACGACGGAAAATATTCAAGCACGTCGGTATCTGTAGACTTCGGTTGATGTCCATTTAGCTGATGCGGTCATTGTATGTGATCCTGGTATCATGAGGCTATCGTTGGAACATTAGCATTATCAAAAGGGCCGCGGGCGTCATGGTCATATCGCCGGCGACACGCGACGGCCGCGGAAGCGCCGCGAGAAGGCAAAGGCCCCGACAGACGAGAGGCGATAACTCAACTCAACATACCTGAAATACAATCGTGTGGATACCATGCCGCGAGTCGCGGAGCCAGGACCCTAGCCGCCTGGGCGTGGGCCCGCCAACACTATATGTCCCTTTTGTTTCCTGTTTTCTTACAAATATTATCTTGTATTTATACGCATGTGTAAATTTTAAATAGATAGCGGACTTGAGTTATAAATAGAAGTAGGTAGAGTAAATACGTTAGATAGGGCAGTTTGCGATTAGGGGATAGTAACTATTACTTAACCAACGTTGATTAAGGCACAACACAAAACCATAATTAATTCTCAACACAGTTTTTATGCATAAATCGCAATGCAATCCAGTCCAATATTTCCTAATGGCCATTGTTTTTCGACGTTTCTTCGAGAACACATAAAATTATAGATATCGCACATCATAGTAAACCAACATTTCAAGATCCTTAAGTGAACATTAAAAATCAAAAGCAATCAACACTTGACAATACAACTGTGTACATTAGATGAATGTGTGCTAATTTCCGCATCTTAGCACAAATGAAGAAACTATAATAACTAAAGCAATATGATATTGTGTGCACAGCGACGACATCGGTAGAGGACGCGCGTCGCTTGCCAGTAGGAGGCGTAGCACGGAAGCATCTTGGACCGTCGCACGCGCCGTTACCGTCATCGGCCATTACACGACCACTCTTAATTATTATCAACAGTTACTGCACACCGCATTGATAGCACTCGGCCGCATCGCCCGTAACAGACGAACCTCCCTCGGGCGAAGCTCTATACAGTATGCACCGGTTATCTACCACGTTAGGCTAATTATCGCAGCTGTGATTAGCATCTGAACGAGCGTTTTAGTGCCCATATCAAGCTTCGGATACTATGTAGGCGATGTGTAAGAGGTTTGTTGTAGATCTATAGGTATTATTTATTTATTAGAGCATGTATAAAATTAAAGCCGCTGTTAGTGTTTGTCTATGGCCGAACTTTTCTTCTAAACTTTGTAAAGTAATTTTGATCACTATAAGTTTTGGACTTTAATCCCGTATATGTACATCCTTTTTTTTAATCTCCATGTTTTACCGAGTCATTAAACTGTGGGAAGCAGAGGCGTGTGCCGGTAGTGCTTCTATAAAATTGTAGTCAAACAAAATCATTAGCACATATAATCAAACAAAATTCTTAACAGGAGAGCATCGTAAATTCGTCCAGAAAGTGCGTTCAGAACATGTGTACGTATTTGTTTTTGTTAATATTACGTTAGTTGAAACTGCAGCGAAGAGGTGCCCGCGCCTCGCTTGATCTCTCACATGATAGGAGGTGCGCAGGCGCCGGATGGCACGATAGCGTCGCGTTAACCCTGCCGCCGCCGCCGACACCCGCGCTCGACTCTTCTCTAATTACAAACACTATCTCACCTGAGGATGTGCGCGCACTACGAATACCCGCGTATTGTCTGCACTCCCAGTCCTTCCGGTGAACTTGTCCACGATCCTAATCTGTATCCCAGGCGCAGACGCATACTTAACTGATAACCAAGTTACTGTTAGCTTAAATCGTCAATTTGAAGTCTCACTAGGTTCTTCCAGTTTGACTTCCAATAGTGTTGTGACAATTGAAATTTAGTAGTTTCGCCGATTTAAATTGCAATACACAAAAAACTTCTTGGCAGCCTTCATATGATCTGCCCTCGTTTCCTCCTAACAATTTGTCCTCGTACCATTTCTTCGTTGTTACAATTTAATTACTAGGTACCTCAAAGGCACCTAATCACGCAGTTGATTAGAAATTGAGAGAGTTGGTACACTTTGTAGTGGGTACGGTATAACTCGGTTGTAATTAGGCGTGTGCGTGTAGTAGACCTAGTCTGGCTCTATGGCTGGCCACTCCGGCCACTGGACCACCCAAGCAGACGGCGTTTAGTGTCGACCGAGACCGCTTGTGTTGCTGTCAGCTCTTTGGCTTCATTAAACAATTTATAAATAACAGATACATAGGTGCCTATATCTAGTAGACTCTTGGCATTTAAGCTCTTCTTAGGAAATGAAATATACATATTCAACTTAGATATTGGACGTTAATATAATATTATTAACATAATTAATATAATTATATTTAGTAAATGACTTTTTTATGTTTCTATTAACTATGATAAATCTATCTAGGCTACCAAAAAGATGTAAACTTACAAACTACAGTTATAAAATTCTGAATACACAAGCAGGTTTATTCATTGTGCGCGACAAAAACTATGATAAATTACTGTCTTGATCCTGAATAGTTCTTTGACGTTCAAACTTAATAGACTGCTCTTAATAAACAAATATTATCGATATTTTTAACCGACTTCATGTTCTATATTATTATCGATCGAACTATTGTCTCGTGTAGAAATTAATCATTATTATAAGTATATTTTTTGCGTTAGTATCCTGATTAACTCAATCCAAATGATCTATAACTATCTACTTACAAAGAAAAATAACGGTGATTAATTCCTTTTAGAATACACTGGCGTCATAGTCAGTTTCAAATTACTTGGACAAGTATTAATTTCGTTTGAACTACAGACGAATAAAAAATATTTAAACTCGTGCGGTATACAGTTATCGGGTATGTTTCAATACATGTTTTCGTATCAAAAATAATCGAAGATAAAAATGGACGTTGGAGTCTATTTACAAATTTTTTGTTGAGTTCCGGCGCGTGACCAATTGGTCAAACATCATTGTATCCAGTTTCACGCTCCTTGTCTCTTGACAAATGATGTTTTTACTTTAGCATTCTAGATACTGGATGTTTTGTTGCTGCAAAAAACCGTATCATAATAAGTTGTATGATTGAATTTTCTATGTGCCTACATGGTAACATGGCTAACCACAGGGTACTTGACTTTCACATACATATGCATAGTTGACGCGTTCATTCACTGACTATTCATGTCTTCAAACAATTATATAGCAGTTTAACGCATTTCTTCCCACGATTGTATCGTCGCGTCAGAGCGAACCAAGTTTGCAGATTTATGTTTACCTACACAAGCACACGCACAAAGGTGTCGCGATGCTTAACCCTGCATACTATGTAATGGAAGATCTCGTTTAAGCTCTAACAAGGTGAAGCAGCCTCCTCAGTTTCAACAAAGCGAAACATTATGAAATTATAGCGTGAAAACTATAAAAACCATAAAAGACGTGGTGCTTTCGTCTCCTTTTTTAAAATATGTATTTTTTTGCAATAAAGAAATATATTTAATGTTAAGTATTTTAACCGGGTTCAAAAAAAGAGGTTCTAGGTAACTTAACAATTCCGAACAAATATTTAAACGCACTGAACACCTCTTTATGACATCTTAACTTAAATAAGATAAGTACTAATAATTTCAGGCAACGAAATGCGAATCGTGGCCGCGGGCTAAACCCGTTCCTAGTGAAAGAGAAATATCTGAATGTAATAATTTTTCAGCAACAAACTGTCATATATATGTATTTTGCCGACGTATTAATATAAAACCATCACAATATTTATTGTCAATATATTAGAGACTTATCATAGCGTTGGCGGCGTTTCGCATTTATCTGAACAATTTTAAAGTTACTTCGTAGAGCAACGACCATAAAACCTACCCTGTTGCGTTGAATATTTCTCAGGAATATAAAAACATCAAGATATTTTATATTAACGGCATATGTATACGGCGTTTGAATTTGGTTAAAACAAAGACATTTAGACATGGTCGGCCGATTTTTCACAAGTACTCGTTCCTTTACAGTACATCTCAGTGGAAATACGTATGTGTTGACACACGCGTACAGGTGCGAATTTTGGAATGTCGCTTGCCCTGCCTGCCTGGCTGCCACGGTTCCCAGTTCCGCACCGTTAATTTGATATACGGAGGCAGATGGCCTCTCGCCGATAGCACACGGCTCATGCGCCTTCCGCGCTTTACCGCGAATCCCAAACTTTTGCTGCCGCCGCAAGAAATAGGCGACTCGCTGTTTATATACAGACTTACAAAATAAAATTAAAAGAGCAACAGTTACAAAGAATATTCAAAAAATATTGACAGATTTCTTTCCCGATACCAACGCAATTTTTAATTGAGACATCTTAGTGTAGATTACCGAAAAAGTAATCAAAAAGCGTTGTTTGCTTCATCTCAATCATGGAGCGAAACCCAGATATAATGGGTTTCGTATCTAAAATAAAACTGAGCATTTCAAATTAAT
The DNA here is from genome assembly GCA_905332915.2 of Hecatera dysodea. Lineage (NCBI taxonomy): Eukaryota > Metazoa > Arthropoda > Insecta > Lepidoptera > Noctuidae > Hecatera > Hecatera dysodea. The sequence continues at coordinate 11,717,689 of HG995298.1, read as the reverse complement.
TAAACTGCTACTTTCAATTCAAACTTGGACTCCAGTATAAAGTCAGGTAGGGTTTTGAGTTAATTTGCATTTTGATCCAGTAACGGGCTGCGAGATAACACTGTAATGCTCGAGATCTCTCCTCAGATCAGCTATCCCACATGTCTCAGTGCCGTTCATCAACCACTTCTTTCGAACTCCACACACAAACCTTATAAGGTTGCAACATTACAATGTTGAATACTAATGTTGCCATACTAACCTACAACTTTTTGATCTTATCATAGCCAACTTCTCATCTGGCCGGCAATTCTGGAAAGAGTAATTAAGAACCGTAATAAAATGGTTACTTTACAAATTGGTATGTATCATTCAGTATTTGAGTGAACAAGTAATTACACTCAAAACGCCAGGAAATAGTCAATCAGTGTGCTGTTATTCCGGGCACAAGAAGTCAAAGACCGTCTGTATAAAGGAGTTATAAGATGCCAGCGACGTAAGGCACATTAGACACGGCATGCATGTGATGATAGTTGTGGTATCGAAATTCGCTTCGGCTGTTCCCTTCGAGCAGCGCACAGCCGTTTGTGTATTTCGTTCATATTTTTCCTTGTCGCATCTTAATGATGTGCGTCTACTGTAACTAAGAGACTTGATGCGAGCAAAAGTTATTAAAGTTTAGAAGTGCGAGTGCTGTGTTGAGCATTGGCATGAGCGTGAACTGATTTAGGTTTCATTCACCCCGTGTTACGCTAGCTGGGCGCCTGGACTGCGCATTGTCTCACACGCTGCGCAAAATGCGAATGATCCTTTGTTCGTTACACTTTACCTACACTGTAACCCAAACCAATAGCGGAACACTTAGCGCCCACCTCTAAACGTAACATTCACGCGGCCCGGCTCACGCTCGAGAGCCATTCCTGACTTAACGATATTTACTCTGGAATAACAATACGTGTACTGTTCTGACATTGATAGCTCTCCAACTGATACTGTATTCTCCCGGTATAATGCGTTCAATGGTCCTGCGTTAGAGGGAAAATAATGATGTGTGATTTCCGGTTCTTCACCATTAGATAAATACGAATAAAAAACTAAGTGTTTGAACTTTCACTCAGAAGGGAAAATTCCGAATAAGTATTTTAAATTTTTTCATCCCAATTGTTACTTTCGCGTAACTAACCTGCAATTTAATGGATAAAAGATTTAAATTACTTATGCACGAACCTTAACACACGTGGTCGTGGTTTATCGTTTTTTAACCGACTTCAAAAAAGGAGGAACTTTTCAACTCGACCGATTTTTTTACGGTTCCGTACTTTGCTATCCATCCGTCTGTCTGTCAAGACCCATTATCTCGGGTACACGTGGAAGTATCGAGTTGAAATTAATAACCATATCCTGAGTACATCTACCGTCCCTTGAAGCTGCGGAAAAATCAAACTTCTATATGAACGTAAAAAAGATACAGCCGTTTATATCGCAAAAAATTGTATATTTTGACGCTCTCTAGAGAATCAATATTTATAGGGTACTTTCCGTTGGCCTAGAACTATGAAATTTGGCAAGTAATATAACTTATATGAAGTACAGGGATAAATTTGAAACTTAAAAGTATTTGAAAATGAAAATAATATATCTAGTTTTAATTTCGCTTCCAGTTTTAATACGCCTGACTCAATCAATTTTACTTAAAAGTATATTTTTGTTACTTATCAATCTTATCTGTGGTGTAGATCTGATGAAGAACTTCGGAGATAGGCAACGGAACTCTTGAGTAAATTAAAGCAAATCTTCCGGGATTTCTGAAATCTTTCTCTTTATTATTTACACCAGGTTATAACGTAACATCACGCCAGTACGCTGTGAAGGGCCATGTTTTTGACGTTAGATATTCGACGATAATTTTATTGTTTTGTTTATGAACCGGTCTTGATTTTGGATTTTGAACTTCAAAGATAAACTAGTGACTTTCTCGACTTACAATCAATTTAACTTAGTAAAATGAGATATTTTTAAGGTTATCTCAATCCCAAAGCAAACTAAATATTTAACTGTGAGCTGGTGTGGGCCTTTACTACGAAGGCACAAAAAGTTAATCCTTAACGGTAAATAGTGCAACCACTCACTATGGGAATAATGCCAATTTAGCTGTCGGGGATTTACAACTAAAAAGTGGAAAATTAAAAATTTATTAAAAAAAAACTGTGGACTTCCAAATAAAGTCGAAGTAGGTATATTTACGGAAGCCGGTGTTTTTGATTGTTGCATCGTTTTTGGACATCGACTTCCGAAATTAAAGTTATTTTATACTTTTTAGTTACTTTATCTGGAAGTTGGTTGTATTTTTGGCTACTTCCCGTTATGCCACATTCGCGATTCGTCAACATGTCAAGTTTTAAAAACAAGTCAACAGATGTGGCATTTTGTCAAGATTTTGATCTTCATACATTCATTCCCGATTCGCCAACATTTGAGAATGCCTATATTCTTTCCCGTTTGGTCAATCTTTTGTTTGGAAAGTACAAACAGGAGTAAAAAGAAATACCTCCGTCCATGTTCTGTCTACTTACTAGCTTCCGCCCGCGGCTTCGGTCGCGTCAAAAGTATTTTGATTATCACTTTGATTTCACAATAATCTAGAATCATTTGAATTCGTGATACCAGAATATTGTTATCCCGGTGAGCTCTTTGTATTTTTTTTAATTAGCTCTTGTCTTCGAATTCGTCTGCGTAAACTTCAGAACTGGTTTCAGTAGTTCTGATTGTTTAAATGATAAATGATAAATTATATTTATTTTGTAAGTAGGTTGTAAATAACACTTTTACACGTCAATATTTTTGGTCGTTATAAACTAGATGAGGCCGGTGTTTCCTAGCTGACTACCCTGAGAAGAAACACCGAAACAAACTCACAGCACCACACAGATTTGAGTTGACCTGTCCAGACAGTGCAAGCATTTGTCATTTACCGAGTAGCTCAAACTTAGAACTTTAAGGAGCTCGTCGATTTGACGATCAATACTAAAGTAAGGACATTTGGGTAGGCCACATAAAGAACTCAAACCGCCAGACTAACAAGAAATGAACCCCTAACATAGCGATCTACATGGTCCTCACATTCACAATACGTTATATGAGGACCATGTCAGTGTCTGAAGTGGTCTTTTGAGGAAAGAACCACACAGATTTGAGTGGACCTGTCCATTCATTGCAAGCCTTGGTCAGTAGTCGAGTACCTAGCTCAACTTAGAACCAATAAGGAGCTCAACGACTCGACGAACAATGCCAATGAAAGGACATTTGGGTAGGCCGCAAAAAAACTCAATCAGCCAGACAACGCTAAAATCGGTTTACGGTTGTTTATTTATAAAGTGTAACCCATTGATGTTATCTCGTCCAAAAAAAATGCCTCTCTCCAAGGGTTCGTTCAGCAATAAATAGTGAATAGTTCAGAAACTTAAAAAAACTTAAAAACTATGATCTTAATTTAGATTAACATCTTACGACTTTTATATGTTCATTGATAAAGCTTCTCGCTATGATTGTAAGAATACTTTATTACCGATGATAAATCTTCTGATATTGTAAGTATAATAAAGACAAATACCATTTTGGTTTGTGAATGAGTGATATAAGAGCTCGAAATGAAAGCTTTACCTTTCCAATGAATGGACTTTTTCAATCATAGCAGCTTCAAGCATAGCCTAAAAGGCTGCCTAGAAATCCTGACTTAAATCTACAATAAAATAAAACATGGAATGAATAAGTCTGTGTCACCTTGTTTTCAAAACGAGTACCTACACACCTTTTGATAAATGGGATGTTGCAGCTCTAAGAACACAATATACCCACCTCTGGGAAAGTCGGGTGATAAAAAGAGCGTCGAAAATACTTGGTAACTTTTGTAGTTGACTGTGCCATACAAAAAACTAATTTAAAAAAAGGGTAACGAAACGGGAATGGATGCATGAAGCTCAAAATCTTGACCAAACACCACTTGTGTTCAGTAGTTTTTAAAATTTTAGACATGTTGACGAATCGGGAATGTGACATAACGGGAAGTAGCCGTATTTTTTTGTAAAAAGTTTTATCTTCATAAAAACTTTCAATCATCGATCTTCACGGATTACAGTAATTTGTAATAATGCATAAAACTTGCTTTTACTGGAGAGTAGCGCGTGTTAGGAACGCACGCACTTGTTCAACATTTCAGAGTAGAAAGCCTTCTATTCACTTACTGTACATACATATATTGTTGTTTCGTACAATAGAAACCTCAAGTGGTTTTAGCGATATCTAGTGGCGTCTCTCGCGATCTCGTGAGCTGTTCATAGTGCAGTCAAAGATAAAGAAAGTAGGATGCTTTGTGACAATGGGCAATCCAGTGTCAGCTGGCCTACAGACACGTAAACCTTAGGTACTAAATCACACTGTTCACGTACGCATACAGCAGATAAAGATGCAGGTACATATAAAGCATGTTATAAACACTTTTACTACATTAAAATTATACCAATAAAAATATTTAACGCAAAACGTGATCTTATCAAGAACAGAACTTTATAAAGTGTCTTGATAATTGCTCAACTGTGTGACATACGATTAATAAATAGCGGTACTCATACAAGTAAGTAATCAAGATTGGATATCATCCATCAATATCACAGAGCGCCATCATTCAAGTGAATCATCACTGTCCTTATGATTTATAAAGCCCTTACCCAATGGTTATAATATTTTTTATCTCCATAGCAATTACACAATGTTCTAAAAGCCGTTAAGCTTACAAGTCCCGATACAATCTGCTTCAAAAGACGTGGATTACATGTTAAGTTTCTAATGTGTATAATCAAACTATTTAGAGCTATTACATTAAGAAACTCATATATAATGAACTACTAACACTCGTAACACTCGAGACACACATCAATTATATCACAGTACATAATTTTATTAACATCAAAACAGTGTTGGGAAAATATAATTATATCCGTATAAAAAGAGGTGTCTAAATAGTGCAATAAAGACCAACAAAAACTGGTAGATTTATATCTTCCGTTCTGTTCTTAACACCTCTAATGTGGTGGAATCTCCGAAGCCACTAAGTTCATGGCTCTAGTGATTTAACGTCTAACGTCGGAAGTGTATCAATTACTTACAAGTTATCGTGAAACATAATCAGTTATAATGGTGGAACGAAATTGGCAGTTGAGTGGCTAGCTAGCATCTAACATATAAATACTTCAGCAAATTGTTCGCTTGCAGTAGAGCAGTTCACTGTAACCTGTTGCTGAACTTTTATTAGCATGAACTAAAATACAGTATCGTTCTCGTCATATTTCTCACTAATTAACTATAAATTGTCACAAATTACTGCAGACAATACGGAATGCACATAGATAATTGTCCTTCTGAGATAAATTCAAATTACGAGGAGGCCTTAAACGCTAACAGTTAAACAGTTTCATTACACAAAACAACTTCAAGTGAATAGCTTAAAGCATCCTGTAAGAAATTCTCCGTTGTCATTATATAGTTTACTGTTATAACGAACACTATTGTCAAAAGTTCACATATTATAATAAAGCGTAGTGAAAGAAACTCCGACACTTGAACCATCATAAGTTAAGTGTATTAACACAGCTAATGGCAAAGACAATTGCAAGTTGCTCTATCAATTACTTACTCACACGATCCGGCCGATATCGCCATTATAACAACATTAGAGATGTGTGGTCACGCCATCCCGGCATTACCAGCATCTGTAACACGGTCACATCATTTCTTGGCCGCCCAATTTTGGTTTTACTACACACTTTTATATTTTCCGAGCAATTTTTACATGAGCATGCGAAAACAACATTCGAACGCTTCGGTTGTAGATTTCCGATTTAACTAGTTACGAAATTCACTATATCCGTAATTGAATTCACCGTTTTCAATCAAAAAGATCTGGGCGCCTTATGAAATGCAAGACAAAATGATTAGACACAATTTGTGTCCCAATTCCTGTAACATGAATCGTCTTCATGCAAATAATACTTGGCTAGACACGCTAGTGTATAACAGCATCTAATTTGTGATATTATTTGGACGTAGCTGTGACCTAGGCCTTTTCCTGCTTTCTAATGGAGCAATTATTGTAATGGCGAAATTAAGGTCCTGTATTTGAATGGGGTGCGGTTGTAATGCTTGCGATATAAGACGAATTAACATTTTCATGTGGTAGGGTCACGACCCAGCGCTCCCACACATAAATCGGTGGAAGATGTCGCGTCGTGAGCGCTATGCGCCCGCGCCGTTGCCACCGGCACCGCCACCGCCGTGCCGCAGCTACCGGACTGTTTTGTATCGTGTTCCCGATGTAATTAATATTACCAACCTGCTTCGATACCGCTTCTCGAAAATTCTAACAATCAATGTAGTCGCTCAAAAGTTACATCACTCTTTTTAACATAGTTAAAAACACTTAAATCACTCGTGTCTAAAATTAAGCTTTCCGAATGTTCTGCAGCTTTTGTGTTCGTTAGATACATAATTACAAATAACCATAAAGTACTTTATTTCAATATCAGTTTTGCATTTCAGCTCTGGTACCCAGCATATTCAATTAGAGACACAGTCGTATACTTACAGTTATTTTCAAACAAGCACAACTATTGACACGATTCAGTAAAAAGGAATGTTTAATATTGTTTTACTCTTGAAACATAGTTAAGAAACATATCTTTTCAATTAGTCGCGCGAAATGTTAACGACCAATGACAACTGCGAGTGTTCTTATGTACTTTCCATTGACATTAGTGCGTGTTACAAGCACTTCCTTGTTGTAGCTCATCATTACTCACTAACGCTTAAATAGCTTTTTCTTCGGCACAAGCAGCGCAGAAGTCATTTAGTGAAAAGGATGACAGTTATTCATTTATGTAGGTACTGTGATGTTAGCGCAGAATTTATAATGCTCTAAAACAAAAGACGATGTCTTCTAATATCCAATAAGGGAAAACCAATAAGCGGACAGATGAACACCACGCGAGCCAAAACGTGGATTACGAGATAAATTAAAAAATCAACTGGTTTTGCGTTGATAGTGAGCGGCGACCGCGGTTGTGACAAATAGGATTGTACCTCATACGTACAGCTGGCAACGGTCCCCGCACGGTACACCACATATTTCGTTAATTGATTAACTGTTCCCCGTTGTTGGCAACGGTACAGTTAGCCACATATTTAATCATCCGTAAATTGATTTATGCGAACACTTTACAAATTGACACAACCCTCATTACATTAATTTTGCTTTCCTTCATTTAGTAAACGATAAACAAGCCGTTGATCGCCAGAATTTACATCTTCTACGCTAAAATATACGGTTAATTGTCGTCGGGAATTTATATCTTTCTACGGAATGCGTAAACTATAGAATAGGACCCTATAAATAATAATCAAGATTGCGAATTAGCAAAATCATACCGATTTTGATTGCCTGCTCATAGCATATTGTTTATGAACCATAATAATGACTTCTATGAAAATTTTATACGTTTTGATAATTAACACTAGTAATTTGTAACAGTTTTCCCGTAGTTACTTAACGGTATAGTCCCATTAAATCAGTTCGAACAGTAAATAACCTTCCCATTAATATAAAGTTATTAGCGTTCAGGTTACCTACAGAGTTTAACAATCAACTAAAATCGGTTAACGTTCGCATTAAAATCGACATATTTGTACGTGTAGTGAGTAAACTGCTTTTATAAGCGACATAGTTTACAAAGTCCTAAATCGCGACTGCGATAAGCTTCCCTCAAAAATACTTAATTAGTAGGTGGAAAACATGGCGAGTCTGTGCATAAAGTTAATTTTGTTTAATTACAAAAACAGTGCAATTTCACGTTAATTAGTTTAGGGGAACAATGAATAAGGAATTTATCTTATTTAATACGGGACTTTGAAATATAACGTGATTAATACATGCGCCTTAAGCGTGAATTCAGTTATTAGCTTCTAAATTGTTATTAATTTGGCTGAGTGTTGCTAATGGCTGTTAAATTGCCGCAAATACATATAATTTGATAGAAAGATAAATAAATCGTGTTAGGGGAGTGTGTCAGCTTACAAAAAGAAACATGATACATACTTAATAAAAACTATCCAAGATTTATTAGCTTGCTTCGGATAGATGATAACAATCGATACTAACGCGAGACAATCACGCACCAATCAACTAATACTGTGAGAATAAGTTAATGGGGATAGGATCAAGCACTAAAGCTAACATTTCTTCACCTTTTACTCATCATCTGCCTAGTCTTCTCCCAACTATGTTTATTGGGGTCGGCTTCCATTCAAAACGGATTCAACTTAATACCAGTATTTTATGTGGAGCGGTCGCCTAATAGACCTCCACAACTCATTAACTGGGTAACACCGTACTTCTTAGCAAGACTGGAGTCATATTTTCTGGCTTCTGACAATCCGTAACGATTGCCAAAGATTTAGAAATGACAGCCGAAACCAACGGCTTAACGTGCTATCCGAGGCACGGAGAAATCTCGGTATGTTAAGATGAAGATCACCCATTTACAGACCGACCTTGACAAGCGTTTCTTAACCTTTTTTTTTTCTTTGGATGGGAAATCATCAAATGACTTCTCTCAGGGAGTGTCAGACTTTTACTGACTAAAACCCATCCGTGATCCTTCTTGTACCCTTTGCGTTCCAGGGCCGCGGTGACTCTTTCGAACAAATTCCGCAACCCTAGCAGGCACTGACCCTATGGGGCCCCGTCTTTGATGCTGACGGTTCCTTGAGGCGCGCGGGGAACACAGCGCGTCGTCGAACTTTGGAGACCGACCCTTGCGTCTGTTATTATTCACCCAGGAGCTACGAACTCCTCAACCACCTTAACTCACACTCGTAAAATTAATTTGCATTCCACAATGTCTATAAGATCGAAGCATAGGGTCTAGATTTATAAGATCTTACACATCAATGATAAATGATAAATGATATTTATTTTGTAAGTAGGTTAAACATAACACTTTTACACGTCCAATATTTCTTGTCATTTTAAGCTAGATGAAGCCGGTGTTTCCTAGCTGACTACCCTGAGAAGAAACACCGAAACAAACTCAGAGGTCAAAGTCTCTTTTAAAGTCCATACAATCCGTACTGGTCAAATCATATGAGAACCATGTAGGTTAATGTCTGAGGTAGCCTTTTGAGGAAAGTGCCACACAGATTTGAGTGGACCTGTCCAGACAGTGCAAGCATTTGTCAGATACCGTGTAGCTCAAACTTAAAACTTTAAGGAGCTCAACGGCTTGACGAACAATACCAAAGTAAGGACATTTGGGTAGGCCGCAAGAATTACTCAAACTGCCAGACAAACTGAAACAAGACCCTAATATGGCGATCTACATAGTTCCCATTCATAATATGTTATATGAGAACTATGCAGATCTGTGTCTGAAATGGTCTTTTGAGGAAAGAACCATACAGATTTAAGTGGGCCTGTCCATTCAGTGCAAGCCTTTGTCAGTAGTCGAGTAGCTCAACTTAGAAACAATAAGGAGCTCAACGAACCGACGAACAATACCAAAGAAGGGACATTTGGGTAGGCCGTAAAAGTACTTAAACTGCCAGACGTCGTCGTTATATATACTTTAAGGAAAGAAAAAAGAAAATAATACCCATATAGTCCTCATATTCACAAAATAAATTAAGTAAAAATATAATACTTTACAAAGTAAGTATACATGTCAAACATAATATAATAATAAAAAAAAATATTACTTTAACAAGTAAATATTCATGTCACAATAATAAAATAATACTTTAAAAAGTAAACATTCATGTCAAAATTGCAAAATTGAATTTACATGCAGGAGAATATAAAATGTCAAAGTCTAAAATTGAGAAAAGTATCAATAGATAAACGTAATATTAGGCCATGTACATCGTTGAAGCATCTCAATCCCAAGCCTTTTGGTCTTCAATATAGTCTCTAACTGTGTAAAAAGCTTTCTGGCATAGCTTACGTTTTACTATCAATTTGAATTTATTAATACTAAGGTCTTGGATGTGGGAAGGGAGTTTATTATAAAAACGTATACATTGACATCTAAATGAACCAACTATTTTCTTGAGCCTAGTTTTAGGAATGACAAAATTATGTTTGTTCCTGGTATTCACATTATGAATATCACTGTATCTTTTAAATAGATTAATATTTTTATGTGCATACAAAAGATTCTCGTAAATATACTGAGAAGGCACAGTCATTACATTAATCTCTTTAAATTTGTCTCTGAGGGACTGTCTAGGACTTAATTTGTAAATCGCACGGATAGCTCTTTTTTGCAACACAAATACTGTTTGAATATCAGCGGCATTTCCCCACAACAAAATGCCGTATGACATCACACTATGGAAATAACTAAAGTATACTAAACGTGCTGTTTCAACATCAGTTAAGCCACGAATTTTTCTAACAGCATATGCTGCAGAGCTAAGTTTTTTGGACAATTTGTCTATATGGGGGCCCCACTGTAGCTTCGCATCCAAAGTTATGCCTAAGAACAGTGTGCTATCTTCGGGTTTTAACTCTTCCCCCTTTATTAACACACTAGTGTTCACCTGTCTAACATGAGGTAACGTGAACTTTACACATTTCGTTTTTTTCTCATTAAGTAGAAGATTATTAATATTGAACCAGTTAACTACAGTCGTAAGGGCACTATTTACAGCGTCTATATTATGCTGCTGACGTTTGAGTTTGAATAAAAGTGACGTGTCGTCTGCAAATAACACTATATCATGATTATCCTTTACGAGGTACGGCAAGTCATTAATATAAATGAGAAACAAAAATGGACCTAAAATCGAGCCCTGTGGGACCCCCATCCTCACTACAGATCCAGGAGATCTTTTGCCATTGACGTCAACTCTTTGAATCCTATCACTCAGGTAAGAAATAAGAAGATCCAGAGAGGCGTCCCGGACTCCGTAATAGTGCACCTTCCTGATTAATGTCTCATGAAGAACACAATCGAATGCCTTGGACAAATCGCAAAAAATGCCCAAATCATCGCATTTGTCCTCCCATGCATCATAAATATGTCCTAACAGTTCAATGCCGGCATCGGCTGTTGAACGACCCCGTGTAAAACCAAACTGTTTATTATGTAACAGTTTGTGTTTATTAAAATATCTTTGCATTTGATTTAGGATAACTTTCTCAAAAATTTTACTAAAAGTAGGTAGCACTGATATAGGTCTATAATTACTAGGGTCTGACGTACTACCTGATTTAAATAATGGTATTATTTTACTATATTTCATTAGATCAGGAAACTCACCACGCTCGATACATTTATTAAAAATAACAGCTAAGGTAGGTGCCACAATATGTATAATGGACTTTGCCAGATCAACAGAATTACCCCATAGATCTGCCGTTTTTTTTTTAAATTTAAAGAATTAAAAGTTTTTATTATATCACTATAACTGACATATTGAAATTTAAACTCAGCATCACATAGTGGAACGTTTTCTTTAAGTAAAATTTCTGCAGCGGTTGGTGATGAATTTAGAAACTTAGTTGTTGATACGGGGATCTCTGCAAAGAAATTTTCAAAAGCCGCGGCGACATCGGAATCTAAATTAACTACATTGTCATTAATAGCAAGGCTATAATCATTGGTTTGATTGCAAGATCTTCCCGTTTCACTATTAATAATGTTCCATGTCATTTTAATCACATTACTACTATTTTTTATTTTTGAACTCAAATACCGAGACTTAGCCATATAACAAACTTTTTTGTATAATTTAGAGTAGTTTTTAACATATACATTAAATTCTGCTGTATTAATGTAAGCCCGTTCTTCATACAACTCATATAGCCGTTCCCTGCTCTTATGAATACCAATGGTGGCCCAGTCACTGAAAGAAGTATTATTAGAAACAGAAATAGTCTTAGGAATAAATGTAGTATCAAATTGTGTGCAATACATTTTAAAAAAATCATTGTAATGTCGGTTAGGGTCATCATTGGTTGACAAACATGGCATTTTATTTAATAGTTTATTTTTGAATGTTTCCAGGCGATATTTAGATGTTGGGTTTACAGTGATATCTTTTTTTGGCTTTATTTTGTTTACATTTGAGATAGTGATTAGTTGTCCGCAATGATCAGAATCCAATAAATTGATAATTTTTTTGTGGGTAGGTACAATATCTGTATAAATATTATCTAGGCATGTGGCACTAGTGGGCGTTATTCGAGTCGGCTCCATAAATAAGTTTGCAAGATTATATGATTGAAACAAACTAACAATTTTTGTACTTAAACCAGAATTTTCTAACAGATTAACATTAAAGTCATCTATTTCAATTTAACGAATAATTTATTTTCAAGTCTCTTCGTACTTGTATCCAAGAGACATGGCAGAGAAATTGTAGAGTAGATACGTACAAAATGGTTTTTATTTGTCTATTTTTAACCGCTAGTAAACTCCCACACGGGGTCCTAATTATCTCATGTCGAATTGGTGAAATACTTCTGAACGCTTATTGTACATCGTTATAAACGTCGCAATCAATACGTTTTGATTCCTACCTTCATATATTTTAAGTTCAAATTGTCACGGGGACAAACCATGATAGTTACAAATTATTGCACATGTAGTGTTCATTGAAATACGTATGCTTTCCTATCGTTTAATAAAAAATATATCGTTCTTTTAAATTGTTATAATTACATACCTCAAGTTTAATTGTTCGTGCGCGTCAAGACAGCGTTTCTTTTGAATCGGTTTGAAGAAATTCAAATAAGTACGCCTTGATTGTACTGAAATCAAATTTAAATATAAATGCAGATTATTGGACCTTTAGCAATAGCTGAACATTTCAGTGCACTATCCATTTATGGACATTTTCTAATAGTTTTAACATGAAATAACACGAATAATTAACTGCCCGCACCCTCTCCAGTGATTGTTTTGTTTTAGTAAATAGATAAGTTTATTCATAATCGGCTTTCTTGGTCGCCTTTATTGCACTGTTTGCCTTTAATATCGTTAATTAAAATACTTTCTTGAATTAGCCATATATAATGTAGCGACATGACATGTAAAGCTGCTAGCTCTGCCCGCACGCAAACCTTAGGAAATGCTAATTCAGTATTTTCTAGAAAGATCTCAAAACACTTAAATATAAAGGCAAAACAAAATTAGGAATAGTTTTCTATGCATATTTATTTGTAACCCCCGACGTAAAAACGACGGGGTGTTATAACTGACTGTTTAAGAGAGCGGTTCGATGATATGATAAAGTTTTAATTTAGATAATAATATTGGCTTGTTTTATAAATTCTAATATGATGTATTTTCAGATGAAACTTATATTAATTTTTGATTGTTGATACATTTGTAATATTCATATTATTTATTATCTACTTTTTAAAGTTTTACTTTATGTTTTTTTTTTCCTATTGAGACCTTAATTTTCTTTTTTGTTCATGGAGTTAATAAATTGCACTATTCCATACTTGGAATTTTTTCATTAACAGCTGAGCAAAAGAAGTAACTAAATAACTGCAGCTTGTGAATGTTCTTTTTTTGTAATTGCAGATTATTTCTATGTAAAAGCTATGACACTACTCTTACTGTCATAGCTTTCTTACTAGACAGATATTTTAAGGAAAATAAAACAGAATTAGCATTGCCGTATTTTGATTACTTCAATAATAAGTTAAACAAAATAAGAAAATAAAGAATTGTTCTCAAGTTGAAATATACTCATGACGTAAACAAAACAGTTCTCAGGAGCACGTTGACCGGCAGTTCTGTTATTTACATTAAAGGCTATTCTTCCATCTGCTGTATGTAAATTAACAGATATCCACGTAATTACACCGAGGATAACAATCAGACCTGTCTTACTCAAATACGAAATTACCGTAAAATTAATTTTGAACATTTATATTTTCGTTTCATTGCTTTACTACATAATTACTTTCAAGTTTCTATGGTATTAAAACGCCGTTGGATATTAATTTGCTTATTCAGCAGAATGAGTGCCTCAATTTCGTACTTAGTATACGGACATAGGTTTATTATTGTATTTTAACTCTTGCGACTCATATTTCTAGCCGTGTTCTTATAATAAGTCTTCCTTGATATCATTTTCACTGCTTTAATCTAGTTTAAATTGCTGAATATCCAAAAGCTGACATCATAAATGAACACTCATAGTATCGTTATCAGTGGCAAGGGAAGCAGATATAACTCGCACACCTAGCTGCTCAGCTCTGTAAATAACTAATGGCAGCGCCCCCTCGGCGACTGCTACTTGATTGCATCTGTTGTCGCTCTTCATATCGCGCACTGCTGTGATTTAACAACCACCTGTCGTGGTTTATGTCCTGCGATACCCGCACACGAGGAAGTACAGGGAACTAGAAACGAGGCGTCACATACACTACCTACCTATACCCCGCTATCTCTCACAACAAATGTTCCTCCGCATATTATTCTGCTCGCATTTTTTTGCGGGTTTCTCAAAAGATGCTAATACGATGAGATAAAAAAGATTATCTCGATGCGGACGCTGTAAACCGGCGCCACCATGCTCCTCATAATAAATTTACTGAGGTTATTTTTGCAACACAAATAACATTTCCGTGATGGTGCATGATACTGATAAACATTTTGATATCATAAAATAAGACTCTTTATAAGCTTCTCTGACTGCAATGCGTGAATTCAAATGTCCACATGAATGAAACCGACGCCGCAGATTTTTCTATTTTATCTCTTATTTGGTGAACTCGTTTGGGTATCAACACGAGATAAGTCGCGTATTCAGAAGCTAAATGTGGATACTTTATAAATGGATTTAGCCGTGTAGCCAAAGTAATAAGTTGTGTATTTCTGCGCAACGCACTGCAGCTGGAATCACTAATGAGAGCGCAATTCAAATCAACTGATTTATAAGGAGTAAGTTATTTCGCCGGCTGCGCGTACAATATTTACTTATGTTCTAACGGCCACATAGATCGATGGCTCCTAAGTATACTGAGTCAACTAACAAATTTTGAGAAATGCACTTTTTAGTATATTTACAACAATTAAATCATTTCCTATCTAACCGTAAAAAAATAAAATTCATATCTCTATAAATAACTAAGAAAAAATAGCGTATACTGGATCAAGTATACTAATTTATTTATTTTGCACGCAGTACACTGAGTCAAGTGCATGCTACCAATATACGCGGGACGCGAATTCGCGAAAGTTGAACCTGACTCAGTATACGTCGAAACAGCGTGGTGTGCGGATGTAATTATGAGCTTTTTGTTATCAAGAAATAGTTGATTTTCTTGTATTATTATGTTTTATGTCCTACAACGTGTTGAAAGAAATGTTATGAAAAAATGTTCGAAGAGACTAGATCAAAGACTGATGACGCAAAACGTAGTGTACTTGATTATGTTGCAAGATTTTCGCCTGTGGAATCGCTTGTAAAGATTCCAATAAAAAGTATTTTGCCGGACTTCTATCGTTCCCTAAAATGTTCATATGATTCTGATCAGATAACTGCAGTCAGTTTTTTTTAATGTATATAGAAAGTTATAAATACAAAATATAAATTAGTCATCGTTTTCTGATTGTTGGTCACACAAAAACGAGGGAGGTAGTATGTATGCAGTAATAGAAAGACAGACAGGAATAGAAAGAAAAAATACTACAAACACCTGCTCAATTGTACATGGCGTTTCAATTGGCTAAAAAAAAAAACAAATAATTAAAAAAATTAAAAACACACCTGCCATGTTAAAAAGTACATATATAATAATATTTTTGTTGCATTCGGGGAACCTGTAAGGAACTATTCAAAGGAACCGTCCCCTGACTGTTATGAAAAGATAATATTATATTTTTTTTATTTTCACTAACCCGGGATAAATCAACACATCGAACGATACCATATACATTGATATCGTGTAATAAAAAACATCACAGACATACATACAAAAACCCTGAAAACATTACACTCCTTTTTTGGGCAGTCGTGGAAAAACCGACGATAAACCTTATAAGGTCATCAAAGTCTCTCAAGATATTGTAATGGATCTCAAAACAATGCTTAAAAAGATGCAATGGAATAAGTCACTGAAATAGAAATTGAGAAAATCCTTACAAATGATTGTATAAAATTAGTTATGTAACGTGGTAATTAATAAATCTAAGTAACACGTAATCAAACTGTCCCTAATATAGATTTTAGTGATCTTCGCTCAGCTTACTATAAGCCAATCCTAATAGATAAAAATTAACACATAGATTTAATGGACATGTGCAACAAATTCGTGATTCCTAAGGTCTTTTTTATTTTTCTAGATATTGTTTTTTCGTAACTATTAAGTACTGTCCTCAGACCTAAGATAAATTTGGAGAATTTTACTCTCAGCAATAAATACTAAGTGTAAGGATAATTATTAAGAATTGTATACTTACTGTGATTTTCTTTAAAGTAATTAAGAGTGATTACTAGTCCTAAATTATTGCGATTTCAAACAATTAACAAATAATCCTCATATTTTACAGAAATGTGCAATTGATACAGTCAATATTTTGTATTTTTGTTATCTAAGACTAGACCTACCTAAGCCTTTGTGTTTATGTCTAGTATTGTTGATTTTTGTTAATTTTATAGATATCGTAAAGTTATGTCAATGTTACCAATAGAATTTCGAGATCTCTTTAATTAAAATATTGAACGTTAAAAGCGGTTTTGATTATTTTAACTATCTTGTACCACACTTGACTCAATTTACGGATGGTTCACTTTTAAAATGATATCCACGTATAATGAGTCAACTTATTATATTTTAACAAAATATGAGTTCATGAAAGGAATTATAAACATGTAAAAAATCCAATAAGTAAATAAAAACAGTTTTTGCCACACTTATTAAATAATTTCTCCCCAAAACGTAGATTAAATAATGCGACGTATAAAAATATAAGTGGTAGTTGATCCATTTTTAATAAAGAAATAATCGCCGTATACTAGTATATCTACATTATCTCATAAATTAATAAAATAATATGAAATTTGTTATGTACAGATGATAGGGTTTATTATATTTAACTCACTATGATTAGTTATTTTTTCTTGGTTGTATTAACAATTTAAATATAACCATTCGCTCTTCTTATCGCCCTCCTGTAAAGTTATTAGAAGTACAGTTGACTCAGTATACTTAGGAGCCGTCGAGATATTGTACTCCATTATTGCGATAAGTATACCAGATATGCCTTATAAGTTTATGCCGTAATAAATCATATAATATTCTTTGTCATTTATTGCCGACAGAATAATGTAACGCAATAAGACCGATCCGATTGTCTTTATAATTGCACTCTGATGTTTATTGGCAAAAGCTAATCGCCGAACTGCGGTCGGAAATTACTTTTCTTTCGTCAGCAAGTCCATTAAATTTTTGTTGGATGTAAATTTTACAGTGGGTAATATTGAATATCGATTTGTGAGCATTGGGAGGTCTGCTGCCTCTGAATGTACCACTTCAGCTTATATTAGCTCGTTAAGAGTCGTGGGCCTTGTCCGGATGATATCTCTTAACCCCCTCAATTAGTGTGCCCTGACTATCGCGTGGCAATAACCCGAAACAGCATATAAGCTCCCCGCACTCGTGACGCGACGAACGAACCAAATGAGTGTACTCTTAATTAGCCGTTATACTATAAATTTTAAAAGCGATGATAAGGTCCCGTTGCGCGCTCTCCGGGAACACTACCCGCCGGCTAATGGTGCCTTGAGGATTAAATTAAATTAATTCCTCCTCGCCAAACGTGCTTACTGGATCGAATTTGGTTTAGAAATGAATGTCTCGGAAAAAAGGAAAGAGAAAGGAGAAGTCCATCCGCCTTAGAACAAACTAGGGTAGTCAAATCGACAAGGTTGTTTTCCGAAAGTGAAGTAGAATAAACAAAATGGGTCCCAAAATGGTTCCACCAGGAATTTAGGTAATTAAGCTTAAATGTTATCAAGATATCGAGAAAATAATCAAAATAGGTACTGTAATAGCCCAGTCGATACAAAGAACGCGGCAGCGGGCCGGCGCCGCCAATATAAGAGATGCACATTATAACCACATGTGATAATAGTACTTATCGGTATGATTACTTTTAAACTCGTATTTATCGAGGTATACCGAGTTCAAGTACTCCCCGAAACATCAGTTACGTCTTTTATTACTAACATTATCTTTTTCAGAGTATCATACCGTTTTAAATATTTTATAATGATATCTAAATTTGCGGAACGTGCTGCAATGTATGTCCTCAAAATGAGTGGCGGCGTAATAACAGTAAAAGCGCTAATGACTTAACATGTTATCACTATCTGGGAAAGAGCGAAGGATTCTTGAATATTGTGGCGAAACTATTTCAATTACTTGGCTTGCGTGGTTCTTAGGCGGGCGGAAAAACGTGTGGCGTATCCGCGTCCGAGCAGTTAATTTACATGAGCGTGTGTCGGACGAGTGCAGAGCGTTGTTAGCCGGGCTACGCGTCTCCCGCCTTTGTTTATGTTACTGTTTACTGCACATAAATGGAATGAAACTTGTCGACTGTGCCGTCCGATAACGGAGAGCGTTTTGTCTGTAATTAAGAACGGCGCGAGCGGGTCAGCCGTCTACCCGGCATTACCACAAAGTTATGGAGACATTTTGAGCGTGTCCAGATTGTTTAACTGCAAGCCTGTTATGTTTAGAATGAACTTGTGTTATAAATCTGCCATAACGTCATGATTCCAGTGAGATTGTTTGTTAATTGTAGGTAATACATTACTCGCTAATGAACCGGCTGCGGCCTTACAGCTCGGGCACCTACATTATGGAAGTCCGCTGCGTATTGTTGTAAACCATGGCTGCTGATATTATTGTACACGCATTTATTTTGTTTGACTATTATGTAACTTTTGTTTCGTAATGTGAAAAAGAGCCTACAAGCTCATATAGATACTGGAGCCTGTGAGAGTCTGTATTCTAATGATTTTGAACATCAAAATTGGGTTTAGGGAACATGCGTCTGAGTAATTCGTAGACATTCATGAATAGTAGAGTAAGGTTTGTGGATTTTCTATGTTTGTATGAATCCTTAAAATAAAATTGTAAACACGCTATATTATTCAGAACGCATTACACTATTCAACATTATCGTAAACTGAGCAAGTCGTTTACAAACTGTGACATTCAAGCAATTAATAGGCACTTTAGATGCAAATAGGCCTCAACGATTTCCTTCGTGAGACATCGATTTGGTGCAGTGCTAAGTGAAACTGTGTGAAGAGATCACGATGCTATAAACAGAAGACAATAATCGTTGTTCGTGTCGGCCGCGGTCGCCGGGAGCCCGCGCCACGTGTAACGTGTAATCCCTTGTCAGACTGCGCCGAGAGCTGACAGTAGCGCCATTTGCATTTTATTGCACCGCTAGCCTCCTCTACCTCATGATTTCTTACCAACATTTTTATATTATGTATAAGGCTTATTAATAAAATCTAATTTAAATTTCATTATGCATATTTACGCTGGAAATCGTAATGACTATATTTTTGTGATTCTTACCTGAACGTATGCTAATTTCACGCATAAATATAATGTAAACCACTTTATTAATGTATATCTGTATGTTCATTTGATGATATTTGTTACAGCACACGTTGACGGGTCACAGCGGCAAAGTAATGGCAGCTAAATTCCTCGGGGAGCCGACCAAAGTGATCACGGGAAGCCACGACCGGACGCTCAAAATATGGGACCTTAGAAGTAAAATGTGTAAGTATGTACCAACTCATTTGCTTTATAGGACCGTCTTGTTTATTGGCAATGATTTTAATAACAAAATAGTATTCTATGTTAGTACAGAGAGAAATATATTGCACAATAATTCATAATATTCTATTGTATGGAAACCCTTCTCGCAGTCGTCTTTTATAAGTCGGACAAGTACTAACAGCTTAGATTTAGATCCACAGCATAACGATACTATACAACCTAACATAAATATTAAATATAAGTTATGGGTTTCGAGGTGGAAATATTTTTTTAAATAATTGCACCAGTTGTCTGAAAGTACACAATTAACGTAGAAGAGCAAATTGCAAAAACTAAATAGCAGGAAATAGCCGCTCAAAAGCAAGGCTGCTGTGTTTAGCCAATAGGGTTGCTACTTATCCAAGAATACTTATCTGTTTTCCCTGACCTAGCCAATGTTGTAAATCAGAAAATAGAAACTTCTATTATAATATATTAGAGTGAAGGTAAACTGAAATTCTGCAGATTGGTGCTAATTGAAATAACAGAAGCTCAATAAAATAAACTCACCTGATATACGAGCAACCATTAAATGCATGACTGCTGCAGATTAATGCCACCTGACTGTAAGTGCGGACCGGATAACATGCAGTTTCAAACGTCGTGTGAAAATTAAAAGATAAAGGAAATACTAATGCAGCTGGAATAAAGCAGCGGTGTAAGGCACGCGCGGTGGAGGTGATGTGTGCGCGCGATTGTGCCTCCAAACTGCTCACGTAGCGAACTAAGTTCTGCGATGCGAGTTCCTGTAAATTTCAGTCAATCGTGCTCTTTCTAAGGCGCAATGTGACTTTTTAAAATGATGAACTAGACCGTATAAACAATCGTTGGTCACTAAATTCCAGGCAAAATACAATTATGACAGAAATCGTACCTGTTAGTGCTCGATTGTCCCTCCTTAACTGCCGTTAGGGATTCAAGATTATATTCATAGTGGAACATTTAATCTAACCTGCGAAAGTACTGAGGATTATCTAGAATTCCAACTGAGAAATTCTTCCTATTTTACCGTCTGTTAAAAATTTGCATTTTATCTAAAGAGCGGCAATGCATTTATTTGATAGGTTCGTGTAATTTATCTGGCAAGCATTTGTTTCCCCTGCGCTTGCGAACTAACACTAAGTGCTGTTTAGAGCTGTTTCACTTAACATTTGTGATAATTCTCTCTTAACTCAAGAGATCTTTAGAGTGTAAACGTTTAACCATTCTGAAAATATAGTGTTTTAAAATACAACACGGCTTGAGATTTTTTCCCTGATTTACGATAGTCTAGCTTCCTGTGATGCTTAGGCTGTAACTTATATGTTAACTTGTGTCCCGGTAACTTATTGCCTACACACGATAGGATGCGCAAGTGGGGGTATTCCCATGCTATAAATGTCTGTAAACTCGTCCTCATAAACATATTACAATTATTGGATCTTGATAGATAACGCTTTTTATAACTTAGATTGTAATATTAACAGCCGTGAGGAGGCGAGGGCTTCTGAGAACTGATTGATATCTAATCTAGACGTGTAACGCAATTATCCATTTTAGTGCATCCCTTTTCCCACAGCTATTATATCTAGGAACTAATTAGAGCACACCTGATTTACAATTACTGCTGGCTGCTAGAAAAGCAGTCATCAGACATTTTACGACTGTCGTATTTAAATTAAATGCTTCAACCAATATTGTAAAACGAAATGATATCCTGGAAGTAACGAGCTATTAAAAGTTATAGATTTTTTAGTAGCGCAGAATTTTCCAATCCCAATATTATAAATAAATTAACTGTGCCCGCAGCTAAATACTTAACTGGCGCCATGAAACATAACTTTGAATTTAAAACGAAAATAGAATCGGAAAGTGGATGTCTAATTTATAAGCGCACTGACGGACAGACAGACAACCAGATATTGAACTCTATTATATTTTCCTGTTAATAAATATTAAAAAATTGATTATTCAAAGCTCATTTTATGTCAGAACGAGCTATTCGTAGAATTATTCAAGGCATACATCTAAATTTACTCTATGTATACACCCTTTGTCTTGTTGTAGACTGTGTGTGTGTGTGTTGTAAACCAAAATTAATATGTAGTAGGTAACTCGAGAAAGTAGCCACCATTTTGTCTCTCATATTTCATAACCAATCAGGTGCTTATATGAGTTGATTCTTAACCAAGTGTGAATAACTGTGGCGTCCCGTTGCGCACAATTTATGATATTAATAAATATATAATATATTTAAAGATTATTTAATATTTTATATTATATTATGAAACATGTGATAACTGTCCCAACTAGTTTAGTTTCGAATATCTTTTGGTTTGTATCCTTCTCGAAGAACTCGCGTATCTCAGGAAAAACTATGATTATGGCGGTTTATTAATTTCTGAATTTTCGTAATGAGACCAGTTTTTCCAGAGAAAACCCCTGACATACTGTAGCAAAATAAAAAAAGAACTTCACTACATTGTAACGTATAATTTAGATGACGGGTAGGAATTAACAAATATAATAATATGTGATTATATATGTATATTAAAAGTTCATATCCTGCAACAAACAATGCTAGCACATTTCGACAAAATTACATCTATAGATTACCGTGCACGTTATATTAAGATACGAGTAGTTGAGAATTCCTTAACATTAAACCCAATAACGTATTGGTAGTTAATCAATAGTTAAAATCACAACGATATAATAAACTTTAAAAGGTTTAAGTTATAGTAGTAGCATCAAGTACAGGTATAGCAAATTCAACAAACGCGCAATAAATTGTAGATAGACTATGGCATTTATGGCTGGTTCAGTAACGATTGGTTTTTTAGCTTTGTTCTTCAAGGGCTCTCATTCTTCCAAAATTACAAGTATTAAATTCGTTGCATACCTTGCTGGTTGGTGATGTTCAATGTAGGATTATTCCTGATCGTCGTTACTGAAGACGCTAAAACATTTGGATTTTACTTCAATTGGATCTGTCTGGCAAATTGCTGTGGTGCAGACCCCGTGAATACAATGTTCGAGAAGGCGTTCGAAGCCAAACGTAACGTAACAGACGTGGATGCCGGCGAATAATACTATTACTATTTAAAATTATACAATACATCGCCCACCATTCCAAAACTTTTCATGTCATTCTCCCGTATAAAAAACATTCTTTTCAAATCCGAAAAATCTATCGGTCACACTGAAAACTTAAAGAAAAGAAAGTCTTATAGCAGATACTGATATAATACATACAAATAAATAAACAATTTAACTCTTCATGACATATTACTTTATTTAAATAAGCATGTTATGCAGTTTATTTTAATGTTTATCTATCTGTCCATGATATCCGGGTTTATATATAATCTATACTAATATTATAAAGCTGAAGAGTTTTTTGTTTGTTTGAACGCGCTAATCTCAGGAACTACTGGTTCGAATTGAAAAATTCTTTTTGGGTTGAATAGACCATTTATCGAGGAAGGCTTTAGGCTATATATCATCACGCTTAAGCCAATAGGAGCGAAGCAGTGATAAATAATGTTTTAAAATCGGGGATTCCACGGGGACGAAGTCGCGGGCAGCAGCGTGACCGTCAAGATGAAGGGACCAAGTCTCCAATGTTTGCGAAACATATGCAAAAAAATAATACCATTATTCTACTATTTGCTACCTCTGCTATAATTTTAGCTACCTCATCATATACATAGTATTTTAACAAAATGCTTGGTCCCTCCATCTTGATATCAAGATGGAGGGACCAAACTGTTTGACTACTCCCTGGAATTTACTACCCACTTAGTGTTATAATACCTTATTTCTACCTTAATATTATTGATTTGGGCTGCCCGAAACACATATCGTTTAAAAGATATCGATTATATAATTTGGTCCCTCCAAATTGACGTTTCTAGTGTTGAGTGCAACAGGCAAACGGGCGGTTTATTTTCGATCTTCGAAGGATAAATATTTAATACCTATTTACTACCTTCCAATTATGCAAAATTTCTTACGTTTAAGTTTATATAAATGAGCCAAAAACTTACTTTAGTTTTGTACACAGTGCATTTACAGTGATTCAACTCTGCTCAACAAGATTTTGACATTTGACACACTAGCTGAGTCGACAGGGTGTTGCTTCTTACGTTATGAAATTGAGTAATTATATTAACTTCCGGCATTTGAATTAATTATGATAAATTAGTTTCTGTTATCGCCGATCCATTTTTGAGAAATATCTTAAATTAAAAGTTAATATTGTTCACATCACGCAATGTCAGTCAACTTAAAAATGCGTCTTAAATACGCATTAGTACACCGTACCAAGAAGTAGTCAGCTTAGATTTACCAAAAATGTAAATGTTAACAACCTTCTCTGCTGAAAAGATTCAAAACCGGAAATCAAGGCATCATCATTCTATTTGCGGTCTTCTTTTTGTCATTTTCAAGTTAATTTAAAGTTCGATTAAATCTTGATAAAAAAAATATGACTTACATTGCAATCAAACAGTGGTGTTCGAGGCTAAAAAACATGATAATTATTTTCTTCGGAAACCCAAACTCTACTAGAGGGGTAGTAGTTTACCGCGTGCGGGAGAGGGAACCTCACACCTCAGCCGCCGCAACAGACGAAGACGCACAAGGCGCCGGGAAACGCAGAGTGATTCCTGGCTACCGCAGACGCGGGCCTGCGGATGGCGAGCTGTGGGCTCACCGTCCGATAGCAACCAGGCCCGGGTCGACGGCGTGTTGTGTTCCACGCGCGCTTCAAAGAGCAAGCAGTCACCAAAGAAGACGGGGTCCCATAGGGTCAGTGCCTGCTAAGGTTGCGGATTTTTGTCGAAAGTGTCACCGCGGGCCTGGAACGCGGCAGGCTCTAGGAGGAACACGGGTGGGTTTTTCTGACAATCCCTTCCGCTCCACCTAGTGCGGGAGAAGTCATTTGATGATTTCCCATCCAGGAAAAAAGGGATAGGTGGTGGTTTGCTCATCATTAATTTTACGAATTTATCCACATTTCTAAAAAAATATGTAAGTATGTATGTAGCGGTAATGAAATTTTTTGATATCCAAAGATGTTTCGCGCCAACTCTGTCTGCTTACGTTTTTATTTTACATAAATATCATACACTCTCATGTAAATACGATTGATTGTTATAATTCAAAATAGGTAACGAGAAGAACAAAACAAAAACAGCTCTGATCTAAATGCAATTTAAAAACAGATCCAATAACTCATTATATTCGTTACTGCTATTTTATTTTTGTTCAAAATCGTAAAAACTATATTTGCTAGTGTGTGCGAAAACGAGTACGACACTATTCGATCCAAGTTTCCTAGGAATGAGTGCTAGCGGATCCCAAGTTTTATGGGCTGTTTTTGTTTTGTTATTCTCGTTACCTATTTTGTATCTTATCAATGAGGTGTGAGGTTCCCGCTTCCGCACTTTGGGTTTCCGAATAAAAAAAAATATCATGTTTTTAGCCTCGAACACCACTGTTGTCATTTTTTTTTGTCAAAATTTAATCGAACTTTAAATTAACTTGAAAATGACAAAAAGAAGGCCGCAAATAGAATGATGATGCCTTGAATTCCGGTTTTGAATCTTTTCAGCAAGCGAGAAGGTTGTTAACATTTACATTTTTGGTAAATCTAAGCTGACTACTTCTTGGAACGGTGTACTAATGCGTATTTAAGACGCATTTTTAAGTTGACTGATGGGCGTGATGTGAACGATATTAACTTTTAATTTAAGATATTTCTCAAAAATGTATCGGCGATAATAGAAACAAATTTATCATAATTAATTCAAATGCCGGAAGTTAATATAATTACTCAATTTCATAACGTAAGAAGAAACACCCTGTCGACTCAGCTAGTGTGTCAAATGTCAAAATCTTGTTGAGCAGAGTTGAATCACTGTAAATGCACTGTGTACAAAACTAAAGTAAGTTTTTGGCTCATATAAATAAACTTAAACGTAAGAAATTTTGCATAATTGGAAGGTAGTAAATAGGTATTAAATATTTATCCTTCGAAGATCGAAAAGAAACCGCCCGTTTGCCTGTTGCACTCAAACCTAGAAACGTCAATTTGGAGGGACCAAATTATATAATCGATATCTTTTAAACGATATGTGTTTCGGGAAGCCAAAATCAATAATATTAAGGTAGAAATAAGGTATTATAACACTAAGTGGGTAGTAAATTCCAGGGAGTAGTCAAACAGTTTGGTCCCTCCATCTTGATATCAAGATGGAGGGACCAAGCATTTTGTTAAGATACTATGTATATGATGAGGTAGCTAAAATTATAGCAAAGGTAGCAAATAGTAGAAAAATGGTATTATTTTTTTGTATATGTTTCGCAAACATTGGAGACTTGGTCCCTTCATCTTGACGGTCACGCAGCAGCTAGTATATATATATATAAACCCGGATATCATGAACAGATAGCGAGCAGTTAAGGCCATACTCATCTGCTTTACGTGCATATTATGTAGCTATAATGCGATGGGACTGTATTTACTTCTGATACATAAGTTATGAACCTACTCGTTATAATAATTATTTATGTCTTTAATGACATTTAATTATGATGACATTACTAAGTACCTACTTAAATTACAACCGGATGATGCGAGGTACCTTTTCAATGTTATGATACGTTTTAAAGTAAGTAACGACTTGAAAGTGATTTAATTGTAGGTACAGTTACTTTAGTTTTCTTTTCGCTCGTTAAAATGGTCAACTTTTACTGCTGAAGAGTAATTCTCGTACTTAAAAAGCGTTGAAATTGTAACTGATTTTGACAGTTTGCGACTGCTATCCAAATGTTCCTTCAAAGATGGGAATTTCCACTTTGCGGTGCTCATAAATTCAATTAGAATTTCTAATGGGTACGAATTTTATGTATTTCATAGCTGGATTTTTGATAGAATCATGTTCGTAAATTAATAAATATTATGTAAGTATGTAAATGGCATCGGAAACTTGCATACTCCGTAAGATTGATGATTTTATGACAAAATCGTTTTGTGTACAATAAATCCCGAATCCCATACAAATTCAATAGTATAGTTTCCAAAATATCCGTGTCTTATTAAGAAAAATTAGTTTACAATTTCACGCGATATTTTACAATGTCACGGCGTCAGCAATTTTCCTGGTGTCATACATATATATCGACAGACTATACACTGTATACCTTGGATCTGTAGTTTTGTGCTGATTCTATACAATCAAATCATGTCTAACGTTTAGCTTCAAAACGTTTTACTTTCTCTCTATTGTCCTGAACAATCTCCACGCACTTCAGGCTAAACACTTAAACAGAGAAACGTTAATTAAAATACAGCAAAACCACTATCTTTAATATTATATAGCCGCCCATAATTTCAAGTATAGTTTATTCCTTGGTATCCAGGTTATGTCAAAGTTTATAGCGGTGACCTCCATCCAGGCCAAGTTCTCATTCGCAACTCAGTCGCAATCTGTCAAAAAAAAAACCTTAATTTCCATACATTTATGACAAATTCCAACTGACATAACTGGAATTGGCCCTCTGATCAAAGCCAATTCTTGTGCTTGGAAAGCTTTCGAATAAAACCATCTCAGCTATCACCTACTCAATCAATGTGAAAAACTAGTAAAATGTAGGAAGGGACACCAGAGCTAGATAGCGACTATGATGCGAACGGTCCTTTAAAAATACGAGAATAAAATTGTCCCTCTGACGAATTTTTGAGCAATGTCAACAGCCTTGATCGTCATATTCACATCATAGGACATTCACATAGAATGACAAAGTGATCTATTCCAACTCACAGCAGACATTGTACGTACAGAATGCACATCATAGGCATTGTTGTGCATCGATCTGTGAACCCGGAGCGACTCGGCCGGTGCGGTTAGCCGCAATCAAGTGAACACCACGACTACAAGTCCTTTTTACAAGTACTTTTTCTGCGCCATCGATATATCCAAATAAGTTATCGTCAAACTTTTTTTTTTTGTTCGGATAAATATAACTTGTCCCTGTTCCATGAGAGTACATTTTCTCGTTTCGCCGGTTCAGTTCTAGACATCTATTATGCTAATTATAGATTCTGATTTTAAACCAGTGATTGAATGATACGGCCGGTGAACTTCTCGGCGGCTTTGCTAAAATTGGTGCAACGCACGAAGTATTGCTGCGAAGTTGGCTGGCGTAGTAACTTTTAATGATGTAAAATTCGTTCTTGGCAGTTTCTGAACATTTCTATTATCGGCACTCTAAAATAGCTTCGGAATACCTATCTAGCAAAGTCGCTACATAATGCGATATATCCTGAAAATCGTTTTAACTACAATAATAATCGAAGCATAACATAATAGTATATTGACCACAATAAACTGCTAATCATAATGACGTTATAATCTCACGAAGCAATGGCCACTTAAAACACTGCTATCAGTCGTAAAATTTAGCATTCGCATCTCGGCCACACAGCCAGGAATCTTAACTAATGAATGCAATAACATACATAAGCGATTTACCGCGCACATTAATAGGCCTTCAGGAAATTTTATTGTTATGATCAACCGTTGTGTGACACAGATTTTATAATGCACGCTTCAACAGGTACGGAGACTAAGTTCGCGGGATCATCGTGTAACGACCTGGTGACGTCAGACGGGGCGGGCTCTACCATCATCTCGGGACACTTCGACAAAAGGATCAGGTTCTGGGACATCCGCACCGAGATGTCAGCCAACGATATCATGCTGCAAGGGAAGGTCACGTCGCTTGATCTCAGCAGAGGTATGTATGTTTATTACATCAAACCAGCTGTCAATTTCGAACGCATAAATGCATAGAAAGTTGGACCAGTTATAATTGAAATGTCACAGACCAGCAATGATGGAAATGACAGCATTTATCTTACGCATCCATACATAACGTTTAAATAAAAGAATAGGCTAGTAAAAGCAAGAATATGTTTAGATTAGCATCTCGCATCATCGCAACTACTGTTACACTGAAAGACGAGCACATAACATCAAAAGTTAAATAGCTGTTTATTCGATGGAGTACTTGTAAACTTTCCGTAATTGAATGCATCGCATATTAGTATCGGTATTCGTGTCAGCACTAGAACGTGACGGGTGCGCAATGCCCATTTCCGTTACGCGCTTCTCGATCGATCCCTTTTTTGTCAGTAACGGTCTGTGCATCGCACGAAACGCTCAGATTGATACATTCAATCAATCGCGGTGTCGGGACGTCACTGCCTCGGAAACTGATTAAATCACGTCGATTTCATCGGACAAATGAATAGGGAGACAGTTCACAGTTAGCCATCACGCTCGATCCAGATCCATCGCCGCTATAGACCATCTATCATTCGCGCATACTGTACGAATCACAAATATGTCATGTTCAAAGTCTTTTACAACGATTTCAGTTTCACTTTATGAATGTCTATAGTATAACTATGTACATGCATAAAAGTAGAATAGTATTGTGAAACCGCGCGCTTCAATTGAGATGAACTACAATTTGATAAAAGATCTTTGTTGATTTTCGGGGAGATGGTTGTGAAAGATACGAGTATATGAGACTTGTTTGAACATAATGCGTGAGAGATGAATAGTGTGTGATAGCTTCATTCATATTTAGTATTTTATTCACACTTAACAACTGTTATGAATTTATTTAGAAGAGAAACGATAACCTAGCCATGAAACTTAATTTTGATCGTAAAGAGTTGTGAAAGTATCATCAGTCAGTAGCTTACTAAGTCTCAACTAATGAATGAAAGAAAATGTTTTGTATTATGTATGTAATATGTAA
The DNA here is from genome assembly GCA_905332915.2 of Hecatera dysodea. Lineage (NCBI taxonomy): Eukaryota > Metazoa > Arthropoda > Insecta > Lepidoptera > Noctuidae > Hecatera > Hecatera dysodea. The sequence continues at coordinate 11,687,979 of HG995298.1, read as the reverse complement.
ATTGCAGATTATCGTACAAATTGCTTTAGCACGATACGAGCAGCGCTTTCCTAGTACTAAGTTGATGTTGACACATGGACGCCATCTTAGTTTTGAACTAGCAACAGCTAATGGCGCGCAAACCGCATGAGAAGTTATTATTGACCTCAAGACATTTGATCGGTCTTCATACCGACTGATAGCCAATGAAACCAAGATGGTATCGCACACTTAAATCATCTAATTTAATAAAGCGGTGTGCCCGTTTCATGAAGCTCTTTACCTTACATTAAAACTATTAAGCGCCAATTGAAAGGTTTGAGGTCAAACATTACCTTCGCAACGATTATCGAAAAGGCAATAAAGAACATAGCGGGCCCACGATTACAAATCATCTAAATTAGACACAAGCTGTAATGTGTCTCCGCGGTATTGAGTGATTCTACTTATGGGTGCGTCCGTTATGGAGCTTAAGATTTCACTGCTAGAAAGAATGTGTTTTCCGGAACTGTTAAATACATAATGATATGTGTTCAGTTTATTGCTGTTTTTGTTTGTACGTGAACTGCCGTTTCAGACAACAACTACCTGCTGGCGTGCGTCCGCGACGACACAATACAACTAATAGATCTGAGGATGAACACGATCGTACGTTCTTTCAGGTACGCTAACCTATAATTTATTATTATTACTTGAAACTGCTGCGCTAGTATAAAGTTTTATGTCTTTTCCTGCGCTGTAATAGTCTATAGCCTAAGAAATCTTTACTGTTAGGTATTCTGGATTTTACGACTCACTCCAGAACAATAGTGGTAAAACAAATAGTAATTATTGCTTGTATTTAAATTGAATAGGCATACAGAAACATAGACAAGATATTGTGAAATCGTTGTTATATTTGAATGTGAGTTATCAAATAAAATAGATTCTATAATATCCATAACTTATGTATGTATCATTTTGATGGGAGAGATTTTTCGACTTATTTAAGTGGAAAGTTTCTTTTGTTGTCTCATAGCCTAACATTTTGTTTAAAACATTAAAGAAATGTGCACATATACATAGATGGCAAAAAACACATAATATTCTATTTTATATAATTTCCCACAGTTTCTGAAGTGAAACAAGCTTTCTCTTTATTTTTACGGTATATGTATCGTTTAGAGCTCGTTTTGTAGTTATGAATAATCATAATATTAATATTCGAAGAGAATAAAATATTTCTCTTTTGTTAAAGCTCACTTTACAAGCGCTCTGTGCGCGTTGATGTCTTTCTTTCTAGCAACTGTTGGATTTCTCAACTACCGTCCAAATTCACATTAATAATGAATTATTTCATTAAGAAGATTTCTTATTGAAATAGTTGCTTTTATATGTGAATGGAGGTCAAATTTCTTTATTCGAATCGCTGAAAAGGATCGAAATCAAAGCTTTATTACTTGTACAATCTTGATGAACGAATATGTGGATAATTGTGCCGAGTGCAAAAGATCGTTAAAGATTATTTGCAGTTAGGTATTTCAACTTATTATTGAACTGAACACTGAATTAATTAATTCAATAAAGAATGTTTGAAGTATTATTGACGATGCTTAACTGGAAAGTAATAACGATTTTTAGAATGACTTTTTGGTGTTGCGTTTAACATTGAATGTTTTGTTACTTTTAAAGAAAGTATACTGTCGACACCTTTTAAAAGGAGATTAAAGTAAATTAAATGCAGCTTCAAAAGTATTCGAAAAATTCCTTGGCAAAACAGCACAATCCGAGTTACTTTAAATTACAGAAGGTTTCTGGACACCTGTACATTAACTAAGTACGAGAATAGACTTATTAGTATAGACGTGACAAAGTGTATGGGGCTTCTAATTGCATTTCAGTCACGAGGCTTTCAAGGTGGGTTGTCACTGGGCACGGATAAAAACAATCGTTGCCTTTGCTGCCAGCGAAGGAAAAAGGATTGACGCTGAAAATTGGTTATAGATCTATACATTTAAAGGTTACCTCAAAGACTTCGCTACCAAAAGCTACACTGCCATTGTACCATTATAAGCATAGTCAGCCTTTCAATTTTCCCAATGCTGGGACACAGGCTTCCTCTCTAGGACAGGGAATGGGCCGTAATCCACCACGCGGGCCCAGTGCGGGTTGGTATTACAATGGCATTACAGATTTTGATATACTGCTTAGCTAAGCATATTTTTCGTTCTTTATACAAAGATCCGTAGCGCATGTTCTATTTTATTTTATATTTAATATTTGAGGAGTGATTCAGCTAAGCACAACACAGTAATGCTTTAGCTGCCTTTGAATCCCGTATGCATAGTAAAAAAGCTTAAACATTAACATGTGGCAGGCAAGATTAAAAATGATAATTTGACTTTGAATGACGCCATTAGGTTTCCCTCTTTAAAAGTTTTGATGGATCCTTGAGTTTTCTCGTAATTTTCGGGTCTTTGAATGTTCTTTTGTAACCTTTCAGTCACGAGTCTTTCAAGGTGGGGTGCGACTGGTCGCGGGCGGCGTTCGGCCCGGGCGGCCGCCTGCTATCGGTAGGAGCGGCCGACGGTGCGGTCTATGTGTGGAACACGCACTCAGGACGACTGGAGACGATACTCAAGGATCACACGTACGTACCCCTTTTTCTGGATGGATTCTATGGAGCCAGTTACATTGACTCAATCCATCCGTGTTTTTTCAATTGCTCTTTGCCTCCCAGCCAGGGCCGTGTTAACTCCTTCGAACATCCCGCAACGTAGCTTCTGATGTTTTTTTTTTTACTTATCCGCTATTATTTTCTTATTCTTCTTTTATTTAATATTATACCTCGCAAAATCGATTCTTATTTTAATTTTAATTGAATTTAATCATTTATTTCAGTCATCTGAGGTCCATATGTTTTACAATACATATAAAAGTATATAAAAAATAACTATAAATAATAATATTTTATAAAAACTAATTCACACGAAGTGACGGCTTTTCCTTGTCCGTGCTCTCTCTCTCCATCCATAAACCTTATATGGATTCAACGCCGACTTTAGCAACGAAATAAAATGGAAGCGACTTAATGTCAGAAAAATGTGTGCTGGCAAACCATTTGCTTAGTTACTGTTAGATCGTGACGGGTTTTGGGGAACTGTCTTTATGTAAAATTTGTCGTTCAATAAGTGCTGTCGCTGTGACTTTTGATTTTGATTTTGATCAATGATAATATCACCACGGGACAAGTAAACAAAAGATGTGAGAATCTCATTGATACGTTGGCTTCCAATGTTCTGCATCTGTACTTTACATAATTCTATGGTTCCAGTAGCGAATGTCTAACTTCATGTCTATGCAATTAGACTAACACATAAATAAACACCATGTACTAATTAATGCCTTCCACCATACAATGGCCATAAATCCATTCGCCGAACAAAATTTCACAACGTTCAGCAGTAAATTTACGTACGTTCAAAACTAATGTGTTTCTAGTATCTACTGATTATATTGCTATGTATCTTATGTACTTATAAAGTCGTTTGTACTGACTGACTATCAACGCACAGCTAGCATGAATATAATGTAGCTTTATTTTATAACTAAGCATCCGCTCAGGATTTTTGGAAATATCGCCTTAAGAGCGTATACTCAAACGGCATTTCATACAAATTTTCAAGTCGTAAATTGACCGAAATGACTGAACCGATTTTAATGAAAATTCACACATATAAGCAGGATACATAGCTCTAATAAGTTAGTTGAAAACATTTCCGATAAATAGTGTTACAGTTGAATTAGACCCATTTTAAATTTTCCATACAAAACATAAATTTCCAGTTATCTTTTATTAAATAAGATATTTCGAAAATGTTTTAACTAACTTTTTAGACCTATGTATCCTGCTTATATGTGTGAAGTTTCATTAAAATCGGTTCAGTCATTTCGCAAAATAGTGACTTGAAAATTTGTATGAAATGCCATACGGCGTAGACGCTCTTAAGAGGGAACAAAGAGAAGGGATTCTTAGCATGAAAGTCTTTGTTCTTTGAAGTTTAAAAACTTCATCTGCGTCCGTGACAACAAACATCTACGCGGGTGAAATTGCGGGCATCAGCTTGTCTTTCATATACCGCTTGCTTCACACATTTTAAACTCAGTTCTCGCTTTGCTAATTAGTTTATTGACTCCTATATCTGGCCAATGATGATTATGTTGTCGTATTAGAATTTAAATAAACTGTTGATATCACTGCGCTTACACGTATCACTATCACGATAACTTGCACGGCGGCACTAAGTACGGAGTTTATTCTAAAAGATAGCAAGGTGCATAAGTGGCGGATTAGTTGCTGATTTACTACGACCAATGTGACCAGTTTCCCCCCGTCGACTTTTACAACTCATCTTACTTAATAGATCAGGATACTAATTAATCGTAAGGTAACTGTCATACCCTAGACCGGACGAATGGATAGAAATGTGCCTACTAGTGTTGTTAATAGTCCCGAGGGCTTAGAGTGAGGGTTTTAGCGTACTGGTTTTTTCGCGTTCACGTAAACGTTAGCTTTTGTCAAAACGTATAGAAAAAAAAATGTTTTCCGTTATTTTTACTAGCTGGCGCTTATTCAATTTCAATACAAATGGCCGGTTACGCTAACGCGATCGAAAACGTTAAATACTCGTCCTCAGACTACAGTGGTGAGGACTTTTACAAAGTGGAAGGGAAGCATACCGCCAATTACACGGTACTAGGTGGCCCTAAACTCCGTGTCATGTAAAATTGATTTGTTAAAAAATATTTTTTAAACAACCCTCAATTGAGCAAACAACATAAAATATTCAAATCGATCGAATCGATTATATTTTGCAATAAAATTAATCCTACAGAAAAAAAACCTTTTGGTAATTTAAGCTCCCACTAGACAATGAACCCATTACTATAATAACAAAATTCCAAATGTATGTCTAGAATTAGTTTAAAAAAGTATTGATATAATCGGACGTCCTAACAATAGATCACCTATAGTTTCCAGAGCGCGCCGCAATTTGTTTTCAATTCGTTTCTTTCTAACTGTAAGCATAGCTCACGGAAGATGTGACCTTTGCGATTCTCAATAAATTTTCAGCAGACACATTTCTGACCTTGAATTTTAAACTGGAATTGTTTTAGTCGCGACATCGTTCGCTATCCTCCTAACATTTTGCATGGACAATTGAAATCGTGAGGTCAACATTGCCTCGACTGTCTCACCATTGCAAATTTCTCTTTCCCATACCGTACACTGCATATTTATTTGGCATTAAGCTATCGTCACACCTGCTCGATGCGATTAAAGTAAACAATGACATTTTAATTCATTTGAATATCAAATGTCAAAACATTGTAATGTGGTTATTCGGAATCTAGTAGTTAATCAAAACAAATAATATACAAGCCGAAAACGAAACCAAACTATGAACATGAAAAGTCCAATTCCAGTAAAGAACTGACGAATAACAAATGCATTTCATGAAAATTATATTTTGTACATGTCAGACTTTCAAATTTAATTAGTTGAATATTTAAGACGTATGGAACATTCAAATGGCACATTATTTACGATCGCACTTCCTGGTCGCAGACAAGCGCGGCAGTCAAAGGACTGTTTTACCCTTGGGTCTTGTCGAGCGTCGCGTCCAGTCTTATCGGGCGCGCGCGCTGCAATAGGAGTTGATCGAATCTTTGTCAAGACACCCGCGCAACCCGTCGCCGGGGCCCATTCTCCCGCGGATGGCCGCAAATGGGACATATTGTTCCCTCGCGCTGTCCACCACAAGTGCATGCCGCGATGCAATCGCACTTAATTCGCGCCGACACACCACACACAATAGTGTAAACAATTTTACCGTAACAAGGACAAAAGTAACGCGGAAACATTCCTCTGCATCTCGACATGCATATTTTTGCTTGGTAATACGTACCATACTGATGTTAGTTTGTACAGTATTCGATGTGAGTTTGAACAGTTAAGTTGCTCGCCCACTTTATTGCTGTATTGTCAGGTCTGATTCAATATTGAAACTAACATTACTACGGTTTCCTACAATATACCGTTGCGACATAAAACTCTTATCATCTCCGGCCAAAATCAATTTGAGCACAACAATCGAAATAAAGAGAGATGAGCAATAAAGATTGCTTTCCTGAGGCCCGGCCATTGTTTCCTATTTCATACTTAAATGCTTTTAACCGCGAAGGGATCGTAACTATTGTATGTCATTGCAAACACTTAGATTAGCTCCTAATACTGCATCTATAAACATTTACTTGTATGTTATTACGTGTATCAAAGCGTCGTCTCGTTCCGTAATAAAATATTTCAGAGACACTCACGAACCTTACTATATATGGGTTTATGCTTTCTGAAGATGGCCGGCGGAATATAGCTACCACAAAAATATGAATACCTACTATAGTAATAACGTTTGCGGCCGTTAGTCTTGTCACTTGCTATATAATTCTAGATACGTGTGCGGTTGGAGTGGAATATTACAAATGTGAACAAACCAGCCGCAGTATCGTACACACTGAGCCTGACTGAACATCAGGGCGGACGTTTCCGGAATGGTTGCTACAATAGGGCCGCGATGTTAGTGGAATGGTCTGCGCAGGCGCTTTTGTACGATATCTGTGAGTACTCGGCGACGCGGCGCTGTATCATCCAGCCCAGCCTCGCGCCCAGCAGGCGGCCGCCGCACAAAATTAGTTCGAACATGTGCGACACACATTATTGTTGTCGTCGACCATTACCATGATTTATCTCCGCGACGCGCAATCGTTGAATCTTATCATTTAGACTAGCAACAGAATACATTATGGGCAATTAATCGTCTGTATATGGCTATCGATTAAGGACGATACAGATTGCCTGCGATCGAGAGATTATCTAATTAACTATGCGCGGAATGCGGCGCAGAACTAAAAATAATTCAGTGAGTTAGTTCATAGTTTAACGCTTTGTTATGACGACTTATTTTACTTGGAAGTTGCAAACTTGACAATTGCCGATAACTACCGGCTCGCGTGCATGCACTTAATAATTTCCTCAGTGCATAGTTTATTCGTTCAGTAGAGAAGTTATTGCCCAATAAAAGTTGGAGATTATTAACAGACGCTCATATTGTAATGTGGAGAAAATATGATACGTATTATTCAGGTATGGGAATTGAAGCAGTTTTTATGTTTATGCTAACTACACGCTGGTCGCGGTTAACGTTGAAATTAAGATTATCTCGTTTGAAGCAAATATGTTTTGTTGCAATTTCAATCATTTGTCAACTACCCTCTAGATCAAAAACGTAAGTGTGTACGGTATGTAGTGTATGTCCGGACATTGGTCCCGGCTAATCGCGGTGCATGCTTTTTGTAGCGGAAAGGCTAACGACCGCCGGAGATAGGTTCTTGAAATTACTTTATTGGGTAACCTGTTTCCGAACACTGAAGGCGTGTTTCTTGGTGATGAATCAAGCCGAGACGGGAGTAAGATATGCGGTATCTACATGCATATTTATAAACAACCATTTGTAGCAATATAAAACCTATCATGTAAATATCGGCCACGGAGTGATTACATTTTTCATGTACAGAATAAAACGATCAACAAATCCGGTTCATCACATTTGATTACTTTCGTTCCGCGTTAATTATTATTTAAAAAAAAATTCCATACGTTGCCCTGTAGGCGAACCATTAAAGCCATCACTTAATTACCTGCGCATATTCCAATATATGAAATTGAATAAATTAACGGTTATTAAGTTTCTGACGATGTACAGCAATCGGAGCAATCGGCCCAGCTCTAGGCGCACGTACTCGTATGATATGATTAAATAAAACAATCACGATATCGGGGCGGAATGCAATAAGGAAACAATCGCAGGTTCTGGTTACCAGATTTGTTCGTGTTATGGCGCTTCCTAGTCCCCGTATTGGCTCTCCCTGGCCAGCTCGCCAGGCTCGTTATACGCGACCGGGAGCGGTATGTGTAAACGAGGCGAACAAACCCGACGCTAATTCTTGTTTATGAGAAGCCTCGCCCCGCATAGATACGATGTAAAGCCTTTAAGCGGCCACCGACAATCAAAGCTCCGTACAACAGTTTCTATACTCGAAATTGTACGACTACGGACTAGTTCGGTCACAATCCTTCCTTATACGTTAAATGGACACCGCGAACTGAAATGTATTTCAAACGTCGTGACCGCTCCATTCTTACGATCATCTTCGTTAAATGGTCAAGAAAGTCGAATATTTTATTGGGTGTCATTTTTATTAGGTTTAGTAAATGCCTGTGTATTAATAGCAGATAATGAGTACCTTCAAGTACTAGTGACACAGATTTAAATGCTGACATAATATTCGTAATGTATGTTCATATAACGCGAGATACCGTTCATATTACCCCCTCATATAATATTCTGAGAAACGTAACGGTCCGCGCGACTCACACACAAAAACGCTCCAGTTTTATGAGACACTGAGCGATGTGCACTTGTTTCATTTATGACCCAACAAACTTAGATGTGGTCGAAATTCCTAGATTACTTTTAACTTTCAATTTACCTGCTATGACCGTAAAAGAAGCTCGCTTTTGAATGCAGATAACCCTGATGACGGTCACTTTATACAGTTTTGTTTACATTTTCTGGCTAAAGCTTAATTTGATTCAATCATCATCATCGTCAGACGTCATTATCCTTTATTATTTTTGTCTCATTTACTTACTTCAAAATGTTTTCTGCAAAGATGACCGTTACGTGTAGGTAATGCTTTTGAATTACCGCATGTTTACGGTTAACAGACCTATAGCCCTTGCTATCTTATCTCAAGTGCATACTCACATCTCTCCTTTAACCGAATACAGCAAAACTAAAAGGAAGTACATATTAAGATTTTACCACCTATACAACTGGGCCGATCTTTATGAATGAGTTGACATTCGATTCATTTGTATGACCTGGTTATCATTGGCTACAATTTATACAAAAAAATCATTTCACAGAGTCTCATTTTTTGGACGTAATTCCAAAAAATGAGGCTCTGTGAAATTATTTTTATGTTTCTTATATTAAATGAAAGTAGAAAAAGAAATCAAAAAGTGAAAGCTAAAAATGAAAACACCAAACGACAAAAAATACTTACCATAATTCAGCATTTATGACCTACGAGCGCTGTCTATCGGCCATTTTTATTATCAGTCTTGATTTTCTTTTTGAAGTCGTCGTTTTACGCTTTTTTTTTCAGTGTAGTCAGGTCTAATTTTTGACTTTAAGATACATAATTAAACAATGTTAATTACAAACACGTTCTCAATGTTGATTCTTCTCCTTCTTTTTTTTTGCAGGTCAGCAGTAACGGCGGTTTCGTGGCACCCTCAGTCGGGGTTGCTCGCGTCCGTGGACCGCGGCAAGCGCGCCATCATTTGGGGCGACTTGTGACAAGCCTGGGAGGCGCCGTCGCCGTCGCCACCAGCTGTACAAGTAAATATCCCCATTACCCTGTAATATTTCGCCTTAAGCGTGCGGTTTAGACTTGCGATAATTTTTTAGCCTAAAATTACGTCCCACTGCTGAACAATGTCAGCCTCTTTCTCCTTTGGAACCTCTGTCTTAGGTGATCTCTGGCCAAGATTGACCCGTAAATACGATCAGATCGTCGCACCACCTTGGCCGAACAAAAGAATAAACATAGAAACATCACAACAACACCAAACACAGAGTAAAACAAAAATGGTATAGAATGATACAGTGAAATTGCAGTGAGTGTCCTCATACCGAAAGGTTTACCATCTCAGCGTTTGCTGGGCGTCGACACTCAGCGCTGGTTCTCAGTTGGCACCCCGCAGTGACACTGCGCATGGTAAATAGAATATATTTGCGGAATTTGTTCGAACACACAAAGGTAATTTAAAGGAACACGGATGGGTTTTAGTCAGTAAAAATCTGACACTCACTTTTTTTCTGGATAGGAAATCATCAAATGATTTCTCCCGGAGGCGGAGCGGAAGGGAGTGTCAGACCTTCTAGTGCGCTTCGCGTTCTAGGGCCGCGGTGATTCTTTCGAACAAATTCCGCAACCCTAGCAAGCACTGACCCTATGGGACCCCGTCTTCTTTGCTGACAGCTCTTTGAAGCGCGCGTGGAACACGACGCGCCGTCGACCCCCGCGGGCCTGGTTGCTATCGGACGGCGAGCCACCCATAGCTCGCCATCCGCAGACCCGCGCCCACGGTGGCCGGGAATCGTCCTGCGTTTCTCGACACCCGGAGCGTCTTCTTCTGTTGCGGCGACTGGGGCGTGAGGTTAACCTCTCCCGCACGCGTTCTGCCTCCTCCTTCGCCAGCATTACTACTTCGCAGAAGAAGGTGACCGCTTCCCATGCCTCCTCGCTCTGGACCATGAATTGAACCGGGCCCGGACGTGAGAGGTCGCTGCCGCCGATCGCCTCGACGAGGACACAGCGCTGCTGCGATTAGAAATAGAATGGATCATCGAATGGATCTGGTTGATGTTTCGACAGCGACAGCGCATGAAAATAAAAATTATCTAACCAGTGAAACAGAATCAACATTTATTGAGAAAGTAGAGAGATTGTAACAATTAAAAAAGGCATATTTCCTGAATAAAAAAATATTATTTTCATCGACTGATGAATATCACGTCTTTAAAAATTTACGAAGATAAAAAGCATCAAAGATCATGTCTTCTTGTGTCGTCACGTCGCGGTTACAATTTGTTGCGAGTAGTGAAGTCACACGAGTATTCAACGCACTGTATCGTCTTCGTTTTATATTTACGTAAAAAAATTAACTACCCTATCTAGTATCTAAAATCTAAAAAACGTTACATGACGTTTTTTTCCGTTTATTCCTCGTTTATTCCCTATTGCTATCGCTGATAGAATTTCATTGGTCGGCAGCAGTTAATAAAGTTTATCCATTATGAATTTTTCGGTAGCAGTCTGTTGACTGAGTCTGACCCACGCAACTTTGTCTGCGTCACATAATAAAGAGAGAGAGAAAAAAAGCCCTGCTTTTGCAACATTCTTCATTAATGCTCCGCTTCTATTGCCCGCTGCGTGGTGTATAGTTTATAGCCTTCTTCGATAATTAGGCTATACAAGACTCAAAGAATTTTTCAATTTGAACCAGCAGTCAACCTAACGAACAAACTCTTTAGCTTTAAAATATCAGTATAGATAACATGGCGCTATGTGAATACGCTAGTATAAGCATAGAGATCCAATGTGGAATGCTGGCGTTCGGTTATTTTACAAAATAGGTGCATTAAACCTTATCAACCCATAAACTGTCCGCTTTTATGAAAATTAACATGACAATAAACCGCTAAACGCGACCGGGAAGTACTGCACCAGTCTGTAATGAGTTCCATAATATTGTCAATGTCGTAATGATTCTCGGTTAACCCGCAGTGTGTGTACAATATTGTCTACCTCCACGTCCATTTAGCTTGAAGCTTGGCTACACTTAAGAACATGCTATCGGACAACTAAGAGTGTGCCAAACCGACATAAATACCGCGGTAGCTTGCAATTAGCTACAGCCTAACAGGTTGTCTGCCATCACTCGAACGGCCTGACAACTTGTTTCCCTACAGCCATTCCTAATACTTAAGTGACATCATAAACATCTAATAGCAGCCTTTTATGGTTCTCCTAATTAATGATCATTACACGCAAAATTTACATTTAACTGTTCTTCCTATAGTTCTGGATGAATAGTTGGAACTCAGTGCCTAGGTACTAGTGACCAATGCCCCCTAGCTCAGCTTTAATTACAACAGTGACACTAAACTAACTCTCGCAGACATTCTGACACCAACGTGGGGGGTTAAAAGGTTTACAACACTGTGAAATCTTGACATCATTGTGTGGCTCTGTTTTCGAGTGAGCCAGTGATAAGAGTAGCCCGCAACACGTCGTCATCGTAAATATGCACATTACAACTTGCTAACGACACTGTCCACATGTTACTCGGCACTTTTATATCACCTGTGAATATAAAATTTAAATGGAGTTTCACGTTTTCGACAATTTTCGTCACATTTCTCATTCATTTTAATCACGTAGCGCTACGGTGTAAGTGTGTTGTCATTGCGCTCCCCGCTGTCATATAAATGACTAATGACTTTGAACTATTCGAATTTAATGGTCATGTTTAATGTCATACTTTACAACCGAGTCTTTTCATCTGACTTCATCGTTACTGAGCTTTTTAATGTTATTTATTTGTGATGGGTTCATTAATGGACTCAAATAATCATCATGAAATCCTAAGTATGTCGTGACATACTGTCTGTTACGTGCTAAAGAATGACAATTTTCATTATAACTGTGGTCTTTTTTGGACCTACTCTGATTCTTAAACCTAAGCTATCTTCAAAGTATGTTGTCTTTGTGATACCGATTTACATAAACGAACTCACACATAATTTAATTCACTTATCATGATTTAACGCTTACCATAAGCGCAAGAATCGGCTATTTTGATATATCAATAAAATATTCAATGCACGATCAAGCTTAGATATAAGCTCATGCATGCTAACATGGAATCGTAATCCATACTATGATATTATTATTAACGCCTAAGAATATTTTACAGTCTGGCAGTTTTGTATTTGTGTGTCTACACTAGCAACCCGCACCGGGTTCGCACGCGTAGCTGAGCATATATGTAAATTATGTAAGCTCCCCATCGGCAGGATTAATGCTGACATTTTTAACAATCATATTTCAGTCAGTTAACACAAAATTAATTAATTATACTCCTAAACCTCTACATGAATCACTCCGTTCATTGCTAAAAAATTATTAAAATCCGTTCGGTAGTTTTTGAGTTAATCGCGTACAGACAGACCGACAGACGTGACGGGGAGACTTTTTTTAGAATATGTTGTGTTAGTGATTTGGTATAAAAGTATGCTGAACCTTGACATAGGCATACTTTTAAAGTGTTTGCATGGCATACTTTACTTTTATGTAAGACAACTTTACAGTCTGTGAAAAAAGATTTTGAATTTCGAAAAGGACATTCTGAAATCCGCGCAAACGTAGTCGCATGCGAAAGCAAGTATGGTTATAAAGAAGATCTCACCATGTACTATACTATAGCTTATTATTTACTATTCTGTAAGTACACGAGCGTGCCGTGATAGTCTGTTTATTATGCAGACATTAAGTGCCTTCAAACTCATTAAAATCTTGAGTATGACCGGGACGGTATTTATGTGGAACCTAAACACCGGTCCCTCAGAGATTTACCGGTTAATCTGAGAATACCAATGACTTTCATAAAGTTATTACCTATGTAATGTCTCTAAGAACATCTTAATTAAAAAATATAACATTACACAACTATATTTCTGTATTTAGACGTAAGTTTGCCTCTATTACTTGCTCATTTTGACATTTATGTAAAAGTCGCATGTAAAAAGGTCGCCCTTTTGCCGCCAACTGCGCGCTAAAGCAGGCTGCTACTGATTTCCACATGGAAAAACTTATTAACCCTTTTTCCGACCCGAATATCAAACCGAGGACATTATTCTCAGAAGAATTGCCTACCGGCTACTAGACCGCAGTAAAAAGCAATTTTAAATTATAAAATAAATACAACATTTTATATTGTATTCTGTAACATTTTATTGCAGCTTTGTATACTAATATTATAAATAAGAAAGTTTAGATGTTTGGATGTATGGATGGATGTCTGTCAAATCACGTCAGATCGGCTGACCGGACCGGGCTTGATGAAATTTGTACTGAAATAACACACAGGATACTTTTAATCTCAGGAGTATATTTCCTAAGCATAATTTTCGAAATTCACACGGTGCAGCCGCGGGTGGTAACTATGTAATAAATAAATCGTTACAATTTACAGACGAGTCTACGGTTTTTATGTGGTTCATATAAATAGCGCTGTCAAAACGTTAAGATCACTAATTGCCCCTTAGAAACTAAACTCGTGCGCAATACAAATAAATAGGTGGATCTACATGGAGCTTTAAAGTTATGACTAATAGTAATAATATATCAACTTGCACTCAATGTATTTTCATTTGTAAAAAATCATTGTTGGACCCAATTTAAATAATTACGAAAAATATTAGTTTCACCCACGTAGTTCCCGTTCCCGTGAGAATATGAGGATATAATATAGCCTATGTTCACCGGAGATAGTGTACCTTCCCAACAGTGAAAGAATTTTTCAAATTGGTCAAGTAGTTTCGGAGCCTATTCAATGCAAACAAACAAAAAATAATCAAATCTTTCCCCTTTATAATAAGTAATCTACATCTACACTAAGTAGATGTAGATTTTCATTGGTTAAACTATGCTAAACATATAAACCTGTGCTTAATTTAATTTAGTGTCAGTCATCGCGGTGAATGCTTGTCACTCGAAAGTTTTCACAATGCGCTTGCGCCGCCGCCGCCGCCGCCGCCCGGTAGCGCACAGCAACACACAGGTGCTACCCGACGCCTTTTTTACATCATCACCAGCATTATTATATTACTACTACGGCAGTGCACAGGTTACATTACTAAGTTTTTTCTCTCTCTTTATATTATAACACACATTCCAATCGTCCAGGAGCGGGGCCTGGTTTTCGTTTTATAGGATTGCGGGAGTGTGTGAGTATATTTTTGAACAGATTGATTGCCTACTTTTGATTTGAGATAGCTTCTTTGACAAAGAATCTAGATTATTGTTTGCACCAACAGCCCGACCACTCCTGCATCCGTGGCCGCGACAGTCAGTCTATCCGACGGCACAAAAGCTGCCCTCGACTTCGTTATCCTCACACAAAGCGTCGGAATAAATCACCCGTAAATTTTATTTAAATCTGAAAATGCATTCTATTCAAAACTCACAAGGCACAAGCTACCATGACTTCACTCAAAAATAATATGCTATCTAGAACATGTCGCATTGTGTGCGATACCTGCTTAAAATATATGCTGTAGCTAATTCCGTGCCATTGCCGGCCAGACTGCTAATGGACCGTCTGGGAGTACGCCACCCTTGTTTTAAAAAACTTTAAGAAATACAATTGAAATAGTGTTGTATACAATTGACGCACAATACAATACCGTAGACAAGTGAAAGCGTACTTTCGACTTTCATTAAGTTTTTGTGTAAGTGTATGTATGGGTCTCGAACGGCCGGCCCATATTGTCTCGCGACATAAATCTGCCGAGCTATTCTGAATAAAGAGCTCCGCCTAGGTATTTGCTCGATTTTTACTTTCAAATGAACGCCGCACGTGATGAACTATAATTAGACAATAAATAACTTGTTCATTCTTTATTCTGTTAAATATAAATTAAATAAGCTCAAGAGATACCTCTTGAGCTTATTTAATTTCTTCTCGATAAAACTGCGTATAAAAACTGACACAAATAAAATAATGCAAAGTGAAACAAAAGGAACGCCGAGAAATAACTAATTAAAATACGATAAAAAGTGTATCCAAAGCCCGGGCGCCTAACGAGCAATAATACTATTTATTTTAGTATTGGTTCGACTACTAAAAATAGTTGTATATTTAAATAGGCACAAAAACAAATAGAGGAATATAAAAGCAGGATGGTTAAATAAGTGGGTGTTGGCGATGTAGATCCTTACCGTATCATGTATTGGGTGTTGTCGCTGCAGGCGATCGCGCCGATCATGATTGGCGTGTGTGTGGACCCGACAGTCATCCATCATTGTGCGCGGCTTGTCGATCGACGCAACACTAGTGGTGCTAACCGTATAAAACGACTGACGGAATCTGATAACATGTTAGTTGCTTGATTGGAAGAAATCTATTTTAAAGGAATTAAAAATCCGCTCCTAAAGAAAATAGAATAACTAAACAAGATCTGTTCGTATCTGTGTTGTTTATTTTTGTTCCATAGGTTGTTTTTTTTTAAATTAAAGCTGCAAAAATGCTGAACTGAAATCAGCGTATCGTAGATCAATTGTAAGATAAACATGTTGATCAATTTCGTGGAAAGGTCATGCTTCGTCATGCAATGGAAATTAATTCCCCGAAAAGAACAGTAAAGAATTCAAAAGGCGGTAGAAAACTCGGCATAGTGTCCGGTCGGCTGACGACGGCGTCACTTGCCGAATTGAGGTGGTCGCGAGTGGCGAACGCTACACGCGCGCTGGACCGTTCACTAACCGTTTGTCGCCAAAACGAAGCGGAAAATTTAATACTCCAGCTCTGTACGTGATCGGTATCATTCTTTTTGTAACCAAACTGTGATGGCACACTTTCGTTTCCCATCGCCATAGCATTTATCTTCTTCAACCAACTTACTTTTTTTACACATCAATATTCAAGTTATAATAATTGACTTGTGTACACAGAATTAAATTATATTTGAGCTTTCTAGATCTGCCGTATCGATGCCAGGCTTTTTAGTTTTCGAAGGCTGACACAGATCTATTCATAGGAACTTCAGTCGTCAATCAAAATGAATGTATGATTATCGGGTTACCAAAAAGAAAAACTGAACGATTTTAGCCTCTATAGATTACCAATCGACGTCCATTAGTAGTTTCATCAACAAATCACTTTAAAAAGTTAAACCGAGTTCTCAAAATGTCCATCAAATATCTAAAAGATATTCACACAACACCGATTCTATTTCACTTATATCAAAGAGTTTTGATGTGAAGCTTCTTTAGGTTGAGAAAAACTCAATGAGTTGAGTAAGTATTGGCGTTATGTCGTTAAATTTGTCCCAAAACATCTCGTCTCGTCTCGATACCGTTGCGCGCCAGTCCGAAGTTTCGGCGTAATGACCTGCGCAGGCGCTGCCGCCATGCCGCTGGCGCACGAATGTCGAAGATCTCAATCATCCACGCTCGCTAACTGCAGCCTCGCTAATTTCCGCAACACTACACTGACACCAACATTCTTTATATTTAAATTGATCAATCAATTTGTCTTGTATGTATTGACAATATCTACCTACTTTTTGTGGTTTTCACAACACCTCAACGTGACTCATCCGTGAAAATGTAGAAATGTAAATATAATTTTGATCGTTTTGATAAAAGAATATTCCCACCATTCTAATAGCTATATTTGTTTGGCCGCGCGGTGCGGCGCGGACTGTGGTGTCCACGCCATACCTCCAACATTCACATAAGTGGAAGCAACAGCGATTGCGCCGTAATTTTACGGTCTGTAAATTTTCTTAGATACAAACTAAGCTCAGCTACGAATAAAAACATGAAAAAGTATGGTATTACGAAATGATTGAAATGTAATAGCATAGTCTCTAACATTTTATGCTTATTTCAATTTTGTTCAAACACGGTGTTTGAAATCTGATAAGACTAATAATTATAGTGCGGAAGAGATTCAGCAAACATGAATAAATCAACTTTAAACTTGCTAACCGTAAAGTACATTTCTTTACTGATAATTATGCTTCGCATATAGTAGAAATTAATTCGCTACTTTGGAACGGACACTCGAGCGACGATCAAATGTCGGCTTTCGAAAAAAACGTGGCACCAATTTTACCGTAAGACTATCTACACATGGAGGATCAATTAAGTGTTACCGTTTTAGGAATAATTATGTTTTTTGTGTACGTTGGTAAGGCCGGTAGTTGGCACGCAACACCACGAGAGGCGACCGGAGGCGGAGGCGGGCTAATAGCCGCTATTAGCAAATCGCTCTGAGAAATCGGCAACAATAAACACGAAATGTGCTCATTGGAGTGTCCCATTCATTAAACTTTTTACGATACCATCTCTCCTGTTTTAAATGTGTGTCACACTCTTGTTCTTTTTCACCTCCAAATAAACGGAGCAATTTGCCCTCGAGCGTAGCTAATATCATGATTATATTATTATCTAGGCGCGTTTATGTGCTATCATTGTATCATTTGATTGTGAACCTCCAGTGATTTGCAACTATTACCTTTCTTAATTATACAGTGAATTAAAAACTGGGTATAATTCTCACATTAAATTTCGCGAGTACTCTCACACACACACTGCTGTCTGTGCAAAGAGATCTATATAATTGAATGTTTGGAAAGACCTTTTTTTTTTTTTTTTTTTTTTTTTTTCTGGATGGGAAATCATCAAATGACCCCTCCCGCCCTGGGTGGAGCGGTAGGGAGTGTCAGACTTTTACTGACTAAAACCCACCCGTGATCCTTCTTGTGCCCTATGCGTTCCAGGGCCGCGGTAACTCTTTCGAACAAATTCCGCAACCCTAGCAGGCACCGACCCTATGGGGTCCCGTCGTTGGTGCTGACGGCTCCTTCGGCGCGCGTGGAACACAACGCGTCGTCGACTCAACCTGGTATCGGACGGCGAGCCACCCACGCTCACCGTCCCCAGGCATCAGCCACTGCGCAATAGCACAGCGGCCGACTTGTCTCTGGAGGGGGCCGAAATGGGACCATTACTGGCACTCCATCTCAGATGTTTGGAAAGACCTGATAACTATTTTGTGCTACCAATATTTTTAATAAATATAATTCGAATACAAATACTACAATATATTTATGTACAAGTAAGTAAAAGAAGGAACCTTCACTGGCCATCTCGCAAGTTCCACGAATCGACTAAGAAAATAGAGCACTGTGTTTGTAGGTGATCTGTTAGTAATCTATCATTACTTTAAGCTGCGAGACACTTTAACATTATAGCGCGCATATTAAGAGCACAACCCGAGGCTTTACTACAAACTGTTATAAATAAATAACCAGAAACTGATACAAATGCACTAGCCAGTATTGTAGTTAATTTAATTAAGCTAACACACATATCAACAATCGTCTAACGACATGCATAAATCGCGAATACCGATTCAATTTGAAACACAACCGTGAAGTAGGTACAAATATACGAGAACTACGAAATAACGGTCGTTCCACACTTAACCTGTTAATCTCAACATATTTCACTGTAACTAAAACCTTAATTGATGTTATCAGATAGTCTCAGATATTAAAGTGTAGTGCGCTGTGCAACGCAATGCTGCTATTTGCTTACGCACTAAAGCTGTTCCTCTTGGGCCCGAAATAACTGCAAAGTTATCGACTTGTAACTGTCATAAAATATATTATGTTGCGTATGACACATTATCATGTCAATCCTCTTTATCTTAATTAATTCTCGTAGCCGGCAATCGCGACTGTTCATCACAATTTAAATGATTAACTATATAATATTTTGTTCGCAGGTTTTCACAGATGACGATAAAACGGAGGCCGACAACGACTCCGGAGAAATGTTCGGCTTCTTGCTAGGTATGACCACAGACATACTCCATCGGTTCACGTAACAACTAAAAACAACATGCACCTCGGAATTGACTGCGTCGATCACGTCACGACAAAAATACGGATTACATTCCGTAACAACAAATGGAAAATGTATCGATAACGGAAAAGAATGTGAAAATCTTTCATATATTTTGTGAATATATTTTATTACAATTTGTGAATAAGATGAGGTGCTACGTTTCAGATCTTTTTAAAACAAAGTTATAATGACGATGCGTTGGAGTTTCGAACCTGAATACAAATGACCACAAAAGCCTATCAAAATTCATCCCGTGGGTTTTTCCATGCATGCGTGATGGGGCTTCAACGTTTAAGTGTTCAGTGAACTGAAGTGCAGTCTGGTGGTAACCGGCATACCTTCACCAATTTAGAATATAAGCTGTCTTCCGTCAATTGTACCTTTAGTTTGATTTTCCATTCCTGTATAAGATCGTGTGCATTGTTCTGTGCATTTTTAAAGCTGGAAATCGTGCACCGGACAAAGTAAACGATATTTTATAGTGCAAGCTCTGAATGTGCGTTTGTGGCGTGAAGCTTTCACCGCGATGCGATTTTTCTACGTTTATGTTGTAGTTAATAATGTGAACTTTGTACTAGATTAGTGTTAAAAAAGTTAGCATATAGTTGTTACTACTCTAGAAGTAACAATAAGAATTTCAAAGAGAACAATAGCCGTGTAACTCGCTAGATGATCTAAACCGTAGCGTAATGTATCTGTAGTGTAAGTACGGCGACGTTTCATACTCCTTCGTTTAGGATCAATTAATGGGGGTCATTTATTATTGTCAACATGACATCATATTTGTTTTAGTTAACTGAGTTAGATCGCGGCGGACCACCTGTGCTCCCGAAGTCTCATTAGCAAACAATGATCGGGCGTCGGCGACTACCGAAGCCTCTCGCGATCAATAAACTGTTGAGCCGATAAGAGCGCGCGGCCTGCAGCTCTAGGGCTGCCTGCATAAATGTCTACTTTTAAATTCTATTCCTTTACAATTCTACAGGGATATGAAAAATATAACGCTGCAAGTTTATTTTAACATATTGATTTAACTGTCTGTGTTATTCTTTGAACCTCTTCTTCATAGAACGTCTATGCCATCTAATTTATTCATTTGACATCTAGGATTGTGTGGCAGCCCTACATCGGAAGCGCGCGCACGCCGCAGGCGACACATCCATATTCCTGTGACGTGTGTTTTGACAACCCGCCTGGGCAACTTTTCATCGTCATTTTTTACCACATTTTTTGCCGCACAGTTCAACGACCCCATGCCACACATAAGTGTTATTTCCACATGTAATTACACCTCATAACCGACCGCTTAATTACTCCAAACTGCTGCGACGTCCGGACCTGGAATCCGATCAGAAAAAACCTAATCCGGCGCCGCTCTTAAATTACGCTTCGTTAACCTTCGGCTCGGCTAATAATAGCCTACAACACCCACTTTGCATAGGACTCGAATGCGCCTTGTCTCTCTACGTTGTACACTTTTTCTTGCCAAAAACATGTCAACCTCTCCGACCATATTACACTCGTAAATTATAGTCGCCAGCGTGCTATGAAGTCGGCGTAATTCAGCTAATATTTCGCCGGCCATTTTAATAACTAGTCACTTGTGTCTTCTTTTCACTTTTTATTTTATGTATATGTGATAAATTCTTTTTGATAAACATTATTTGCATTTAGCGGTATATTTTTATGGTGTAGTTTAAAGGATAACTTTGGAATATAAAGAATGTAAATGGATTGTGAAATGTAGGTAAGTTAAACACATTATGCACATAAAAGGAAGACGTTGTTAAGATGTAGATTATGCCGAACCTATGTATGTGTGTTATTCTTTGAATTTATTAGTTGAGTCAAGAGATTGTGTTTGGTTCACAGTCATTAGGAAATGAGCACAAAAAATGGCACTCACGTTTTAATTATTGTAATTTATTACAAATATATTATTGATTTGTTTCTTGTTATTTTTGGAAATGTATAATATATATTTGACGTAGCATAATTAAACTGATGGTTAGCGGATACCTTTGGCTGTAAAAATATGCAGACGAAAGATTTTTACTTAAATTAAATATGTATATTATTATCTAAGTGCACAACGACAAAAACCGCTAAACCTTATCTGAGAAATTCCAGTAATGTTAACTGTTTTCTTGGGAACAGGAGTAGGTGACTTTACACCTCTTTGGTATCAAATAACCAATTTGCTGCAGGAGGATGTTCGTAGTCATTCGAATAATTCCCGTACGACGACGAAGTACTAGTAGTACTAGTAGCTGTGCGCCTGCGCCGGTACCGCGCTATCGCTTCAACTCTTCCGTGGCTGAATTTCAGGAGGCTAGCTTGTACTATCGAGAATAATGTGCCTTTCATTAGCTACTAAGCAAGTAGGTACTTATATGTATATAGTATAATTATTTCTATTAAAACATGTCATAGAATTACAATATTATATACAATAGCATACAACCGTATTCCACGTTTTGTAACACCCTCGCATCAGTTTAATTGTAAATAGTAAGATAGGTTATTACTTATTATACAGCTTTACAAGACTGTTGTCCTTACTTTAGGTAAACGTTACATCACAATGACGAGATCTCGTCCTTTACATAGTTAGAGCGTTGAAAGCTTTCCTTCATTACATTTTCTACGCGATGTTTTGGAATTTTCGTCAGTGATTTATTGTTATAATGTAAGTATGTGAATGCATAATAGTTTTGTAAATGTAGAACATACGGGCTTGATGTGTTTCTACAAATATTTTTATACTGAACGTTGTACAGTAGAAACGTTTGTAAACAATGTGAAGCCAATCTGGTCGACCGCATTAAATAAAATTGTATCTACTTTCGTCGCTTTTATTCTTCGAATTGTACCTATATTCAATATGAAAATAAATGTGTTATTATTACAGACAGTTTTTACATTCTAATCTACAAAATTAATTTTTTGCTTACTTTCGTGAGCACTTCATTGTTCGACATTACTGTATTATTAGTTCGCACATCCATTCGTGTCTTGTCAAATTAACATTCATTTGGCAAGTAATAGTAACGGTTGCGCGTGATTTATTCAGGTGAAGTTATTAAGTCTGCTATTACCTGCGAACTGCGGTCATCACCCATTGACCCGCCGTTTCTCCAATTAAAGCAGCACCCGAGGGGAGCGCCGACACTCTACAATAACTCACAGTCATTTGCGATCGCTCTGTCCGCGGGTTTATTGTAATACGAGTTTAGAAGCTAAGCAAATTTTGTACGATCCCGTTACTGTTTACTCAACATCTGATACCACCGTTTTAAGTGAAAACGTTCTTGACAAAACAACAATTTTGAACTTAGACCTCAAATCGTGTATCTCGTTTACATAAAAATAGTTACTCATTTGTCTGATTGGTCATATGCAAATCTGTGTGTCTGTGTGCGGGGCCGGGTCGTTGGCTGTGTCGTGGTGTCGTCACCGCGACTCGTGCCTGCCTTATGGCCTCTCCACCATTACGCCGGTAATAGCACAATATGGCCAATTAGTCCAAGCAGCCAAGATTTACCTCCACCAGAACAAACCACAATGCGTCAACCGCATTACTCGTACAATTACCTCTGTTTTACACAAGTTCATTATCAATTTCCTAATCGTATTTTTTATAGAAGACCCTATTGTTTACAAAAGTAGACTATGCTTTTTTGTAAGTAGTATGTTGATGCTTTAGGTAGGATTGTTGGAAACTGATGTGGCGAATTGGTTTGGCTTGGTAAGTAAGTAATTACAACTATTAAACCCGTCAGTCTGGGTGAGTAAGCGTGATGTTTTGTAGGATTCAAGGAAAAAATAATGTACAAGCAGACGTTTTATATGTGTGCAGGCAAGTAGTTTCGCATACGCGTAGCGATTGAAGCGAACATTGATAAAGTGCACGGCGTCACTTCATAGGATGAAACATGATAAATAAATATTTATTACTACAAAACAGATTCAAAATGGATGCGGTACGGCTTCAGGTCTATTGTGCGACCAGCACACTGCTGGGAGCTATCTTCATCGTCATTACAAGCCCCTCCTACGCGAACAACAGGTGTGTTTCAGTCATTAGTTTATTTTATCGAGATAGGATCTTGACGGATGTAAGCACCAAACATCATTACAATAGGCGGGATGTGTTCCGTAATGGACAAACTAACACGTACTCACAGTGACTAGAGCGAGCTGTCTGCAGTGACGTTGTCCGACACCTATTGATGTTTCTTGAAACAGATATATGCAAAACAAAATAACAGTATTGGAACATCATTTGTGTTATGTTTTTGTTCGAACAAAAAGCGTTCGGCGCGAACTTATTACCGAGAACAAATTAGACGTCGGATGTAGATAATTAGGTTCAGCTAATATGGTTTGCGATTTTTAGGTAGTGATTACTAGGTTTTAGGGGCGAACAAGCTCGCGTGACAACGCGAACGTTGACCGTGACCCAGAGCAAACACTTGCGGCGACCGTCGAGTGGACTCCACGCTCCACGCCAATAGCAGCCGGAGACCACAACCTACATCAACCAAGTAAACACCTCGATACGCTCACTAATCGAATAATTCGGTTACAAAATATTTTTGTAACCGAATGGAAACAAGTTTTATCCAACTGCATCAGCTTCGTGCAGAATCGATTGCAAATTAATATCGTCAGTTAATCTGCCATATTTTCACCTTTCAGAAGTATGCTTGCGGTAAATTTTATCGAGGATGTGGTGTCCCAAAAAATTAACCTCAATTGACTCATACTGCCTCTTAATCTTGACTTGCAGTTATGCAAATTGGACGCAGCAGTCGTGGGAAAAAAAAACTGAATTCACTTCAGTAACTTTCTCGTTTTACCTCCGGACTGAATCTCCCAGTTCGATGTCCAAAAAATCAGAAGAACGCAGATATGCAGAGTGTGATACTGTGGTGAACTGTTTTGAAGAGGAGACCTTGCTATAGGTAATTCTTATCTTGAGGATACAAACAGCCCTTACAGGACCTTGTCAAAACTGTACTAAAGTCCGGTGTCATTAGCTTACGTAGCGGGTGTGGGCCTGGGATAACGGTCTATTTATTAGACATACTTGCTTTCAAATCGAGCGGCTGATTTATCATGTACCTACTTACATAAGACAAAAAACCTCTACAACAAAACTCAAGACGACTGTCAGTTATGTTTTTTAGACCCCAACGAAAACAACTTTTTTCCATTTCGCTTGTCACTTGATAGTTAGTTTGGAGTATTATTTTTATTAATTAGCTTTGTTAAAGTATTCCACGCAACTTGTTTCAAATTAAATAGCCTACAAATAACCAGCGCTGCCAATCGCGGGGAAAATCCCCGATTTGCGGGGAATTGAGGGTTAGAGCGGGGAGAGCCCGGGGAATGACATAAATCGGGGAATTTCGGGGAATCCAGAATCCAAACAATTTTATGTCGGGTACCTAATACTTTACAACTAAAAAATGCCTGCTCAACTGTCATTTGAACACGATTTTGTATTTCAGAACGCATCTATTTCTACAACATTAATTCATTGTTTATGGTTGTCGATTTTTTAAATTGGTGCGTACGGTTGAAATTTTCAATAAAATGGAAAAGTGGTTAAAAAGTGCAGCTACTGCTAAAAAAGAGGTACGTAGCATGTTCAGCATTAAAATATTATATTTATGTATACGTATGCTTATTTTAATCCAGTTCACTATTTCAAAATTTGTTCAGTATTAAACAAATTTTGAATAAAACAGTGTTTTTATTCCAAAAATATAAATTCTGGGAATATGTGGGAGATCAATAAAAAAAAGCGGGGAATTTCGGGGAATTGACAACCCTGACGCGGGGAATTTCGATCGAGAAATTTTTATTGGCAGCACTGCAAATAACCCTCATCTCTAAACTATGTAGTTGTTCGTCAAGAGGTTTTTAAGGCAATTGTCTGCTGCCAGGCAGCCGGATGCCGATGATACCTAACTGTAGGTAATTACACAAAAACTATGTGAAAGTAAAGGTGTCTTCAGACAAGATCTAGTTTCAGACCTATGTACGGTTAATTGGAGAAAATTCGGACACAACCTCCCGACACGCGATTGTGATTACTCAGATGTCTTAATTTTTATATGTCAATCTCTAGGTAAATTTGTCTGGTGTTTCTGTTAACATTAAAAAAATCTTATCATATAATGCACTTTCTTCAAAGCTACGGTTCAGATTCAGAATCGGATTTACCTACAAACTTTTGTGGGGTCAAAGGTTCCTCTATATTATGACTACCTACAGTGTCACGATGACATCCTAACATCCATCATAAGCTTAACGGACGCGGACTACGGGCTTAGTGACCTGCCTACGGTGCCCGGTACCCACTATATCATACTCATATTAAACGTTAATGAATGAACGCCTCACGGCACCTGTTTAAGTGGGACAACAAACAACAATGTTTGTAACTCATAAACGAATATTAGGGCCTGGAGCGACCTGAGCAATGAGCTCATTACGTCAATCAGTCAAACGTAAAGTATCTCCTAACTCATATTCCTGCAGACAACATGAATAATGCCAAACCTCAGTAGTCAACGTTACACTGATTACCTTAAGTTCCTCATTGAAGCAAACAATTGTTTCTGAACACATCACTTGGATAGATCAGCATTGCTTCCAGCTAGTGTCCAACTTGACGGATGGGCCGACCTCGCAAAACAAAAGCGCGACGGATTTGAGGTAAATCGACGAGTCGTGACCGAGTCGTTTAATCATAAGCATCTAAGCTAATTAGAGTAGGTCGCGAACTCTTGGGACCCGTAATGAAAATCACAATTGAACCTGGTCGCGGTGGAAAATTGCACTTGGCGTGGCATTCCGTCGACGTTATTGGAGGCTCTCGAGTTGACTGACTGGTTGTCAAGCTGCCGCGAAACTGCAATTATTATCTACTAGCATTGGCCCGCGACTTCGCATAACCCGTTCCCGTAGAAAATTCGGGAAATCGTGCCCCCCTACACTCCCCAAGGAGAGTATAGGGGGGAATTAAGAGAGGGTTTCCCCATAACCTAGATGCCATATTTCAGCTTTCTACGACCAGTAATATCGTCTGCGCACAGACGATACTCAATCACACAAACGCAAGAGTTTTATAAAATTACTAGCAGCGCCCCGCGGTTTCACCCGCATAGTTCCCGTTCCCGTGGGAATATGAGGATAAAATATAGCCCATGTCACCCGGGAGCAATGTAGCTTCCCAACAGTGAAACTAAAATAAAACTGTAAAGAGGTCTCTCTACAGTTTTATTAGAGTCGAAATTATCTAAGATTTTCCTCCGTTTAATAGACTGTTTTTATTTGCAGTTCTTTCAGCAGTATACAGTACCTTCTTAAGCTATTTCTGACGTCATATGATACAAAAGATATCAACGAGCACCCTCTACATAACAAACGAAAATGACTCATAAAAGGAAAAACCGTAACAAGTTCTCGTACATCAGCGCATGAAACTTAAAATAACCCTCGCTCCGCCTGGGAAAAGATAAAAAAGTAATTTATTGCAATTTTATTCGATGAGTGACCGGACGCGCCGAGCACAATAACTGTATCATGATATCAAGTTTGAAGATGTACGGAACCATACAAAGTTGAATTCACTCGGAACTCCATACATGCACGTATCTCTGTATGGGCATGAGATAGAACTGGTAAAGCACTGATAATTTATCACTACCGTTATAATTACTTTCATATACACACAATATTGTTAAATCATGAAAGGTCAGAGAGATCGGTCGCTGTATTAATTCGCCTCGGGAACTGTTTACGATACTTATTATTCAATAAAACTGTCGGATGAACGAATTAATATGTTTCTGTTCGAAGTCAGCAATCAAAGTTTTTGGAACGTATGCGCTACATATATATACGGCTGTAAGAATGGCAAGTTTTTGTAGCAATTTTCACGGTAAGTATAAACTGGATTAACTACGATACGAAAAAAGACATAAAGGTTTATTTGCATGAAATTAGTTTGATACAGACGTTACATGGTTTGAGGTGCCTCACCTTGGCGGATAGCCGTGCAAATTATGGAAGATCTAACTTATCTAAATTAGCTACTTTTACGGGCACTAGTAATGGCACATGCTTGCCTTATTCTCACTTGTAATTTGACTGCACTATAAACTCCGTGAATGGTTTTATTTCCAAGCTGATGTCATTCAGGGTGAAATTTGTCAGCCATGTGTGGTGTGGCTGGAATAAAGTGTTACTGCTTATATTAATAAGGGCTAACATTCTCAGGTATAAGATAACGTTGTTCGTGTGATTCTGATCTCATCAAGTTATTGCAGTTTAGATATATTTTTAGGACACCGTTACACCCCAGAATATTTTTATATGTTCTTTCTTAGCACTTTAGACCCTATATAATCATTTGACTGACGGTAGGTTATCCTTAGTTTATACCGATAGGGTATGTATCTTACTCTAATTGAGATTTGTCCAAAAAGGCCCTTTTAGATAGCTCTTAGAAGAAGTAATATAGCTCTTGGAAGAGCTATATTAGCTCTTAGAAGAAGTTATATAGCTCTTAGAAGAGCTATATTACTTCCTTATGCCTGTAAGGACTTAATGCGCAGAATTGTGAATCGTTAAATACCTTTAACAATACCTGCGATTACTATCGCTACTAGTAGGTAAAGAAGGTGACTGGGAGCATTAAAATATTAATGTGGATCTAAAAATAAAAGAAGACATCTCGCAACCTGCGTATGTCGCTGTGCAATTTGCAAAAGTCTACGAGTGGCACTGCAGGACTAATAATGCTTACGAGCAATGAGCTATCTGGCTGTCTCCATCCGAGCAATATTGCAGTTTTAAATCAGACATCTTATTAGTCAGACTGTACACAACACGACGAGGCGCCGCCGCCGCCGCGTGGTTTCTATTTACAACATAAAATAATATCACCTATCTAATCATTTACCGTACTATACTCATATCGACACATGTTATTTGATGCAAATATCGAATGGAAATTATAAATTCCCTAATTTTATCGAGCTCTTGCGACGCGGCGACTCCTATCGAATGTTTCCATCCATCAACCAAGAAGTTTCTCCTTACGTTGTATAGCTGAGGTGCTAAAAGGTGCGAAATTAATTTCATGTACCTACATACCTACCTAATAGTGAGAAAATTACTATGATGCATGGCACTAGGCGTGAAGTGAAATACATGTTTATAATACTATGCGAGTATATCACGGTATTACGGTTTGACCTTTGGTTGGACAAACGCCAAGTGCTGAACAACACCATAATAACTTCAATTGATGGATCCTTTAACGCTATATTAATCTTGTCTGCTGGGAAATTATAGGTAACAAGCTTTAGCGCACGCACGCGCTCTCTGCCTGCGCCTGCGCTGTCAGGACACACTTCCTCGCCACTAGCCGTCCTCGCAGGAAGTCCATGAAGGTAGCCAAACCGGACTGTTGAGTTATTTTTACTTTTTCTTGCAATCTTGTTTACATAATGAGTCTTCCTGCTGATTTATACAGAGATAAGAAACTGCTATGCTAATCTGGTGCATAACGTTATTTGATGCTATAAACAATATGATTACAAAATTATTGTTATGAGCTCCTATTTCAGTGTAGCGGTCCGGCAATGGGCCCTTGTCCCTTTGTCTCTATTACGGGTTGTCGGCCATCGTCCTTATCTACACGTGTATCTTGTGTTAGTATCACTCTATATGGAGACCGTTGGGTATTATCACATCAACTTGTACTGGCGCGGTCGCACGGTAAGGGCCTCCATTTGCATACAAGCAAATATCTCGATCTACGGGCGCTGTGCGGGCAGATTACCGTCGCAATGCTTCCGCACGCTGTATTGAATTCGGTACCAACGGTCCCGACTCCCATTACCAGTTCACGTTTACTTGTTAGTGTGATTCTCAAATGATAACAATCGGCCCGGTTGTGGGCCGAGCGAGCATAATAACAACCAGGAATAACTCCGGCTATCCTTGCGAATAATAATCTATGGAAATAATGGGGCCGATAATGGAAGTATCTTATAAAGGTAAACCCATATAGTACTGTCCATCAAGAATACATTCAGAGGGTAATTTATTGCTGGGACGAATGTTTATAATAATAATACATACCTAAGATAATAATTCGTAACTGTATGCAGTCGTTATGTCGGAATGGTTGAACTAAAGATTCAGGACAAACGGCCAATATAGTTCTAAAGAACATGACAAGAACACTAGACATTCAAATACTCGTTAAGCATTAGAATATCTGGACCTATACTAAAGTACACACACTGGAAATTGGTCAGTTGGATAATTAATGTCTAAGCTTTATCTACGTTACCACTCCACTCCATAACAAAGCACATTAACGCCTACGTGGAAAGCGCTAGCAAGATGTTTAAATTATAATAAGACAAGCACCGCGCAGGCACTGCAGACGCACCAAACGGTTCAAAAATATTGCCCCTATAAATGTCAAGGCGCATTCACTTGCATTGAAATTAAAACTAAAGCTTTCTAAGGAATACTGCAGACAACGTGTGCTCGATTTATGGGTACGTCGAAGCAGTTTGGGCCACAACACGGCACGAAGGGAGGCGGGAGCATACAGATAACGGGGACATTAGCGCTAGACGTGTACTAACCCGCGGTACACAGGATTCGCCGTGTACCAGAGTGTAGGGGAAGCAGAGGTACGTAGAAGGGTCAACTGCAAATGCGTGGGAAGCGGGCGCCGGCCACCATACACCCGATACATTTCTATACACCTATAGATATAATTAACTATATAATAATACGTATCCGCTCTTGTCAAGCTACACGTCGTTCAGATAGTGGCTTCAATTGCACAGAATTCGATGAGCTTCCTGTAACTACAACACGCATTTTACTACCTTGTAAGTGGCAACTTGAAAGTCAGACGAGCTAACGGGCACTTACTACTTACATGCACTTACACATTGATTGCTAGTTAGCATAATATGTTCTTTGAGTTCTATATTCGATTATACCGCCATAATCGAATACCGCCATTCAGAATGAGTTACTGTGTAAGAATATGTTTTGTTATACATACGAGTAAATCAGGGTAGATAATTACGCCCGTGAACTAAAAAGATTAAACACAAACCTACAGTGAAACAATAAAGTTTCCAATATTGCGAAAGTAGGTAATTGATGTCGGCGTGCACTTATGAAAAGCTGTGTCGAAGGTTAAAGACCAAGGATGAGTATTAGGTTAAATATAGAGGGTGGGCGCGGCTATTGTGGGTAAATAAAGCGTAAGGGGAAGGTAGATAGTAGTTGACAGGGGTCACGTGAGTCCGCCGCCGGCTGTGGGGCTCACCCATGCCCTGTTGACCTACAGCGCAACCAGCTCCATAAATCAAAGGAGATGACAACTAACTAGCGTCCGCCCATACTTATAACTAGGATCTTATACTCCAACGTATTAACTGCAGGTTGCCCATTCCGGTTGATGCTTCATGTAAATATACAATACACCTGTTAATGTAAACTCACAGCAAATTGGATATGATATGGGATTTTTAACCATAAGGAAGTACTTACATAAATGTAGGTAACATAGTAGGATTAGCAGGTAGATAACTACCTAATACGGTTGTTTGTTAGTAATATTTACTTTCTGAAACCTATCTGTTTAATCTCGCAATAAATATTTCATAAAAAAGCGAAATGGAACTCTCCTTTTTTATAATCTGTCAGAAGTTACTTGGCATGCACGGTCCCACAATCACACCCCAATCAAACATCAACATACGTTTATGTATGTATGTATGTAAATGTCATTATACTAAGGAGTTTTTTTTTTAAATAGAATTAGAAATCAAAGTGGCTATTTCTTTATGAATGATCACAAGAAAACCGAAATTATCACACGCTTTAAATCCAGCAAGCTTTGCGCTCTCGGGCATTTAAATACATTCTCGCAATTTATAAGCTTTTCTGTGAAAAACCGGTCAAGTGCAATTCAGAGTCAAATACGATGGGTTGATGGGTTCTGTACCGGTATTATTCGGAAACTTTGCTACCTGCAATATCGTATGTAATTCTTGGTCAATGGCAAGTACCCGAGAGTCCGATATACATATGACATGTACTTACATATGTATGACGTAGATAGGGTTGCCATCCGTCCGGGTTTCCCCGGATTTGTCCTAGTTTGGAGGGCGTCCGGGGAGCGTCTGGGCGGGGTTTTCAAAGGTGTCCTGATATTACTCGGACATTTTTTGTGTCAAGGAATCCTCCATTGATTGAAAATTTGGAAGATAAGCAACACATTAAAACAATACTTAGTTATGTAATAATTCATTCGTAATTGTAAGCGGGATACGATCTAGTCGTAAATATATACTAATGTTATAATGCTGAAGAGTTTGTTTGTTTGAACGCGCTAATCTCAGGAACTACTGGTCCGATTTGAAAAAATCTTTCAGTGTTAGATAGCCCATTTATCGAGGAAGGCTATAGGCTATCTATCTATAGATATATATATCATCACGCTAAGACCAATAGGAGCGGAGCAGTCATGAAAAATGTGACACAAACGAAGTTGTGCGGACAGCTAGTCAGCAATATAGCTGGCGCTATAGTTTATATTGCAAACACGCTGTAATAGATTATTAAAAAAATAAAATTTTATCCTTTTTTTTGTTTATAAGGGTTTTTTTTCGGGCCTGTTCGGGGAAAAACAACAATTTCAGTCAAATGTCCGGGGTTTTAAAGATTTTGTCCGGCGTCGGCAATTTCTATGATAGCAACCCTAGACGTAGAGGACGCTTAAACAAACGAATAAAGTTAGCAAGATGGTGCCCTAAAGTGTCACATTGCCAAGATATTCGTCCACATCGATGTCAACGGGAAAATTGCCCAGAACACTGGCCGCATTGCCACGTTGAATGGCAATGCTGATTCGTTGACCAAAGAAAAGGCCAGTCGTCTGGTCACATAAAGAGTCGACTAAGTACTTGCTGATTTCACGAAAAACTCGATGAGCACTCGGACCCCATGGCCATAGTGTTTCAACCCCATAATATAGGTATATTATGGGGTTGAAACACTACAGCCATGGCCATGGGCACTTCAAAATATTACCTAGCACTATAAATCTAAACCATTGTACAACAGATATGGAGATCTCGTGATAGTTCAATAGGTATGCAACTATATTAGGTACAGTTAATTTTAACATTTTTTACAACTTAAACTTTTTTACTTCACTTAAATGTAATATAAATTGTTATATTATACTAAACAAACCATAACTGTTTTCGAACGATAATATCACATTTTCGTGACCAGGTTCTGTTTAAGTCATCTTTAATGTCATGAAATATTTTTTCTTGGTTTTCTAACAAAATATGTTGGAGTTCAATAATTATATAAAAGTAGTACTCAATGTTAGTATGAAATACCCGATATGCCTGGTCTCTAGAATTTCATGATGGCGAGACCCATTTGTAAGTAGGTACATACGATTACCTTATAAAATTTCGTCTCAGTTTTCATCAACAACGCGGCGTCGCCACCGTGTAATAATATATCCACCTAAAGTTAGGGCAACGTCACAATTGAGTATGAATGATGACTAAGAAATAAATAATTATAAATCTTATGAACAATACGCATAGGGATTACAATTGTATGCCAATATCGACGTCTAATTTCAAATAAACTATAACTAACAACCATTTTTTAAGTGTGTATGTCGTTTTACAATTTATGGATCTACGATCAGCATCATCCGGGAATAATCTCACAAAATATTTTTCAATCAGTCAGTGCATTATGCAGTGATCTTGAATTAACATCGCTAATTAGTGTGTTTAACAAATCATACAGCAAGTATGTGCGTAACATTTTAATTCTATTAATTTTGGCATCAGTGTAAGTGTGTGTGAGGTTACGTGTGTGGGTGGGTGTGTGACAGTGCGTTTTTATTAGTAAGTCTTAATCTTCGATCAATACCATCGACGGTCTTATAGGTTCAGAGGTTGCTGTTGAGAGATCACGAATGGTCTGGGCGATAATAGTTATATCTAAACGTATGATTTTTTGTAAATAGACCTGCTTTACAAAATGTTATAATTTTGTTTTGTTTCAGGTTTTCCAATCCATTTGATTCCGACACTAAAGTGATCCCTATAACACCAAAAGAAAAAGCCAAGTAAGCCCTTAAAACCTAAACCCTCGAAGCCAAAAGGGAAAACTAAACACCACCAAGAACAGCCGATTTGGTAGTGGGTCTGAGTCAGAGGCCGATCCTTCAACCGCACTTGCCTTAGCGTCTACATTGGCTATAAAGAAACTAAAACGGTGCACGTACCCTGATTCCGAGGTAAGTTGATATAAAATTGTCATTTCATCATTATATTTTGACGGTCTGCTGGTTGGCGCAGGGCCAGAGCAATTGTCCTCGCGTCACTGTATCGGTGGCGCGAGGATGCGCGGGCACGCGGCGAGCGACTGATGCAGCGACACATTGAGCTGCGTCGGTCGCAGCTGCGCGAGGTCCTGGTGGCGGAATGGCGGGACTGGCTATCAAGCCCTACCGCCGGCCTCGTCACTGTCGAGGCCATCCGGCCAGTGCTCGACCTTTGGCTCGGGAGAAGGCACGGCTCCCTGTCGTTTCGTGCGACGCAGGTCCTTTCGGGGCATGGCTGCTTCGGGAAGTTCCTGTGTCGCATAGGCAGGGAGCCGGACGCTCGGTGTCAGCACTGCGTCGACTGTCGGGAGGACACGGCGTGGCATACGCTGGCAGAGTGTGCCTGGAGATCTCGACCGCTCTCCCCATCCGCAGCAGGCGCACCGGGCGTCGGATACGCATACGCTGCCCTCTTTGTGTGTCTCGATTGTGCCAAATAAACTCGTTTTCTTTCTTTCTTTCTTTCTTTCTTTCTGGCCCCCCTAACTGGGTCCAGGGGCGGCGGACTTGGGGACGTCTGTCGCCCCCCATTCATCTGGACCCGAGGTGGCGGCGCTTGGTGCTCCCGTGCGCCCCTCTCTGACGTCGCGGAGGGAGTCAAACACCTCACTCCTTCCAGCAGACACGTGGTGGCCCGCAGTGGCGGGCTGGCACCAGCCGGGGATTACGGATGTCGTATAAGTTGGAACACCGGGGTGGTTTAGTCAGTATGAGTCTGACATACCCCTCCGCCCGCCCCAGGGTGGACCACATCCATGAGGATTTCCCCCCGTAAAAAAAGGGCCTGAGCAATTGGCTACTGCGCTGTGAGTCGCGACTCGCGGGTTGGATTCCCGCACGGAACAAATATTTGTACGACCCCAGACAATTGCTCAGATTTAATGGTGGTATAAGCATATTAAAGTTACAGACAGTTATGAAGTTCTGAGTTCGATTCTCAGATCTGACCAAGTGCGGATAATTTTTTCAACTTTGGACAATTTATAGGTAGTTATAGCATGGAGTGTAACCGTTCGGCATACTTGGTACAGGCGTGATGTAATGTATGTTATAAATAAAAGTTAATGTTTGCTTAGTAAATAAACGTACCTATAGCTCGTGATTTGTTAAAGGGATTGAATTTATTTTGGCACAAATAAGTTGCGATTAAGTTTATCGACTCGTACCGTTTATTTTATTACCTCTAGGTTTCCTACCTATGTGTTATTTTTATTATTTAGAATATATCATTTATCTTACATATTATAACAGTTACATATAAAACATAAGTTAAAGTGTAAATATATAGTTTTTAATTAGTTGTAAAGTTGAATACTTTACAACTAATTAAAAACTATATATTTACAAAAATCAACTAAAGAAGATATAATATAGAATATATATATACATATGTACAAGCGGAGTAAAAAGGAGAAAAGACTCATAGGGCATCGAAAATTCGTCCACATCGCTGTCAACGGGAAAAGTGCTCAGAACACTGGCCGCATTGCCACGTTGAATGGCAATGCTGATTCGTTGACCAAAGAAAAGGCCAGCCCTCTGGTCACGTGAAGAGTTGACTAACTGCTTACTGATTTCACGGAAAAGTCGATGAGCACTCGGACCCCACAGCCCTAGTGTTTCAACCCCAAACGGCTCAAATACATAATTCCCAATAAGGTTGTTGTATTTGCGCCGTTTGAGATTTTCTGCACCTGCTGCAGCCGCCCCAGCACAACCCGCCGTGCTAAGAAGATGGGATGGCGCAAGGGTATCGACACATGTTGCATCCCACACCAAAGGCCTTCCCACCTTCCAAGGCATTATGGTCATCCCATCTGGCCTCTTCCCATCGTCTCGCGCCAAACCAATTGGTTCTAATACAGCTGGCATCCCGGCGGTGACAAGAGCCCGCCTGATGATGTCATTAATGCTGGCGTGGCGTCCTCACCTTCCGCCTGACGCTATGCTCACCGGACACGGCTGTTTCGGGAGGTACCTGTGTCGAATCCAGCGGGAGGATACGTCCGGGTGTCAGCACTGTGTGGATCGCCCGGAGGACACGGTGGAGCATACGGTGGAGGGTCGCCCTGCTTGGGCGGAGCACCACCGTGTCCTCGTCGAGGCGATCGGCGGCGGCGACCTCTCGCATCCGGCCCTGGTTCAAGCCATGGTCCGGAGCGAGGAGACATGAGAAGCGGTCACCTCCTTCTGCGAAGCAGTAATGCTAGCGAAGGAGGAGGCGGAACGCGTGTGAGAGAGGGAAACCTCACATCACAGCCGCCGCAACAGAAGAAGACGCCCCGGGCGTCGGGAAACGCAGGGCGATTCCCGGCCACCGTAGGCGCGGGCCTGCGGGTAACGAGCTATAGGTGGCTCGCCGTCCGATAGCAACCTGGCCCAGTCGACGGCGCGTCGTGTTCCACGCGCGCCTCAAAGAGCCGTCAGCAACGAAGACGGGGCCCCATAGGCTCAGTGCCTACTAGGGTTCCGGAATTTGTTCGAGTCACCGCGGCCCTAGAACGCAAAGGGCACAAGAAGGATCACGGGTGGGTTTTAGTCAGTAAAAGTATGACACTCCATTCCGTTCCGCCCAGGGCGGGAGGGGTCATTTGATGATTACCTATCCAAAAAAAAAAAGGTGACAGAGACAATGTCGACGATGGAATCAGCTTACCTAAAAGAAGCCTGTTCATTCTCTTTTCGAAGAGATCAGAGTTTTTTCGATTGCCCAAAGGACACGAGGGAAGCATACGGTGGAGGTCTACCCTGCTTAGGCGGAGCAACACCATGTCCTCGTCGAGGCGATCGGTGGCGGCGACCTCTCGCTTCCGACCTTGATTCAATCCATGGTCGGGAGCGAGGAGGCATGAGAAGCGGACACCTCCTTCTGCAAAGCAGTAATGCTAGCGAAAGAGAAGGCTGACCGTGCGAGGGAGATAAAATCTTCACGCCCCACTCGCCGGATTTCATCAACAGATGAAGATGTCCCGGGCATCGGGAGTTGCAAGGCGATTCCCGGTCACGGTCGATGCGGGCACCGTAGGTGTGGATGGCGAGCTATGGGTGGCTCGCCGTCCAATATCAACCAGGCCCGGTTCGATGACGAGTCGTGTTCCACGTGCGCCATATATTGTAGATATGTTAGCAAAGAAGACGGATCCTCATAGGATCAGTGCCTGCTAGGGTTGTGGAGTTTGTCCGAAATAGTCACCGCGGCCCTGGAACGCATGTGGCACTAGGAGACACACGGGTGTGTTTCATTAATGAAGAGTCTGTTATTTCCTTCCGCTCTGCCCAGAGCGAAGGAAATATATCAAGGAAAAAAAGGCCACAAATAAGCCCATTGTACAACACTGTGCAGGCGGTACGGCACCACAAAACTTCATTGAGCTCTAACTATGATTTTACCTCTGGAAAAATACTTTGCCTTTTGTTTTTTCATAAAGTGAAATACCTACTTGTCATAAATCATCTCCGTGTCAGCCAGTGAATAATACTAAATCGCCCCAAAACTGTTATGCTCGTAGCAAGGTATTGTGAAGTAGGTCAGAATATCATCTGTGCTCTGCGTGTCTGAAAATCCCATGTCCCCAAAATACGTGATATGAACGAACGTCATTGACGTCTATGTGTATGATAAAAATGGTGCCCGCTTACCAGCTGGCATCTAGTCTTTATTGTTAAAGAATTGACATTGTGATGATAAAATTTGTGTAGCATGGCGTCTGTTCTTGATTTAGTCAAACATTACCAGCATACAATAGAAAAATATCCTACCGACGAGCATAAAGTGAGTTCTCATTTTAAATCATCTTCCATTTGGTGTAATTCCCACATAAATTAGGTAGATAATTCCTGAATAATTTTGCTATGCGACATTGTCATAATAATTCGATCCAATAATAATGAAAATCAAGATATCTTGACGTGACAGAAAATGTCGCCAGACTGTTTTAACAATATTTCATGATTTTGAAAACGCATAGATGTGAACATATTTTGGTATTTTTTTCCCCATCCCCCATCATCAACAATGGCAGCTAATGAATTGAAATAAGCACAGGGACATTTATGGTGAAATGCTAATCAAGTGTTGTTTTATTTCCAGGTTGTGAAATGTATAGACAAGTTGTTCAACTTGGCAGTGACAGTCCAGCACCTCCAGGAGACAGGGGTAGGTCGCACGGTGAATGCGCTTCGCAAGGAATCAGGCGATGTGGGGCAGGCAGCCCGCGCCCTTGTGTACAAGTGGAAACTGATGGTCGCAGCCGAGGAGAGCGACCAGGAAACGGACCAGAATAATGACAGTGAGCCCACTACATTTTAAACTTATGTATTTAGAGTTGTGTACTGTGTGCTTCAATGTATGAACCACTACATGTTATTGCCAGATTTTGTGTTCTTTTTGTTTACAAACATCAGGGTTGAAAGCATAGAATTGTTTTTGTTTTTATTTATTATATATTTTTGTGGTAGCATGAAAAATAATAGTGCTTTAATTTCATAAACTGATTCAAAATATGTTTTACAAAGCATGGCACTGCATGGTCACCAGTTAGCTTTTTCATGTTTTAATAGAAGTCCATCTCACCAATATTGGAACATCCTTACTAGGTTGTTGAGTTTCTGGCCCTGCGATTAAGTATAGCAATGTGTATGTGTACATTTAGTGTGTGCATGTGTGCTGTTCATTAGGTTTAGCCAGCTCATAACTGTTATGAAAATATTTCCAGAGGGCAAAAACTGTTATAGTTTTAAGTCACTTTACCTCTTACATGACTGGTATTGTGCATTAGTATAAAGCAGATAAATACGGTAGCCTGTTATTTGAATGAAACAGTAAAGATTATATCAGCTATTCTCATTATTCCTGCCTACAGGATTTTTTAGCTAGCCTTTAAACCGGTCAAGAAAGTTGTCACCTCAGAAATGTTAATACAAAAAAATTATAAATATAACTATGGTTTACTTGCAAAAAAACTTTGGGTCCAAATGTAATGTAACTATTATACTTGCGTGGCAGGAGATAATAGGACCAAACCTTTGGAACTTATAAATGCATGATGTCTTACTGAAATTAATTTTAACACTTTAATTGTCCAGCCCTGATGACCTTTACATCACTTAATGTATTGTCAATACTTAATTACACCTATAGTTATACATATTGTTTGTTTGTTGTTTAAGCATTCGGTTTTTGTTTGAGTTTTAAATATTTTATGTTAAATTTTAAGTTGTGTTTAGATATTTGTACATTTGGGGCTGTTTTTATTAGACTTAACTATTAAATAGATTTAATACTTAATGAAATATATATATTTTAAATTACTCTTCATTTCATTATTGATCCTTAACAAAACAAAACCTTTTGAACACATTGCACAAATGCACA
Organism: Hecatera dysodea; assembly: GCA_905332915.2. Lineage (NCBI taxonomy): Eukaryota > Metazoa > Arthropoda > Insecta > Lepidoptera > Noctuidae > Hecatera > Hecatera dysodea. The sequence goes on along the minus strand of HG995298.1, from coordinate 11,648,767 downwards.
TGCACCATGTACTTAATGGTATCCATTCATAAGTCTTTGAGTCTTATTTAAATTGGAATTATTTGAAATGATTTTACACTTGTTATTAACAATAGTGCACCTCAAATTACTCAGATTACTGAAGTACTTCATGTTTGTTTAGCCAATTTTGTTAGCATTAAACTAGACTATAATTGTGTGTAACTAATATTCTAAATCCTAGTAATAACACTCATAAACAAAGACTAAGTTGTTTGTTTGTATAAAGTTTTAGAAGGTTATCTCTGAACCAATTTCACATAAATTTGAATGATTCCTAAATGTTCGGTTTTGGTTGAAACTTCCAGGAATAAACTAAGTACTTCCCAACTTTTAGTCATAACAAATAATAAAGTGCTACTAACTAGGAGATCTGATTCAGAGAATAGGCATCATAGTGACAATGAGTGTGCTAGTTTACAAAATAATGGTAGTTTTAATTTTAATATGAATTACATATTGGACCTATAATATTTTGCTATAGTATGGTTCATGACATATAATTGTATAAATTAAAGTTCTCTAACTTAACAGACAAATAATATGTTACCGGCAAGTTTGTTGCATTTCATATAAGATTATGTTTAGTAACGATCTATCAGTGTCTTTTTCCTGTTTTAAAGAAGAAGAAGTAACTTCGGCCCCATTGAAATACTTACCGTTCTGTTTACATGTGAAGTTACAAAATCAATTATGGTTAGAACATGTCTAAACAGATACAATATTTGCTAAGCCAAATTGAAATTGTTAGTTCCCTAACTTGTTTTCGAGTATTGCATCATTATGTAGGTTCTTTGGGTAAAGCATAAGATACCTACAGTGCACAGTATGACCATTCAGTATGATATAACTTTGCATTTGTGGTAATGTTTGCGACCAAATGCAAATATGCCAATCATTGTCCAATGCAAACACAATTAAAATATTGTATCTGTTAATATACTTAGTAATCATCTTTATAATAGAAAGAAAAATGTTTATTTAGGACTCCCAATGTGATAAATTTATGGTGTGACAATTAAACATCCTTTGAGCAACCCTAATTATATTTCAGGTTCAACACAAAATGGGCATGGGAGTGGAAAAGATTCTGATGATTCCAGGACCAAATCTGATAGATATGAGAGGTCGAACTCTACATCAAAGCCAAAAGACCACCAAGAAATAAATGGTAACTACAGTGGGGGCAAACGTCAATACCACAGTAGTGAGGTAAGCTTTATCATGTTTATTTCCTTTATCTGTGGTAACACTATCACTTGTGTTACTAGAACACCAATACTACATTACACTGCATTTAAATGTTGATATTATCTTTTTAGGGGTCTATGCCCAAAAGGTACGGAACCGTATAACTAAGACTCTGCTATCCGACCGTCCGTCTGTCACCAGACTGTATCACATGATAGTTAGTTGAAATTTTCTGAGATGATGCATTTCTATAGCCGCTATGACAACAAATACTAAAAAGCAGAATAAATATGATAGAGATAATGCCATCTAGTGTTGCAAATCTGAAACTTCTACGTTATAAATTTGACCTGTGCTGCCACCTATACTTCCTGCACCCTCCGTTTAGAGGAATGTGTACGAACTTGACTGTGCCATCTAGCGTTGCAAATTTGAAACTTATAGGCAAAATATACTTGACATTGACGCGTCTGTGCTGCCACCTGTAGTGTCTGCACGTTCCCTATCTTCTGTTTTATTTTAAGTGGCATCTGAAAGTTCTGAAATCACATATAAATATAAGTACACAGAAACCAAGTAATAAGTAGAGAAATAGGTTTTAAAATCCCTACTAGTATTTATAATGTTCCAAAACAGAATCGTAAAAGTTTTTAATGTTGTTTGGTGGCATCGTGAGAGGGTCGTGTATGTACTTATAAGAAAAATAATACCAGACACCTACAAATTATTATATAAAACATTTATTATCAGTATCACTTTTCAGGATGAAGAACCCAACAACAAACGTTCAAAACATTCTAGTTCCAGTGAGGATGATCACAAACGAAATTCTCATGTCAGGGTTAAAAAAGCAGAGTCTGAAAGTGACAGTCATTCCGATAGCGACGGCTCACAGAGCGACGGGAGTGACTCGGAGATGTCTGACTCCTCACAAGAAGAAGTAAAAGTCAAACAAGAAGTAAAGAAAGAACACAGTAGCCATAGGTCATCTTCATCCAAGCACTCCTCCCACGATGGGCATGCAGATCACAAATCATCCAGTTCAAGCAGGCCACAAGAGCCTGAGAAACACTCAAAGCATCATAGCTCACACTCAAAAGAGAAGCATTCCTCTGAAGCATCTTCGACAAAAGAAAAAAGTCACAGTTCCGACAAACACAAAAGTTCAAAAGAAAAGGATTCACATTCAGAAAAGAAACACAAAACAGAACACAAATCAGATGCAGAGAAAAGCCATAAAGAATCCAAGTCTAGACAAAGTTTAGAGAAGCAGAGTAGTTCAGACAAGCACAGTAGCTCTGACAAACACAGCAGTTCTGAGAAGCACAGGTTGAGTAGCACCCACAAGTCTGACAGTGGGTCTGACAAGAACAAAGGCTCTGATAAACACAGCAAGTCAGACAAACATAAATCTTCCAGTCACTCGCATGCTTCCGAGAAAGAAAAGCACAAGAGTTCATCAGAAAAAGTGTCAGAACGAGCTAAACACAAAGTTAAGGAAAACACTAGTAGTAGTAGTAGTAGTTCTAAGGATAAACATAGTTCCTCTAGCAAGGACAAGTCAAAAGATAAGAGTAGCTCTTCCAAGGACAAGTTGAGTAGTCATAGTAGTGAGAAAAAACATTCGTCGTCAAGTGATCATAAGCCGAATAGTAGCAGTAAGGGCCATTCTGAGAAGAATGATGATAAGAGCGACAAGAAGTCCAAGCACAGATCAAGTTCCTCCTCCCATAAGAGCACTAAGTCAAGCAGCAGCAAGAATGAAGAAGTACCAAAGAAAAAAGTTCAAATACAAGTCAATGAAGAACACGATAGTGATGACGGAATCGACTGCGGATCAGGTATGTAATCTGAAAAAAGTTGACCTTTTGACCATGCACTTTTATTTTTTCAAAATTTTATTTTCTTATTTAGGTGCCAGCTTTGCTGAAGCGCTTGGCATGATCAGTCCAGTCAAATCCAAAAAGAAGCTATCAAAGGATGCAGTTTCACCAAACAATGACGTAAACAAAACTTTTTTTAACCATCCATATTGGATTGATTCAATCATGATCATAGAGAATGGATCGAGCTTCCCCTAGATAGGGCCGGTGATGCGACTGTAAAATTAATTGCATAAAAGAAACAGGTATTGGCTTGGCTGTAACGCTTTGTCTCTTTCTGCCTCTATCTTTTGGAAATTTATTGATGGTATCGCTCAGTCCATTCTCAATGTCGTAACATTTCATCAAATGGCACATCGTTGAATCTAAGTTCCAAGACGTTAATATATGCTCTTTACTTTCATCAGTATAGCCCCGCTACCATGTTGGCTCCTACTGCCAAACTTGCGCCACTACCCGCGCTTGAGATCTCGGCGTTACCTGAAATATCGCCCAACTACAAGCCGAGGCCACCACCTCGACCACTGCCACATTTCAGCGATGAAGACGCTATGAACTTTGTCATTTCATCTAAAAATGCTAGGTAAGTCAGCAACACGGTTCTTTTCTTGCTTTTATTTAAGGCGCTGCCGATACACTTCTGGGCACCGACAGTGTAAATACAGCCATACAGTCAGTATAAGTAGGTAGCCGCATTGCAGGCACTATGCTCGGAATGCAGCTGTACTAATTTGTCAGAAGTGGATATATTTATAAATTAAGACGTGAAACTTCACTTTACCCACTAAAGACCTTTTCATGATTAAACTCGTTTCTTAATTTATAATTTGACATATTAGCATAATTAGTATTGGTTACAAGGATTTGGACATTTATCAAGAATTAGCTTATGCCCGCGAATTCGTTCGCGTGGAGTTCCATACAAAATGTTAACCCCTTTTTCACCCCCTTAGGGGACGAATTTTCAAAAATCCTTTCTTAGCGTATGCCTACGTCGTAATATCTACCTGCATGCCAAATTTCAGCCCGATCCGTTCAGTGGTTTGGGCTGTGCGTTAATAGATCACTATGTCAGTCAGTCAGTCCCTTTTGAGTTATATATATTTAGAAGAAGAAGATATTTGGTTTGAATATTATTTACTAAAAGTCGAGCCACAGTGCTGGTCCACACTACAGATACCATACTATAAAAGATTGAAACTCAAACCTCACCACAAAATAGATCAGCTTAATTTTGCGCGACAATATTTTGATTGTCATTGGTCGAATGTTATATGTACTGAAGAAAAAACTTTTAAATCGAATCAATTTGGAAGGTTAACTATTTCGTTATAGTTACACTTGGTATAATGAAGCTCATGTCGTGCCTCACAATGAATCTAGACACAGCTGTCAACTTACGAACCACGACGATGTCGAAGAACTAACCTCGTTAGAAAGTACCTAGGCCTACTGCGAATTTTTTTTTTTGCCCCATACCAGGTTTTTCTCCTGTGTCGTGGGTGCGTCCACAAACATACAATCACGCATACACAAACAGCCAGATCCGGATTGACTATCTGTAGGTCACGTAGCGCAGTAGCCAATCGCTCAACCACTGCGCCAACCGTGTCGTCAATATTATGTGGGTTTTTTTTACCACAAATTGACTATTATGGCATGGTTTTACCGGCACTGTGTTATTCAATGGCCTGCTCAGTGCTCGGTCAGCTGATATGTATCAGATTGAAAATCTGTGGGGTATAATGAAACATCGCTAGGACTGTCAAAATGAAAAAACCCTCAAGCTCTTAGATCTCCTAATTGAGGCTGCAATGGTTACTAAAATAACTTGTTAAAATTTTACAAAAAAAAAGCTTTTTTTTATTTTCCTTATCATTATTTCTAGTAACAAGTTCGATCTTATGTCTATGCTTTATCCGAGGGTCCATATTCTTCCAAATAACATATTTTCGCTTACTTTTTAAATAAGGTTTTCTCGAACTAGTAAGACCAACCTACCAAGTAGAGTAGCGATTCAAAGTGTAGTGTCGATTACAAGATATAGCATACATAGATAGTTCTACAAATGGCATGGCTCCAAACTTCAAGTTTCCAATTTTATTCACAAAAAAAAAATCTAGTGTAACATAATATACAATCAATAGCGTAACAATAACTAAGGTTGACTTGCTAGATATGTTAGTTAAAGAAAAGCTTTGCAACCACACTATCTAGCTAGATACTGTGCAGCATACAAGAAGCACGCTTTACACAAAGCGTGCTTCTTGTATGCTTCAAAATACAGGAGGTGGAATAATCGCGGTATACACAATCATGCCTTTAATTTTGACACTTAATATTCATTTCAATTCTTAAGTATTTCACATTTATTAAATTCGATTTTGCTAAATTATAACAGCTCGTGGAGCTCGTGGCTCAATTATAACAGCTCGTGGAGCTCGTGGCTCAATTATAACAGCTCGTGGAGCTCGTGGCTCAATTATAACAGCTGCACGGGTTGATCGTTGAGGTTAAGCAACGCTTGCTGAGGTTGGTATGTGGATGGGTGACCATCTTAACATAACGAGACTTTTGCGTGCTGTAACGTTTTTAATATTTAAACTATCGTTAACCTAGTAACTACCTACCTTTAGCGCTCTCAGTAAGGGTTAGTACTCGTAAAATTTACTTGGCTAGGCCTCTGGGCTCACGCCAGAGAAACCAGGCAGCAGGTCCGAAGCTGGTATAGGTACAGTGCCGGATCGCAGTCCCAGCTCGCAGTGTCGGCTCGAAGTTCTGGTTGTCACACAGCGCGAGGCTCCTTAGTAGTGCCTGTACGTTCGCGACGTTACGCTCCAGCGCTTCCGCGGAGAAAACTTCGGAGATGGTTCTCGGTTGAACCCCGTCGTAACACACCCCGAATCCTGGCTCCTCAATCCTTTATATATCCAAGACTCACGTGTTCTATAATTCAAAATTCAATTTTTGAAAACGTATGTTCTCTTCCAGAATAATTCAAAATTCAATTCAGTTAGAGTGCCAGTGAGGTTTATAGCCAGTATTCCGTTTACAAATTATCTAAGTCTGAGAGCGTGCATAAGAATTTTTGAAGATTTGATTTTTTTTTTAACTTAACTTATTTTTTTAAATCTGATTGAATTTATTATTTTTAATTTAATTTATTTTTTTGATTAATTTACGTTACAAATTTTTAAAATTTAATTTGTATAAATTTAATCTTATTGTTAGAATGCTACCTTACTTGACCCTTTATTATTCTGAGAGTGGCTGTGTACTTCTGTAAGTAACGATCTCACTATGCCTAAAACTGTGTGTTATTTTTGTTTTTGTATGTTTTAGTGAGTAAATCGTTGAAGTACCATATGAATATTTATAATAAAAATAAGTATAGTTTATAACATAGCTATACAGAAGGAAAACAGAATATAGCATAACATCTTATATTAATCTATTAATAATTATAAAGTGAATTTTAGTATTTAAAAACAGTTAAACCTTTTTAGTAAAGCAATAGAGCAATTACATAAAGAAAAAAATTACAGTTTGACAAACTCTGACGTAGAATGTCACAACAAGAAAATAAACAATAAAAATATTAAAAGGTGATTTTATATTCAGTGAAATCGTTTAGAAAATCAGCGCTTAAAGCATTCAATAACGAATTCCACTACTAATACGAGCACTTCATTAACTTCAGTATATGTAACTGTGAAGATTATCTAAAAAATCATAGATAAATCATGTAAACTGTGAACATAATGAGATGGTACAATGGATAAAGGCATAAAATACCTAAAACGTAAGTGTTTAATAGTATAATATGATAGTATCTGCAGTATTTAAAGTACAGATACTATAGTGCCTCGGAAAGCACGTTAAGCCGTTGGTTCCGGCTGTCATTTGAAAATCTTTGGCAGTCATTACGGATTGTCAGAAGCCACAAAATCTGACACCAGTCTTGCCAAGAAGTACCGTTTTCCCCAGTTAATGGGTTGTTGGAGGTCTGGTAGGCAGCCGCTCCACGTAAAATACTGGTATTCGGCTGAATCCGGCTTGTCTGGGAGCCGACCCCAGGCTAGGCAAATGATGATGAAATTCGATGGTTTTTCCCATAATAAATAGCAACATTGCTGTATTCAGTTTTTCCATCCAATTTTGTCTTCAATTTATCACATTGGTTATTAATAAATCTATCGTTACCAATTATGGAGTATATTGTCTTCTTTAATTTCAGAACCAAAGTTTATTCAGGCAACAAAGTTATAGGAGGAAAAATACCGTCGCTTTATGAAATGTGCGTAAATGTACTTCAAGAACACATTGATGGTAAGTTCTACATTATCCTCAACCCAATTAGCCGGATAGTTTTGCTACACATTGTCCTACTTTAATAAAAAACAAAAACCTAGCCCATAACAAAGAAGTTTTTTCTTAAATTAAATCCATAAAATATTTTCTTACCTCAACTAGGTAATCACTCAAACGTATTGTTCAAGATTCTATTTACATTTCAGCACTTGAATACACGGGAGGCGTGCCATACGAAATTCTAAAGCCCGTCGTAGACAGGGCGACTCCACAACAGCTGTTTTTGTTGGAGCATTACAATCCTTACTTGATGGAGGATACCGATCACCTGTGGCAGAAGTTCTGCCAGAAAAACTTCCGCAACAAGCAGCGGCAGGAAAATGAGGCTTGGAGGGAAATGTATACGGTGAGTAGAGCTTAAAAAAATAGTGGTGCTAAGCATTTCTCCACTTATTCTTCGGAACTACCCGTCAGCTTTCAATGCAAGAGAGAATGTTCAATGTTCATCTTTTGGGGACGCTTGTCCCATCGTAGAAGTCATCCGTGTTTCGAAATCAAGAACAATATTTTTGTGCGAATCAATTTTACATATGTTTTCGTAGCCAAGTTTACCTACTTTTTGATCCGCTGCAGTTGTAGCAGCAATGTGAACCTTTACGCTTCAATAAAAATATAAAAGTTTCCAATTTGTTCTTATGTTGAATTGTAATTCTTCTCTCCAGAGATGCCAAGAGGAACAAGAAATCAGATTGAAATCGCTCACGAATAATATAAGAATAGCTCAAGAGGCGAAGAAGGCCCCCATCAAACAAACCAAAATGGCGTACGTGGACTCCATCGCAAAGCCGCCGCGTAACATCGCCAAGAAACAGGTACCTAACTAACATTTTAATAATTATTTTTATTTGTAAACCACAGTTCAGAGAAAACATTACTGTCCAGAAACGCAAGAGAAAACGTAAAAAAAGAATGACCTGGATACTATTTCCACGTCGGCAAACCTAAGAAGTAAGTTAGCTTTTTATTTGTTTAACATGTAAGATGACATCTTGAATAAATAAGTTTCATCTAAATCGTCCTGATACAAATAGATGCCAATCAAATACACCCCAGATTTCCGAATTGAGGATTTGAAGATGAGTTTTTGTTGTAGTTTACTTTAGCTTGAAAACCTATAAAAAGTGTTATTGGAGCAGGATTTGTCACATTCTTAACCCAAACTACTCAATTATTCTGACATCGGTTATAAATAGCGCACTTCAGGCCATACCTAAATATTGACGCATACTGAGGTAATGAATGACTGGCAAGTCAATTTAAACTTAATTGTTTACCCGCATTCGGACAAACCCGGGGCGCCCCGCTCTCGGACATGAACAGCTGCTTCGTTTGTACGGAGTTCGCTGGAAAGCACTCGTCAATTTGCGTTCATTTGGTAAGAATATTACCACCGTTTGTAAGCGGATACCCAAATGCTATCGAGTAAGTATAATTGTAGATTGTAGTATGGTGATATGCTTGATGGGGCGCGGTGTTGCAGGCGCAGCACGGGACGGCGCGCGTGGCGACGGGCAGCCCGGCGGCGCGCGTGGCGGGGCTGGCGGCGGCGCCGCACGTGCTGCGCGCCGGCGGCCCGCGCGCGCTGGCACCGCTGCCCAGCTCCGGCTCCTCTTCCTTCAAGCCCAAGAAGGCGCCGCTCATGGCCAAGGCGCTGCAGATCATGCGCGGCCGCAAGCGATGATCAGCTTCACCACCTCCCCCCGTCCCAAGTATCCTGTGTGATTTATTTGTAGATTCACCCCCTGTGGTCGGTCATGTAATGAAAGAGAATATTTAAGAGTTTCGAGACCCTTATGATGCTAATACTATTGTTGCGGGTGTAGAGTCAATCTTCCCTCGTCACCCGTACAAATGTACGATGCCTGAAAAAGGCCATCTATTTCTAAGTCTGTAAATATATTTATATCGAACCGTGGGTTTGTTCGTGCAGAAAGATTTGTTTATATTATAAATTCAGCAGACTTCAATTTAGTTGTACTTTTACTTTTTGACGTTTGTGCATGCATGCTATTGTGATTTATTCACAGCTTCGTTTTGAATTTGCAGAGTTCTGAACGTGTTTTGCGTTTTCAATGAAATATACTTCTAGATTTTCTTTTGATTATTGCTCCACTGTAACATTACGTACGTCTTAGGAATCAAAGATTTTTAAACAATTTGTAAAAAAAAATGTACTCTGTTATAATTTATTTATTTTGGACATAACATCAATTTGTAATACTACCTCGTAGCCAAATACAGTTTAAATATTTTATTACTTTAATTTTCTTTCGGAAACTTATTTGCGTATTTATTTAACAATACATGTTTTAACATTTTCTTTCAAATAAATTAAAGCACTGTCACACATTTACCTAACCGGACTTATTGATTACTTGTTCCTGCTTGAAACCAAAAAAATAGACAGTGTACAAAGGAAACTCGTGTAAAATACCTAGAACAAACAAATTTTGAGCTTATCAAAAATTTGTAGTTGGTAAGTTAGTGTATTTAGGTAAAGTATTGGCACTATATAATCAATCACATTGTACATCTTAAACAAAAATGTGAAACCATCGCATTTGTTCGTGTCATTAGAACTTTTAACCAGAGTTTTTAATGTAGTCATTAAACAAAGGAATGTCAGATAAGTACCAAATGATTCGGGATGCTGTGATATGTTTGAAATAAAACATAAATTGTGATGTAGTGTTTTGTAAGACGCGAGATGAGTAGCTTGGCGATATGTCTGTATTTATATGTTAAGATATTTTAACGATGTTTTAGAAACACAATTTTTGTCGCGCACTCTTATGCTCCAAAGAGTATTTTATCAAAATTTGCCCTCAAATCTACACAGTAATTGGTAATGGAAAAAAAAACAAGCTAGTTAGTTTCTCATAAGTAATGTATTGCTGTAACATAATCACAAATAACACAATTCAATGTAATAAAGAACCGAAGCAATTAATTTCCATAGATATTAGCGGCAGAATTAATCATTTACGTTGTAATCAGATCATTTAAGAACTAGAAAATATCTGTATATGAGCACATTAAGGTTACTTTAATATTTTGATAAGCATGATTTCGATTTAGAGGAGATTTATTCTCTTAACAAAAGACTAGCAAGTATTTATGTAATAAGTTCTGTCTTATTGTTTTGTCTGGAATTAGTAAAAAATTGTAATTATTTGACACATAAATATGCCATTATTTATACAGTGAAATATAGTTATGTGGATTTTATGTATTTTTTTAATCGTAACTAACAAATTATTTTGTTAATATGCTTTTAAAGCTATAATAGTTTAGCTGCTTCTCAAACCTAATAGGAACCCTAATAACGGCGCCTCTAAAGATTGTTTTAACTGCTATAAAGATCGTACCTCGCCGGGGCGCAATAGGGGATATGCATGTATTTTTTTATTTCCAAAATGAAATACTTATTGGCTCTCGTAAACAATTATTTAATAATTTTTAAATAAGCGATGAAGTAATAAAGCTTCGAAGTTGGCAATTAGAAAGAGAAGTCCGATAGGAACTCTCACGTCAAATTCCATGACTATATTATTATACTCAATACAGTTGCCAAAGAAAACAGCGTTTTCGCGAGAGGGACAGATATATTTGTTTCAAATATTCGGTCCTTACATAATTATGAGTTTGGCGTTTTGTCGCACTGGCCACTTTGTTCTCAAATAACTCCACTTTGGTTAGGAATTCCAAATTCAAAATTATATAACTACACTGCTACTGTATTACTCACAGTGAACGCAAATAAAACATGGAAGCATTACTTCAAGGGATCTAAGCGCGAATCGTGACCCAAAAATCCAAACACAGTCACACATCGAAACCTCGTCGCTGATTCACCGAACCACACCAACAACATTATTGCTAATACGATGCACAGTTAAAAATTGACTTTATTTCCCAAGTATTTGGGTTTAAATTACCATGTAACGAATAGGCCGTGAAACTAAACATGTGAGCGGCGCAATCGGTAAGCCCCGCCAACCGCGGCGCAACATGCTTTGGGTCATTTTTTGAGTTAGGAATGCTTCCATGTTTTATTTGCATTCTGATTACTCATGCATTTTTGTTTTAAAAACCATAATTCATTTGTTTTTTCATCTTTTATATTTTTTCTTTGCGTCACTCATTTTACAAAATGGAGAATTTGAAACATCGCGTTATTAGAATAGAATAGAATTCTCTGTATTATGTCCACCATTCAAGTACGAGTCACTGTGGCACCAGTGCTGCAGAAACGGCTCGAAGGATTAATGGTGTGTAGGGCGGCGGTGCCGCAAAAGAAAACACAATGCGCTTATAGTTCCAACGTTTTCGTTCTGGAAATTTTGACCTGCAGAATAAGCTCCGTGGACGGCCGGAAACCAAAGTTGATAATGAAGAATTGAAGGCTATTTAAGAAGTGCACACATTGCAAACCACTTCCGAGTTAGCTGCAGGCTGCGGTGTTAGTGATAAAACTGTTTTAATCCACTTGAAACAAATTGGGAAGGTATGGGAAATAGCTTGAAAGGTGAGCAACCTCACGAATTGAGTGAAGCAAATCGACATACGCACGTCGACTGCTGCGTTACATTACTTAACCGGCACAATTTTAAATCGAATCATTACCTACTTGTGATGAAAAGTGGATCCAGTACAATAATCGGAAGCACTCATCGCAATGACTGAACGGCGGCGTCCCAGCCAAATCATGGGCATGATTTGGGTGGCTCGCCAGCGAAAATTGACTCAAAAAAAATTACTTGTGAGCGTTTTGTGGACCAGCCGGTGTCGTTCCCTACAGCTTTCTTCAATCTAGCCTGACGATTACGGCAGATGTCCATTATCTGCAACTGCAAACCATGATGGAAAAGCTAGCTGCTAAACAACCGAAGCTGGTCAATCGCTCTAGTCCACTGCTGCTTCAGGACAACGGTAGACCACACACTGCACAACAGACGGCTACCAAATTAGAGGAACTTCAATTGGAATGTCTTAGACATCCACAGTACTCTCCGGACCTTGCTCCATACTCCATACATATTACCATATTTTTTTAGAAATTTGGATAACTTCTTACAAGGGAAAAAACTCGACTCCGATGGGGCAATCCAAACCGCCTTCAAAGATTTTATTGATTCCCGTCCGAATGGTTTTTTTTAGTAAAAGGATCAATGAATGGCAAAAGTGCATAGATGAGATGGCAAAAGTGCATAAATACACACACATACCTACTTTGATTAATTAAATTGGCAGAGTCTTTTTTTCATATAATAATATTAAAAAAAGACTACTCCTCTCATACAAAACGCCAATTTCAGATGTAAGTACCTAATAGTATCTCGTTAGTTTTCCGTTCAATTTTGATTCAATTTTCACTGTTAGCATTATATTTTTAGATATTTCTAGATAAACTGTTTAGATAGGTTTTTCTTTTTTCATGCATTTCCTATTGCGTACAATCAACTGGGTTTTTTTTTGTATCGGCTAGGTACGTCTAATTATAGTTTTTGGGCCCAATATAGTATCAAATTATTCGTACTAACGTAATTTCGGCCTTTGTTTTTAGAGGTTAAAATTTTTAGGTTTTCTGTTTCGGGCATGAAGTTTAGGAACTCAATATAAAACTACGTCAATATTTCTAAATTTTGACTTTAACTGTTTTTCGTAGTCTGTGTTTATGATTCTAGGGCACTGATAAACAGCAAGAAATTTAAGATTTTTATAATATTCAGAGATCACATCAACTATCACAGGTGAAATATTTCCTATTCTTGACAAACTTAAGCTTTCCAGTTTTACTAAATTAGGACTTGATAAAGTTCTATGGAGATTATTTTCGGTGAAGATCACGTTATTCCAAATTTGTAAATGTTGTAATTGTTTTAAATCTGCTAGTTTGATCAGTCCCGCATCAGTTAGATTTTCGCAACGTACTATAGCAAGATCTTGTAACAATCGACAGTGCGACAACATCAACAGACACTCGTCGTCGACAGCGTCGCCCCCGTAAATGTGTAGGGCGTTAAGGATTTCCATTTTTGATTTAATCAAATTTTTAACATATTCTAAGTCAAGATTTTTAACCTTTTCTATGAAAATGTGACTTAAATAATTACATCGGAGTAGGCTGTAGCGTGTCTCGGCTGGAAGACCAAAATCAGACAAAGCCAGATAGTTCAAATATTTAAAACTATCATACGGCACCAAAACATCCACGTTATTCATCAAAACGAGAGAATTCTTCAAGTTAATTTTTCTTAAATTCGGCCAATTTGTAATATCGTTTTCGAATTCTTTAGAGATGCGACACATTACAAGTTCAATTGAGATGATATTCTGGCACTGCGCTATTATTGCTTTGATCACAGAGTAGCTGTAGACATATTGTATTTTAAGACAGCGAATACATTCACTATGAGTTTGTATAATTTCCAGGTTTTTCTCGCTTACTTCGCTTTGTCCTGGTTTCCCTGAGTAGACAAAAACGATTCCCCGCCAAAGTGTGGCGTCTCGAGACAGCTTCTTCCATCGACTGCATACATTTTCACACTCAAGTAATGTTTCCAAAGGCAGGTATTTAAAAATGCCAATCAACAACTCATCGGGTAGAACATCAATTTGGTTCGGAGATACTTCTTCTGTGGAGAACGTCATTTTCGAGCTAGAAATGAGTACAAAATAACTCAAAAACAATACCTAAGGTAAATCACAACAATAAAATACGATTACAATACAATAAATCGCGGAAATATAAAAAAGAACTTGCCTGGATTTTAGCTTACTCTGTAGAACAAAATACACGAACAATAGATTTAAGTTCTAGTGTAAGACTGCGTCAATGTTCAAAATGCAAATCATTTTAAGTAAGCATTTAATTTTCTAAATTTGGCTCCAATCGTAATTATTTTGCGTATTTTGTTAGTTTACGCTCTCCCTCTACACGTGTAAGAAAGAGAGGGGATGAACCTAGCTATTTTTACAAAAATCAACAATTTATGTCATGTTTTATATCGACACAAGAGATCTACAGATAATTACCTAAATAAAGTAGATATAAATTGGTTCAATGACAAACCTGCACACAATCAAAATAATTTCATTTTCTAATTAAATAAACACTACCTTTTTGCGTAAAACATAGACTGGTAAATAATAATCAAACCAGCATTTTGACAATTGAGACAGCTGGTTCCAGCTCGTCAGTTGCAGCGTGAAGTTGTTCCTTAAGTTAGTCGATTCGAGTGTTGATCCATTGTGGAGTGCTGCCAAATGGTCATAGACAAAATTAAGCCGCGTCATAATTGTTATGGTAGTTATTGCTCCCGTTCAGTATTAGCTAGTTCGGGATTTAAAATAGTGAAAAGTAACAAAATCTGAGGTATCTACATGAGGACCTAAAAACTGATTTTTTTAAATTATGATATCTTTAAACTCACCTACTACTAAGTAACATCACTAATGTGTCATATAAAACACACACCTGGGGTAGTTGCAATCCATTAAATAACTAGGTCAATTTAATAACTCAAATATTCGCAACTTCAAAGATATTGTTGCCGTAGATAAAATAAATCGAAGTCAAAAATCAATCCAACCATTTGATATGTATATTTGTGTCCGAGTAAATTGTGAAATTTAAGTATTTTAAAGCTCCAATTAACAAACACAAACACTTTAGTCAGTTCACAGCAACGGCAAAAGACTCGACATTGTCCCGTATTTGTGACCAACTTCGTAGCGAAGTGATATCGCTATTCTTATCGTGTGCCCAAGTGGGAGCGAGAACAAATATCCGCATCACGCATAGGGGCCTTTTTTATTTTTTTGCCTTACGCCGCTTTACTCAGTGAGTCGGATTCTATCGGGGCGGGTCGTCGCTACAGGTCTATATAGCACTACATAGATTTGTGTATTATACATTTAGTGTAGAGTAGGGCGGCCCGATTATTAACCCGACTAACGTACTTAATTAAAACAGCCACTATGCTGCACCTAAAGAATATCGCCAAGTCGGTGGTTCCACCATTGAAAAATAGCCTCCAGAATGAGGGAGTCAATACCATGCTTAAACTTGCGCCTGCTGGTGTGAACGTATGCTGCCGTACATACGCAAGCCATGAAATTCCCGAGAGGCTTAAAGACATCCCGACTCACGCAAGCCCAAGATTCTTCGACATGGTGGAGTACTTCTTCCACAGAGCCTGCCAGGTAATCGAAGACAAACTTGTAGAAGACATGAAGTCAAGAACATCCATCGAAGACAAGAAAAAGAAGGTAGCCGGTATCCTGAAGCTCATGCAGCCATGTGACCACATCATTGAAATCCAATTCCCACTAAGGCGTGATTCCGGTGATTACGAAATGATCCGCGGCTACAGAGCGCAACATTCTTCTCACAGGACTCCAACCAAAGGAGGTAGGTGCCATATTTATTCGATTTTCATTTAGCTTTTGCTTACATCATCCACGTAATACTTATTGTTAATAGGAAGTTTTATTTATAGCTCCGGAGACACGTGATGTTACTGTACGTAATGTTATATTACTCAAAATATGTGGACGTAGAGTTTGTGCTTTTAATGCTTAAAATAAATCTTTAAAACTCGAAAAAATAAGAAAAATATATTTAGTAGGAACCATTTTTGTATGTTGCTTTTAGTCTGAAAGTTGCCAAAACATTATATTTCTAGGAAAGAAAAGAATAACCTGATTTGCTGGTCACATGTTGAATTAACCTAGCTGAATTATGCCATTCACCTTGATTGTGTGAGCGATTTGATTTAGCCCCTCGAGCCGCTTTTAACCTAAAAATAAGTTTGTTCTTTCCTATTATTACTTTTGAGCTAGCGATGAATGAGTACCCTATGGACATAAATAGTGTGATTTTTATTAAAATACCATAAGTATTGTGATTACATTCACGTCTAAAAAGTAGTATCAGACAGCTGTAGCTAGACTGGTGACGAAATTGTACCAAAATTTGCCTTTGTTATTAATTTTGACGTCTGGGTGGACATCAATTTGCTTATTTGTTGTTAAACTTCATTCTATAGTTGCACTAACAACAATAAATTCCATTGAGCATACGTTTGAAAAAAAAGTCATTACATATGCATGATATGCAAAATATCTGCGTTACATAATTCATTGTAGGTATCCGATATTATAACGACAAGCGACATGCGTCTTGTAACAATGTTTTAAATAAAATTGAAAAATCAAAACTACTTAGGTTTATTTAAATAAATATATTCGCCCTTTTCAAAGTAGGTAAATGTAGCTAAATGCGACCTTTCTATTAATTGATCAATTAACTGTTCAAAAGTATTAACGCGACTGCTTGATAGGCAGGACCAGGATCTGGTCAAAAATGTATGAAAACACCAGTCATACCTACTAGCGAGTTATTTACAAAAACAGCAATATATGCTAAGTGAGACATTCGTAGCAAAATGCAACGCACTGCATTTAACAGCAATTTAATGCTGCATAACATACTGCATTTTCCAATGAAATATAAAATTGGACCCTCTCCCTTTCAATTTTGCCCCGAACAAAAACACAGCTGTTCGGTTGAAGCACTATAATGGCCCGTAACCTGTTCTAAAGGGTCTCCTTTGTTTGCAACAGGAACTAAACAGTTTGGCTAACAGATGTTAAATACGTTACAAAAACTGACGCTTTATCAGAATTGTATGATATATACCTGTTTTTTTTGCTTCCACTAGTTAATTCTTACTTAATATGAATTGTCAGGTAGGGTCTGGAGTCCATATTTCCGTAATGTGGGTGTCCTTTAAGCTCCTACTTAATCCTTCGTCTCGCGTATTAACAATACACTTAACTAGTTACCTCCTATAATCGTGTTTAGACGAATCTTCCTCATTCAAACTCAATGTCAAATACAGACCTTTTACGTTGCCCGTGTCGGCCCTCCTTCCATTATCTTCTCGGCGTTTCGCCCACCTTGGGTCAGTTTTTCTACACAGCCTCCACGTTTCGGCTTCATCAGGTCATTGTACTCCATTCTAGAACCTTCCTTACCTGATAATTGTCCTGCCTCGTTGTGTGAGCCGCCGAACTCTTTTTATGATGTTGTCTTGTACTATGACGCACGAGCCAAACCGACCTTGGTGCCTTCCATTGATTGATCTCAATATTGTTGTCCCAATGATCTACTGTGTAATTATTTCCAAGACTGGCTCGTTTTTTTATTTTCTAGGCTCTTAAGAATGATATATTTTTATTAAGTAGAATAATAATAGATTAAAAAAGAACGGAGGATTCACTAGTCATTAATAGAATAGAATCATCCTAATTATGTACAAGTTAAATTACTTACACAAAATATAGAAAAATAAAACTTCACATGCGTGATGTTGCCATTACATTACATTAAGCCGCCATATATTTACATGGTTGGTATATTTTTTATGAACGTTTGGAATAATTACCGCAACTCGTCATAAACGGTAAATGAGAGGATATTTTCATTGTTTGTTAAAGTGCAACGTAACGCATCCCCGTGTGCCCGTTGATTACATTTTTACCTTTTTTTTTGTTCAGGCATGCTGCTTTTGTTTCCTATTTATTACCTGTCCTTTCAGTATGAATGTCTGGACATTGCAATTAATCGATTAGCAACCCATTAATGGCTTCTCCTAAACGACGATCGTTTCTGAAGTCGACTCAGACTTACACAACTTGGAAATTGCTAGACTTGCAAAGTTTCGTTTATTTAGATACCATTAAAATTTCCTCTAAACTTTTCTCGCAAACTTATAGCGCTATTTTGACTTGGGTAGCCTCAAACGTCTACATAAAATGAGTTCATTAGAAAATTATACAAGGAAGTATGTAATACGTTACATAATACGGGCATTAAATAGCATATGTTACTCGCTGATAGTGTAACTTTATTTCTTTGTGTTGTAGATTAGTGAAAACATGGTTAAAATCAGACCGGTGGTTTTTGAGCTTATTCAGTACAAACAAACAATCAAAAAATCTTACTTTTTACTTCTGTATTTGCTCTACACGCTATCGCGCTATCAAGAAAGAACGGAAGTAAAAAGTGCAAGAGAACCTCTTAATGCAATGGCAAACAATGGTAGCAAACGTTGTTTATGCGCTTTCCTAGAAGGTCAAGTACAATGAGCCTAGATAGTACTAGATACGAACACTCAACAGAAATATAAAAACCGGAGCACTATTGTAAATCAAATTGGTCCACTAAAAACAATCAAATCAACAGCCATTATTCATTAGCAAATAAACACATCAAAAGTATCTAGGGATCAACATATATTTTTGCAATAACTTTTCTCCTGATTGATATTAATTAAAATTTTCTTTAAGGATTCATCAAATAAAGTGTTTTCGTTTGTCACAGTAACGATAAACCAAGTCACCTTTGCATTAATAAAGAAATTTGCCATTTTCCTAATAAAGGGATTTTTGACATTTGAACCACTAACATTAAAGTTCGAAAAAAAGACTGAAATAACAGTTTTCTTTAAAATTTTATTGGGTAACTTAAACAATTAATAATCCGTGTTTCTACCGCGAACACTAACAACACAAGAACATCGGTTTGGCATACTCAAAATGAGTTCATCCAAATCACGCTGTGGAATGGCCGCCCATGTTCGTTGCAACAACAAAAAAAGGTCTTCTTGCGACTGGATACCCTCCATATTCGGCAGAGCTCTTCTCTGTAGCATATCCCATGCATGCTCAATCGGGTTCAAGTCTGGCGACTGAGCAGGCCAGGGCAGGACATTGATGTTAGCTGCGGCGAGAGTCTGTCTTACAACTCTTGCGGTGTGCGGTCGTGCATTATCATGCATAACTGAAATAAGGGACCGATTTGCACTTGTAGAGGAACGATGACGTCTGATACAATCGTCTCAGCATAAATTTGAGCGTTGAGGTTGCCTCTGATCCAAATCAACTCAGTTCTTCCGCCGATCCAAATACCCGCCCATACTATGATGGTTCCACCACTATAAGGATGGACTTCCTGGCAGGATTTTAATCGCTGTTGGCGTCCAGGGGTTCTCCAGTGTCGTATACGTCTTGTATCCGGTCTCATACCAAAACGAGACTCATCAGAAAAGCACACGAAACGCCATTGTTCTTCTGCCCAATTTCTGTGTTCAAGAGCCCATTGATATCGAATCCTACGATTGTGCATTGCTATAGGTGGTACCCGTAGCGGTCTTCGGGAATGAAGGTTCACTTCATGCAAGCGGTTTCTGACTGTTTGGTCGCTAATTAAGTTCCCTGAAGAGTGATGAAGCCTCACGGCTAACATCATGGCGGTTATTGTTGGAGCTCTTCGAGTTAAGATTTGAATGTATCGGTCTTGTCTCCGTGTGGTGCAGCGATACCGTCCTCCATGGCGCTCAGCCAAGGTAAGCGAAGAGCTCTGCCGAATATGGAGGGTATCCAGTCGCAAGAAGACCTTTTTTTGTTGTTGCAACGAACATGGGCGGCCATTCCACAGCGTGATTTGGATGAACTCATTTTGAGTATGCCAAACCGATGTTCTTGTGTTGTTAGTGTTCGCGGTAGAAACACGGATTATTAATTGTTTAAGTTACCCAATAAAATTTTAAAGAAAACTGTTATTTCAGTCTTTTTTTCGAACTTTAATGTTAGTGGTTCAAATGTCAAAAATCCCTTTATTAGGAAAATGGCAAATTTCTTTATTAATGCAAAGGTGACTTGGTTTATCGTTACTGTGACAAACGAAAACACTTTATTTGATGAATCCTTAAAGAAAATTTTAATTAATATCAATCAGGAGGAAAGTTATTGCAAAAATATATGTTGATCCCTAGATACTTTTGATGTGTTTAGTTAACTGATTGAAAGAAAGCACGAATTTAATTTTCCTTATACCTTTGAATTGTTTACTGGTTGATATAATATCGTACTTTTGTATCTAAAACAATCTACGTTGATAACAGAGGTATTACCACCAGCAAATTAGTTTAACGAAATTGGTTTTATGGCCACAAACACCGACGTAATTTAATTTTATCACCAGTAATTAAACGTCATGCCATTTGTCAAAACATTGAAGAATAAAAACTTTATGGAACGCACACTAAAACAAATGAAGATAGACCTGATAAGAGGCGCACCACGGGAGGCCTAAAGATTTGGATCCGTTGGATGTGTGTTCCAGTTTTTTAAAACACACCTCCAATTGTCGGCTCGCAACAGCTTTATCGTGCTATTAAAATCTCCAAGTCGATTAAGAACGCGATACATCACGTGTTACATGACTCTTGTCACAGGCTTTAGTTTAGGCAGTGAGATTACATATGACACAACAAGATAAAATTTTCTGGGGTTCTTAGCAGGTTGGCAACGGGAGGCGTGGTCATGACGCAGATTTTCGCGTCATTTTGCGTTGCGCAACTGCTGAAATTAAACAAGACTTGTTTTCATTTCATAGTCGACACCTGGGCATATGCAGGCGCGAATATTATTAACCTATAGGGGATAATTAGAAAAGCAAACATGACTTGACAACAGCTTGATTTAGGAGTCACGTTCTGCTAAATATTTACAAGTGGTAATACTTTGTCCATGCCGTGCCTTCTACTCTAGGTATGCAGTTCTTGTTTACTAAAGGAATTAGCTTCTGGAAAGTCCGAGACGAATGCAACTCTTCTATACGATGACGATTTCCCGAGATTTTCGTAGACAAGATTTTCGCATGAAAATGAAACCTGAAGAACTGATTTGACTGACTGGCTGAACAAAATGATTTCTAGTTCTTCGACGGACTTGCCTCAGTCATATTTGTATCAGCATAAATCTTAGCTTGCAGTCATCGATCAAAAACAAAATTTCAATCAGAACAAGTCAATGAAACTAATCGATAGATGCTATATTCAGTGCCCAGTGAATGACATTTATTTAGCACACGACTATTGATCGTAAAAATGGCAACGGGAACTAGGAAAAAGTATTGTTATAGGTGATATTTTTATTGAAGCTTTTCCAAGTTTCTTTTTTTTGGTGGACCTGAGTAGGTTTTCTACTTGCATATCTAAAAAAAGTCTAGCTTCTACCTGGAACTTCTACAACTATGCCATAAAAACAAGTTTAGTTTTCCGGGCTTAACTTGGGTGTGATTAAGGCTTAGCACGCACTGCGATTAAACTCGCGCGGTTTAGGAATAGCTGAAAACGCAAAAACGCGCATCAACACGCACTGCGGCTAGCGTTTTGCTTAAATTTATTTCATTACACCATAGATTTCTGGCGAGTAGCATGTGTTGTAGCTTTGATATTGAAATTAAAAAATAGAAAACGTAAACAACGCCGCCGCCATAGGTACTGGGTACATCCACTAACTGATCAAAGACATTTGAAAGGATACTTTTGCAAAATGTACAACAACGTGCGTCAACATCCTGATAAGTTTTTTAATTACTACAGAATGTCGATTGGCACTTTTGATAAATTTTCGTAAAAAAAATTGTCGTAGTCTACATTCGATGTTTCTGAGTCGGATGCCATGACCTCTGCAAAAACGTCTATCCTCCGCACTCGCCATAGATATAATAAACAAGGAGATATGCCCTGTAGCCGAAAATGTATCGGAACCTGTGTCTCCTGTTTTGCCCTACCACCCGGCAACTACTACGAATGCAGTTCAGTAAAAGCAATAGATACGCAGTCGCGCACACACCCGCATTTTTGAAATCGGACTGTACTACACAATCAATTATAAACCTTATCCTAATAAACACAGCGTATATTTACAGTACACCGTGCAACTTACTCACACAAAAACAACGCTGGGTATCGTTGTGCTGTGCAAAAGCAATTTATTTTACATATACGCTAGTGATTGACTTATCGATTCTGGCATTTATTACACACGCCATGCTGCCCATGTATAACAAATAAATAGCATGAATATGTTGACTATTTTAAGCAAAGGTCACTAATATATTATCTTAAACATGCCGATTACTATAATGCATTTGAAACTTTATCGAAAGTAAAATACAATTACCATAAAAAGTAAGGAAGTAGCACGAGGATAAGGCATACATACGATAATTCAAAGCCAAAAACACTTGAACGATTATTTACCAAAAATTTATTGCAATCTAAGAAAGTTTGGTACACTTTTGTAATATTTCATTCAACAATCGACATTGTTGTCGACAGTGTATCTGCACAATTACATCACTAACTCGCGGCAAGAAGCAGCGGCCGTACTATGCGATACATCGGCTTGCTAAAGTATCGTTTTGTGATTTTTACATTGCTCATCCAGTCACTTAGCGACAAACTTAGGTAGTGGTTAAGGAGCAGTGTATTCATTGTAATATGTTATTGTCGCTGTGACATTTGAAAACAAAAATAACATAGTATAAGCAAGAAATATTTTACGATTTGTTGTTTTTCATGATTTTAAAGACAAATATAGTAAAATACTTGTATTTTGATATGGTAAGTGATTCCATAATTAACAAAGTTTTGGTTTATGCTTCGGTTTTTACAAGAAAACACTGAACAACACGGCATTCTTATATTTTATCACGCTCACGGTCGTAAGCGCACTAGTTCGCGGATTCGACCATTGCGTAAGACATGCTCGCCCAGAGCATGTCGCGAGGACACCGACACGCCCCCTTGCCACTTCTCCTGTATTTTATATTTCTATGGCACTCGCACAGTCGAGACTGAATAAAAACCGAATGCGATTAACCGCCGTGCGTGCGCCACAGTACTGTTACTATGGGACACAAAAAACCGCGCGTTTTCAAACCGCGGTAAAAACGTAACAAGTTGCGTTTTTAAAATCAGTCACTGAAAAAAGTCACTAAAGCGTGCGCTTGTATAGAAAGCTATGTGTTACATTTTTTTGCGGTTTTAGAACTGCGGTTAAACGCGGGCGTTTAATCGCAGTGCGTGCTAAGCCTTACAGTTACCTGTGCGACAATATTTATTGATAAGCAATAAGGACTTAACTATTCTATATTTTAAGTTCCAAGGTATTTACATAGATACTACGAACAAAACTTAAATTAGTTTAATTAAGATGATAACGTATACACAGATAGTCTAAAATTACAAATTAGAGAAGTACCGAGACTAGACATTACACACAAGAATTTATTGAATATTATCTATAAATTATGTTCACTATTCAGCGCAGAAAATAGCAGAAATGTGTGTCGGACAAGGCCCATTTTATTTCAGTCACTTATCGTTCGGTGGAGCTATTTATAACAAAGCAGAAATATGCCGTGCAATACAGCTCTTCTTATTTCACCTAGATTATGTTAAATAGATTGTTTAATTACATTTTTATAATTTAATTTAATGGTGCTTGTCTATTCTTATACATGTATTTTAGGTCATATAATATTACCTACCTACTATATATAGGTACTATAGTTTACAGGAGGCGTGGCTCTAAATTAGCCGTGGGTCATTTCCTAAAGCAATTTATTTGCCAAACTAGACAAAAAGGTGTATCCCTAATCGATAATGAATAGACTAGTGAGATATTTTTATAGCAATGAAACAATTAGCACAATCCGACGTAGGCGAGAAATCACACCACATAATATATTGACTGGTTTTAATGTGCGTGATGCCCTTTCCCATCCCTTCATTTATAAAAACAAATAATTAGGAGGATAAAAGTGGCCAACTTAGTCATTGGAATTTGAATAACAACTCGTTTTCCTTCCACACCTCTAAAACAGAGAATTCGTCGTCGTTTGTGAAACTACGAGTTCTAAATTTTAAATTTTACGGCCGTTTCCTGCCTTCTTAAGTGGTGTGTGTCTCTTAAGTCACGCCCCAAACAAGTAGTAGTACTTACCTACTTCAGAATTTTCAGTAGAAGTTAGTTTTCCCTTCTTTGGTTTGTAATAATTAATTATTGGCATATTAAAGAATGATGAAATATAATCAGAATTAAAACTTCTTAGTTTTTAGTATCTATGAGGAATTAAGATTGAGTAGTGTACCTATGTCTTTTAATCAGGTGAGGTGTCACAAAAAGAAACAAAAATATTTCATCATAAATGTCGAGATAGCTCTTATCATAGCACTCTGTAGTCTCTGTACGGATAACCCCTTTTAGAGTGAAATAAACATGCATCAAAATTGATTTCATTGCAAAATCAGGTAAACAGTAAACACATAAATCTTACGTGAGATGACACATCAGTTCACATGATGTTAAATATTCGAAATCTGCAGTACTTGTTAATGATTCTCTTCAATTAAGCTATACTAGATACAAATATCTTACTTCCGACTAATATTATAAATACGGGAGTCTGTACAAGTACCTACCTATTTGAATTTTTGCTATCCATAACACCTTAACGGTTAAACGGAATTGGACGACAGCCTAGCACACGGGCAGACCAAGATTAGGATATATAGGTAATACTATTTACCACAAAATTACATGTCCATCGCATAGTTTTCTACTTTCACACGGGCGAAGACGCTAGCAAAATCTAGTGTTTACTAAATAATCGAACATATCATTCAGCAGCTTAGAAAACCAATCCACGGAGTATAGTAGTTCCAACTAAGCAATATTTTTATATCAATTTATCAGTCAAAAACAATCATGTACGTAGATATGTTACGTCGTAAATAACTCTGCGATCGACAGCATTATGTAAACAAATTCTACATTCGAAATATAGAAAAGAAGTCTGTAGATTAAAACAAACAAAATTGTGAGTTCATGGAACAAGTATTCAATATTGATCGCAATTCTGACGTTTACAAAGATTATAGCAACATCTAACTGCCACTTCCTCGAATTAATTAACTGGGGCTGTCTTTTTAATGAATCATTAAAAACAATTAACTCGGTGTTGTTAAAAAACACGTTCATGGTAATTAGTACCAGTAAATACATGTTACTACCGAGTCCTGTGTAATTTTAAAAAAGTGCATTTGATAAATTGAAGCAATGAGTATAGCTTAGCAAATAGCTCAAGAATACTTTCTGCCAAATTATTGTTAACTACTTTGGCAATCAATCAATCTGCCTAGCTTTTGACAAACTATGTTGGGGTCCGCTTCCCGTAATTGGTACATCTAGGTATATGCCAGTATTTTACATGGAGTGATTACCTCTGAACTCCACAACCCAGTCACTCAGTAAGTCGATAGTCGATCATCATGACAAGACTGGTTTGGAATTATGTACTTTAAAATAAATTCAAATAATTAATTACCTTTTTTCCTTCCACAGGTATCAGATTCTCAACCGATGTGTCCAGAGACGAAGTCAAGGCTCTTTCCGCCTTGATGACATTCAAGTGCGCATGTGTCGATGTGCCATTCGGAGGTGCTAAGGCCGGAATTAAGATCAACCCCAAGGAGTACTCCGAGCATGAACTGGAGAAGATCACCCGTCGTTTCACCCTCGAGCTCGCCAAGAAGGGCTTTATTGGTAAGTTTACTATTCCATACAATGTTTTACGAAGGATCATAGTCATCAGCCGAAAGAGTTCCACTACTGGACTTAGGACAGCAATTAACGCAATCGATCGATCTTCGATCGATGGCAGAGTGGATCAGTCAACGAAACCTATCTATCTTCCAATGTCGATCAATGTCATTGAACTAAACGCCAATTCTACTAATTTTGAAACGACGTTCGCATTCGAATCGCGAATTGTCCCTCTATTGTTACGGTAACTCCATATCACCGTTCTTAGAGAAGAGGATATCCACAACCTTCATTTGTTTTGGTTAACCCTCTGAAGCTTGAAGAAGCTTGTTGAAGAGATGTGCAGGTTTCTCTCGAATTCAAGAACAATAATAATGCATTCAGTGGACGTGTTTCCTTGACACAAAACAAGTTTTTCATTGAAGATTATGCCTTTACATATTTCATATTTAGCGGTAGGGTGAAAAGTTAATTGAAATGATAACGTTTGACTGACAATGTTAAGATAAAGGTGATATACATAAAGCTGCTAGTAGGTAGGTTTAATTAATTATGTAGGTAGGTCGAGTACTGTTTTAAATAATGCATGTAGGTAACAGGATTTTAATATTACAGAGGTATAAGATACTAGGTACTTAATATACCAAAATAAGTAAGTTAATGTTTTTCCCATTGTGATGTTTATTTCATAGTTAGCAAAACAACTATTTACACACAAGTGACGATGTTATATAATTATTTAAATCGCATCGTCTCGTTTCGACCTTGTTTAGCCGAGTTCATCGAGTGTCAACTGTCCACTTACCCAGGTCGATAACCGACAAAGGAAATTACTGTCGCGTGATAACCGTCCAGCTACAATTTACGAAGTGAAATATTGTGATTTTATAGATATGATTTACACACAAACATAGGTATAGGTACCTATGTTTGTGTGTAAATCATATCTACATTACAAATTGCCAAAAAAAATTTTTTTTTTTCACATAAGTTTTAGTGCATTTAGGTACGTACTATAATTTCAGTATCAGTTATTAGATGGATTAAATTGAAAGACCGATAAGTGAATGATTCGTTTCTTCGAGCAATATTCTTAGCAACTGATAAGTCTGTTATAAACCCAGTGAATAATAAAAATCCAATCTAATTACAGATAATGGATACGAAAATATAAGCCATGATCGAGTAGGTAGTTTTACGTAGTCATGGATACTTTTAATTGAAGTTTTCTTTGCATGACTGGCTCTAGATGTGGTATTTTGATTACCTACCTAGGTACTAGTAACATCTGTGCATGGTTGAGCATAGCATTTACGTTTTGTTCTACTCTAATCCTTGGAAAGCATCAAGGTTTTCTAATGTCAAGATTACAGTATGATAATTACAAAGTATTTGTCGTTACCTTCATTAAAACACAAATACTGTATAATAACTTTCATGTTACTTATGAATTGTTTGAGTTAGGTTTAATAATGAAAAAAGACAGCTAATATTAACGGTACCTTTGGCAGAAAACAGTTATTTAATTATAGACGTGTCACGTTTAAACTTATTAACGTGGAGCTCTGCAATACAGAGCACACTTTCACAGAAATAGACAAAACAATAATGCCAGCAGCAAAACACTAACAAAAATAATGTGGATGTTGAAAACCAAAAACAGATGGTGTCAGTGAATTAGACAGAAAGTTGAAACTATTTCTCCGGTCTTCTTTTTCTGTTATTAGAACTGTGATCAAGAATCAACCAATATCCGATCAACCTTTCATAACTTCGTTCCTTTTGGTGTTCACTCATTATCATCTCAACCGCAAAACTTCCACTGCTGGACATATGTAGACCTCCCCCAAGTGTCGCTACATTGACGGATCCTGTGCGTGTCGAAATCCAGCGTATTCCTGTGGCCTTTTTTTTGGATGGGAAATCATCAAATGACTTCTCCCGCTCTGGGCGGAGCGGAAGGGAGTGTCAGACTCTTACTGACTAAAACCCACCCGTGTTCCTTCTTGTACCCTAAGCGTCCCAGGGCCGCGGTGACTCTTTCGAACAAATTCCGCAACGTATTCCTGTGGCCTGCGGTCTACCTTGTAGAAGACCTTCCTATGTCTTGCGTTCACCCACCTATTTTAAGTCTTTTCTTCGACCAGGACCCGGTGTAGACGTACCCGCCCCTGACATGGGTACCGGCGAGCGCGAGATGTCTTGGATCGCCGACACCTACGCCAAGACCATCGGCTATCAGGACATCAATGCACACGCTTGCGTTACTGGAAAGCCCATCAACCAGGTAAGAGCTCAGAATGACAATTGATCGATTTTTTATTATGATCTCTTTATTTACTTCACTAAACATACAATTTTATATTTTTAAATATTTCTTAAAAAAAAAACAAATATAAAAAACATTTAAAAATACAAAAAGCAGTAGTCCGCCGTTGTAGGGAGCAGGGTCCAAGCTACCGGTGGTTAGGGCTCCAGAGAAAGGAACCTCCTCACAATAGGAGCCGTATCGTGGAGTACTGCCTTCTGTATCAGGCCCTTTAACCAACCGTGTAACGCCAGCTTCGACAGATGGTCGTCGAAGCTTTTGGCCATTAGGCCATTGGCCGTAACGACAATCGGCACAATGACAGCCGAGTCCACATTCCACATATCAACAACCTCGTGTGCTAAGTCGAAATACTTGATTTGTTTCACTTTCTCAGCTTTCACGAGGTTCTCGTCATGTGGAATGGTAACATCGATTATCATTGTGCGGCGCGCTAATTGGTCTATCACCACTATACCCGGCTTATTATGATTATGAATAATAATATTCAGCCTAAGTCAGAGATACTTTCTATCAGAATGCAAAAAAAGGTGCTTTCAATAGGAAACAAAGAGAAGCAAGGTAAATCTCGATACGCCACTGCTGCGATAAGTACCTACATAGTGACCTATATAATCTTGAATGGATTATGGAGTTATTGCAGACATATAAGCAATAATATAAGCAATTCTAACTTAGAAATATTACTTAAAATCCTGATATTTTTGACAGTGCACACTTATATTAGATAAAAGGACGGTACTCAATAAAATCCTTTTTTTTTTAAATAACTTTAAAATAATATTTTTACTTAGTTCTTTAATAAAACTTGAGTAAATAAACAATATATTATCAATAATAAAAATGTATTGTGCTGTCACAAATAATGTACTATGTTCATACCTTTAAACACAACTTTCCTATTCCCATAATACAATTGAAACGCCATTATCTCAAAACGAGGTAACAAGGACATTTATCGTTATAGCAGTGGTTCATATTGAATTTGTGAAAAAAGTCATAATTTGCACTAAAGTTGACTGTGAATGCTATGAGCAAAAGAAATAAAAGGTACATAAATAACTCATTTGTAATGCACATAAAAAAGAGTAAATAAAGCATTTAATTTCCCATTGTACAGTATAACTATTCATAAAACATGATGAATAGTATTATTAGCAGGACCCTCAACTCAATTGCCGCTTTTTTTCACTTTTACTTGAAATTTCCACAAAGCGTCTTAGGCTTTTCACTTTGCAGTTCTGTACCGATATTAATGTTGTTTTTTGTCGGTGACAGGGAGGTATCCACGGCCGTGTGTCCGCTACCGGCAGGGGAGTGTTCCACGGTCTGGAGAACTTCATCAACGAGGCAAACTACATGAGCATGATCGGTAAGCTATAAACTATCATCATATCAGCTGAAAGACGGCCCAAGCTAGACACAAACCTTATCGGAGTATGGCATAGCTCTATCAAAAATCCAATCCAAAACCAAGCATCGTCAAAAAAAGCCTGATCAGCTGATCTGACAGTTCTTTTTTTTTTTTTTTTCAAAGTAGATTTCCCTGGAACCAACTGGGTTCACACTTAGTTTCTTCTAAGTTCTTCGTCTGAAGTTTTTTTTTTAACAGCCTTGGTATGTTGAACATAATCTGTTGTTAAGTGCAAAACATAAAA
Organism: Hecatera dysodea; assembly: GCA_905332915.2. NCBI lineage: Eukaryota > Metazoa > Arthropoda > Insecta > Lepidoptera > Noctuidae > Hecatera > Hecatera dysodea. The sequence continues at coordinate 11,618,846 of HG995298.1, read as the reverse complement.
CTAGCGCACCTAACAGTCCGAGGCTATGACTTCATTTGTTTTAACGACCATATCGGTCACATGATAATTCTGACATTTTATTAAGTAGGTTAGTAGTAGGACGAGTGTTATAATTCTGAGTAGGACTGGTGGATATGTATAGGTCTCGCATACTAATCACTTATGTAGAACTATACAGGTTAATTCTCGTTTAACTAGTTTTTGGTATAAATATGAAGTCTGTCTTGATATAAATCAATGTTTCATGATATTTATCCTGTTTAAAACTGCTGCAGTTAGTAAACTTTGCTCCCGTTAGATTTCCGTAAAAATAAGTAGCCTATAACAGTGTCCAGGATTCCATCTATCTTTGTACTAAAAGTCATCAAAATAGGTTTAGCGATTTAGGCGCGAAATTGTAACAAACTCTTTCGCTTTTATGGTATTAGTTAGTATAAAAAATAGGCAAAAATGGCGTTTTTTGTATAGGATTTATTAATAAGTAAAAATACAACTGAGTACGTTGTGAATATTTCAAGTGCCTACCTGTTGCTATTATTGATATCGACCAAAAAAGTCGCGTTTGTTGTATGGCCCCTTTTTTTTTTTTTTTCTGGATGGGAAATCATCAAATGACCCCTCCCGCCCTGGGTAAAGCGGTAGGGAGTGTCAGACTTTTACTGACTAAAACCCACCCGTGCTCCTCCATGTGCCCTTTGCGTTCCAGGGCCGCGGCAACTCTTTCGAACAAATTCCGCAACCCTAGCAGGCACCGACCCTATGGGGCCCCGTCTCTGGTGCTGACGGCTCCTTGAGGCGCGCGTGAAGCACAACGCGTCGTCGACTCAGCCTGGTATCGGACGGCGAGCCACCCACGCTCACCGTCCCCAGGCATCAGCCACTGCGCAATAGCACAGCGGCCGACTTGTCTCTGGAGGAAGCCACGATGGGACCTTTACTGGCACTCCATCTCGGCCCCCTCCCGAGAACCAGGAGTCGCAGCACCCACAGCAGTAGCGGCAGAAGCGGCGACGGAAGCCGCGGCGGCGGCAGAGGCGGCGGCGGCGGCGGACCTCTTGCCCTTGGTCGGGGCGGATGGCGCGCAGGCCCTTCCCCCAGCCCAGTGCTCGGCCGGCTTGCCAGCAGCCGCACATGCACTGCAGTGCGGCGTGGCCTCACACGAGCCGGCCCGATGACCGGGCTGACCGCAGCGGAAACAAAGTCCGCTGCGGTCCACCTCCGAGGGGCACATAGCTCCCGTGTGGTTGCCCACATGGCAGCGGTAGCACCTCAGAGGCCTGGGTTCCAGCAGTTTTACCCGCGCAGACACCCATCCCACCAAGAGCCTTCGGCCCTCCGACACAGTTCTGGCCGCCGTCACGGGGCAGCTCACCACAAGGGTATGCATGCCCGTGTTGTCAGGCCGGAGGGTGCCCGCCTTGACGAGCTCGGCAGAGCACCCCCCAGTCCTGGCGACGGCGGCCACAACTTCCTCCTCCGTAACGGAGTCATCCAGGCCCACTATGCGCATGTCGATGCGCTTAGTCGGCCTGGACACCCGGACCTCGTCCGCGGGTAAGACCGCCCTCAGCTTTTCGGCCAAGGCGTCCGCGAACGGGCCACTCTCCGCTCCGGCGAGCTCGAGCTTGCGGGCACCGGTTAGGGTCCTCCTGACCCCGATGCCCCCGCTGATGCCCAGCTCTTGGAGGCTCACCGCCTCCTTCGCCCGCTTCAATACGGCGAGATAAGTCACGCCCCTCTGTTCCGCTTCCGGCTGCAGTGTTAACACTACAGCCGCGGACTTCGGGGCGCGAAGCCTCGCCGCAATGGCGTTGGCCTTCCGCCGCTGCTTCCTCGCCTTCTTCTTGGCCGCTTCTTTTGCCTTCCTTTTCTGGCCAGCAACCTGCCACTCGGCCCCGGCCGCAGGAGGGTCCGAGGGTGGGGGTGGGGGTGGGGGCGGCTGCGGCACCACTGGCGCTGCAGCCTTAGCCGCTCCTCCTCCAGCCTTCCTCCTACCCCTCCTCGCCGGGGCCGACTTGGTCGTCGCCGGCGTCGCAGGCGCCGGCGCCACAGGCGCTGGCGCGGCTCCTTTTTTGGCCTTCGCCGCCTTCTGCTGGCCCGGGGCCTTCTGTGTCGCCGCTGTTGGGGGGCGCCGGACCATGTCCTCCAGGGTGGAGAACTGCCTCCGGAAGGGAGCCAGCTCCTGCCGCACCAGGTTCCGCACCTGGCTCAGCACTAGGCTCCCCTCCAGAGGCGCCGGACTCAGCCCCCCTTGCGGCTCCTCAGAGGCCGCTCTGGCCATCCCCGCTAGGTCCCTCCGGAGCGACTCATTCTCCCGAACGAGTCGCTCCGTAATGACCGCGAGGCGGGCGACCTCCGCCCGCAACTCTGACGCCTCCTTAGAGGCAGGCCCATCGACGTTGGCCGCCGCTGCCGCCAGGATGGAGGCTTTGGCCGCGCTGATGGCCTCCCGCTTGGAGGACTGCTTCCTTTTGAAGGCCACAGCGCGAATCGCGGCCTCCACAACCTCCTCAAATTTCTTGGCTCTCTGCTCCTCAGCAGCGGGAGGCACCTCTCCCGGGGACTCCGAATCGTCAGAGTCGAGAGGAGGTGGAATGGTAGAGGGAGCCCCACGACCGCTCCCTCCAGGGCGACGCCCCTCCTCCACCAACCTCTCGGCCCGACGCCCCGCCTCCCGGGTAGAGGGAGCCAGCCCCCTCCCTGCCTCACTGCCCCTGCCCCGCCTTGCGGTGGGGATCTTGCGGGCGGAGGCAAACTCGCCCTCGGAGGACGACTCCTGGTCATCCTCCCTTCTGGGCCGCTTGCGGAAGAACTTGACGTTCTCCGCAGCAGGCCCCCCTCGTCCGTCTTCAGAGCCCGCCGAGCTGACCGTTACTAGGTCTGGCGCGGAGCCGAAATCCGACTCCGCACCACCCCGGCGCTCAGGCGAACCCTCCTCTTCAAACTCGTGCGCCATCAGCTCCTTAAAGGAGGCGGATCCGGATGACGACGATGACTCGGAGCCTCCTCGGCTCTTGTTGCCACTGGCAAGCGGAAGGTCTTTGTTGCCCACCCCAGAGTACGGAGGGCAGCCCGCCGAAGCGGGGTGGGATTCCCCGACTGCTGAGCAGTCGGGACCCACCTGGGGACTCATTTTCCAAAGATCTTGATTCATATTTGTGCCTTTTAAGGGTGCGGTCCCTGTTTGCTCCGCCCCTTCTCGGGGCCCACTCTCCTCACCTCACCTCTCCACCTGCTCGCTGCTCCCACAGTCACGTCTGATGATCAGACGCGTACCAGAGAGCAGCGAGCAAGCGTGTGTCTCTCTTGGTCTGATCCCTCACTTGCGACCTTCCGGCATGAGTGGCTCTACCGGGAAAGCTCGCAAGATCATTGGGACGCTCAAGCCCCACCACGACGACAACGTGGAGACACATCGGTGAGGGTTGTATGGCCCCTTAAATATTTATTTAATTTTGTTTTTAGTATTTGTTGTTATAGCGGCAACAGAAATGCATCATTTGAACTACATTTATCTAGCTATCGCGGTTCTTGAGATACGGCCTAGTGACAGACAGACGGACGGACAGACAGCGAAGTCTTAGTAATAGGGTCCCGTTTTTACCCTTTCGGTACGGAACCCTTAACAAGAAAATATTTCTTTACACAATCTATCTCTATTTATAATTTTCACTTTTCGTTATAAAACCCAACTTTCTCTTATAACGTCACGCTGAATCGTTGACGAGGATGACGCAAATATAATATTGTTTACTCAAACACAATAGCATTCCTCGGTTTGAGATAAATTGTAGTTTGTACTCAAACCGCAAACAGATATGGCGCCGGGGTTGTAAATCTTTAAGTGTATTATCTCTCATCACAACACATAATATAATAGGTAACTACGTATGAGTGTATTTTCAGGGTCATGTTCATGTTAGTTATTTTTATTGTTATTTTTTAATTAAAAAATAACAATAAAGATAAAACATTGTATGTTTACAGTTACGTTAAAGACTGCTCACGATCATAATATTTTTATGTCTGTAGCAACAACCGGAATCGGCCCAATTTCAATTCTAAGGAGTTCATAAAGTCACACTGTTTTAATAGATATTATTTGAATATTACAAAATGAAGGCTATTTTTGTGCCTATTTCCTGTTAAAACATTTTATTTGGAGACTTTGATCAACTTCATTGCCAATTCCACCATTGTCACGCCATATAAATACATACCTATACATATGTATATGAAATACAGTTTTAATATCTGTCACCAAATTTACCAGATAAAAGTTGTGCCTATCCGATATTTATATCTTCGTCTAGCTGCATTAGAAGGTGTGTCATGTAATATTTATTTTTAAATTGATTGATTATCTTAACAAAACAAAAATTCATTCAACAGATAAAATATTTATCTGTTGCCAGCTTATGACGTCTATGCCTGCATCCAACGAATTTTTTAAAAGGCTTGCCTACACTACCTTGCTAAATTGCTAATGAGTCCTAACTTAAAAAGTAAAAACATACAACTTATGTATTCGCCGATCCGCATTGGCGATTGAGTTTCCCTTGTCCTCAATATTATAGTAACAGCCCATTATTATCCTAAATAATGGGCTGTTACTATAATATTACTAGCAACGCGCCCCGGCTCCGCACGTGGTAGCAGGCGAGAGATTATGCGCTCCTAGTCGCCATCAATTTTTCCAACAACTACAATACACATTGTCATATTTCATCCAAATTTACACAAAAACTTTTTTTATTATACTCCTAAACCTTCTTCCTGAATCACTCCGTCCATCGGAGGAATGGAAACTTTTGGAGAATCCGTTTTTTAGTTTATTGCGTAGGTACACACATACTTTGGAACTTTGATTTATAACACGCAGTTATTTTTAACCGACTTCGAAAAACGGAGGAGGTCCTCAATTCGACTGCATTTGTTTTGTGTTACTTCATAACTATTTACTGCATAAGCATAATCAGCCTTTAAATTTTCCCACTGCTGGGTGGGACACATGCCTCCTCTCGAGGAGACGGAATGGGCCGTAATCCACGAAGCGGGCCCAGTGCGAGTTGGTGAATGTCACATGTCTTCGAATTTTTGGTTCTAGGGCATGCCGTTTTCCTCACGATGTTTTCCTTCACCGTTTTTTCAAACAGATAAATACTATTCGAACTTTGCTATTTTGTTCCCCAGGCACAACCCCCGGCTGGGGCGGCAAGACGTTCATCGTGCAAGGTTTCGGTAACGTGGGCCTGCACACGTGCCGCTACCTGGTGCGCGCGGGCGCCACGTGCATCGGCATCATCGAGCACGACGGCTCCATCTACAACCCCGATGGCATTGACCCCAAGGTGACTTCATATGGATATTACCTAACTAGAGGAAATTCATAGCATGACATCTGCCATGCTATGAATTTAACTGAAATTAAAATTAACTGAATTTAACTACTAAGTTTCTTTTTTTTTTTCATTGCTTTCTGCTTCTAAATTTCGTAAAATTCTAAAAGTAGTTTTTGGTTAAGTTTTGTGTTTACCCATCAAGAAATAACAGCAGCTGACATTTACATTAACTGACTGTAGGTACTTTATTACTCTTTCATAAACAGAGTATCAGAAAAGAACAATAAACTTTTGATATTTTTATGAAAGTTTCAGTATTTAAAAATGTAGCTAAAATATTCTCCACCACTCACACGGATATCAAAGGTTTCACGCCCACAAACCATATGGTCTGTGGGCGTGAAGCCAGTATTTGCGTGAATTTATCTTTCTTCTACATGTTTTTTGTAATCATGACAATTGCCGGAAATATAATGACACAATGATAAAAACTGTGACGGGCAGCTTATTAGTAGGTAGGTATATACTAATATAAAATACAGCGTAACCTAGTCGGTCATTACACTTACATATAAAACATTACCTTTCCTCTGGGGCAGTCGAATAATCAAAGCATCATAATAGTACGTCTGTATTAAAGTAGTGCTAACACTCCTTACATGAAAGTATAACAGCAAGCAACAAAAATCTACCAGTTGTGAGTCGGAACTAGAATATTAAAAAATCTAAAGAAGCAAAGTCTCTCGAGGGTACGGAACCCTACGTCTGCGAGTCCAACTCGCACTTAACCCCTTTTTTCATGTCACAATGTTAATTGATTCCGACACCCATCACTAGCCTCTCAACTGAGCGTAAAACAGTCCGCAGTCACGTGAAACAACCGTGCCGTTTTTGTAATTAAAATTCACATAGTTATAATAATGAACAAAACGATTATCGTGTTAGTAATGATGACTAAGTGATAGATTTGATCTTTACTTTTATACTAATCTATACTAATATTATAAAGCTGAAGAGTTTGTTTGTTTGAACGCGCTAATCTCAGGAACTACTGGTTCGAATTGAAAAATTATTTTTGGGTTGAATAGACCATTTATCGAGGAAGGCTATATATCATCACGCTTAAGCCAATAGGAGCGGAGAAGCGATAAAGAATGTTTTAAAATCGGGTATTCCACGGGGATGAAGTCGCGGGCAGCAGCTAGTACAATACGGCCGACGTATCTTGGCGAGTCTGAACATAGGCTTTGCGAACTTTAGCGCATGTACAATCGTGAAGAAAACTGTTATTGGTGGCATTTTTACGAATAATATAAGTGCCAACTGATACTTGCAAATAACACACAAAACAATCTTAAACACTAAACAAAAACTTAACAATACTAATAAAACTTAACAACAGTAACAACAATCTTAGACACTAAACAAAAAATTAAAAAATACCAATAAAAATTAACAACAGTAACAACGAAAACTTTTGTAACCGACTGCGCTCAAGACAGAGATAGCGGCACGAACACGACACCGACGCTAACGTGTGACTGAGATAATATTATCGTGTACCGAGCATTGCCGAATTCGCACGAAGCTTTATGAAGTAACCAAAAAGGGATGTCCAATACGCGTGTCCGAGGGTGTTGTTTAATCGATTTTCTTCAAATCGATCGAAATTAAGACTCAATAATATATTTATTTTCAATTATATAAGGAGGTTTTAAATTTTCTCAAACAGTCGTTACTCAAGTAGTCGTTAATAGATAAGTGATAAATAAGTGACTTTCAACTGAGAAATTATATTTTGTTAGTTTATTTTTTTACTAAATTCGAAATCTCGTTCATTAACGACAAAATTCACTATATTTTTAAATTTTGTTTCGTTTCATATATTATATAAACAAAAATCAATAAATTCTAAATGAAACTTTTTTCGATTCGATTCGATTACGATATTTAATCGATAAAGGGTCGATTGTATTAACATAAGGTCAATCTCTAGCCTAGCCATTTGGTTTCCTAATTAAAGTTATTGCGCAACCTTCTGCGTGAAGTTCGGACTCGCCAAGTTACGTCGGCCGTATTGTAATATTATAAAGACTTAAAGAGGTAACGTTTGCGAGTGTGTGACGTTGTAAGGGGTAATCTCTAGATCTACTGTACCGATTTTCAAAATTATTTCACCAATAGAAAGCTACGTTATTGTGGAGTGTCATAGGCTATATTTCAACAATGCAGTTTTACTTAACTACTATATGCAAAACCAACCATTAATGATAAAACCCATTTGTGATACCTTAATTAATCGTTTATATTATGTAGCAAATATAATCAGGTACCTTCCAACCCAACTACTATGAAAGTATAAATATCAAAATCACAGAGCGATACAAAATTCTTAGTGATTATCAGCAAGGTCACAGGTGTTAATCTCGCCTTGCCGACCGCCGAATCTATTATTATTTCCAGCAAAAAAACAATCAAAGCAACGTAAAATGACGAAACATCGAATGATTTTCATTTGTTTGTCACAGCTACTAAAATGTCAGATTACATATCTACGTGTCTTGATAAACATAGAGATGTTTAATGTTATTATTCGAAATAAAGGTGACGAGCAAATCTGGGAGCATTTAAGTTCTGAAAGGTTGATTGTTTGTTTGTGTTCTTGACCATTAATTTAAGAACATTAAGAACACTTCTTGAAACCTTGACCTACCATGAGCTAGGTATCTCAATCCATAGGAGTAAACAGAACTCTATTCGAAAACAAAAACAGTCTTAAAAAAGAGAATAGCTGGTTACTTCTGGGCAAGCGTGGTCCATTGTGGACCACACGGTTGCTTACCATCAGTCAAATAATGGTCTCACACGAGCATATCAATAGAAAACTTACATAGTACTTTATTTCCGTAAATGTAAACAATAAAATTTTGGTTCATTAAAGGTTATAAAACAAAAAATCATTAGTATTGTTGTGACAATAAGTCGTTATGTCACTATGATTCAATTAATTAATCAAATGTTAATAGATCTTAGAAAGGTTTTCATAATGACGCGTTATCTTAATATGTAACTAGCTGGCATGTTGATTAAAAAATGGAGTTGTAACTTATAGATAATGTAATCAGCTCATAATAAGTACTTGTAGGGATTAGTTACATAGAAATAACGATTTTGTTTTGACGGATACAGTTCAAGTGTAAGTTGACAAGTTTTTGACTAAAGTGACACGGACGGAAATTTCCAAACTATCCATGGATGAAATCCATGCACCATAGCATAGGGATCTTTTGGAAGAGGGATCTTCTGTACTGTTAAACCTGTAAATATTCATTCATGCATTCAAGTCATTGCTAATTAGTTTTAAGATGAAGTTGGGTGGACCATCCAATATCTGATGAATAAATTAGTACTGCTGTAAATAAATTGTAACTGCTTTGTCGCAGGCCCTGGAGGACTACAGAATCGACAACGGCACCATCGTCGGCTTCCCCGGCGCCAAGGCGTACGAGGGAGAGAACATGCTGTACGAGAAGTGCGACATCCTCGTGCCCGCCGCCGTCGAGCAGGTCATCCACAAGGAGAACGCGCACAAGATCAACGCTAAGGTAACAGGGTCGTTCTTTTTTTTATCGACAATGAATTGGTGTTTCTCAGTTTTTCGAGTTTTTCAAGTGACAATATTATGATTTCAGTTTTAGATTTTTTTTCAGGTGCATTTAATTTTCATTTGGATTATTTTAATATTTGTTTTCATGCCCATAATGTTGTTTATTTTATGGTGATTGTCGAGAAAACAAAGTGACAGAGTGGTCCTTTTTGAGTAGAACATCATTATGAATTACTATTCTGTCACGGTATTTAATGAAAAATTAACACACGCAAATAAAATATTGGCTAAAGAAAGGTAAAGATTACTTAGTATTAAAATGTTTAAAGCGATGAGGATGTAAATTCAAACAATAAAAACATAATAATTCATACTCTAATACAACACAAAGTGAGATGAGAGACCGACCATTGTCGGTAAAAAAGAAGAACGACCCAACAGTGATACACATGTTCCTTCCGTTTTTACCCAAGACACAGCGTCGTGACGTCTTAGCTGTTGTGCGTTCTGCGATTAAGAACGCAAGGAGCCCCGAAGAATGTTTCACAATTGGAACATAGACTCTATGTGAGAAGAATTGTCTCCTAGGAAATTTGGAAAAAAACAACACTTATCTGTACGAATATGCAAAAATATTATTATGATATGAGCGATATGGGACTTACCTTCTTACAATATCTTTTGCCAAACAACCTTGTCTCATTATCTCCCTTCCAATAAAATAGTAAAGTTACTTTAAACAAGAACTTGTAAATTCTTATTCGGTCTCATCATTCCAACTATATAACGCAGGATAAGATTTTAAAGTAATAAACCATCTTTCTGACAAGATTGATTAAAAATATAGACAAATAATTCAATAAGTATTATTTTTTAAATATTTTATTTCTATTCACACTATCAATTCCTCTATTTCCATTTTAACGGGAAAAAATGTTTATATATTCATCTATACCCTCTCTTACGTACTGATCTGCTTACGAACTGATTTTAGTAATGTCAGTTACGTTTTGTCCGTAACATAAAAGAAGTCGTGTCTGTTTGTGTATGAAACACCTGTCAACATTTCAAAATCCCCTGCTAAACATACCTGGCACTGGTGAGCCCTTAAGTAATTAAACACCAAACTTATGCTCAAACCTTTGTTCCATTGCAGATCATCGCGGAAGCCGCCAACGGTCCCACGACCCCGGCGGCCGACAAGATTCTCATCGACCGCAACATTCTCGTCATCCCCGACCTGTACATCAACGCTGGTGGTGTCACCGTCTCCTTCTTCGAGTGGCTCAAGAACCTCAACCACGTGTCTTACGGACGTCTTACCTTTAAGTACGAGCGCGAGTCCAACTACCACCTATTGGGTAAGTTAGTTGACAAATAAATTTAATACATACTTTGTATAGAAGGGAAACTGGGTATTATACCTACTATCCTAAGATATAGTAGAGCACTGTTAGTGGTATGGTATGTATGTAACTATTTAAACTTTATGTACCTTCATTGGAGAATTTAATGCTACAAGGTATTCTCTACCAGTCAAACTTTGGGTTGGTTATATCCGGACCGGGTGCAACTCAGTTCAGGAGGAAAAATTACGATTTTGGGCGATTTTTTCTGCTTCTATACGAAATGTTATTAGTAGTTCATGTTCCATTGGTATTCGTCCTTTCTTACATCTTATGATTACATAACATTATTTGTACAATAAAGTGTATCTGTGCAAAGGCACGACTGCAAACATTGCAGGCTCGTTATCTGTTTATTTTATGAGAACAGAAGGTCAGTTTCCTTATTCCAGTACACTACATTACATACAGTACCTACCCAGCGATAAATATTGTACATCGACCTTTAGAAAGAGACAATCGGCAAATTTCGGCTTCGTAGAGCGTTCAAGCGCGATAGAGTGCGGTCACGTCCAGCTCAAAATATGTGTATATTTAGAGTTGTTGACACCCCCAAATTTAAATCATTTAAAGTTGCACTATGGCATCTTTAGGCAAAATAGGGAAACCTTTACGAGGTCAGTCACGCGAAATTATCTACAATAACACAAATATTTCTACAATAATATAAATATTTTGTAACCGAAGTTGACATTTAAAAAAAATGAAGATGAAAATGTAAGTTGTTATTTTAAGAAGGTTCAAGAGCGAGTTGCAAATGCCACTGGAATTTCAAGAAGAACTTTGAACAATATATTAAACGAAGTCAGTACTGAAACACATTCTACTGAAATTAAGTTCAGCACTCCAAAAAAAGGGAGACCACAAAAGCAATTTCGTTTGGATATGGACGATTTTGATTATGATGTTGTTCGAAGAATGGTGTATGATTTTCACTTACGATTTAATGAACTGCCAACAATAAAATGATTAAAAGCTAAATTATCTGAAGCTATTAATTACAATGGGTATGAAAAGACGTTGAGAAAATACTTCACGAGAAAGGATTTCAGTTCATTAAAATGGAAGATAATCGAAAAGTTCTAATGGAAAAGCACGATATGATTCTCAAACGAATGGAATACCTCGGAATCCTGGAATCAGGAAAATAAATCGTCTACATGGATGAGTCTTACATACATACATCTAAAGTGAAATCTTGGAGTGATGATAAGAAAAAAGTAGTAAAATAGCCAATTTCAAAAGGTCAACGTTTGATAATAGTTCATGCGGGAAATAAAAAAGGCTTCGTACCTGGTGCATTTTTAACGTATAAATCCACGGACACTATTGGTGACTATCACAATGAAATGAATAACGATAACTACGAAAAATGGGTGGTTAATCAATTAATCCCAAATATACCCAGTGATTCTATTCTAGTTATCGACAACGCACCTTATCACAACAAATATGTTGAAAGACCCCCAAAACAGACACGAAATTCCGGTTGATCCAAAATTAACAAAAACCCAGATTTACGCTATTATATGTATGTCAGCACAAGGAGAGGTATACAGAGTGTCCCGTGGACGAAGTACTTGCCGAACATGGGCACACTGTGTTGCGATTGCCACAATATCATCCGGAGTTTAATCCAACTGAAAATATATGGTCTCAACTAAAAGGCTATGTAGCCTCTAGAAATGTGGGTATGAATTTATCTACAGTAAAAACATTATTGACTGAAAAAGTAAACATGATCGGGGCTGAAGAGTGGAAAAAGGTTTGCGATGTGAGAATGAATATACAAGCATTCAACACGGTTAGACAATTACACTGATATACTAGTGATAAATACGGCTGACAGTGACAGTGATATTGACTTCTTTGAGAGCACAAATAGTGAAATGGAAGTAATTGAGAATTAGAATGATCATTACTTATAATACAATGTCTCATTTTATTATTTATTAGTTATAGGTATAATGGTGTTTATTATGTACACTACAGCTGTAATTTTCCAAAATAATTAAATAGGTACGTAAACATAATGTGAACGTGTTTTTTTATTTTATTTTACTCCAACCTAAAGCCATCACTTATAGAAAAATTGGTGTATTTTATACAAAGAATTATCAAAAGAAGCAAATCATAATTGTTTTAACAGCTCCTAATAGATACCGGACTGTTTGTATTTTGTGCGACAGAGATAACGCTCTACGAACCCGAAATTAGCCGATTGTCTCTTTCCAAAGGTCGATGTGCAATATTTATCGCCAGGTACTGTACTTCAATTTTACCGGGGCAACGACAAAATTAAATTTCTACAAATACTGTGACTCGTAATATATCCAAAAATAACCTCCATATGGTGGAGCGTAGAATAAAATAAATAGCGACATTCGATCTCGCACCGAAGTTTTAACACTGGACGTTTGAAAAGTATTCTGTCAACCTAGACACTATAGTAATAAAACTATTTCTGTAAGTGTATTAAAAACATGTATTTGTTTTCAGAATCCGTACAAGAGTCGCTAGAGAGGCGTTTCGGGCGCGTCGGAGGCCGCATTCCAGTCACTCCCTCCGAGTCCTTCCAGAAGAGAATCTCTGGTGCCTCCGAGAAAGACATCGTGCACTCCGGTCTCGACTACACCATGGAGAGGTCGGCTAGGGTAAGCATCCACGAAAATCTCTATGACAATATTATAAATGCGACTATAACTAGTCTGTTTGTGGTACTTTTTCACGCCCAAACCACTGAATCAATTTCGATGTTTGGGTAACAGATAGATTGAACCTTGGTGAAGGGCATGGGATACTTTTTATCCCGGGAGCGCGTAACCTTCGGATCATTTTCTACTTTGTACAGGTGAAGCTGTTTTCAAAAACTAGTATAAGCAGCTGGTGCTGTAAATAACAATCTCATATTTATTCATATGAGGTTATGAGGTACCAGATATCCGGTTTTTAGCTATAAAAATCCCGAAATATTGCACCTACAAGGGTATGTTTGCACATTATGACTTTTTAATAAACTCCTATTGTTCTTTCACAGGCCATCATGAAGACTGCCGTGAAGTTCAACTTGGGCTTAGATCTGAGGACAGCGGCGTACGCCAACTCCATCGAGAAGATCTTCACGACATACGCCGACGCCGGTCTTGCATTCTAAACACTCACTAGTTAAATTGAAGTATTGTCTGCATTTTATAGACCCATTTTAGTCCCTATGCACATAAGTGTAACTTTTAAGACATTATTATCACAGTATTTTTGTTTGTTGGAATTATGGCTTTTTTACTTTAATGTTAAGCGAGTCGTTGAACTTTTAAAGTGAAAATTTAATTTTCCAATTGTATTGTCTTGAATTTTTGAATAAAATTGTTTTACTGTTATTCCTAACCTGATTTTTATTCTCTTACGGCCGAAACCAATAACCTATCTATCACATACTGGAGATAGAAAAACAAATGAAACAGAAAAATGATGTAGGTTTTCTGTTGTTTCATTTGTTTTTCTATCTCCAGTATGTGATAGATCGGTTATTGGGTTTGGCCGTTAACCTGCTTATAATAGTATTAGATATCGAAGCAATTGTAGATAAAGACTATAAAAATGGCTAACTAGTAAGTACAACGAGCAAGGAAAGTCTGACATCAATTCTTTTTTTATTGTTAACTAAACACTGCGCAAGAAAAAGTTTTGAGCTATTCGCGTAAAACTTAAAAGCGGATAGCAGTTTATTTTTATTGTAATTCACAAAACGATGCGATAACAACCCCCTTATTATCGCATTCCGCTGCCCGTTGCGTGACAGCAGTGCCAACGAAACGCTTTGATATATAGTTTAAGAACTGCTGGATGCTGCCGAGTAAGCAGTTAGGGGGCAGTAAGTGGCGCTTACTAGAGTTGTGAGTAGTGGATATGCTCACTCGAAACTGGCTTACCGACACATGTTTGCTGTCCACACCAAAGGCCTACCCACCTTCCAAGGCGTTATGGTCATCCCATCTAGCCTCTTCCTATCGTCTCGCGCCAAGCTATTTGGTTCTAATACAGCTGACACCCGGTTGCGGTTCTAATACAGGTGACAAGAGCCCGCCGGATGATGTAATTAATGCTGGCATGTCATGCTATCCGTCCCGCACTTCTACTGCAGGACAGGCCTTGGTGTCCGAGGGTGTCAACTGCTTCAAATCGCTGCCAATGTGGTGAATTGGCAGCGATGTGAAGCTCCGCTAGGAGCACCCAGACGCAGACATGTAGCTATCCGGAAGGTGGTGTTACTCAGCATAGTACCTATGATGGGTGACGGTAGTGCCTGTAGCCAAAGGCCCGACTCCCATTCACCCACAGCCAGCAGGCGGGCACGCTCAGCAGTGTTGAAGAGGTTATTCCGCACCAACATGCAAAGCGGTTCATTCCATTGTCTCTGGGAAGATGGGTTATTGGGCAAAGCCATATTCGGGCAAACCATTATTTATATTTACCAACTAATAATTACCAAATAATATCTTATTTCGGCCAAAATGGAGTCGCCCTTTGAGCCTAAAGGTATCGATATGATAACAGGTTTTCATTTAGTTTTTTTACCTCTTAACGACCACAACGTGACTAAAAAGTACCTAATAATAATTATGATGTCTTGAACCACGTTTTTTTACAATTATTGATTTCATGAACGCTATGGTAACCGACTGACGCCAGACGCATTTCTTGGAACGCAGCCAATTACGTGGTGAAATGTCAGTTGTCAATCGATGCGAATTGTGAATTTTTCGATACGAATCCAATTATTTTTGTACTTACGCTATTCAGGAAATTATTCATAACAAAATGTTCACACCAATATTTGTTACAATACTTATGACATTAATCAACGGCATAATTTCTAAAAGCGTTGAACTTACCTTCGAGTTACCTGATAGTGCAGTAGAATGTTTTTATCAAGAAATAGAAAAGAATACCTCAGCGGCATTAGAATACCAGGTAATTTTCATATCCTAAAGGGTTACTGAACAATAGTTTTGTATTTAAATTGTCGTGTGACATTTTACTGTGAAGTGAAGTCATTCTTAACCTCTTTAGATTATTTCCATTTTTCCAATCATTTTCCTGTTCAAAGACGTCAACACTACTGACTTAATGTTTCAGGTAATCACCGGCGGACAATATGATGTTGATGTTAAGATAGAAGGTCCCAACAAACAAATTATTTACCAGCAACAAAAAATGCAATATGATTCACATCAGTTTACTGCACAAACAACAGGTATTTCTTTTTATAAATTATACTTGTAATTATGGTAATACTAATGATGCTATATTTCTGTTGAAAGTTTCCATATAATAGTATACTTTTGTTGCATGATATAGTATACTTTTTCTATAACAATGTTAATCAGTATACACTGCCGGCCAAAAGTTTAAGACCGCACTTAAGCAGTATAATTATATATCAATTGTAATAAAATCCCTTAAGATATATAAAAGAAATGCACACCTGCATATTCTATTGTTAATATAGAATATTTAAAGAATTCATTCTTTTGTTTACTTTCCAGTTATTGGACAATAAACATCTATTGTTTTCATTCACCGACAAACGCTGCGCTAGGGTCAGGTGGTAGAGTCGTAATAATGTGTTTATTGTGTGCTCATTACTTATTACTTTGCATTTGTTTCGCATTGGTCAATATTAAGGATTCTAGAGCTTCTGAAAACACGTAGTTTCAATTTATTTTTACCTGAGTTTACTTGGGTTTGTTCACAAACAATCTCAGTTAGTCTAAACTTGTGGTTTCTACAGTAAAGACGTCTTAAAATGGGAAAAGCACGCGAAATTAGTAGTGAAGTGCGTTCTGCCATCGTTGTTTTACATAATGAAGGCAAATCCGAACGTGAGATTGCTTCACAACTAAAGTTATCGAAGACAGGTGTTCATAGCACAATAACTCGATACAGGGAGACAGGCAGTTTTCAAGATCGTCCACGCTCGGGAAGGCCGAGAGCTACCACGTCTAGTGAAGATAATTTCATTGTTGTTACTAGTAAGCGAAATAGACGCTTAACAGCACCAGAAATCCGCGTTGAAGTAAACAAAACCCGAGTTAAACCTTTATCATTGACTACAGTGAAACGGCGACTAAGAGATGCAAAGTTGTATGGTCGCGTCGCCGTTCGAAAACCTCTGCTAAGGCCACAAAATAAGAAAAAGCGGATGCAGTGGGCTCTTGCCCATCGAGATTGGACTGAAAAAGATTTTAAAAAAGTTCTTTGGACCGATGAATCCAAGTTTGAACTATTCGGTTCAAAACGAAGAATTTACGTGAGACGAAATGCTCAAGAAAAGATGATGCCAGACTGTGTAGTCCCAACAGTCAAGCATGGCGGTGGCTCAATTATGGTCTGGGGTTGCTTCTCTAGCCAAGGAACTGGCGATTTGATCAAAATTGAAGGAATTATGAAAAAGGAACAGTACAAAAACATTTTAGAACAAAACGCCGTTCCTTCCGGGTTGCGATTAATTGGACACGGATTCATTTTCCAACAAGATAATGATCCAAAGCATAGCTCCAAATTATGCAGAGGATATTTAGAAGAGAAAGAGGCCCAAGGGGTGTTAAAAAACATGGTTTGGCCACCTCAGAGCCCGGATCTCAATCCTATTGAACTTTTGTGGGAAGAGCTTGACAGGAACGTCCGTAATCGTGGCCCATCCTCGCAAAAAGAAATGTGGAATGCTTTATGCGAAAGTTGGAGCAATATATCACAAGACACCATCAACAAATTGATAGCTCGTATGCCGAGACTTGTGAAAAAAGTCATATAAAGTAAAGGAGGATTTTTTGATGAAACATCAGTTTAGCTAACTATAGCCTTTTTTAGCATGTATTGTTAATATTTCTTTATGCTTTACATTACAATTTGTCCATAAACACTAACTGATTAGATTATTAAACTGGTTAATTAAACATTTAATATTTTATTGGTGTTTTACTTTATTTTCCTACTTAAATTAAGGTGGTCTTAAACTTTTGGCCTGTAGTGTATGTATTAGTTTTCTAATAGATCTTATAAGATCTGCATAACATGTGTTTGTTACAAGCATAATTTATTTTTAACTTCCTTTTGTTACAGGTGTATACAAAGTTTGCTTTAGCAATGAATTCAGTACCTTTTCACACAAACTTGTCTACATGGAACTTAATGTGGGTCCTGAGAAACCATTGCCTGGTGTTGGAGACCATGCAACTGTTCTTACACAGGTTAATAAATAAATAATATAATTTTTGTGCTACTGGCCTACACCAAAGCATATCCTATCAATGAATAGTATAAACTTTTTGGTATAAAACCCAAGGCAAATATTACGTCTATATTGAAAGTCGTTAACCTATTCACCAAGGCCATCAAGGCAACTACTTCAATATAATCTGACTTCATTTTACCCAGCACCTGATAAGGAAATATAAACATGCTAATAAGCATTTAGAACAGCCTATAGTTTAAACCTCGTACATATATCAGAAAATTGAAATAAACATTTGAAATCGAAAAAACTTGTGAGATTTCTTATCTCTAATTCATAACAATGAGATTGATATCTGCCCTTGTAAAAGGTTCTAGTTGGCTTCGGAATTTTAGAAATTTGATTGACAAATTGTCATAACGTGCAATGTTGAATAAATAGACAGAATACTAATAATACATTTAATAAAATCGATTGAGTCAGGCGTTACTTTGCGGAAATCCATTTTAAATTTGAAAATGAAAACAATATATCTAGTTTTAATTTCCGCGAATATTAGTGGGTTGCAGGTATGCACCTCCCTCCCGCCCGCTATATTATGCACATGCAAGATTACTGGGCAAATGCAAGGATTTTAAGCACATGCAGGAAGGCAATGCAAAACCCAACACCATTACCGACACGTGTTTCGCCTCTCCACGAGGCATCCCCAGGGGACGTGTTGACTCGCTGACCGTTGAGTTGCGACTGAGCATTTAGTACAAGGCACCCCCCTTTTATACACTGCCACCGTTGGTTATTTGTGTACAACTACCCACAAACATTCGCAGTAAAGGGGAAGAAACCAAACAACGGCCAACGGCTCAACGGTCAGCGAGTCAACACGTCCCCTGGGGATGCCTCGTGGAGAGGCGAAACACGTGTCGGTAATGGTGTTGGGTTTTGCATTGCCTTCCTGCATGTGCTTAAAATCCTTGCATTTGCCCAGTAATCTTGCATGTGCAAAATATAGCGGGCGGGAGGGAGGTGCATACCTGCAACCCACTAATATTCGCGGAAATTAAAACTAGATATATTGTTTTCATTTTCAAATACATTTAACACGTTCAGACCGGCGTGTACCACCGGTGGAGCACGGAGTATTTGCTGCCACGGCGAGGTGTACCACCGGTGGCCACGTCACACTATACTTTCAATGTACTAAGAAATTCGCGCCGCTTTGAGAGAAAGTGTTGTATTTACCGTTCCCGCCTAGTAAAATAGACAAATTTTCATAGTGTAGCTCAGGAGGTGGATATAATTTCGAAAAGTAAGCAAAAAACAGTATTAAAAATTGTATTTATTAGAAAAAAATTGAAATAATCGCGACATAAATTGTACGAAATGCGAATTGTTTATGATAAATTACGTTGAGCGAATGTAATAATAAGAAAATTAAATCAAAATTGAAAAAAATATAAAATAAAATGCCATTATGGATGGTATAAAATGAAAATTATTTTGCATGAATAGTATTGAAACAATCCAAACACATTGGTTTTTCACACGCAGAGCCAAATGTATTTACGCGTTTCGATTTTTTTCTAGCCATACTCGCAGATTCGGTTGTTGTAAAATGGTCGTAACAAGGTCTGCATCTCTTTCGGGTATCTCTGAGCTTTCCTTCCGTTTTCTCTAACTTGTGTTTTGGCTTTCTTTGTGCATGGGGCCTACCCTCCTCTGCAGCGTCATCGGGTTGATTATCAGTGCTGGGGTTGCTAATCATCTCTTTTATTATTTGTTCCCGAAATTCTAATATACTTAGTTTAATTAGAGAAAGCATAATTCCTGTCTAATCCTGTCCGTGTCCACCGGTGGCGCACTCCGCCCGGCAAGACTTTTGGTTCATGGGGCGGTGATGTACCACCGGTGGCCATGTGAAGATTTGCGCCGTAGGATACCAAGTACCTACTCATGAGGTGCCGGTCTGAACGTGTTAATGACAGAAAATAATACATTTAAGGGTGCATATTCCGAACGGCATTTCATACAAATTTTCAAGTCGTTATTTTCCGAAATGACTGAACCGATTTTAGTGAAACTTCAGACATATAAGCAGGTTACATAGGTCTAAAAAGTTAGTTAAACACATTTTCGAAATGTCTTATTTTAAAAAAGATAACTGGAAATTTATGTTTGTATGGAACATTTAAAATGGGTCTAATTTAACTGTAACACTATTTATCGAAAATGTTTTCAATTAACTTTTTAGACCTATGTATTCTGCTTACGTGTGTAAAGTTTCATTAAAATCAGTTTAGTCATTTCGGAAAATAACGACTTGAAAATTTGTATGAAATGCCGTTCGGAATATGCGCCCTTAAGTAAAAGAAAATGTTAAATCTAATAATAAAAATGTAAATTTCAGCTGGAAACTTCTGCAGAAGAAATTCACTCAGCTCTCAACAGAATCATTGACCATCAAACCCACCACAGGCTAAGGGAAGCTCAGGGCCGCAAGAGAGCAGAGGACCTCAACGAGCGAGTGTTTTGGTGGTCTATGGGCGAATCTCTAGCAATTGTTTGTGTAGCATTTGCACAAGTCATGGTCCTCAAGAACTTCTTCAGCGACAGACCAACATTATACAACAGAATGTAATACCTAGTTAAATATATAGTTTATTTATTAAAACAACTTTGGGGTTTATTTTATATTAGTTTTATTTGTAATGATGTACAGGTTGTTATTTATTCTATAACTTAAAACTCAAAAGTACCTAATTATTGTTTCATATTACACTGTAAGATAATATATAACATAGTTACAGAACTATATGAATATTTTTTAAGGTATTTGCTTGTAGTGATATAACAAGAAACTAAAATAAACTATAGCTGTATACACCACAACTCAAAAAATTTTCAGTTGATTTGTCTTTTTTGCTGAAAAGTAGGACAAAATTATTATTTTATAATCCGCTCACTTCAGGTACTTTTACATAAAATTTGTAATCAAAAGAGCACTAAAAGAGCAAAGACTCCATTTACTAAGGCACATGGATAGGCAATCAGTGGTCTTTGTTCTGAGTCACCAGACATGGTCACGAAAAGTCTGCTAGCAGAAAGAGCTGACCAAATCACAGCAACAGCTGACAAGCTTAATCCTACTGATCCTTCAAGAGAGATGAATATTCCAAGCCCTGCCAAGACAACCATGGGTAACATACAATAGCCCAGCACACTAGCCACACTTAACAGCGTAAAAACTCCTTCAGAGCGACTCATTAAAGATAGTAAACAGTACATCAAAATTACTGACATTACTGATAAACCATAGACATATCCAAAGTGAGCTTTGTTCCCTGCAAGAAATAGACAGACTGCTAGGGCTAAACAGAATGCTATGGGCCCAGCAATATCTGTATCTCTCAAAAGAAAGTTTGCATCATCAGCTTTGGATTGACCGTGGAATGGATTCATGACAGCTAAAGTTTTTTCAAGTATTCTGTCTGGGTAGATTTCAAGTTCATCTAGTAGCGGCGGCTCGTCGAAGTCTGTTGGTTCCGCAACGGGATCCCCAGGTACTGGTGCAGGCGTGAATATGTTTGAGTTGTAGTATTGATTGTTATTGGCCGTCATATTGCCCTGATTCTGGTCGAATGAGTAGTTTTGTTGATCAGTTGGAAAGGTCTGAAAATCTGTAACCGAAATACCAGTAGATAGTCTCAAATTGTGCTTATTAATAATTGTAAGTCACAAAATAGATAAACCTGAGAGAGGTAGCTCACCTAACGTCTGTGCTGGATCAGCAAAGGTGTTGGATGCGTTGAAAGAGTAATTTTGGCTACTGTTTTGCGTCTGCCACGAATAATCGTTTGGGTTGTTGAAATTTGCCATAATTGTTGTGTTTTCGGCTTCCAATATTAGAATAAACGAATTGAATTCATGTAAATAATTAGAAACTGTTGCTCAAAACGACCAATTCCATGTCACTACTTGTCTAAGTTGTCTATGTCATCAAACATGACAGAAGAGTAGTTTTTTTTTTTTTAATTTATTGACCTGGTAACAGGGACCTTTAGGTCAAACAGCAGAGTAGCAGAAGTGTTCCTAGTGATGTGAGAATAATCGACTATATAATCGCAATCGAATGTTTTATATAATTAGTTGTTCTGCGAATCTGTTACGCCGAATTTATAAGTTTCGGAAAATTCATATACTATACATATACAACTCACTCGGAGTGTCGAGTGTTGACAGTCACAGAACACGCAATCGATACATCAGTATTGCAGTATTGTTCTGAACAGTTCTGAACACTCGATTGAATTCTGTTGTAGCGTTCTAATGGTTGCAAGAGATTCAATAAAACTTTTCTTTATATGGCATACTTTATTCCATTAAATATAGGTAGTTTTAGTCACTGGATCTATTAGTACAATGGAATGTTTTCAAGTTTGTTTGAATATTAGAGATACATACTTATTATTTATAAATACATAATTTTTTAGTAAGTAGGTATAGGTACAATAATATTACTAATAATAAAATAATTAATCCGTGAAGTTATTGTAGATTGTGTTTTATCATCACCTAAATTAAATACAAGTCCATTAAGCACTGTAAAAAAATCTAAGTATATGTAAAGAAATTTCATGAATAAAACGCTTTTACATAATATTTTAATATACTTACTGTACCTATTTCAGTATACTGATTATATAATTTGTAGATACATGTACATTTTATTAATAAAGGTCTGTAGTTGAAATTGAGAAATACCACTGCATATAAAATTAGCTACAGTGGAAAATTTTGTTTAGAAAGCTCGTATTTGGGCACATAGGTTATTCAAATTTAATGAGACAATACTGGAATGCACCAAAGTAAGTCAGAGGGATCATGATCTAGAAATCGATGCGAATGCCACCCACTATAGAAATTATCTCAGGAACACATAAGTACCAGCCGTACCATGCATTTATGTAACTGTTTAATAACCATACTTTTGGTGCATTCACATACAATATTATAACTTTCGTTGGACAGAGCATGTTCGTAAAATAATATTTTCAGGTACTTATTTTTCCTAGCAAACAAACTACAAAAAATACCCATTATTGTATCTTAAAATTACTTCATAATGTGCTCAGTTTGCCATGTTTTAACATAGACAAAGACAATTAATGATATCTAATAAATTTAATTACAACAGGAAGTTAATAACAAAAGTAACAACAAAACAATTAGTAAAATCATTTTCTGTTGTGATGACTTACCTACATGATGTTATCTAAGATTTACCAATTTCATTAAAGTACATATATTGGAATTTATAAAAGTAATAATATAATGAAAACTCAAAGGGCAGTCTTAAGCTATAATGCAGGCTCCATTTACTTTATAACCTTCTTTTCAAACAAGTGATAACAAGTTGTCTGGCTATGATTAAAATTTTGTTTATTAATTCCTTTTAGTGCAAATTGTTCATAGTGAAAGTACGATGAAGCTACAAGGTTGTGTAGATTTGAAAATATAACTTGTGTTGTGCTTGAATCAAAAAACTTTCCCAGGAACAGACACCTTGTTTATCACTCTGTTTACATGCTCACTCATATAAAACGAGTTCTCAATGACATCCATGACCAACGCTAAGTCAATCTGTTTTCGATAAAAAAGAGTTCATAATAAAGTTTGTCATAAATTACCTAAAATTAAAAAAATATGTACAATCTACATTTTGTACATGCAATATACAATACACGCATACATTTTCATCAGCATAATATCAAAGTGTAAAAAATAATCACACTTATGAACACACTAATAAATTGGAGATTTCGTAACAAATTATTCTTGTCTTCAGAATAACATAATGTCTATCAATGTTCATATAAAATCTTATTGAAATAAAAACAAAAATCAAAAATTTTATAACATACATATTATATCACAGATACCTAAGGAAGATATTACTTATTATATCTAACGTTGAGGTGCTGTAAACAGTCCCTAAAATATTTTAATAAATAAATAAAAAGCACTCAATCTCAAAATCCTATGTGAATACTGTTAATAAAATATTCATGTTAATAGCTCATTCTCCTGTTTCATTGTTCATAAAAAAAGTCAAATATAATATTCCTCTGTTACATATTTACACTTGAAAGTAATCACTGACGGTGGCGTCGCCTCCGTTATTAATACTGCTTTTCGTCTCGCTTCTGTTTGGTACATTAATTTTTTCATAGCCTGCTGCTGAATCCGACCTCTCCACGCTGGAGCTCCCTGATGCCTCGTTGTTAACCTTTTCGTAGGGAGGTTCTTTCTTTGATAGTTCAAAATATTTAACGCTCTCGTAATTCGGGTCTTTTTTGGAGCGTACCGAATCATACTTCGAATCCTTCGAACGAACTGACTCATATTTTGGATCTTTACATCTCAACGATTCGTAATTTGGATCTTGTGCACTTACACTTTCATAGTTAGGGTCTTTGGGGCGAACTGATTCATAGTTGGGGTCTGATTCGCTCCCCGTATTGTAGAGGGGATCATGTGGCATTGACTCGTAATTTGGTTCTAAGGTGGGTTCTTCGTTATTGTTCGCAGGCCAGTTGTTGTACTTGCCCGGCTTTTTATTGACGGTAGAGTAAGTAGGCTGTACTTTGTAGTTTGGCGCGATTGTGGCGTAAGGCGGTGTAGGTGGCTGGTTCCTCAAAACTTCATAATTTGGATCGGAATCGGAGGCATTGTTATCAGTCTTAGAAATATGCTCATAGCCAGCGTCACTGCTTACGATGCTGTTAGGGCCGCTATCAACCACTAGATGATTTAGTTTCAATAAGTTATTGTTTGAAAAATTTGAGTTTGGACCCGCTTTGTTTATATCTTTGACTGTTTCGTACCCCGGATCTTGGTTTTGGGATGATTTCCGCTCTTTATGGGCAATTGTTTCATATCCGTGATTCATAGATTTTTTGCGGTCTATAGTCTCATACCCTGGATCATCAGTGCGATATTTGGACGTATGTGGCTCACCGTCGACTCCAGTGAACTCCTTTGACCTTCTCATAGGATCTTCCGTTCTTCCTTTAGGTTTTTTGCTTACTTTAGCATACATTTCCTCGAGATTACGCGAAGGACTGTCATTAACACGATGATCGGAATTCAAGCTAGTGTTTGCATCCGCTGATGAATAGTCACTGTAACCGGGCCCGTCGATAGAGTTGTACAGGTTGTCTGTTTGATTATCGCGTTGATCGATATCAATATTAAGTTCTCTGGCGACAAGTGGTCTGATGAGGTCACCAGAACTAAACCGATGTTTCTCGATGGGGTAATTGCAACCGTAGAAATCAGACGAGTTGACGCAACTGTTGTTTCGTTGGTGTTTTTCGTTTAGACTCCGTCGCTTGTCGTGGTTGAAATGAAGATCTCCTGAAAGTTGAAAAAGGTTTATATAAAATCCTTCCCACTGAACTGATTTGTGACATACTGACAACATCTGTACAACATTCTGGTTTTTCAACAAACACAAGTACCTGTACTTGACATCCGCTGGTGTCGTAGCGCGAGTGCCTGTTCTATGGCAGGCTGTCGGGGCGGCGCGTGGGAGCCCGCATGAGCTGAAGGATGCGCTGTGGAATGTGACGTCACATGCGCCATATTGTGCGACGAAGAATGCGCTGAGGCGTGAACTGTCACGTGTGACGTGACGTGAGACGTGGCGTGGGAGCTGACGTGAGAGTTGCCGTGGGAGGGCGCGTGCGGCGCGGCGTGGGCGGCGTGCGCGGTGGCGTGCGGCGGTGGCGGCAGCGGTGAGTTGGCTTGTCGCTTCTCTGGCTTCGGGGAGCCCAGCGCGCCCGTCGAGTTCGAACACGACGACGACGATGCTGGTGAATATTCAGTTTGATATTATAAGAGGTAAATGAATTATTTTTTGTTGCTGCCTACACTAGGCCACAAAAAGCAGCCTTACAATCCCTTTCATTTTGACAACTCAATTTTATGTCTTGTATTGCTGCCGTCGATTAGAAGAATTTGTCAAACACTATTGAAGACATGGGTTCCTGTTGTATTGTGAAAATTAAAGGGCTACACTTTAAAATACGTGAAGTTCCTTCTGGGAACAACTATTTAAAATTAAATAGGCGAGAACTCACACTACAATTTTGTAGGTGGATGATGGATTTATTAAAATCTTTCTTTTATTAAAATTTGACCAATATTGCTAAGAAAGCCTCGTCTTGGATATGCTGGGATTTTTGTCTAGCAGTGGACTCACAGGTTGATGAAAGAAAGTTACTGAGATTGCGCGTCGGGGACGTTGACCCCGTGGCTAGATTTTTATTTAAATTATGATTGTAAATTCTAGTTTTACTAACTACTGTTTCGACAAATTAGAAAATACTGTTTATTTAATAAGGTAATAAAATACAGGAATAAGCTATGAAATTATAACCCATTTAAGTGAATTCATATTTTTAGTTTTTACATAATGTAGTAATTCGTTTTTTTTACATATTCGAAATATTTCAAGTAAATAAAATACAGTAATATGTCATTACCTTGTCTGGAGTGAGTAGCATTAGACGTTGACGCACCGATGTCTGGTGGAGCACTTCTTCTAAACAAATTACAAAAGCAACAATTAATGTTTGCCATTTTGTAAAAAGCATTTCATAATATATATATATATATACTAATATATAGTATTACAACACAAGAGTCTTCATGGACATCAACAAGCTACTGGCATACACAAATATAATCTGTGTACAAAGCTATACGAATGTGTGGTTATCACAAGATGACGTCACGACTAACGTCATGTAGGTTTATATTTGGAACGGGAAATCTCTCATTTTTGTTTTCTTTGTTATATTTTCTTTATGTTAATTTTCGTTATTATGTATTAACTCGCATATAATTTCGAGTTTTACCGATTCGTTTCAAACGCATAGGACGCTGTAAGGGAATACTGAGACAAAAAGCTTCGCTCAGTGAAAATCAGTGTCATAAAATTATCCCAGAATACTCCCGAGATTAAAAGTTTCCTTTGTCCTATTCTGGGAAAAGGTGTTACACCCGTGTGCCAAGTCGCATTCAAATCCGTAGAAAAGTTAAAATTTAAAGAAAGAAGTTACAATCAACTTTACACACACACTTTCTTTCACATTTATTTTATTAATTAGTATAGAATAATTAGCTGAACCAGCAAACGTTGTTTTGCCATATAAAAAAAATGTTAAGGGGGGATCAAATGGAAAAAATGTTTAGGAAAATATATAGTAGCCGAATCTCAGACCTACTGAATATGCATATAAAATTTCATAAAACTCGGTCAAGCCGTTTCGGAGGAGTATGGTAACTAACATTGTGACATGAGAATTTTATATATAAGATGGATAGAATGCATAAGTTGACCTGCAGGCGTGTGTGAGATCAGTACGTAGGCTGTGTTGTGTTGTGTCGGATAGAAGTTGTTCCCATAGTATCGTAGCAATAAGAGAAGTTTACCTAGAGGCGTGTGTGAGATCAGTACGTAGGCTGTGTTGTGTTGTGTCAGATAGAAGTTGTTACCCTAGTATCGTAGCAATAAGAGAAGTTTACCTAGAGGCGTGTGTGAGATCAGTACGTAGGCTGTGTTGTGTTGTGTCAGATAGAAGTTGTTACCCTAGTATCGTAGCAATAAGAGAAGTTTACCTAGAGGCGTGTGTGAGATCAGTACGTAGGCTGTGTTGTGTTGTGTCAGATAGAAGTTGTTCCCCTAGTATCGTAGCAATAAGAGAAGTTTACCTAGAGGCGTGTGTGAGATCAGTACGTAGGCTGTGTTGTGTTGTGTCAGATAGAAGTTGTTCCCATAGTATCGTAGCAATAAGAGAAGTTTACCTAGAGGCGTGTGTGGGGTCGGACAGCAGGTCGGGCGGGTCGCGGCGGCGCTCGGAGCCGATCTGCGCGTACGTGTCCGAGCCCTCGCCCACGCTCGCCTCCTCGATCGCTGCGTACATCTCATCTGCAAATTGAACGTGTGTAAAATTGACCCAAATTGAATGAAGGTTTCTTAAAGGCTTCGAGGTGCTGATTAACGGATAAATAATGAAAAAAATCATCACATCAAGCTTTTTAGTAATATTACCCTAGTACACTATACTCCATTCACAATAAGATGTGCCATGCAGCGAGCATTGTATAGAAGCAGCTAAACATAATGACAACTAATAAAGTAAATAAACAGTATAGTTAATTATATTATATGAACTATACCCCATTCACAATAAGATTAGACATTTAAATAAAACTTTTTACAGTCCGTTCAACCGATTTTTACTTCTATTCCATAGGCATAAGTATGGCATTACAAGCAAAAACGTGATAATAATACCAACTGTTTACTGCAGCTGCCATTTGTCGTGCCACCAACGCAATAGAAGTCAAAATGTTTGAACGGACAACGGTTGAACGGAGTGTAAAAAAGATTTATTTCAATGTCTAATCTTATTGTGAATGGGGTATAATTACTCTACAGAAAAGGAAGCATTCAGTAAGAACTCCTTGTTTGTTTGGACAGTCTACACGTTTCGACATTCATTTTATATTCTTCATGACTTTTCAACAATTCGGAGTTTTATTTCTACTAGTACCAACCATAAGGTGCGAGTTTTTCTAAAAAAGCAGTTAAAAAGAGGTGGTGTAAGAAAATCTGGGTAACACGGTACTACTTGGCAAGAATCTAGTCCGATTTACATTATCTATAATGCATGAGGTGTGTACCCTTTAAGTACATTAAAAATTAATTTGGTTGTTGTGGCAACGAATTTCCGGCTTATTCCACTTTTCCCCGTTGGATGATCCCCATTGATGGGGATTAGTGAACTTTTTGTTCACTATTCCCCGTTGACCCAAAATTTTTATTTAATGGGGATAAGTGAACTAAAAAGTTCAATAATCCCCATTAGGTAGGTACGTTAAAAAAATAAAATATATGAATCATGTTACATTTATTAATTAAAAATATAACTTTCTTATAGGTACCTAATAAAGTCACAGATTGTTACAATCATTAATTTAAAATTGTAGCATGAAAATATTTCTTTCTTATACCTTGTAAAATCAAAGATTACAATCACTTAAGTTTTTCTAATTAGGTACGTTAAATAAAAACAATATAAAAATAAAATATATGAGTCATGTACTTTTATTTTTATAAGGTAAGAACAAAATTTTAAATTACCTACATACCTACTTTACGATTTTATTAGAACGAAAAACAGATTGTTGCCCCAACGAAATTGTTCTAACGATGTTTGGGAATACCTTATATCTATCTATCTAATAAGATACACAATACTGTAAAAGATGCTCATTTTCTAGAGGCGCGCGCGCAAGGCGGTGGCGGAGCGGGGTGCGAGTTAGCTCGTATGTGATTGGTCGACCCATCTTTTGTTTTTGTTTCGTAGTCGTTAAGGGTTATTAGTGTGTGTAGTGTAGTTCAAGCGTGCAGTTATATATAGTTATATTTTTTATTTTAAATTAATAATTGTACAATCTGTGATTTTACTAGGTATAAGAAAGTTATATTTTTAATTAATAAATGTAACATGATTCATATATTTTATTTTTTTAACGTACCTACCTAATGGGGATTATTGAACTTTTTAGTTCACTTATCCCCATTAAATAAAAATTTTGGGTCAACGGGGAATAGTGAACAAAAAGTTCACTAATCCCCATCAATGGGGATCATCCAACGGGGAAAAGTGGAATAAGCCGAATTTCCTTCTATATGTGTTCTACATAATTGTATATATTCGATTTTTGTAAAATACTTACTACTAATGATGGCGGTGTTAATGTTTTATGTTGTACCTATTGTTATGATAAGAATCATAATAAGGGAATTATTGATGTCACAAATCTGACACTTACATCAAGATTGTATATGTATCAGCGCTACATCGATTTGATCGATTACGAGTCATCAAAAACATCTATCACTTACGATAATAGAAAAAATATTGTATTGTATAATATTTTTTTAATAGAATATCTAGAAAAATCAAAGAAATTAGTACATATTGTTTGAGAATTTACAGCCGGAAATGAGCACAGGGAAGCCCATAAAAGTGCAGATTAGCGTATGTTGCTCTCCAAGACGATTAACATTTTCTTTTTGCAAATTAAAATAGAAGGTGATTATAAATAGTGTAACACAGTGCGATAAGTACTTGCATTCTTATTGGAAATAGGTCATTGTATGTGTTAAATGATAATTTTGAAGCGAATATTAAGAGTTGCAAAGCATAAAAGAAAATGGATTAATGTTTATGATTGTTTCGATGAATTCAAGTTGGTGATCATTACCAGTATTTTTGATTTAGTTTGAAAAATATTATCACAAAAAAAAAACACAAAAAGCAAGAAGAGTTGTTATTCTTCGTATAACAATATGCAGTTTTTGGTGAAATGGGGAGTCTGAGTGCCATTCACACCTTTACGACCATCGTTCTATTCGGGGAACTGTTTCTTGTTCCGCTTTGATGCTGCTTCGATTATGTGCTGTACTACAAAAACGCTACTCCTACTGACTACGTTTCTTTTTGAATGTTTGTCGTGCAACTTTTATACCATCACAAAGGAAATAAAAAGAAGATCGGACGGCCCTCAAACCCTGCATAGCATAATTGGCCGCCAGATACAACACGTCTGGTAGGAGTATCCTGGTTTCTCAAAGGAAAATGCCAAATTTTTCACTGTGTTCTGCGTAATAGTAGTTCGTTCAACTTACCGGAGTCATCTGATACCGTGGCATAGTGTGGTTGTGACGGCGGCTTGCTACTTTGAGCTCGGATGTTACTCAGTGGTTCGCGCACCGAGATGCTTGTGTAGCCCTCTGTAAATAAACAACCTTGCTTAAATTGTGATCTCTACTGAATCGGAGTACTAGTGAGGGAAGTGACCCATGCGATGGATCGAACAAATGAAGTCTGCAAACAGGCCAAAATGGCGAGAAATTGTGCTAAAGATCACAGCTGCCCGGAACACTACATAACGAACATGACCGCTGTAGCAGGAGCGTACCGAGTGAGAAGAGGTAGCATTCAGACTTAAAATCGTTGCCCTGGTAAGCTGTGTTACTGAGACCAGTCGGTTATAAATCATCTTAATAATTTAATTTATGAATTAAATACACTGATGATGACGCTATTTTCCTTTTTTTATAACAACAAGGTATTAGAAAGATAATATTGTTGGCATAAGTTATTGAGGGTCAATAACTGATAGATTAGCATTGTAGTGATATTGTAGGTATAGACTGCAGATATAAAGCGACGTCAGAAACCTTAAATGTAGGTATCGTTACTAGCCTGTTTGTATCACAATAGGATGATGACAGTATATTTTTCTAGAAACATATAATACTAGTATTTAAATAAATATTTTTAGCTGTTTTTTGGTAAGCGCAACATTTAAGAACGACTGGAAAAGGTTGTTCGATAAATTTGGATGCTTGGAAACACCCGAATTGTTCTCTATGGAGTTTTTGTAGCTCTGAAATCTGGATAGGACAATGTCTGCGAGTCAACTGGTCATTCATGAATTGCTACGACAAAGAATAAACATGAATAAATAATGTAGAGATGAAACAATAATCTATTAAATATTTTACTTTCAACCTTTTGCTTATCTAAGTCTGAGTAAATGACTATTATAAGACGTTTGGTTTTTATTAAAATGACTAGCTGTACCCGCGACTTCGTTCGCGGATGTCGGAAAAAATATGTCATATAGATAAAATGCACATACCTGTACGTTCTGCACGTATGTGCATTTTATATATTGCCTGCATTCTCTGACCCCTCTTAGAAATAAGAAATAAAAAGGTTACACAGGGGGAGCCGCGACCAACGGCTTAGCGTGCTTTCCGAGGTACGGAGAAATCTTGGTATGTTAAGATGGTCACCCCTCCACAGACCAACCTCGGCAAGCGTTGTTTAACCTTGCAGGTCGACCCGTACGGCTGTTATTTTTTAGCCCCGAATTCCGTATACGTCGGCGTTCATGTTTTCCTATATGTTTACACTTATAAGTTGTGACTTAGTCAGTGAAGAAAATGTGCATTAACAGACATGAGCGACATGTTAAAATCACATGTAGTTCGAACGATAGAAGGATAAGATAATAAAAATTCACTTTTCCTTTACTACATATTAATAGTTACACAAATAACTCAACGCTTTTTGGTGTATTTCCAAGCATTCAAAATAAAATAGTAAGGATTGGTACTAAACTATTACTATTATATTTCAATAGATGGCGTTGCGTGTATGTGATTCACGTAATGAAAAGTAATTTCTTCTTCAAATATCTTTTGCTAGACTGAAGCGATTGCGATGTCACAAAAACTAAGTTATTCTTCCAGTTATACACAATTTTAATGTATAATAGTTTTCTAGATTACTTTTGTACTTTCTACGTGATGCGTGCACATCCAAACAGACAAAAATTAAAAAAATGCTAGAAATGGATTCTGTTAGTTATTCTTTAACTCCCTGGCTATTTTTTTTTTTTTGGAAATTTTTGTATTGTAAAAATATGACTCTTTTACAGATTTATTATATGTATAGATAATAAATAATCTTCGAAATTTTGGTTCTAGGATATGCCGGTTTCCGGTTTTGAGAACTTCGAAGACATGTGACATTCACCAACCCACACTGGGCCCGCGTGGTGGATTACGGCACATTCCCTGTCTTAGAGAAGAAGCCTGTGTCCCAGCAGTGGGAACATTAAATGGCTGATTATGAATAGATAATAAAAAGAAGATCTTTTAAAACATTGTTTGTTGCGAATTAAAAAAGTTAATGGTTCATCTTTTACTATTATATATATCTATGAACTACCTACATCAATAGATCATATTTACTGATACGTCAACGTAATTATCAAGCCAGATGCAATGATTTCGCGGAAAAGCTCATAAAAATTCCAAATTAATTTAAATAGAATCATTCAGAAACCATAAGAAAATATGCTTTAATTCTTAAGTGTAAGGTGCGTTTTCTTGTTAAGAGGTGGAAAACTGCTTGAAAGATATTTTTGTTTTATCCGCTTCAGGATCTTATCAGTGTTTAATGGAATTTGTATGTCATTTCGAATCTACATGGACATCTACAGGCAACTTACTGAGGAAGACTGAATAATGACCTTACAATTATATAATAAGAGTAAATCAATTTTCTTCATTAATACACTTTAAATATTATGGATTAATTAATACGAATAAACTTTAGAACGAATTAAAGCCTAATTCAATCATTTAACCCTTGGTATATCAAGAAACTTGAAGAGCGAGCCAGAAACCAGCGTAAAATTATCATGAAAATGCTATCTACACAAACCAATCTTCACAAAACAACCAAACCTCATAGTCATAACTGACTTGTAGGATTTGTTTTATTCCACCGGTTTTACATACAAATATGGGCGCCAGGAGAGTGGCTTTCAATAAATCATGCGAAAACATAAAATAATAAAAAAAAGAGTGTATTAAGAGAATCTAGCAAATCTGAGGCGAGATAGGTACTTTGATTTTGAAGATGTACATTAACCCCCCCATGCCCCCCCCCCCCGCCCTTAAAGTAGTCCTGCCGGATGCCGAATGTGCACGATATTAGACGGTAATGTTGGCTACCGGCGTGGTCACGAAACACAATAGTGAGGAGATATGTTGTGACTTCCGTATTATGATCACGATGTCACCAATCTAGTTGCACGTTTCATGATCGGAACTTAGTCAATGTCACTGACAGAAAAATTAACAATTATTCTAACATAGCTATGACACCCGAAACCTGTGCATAAGATAAACATTTTCAGTAATGACGTCTGTAGTAGACGTTCCATGTTCTGTAGTTCCTGGAGTACTTACTTGCTGAGTCAGTGGAATCCCCGCTGAAGTGTGTGGTATTATCTGTATTTGGCCTGGGCGAGGGTGGCGTGATGTAAGGCAGCTCCTGGCTCGAAGGCAGTTGCCCACTTATCGCCACCGACGCTGATATAACCACCGATTCTGAAAACGTTAATTTTATTTTCAGAATTTTACTAACATTTATAATCTATAGCTATTCCACTTACGATTAGAATAAATATTATTAGATCTTGTTTTTGATTGTCACCAACGACATTGATTCTCAGTAGTATGAGTCTTAACAATTTTATGATTGAAGTTGGTAGTGACTGAGCAACCAAAATTACATTAAAAAGGGTGACGCCAGTGTGTCAATGACACCTTCACTAGTTAACTGCTGAAGTTAAGTATTTTTATAGTCATTGTACATACAAACCTGCAGGATTTTGTCCGACTTCCCTCTCATCAATTTGTATAATTTCCCGTTCAGATGATTCATCAGTTACTTCAACAAGACTGCAACAATGAAATGGCAAATTGGAATAAATGATTTATAAGAACGCTTCTCATAAATACAAGTAAACCTAAGCCCACTTGCACAAACCAGAGATATCTTTAACTCAGAGTTAGTTGCTTCTTTTTTTCGAGTCGAGGTTCTGGTGGTAGTCATTAAAATCCTTCAGAATACCGGTGTGTGGAAACTTGAAATAACTATTATTTCATACATAATGGCCCAAATAAAGATAACTCTGGTTTGTACAAATGGACCTTCGAGTTGTTTGCTTATTCTATTTTAGAAAATGGTCATCTGAGGTATGCAACTGTTCATCAAACTAGGGTTTATAATAAGTACACTTAAGAGAATAAATAACCTATTACCCATATAAATGTTACCTACTCACACTATGACTAGTATTTATTCATTTTTATTCAGTTCAACCAACAACAACAAGATTATAAATTCAAAATAAATAATTTCTTTTCGGTATCAGTACTAATAATTTGATAGAACAAAGTACTATTTTTCTATCGAATTAAGTTTATTATTTATGCTAAAACGAATATTTATTTTATCAATCAAATGACCAATTAGTCAAATATTTAAGATAAAGAACACAAATACTGATTTCAATTGCACTTTGGTATGCCTACTTTATGTATTTTCTTACGTCGAAGTAAAATAGGCAAATGGAAAGTAGACATAATTATGCTTAGTCAGTTATGGTCAGTTTATTTCAGTCGACTACGACACTACATGGTAAACTCAGTGTATATGTCGCAGCCTAAGTGACATCCCGCCATTTAATTGAACAGCAAGGCAAATGCCGTGGTTCAATATCGTTTAGTGACTTGCCTAGCCAAGTAGAGGAACATGGGGCACAGGAAATCTAGGACGTTGCGGAATTTATTCGAAAGAGTCACCGCGGCCCTGGAAAGCAAAGGGCACTAGAGGAATCACGGGTGGGTTTTAGTCAGTAAGAGTCTGACCCTCCCTTCCGCTGCGCCCAGAGCGGGAGAAGTCATTTGATGATTTCCCATCCAGAAAAAAAGGGATCCTAGGGCATACAGATAGGTTCAAATGGTATGACGGGAGCTAGAGTAAACGAGCGAAGCAAACGAACTTAGCTTCCGTCATGCCTTTATGTTAGGTTCCTGCAGAAAGAAATTGGAGCAACGTGCAGCGGGCCTAAGCATTTACCAGCCCGCTATTAAATGTTGTATTAGACGCATTGGCTGGATGTCCGGATGGAGGCCGCTGATAAACCGGCACCGTTCTATGAAAAGGCTATGCAGTCTTTAAACGGCTGATTAAGCCAGATGGCTACGACATATACAACGATTCTTTTCTGAAAGCGGGTGTCTCTAATGTCATTTATTGTGACACGTTAATTAATGCTGTGTGAATACGTTGTGTCCAAGCGTCTAGTGTGGATGAAAAGTTTTATTAACTTAGACAGACTCCTTCTTGAATATATTTGTTTTACTACAGGTGTAACTTTTTGTAATAAATATTGAAATCCTCATATATCTTTCGACATAAATTGTCATAAGCATGATGATTTTATGTTATGTGTGTAACTGATTCAACAATCACATCAATAGATTACCCACCATAAATTGCTGAATGAGTTTCTCGTTCAGTGAATCACGTTGTTTCTAATTAAAAGAAATAAAGCATACTAACATATTATGGCTCTCATTTTGTACTTTGGCGTATGCATGCTCATAGGGGTAGTCTCGGCTCGTAGATGCGGTCGCTACTGTCTTGTTACCTGCAGATAAACACCAACGATTAGTCAAAGCAAATACTGATTATTTTATTATCGCCAGTTCCGAGTAGCGGCACTTTTGTACTACACTACCGGATCTCGGTGCCGATAATGTACTGATTTTATCTGTAATCTGATGAATGAACCACACTGTACGGTAGCCACACAAAGCGACTTTTGAAACCTACGTATTTTTTTTTACGTTTCATTTGATATCAAGCAATTATGCGGGTGCTTTATCAATTGGACAGCCTTGAGTAAAATATTTGTGCATAAATCATAATCATAAACCATTAATTGAATGCTACTTTTAGAGAATTTTATTTTTGTTATGATATTTTATTCGCCGCTTCATTTGACAAATTAAATGGAGGTAGGACATCATTGCTTCTGTCCTGTACGGACAAATAGAGAATAAAATTTTAAACAATTTTATTGTGACGTGACAACGTCTAATAAATCGATGAACGCCGGCTGCTCGCACGAAAAAGGATGAATCATTGTAACGTTACGATCATTTCATCAATGTTTTGTTATGACGTTATCACGTTAAACTATCGTCCGTAAACCGACTTTACAGACAACCATTTTTCTTGCATGTATAGTCATAATACGTACTCTACTAAATTTACTTATTTTCTTGATTATATAGTAAACTAGCTGCTGCCCGCGACTTCGTCCCCGTTGAATCCCCGATTTTAAAACATTCTTTATCGCTGCTCCGCTCCTATTGGCTTAAGCGTGATGATATATAGCCTAAAGCCTTCCTCGATAAATGGTCTATTCGACCCAAAAAGAATTTTTCAATTCGAACCAGTAGTTCCTGAGATTAGCGCGTTCAAACAAACAAACAAACTCTTCAGCTTTATAATATTCGTATAGATGAGTACTTATGTTATTTCATTAATAGGTCCACATTGTTTGTGTAATACATATAATTAATTGTTAACATTGTATTTTAACCGACTTCTCCATAAATATGAGGTTTTATGTTTGACTGTATACATTTATTTTATGTAACATCATCTCAGATTTCTCCGCCAGTTGAAGACCGATTTTCATATTTATTTATTCGTAATTATATTCTCCTGAGGTGTTTTTTTTTTGCCATTGCCACATTAAGTCCAAATTTAATTATGAAATCCCAGAGAAATCGAAGGAACTCTTCGAATTTTACAGACACATTTGAAGAAATTTGGGTATATTTGGAAGAGTACTTTCTCGGTATGGTGAACTCAAAGTGGTCAATTTGGTGAAGATCTGATGAAAAATTTCGGAGATAAGAAACGATGGTCTTCAAAACATGATAGCAATTGTTGAAATCGTATGTCTGTTTTCGTTTACACCAGGTCATAACGATGAAGGTATAGGCAGATACGTATAAAATTAGGTATGTACTTACCAACACATCTGCGCGTATGTCCAGGAAAATAAAATAAAATTCCTAGAAATGTTATTTTCCTGCTGCGTTATTTGGTTTAATTCTATAATCATCTATTTGTTACGAAATTAGTTTTATCTAGTCACGATATATATAAAAGCTACCAACATGGCAATAAGAAAAACATATGTTTCTATTTAATAGGTTGGGGAAAAAGTTTCTTCGCATTTTTTAAGAAAATTCAAAACATTTTTTAATATGGTTTATTTACATTTAACTAAAGTATGTAGGTACCATTTTGTTCAATAACTTTTTGCCATCTTGTAGGTAGGGACATGATCCCATTGCCATAGAAATTTTGGGATTTCTGATCAAAATACCGCGACAAGTGGTTTTGGCAGTCCTCTCGTGATGTTAACCTGACACTGCCTAAAGAATTCTGAAGAGACCAAAACAGCTGGAAATCTGAATGTGCAAGGTCAGGACTATACGGCGGATGCATTAACACCTCCCAGCCAAACTCTCTTGATTTTTGCTGACTGGCTAAAGATGTGTGAGGTCTAGCGTTATCATGATGAACTCTCAACTTCTTGCTTTAATCTCATCAGTTGTTCGCAGTAGAGTTCAGAATCGATGATCCTGCCTGGTGGTAACAGCTCATAATGAATAATGCCCTTCCATGCAAGTTCTTATCGTACGTGATCGACTTTTCATCGCCAGTTATCAGCTTCTTCAAAAATGGTTCGGTTTCATTAAGTCGTAATAAAGAATCACAAATGAGTACACGGTTCATTAGGTTTCTTTCAGTGAGCTCGTGAGGCACCCAAATATCTAGCTTTTTTGTGTACCCAGTTTTTTTTCAAATGCGCCAAAACTGTTTTGTGGTCAATACCCAGTTCTTCAGCTACGTCGTAACTACTGATGCCGATCTTGCTCCAATTTTTCAAAAATGGCATCCATTTTATCCGTAATAGGGCGACCAGATGCAGCATCTTTGACATCAAAATTTCCGGATTGAAAACCCTTAAACCAAAGTGCTACTCTCAGACACTGCACTAGGTCAAACATCGCTTGCTTGTTGCATTTTTGCCTTTTTTGTAGTAAAATTTTAAAATGTATCGAATTTCTTCATTAGATTCATTCATCTTGACGGTACGTAAAACAAATGAAAATCACACATTTTGCTGATATGAATTTGGAATTATGTTCTTTAAAATTTAAACTTTCAATGATACCAAAACTAGCCAGATACAAATAGTGTTACGAGCTTCGGGTTCGTTACAATTAAAATCAGCCGATTAAATAAACAAAGATGACACTTTAATTTACACCACACTAATTACACTATAACTCACTAATCACAATACACAATCGCACTATTAATCACTTGAGTTCGCAGTCGAAGATCGCTCTCGAAGTTATCACTTGTATCGCAATTCCAATACTGACTCGGTCGGTACATGCGCCGGCCTTATATAGAGCGCCGAGTAGAACTCCAGAAAGTTCGCGTACATATCGGTCGCGACCGACTAAGGTCCGAGTATTCTAGCATAGAAAAATCTCGAAGGTCCTTGACTTCAATAGTTCTGCTACTCGATACTAGATGGCGCTAGTGGTACCAAATGCCGCTATCATCCTAACTTAATTCTGGCGCGCAACACTGCCCCCTCCTAAGACATGCTCGTCCCGAGCATTATCAGCGCCATAATAACGCGCCAGTCGATCAACATGAACGATCTTAGGAGCGCTTCTTGTACCTTTCTGTATACGGTAGGTCACGTCATTGATCTTCGTCACGATCCGGTACGGTCCGTCCCATTTAGCTTGAAGCTTAGGAGATTTCCCTTTGCTGCGAACTGGATTATGCAACCACACTAGTGAACCTTCCTCGAACCCTTTATTGTTCATTTTGCGGTCATAGCGGGTTTTCATCTTTTCAGACATTTGCTAGCCCGATTGTCTGACGTGCTCATGAATGTCGTTCATTTTGTTCCGCAAGTCATTCGCATAATCGGTTATACTGCGTGGGGCATCAGGTGGTATTCCGGTGATCAGGTCTGCAGGTAGCCGCAATTCTCTTCCAAAGTTTGCGAAAGCTGGTGTCACTGACGTGCTTTCATGAACAGCACTTCGGTATGACAGCAAAAACGGTTGTATGTGCTTGTCCCAATCCCGTTGCCGGTTTTCCACAACTTTGGCCAGATATCTCTCCAATGTCTGATTAAATCGTTCTACCATTCCATCCGATTGTGGGTGGTAAGAAGTTGTCCTCGTTTTATAAGTACCCATCACTCGGCAAGTTTCCTGGAATATTTGAGACTCAAAATTCCTTCCTTGATCACTATGAATCTCCAGGGTACTCCAAAACGACAGAAAACTTCATGAACCAGTTTATCCGCGATTGTTGAAGCTTCTTGATTTGGAATAGCGAAAACTTCCGGCCACTTAGTGAAATACTCCATAACCACCATGAAATACTTGTTACCACTTTCGCTTTCCGGAAACGGTCCCGCAACGTCTAGCGCTATCCTTTCCCATGGTGCACCAACATTGTACAATTTCAATGCACCTCTGCTACGAGTCTGAGGTCCTTTTACAGCCGCACAACTTGTACACTTGCGACACCAATCCTCAACATCGTCACGACAGTGGACCCAGTAAAACCGTTCCCGTATCTTCAGTAGAGTCCGTTTAACTCCCATATGGCCTCCTGAACAACCATTATGGTACAGCTGTAGAACATCCGGTACTTTAGCTTTAGGGACAACCATTTGCAAATGACAGTTGTCTCCCCGAGCATTTTCCCATTTACGGCACAGAACTCCATCCTGAATCACTAAGCTGTCCCATTGGGCCCAATAGCTTTTTGTGATTGAACTCATCGCTGAGACATCACTCCACGTAGGCTTCGGAGCACTGGCCTTTATCCACTCCAAAATCGGCTTGATGTCCGAGTCTTCCCGCTGTGCACATTGTATGCTTTCCTTCCACTCGTTGCTGAGGTCTGTCTTGAGCATCCTCACAGGCACGACTTCTTTATCCTCTTGCCTCGTATAATGCTTGCAGACTTCTGAGCATGGTCCTCTTGACAATACCTCTGCGTTGCCATGAGATCTCCAGCTACGACCTTCGACCACCAAGTCGTACTCTTCCAACCGCTGTGCGCGATTGTCAGCCGCTCTACCTGCTAGAGGTCGGCTATCTACCCTTTGAGCAGTTCGCTTTGGGCAACTGGACCTCAAGTGGCCCCTTTCACCACAGCCGTAGCATCTAGGACTGCGCCGTTTAAAATGGTCACGAAATGGAGCTGCTGCAACCTCCCTGCCATAGTGGGAACGATGGTTCTGCCGCACAGCTTCCCCTTCTGAAGTTCGCCTAGGGCAACTGGACCGTAGGTGGCCCCTTTCCCCACAACCATAGCATCGAGGGCTGTATCCTTTAAAACGGTCGCGAACTGTAGCCGCTGCAACCTCCTTGACGCAATGGGAACGATAATCCTGCCGCGCAGCTTCCACCTCCAATGCATGTGCCAAGGCGTCTTTAAGCTTCTCGTGGTGCCCGAGCCTCACTGCAGCTCTAACTTCAAGGTCGCGGATGCCGTCAATGAATGCCTGCACCAGGTTCCCTTGAATGAGCGCAGGTACAGACTGGTATGCTTTTCGGACCAGCTTCTCCACCTCAAGGGCCCACTGCTGCAGGTTTTCACCGCTGCGTTGCACGCGATCCTTTAGCTGCGCACGAAACACGTGTTCCAGATGAGCGTCGCCATACCTAGATTCCAACGCCTCAAGGAGCTGCTCGTAAGTCACTTCCTTGCCGAGAGCTTCCAGAACAGTTAAGGCCTGGTCCCGCAGACCTAGTGTGAGGGCAGTCATTGCCTGATTTTTATTCCACCCGTTCGCCTGCATAACGGCCTCAAATTGTATTTTGTAGGCCGACCAGGAAGATGTTCCATCGAACGGCGGCACTTTGAATCCCCGTGGCGAAGGAGTAGTTGCTACGGAGGTTGCAATTCCATCTCCTACTTTAAGGTTGTCCAGCGTTTTCTTCACGTCAGCAATCACGTTGTCAACTCGATTATTCATTTGGTCGATTCGTGTTTCAGCTTCCGTCAGGCGGTTCTCGTGCTGAACCACCTTATCTTTAACAACCTTAATTTCTTTGCCGAAAGTGGCATGCAGATCCTTCATGAGGAACATCTGCTCTTCCTGGCGGCGCGCCTGCTCCTCCTTGTCACGTTGGAGCTGTTCTTCCAACCGACGGGCCTGTTCCTCCTGGCGGCGAGCCTGTTCTTCCTGGCGGCGGGCCTGTTCTTCCTGGCGGCGGGCTTGTTCCTCCTTATCACGCTGCAGCTGCTCTTCTAAAC
Source organism: Hecatera dysodea (assembly GCA_905332915.2). Taxonomy (NCBI): domain Eukaryota; kingdom Metazoa; phylum Arthropoda; class Insecta; order Lepidoptera; family Noctuidae; genus Hecatera; species Hecatera dysodea. The sequence continues at coordinate 11,577,351 of HG995298.1, read as the reverse complement.
GACGGGCCTGTTCCTCTTGTCGGCGGGCCTGTTCCTCCTGGCGGCGGGCCTGCTCCTGCAGCATCAGCATCAGAGCAGCAAAGTCTGGTGCTGATGATGATGCTGGAGCGGCGGTGGACGGGCCGGCCTCTAAGGTCGCCAGCTGTCTCTCCGTAGCCTGCGGCGTTGCACTTCCAAAACGCCTCTGGTCCGTCTCTTGCTGGCGTTGACTACGGGTACGGATACCCTCCGTGTCGTCCTTTGGTAGAATCGGCATCTTTTAAATCCACTCTTCTGACACCAATTGTTACGAGCTTCGGGTTCGTTACAATTAAAATCAGCCGATTAAATAAACAAAGATGACACTTTAATTTACACCACACTAATTACGCTATAACTCACTAATCACAATACACAATCGCACTATTAATCACTTGAGTTCGCAGTCGAAGATCGCTCTCGAAGTTATCACTTGTATCGCAATTCCAATACTGACTCGGTCGGTACATGCGCCGGCCTTATATAGAGCGCCGAGTAGAACTCCAGAAAGTTCGCGTACATATCGGTCGCGACCGACTAAGGTCCGAGTATTCTAGCATAGAAAAATCTCAATACTCAATACTCAATACATTTATTGCTTCCACATGTGAACTTAGGTGGTAGGTTTTACAAAAATATGATCATTGTGGACCCTGTCGGGCACAGCAAAGTAGGAGAGAGGAAGAGTGTACTATTTGTAAATTAATAAATAAAAAACAAAATAAAAAATTATAAAAAAACGACAAACATGTACTTACCCAATTTAAAATTTATCATTAAAATATTCATTTATATTGTAATAACATTTGGATATTAAAAATTGCTTTAATTTATTCGTGAATATATTATTTTTTTGTTGTTCTTTAATTATTACTGGTAATTTATTATATATTTTAATTGACATGACTAGAGTACTATTTGATCTCGAAGGTCCTTGACTTCAATAGTTCTGCTACTCGATACTAGATGGCGCTAGTGGTACCGAATGCCGCTATCATCCTAACTTAATTCTGGCGCGCAACAATAGTATAGCCAAAGAGATTTTATTACAAGTACACGTACAAGTACATACTATAATGCGAAAAGGCTTTTTCCCCAACCTAATATGATGTTTGCATTTGATTACTATTTTTCTTGATTGGCAGTACAGTATGGCCTCGATAGGTACATAACTAATTTAAGAGAATTATCAATTATCCTATAAGTTAATTTATTTTCTATTAATACATTACACATTTCTTACTCTTCATTTTTTCTAACGTGCATTATTCTACAGAGTAACGAAAACAAATATATATACATATGTATTGATACCCAGTTGAGCTTTTGCTTGCTTGCAAGCTTTTGAAGAGTGTTTTTTTGTGATTGTTTGTGTTGTAAAAATAACAATTGTGTCAAATAACTGTTATTTTCTCTTTCTTCTGTCTTATTTGATGGTAACAAAAATAATAAGCTTGAATAAGAAATATATTTAAAAAGCTTTTCAACCGACTTCCAAATAAGAAGGAGGTTCTCAAGTCGACTGTATTTTTTTTGTTTGTTACCTCATAACTCTGTACTGAGTGTGTTTGATGATTATTTTTATCCGACTTCCAAAAAAGGAGGAGGTTCTCAATTCGACTGTATTTTTAGGGTGTACCGATTTTGATGATTCTTTTTATATTCGAAAGCTGGTGCTTGTCGTATAGTCCCATTTATTTGAGATCATGATAATTTCATTGAGATCTGTCGACTAGTATTTGAGTTATCCCTAATAATGCGTGGCTTAGTCTACATTGATGTTCTCATTCCCTCTTATCGATGTAAAAAGAACACAAATTTTCTTCAATTTTTCTTCAACTTCAATAAGTTGTTGCTGGAAGAAGCCATACCTGATGAGTGGTACAACAGTTCGTTGGTGCCCGTCTTCAAGAACAAAGGTGTGCTGAAGCCCAACGACTAAAGAGGAATAAAGCTACTGTCACATAGTATGAAAGCTTGGGAAAGAGTTATTGTTAGGCGGCTGAGAGAAGAGAGTGAAATCTCACAGAACCAGAAAATACAGACCTGTGCATAAATACTTGCACATGGTGTTCATTGAACTCGAAAAGTCATATGACCGGGTGCCCCGTGAGGTTTTGTGATGGGCCTTTAAGGAGAAAGTGCGCCTGGAAAGTATGCTCAGTTGATCCGAGCGATGTACACTCGATGCAGTACCCAAGTCCGGTCTGCAGTGGGCAGAAATTTCAGCTACAGTGGTAGTCGGTTTGCACCAATGTTCGGCCCTCAGTATTCACCTCTTCCTGATGATAATGGACGCTCTGACGTCGGAAATCCAGAAAGAGGCTCTCTGGTACATGCTGTTTGCTGATGACATTGTGTTGGTTGCTGAAAGCGGTCTAGAGGTCCAGAGTAGATCGGAGACGTGGTGGCAAAGGCTGAAGAGTGTTGGCCTGAAATTAAGTATAACCAAAACAGAATACCTGTTCTGCAATTTCGGCGGTCTCTCCAGTCCTAAGCCTATAGTTCTCGCCGGAACGTCTGTACCGATCTACTCCGAATTTCGGTATCTTGGACCGCTTGTCCAGGGCGATGGTGATTTAGACCGAGACGTAACGCATCGGATCAACTCAGGGTGGATGAAATGGCGACAGGTCACTAGAACAACTTGCGATCCACGAATGCCCCTCAATTTAAAGGGAAAAATTTACAAGCCCGTGATAAGACCTGTTGTACTGTATGGATCAGAATGTGAAACAATGGATGAAATGTAGCGGAGATGAGATGGATGTGTGGAGTAACGTGAGAAATTAGTAAATTAGAGGTAGTTTAAAAGAGGCGCCAGTGACGGAAAAGTTGAAAGGGAACCGCTTGTCTGTCGCAATTAAAAGGTTATGAATATAAATGTGGATGAATGGAAACGGAGAGATAGACCAAAGAAAAGATGGATGGATTGTGTGAGGAGTGATATGAAAGTAAAGGGAGTGGTAGTGATAGCGTGACGGCTGACAGGACAGAATGGAAGAAAAACACGTGGTCATCTAAGATTGCGGACTAGTTATTTTTTCTGGAGGAGAACACGAAAACTAACACAAGGTCACAAATCTGAAATGCTAGGGGGACCATCCAAGATGTTTATAAATCCAATACGAGAGATTTGCTTATTTTATAGGAAACTATTCTTTAATTACTTATATTATGTATGTCAAGCAAGACTCTCACAAGCTTTTATATCATTTAATAAATAGTGTAATAAATGTACTAAATTGATTGGTTTGATTTAATTTAAAGTTTATTTTCTTCTGTTTAGGGCACTTAAGTAAAAGCTTATTTTTATAAAGATTGTTTTACCAGGATTTTGTTTTAAATCGTTCGTGACATTTAATATTGTATATACAGTGTGAAATCTTAATGGTTGTTTTCCCGCGGCAGGACGATTACCCATCAGTAGTACTATCGAAACACAAAGTTAAACTAAAAAAATAAATGTTTTTTTTTTTCAAATCATTAATAAAGTGTTCATAAACTCGAAAGAGCGAGAATCAATAGTAGTGCACTAGACATAAAGTAGGTAGTTACCTACATGAGACGCACGTACTGCTGCGTACCTACATATCGCGCGATGCACTACTGTTGGTTCAAGTCGCTTTCGAGTTTTGTTTATCACAATTGTTAATCTGCCATTTATGGAGTCTAATATTTTTTATATATATAAATCGATTGTATTACCGATAAAAACTCATTTCGCTTCGGGAAAACAACCATTAAAATTTCACACTGTATATTTACCTATATTATTATTTTGCCGTTGCTTCTTGTTCTATAACGAAATTTCAGAAAAGGTACTCTCGAATACAACAACAATTATCTACTTATAATATATATATATATATATATATATTGTCTCGATAATAACGTAATGGTATGAGGTTAATAGAGGACTGCAGTGCTTACATTACTTAAGTCTACTGCGCCACTCCTAATCATGTCTGCATTGATGAATAAATTATTTAGGTTGCACTACTCGTTTTAGACTTATAACCGTTTCCGACTATACCTATCTGTTTGTTCAGGGTGAACCTGATAGACTACGGATTGCAAATTATGCCTTTACAACGTACTTGGTAATTTTGTTAAAAAGTACCTATGGACTACTAATAGGGGGCAGAAAAAGGAATGTTATAGTTCTTCTTACGACTAGGCATAATATGCAGTATATGTAAAGATCTCACGTTTCCGTAATAAATAAATAACCAACGGATCCCTATAACCTAAATAAAATGAAAGGGGTCTGCGGGCGTTATTTTTTTGTTTTTGTCCCCAGGCTGGTTTTTGTGTTTTTTTTTCCCTAATACCAAAATATTACACGACATAATAATTACCGGTTTAGTGTCCGCGAGTCGGACTCGCACATCAAGGGTTCGCAATTAGGGAATTCAATCCCACATCAGTCTCCGGGCCTGCGGGTACAAGGATATCGATCCCGCGGATCCGCGCTATTTGCGGGACTGAAATCCCTTTTTTCTGAGTTTACACATGCGTGAAGTTCGTGCAATCTTAAAAAAAAACAGATGTGCAGATTTTTTTTTTAATAGTATGGATCGACAAAATGTAGGGCATAGCTGATTTTATTTTACTTTATTAATGTTGATTTTTACATAAACGCCAAATAACGATAACGACAAAATTGGATGTTGATAAACTACTTCCCGGTGCTTCCCAAGTCCCAACGAATCATTGTATGTAAGTCGAATCGTACATTTGTAAGGAATACCCTGTCGAATGTAGTAAGATACTTAAATCAAAAGTCCCGGTTCTTTTGTGAACAAGTGATGCTACTGTTCAAATAACACTATGAAAAATGTCATGATGAAACAAAAAACCGTACCTATATAAAATCAATCATTAGATCGGCCAGTTAATACCCTACAGAAGCCTACAAAAAAAGACAAATATTGAGAATTTGAGATCCTTGGAACTATGTACATCAAATTGAAATTCAAATCATTTATTTCAATTACCGCCATTTACATTATTGAATTGTCAAGGGTCGGCTAGCCAAAGAAATGAAGCTATTTCCACGATCCCAAGCGTACCTAGTTCACTACAGAAAAGAACGTGCAAGAAACTCTACGGACACTCATTTTAAATATGTACATTGTTACAATGTTGTGGTTATGTACATAGTTCTTGTTGAAATTATTCATATATATATTTGGGACTGGCGGCGCGCGGCGTAGAAAGACGTGTTTGATAAAAGCGTCCGGAGTTCTCACATCTGCACCGATTATTTTTGAATTCCATTTTTGTTTTCAGTTCGCAATCCCACTGATCCCGCGTTTACGGGATTGCATTCCCAATTTGCAATGCTGCATTTTTCGATACTAAAACCTATACGGCGTTTGCCGATAACCTAGAATCATGAAATTTCTCAAGAGGCAAGGTCTCCTAATGTTAAGGTACCCTTCGTATGCAAGAAGTACCTACAACTTGCATTTGACCTGTTTTTTTTCACAAGTTGAATTACGATACAGAATTTGACAGTGTTGTGCTCTCTCTCTCTCCAAGCAAGATACTACGCTTCTTACTGAGTTAAGAATATACCTCCTACTTACTTAGAATGAATAATTTAAGTACTGTAGACTTTAACAATACATGTAGCATGTAAATAAGTAAAAAACAATTTATAGTACCTATACTTTGTAATTGCATGTTGTTTGCAAGTAAATAATAGACTTCATGGTTTATTAACACAATATATCGCAACAAACTAACATTTTAATATGTCATAGGTACCTATACGAGCTATAAAATACAGAGCGTTCATGCCTATCGCGGAGCGTCAGGTTTAGGTAAATAGTTCGCAAATTTCACTCACACAGAAGCGTGGGTAACTGTGTGCGTAGACTAGCCGCGTGCGCTCTCTTTGTACTTCGACTAACCAACTTTGATCCGTTAGCTTTAGAGCAATAATAATGTATTCTTATAGAAAAATTAAACTGGAAGTTAAATACAAATTATTGTTATTCTTATGATTTGTAGATTTATGATTAATAAATAATTATATTTGAAATATTATTTTGCCTTTATACCTTTTCATATCTGAAATCCTCTACAGACGAAATCTAGTTATTTTGGAGAAAAATAATATTAATAATTGTACCTACTTAAGTGTTGGTAATTAGTTCTAGTGGATTGTTGATAGCTTTTTTCACTTTATGGTTAGGATGAGTAGGTGGGTAATTAAATAAAGATTTATCATGTTATATTTAGTACCTAAATCATTTATGATAAAAAAAGCTGTATAAATCATAAAATAGTTTCCCTCAATTGCATTGATCGGCTATTTCTGGGATCAATTATTTCGGGAAGAACGCATACATAATAAAATTTTGTTAAACGAGGAATCATTTTTTCTTTACAAAATTGAAATTCTTTACAAAACTTTGTAAATTTTTACAACTTTTATTGGAAATTCAGGACTAGTGTACACCGCAAAAAGACACACATTTTTGTTTGAAATATTTAATTGGCCCTGAACTTGGTAATACCAGTCATGTTTAACATTGAAAATTACGTTATCGCCATGAAATAAAAATAATATCCATATAAAATAGATTTAACGAGTAGTGCTGAATTCAAATTTGGGCGTTGTTTACAAATTTTGGCAAAATTGGAAGCAGTTAAAATACTTCTTCTCAGCTCGAGTCACAAGGCACTCACAGCCTGAAGAACTGTATCCCTTTCAATGAAATGCCGTTTTAAGGTCAGTGTTTTTAAATTTTCAAGGAAAACTACATGTGCCTGCTTGAAATTGTCTGGGTTCATGACAGGCGTTTGACATGAATTTGCGTAATTGACTTTGTTCACGAGCCCTGTGCTAAAGTTTATTTTTCGGCGAGGTATTTTGCGTTTCAGATTTTGATTTATAGAAAAAAGAAAGAAAGAAAGAAAACGAGTTTATTTGGCACAATCGAGACCCACAAAATACACACCATAAAAACGGTTTTACTCTAAATGTTTCAGGGATTGACCTGGACTTTTCTGGTAGGCACATTTATAAAGGGTAGTTTGAGGTTTATCTGTGTTTAATTAAACTAACCAAGCGGCATGACAACAGACGGAATATGAATCTTTTAGGGAATTATGCGTTTCCCACCTACAGTCTTTGCTACTATGGTGTTGAATTGCTCTGCACGGTTTTTGGTAAAATCGTGGGGCAGAGAATGAGATCATAAGCCAGCTGCCAGATATTGCGTTGCAGTTTTAACATCAATGTTTTGGCTTCGAGAGTTTGGTTTGTTTCTTTTTTCTCTCTTTGGTGCTGAAGATGTGTTTGGCGCTGTTCAGAATATCTCTCAGTATTTTTATATTCTTTTCTGATTCGGTTAAAGTTTGTGTTTGCCAGTACCGTACCGAAAATCTTACTGCTGTTCTCAGCCGAATCAATAGTTCAGAAGTCAACAATTTACGCTCCGACAGAGGGATAGATGTATAAGTTTTAAGCAATATTTTTTTTCCGTTGCAATTGCGGAGGAGATGGTTGGTACATTAAATTTTTTGAATTAGAACGCCGGGATATGCTGTCATCACCATCAGTAATCAATGTATTATATTTAATTTCCGAGTTTCTACGGAGGACTTGAATCCTTTTTATTTGCAGGCTGTTGTTCCTTTTTATTTGCGCGGGCACAAATTCCAGAATACTTATTCCGGACACCAATGTAGAGAACTTTTCCTGTGTGATGTCCTATAATAGCTGCAACACACGGACAATGCATTATACTGGTTTTTATATGAGCGTTTGCTCCATCAACTGTCTGCTTCCACTGGTATCATCGGAATGTCACGAGTGTCACCTTGTAATCGAGCAGCAGCTGTTTCCTCCTGAGCTGATGCAAACATACTTTGTTCAGCGGAATTTTTCCACATTTCAGCAACTTTATCATGAAATTTACTATAAGTGAATAATGACATAACAGTAAGTCCATCGATGTAACAACTTCATTCAAATTTGTTAGGCCAATTCCTGAAATTATGGCTCCTGACACGGCGCCTTCATTGACATTTACCTAGTTTATTTTTTGTGTTCATCGTGACTACTCAGTTCGAATTTAGAATTGCACATATTACATTGAAAGAATTGTATTTTTTTAAATAAATAATAATAGTGGAAAATTATACCTAAAGATCGCATTCATTTGTCACATTTATTATTTCTGATTGCGATTCCAGTATTTCCAATTCATTATCAACTCTTGTGGTAGCTGTGATTCTTCGGTATCATTCTCTTGTGACATACCCGCATTGACTTGCAGTTTTTGTATGGTTTAGAAAGAATAATAGAATAAGAAGAAATAATTAATTTCAAAAAAATAGTTTCAGTACAGCGCAACTTGTTTCGTATAATAGTTAGTGTCGTGAAATCTACAGTATCACCGAATTAATGGCCCCGTCAGCATCAAAGCTTTATTTTGCAATCTCCAGTAATATTATAAAGAGGAAACATTTGTATGTTTGTAACAAATATATATTTTTTATTAATGTCCTAATATTGAAGAATGTGACCTTCTATTTTCTATCGGTTATTAAAATCCCCGCGTAAGAAAAATGCGAATTGGCTATAACCAGCTACGACATTAAAAGTGGTTCCTCGGTAACGTACTTTTAGCTTCATTAGCCTTGGCCAAATTTCCGTAACTTTTCCTTTTTGCCCCGTATAGCGCCTATTGCTACCCACAATTATTGGAAAAAAATGAAATCATACATAAAAAGAGTTATCTTCTTTCATGATTTGAACTCCATTACTTTAAAATATGTAATCATCAAAGTTTTGTTTCGTTAAAAAAATAAATAAACAAAAAGTATCAATTCATCCTAGTCGCTCTAAAAACTCGACAAACTATAATACAATTTTACGCAGCACGCGGCAACGGGAGCGACACACGTCCAACCTCTGAAAGGCCTCGGCCGGCACTGAGCGCTGGTGCGATTCCGCGTCGATTATATAGTAGTACTAAATAATTTATAGTAAAATTAATATAGAAGTTATTTAAAAAAAAAATGTACCATGTTTTAGAACGTAAATGTCTTCATTTAATAGGTCTAAAAAACAACAAAAATACCTTTGATTTCATCCTAAAATAACACGTTTAAAAACTCGAAAAGTGGCTAAAAATGACACTTTTGAGTATACTTTTCTTGTATAAAAACTTACAATAATTAGGTTTTTTTTTCAGCCAAGCACTAGTAAATGTTATTGTTTTTTTAATAGTAATATTTCTATAAGTTTGTCGTTTATGGTTTTACTATTATCTAGCATTTGCGTAGACCATCGACCGCTAGTTTTAAAAAGTGATTGAGTAAAAACTGTTCTAATGAGAAAACTTTACGATAATTTGAAAATATTTTTCAGCCAAGCCCTAGATTATGAAATCCTCAATAATTTGACGTCAATATCTTATCTACGAATTAAATAGATTATCGTTTTATTGTCCGTCGGAAATCGTCAATTTTGACTCCAGCGTAGTTTTTACGGATGAACGCTCTTAATGTAACACGTCACGGAGGAATGAAACTATTTAGATAGTTTGCAGACGAGAACAACAAAGAACTTTAACACCTCGTGTAGTTGATTGACACTTAAAATAATAGACATAGATTCCAAAATTGAGCATCACATAAATCTTGTTGCGCAGACTTTCGCCCGCGACCTTTGGAGAACAAGGCATGTGCCGAGGTTTCGTGGGTCACACCGCAACAATGTTTATCTAATAACTTAGGTACGGTATGAGTTTATGACAGTTCATTCGAACTTCACGGGCAACAAGCAAGGCTAGAAATATCGACATCTTTGTGGTTACTGGTTACCAACTTGCCACCTTAATTTATGAGCCAGTGAAGCAGCATTAATTGATTCAAGTATCGATCAATCGAATGCAGTATCTTGCATTGCAATTAAAAGATAATTACTAGCATTCCACAACGTTTACCTTCATCCAAATTCACGGTGGCATATATTTCTGACGCTGTATCTCCGCTGTCAGGCCTCCCAACTGGATGTGGTATTTCTGGCAAACTCCGTTGACTGTTCTGGGTTGATGCCCTGTTAATGAAACGTTAAATAAGTTAAGGATACAATATGTATTATGAGATGCTTTGCTCGGAGGTAGGAAGGACTTTTCCTTTACTATAGAAATATGGTTTACTAAAGCCAATTAGTAGCGCCGTCACGCGGAAAAAGACAGAGATGATTTAAAAGGAATACTTATACCTAGGTAGAATTATTTCCAATAAACAACTAATAGATCACAGCTTTTAGTCTTTTTCCAGAGAAGTAGGTAATCAAAACAAGACAGATTGAGCAGACTTTACATATGATTGACTAGCAAAGCTGAATTGAATGTAAGTAGGTACGCCCAAAACAATTTCGCAGAGTTAGAATTTGCGAAGCCGAAGGTCTATCACACGAAATTCAGCTATCTTTGCCTGGAATTAAATTCATATGTGAGAGAACAGTGCAGTGTTGGACAGAAGAGTTAGGAGTGTATTATATTAACATTCAGTTATCGCATGCTTACTATCGTTACATCCGCAAAGGGCCGGGAACATGTCGTAAAAGCATTTATTAACCAGACAGTTCCGTACCTAGCCAAAACAAAACTTCGCGTGCATCACGCAAGACCGCGAGATCCAAGAGTCAACTTATTAAGGCCACAATGTCGCTATACAAACCTACTCAGTAGCTCGGTATAACATTTCGGAAGATCGTAAAGTTCTAAGTCAATGGCACAAAATCAAAAATATTTGATCGATTTTAGCGTTGCGGATCGCTGCTTTTATGTAAATATATGCCTTTTTGCAATAATTAATTAGAAGTAGGTACCTTAATTAAATAGAACATGAAAATTATATCACTTGCATGTGCATACTTGTCATGAATTTATATTTAGAAATCGATACTGTATATAAATTAATTAAATAAGGATGTGAGCACCATTAACGAGCACATCCAGGAAAATGTGGAAATCAATGTTGGCTAATGTACCCAACCGTCTAGGTATATGTAGCATTCGTACATATCGATCAGTTCAGGGCTAGTGACGAATGAACAGATTCCGTAATTCCTATGAAACCGGGATTTCGTCACCTCAGAACATAAACACGTATTTAAATGATACGTTGATTGATACGATAATCTTTGCTCTAATAAAAGATTAGGAGTGATAGGATTCGGAATCAACATTTAGTATAGGTAATTAAAAATATGAGAATCAAGAACCTAGGGGTTTTGCTGGCTTTGAAGTTGCTGTATTCTTTCGAGATTTTATAGAGTAACGGACTCGCCGTATATTGCAAGCCATGTCAATGGAAAAAATGAAGTACTATGAGAACAACCTAAATCTATCAGTCCACTTATAAAAGTAGAAAAAGATAGGTTTAGGAAACGTTTGGTTAAATCCGCCTATACACCAACCCCAATCGGTAGGACTAATTGTCACCGAACAAAGTGTCCTATTCAGCTAGTTCGGTGACCAGCAGGTTCTGAGGAATTTTGAATGCACAAGGTATTAAGGTTGTACCGCGTTGTAACTTTGTCGAGCTCTTTAAGCGATTGCGATGGCTGAGTTTATCAAATAACTTTTCTTTTTACCCACGACGGAACGGAGACAATGTATGCGTTTGGGGTGAGAGGAAGTTTGTTTGTGCAAACCAATGTTGCCATTTATCTCCAGTACTTCTAGTCCGATTTTCATGCGGTTTTCAGTGATAGATTCGGATTTGATTGGTGCATGTTCTTAGAAAGATGTTACGGTGACAACTCAAGAGGGGACGCTGCAGTCAAAGATATTTGGGTAAACCAATGTTGCCATTTATCTTCAAAACTACTATTCTAATTTTGTTGCAGTTTTCAGTGATGGGTTAAGGATTTTAATTGTTTCAGAATGTTCGAATGTTTTAAGGGCTACTTGCGATTGATATTGCGTGAAGCAGAACTACCGATCGTGTGTCGTATGCCGATGTCAGTTTAGTGCGAGAGCCGTAACGAATAGTGTTTTTCGTCATCTCCTGTCTTTCCTTTCTATTTATTCGGCTGCACTCTGACGTGCCAGAATATACCTAATTGACCAAATCTATTCGCATCTAGACGTGGCCCAGACAAGATCAACTCTAAAAGCTAGAGTTTTATTGCAGTAAACTTCTTGTACCTACCTAGATCATTTTTTATCATAAAAACAACGATCGCGAATTATGAGTCATCTAAATCGTTCGCGTGACTCATTTTTCGTAACTTTCCAATTTGTGCAGATAGTAGAAGTATTTTTCTTATTTCATAGCAAAATAAATGGTGTTATATCACAGCAGAAACATTATATGAACGAAAACCAGAGAGCACACAACCTATTCAATTAAGGTAGGTGCTGAATCAGAAAATGACTAACAACTTCTAACAAGAAACATTAACTGTTGATTAAATGATACATGCAATTAGACTATTTTATCATTCATGCATTCTGGTTTTTATATGGTAAGTTAGCAATTATAAATAGGTATGTAAGTGCTTAGCAAAATGAGTTAACAGTAAATTCTAAGACGACGAAATATTGAATTTAAATAATAATGGCAATGTTGTAAGAATAAATAAACAAATAATTAGAAGCAGTAAACAACAGCCATGTAAGGTATTAAACAATAGTTTTTATTGTATGTTTTATATTATGGCTATGTAACATATATATATTGGGTAGCATTTTTTTCTATTTATTTTGTTATAGCTACATAAACATAGTAATTACTACAGATTCTATAAAGTCCAAATAAATCATAGCACAAAACACAATACATATAATGCTAGCATCAACAAACAAGGAGGGTTTTGTCAGATTTATTCAGTCTGAAAATGGAATCTAATATTAAATAACATAGAAATGAATGAAAACTGATTGAATTATTTAAGGGTTTGGTTAGGGCAGCCCAGATGTTTGTTAGAATAGTTAATAATAATAACCCCAATCAATATAACTAATTTAAAGGTTTATTTATAAATATATACCACAAGTGCTACATTACAACAATAATAATTAGTTAAAAACTCATAAGAAGTTATCTGTTAAATCGTTTAGTTTCTAGACCATTATGTTAGCCCTTGAGTTAGGTATGTCTAGTCTAGGTCATGCTAGATCTATAACAAACCGCTTGATAGAGGCCGGAGTGGTAGGCGTTGGGGACGGAGCCTCCTCATCAAACCGTATTTTGACCACACCGGCCGTACCAACCAACTCACTTCTGTTAAATATAAAAATAAGTTTTATTTATAAGTACATCTATAACATTTCTTTACTAATGTAGTCACACTTCTACAATTTGTTTTATATCAAAAGCTATTAGCATTCCATCACAATATTTATCTGTTGCACTAATATATGAACAAACTAATATCTGTAGTTTCGTAAGCAACACTTTACAATGTAGGTAATATGAAATTTTAAATAATCTAAAAATACAATTTTACACTGACAACCAATGTTTACAACTTGCCAATCATTTTTTATCATCGAGAGAAAAAAAAAATAGATCTACTTGTCAACACATTGATTGTTTACTTATAAGTTAAGTAGCAGTTAGTCCTTCAATTCATGGGACTGACAAAAATTATTACATTTTGTTGATTAACTACAGTACAGGAACATGCTATAAATTAATGATGGAAGTAGTCTTTCAATTACTAAGTGAGTTCACTAGGTTTTTTTCTTCTGTGTAATAAAGATAAATAAGTATTAATGTAAAATTAAAGCAATATAAATAAGTTTTTTCAAAGTTTACAAGACTAGTATTTGATTCTAATAAGACTACTGTCCGAGTCCCTAATTTATATCAATTACTTAGGTGAAAGTTTATTCAGCTATCTCAGAGCCATACATCTTAGTATTCTACTCAGTTTTTGAATGCTTTAAAAAAATGTATGGTATAGTTTTAAGTAAATAAACGAACAAACTTACTTCTGGTTGGAGTTCTTGCAGCCACAGACACATACTGAAAGTGCAGTAACGAGAGTAACTAGCACCCCCACACTTAGAGCTATCTCTATTAGAGTATACATAACAAGAGTTTCTCAATCAATGCCTATCCGACCTGGCGATATTCTAAGGAAATATTCCATCACAGATATAACATTAAGTCACTCCTTTAAACAGAAACACTATATGTACACAACTCTCTTCCATTTGAATAAAAAGTGTTGAAATGTAGGGCACTTGACTACGCGACCACATAGACTGAGTTAAGTGTTAAACGGAAACCACTCAGTTGCAACTCCGTTAACCAAAGAAACGTGCAATTGATTACGTTGGCCAATAATCTTTAACTTAGATTATTTCGATATAATTTAAAAATAGTAGAAGCGAAAGCAAAGCACGTCCATCGACACAGATGCAAAATTACAATGATAGTGATGCGATGTTTATGTCGATTTTATGTGGTTGTCAATATCGATACATCAAAAGCCTTTGACCGGAGATGAGGGGTAAAAAGTGTTGAAGTATCAAGGGGTTGGGTCCCCGATTTATAATAAGTGAGATTATAAATGATAACGTTACTACTCTCATTAGAAGGTAATACGAAGTTTTTGAGATTTAAGAAAATAAGTTACTTAGCTCAAATCACATCATAACACATAAAAAGATAAAACGAAACGTTAAAATTTGCGTTATATTATTAGTGTTGTAAAATATCATGTAAAATTGATAAATCGGAACATAAAAAAGAAAAAAATAAATGGCATTTGTATCATGTGTAACTATCATTATCAATTACTAGCTGCTGCCCGCGACTTCGTCCCCGTGGAATCCCCGATTTTAAAACATTCTTTATCGCTGCTCCGCTCCTATTGGCTTAAGCGTGATGATATATAGCCTAAAGCCTTCCTCGATAAATGGTCTATTCAATCCAAAAAGAATTTCAATTCAAACCAGTAGTTCCTGAGATTAGCGCGTTCAAACAAACAAACAAACAAACGCTTCAGCTTTATAATATTAGTATAGATTATAGATCATTGCGTTTCTCCTCGAGTTGTGTGAACTCAATGAAAACATCATTGAGTTTCGTGGTATTGTTGTGGTTGGCTCGACAATTGTCAGTGATTTTCGAATAAAGGTAAAATTTAGTGCTGTCTGAACATTGGAATGTGAACTTGGCCAAGTGTTGCGTTGTCTTCATTATATCGACATAAGTTTGACATTACTGAATAGCATCTCTATGTTCCATAGGCAAAAGACGTTTAATCAATCCAAAATGTCACTAATGTTGCTAGTTCATGTTATTCAATCATCTAACGGCTTTGGACTCCTGAGTATAGAAATATTTGTAGCAGGAGGTATACTCCTTGTAGCACTTAGAGTCTCTAAGTGCTTAGAGTATAGAAATTGTGAAGATTGTATCTACATAATGCAATCTTCTTGTAGTCTATTAGAAGAGTCTATGGTACGGATACCTAGCAATGTGAAATAAAATGATTAGTTGGTTGTCAGTTTGTGTGAATCTATTAGTCAAGTATTTATTATGAACATATACCATTAATAAAACTTAACATGGTAGCAGAGCGTGGTTCCTAGTGTGAAAAAGAAAATCACGAAGTGTAGTAGGTATATGTAGTAAATACAAAATTATTTACCTACCCAGAAAAAAATTGCAAGATGTCAAACAGAATAGAAAGTTTGAATAAAGAAAATTATGACACATGGGCAATACAAGCTAAAGCTGTTCTGGTAAAGGGGAAACTATGGAAATATGCACAGCAACCAATAGATTTAAAAACTGCAAGTGAGTCGGATATCGAAGGAAACTTGCTGGCCATTAGCGAGTTAATTCTCCTAATATCGCCATCAGAACTAAAACAAATAAAAAGCTGCAAAACTGCTTATGAAGTTTGGAAAAAGCTAAACGAAACTCACGCTAGCAAATGTCCTGCAAGGAAAGCAACGCTACTCAAGCAACTGATTCTGACAAAATATGAGAAGGGAAATGACATCAGGGATCATCTTAACAACTTTATGGACGTAGTAGACAAATTAGAAGAAATGAATGTTACAGTTCATGAAGATTTGTTAACTATTATGATGCTGTACAGTCTTTCCTCAGAATTTGAAACTTTTAGAGTTGCAATTGAAACCCGAGATAACCTTCCTAAACCGGATGAATTAAAAATAAAAATCATAGAGGAGTTTCAAGCGCGGAAAAATACGCAAGAACCTCAACCGAGTACAAGTGAACAGGAAGCGTTTTATGCAAAAACAAATTTATACTGCAAAATATGCAAGAAAAAGGGACATATGACCAAAAACTGCTGGAAAAATTACAAAAACAGGAACCAGTCTAATCCCAACAATAAAGGGAATAATGGCAAACAGAATGAATTCAATAGTTTCGCGTTATTAGCCAATGATGAAGAATTCCAAAAACTATGGATATTGGACAGTGGATGCACATCCCATATGTGCCATGACAAAGCCTGTTTTAGTGAAATGGAACAAACTCAAACAAATAAAACACTAAAATTAGCTTCAAAAGATCATAGCACAAATATACTGGGAAAAGGAAGAGTTGATCTCAGATTAAACAAGAAAGAATTAAATCTTTACAATACACTGTTCGTTCCTGACCTTTGTACAAATCTTCTATCAATTGGGAAAATAACTGATGCTGGGAATACAGTACTCTTCAAAAAAGATGGAGCTATAGTAAAAAATCCAAAATATGGCATTGTAATAAAAGCTAAAAGGACTGAAGATGGCCTCTATGCGATTTTTCCAAAAACTGTTAACAATGAAAAGGTAAACTTTGTTAAAAATAATAATATTTCTGAATGGCATTCAAAGCTGGGACATATGAACTATAAAGACATGAAGCTAGCATTAAAAAATGAAAGTCTGATTGGACTTGATTTTAAATTAGATGACCAACCGGAAGAATGTGAAGTATGTATCAAAGCCAAAATGAAAGCTACGATTGGCAAACCGAGAACTGAACATCGCACTTCTGAACCACTTCAGATTGTGCATAGTGACGTGTGTGGCCCGATATCAAAAGCATCTTGTGCCGGAAACAAATATTTTGTCACTTTTATTGATGACTTCACTAGATACAGCCGGGTATATTGTATTAAGTCTAAAAATGTAGTACTAGAAATGTTCAAAGTGTATAAAGCTGAAGTAGAGAATTTCACAGAAAAGAAAATTAAATGCCTACAATCCGACAATGGAACGGAATATTGTAACAATGACTTCAACAATTTTTTAAAAGAAAATGGCATATCCAGAAGATTATCTGCACCTTATACACCGCATCAAAACGGAATTGCAGAAAGAAAAAACAGAACTTTACTGGAAAAAGCAAGGAGCCTAATGATCGAGTCTAACGCACCGATATATCTGTGGGGCGAAGCCATCTACACTGCAAACTATCTGTCAAACAGAAGTCCAAATAACAGCCTTGGAAACGCAACACCATTTGAAAAATGGGTGGGCAGAAAACCATGTGTTGGACACCTTAATAGATTTGGAGCAAAGTCATTCGTTTTCTTAAAAGGAAGACAACACTTAAATAAGTTTGATGCTAAAGCAATACCTGGAGTCTTCATTGGATACTCTGAAATATCCAAAGCTTTCCGGATTTGGATACCGTCAACGCAAAAAGTAATGGTAACCAAAGATGTAAATATAATGCAGAAATTTTACTACGACATAAAGGAACGAGAGAATCTTAATAAAGATTACCAAGATGAAATAACAAAAGAAAAGAAATATATCGAGATTGATTTTCTAGAACAAGATAGAAATAGAGAAATACCAGAAAGCCAAGAAGGAGAAGAAGACATTTGGGTTCAAGCAGAAATGCAAACAGGAAGTAATAATAATTCAATTTCTGAAGAAAATGAAATTGATTCTGCAGAAGAAGAACTTCCAGTGCCACCTCAGAGTGAAGTCACCGAAGAACGAACAAAAACCAGAGCTTTGCGTGATCATTCACTAGTACGCAAGCCCGTACGTTTTGATGATTTTGTTATGAATGCTATGGCAGAGTTAGAAGATAATACTGAGCCCAAAACATATAATGAAGCTATGTCATCGGACATTAAGGAAAAATGGGAAGAAGCTATGCAAAGCGAGGTAAATTCACTTCAGAAAAATAAAACCTGGGAACTGGTCTCATTACCAAAAGGTAGAAAAGCTTTACCAAGCAAATGGATATTTAAAATAAAGAGAAACCCTGATGGAAACATAGAACGTTATAAAGCAAGACTAGTCATCAAAGGTTTCTCTCAACGCGAAGGCATTGACTATGACAAAACCTTTAGTCCAGTTGCACGACTTGCAACCATCAGAGCAATTTTGGGTATTGCAGCTAACGAAAATCTAAATTTACAACAATTCGACGTCACAACTGCATTCCTCAACGGTACGGTGGATGAAGAAATTTATATGGCACCACCGAAAGGACTTGATGTACCTAAAGGAAAAGTATGTCGACTTTTGAGAAGCCTCTACGGTCTGAAACAGGCACCAAGATGCTGGAATGAATGCATACATAAGTTTCTGATAGAAGCCAAATTTCAGAGAAGTGAGGCGGACCCTTGCTTGTATGTAAGAATCAAGGGAAAGTCAAAAGTGATTGTAGGTCTTTATGTCGATGATGGCTTGGTAGCTAGTACTGACAGCGCTGGTCAAGAGTTTTTAAATGAACTGGAAGGAAACTTCAAAATCACAACGAAGCCAGCGTCTTATTTCCTTGGTATGGAAATAAACAAAAACACAGATGGATCAATAAGCTTAAGACAAACAGCCTACGCTAAAAAGGTCCTAAAACAATTCGGCATGGAAAACTGTAAACCAGTTACATCCCCTGCAATTAAGATGTCAAAAATGGAAGAGAATAATGAAAATGAAGACATGAAATTTCCATATCGAAATTGTGTTGGAGCACTGGCTTACCTGATGGTCGCAACAAGACCCGATATTTGTTATGCAGTGTCAGTTGCATCAAGACATTTGGAAAAACCTAGTAAGGAGGATATTGTGGCTGTAAAGCGAATTCTTCGCTATCTTAAAGGAACTCTAGATAAAGGTTTAACATTTTATCCAGTGAGATCCAAAGCAGATGACTTAATGTGCTACTCAGATGCCGATCATGGAGGAGATCCAGAGACTGGGCACTCTACCACAGGCATGGTGTGCCTTTATTCTGGCACTGCTATTGCATGGAAGAGCCAGAAACAAACGTCAGTTGCCCTGTCAACGACGGAGGCCGAGCTAGTAGCAGCAAGCGAAACCACGCAGGAAATAGTATGGTTAAAGAAGCTTTTGGCAGACCTTTCAAACAAAGCACCTTTAAAAGCCACACTATGTATAGACAATGAGTCTGCTGTGAAACTATCATATAATCCGCCTTATGAATTTCACCGTCGAACAAAGCATATTAGTTTGAGACACTTCTACATTCGAGAATGTGTATCAAGGGGAGAACTAGTTGTTAAGCAAGTTGCAGCAAAAGTGCAACTAGCAGACATGTTTACAAAACCTCTGTACGGACCAAGGTTTAACGAGCTGTGTCGTGGAATTGGTCTTCGAGCAAATTCTTAAAAGAAGTGTGGGTGTGAAGATTGTATCTACATAATGCAATCTTCTTGTAGTCTATTAGAAGAGTCTATGGTACGGATACCTAGCAATGTGAAATAAAATGATTAGTTGGTTGTCAGTTTGTGTGAATCTATTAGTCAAGTATTTATTATGAACATATACCATTAATAAAACTTAACAGAAATATTTGTAGCAGGTCCAGGAGGTATGTGTGATTATGTATAATGAAATGGTAGAGAATTTTGTTGGGGTTTTGGCTCTCTCGTTTTTAGGATTCGTACCCAAAGGGTAAGAACGGGACCCTATTATTAAAACTTCACTTCTGTCCGTCTATCTGTCACCAGGTTGTATCTCACCGCGATAGCTAAACAGTTGAATTATTTACAAATTATGTATTTCTGTTGCCGCTATAACAACAAGTACTAATAACAAAACAAAATATATATTTAAAGGAACCCCCCTCAAGTCCATACAACAAACGCGATGTTTTTGCCACTTGAAATATTCACTAAATACTCAGTCGTATTTTTACTTTTAAAACTGCAAAAACATCTCTGATGCACACTCGATAACGTACTGCGCGACTGTAGCGGTATGTCGTGTAGCTCATGTCAAAATACCCAATGACCGAGTTACACGACCGAAGAAGCGCCATGTGTTCGTTTTGGCGCAACATCTGGTCGGTGTCTGTCAGCCATACCGAAGGTGATTGGATTCGGGAGGTCGAGCGAGCGCGCGATCCACCATATATGGGGGCTATCATAATCAGCCCTTAAGATGTAGCCCATGTAGTCCGTCCGTTACCTAACTGGAAATCCCCAGGGCCAGACGGACTGCTCCGCTTTTGGATAAAATGGTTACAAAAGTCGGTTGCGTCACCCACGGTCGTCGGTAATGAGACTGTATATTCCGCGAAAGTGTGGAGGTCGAGGCTTTTAAATACTAAGACTTTCCACAATCACGAGATATGCAGTCTCGATGCATACCCCCGTTGACAGTTAGGAAATATGGGAATATTTCCTAACTGTACACGGGGGTATGCATCGAGATGTGGTGGCGGTGAACAAGGGACTAACCCCACTCTCCTTGGCAAATGAGAACTGGTGCAAACCTGCGATGAACACTAACGATCGCGGGGAGGTATAGCAGAGTAAGGAACTACACGGACGCGAATTTTTTGTTTGTTTTTGTTTTTATAAAAATATTTAAAATGCAAATGATATGTATTTAATACCAATAAAGGAAATAGTAAAATTAAAATAAAATAAATATTTAAGAGAAATATGTGTACCCACTATTTGTTCACCTACGGAACCCTTCGTGCGCGAGTCCTACTCACATTTGGTCGGTTTTTTATTGTCTGTGATCTAGATCTAGTTCAATGTCCTTCTGTCACTGTCAGTGAGAGCTTGTGATGGTCTATTGCGGTTACAAAGATTTTGAATTCGTTCGAGGTTATTTTTGAGAACACCGCCACTTCAAATAAGATTAATGCTTCTTACAAAGCTCAATACGTAACTATGTCAATTCATCATATGTTCGATTTATTTTAAAGTGTCTAGACGTAAGAAGAGACTGTATTTTTGACTAGAACATTCTGTGCCGGTATGGAAACAAAAAGTGAAATTTTCTCCAAGAGACTGGTTGTTGCAGTATTATGGAACATCGGACTCCAGACGTTTCTCGCTGTTGTGCTAGTGTTTCTAATTCAAGTCGACTTCCTGCACCCAGTGTCATGGGTCACTTCGACTCTTCACGAAATATTTGGTTGGAAGATGGGCATCAACATTATGCTTCTCGGATTAGTATCATTTTTTCAAGCATACGTTTATGGAAGCTACTATATGATGCCGCTGCCTAAATATTTTACGAGGTTCTCAATGTTTTTGAACATGTTTTCAGTACAAAACGCCATGTTCAGCTTACTGTATGCACTCAGTGGTTACTTCACTATGGGATTATATTCATCATTAGCAAAGAGCAATTATAACATTCTGAAGAAAAAGTGTGCTTTTTATGATGGCCAATGTCTTGTTGAACAAAGCCTTTTCCTACAATTTGGTGGCATGTGGATGGGACTCTACTATTTTCTGAATATTCACATCTTTGGAACTACAATGCTCATTTTCCCCCATATTTATCAAGATAAGTTTCAGCAAATTAAACTTGCCATCAATAATATCCTCTCAATGGGATTCAGGAATTCTATAATGCCAGTGGTATATTACTGCACTTTCTATTACTTATGGGGAAATAAACCTAGAAGTGTAGTCTCAGAGGTGTACAGTATATATCTGGAAGATCCACCTTTAGATAATGTTGTTAACTTATTGAGGTCTGGAATTTGGATTGGACTTTGGTTCTACACCAGTTTGTTCTTTGTGTCAGTTTACACGATGAGAACTATTTTCAATATAATACTCACAGAACCAATGAAGTTCCCTATTGAGTCTTCGGGAAGTTTAGTACTCCACAATGCTTTGGCTTTGAGAACACAATTTAATGGATACTTAGGAGCCCAAGATCTTAGAATTATGTCAATGACTGACACTGGAAGAAGGCAGCAGATATTCACTCTTTCTCAACCTGGAGGTCATCCAAGAAATTGGAACAATTTGTTGGAACAGTGTATAAATATTATTAATGACTTCAGCAAAGAATTAGATGTTATTAATGGAGATGGAAAAACAAATGAAACAGATGATGGTGCACTCAGAAATGGAAAGGCATCAACGAGCAATGGTTTTACTGTTTCTGGTAATTTAAGAAACATGGCCCAGTCTCCTAAACTGAAAGGGCTGAAGGATCACAACAAGAGTAAAGTAGAAGACACATTTGCTAATGCCGTTAAAGAAGAATTTAATGTTTTCCTTCAGAAGCTGTGTCAAAAACCTGGCATTAGTTATCTTTTTGGAGAACTGACTGATACAAAATTAAAGTATGTGCTGATGCAAGCTCAGCCAGTGATGTGGACTTGTGAAGGTTTAGCTGGTATTACAGCAGCCTCCTTGAATGAAGATAAATATGGAGTGGTCCAGAATGACTTGCCAATCGTTATATCTACATTGATTAATCTCAAACAGAACTTAGATAAGTTGACAAAACCAGGCCTGGTGCCTAGAAAACATATTTTAAATGATGTTATTGCCATCAAAATGAAGACTGCTTTACTCTCGTCAGTTAAAAGAAGTATTTATAAGATTGCCATCACATTCTCAAAGTACATTCATGAAATACCTCTAGATCCAGATGTTCAAGTTGCGTTACAACCATTTTTGTTGTGTAAAGAAGCATGATTTGTGAATTTGTGATTATAATTTTTTTTAATATTTTTTTTTCATTTCATTACAACTGGAAATAAAAACAAAATTTTATTTAAACAAAATTTCTATTAATATTCTCTAAAAATGTAACATATAAACTAAACTCTGTTTAATATTTCAACTATCATGTTCTATGATTAATAGATTATAAGTATAATTATATATATTTACTACTTTTTATTCAGTGACATATGATGCAAAAGGTCTATAAGAAAGAGTGTTTATATTTTATTTGGGTTAACATTTTATACTGTAAAGGTTTTAAAGGAAAATGATGTGAAAAAGAGGACATTTTACATATTATGTTCTTTGTTGATGACTGAAAATGCTAGTGTCTGAAAACTGACTACAATATAAACTTATAAGTTGCATGGAATTACAGCCATTTAAAAATATCACTATTATAATAGGTATAAAACACACTGCTGAGACTCGTGTTTTTTCTTCATTCTTCACTCGCCATTTCCAAATGGAGATTGCTTGCCAACATTCACCATCACTGCTATCCAAGGTTAATTAAGTAGTTGCATAGAGATCATTCAAAGGAGGGTATCTTCATCACGCAAGTCGCTGCTTAGCAACAGAGAGCGCTGGCTAGCGGCACCGAGTAAGGCAGTCCGTTCTGCAGACGATGTCCCTGACTCGCAGCTCAAAGAAGCTAGGCAGGAAACAAATTTTGCATTAGTATAAATTTCCTATAAAATGAGAAAAGATGATCAAACACAAAAAAGCAGCAACATTGGAAAGAAGGATCATTATGCGATGTAGTTAACAATTTCATTCAACTAAGAAATGAAATTATGTATTATAAACATTCAGAAATATGTACCTATTTGAGAATTTTACAAATATTCCTGAATACATTTTGTACTGCTTGGGGAAACCCCTATGTTTTGGGTGTTTCCAAAACTGTCAAACAACATCGTAAAACGTCCTGGAAATATGAAAGCGAAGTAGGAACCATAACTCACGACGAAGGAGACTGCTCGGCAGGCGACAGGCGGAAAGAGAGAAGACGAGAGTGCGGGGGTTGCGTATAAGTAGAGCGGTACATACGAAGGGTTGTTTACCGTCGGGGCTGGCGTGCGGCGTGGCGCTGCTGCTGCGCGCGCCCAGCTCGGGCGACGCCAGCGCCGCGCGCGCCGACCCGCCCGGGGACTCCGTCATGGACGCCTGCAGGCTGTAGCTCTCCCTGTAACACACCATTGCTGGACATTGCGCCCTGCTACTCCGAAACTAAAATTCTTTACTACTAAACAGTGTCTAATTTCTGAAGGATTTTACCATGATTCTCACAATGTATAAATGTCTAATCAGTTTATGTCGTTCTGATTGAAATACATAAATCATCCTAGGGTAGCTACGAAGCTTTAGTTAACAGGTCGGCAATTTGGGGATTAAAATATAGATTTTGCTGATGTGAATGCAATGGGCGATATTACGCCATGTCAGGAGTTTAAACACTAAGCTGCAACACAATAATTATATTTCCAGTTCTATAGTACCAAATATCGGTTTAGATGAAGTCTGCATATCCTGCATAGCAGCTGCACAAAGCACTGAACAAGTGAAATTAATGAATGATTTTATAATAGATACATAAGACTTACAATATTCTGAATTTCGTGCACACATGACACAACAAGATGGGTAACGTTCATGCGGCACATACAGACCGTTACAGTTTTTTCTTACCTCTGACAACTACCTACTATCATTACGGTAACAAAAATAAAGATCACTATAATTTTGATATTCACGCAAAATCAGAGGTAAAATAACTGTAAACGGATTGTAAATAAAACCCGTTTCGAAAGGTGTTCGCACATCGAGACGGCATGCTGACCACACTTAGTATTGGTCGTCTATTTACTGAAGGTTGGGTAATGCTAGCCTGTATCCGGACGTGGACGACGTCTGGGAGATTTCACTGTCGTAGGACGTGTCGGTGTTGATGTAGGAGGGCTGCAGGAAGGGCGGCTGCGACCAGGCGCGGCGCAGCGGCGTGCACTCCGGCCCGGGGGAGGAACCGTCGTCCGACTCCAGGCGGACGTGGCTCACCTGGTTCACAAACATTTACAAGGCTCATAAAAATCACAACACAATCAGTTTAATCGCATTACAAGTTTTTGAAGTGAAAAACTTCTTTAGCTGCGTTGGGCACTTCTTGCTAGTGGAAAATGTTATGGGCTTGCGTCACCGACATGTTCATGACTCATGCGTATAAGTGAAATTGAATGGGTTTAGTGAAAAATTCAATTATTGATTAATTCAGACATTATGGAATTTCAAATTTTTATACTAAAAGTTCTAAGTTTGCACTTTTATCTATATAACTGCCTGTTTTGTGATTGATAAATGTATGCTGAATTCTCAGCTTCTTACAAAAACAAAAATCAATCCAAAAATTATGTTCACTTAACGGGATCCAGAGAACACGTGATAGGGCGATCTTTTATTAAGTAAATATGATGCTGACGTTGCATTTTGTATATTTGGACAGTCACGTTGTTATTTAGTCGTTTATATTAAATTAACCGTTTACGTTTTCACGGCGTTTCATACCAACTTTCAAGTTCATTGTGTATTATTTTATAAAATTCATGTAGATAGTAATCGTTTTTTTGTTTGAAAGGGTTTTCCATTTAATTTTATACTGTATTACATACTTATTTTGAATACCTACTCAAGTAAAGCGAATATTTCGTCAGAAGGGTGAAGATATAAATCTTACATCAGGCTTGGTATGCCTGCTGCGGCGGAACTTGAAGGTCTTCTTGGAGGGCCCGTGCGCGCGCTGCAGGCGCGGGCGCTCTGCGTCGGGCTCGCCGGCGCGTGCGCCCGCCAGCAGCTCGCCGGCCGCGCTCTCGCCGCACGACACCTCGCCCGGGGACATCGGGGATAGAGGACTCATTGACGTTTCTCCTGTGTTTTAAGCAAGGACGTGTGTCGGAAAACGTAGCAAATATACCAGCCGTCGCGCGTCGATTCTAGAAAGAACTTGATGACCAAATGATGTCAGGGATTGAAAGCTCGCTTTGAGCTTACTTAATTTATCAAAGGTGAGATAGTTTCAGAATAGCACTACAGGCCCTTAGTACTCGTCACAGATTCCGGTGAGAGCAACCCAGGCTGATTATCCATACAGACGAATACGCGCGTCTTCTTTATTTTGATAAACATATGCGCAGTAAATTATAACAGCCGCACGGGTCGATCTTCGAGGTTAAGCAACGCTTACCGAGGTTGGTCTATGGATGGGTGACCATCTTAACATAACGAGACTCCTCCGTGCCTCGGAAAGCACGCTAAGCCGTTGGTCCCGGCTGTTACTTGAAGATTTTTTGGCTGTCGTAACGGACAGCCAAAAAATCTGACACCAGTCTTGCCAAGAAGTACCGTGTTACCCAGTCAATGAGTTGTGGAGGTCTGGTAGTCAGCCACTCTACATAAAATACGAGTATTCAGCTGAATCCGGTTTGACTGGGAGCCGACCCCAATATTGTTGAGAAAAGGCTAGGCTGATGATGAGTACTCACTTTTATGTAGTACAGTCTCATCTCAAAGTCTTACTACAAAGGATGTACTTGCGCGACTTCTTTATTTTAATAGACATATGCGCAGTAAATTATAACAGCCGCACGGGTCGATCTTCGAGGTTAAGCAACGCTTACCGAGGTTGGTCTGTGGATGGGTGAACATCTTAACATAACGAGACTTCTCCGTGTCTCGGAAAGCACGTTAAGCCGTTGGTCCCGGCTGTCATTTGGAGATCGTTGGCAGTCGTTACGGATTGTCAGAAGTTAGAAAATCTGACACCAGTCTTGCCAAGAAGTACCGTGTTCCCCAGTTAATGGGTTGTGGAGGTCTGTTAGGCAGCCGCTCCACGTAAAATACTGGTATTCCGGCTTGTCTGGGAGCCGACACCAATATAGTTGGGAAAAGGCTAGGCGGATGATATATGCAGTAAGTTTTGGACATGAGAGATAAGACAACATTCTATGTATTTTTAGGTTTGCTCTCAGATTTTACTTAAATTTGATTTAAACCTAAATGTAAAATTTGGCGTACTTAAGCTAGACATGTTTTTGACACACAGGCCGAAAAGTCGACAAATTCACAGAAAAACTACCTAAATAACATGGAATTTTCACGTAAATATACGCAAAAATGCAACTGGCTTAAATTACACGATTGTAAGTATGTTGAGACATTTATTCAGTTAATTGATTGAAATACTTGAAGTAAAAAACGCAAACAGGACTTACCAGACGTAAATTTCAGCTCAACGGAGGGTACAAAACGCAGTTTGGTTTGCGTGCTTGTGTACGACGGAGTGCTGGCCGTTGGCTTGTCACTGCCGTAGTTATTCAGTGAACCTGTAAAATATTACAGAAAAAAAGCAAACATGAATAGTGAGTATTTTAATTTATAATATGCAAATAAAGACATCTAAAAGAAAATGTGGTTTATTGCCATATTATATTCAACTTGCCTTGCTTTTTGGGCATATGACTCAATGGACCTTATCTCTTCTTACGTGAACTTACTGTCACTATTTTGTTACCTATATGGGAATTACCACTGCTGGCGTTATTGTTGCTTGCGTCGCTCATGCGACCGCTGTTCAGTTGCGCTTCAAACGTTGGCATGTGCTGACTCGTGGTTGAGCTACTCGATAATGACTCTGTAATAAATAGTATGCATGTACTATACTCCATTCACAATAAGATTAGACATTTAAACAAAACTTTTTACAGTCCGTTCAACCGATTTTTACTTTTATTCCATAGGCATAAGTAAGGCATTAAAAGTAAAAACGTGATTATAATACCAACTGTTTACCGCAGCTTCCATTTGTCATGCCACCAACGCAATAGAAGTCAAAATCGGTTGAACGGACTGTAAAAAATATTTATTTCAATGTCTAATCTTATTGTGAATGGGGTATAGTTCATATAATATAATTAACTATACTGTTTATTTACTTTATTAGTTGTCATTATGTTTAGCTGCTTGTTACGCGCCAGCCCTATATCTATATCGCTGACGGTGCATCGACGGTGGAAGTTTACCTTCGCGACACAAATACATAGAATTGTGCAAGCTGACGGAAACGCTGACGATGCGGCACGTGTAAGCGACGCGCGGCGCGGTGGCCTACGTGACGTTGGAACTCGAGCATTCCGATTCCTACTTCGAATCTGTATACTAGGTTTATTATAATTGTAAGAAAGTTTTGTAATACTTTTATTAATTAAATAATTATAAGAAATTTCGGTTTTTTTTTGAGTCCTCCGACAGCGTTCGACATAATTGGCGCAGTCGGTAGGATACTCGCGGGTCGGTTCGCGAGATAAATTTCGAATTATAGAAATTAGGTGAGCCGCCCGGGTGGCCTTAGGCACCTCTGACGAGTATCCCGAACCGTCGAAGAGCTGCGGAGATCCAGACATTGATACTGCTCAGGAGAAGCCGGAATGTACAAGTAAGTGCACAAGAATCTTTCTGGTGTCGGTTTCCTTACCCTTAACCCTTAATATATTTCAAGATTTTTCACCCTAGGAGTTTAGGGACCCGTGAGGCTGTTTCTTATAGACAGTTGAGACGGGAAGATTTAGTAGATAGTAGTAGAGATATAGACAGCACTATGGCACATGACCCCGATGCTATTTGGAAGGCCCTCCGCCTGGTCCCAGAATTTGATGGGAACCCCCATATCTTAACTAGATTTATTAGGATTTGCGATAAGTTAGTGAATGCGTATGTACGCGAGGGTCCCGAACATGAGTTAAATAATTTGTCTTTGATTAGTGGTATACTAAATAGAATAACGGGCCCCGCTGCGCGAACTGTCAATTCCAACGGTATCCCCGAGAACTGGAATGGCATCAGAAGTGTGTTAATAAATAATTTCGCGGATCGTAGGGATGAAACCACCCTCTATAATGACCTCTCGTTGCAGACACAGGGAAATGATACGCCCCAAGAACTTTATTATAGATGCCAAACATTATTTAGCACCATCATGACATATATTACACTTCATGAAACAGTGCCTACAACTATTAATGCTAAACGCGATTTGTATAAGAAGCTGACAATGCAGGCTTTTGTGCGCGGGCTCAAAGAACCCTTAGGTTCACGCATACGATGCATGCGGCCAGATTCTATTGAAACAGCATTACAGTTCGTACAGGAGGAGCTAAACGTGCTGTATCTGCAACAGAGAAATGATAGTTTGCCTAAACTCACTAACACTCATCCCAAGTCTGTGACACAGCCTAACCCATCACCCATGCATGCAGGCTTCCCCGCTTTACGCAATACTAATGCTATGCCCTTACCTAAACCGGTCACGCCCGCTTATGCACAACCACGTATGATGCAGTTGCCGCAACCAACTCAATTTAGATTTAACGCCGGTTTTAATGCCCCCTATAATCAACCCCGTATGCCTTCGCATACGCAACGAACATTTGGCGCTCCGCCCCCAAACTACAATCCGCACAATAACGCATTTAGAATGGCTCCAAGACCCCCACCACAAAATCTAGGGCCCAAGCCCATGAGTGGTGTGAGCAACTTTGTTGCTAAGCCACTACCTCCCACTCGTAATAATTGGGATTGGTCTAGGCAAGGCAATCCACCACCCATGAACTACTTCAAAACGCGCGATGTAAATGTTAACGAATGTCTAAGTTACGAAGATTTCTATTATCCCGAATATTACGTGTACGAGCAGGAGCCTAATTACTATGAAAACAATTATCCTATGGACTACTACGGCAATTATCCTTGTGTGTACGATAGCGTCCCGCAGACGCAGACTGAGGTGGCGACTGACATGACAAATGACGGCAACGCTCAGGTAGATGAACAGCCCCAGCCTTCCACCAGCAAGGAGGATTTTCAGGGAGTCACGAAATCAAAAAAATCAAAATAGAATTGAACCTTCAAACACAGCGACAATTGCCATACGTTCATATTACTAACCCTAACTTAAATTTATTAATAGACACCGGCGCTAACCAGTCCTTCATAAGCCCGGATGCTGTGGAGAAATACTTTTCACATTTACCATTGAATTATGATCCATTCGAGGTTACCAACGTACATGCGACGAGTAGGCATAACCACTCCATAAATATACCATGCTTCCCCGAATTCAACGATTTAGAGCCCATAAAACTATTCGTATATAAATTCCATAATCATTTTGATGGTCTTATAGGATTCGATCTACTTGCAAAGTGGCATGCGAAATTGGACCTTAAAGATTTGACGTTGACCACGAAATCCGCGGTAAATCATATTAACATATACAACTCCAGCAATTTAAATTTGTATGAAAATATCATCCCGGCTCAAAGCAGTAAACTACTTAGATTACCAATTAACGCACAAGACGGAGAAGTTTTAGTTAACGAACAGATTATCTGTAACTGTACTATTCATGAATGCTTAACAACCGTTGTAAGTAACCGTGGCATAGTAGAAGTTGAGAACCCTACCCCTAACGATATAATATTCTCGCTAGACCATCCGGCGCAAGCATCATTGTTTAATATCGAGTGTACGCATACGGAACAATCGTCACCCCGCGTAAAAGAAATTATATCAAAATTGCGTACCAGTCACTTAAATTTGGAAGAGAAGGCAAATTTAGAATCATTGTGCGCTAAGTACGCTGACATCTTTTATATTGAAGGAGAACCGCTAACTTTCACCAATAAAATAAAGCACTGCATTAGAACTACCGACGAAAACCCTGTATATACTAAAAGTTACAGGTATCCATTTATTCATAGGGAAGAAGTCACTAGCCAAATATCAAAAATGTTAGAACAGGGTATAATTAGGCCATCGGAGTCAGCATGGAGCTCACCAATTTGGGTAGTACCAAAGAAGGTTGATGCTTCAGGAAAGCAAAAGTGGCGCGTCGTCATCGACTTTCGGAAACTGAACGAAAAGACGATCGACGACAAGTACCCAATACCAAATATCAATGATGTACTTGATAAATTAGGGAAATGCCAATATTTTACAACCCTTGACTTAACAGCCTGCTTTTATCAGGTTGAAATGCACCCCAGCGACATCCCCAAGACCGCCTTCAATGTAGAACATGGGCATTTTGAATTTTTACGAATGCCCATGGGACTTAAGAATGCGCCCTCAACGTTCCAACGCGTAATGGACAACGTCCTCAGAGGGCTCCAGAATGTTATCTGTCTCGTCTATTTAGACGATATTATAGTATTCAGTACATCTTTACAGGAGCATATGGTTAACTTAGAAAAGGTCTTTCAGAGGTTAAGTGAATCTAATTTCAAAATACAGTTAGACAAATCGGAATTTTTAAAATTGGAAACCGCCTATCTCGGTCATGTAATAAGCAATGAAGGCATCAAACCTAACCCCGACAAGATAGCAGCCGTAAAGAAGTATCCCTTACCAAAAACCCCTAAACAGATAAAACAATTTCTAGGACTTTTAGGATATTACAGGAAGTTCATTCCAGACTTCGCCCGGATTACTAAACCCCTAACACAGTGCCTAAAGAAAGGAAAGAAAATTACATTTGACCCCGACTACATTAACAGTTTCGAAAAATGCAAGACATTACTGACTAATGACCCCATCTTAAGATACCCTGACTTCACGAAAGAATTCATACTTACCACAGACGCCTCTAACTATGCAATAGGTGCAGTGTTATCACAAGGACCCATAGGATCAGATAGACCCGTATCGTACGCTTCACGTACACTCAACGAGAGCGAAATTAATTATAGCACGATAGAGAAGGAATTGCTGGCTATTGTCTGGGCCACCAAGTACTTCCGACCATACCTTTTTGGACGCAAATTTAAAATCGTAACGGATCATAAACCACTCCAGTGGGTTATGAACATTAAAGAGCCGAACTCGAGGTTAACTCGATGGCGGCTAAAGTTAAGTGAATACGACTTTACAGTCATTTACAAAAAAGGCAAAAATAACACCAACGCCGATGCCTTATCCCGTATCGAGTTAAACAACGAAGAGACAAGCTCAATGATTGCCAATCCGACAGATAAACCTCCAACCTTAAGTAACTCAAACACTCTCACTGCCCACACTGACAATGAACACCCTATACTTGAGATACCTATCGTTGACGATCCGCTCAACAAATTCCATCGACAATTATGTTTGACCATAGTAGGGGATATAAAAAGAAGACCGACAGTGACAAAACCCTTCGACACACATACCCGAACATCGGTGCAACTATCTGAGTCTAACTTAGAGGAGGATCTAGTCAATGCAATAAAGGAGTATGTAAACCCTAAAATTAAAACAGCTCTCTTTATAAACCCGCCTTTGGCCATGTACAAAATTGTCCCCATCTTACAAGAGAAATTCAAGAGTTCAGCCATGAATCTGGTAATAGCTAAGACGGAAATTGAAAATGTCAAGGAATATCTTAGGCAGCAGGATATTATCCGTCACTATCACGATGGTAAAACTAATCATCGCGGTATTAATGAATGTTACCTGACCTTATCACGTAGGTACTTTTGGCCAAAAATGAAGGAGCATATCTCCAAATTTATCAATGATTGTACTATATGTGGCCAGGCCAAATATGACAGGAACCCTGTCAAGCCTAGGTTTAATATAGTTCCACCAGCCACAAAACCGTTCGAAATCGTTCATATGGATTTATTTACAGCACAAAATGAAAAATATGTTACTCTTATAGATGTATTTTCTAAGTATGGGCAGGCGTATAACCTAAGAGATGGTACTGCACTTAGCGTTATACAGGCTTTACTAACATTTAGCACTCATCATGGCTTGCCACTCACCATCATTACTGATCGGGGTACAGAATTTTCAAACCAGATGTTTACAGAGTTCTGCAAGACACACAAAATAACTCATCATACAACATTAGCTCACGCACCGAACGACAACGGCAACATCGAAAGATTTCATCTGACCTTGTTAGAACATTTGCGCATCCTAAAACTACAGCATCGAGACGAGTCTGTCATTAATCTAATGCCATATGCTTTGATAGGGTATAATAGCTCAGTCCATAGTTTCACGAAGTGTAGGCCATACGATATCATTTTAGGACACACAGATCCAAGAGATCCACTAGATATGGATTTAACAGAACATCTGCTACAACAGTACACACATTCACATAGGGAACAAATGAAAAAGGTCTATGAATTAATCAATGAATCATCTCTCTCTAATAGAACTGCAATAATAGACAATAGGAACAAAGTCGTGAATCAGAAGTAGATTATCAGCCACAGCAGCAAATATTCATCAAAAACCCAAGTGCTAGCCGTCAAAAGCTCGCACCAAGATACACTCAGGATACAGTTTTAGCAGATCTTCCAATTCACATATATACTTCCAAGAAACGTGGTCCAACAGCAAAATCGAGACTCAAACGAATCCCTAAAAGTGCCACATTGTTACAGGATTCCACTACTGATGTTGGTCCTCCACCTGATACAGGCGGAAGAGATAAAACTTGAAGGACTCAACGATGGACCGGGAATCTTACCTTTTAAATTAGGACCCATGAGACTTACGACCCACTATCATACATTTCTACAATACATTGAACTTAAAGATATAAATGATAAAATTAGCTCCGTACGAATACAACTAGTTGAAATCAAAGAAATTCTAGATAACTATACTTACGCCTTATATGAGTTACAGATTGATCATTTAACAAGTAAACTAGATAAAGCTTCACTTCAACTATACAGCTTAGGGCCTAGTCGTCCCAAAAGAGGTCTTATAGACGGTTTAGGTTCCGTAGTAAAAAGTATAACCGGAAATCTCGACTATACTGATGCTACGAGATACAATGATGCTATTAAAATTCTCAAGGATAATCAGGATAAAATAATTTCTGAACAAAACCATCATATCAGTCTTAGCAAAGATTGGATGGGCCATCATACCGAAATTATAACCAAAATTGTTGAAAATCAGTCGCAAATTAACAATACACTACATGATTTACTAGATAAACAAAAGTATGCGCAGCACAGTCTCTTAAAATTCGCGAAGTTCGCGCAAATCTTAGGTATAGTTAGCGATAACGTAGATAAGTTACTAGATGAGTTACATAGAATTGAAGATGCAATAGCCTTCAGCCGTGCCGCAAGCACGCACCATTCTATGATAACGTTAGAGATAATGACTAGTATGTTAGGAAAACTTAGTAGTATCTATGATAAGGATCAGCTGTTAGATATGGAGATTAGGGAATATTATGACGTCATAAAACCAGGATCATTCTATAATGGTCAACACATCGTACTAGTATTCCAATTTCCCATCCTATCTCCTCTCAAATATACTCTGTATAGATTAGCTATAGTACCGAACGAAAGTAAGCAGGTAGTAATTCCCCCTTACCCATTCATAGCTATCACTAGAAATTTTCACGTGTACATAGAGGCTGAATGCCCGAAGTTAACCGAGCAGTATCTCTGCGAAGAAAAACTCAATCATCAGTTAAGATCGCAACCAGATTGCATACAACGTATAATAGACGGCAAAACGATGGACGATTCCTGTACGAAGACAACCGTTTCCCTTTCAAGAGAAGCCATGGAGAAGCTGGATGACCGCCACTACGTAGTCGTCTTCCCACAACCAACGAAACTGCAACTCACCTGCGAACGAGATGAATACAACACTTTGACCGGCAGCTTCCTGGTTACCATCCCGCATAACTGCCTGCTGAGAACACATGAATTCACCATAGTTAACATCAATGATCGAGTGAACGGCCAGCCAGTGAAGATCACTGAAATTACTACAGAAATGCATGAAGATCATGAACCTCAACCTCCGCTTAAGATAAACTCTATCAACCTAAGAAATCTGCATAACCTACAAGATGAGATCAATCTTCAAACACCTGTTCAACTGGAGAGTCTGGAGTCATCATCATCATTCTACCATACAACCATACCTTTCTACGTGATGTTATCTGGTGCACTTGTACTAACCATCATAGTACTGTGTTACCGTTACAACGCCTGGAAACTCAAGCCACCAACAGAGCAATCACCCAATACTGCTGCTGCAAATCGAGATCATCCTTATGAAGAACCAGAAACATCGCGACGCCAGAGAGAAACTCAGATGCCAGCAACATTTTCACTAAACGTCCTAAAATAGTTGCTGAGCTACGGGGGGAGGTGTTACGCGCCAGCCCTATATCTATATCGCTGACGGTGCATCGACGGTGGAAGTTTACCTTCGCGACACAAATACATAGAATTGTGCAAGCTGACGGAAACGCTGACGATGCGGCACGTGTAAGCGACGCGCGGCGCGGTGGCCTACGTGACGTTGGAACTCGAGCATTCCGATTCCTACTTCGAATCTGTATACTAGGTTTATTATAATTGTAAGAAAGTTTTGTAATACTTTTATTAATTAAATAATTATAAGAAATTTCGGTTTTTTTTTGAGTCCTCCGACAGCGTTCGACATAATTTGCTTCTCGGGCAACGCTAGCTGTATGTTAGGTCTACTGGACCCAACTGGGCTGAAAGCAGCTAAAGTTATGATTTATTTGCAAATATGAAATAGGGCCCTTAATATTTGGCACTACTTAGATTGCCTTTGCAGGTAATCTAACTGGTGAACATGTCGTTTCTTTGATCAGAAAGAGATTACCGGCGAAGGTGTTTCTCATTTGCTCGTACTATCAAAAACAAGACCTGGCTGCAAATTATCAAGCTTCTCTTCAGACGAGGGACTCGCGTTTCTAGTTTGACTGATGTGGAAAGTTTACTTCAGCTATTGCACAGGGCTCCTTTAAACGATATAATTTACACGTAATATCAATGATGTTATATAATACCTCTCTGTGCGGACAGCGGCGCGGAGGGATGGTCGGGCGTGCGCGGCAGCCCGCCGGCGCCCGCGCGGCCCACCAGCATGGAGATCAGTGACGGTCTGTGTTGTTGGTGCTTGTCTGGAACTGTGCTAGTACGAGGGAACACTTCTGAAGCTCGCTTGCCTGCGGCCTGGCCGAGGTTCTCGGTTATTTGTTCTGGAAGCGAATATTTTAAAGTTTAATGGCATGATTCTCATGTTTAATGATAGGTCTCTACGGCCCTTATCATTTTGCACTTTACCTGGCACTTTGGACTACATTTTTGCTAGAATAAGAATAAGGTCTCTCGCTCACTCGGCTAGTAGCTTGAGACTCTCACTCATTGTAAGTGACGTGTGTGTACTGTACTCACCGAACTTGTACTGGTCGTGTGTATCGCGCATGTGGCGCAGCTCTCTCGCGAGCTCTGCTAACAGTGCGCCGCGTGCCCTCGCGGCCGGTAGCTTGAGACTATCACTCAGTGCAAGTGACGTCAGTGTACTGTACTCACCGAACTTGTACTGGTCGTGTGTATCGCGCATGTGGCGCAGCTCTCTCGCGAGCTCTGCTAACAGTGCGCCGCGTGCCCTCGCGGCCGGCAGCTTGAGACTCTCACTCAGTGCAAGTGACGTCAGTGTACTGTACTCACCGAACTTGTACTGGTCGTGTGTATCGCGCATGTGGCGCAGCTCTCTCGCGAGCTCTGCTAACAGTGCGCCGCGTGCCCTCGCGGCCGGCAGCTTGAGACTCTCACTCAGTGCAAGTGACGTCAGTGTACTGTACTCACCGAACTTGTACTGGTCGTGTGTATCGCGCATGTGGCGCAGCTCTCTCGCGAGCTCTGCTAACAGTGCGCCGCGTGCCCTCGCGGCCGGCAGCTTGAGCCCTCTCACTCTTTCGCGTACTACGAACTGCATGTGACGCTCATTATCGCCGATTGGGGGTTGTGATAGCTGTCACAAGAACATCATCATTATTGGTACAAATACATACTTGTATGATCTTCCTCTTTACGTTGAAAATAAGCTGATCATTTTGATTGTAAATGCACCTACCTTATGCACAATGAACGGCTGCAACAGAATATACAGCGGCGTGCGGTACGTGACGACGTGTTCGAGGAAGTCCCACAGATGGTGCGCGGCTTCATTGCGCCTGCCGAGGTCTCTCATAGCGCGCGCTATGCGGCCCCATTCCGTGCAGAGCTCGCTTGTGAAGCAGGCGCACATTACCTTCAATGCTGGAAATAGAACATAATAATTTATAGGTTTCTTAAGAAAAGCGTAAAGCACAATCTGCCGAGGTTCAAATTACAGGGGGGGTACAGTATTTTTTTTAATGATATTATAAATTATTTAATATGAGATCAGGACGGCTGGCAGAAACTGGATGCGAGAAGCCGAAAATAGATCTAAGTGGCGTGCAATTGGAGAGGCCTATGTCCAGTAATGGACTGCAACAGGCTGTTGATGATGATGATGACAGAGAGAGAGAGACTCATGTTCAAAAATACCAGAACACACATCAAATGTTCAGGCAGAACACATACCTAAGAACGCAATCCTATACAGCTGGTTGGACAGCCTGGTAGTGTTCCTAGTGTCGCGGCTGCCGGTGAACGTAAGCGAGTTAGCGCGGTTGTCCGAGGCGTTGAGCTTGGCGTTGACGGCCGCCAGCTGGCCGGGCGGCGCCGGGGGACACAGCGCGTTCAGCACCACTGACACTAGGTAGCTGACGTCTGACTGGCGGAGTGGAGGCACATCTGGAAACACACAATTATTTTTGTTATTTGTAGATGTTTGATAACGAAAGAGATCAGCATGCAGCTGATTTGAAGAATGTTGAGAGGTATGTGTGAGTGTGATAAAAATAGATAATATAACGCGCTTATATAATTTGAAAGGCAGTTTGAAAGTTAGAGAAATACTGAGGTCATCTGATTATCTTGTCTTAGATGTGTTATGCAGAAGAATGAAGAGAATAGTATGATAAAATTATTGTATATAGGAATATTTTTTAAACAAGGCGCAAAAAATGGTGGTTCCATATCAGTGATAAAACACATTTACATTATTTGGCCAATTTTTTTTTTTTTATGTGGGTTTAAATCATCAAAATATGGACACTATCTATTTGTCATTACTAAAACGGCGGTGTCAGAACGAGGGTAAAAGTCACGGGTGGTGGTCGCACCTAACAATTTACTTATCGCACGCGTAGTTGCCGTAACGCCGTGTTTTGGCTTTCCCGCGCAAGCCCCGTGTAGTAACCGCGAGTTTTATGAGATAGTGCGACTATTTATTAAGTGGTGATTTGCGAGTAGCTCACCCATGGGATCCAGAACCCCGCAGTCCCTAATGAAAGGACCATTTTAGAAGCCACTCAAAGGCTTATTGATCATGGCCTTAATGCAGAAGTAGGTACATTTTAATTTTATTAGTTTTTTAATAGTGTCTTAATTTAATTCGTTATAATGTTTTATGTTTTGCATTTTGATGGCCCTAAGTCAGTTTCAAAATAAACATATTTCATTAACGATAACATTTTTTTTTGTACTAAGACATATCACAATGAAAAATACGTGTTTAAGTTGAATTTTTCAAAGTTTGTGCACTGAATAAAAATATTCCTGTATATCAGGCAGATTGGTTAGCATAGCAACAAAAACTTGGACACTAGTGTCATAATACTACAAAAACCGTTTAGTGTCAATATTGGAAATTTTTCTACAGATTGATTTCATTAGCCTTACCTTTTCGACCACTACCGACACGTAGACAAAGTGGCATAAATAGATTCATCAACATGTTCTCAGTTTTCTCTCCAGTTGGGAACGACGCGCTGCCTCCACACATTTGCTCAAGTGAATAACTATCCTGCATCATAAGATAATTCATACATTAGAACATTTTATAAGGGAACCATACAGGAGAAGTGTTAGAGCCGTCAATGTTTCACTGTGAAAAAGGGATGGCGCTGGAGTAATAATGACTCAAACTTCTTTATTAACAACCCCAGATTGGAAATTGGGGCTGTATTATGAAATATAGGCGCGTTAAAATTCCTTTGCGAAAAAGAGATGGCGCTATAATCGCATAATATTTAATGATAATGGCTCCTGTCTTCGAGATGAAGTCAATCAAATGCTAGTCCTTAAGCCTTGGGACCTATTGTAAAAAAATGGGTAATTGTAAGTGTTTATTTACTCCTGTATTGATGATCTGCAATGCAATCAGTCGCACGACGGTACTGCAGAAGTGAGGCGGCGGCGGTTGTGACATGAGCGCTGCTGTTGCAGACGATAAATTCTCTCCACAGTTGTTGTCCGATACTATCAGTGCCTGTACAAAGGAAGATGTTTGTTTAATGGTTGAAACTTATATTTTTCGTTTTCGGAAACAGACGAAGAGAGAGAGAGAGGAGAGAGAGAGAGGGGAG
Source organism: Hecatera dysodea (assembly GCA_905332915.2). Lineage (NCBI taxonomy): Eukaryota > Metazoa > Arthropoda > Insecta > Lepidoptera > Noctuidae > Hecatera > Hecatera dysodea. Next base: position 11,538,040 of record HG995298.1, on the reverse strand, counting down.
AGAGAGAGGGGAGAGAGAGGGGAAAGAGAGAGGGCAGAGAGAGGGGAAAGAAAGAGGGGAGAGAGAGGGGAAAGAGAGAGGGGAGAGAGAGAGAGAGGAGAGAGAGAGAGGAGAAAGAGAGAGTACAGCCTTAATTCTGGAGTGAGATGAAATAAAAAAAGGGTGATGCAACTCACTTGGACAGTGTTGAGCAGAGTTTTCACATGCTGCCAATGCATTATGTACGGACACCGTATCATCGTTTCATACACTCCTTTCAAAAGTACTGCAGCCGAATCCCAATCAGTGTTCCTCTGAAAAGAGTTTATTTTATTAGAAAACGTTACTGGTTTAAACCAAAATGTTTGATGTAGACAATATTGATCATCATCATCATCAATTCATTAGTTTTTTTAATGTATTAGGTACACATATTACTAGTGATGGCGGAAAATGAAACGTTTTGCCAAAACAAAATAATACTTCTTGATAAGCCGTAAGGAATTGTTTGTTGTCTAAGGTAAGTATTTAAAATATAACTTGCATTTATATCTTACCCTGATACTAGGCTTCTTAGCGATTTTAAGGAAGACCTTGTCCAGCCTCCTGAGGATCATGATGAGCGCGGGGCGCAGCGCCAGGTCGGCCCAGTCGGCGGCCGGCAGCACCTGCGTCATGTAGCGCTGCAGCCCGCGGCAGCCCATGGACTCCGGGTCGTACGGCGACACCTTCAGCAGCGAGTGCGCTATTTCTGCGAGGCGCTGCAACCAAAGCTATCTCTAAGCAGGTCTATGATGATGGACATTAACTTTGATTTTTAGGCACACGTAAAGTCATTGTTTTTAACATTTTCGGTAGAAGAATAATCCTTTTTTTAGCATAGCTCGTGTTGGTCATAATAATAATAAGCTACAAAGCCTATAAATATAATTGGTAACATAGCAAAACTATTGTTGCGCGCCACAATTAACTAAGGAAGATAGCGGCATTCGGTACCATTAGCGCCATCTAGTATCGAGTAGCAGAACTAGTAAAGTCAAGAACCTTCGAGATTTTTCTATGATAGAACATTCTAGAATTCTCAGGCCTAGTCAGTCGCGACCGATATGTACGCGAACTTTCTGGAATGTTCTACAATGGAAGGTTCTGGAACTACCCGGCGCCCTATATAAGTACTTACTTAAGTGATTAGTAGTGCGATTGTGTTTTGTAATTAGTGAGTTTATAGTGTAATTAGTGTTGAGTTATTAAAGTGTCATTTTTGGATATTTAATCGGCTGATTTTATTGTAGCGAACCCGAAGCTCGTAACACTATCAACTTACAGCATGCGACTTAGAATCCAGTAACTCAACGGGTTTCCCTTCAGTGCCGCCACTTCGGTTCGAGCCGTTGATTTCCAGCAAGCGGCTAGTCGCGCGGCCGATGAACTCACCAACGAGCGACAGCAACACATCGCGAGGTCTGCGGTACTCTGCTCGCACCAGCTGGAAATTTACTTTACGTTATGATTCCAGGTTCACTTTAATTAGCGGTTTTTAATTAATATAAATTGCAGCTATAGGTTACAGTGTTATTTTTAATTTACGGTAAAGCTAGAAGGAAATGTTAAATTTCAGCAATCTATGTACTGTCTGTGTCTGTATACTGTCTATGTACCTGTTGCTTTAACTTTATTATTAGACCTATAATAGGGATGTTTCCTAAGGAATAAAAATATGATCATATTTAGTCCGTCAGTTAGATTATCGAAAAATATTGGGCACGTATTTTTTGCTTTATCAAATCTATAAAAATTGACGAAAATAAAAAACTTCAAAGATCATGAGTGGGGGCTTGTGACATCACTGCGTGGTAAAAATCGTCGCACGAAGTGACGTCACACGGATTTTCAACGCACTATATCAACTTCGTTTTTTGTTTACGTGAAAAAATAAAAAATACGTTTCCAATATTTTTTGGAAGTCTATCTTACGGAATAATTTGATTTTTTTCAACTATCCTATTAGACATATAAATTGGTGCCCTGACATCGCGAGACGGGGCCGCGGCAGACCACGAAGGAGATGGCGGGACGACTTGGATGTCTTCCTTGGGAATTGGCAGGATGTGGCACAGGATCGGGAAATGTGGAAGGAGTGGAGGGAGGCCTTTGCCCAGCAGTGGAACATTTCAGGCTAGCTATAATAATAATTAGACCTATATTCTTCCACTGTTCGGTACAAATTTCCTCCATACTTTATCTGTTGTACCTTTGGCTACAGTCAAAAACAAGTCTGACACCAGCGTTTTCTGGGAATTAGGTTGTAATATTTATAATTTTATATTTACTTCTGAATCCTCAGTTCCTGTATATTCAGGTACAGGCATCTTGGAGTTATCATACTTCGAGTGGGACTCTTCAAAGGCAATAATAGTGGCGGCGCCGGTACGAGGACCAGTTCTTTGTGAGGAACCCTTGTGCTCCGGAGACGTTCTGTACGGGCCGTTGTAAGATCTTAAACAGAAGATTAGCTGTTCAGAAATCATAATATACTTAATGGCTTGAAACGAGGCTGTAAAAATGTGTATTTCTTTTATTAAGATAATATTGGTATTTATGTAAAAAGCTTAGTTTAGCATAAGACCTGTGGCGGTATTACGAAGTGCCAATGCTATCATGATTCGTGTGAGGGAAAGAGATAGTGCTATTCGTCTTGTGTAACTCCGTCTCTCTCTGACACAGAAATCATGATGGATTTAAGACGTCATAATAGGTCGCCAGGGGCCGTATTATGACCTCTTAAAACCATCATGTTTTCGGTGTGAAAAAGAGACGGAACTATACAGGACGAATAGCACTATCCTTTTCTCACACAGAAAACATGATGGTTTTAAGATGTCATAATACGGCCCCTGGTGGTTCTTACCATCCATTTTTTACAGTATTTAAAGTGAAGTGGCAGTATATCGTATTACCCAGTCACTAGGGTTGTGGAGGCCTGATTGCAAGTCGCTCCAGCTCCATACAAACTAATGTTGTATCTGTCACATCCATTTAGACTAGAAGGTGATCCCACCATAGTTGGAGAAAGGCTAGGCAGATTGGTTGATATTAAAAATAAGTGGCAACAAACTACACTTACTTAGAAAGTCCTTCGCAGTTATTAACTAGTGTCTTTATAGCAATCGCTAGTTGTTGAATGATTTCCTTCTCAGTTTTTCCCTCGCGGTTGTAGGTTGGTAGTTGTATTTGTTTTACGTAACATGGGAGTATTGCTTCTAGTATTATCTGTGAAACACAAACTCATGAGACAAAATTGGAGTATTTCGTGCCAGAAGACGCGTTGTAGATTATGTAGCGTTCGTGATTCTGTTGTCAGGATTGATAGAAATGTGTAGAATTGACTGGATATAGATGGTAGCTGGAGTTGATGCAATGCTGATGTGATCGAGTTGGTGTCGAGTTATAGCTGATAGGGTAAAGATACAAAGCAAATAAACACTTCAAACAGAATTAATAACTAATAAAGCACGCTTACACCAGCTAGTTTTCTTATTAATTTTATTTTAATGACTAATACGGACCCATTTTATATGAAATACTATTATTTTGTTATTTAACCCCGTGTTATTAACTAACTTTGAGTTACATTTTTGGCGTAGTTAGGCCAAAAATTTTACTTTGATTAACTTACCAGCATCTGATATCCCCTCATACTCTCAGCGGAGTAAGACACGACCATCACACAGAGGCTGATACAATCCAGCACGTTGACCATCTCCTCTTCGTCTCGATAGCAGAAGTCTATGGGTTTCAGTGGCTTCTCCTCTTTGATCAGCTCGGCTATGTGGAGCGGGTCGGGAGATGGAGTCTCCAGGCTAAGGAGTAGGTTGAAAAGGCAGCTGGATTGTACCTGTAAAGATAACAGATATATTAGTACGGTTTATAGTGAATACCATGAGTAATGCCTTTGAAACATATACACGGTGAATAGTAATTAAGTGCTTTCCTTCAAACGGGATGTTTTAAAGCTAATATGGATTTTGATCCCGGTAACTTGGGGGCCAAATTGTTTTGAAATATGAATGGCCAGAGACAATAACCAACGTCATTGGCTAAGCGTATTAGTATACTATTTCTTTTTTTAGAGCCTAATAAGATTTGGCTGCGTGTATAACCGTCAAAGATGCAGTGAAATTATGCATTGAAGGAGGAAGATCATAGATGTGTGGGTGTATGTAATATATTATGTTGCCCGTCTTAATCGAGGCGCTGGGATCTTTTGTGAAATTTACTTGTTAAAATAAGATACTGACCTTGCTCGCATCTCCATAAGTAGATTCTTCGTCGGTATCCAAAATTGCGGATACTGAGCCAAACATTTGTAGTATGAATGGTTTGCGGTTCAATAAGTAAAACTGCTTGACAGCATATTCTATAGTTGTCGTCACTAATTTATTCGTTTGGAAGTTTGAGTATATTTGCAGTAGAGTTGGCATGATGAGTAAATACCTAGAAGAAAAACATTAGAGTTCTGAGATATTTAAGGTTTGTTTTGTTTATACAGTCAGTAGCATCTAATTGCTGACATTAGCTGTCGTGGGTTTGTCGCTGATGGTGGTTTCAGAATTATCGCAACCGGTTGCGGTAATTCTGAAACATGTTATGTAGTTACACTTTCAATATATTATAAAAATATAATGAAAGTGTAACTACTATGAGCAGTTGGCTGTACATATTATTGTTAGGAATAAAATAGTTTCGCACTACATACCCATTTGTAGAGAAAATGCTTTTAAAATTAAAAGCAGCATTGACGTATGTGGCGATGACATATCGAAGGATCAAAGAGTCTTCGCTATGCAACATCAAGGCGCCGTTGAGGACGTTCAGGAACAAATGAATGTCGCGCGACGATGTGAAGTTACCGGCCATCGCTTCGAACATTCGAGCTATTAGTCGTACCCACCTGTAAACAGATCATGTTTTTCGTATTACACAACAATTTGAATATCGCCTAAAGCTCATTGTGTATGTTACGGGAAATGACAGACTCCGTATCATTGTAATACATCTTTATATTCCGAAAAAAATCATTTTGTTATAAATAAATTCAATAGACTCCGATATATAACCGATTCTGATTAAAAAAAAATAGTTTACAATTACACACGATATTTTACATTCTAACGGCGCTTGCAATTCCGGTGACACCATACACTTTACTGGTTCAACAAAATGCTAGTGTTGCGAATTTGGGTTACAACGGTTTCTAAAAAGTTTTTTTTTTCATGAGCTTTTTACAAGTAATGCAGAATGCTTATAGCGTATTTTTGTCAGTACTTACAGTCTGTACATATTTTCTTACGGAAACTAGCCGAACTTTCGGTTAAGATCAGTATTTTATAAGCTAAGTTATAAAACATACATAATTATGACACTTACATAAACTTATGCAAGACATCCAACCCCAATAGTGTAGAACCTAGAGCTCCCCGACTATACAGCACCAAATCAGCCTCAAGAGCTTTACGAGGAAAAGACGGTAACTTCATCAGCTCGTCATGTAGAAACACTACTCGTTGGACCACCTGGAAAAAAGTTTTGTAGTGCAATATGGGTAAATATTTATTAAATTTAAATTAAATTATGTTGATTTTAGAGTAACTACGCGTATGTCTTAGTTTTTTCTTTCAGAAGTAAATTTACTAGCACCGCCCCTGTACCTATGTAATTTCCCGTTCCCGTGAGAATGCGGAGATAAAAATATATCCTATGTTACTCGTTGACAATAGCTTTCCACTGGTGAAAAAATGGTTAAATCGGTCTAGTCGTTTTGAAGATTATTCGGTTTAAACCAACAAACAAAAAAAAAGCTTTCCACATTATAATATTAAGTATAGATTTAGTTCGGATCAAGTGCATCTCTCTTACAAATAGTACTACAGTACTACAACTACTCACACTCAGTCTGATATTTCCCGATTTTCAAATTTTTGGTTGGATATATATTTTCGAAAAATCGATGAAATGAAAGATTATGGAAATGTAACTTACCATATCAACATTTTTCAAAATAGCCCAAGTCAGTAATACTTTTCCTATCTCAACAAACTTCTGCAAGAGTTCTTGTTCCTGAAGTTTTTGGAAGGCCTCATCAGGTTCCATGTGAACTAGTCCCAGTTGTGGGTACTGCGAGCGCTTGAAGAAGTAGTGGTCTCGAACGTAGCCTTGCGGGTTGTGGATTTGACCTTCGAAATAATAGGTGAGGTTAAAACAAAAGTTTGGGAAGTTCTCAAGTTCACACTATCCTATATCCCCAATTATTCCTGAGTAGTATTATGCGATTTTTTTATGCATTTTGGAGCTGTAAAACTCATCGAGTGAGGATTATGGACACCTGTTAGTTCTTCACAATTCAGCCATATGATAGTCATAATAATTAGTTGGGGATTCTTACAACGCATTGTTAGTATAGGGAACGTGCATGGCGTGGATTTTGCCATCTAGTGTTGCAAATCTGAAACTTTTAAGTTGTAAATATTTGACCTGTGCTGCCACCTTTACTTCCTGCAGCCTCCGTTTAGGGGACCGTGCATGAAGTAGACTGTGCCATCTAGCGTTGCAAATTTGAAACTTATAAGTAAAATATACTTGACATTGACGCGTCTGTATATTAGGCAAAATATACATCTATACTGTAAAATGAGCGACATCCACAACTTTAACACCAGAAACAAGCACAAGCTACATGCTCCTTCCCACCGACTTCGTAAGGTCCATGAGTCATTTGTGGGGCTCGGTATCCGTTTTTACAATAAACTTCCGCTTTCTTTTCTTGACCTGCCTTTTAACTCATTTAAAGCTAAAGTTAAATCTAACCTTTGTTCGAAGGCATACTATTCTATTAATGACTATTTAGACGACAAAGATAGTTGGTCGCTGTGTTGAACGCAAGACAATGTCATATTTATCATGTTCTTTCTCTATAATTTAGCTTATGACAGGTTATATGAGTTCATTTATATATATATATATATTTTTTTTTTTTGTTTTGTGTAATTTTTATGACTATGTAGGTAATTTTTTTTTTACAATGTTTTTATAGTGAATTGATTTAATATTTCCATGTTGGATAATTGATTTTTTTTCCTACCTTTGGCATGTAATGACTTTGCATACTATTGTATAAATTCAAGTTCTTAAAACGCAACAGACAGATGTGTTGCTGGGGAGTTTGTTGCGCCACTTCTTCTTCCCAGCTAAAACACTAGGAAGTGGTGACGGGTGGGCGTTTTGGGGGACTGTCTTTATGTAAAATTTGACGTTCAAAAAGCGCTGTCGCTCAGCCTAGTTTGAATAAATGACTTTTGATTTTTGATTTTTTTTTTTTGATTTTGTGCTGCCACCTATAGTTTCTGCACGTTCCCTATCCCGTAACTTACCAAGATAATGTGTCACCAATGCCATAAAATAAATTTTGCTAATACAATATTTTTTACATAAATAATAAGTAGCTACTTACGAGTTTTGAAGTCAACAAGGAAGTGTTCTCGATGTAACTTTTCTGGGATACCGAAGAAATCGAGAGACTCTTTCAGGATTTGTGCAAACACTGTGTCTTCTTGGACGGGAAACTGGGACGGAATGCAACCTTCGTTGTCAGCTAGGAAAATCATTTTAAAATTCAGTTTACAACTTTGTCTTTAAGATAAAATTTACGTCGAGTTTTGATTGTTGGGTAAACAGCTTGATTCAAACTTAATAGCGGCTGTGAAGTTTGCTACTCGCTACCTAGTGCCCCGCCTATTGTCACATGAAATTACAACTACGTAGAGACCCGCGTAGTGTTCCGAGCCGCCAAGTTTTAATCGAACTATACCCAACAAGAACGAAGTATTTAGGTTTGGTACTTACGTGGACCATGAACAATAATCTTTTTAGCAGCTGGCACATTAGCTGTAAGCAATATAGACGCGTCACATTGCTCTTTACGTAAGATCTGCTTCAGATCTTTGAACATTATACCGTGAACACTGTGGACGACCTGAAAATGAAAACCATTGATGAAATAATACTGAAGTACAAAACTGCCACCAGCTGCATTAATAGTTGTTACTGAAGCCAGGACATTGTCATAAATTGTTGAGTAATCTAGCTTCCATCAGAATCATTCGTTCAGCCGAAACAGGTCCACCAATACTGAACAAAGGCCTCCCTCAAGCGTCGCCATATCAATCGGTCCTGTGCTTCTCAAATCCAGCGGATTTTCAAGACCTTCGCTCTAGTTTAAGTAATAAAAAGAACTCACCATCCATAAGATCGACAAAGCGGCACCAACAAGCCTTTGTCCCTCTTCATGGGGACTCCTCACGTAAAACATGACGTATCCTATAATATAGTTGTACAGTGCAAACGCAGCCTGAAAAAATGAGGCCGAGAAATGAGTTTCGTTAAAAGACATTAATGTTTTTCAATTTAAGGATGAATATCACTTGCACGTCATGAAACGGCTATCTCTTTTTGTTTATGACTCACTTAAATACTTTCAGTCTTTGTATGTACTATATACTTTCGTATTTGTCAGTATATCAGTTATGTATTTGGGTGGTAGTAGTCAAAATTATAATTTTATTATGTATGTACAATACCATTAATTTCCCCGACTTTACAGAATGCGTACGGTCATAAGTCTTTATGCATCCTACAGTAAGTAGTTCTTACCTGTTGAGGCAACCTCGGTATGAAGCGGATCAAATGACGCAGTAGCTTGAACATCTCATCCTGATGGTCGCGGGTTAAACGTTCCAGGACATGGCGGAGGAAGAGCGCTGAGTCTTCTACGAGGCAACACCATATGACCTGGTGACCAATGCATGGTGTAAATTAATCCAGTATTTACGGTCACTGGTAATAGAGAAACATATACTTAACCTGATAAGCGACTTCGTAAACAGAACATCCATCTCTTGAAACAGCAGCGTCATCTAATAGAGATACAATTTCTGCCACAGCGGAACATAATGTTGAAGGGAACAACGCTGATGCCACTTGTGTGTGATGAGAGCCTCGTACGCCTTCTACTAATTCTTCATCGGCTGGTGCTGTGGTGAAACAAAGTAATGATAACTACGTTCAGAAAAAAAATTGATGATCGATATGTTATGTTATAGTTTAAATACTAGAAAAGCAAAAAAATAGTAAAATAAAGACAATCTTAGTTTTTGTCTATAGCTATTTTGCGTTATAATAAACCATCGTTCCCTGTTTGACTATGTTTTCTTTTGTATTATTTTATTGCTTTGTCGTGGTCTTCTCTTTGGAAAAAGCAAATAATATACTCTATAATTTATTTTTTCTCTAATTTAATGTTTCTTTTTACATAATGATTGGACTAGTTATTTAATTAATTTACTGAAAGACGACGGACAGCCTAAACTGCTGGATTGAAAGTTGACTTCAGGGTTGAAAGTTGTATTTGTTGGATATTCGTTATTTTTGCCAAAGAAGAATGCCATCGGGCACAGTACTTGTTGAACCCATAAGATACTTACGTTCTACATGGTCATCAGCTGCATGGTCCAAAGCCGGCTCTCGAGCGGCCTGCCTCGTAATAGGTATAGTAGTGATAAGGAAACTCTCTCGTTCCGCACGTTTCTTATCATTTCGCTGTTGAAGCGCCCTCTTTATAGCCTCCGTTTGCTGTTTCTTGCGAGTCTTTGTTGCTGTTACTAAGGAACGCTGTACAAAAAAAAAACATGGAGCTTGAAAATCATCCTTAAAATCGAGTCAAATAGTGTATTTATTACTTACATTTTTGCATAAAACGGAACAAGACATAACGATGCAAAACATAACACATATAAAAACAACGGGGTCCATGCTAGGTGGCCAGGGCTATAGATAGAGAAATAATATTATTATTTGTCTCTGTCATTTTAATGACTCAAGCAATCAAGGAACACAATTACAGACACAACATCTATACCTAATCTAAATCGATCTTACGTGTCTCTCCTGATTCAAAGTCATCTCCATGTCTTTATCCTTAACCTGTGGGCTCCACGGTGGGTCCACTACTGCGAGCGACTCGATGCCGATCTTAGGCGAAGGTAGTGTGAATTCTATGCCGGGTGGAGGCACTTTGAAAGTCACTGAGGCTCCTTCCTCCATGCGCGGCCAAACTTGGTATCGAAGCTTCCACATTACTTGAAATCTTAGGATGGCGTTTATTCTGAAAACGATTAACATAAGTCACGCTTGTGTTTACTGAGTTTTTGTTACATATCCATATTTTGTCTCTAATTTTTATCATCACCGTTGTCCGTAGTCATTGATTGATGCCTATTGACAATAAACGAACACACAAGAGGACTACGACAAGACTGAGAACTTCTTAAGAAAAAAGTCCACTAACAATTTGCTGGAATTTAGAATCGATTCCAGTAAGATCACACCTTTAGCCTTGCGATTATTAGACTGGCGAGAATCTCGACACGATAAAATAAATAAAAACGATATTTTTATATTATGGATAATTCCATCCTTCTTCTGTGATTGATATGATCATCATTTCAGCCGAAAAACATCCACTGCTGGACATAGGCCTAGCCCAGATGACGCCACAACAACAGGTCCTGTGCGTCTCGCATCCATCGGCTACCCACGAGCCTTACTAGGTCATCAGTCCACGTTGAGACCTTGATTGATATAGCTGGAAAAATCTAACTTTTGTGAAGGAAAGCAGAAGAATGAAGTTTAATACTACAACTCATACATACCTGGTACTCGGCTCAGCATGTTTCAAATCGTTATGCATGATTTCAGTGGCGGTAGTGGGCGCCTTAACCGCAGCGAGGATGAACAGCGCAGCGGCACACGAGCTGAGCTCGCGGTCCGACTCCAGCAGCAGCTGCCACGCCACGGGCGCGCACTCCGCGAACATGTCCTCGCCCATGGTTGTGGCTCCCTTGATTAGGGTCGCGAGGGGAGTGTGGTAGGCGTCGCGAACCTACAAAAATATTCATACTAATGTGACTTGTGTCTTAATTCTTGATTCGATAAGTAGGCATTTACTAAGTTTTCAAAAATAAATCGTTCAAAAGTTTAATTTCACATTTAAATTTGGTTTAGAAATGAACAAGATGGCGTTTGTTTTGTGCATGTTTCAAAATTAACAGCTAGAAGTCCAAAATGTTTTTTTGCTGGTAATTCATGTTTCAGGATTAGCCAACTTGATTGCGAAATTTGTTCGTAAGAGTCACCGCGGCCCTGGAACGCAAAGGGCACTAGAAGGATCACGGGTGGGTTTTAGTCAGTAAGAGTCTGACACTCCGTTCCGCTCCCGCTCAGAGCTGGAAAAGTCATTTGATGATTTCCCATCCAGAAATAATAAATAAATAAGGGTTAGCCAACTTTCGAAGTCACGACTTGGTCATGAGTTAAGCTTTTCAATAAAGAATCCGTTCCAGTCAAGCTTCAGTCGAGTCAAACCGAAATATGCACGTGTGATGACTTGATGAGCCACAATAAATGTATCAGAAGTCATAAAAAAGTAACAGTTAAAAGATGGACATAATAAAATATATTTCAAAAAGCGTTTCACACCTGTCCTTTAAGGTACTTGAGTATAGGTGGTGGGTCCAACGGTGGGTAGGGTACGGCCGCTGGCTTCAAAGGAATCCCTTCAGCAGCTATATTACTTTGTTCCCCTCCCGCGGCCCTGTAGGCTAGGCCCGCACTCTCGATCACTGAACGCTCGATTCTGGGGGTGCATTGTATAAAATATCGACAAAAACGTGAATAAAAATAAGTTTTAGGGCTCTCTTACGCGGAGAGCTTATGCAGCAATAATATTCATTAAGCGATTCTTGTAAAGCAATAAAGGAACTTTTGTCACATTGTAGTTGTAGTATGTGCGATCCGGAAAACTCTCTCTGTTAAAATCAGCTTTCGAATTATTTAGACTTCACGATTTATTTAACTATCGCTAGATCTTACTTTTACAGTGTTCATAGTTTTAATTGGCATGACTGCACAGGGCACAGATCCCAATATTTTAATGTATATTAGAATAATGGAGTTTGTGTATTAAGTAAGGTAAATAATATATTGAAGTTGGTCTCATACTGAGTATACCTATCAGTCGAATGCTCGGAAGACTTGCGAGAGCGTCGTCCACGGCGCGTTCCACCATTTCCTTCATCGGAACTTGTCGTGTTAATTTCAGGGCCGAACTTCTCACCATATATCTACAAAAACAAGCAATTATATACAATATTAAAATTTGAAACCCTTTAAAAATCGCGCTAACAGATTACATTTTCGTGTTGTAGGCCCACTTCTATACGAGCTATGGACTTGTTCTATTCAAAGATAGGTAAAGGGATAACTGAAAATATAAGACGTTTGTAAGAAAAATTAGTTACCTTTTGTACAGACTTCATGAGTCTCACACTGGCTCTCATATTGCGTCGGAAACAATAAGGATGACAGAAGTTTTGATGACAGCATACATAGTTGAAAGAGTTGAGGAACTTCACCATCACCTGTTCAGATTAAATGAAGCTTTAAGAATGCGTGGGAAGGGGCCATGGTAGGTTTAATAAGATTTATTATCATCAAAAGCATTGGTTAAATCTTTAAAACAATGCATGTTAAGAATCAGGAATCTAATATCTGCTATTGGATTCCCAGCTTCTGGAAGAACAAGTAGCCAGAGCGACACAACTTAGGGAGCGTTCAAGTATTACGTAACGCAATTTTTGAAGATTTTTGACCCTCCCCCTCCTCCCCTTGTAACGCACCGTAACGTTTTTCGGTAGCCTTCCCCCTCTCTAAACGTTACGTAACACTCAAGTGACCACTTTTACCCTAAAATCGCAAAAAGTTATGTTATAGTTTAATTGACTTAAAACAGAACAAATAAATAAAAAATGACGACCAGACTAATACAATCGAGGGATTCCCCGTAAAACGTAAATGAAAAGGTTTGCCAATTTAGGAGTATTGCTTCCCAAATTTTTTATTTAAAAAAAAACAATGTTACATAACGTGTTGTAAGAAAGACCCCCTCCCGCCCCTGTCACGCATCGTAACGTTTTACGAGACACTCCCTCCCCCCAAATTGTGTTACGTAATTCTTGAACGCCCCCTTACCAGCTCGACTAGTTTTTTTTAGTAAGATATCTTATTTTCACAAACTTCTGAACACACGATAGAAGAAGATTAATTATCAAACGAACAATACTGCGAATTTACCTTTAACCACGGGAATCCCTTGTTGGTATCTGGTGGGTCAGTTGAATTACTATCAGGGCTATCCGGTGGGTGGTCGTGATCATCAGACAATACGCCAGGACTTTCCTCGCCACCACTGTCTACTTCATTTGACATTATTACTGTACCACCTGTAGGTCAGCAAAGACTTTAGATTATGTTCATGAAATATTTAAAATACCTTGCGTAAGGGCTCGTCGCTCTACAATCAGCAACGAGACGCATAGTTATCTATTTATATAATCCAACTGCCCCAGAAGGAAGCTGACATTTTTAATAAGTATTTTGGCCTCAGTTTTTCATGAAAGGAGGAAATATTGTAGGTACTGTTGACCTCAATGTGTAGGTTCTTACCTGCTCCTGGATATACCTCAGAAGTGTCACTTCTATCAGACAGCGAAGATACTTTCCTTCTGCTTTGTATTGAATCAGACCTCCTTGTTACAACTGGAAGGAAAAATACTCAGTTTTGAACCACAATTTCGATAAACACAAAATTGCCATGAATTAATATCAAACGTAGTATTTTTTTTAAACAGAGGTATCTGAGGATTGTTTGCGACTTTCTTAATTCCATTGCACTTACACTCATCAACAACATCTCTAGTATCCTTTTGTCTAAGTTTGATGGAACGTCGCTTGAATGAACCGTAAGCGGAATGCGTCTGTTGTGTATTACGGCGATGCATGCCTCCTTTACCGCGAGAACCAAGGCGGCCCTTCTTATCGTCCACTGCCGGGGGTATGGCATCTGCTAACTATAAAAAAATGGCTATTGAAAGGGTTCTTCTACTTCGTATATAAGAAACTAGCTAAGCGTTAGCAAAAAGCTTCGAACTTTCTATGCGATTAAAGGCGCCTTATATTATTGTTGAAATAAAACTCGCTTACAGTTACATTACTCCCACCAGACACGTTCTCAGGTTCGTGCAGAACAAACGATATTTTCCTCTCTGTCTCAGCTCCGGCAATTGATTGCAAGCTTTGCGCAGACGCTTGTGAATGGCCCATGCTCGACAGAGCCATACTCCATCGACGGTTAGCTTCCCTGTGATCCAAGTTATTCACATTTCAACGCGTCAATGGACCCTCAAGTCCACGAACGAGTTAGCTTGCATTTACCAGCTATTTTACTTTAGCTTCTATAGTCTTTACTATACAATTTCCTTTCAATTCTTACTGTTTGATCTCACATGCCAATGTAGCAAAAGCGTTTGTACTTTTTTCTAATTTTATCTAAACTATTTTCATCACTTAATAAAACTATTGGATAAAATTTCGAAAGGGTGTATTTCATAAAACAATTTTAATATTCGTGTAAAATTTTAGAATAACTTTAATCGTTAGCAATTTAGGTGTGTTATCTTACAACATTCCATGCATTTAACTGTGCGTATGCACATTATTGCGTAGTTTGAATTTCTTTTATTATAATAAGATCGTGGAGAAGAGATCGTCACAAATGTAGCTGCATGTAACAAGCACTGCACGGAATATTAAAGTTTGTTTCATGAAACGTAGCGTTATATGTAGCAACAGTTGTGAATCTCGAGTGCCAAAATTTGCCAATAAGTGAACGATATTCGCTATAAGAGTCACATCGGTCCAAGTGAAATTTGCACATAATACTTCCATTTTAAAAGTGTACGTTATTCAATATTATGTACATTCTACATACGCATGCACGCTTAGTGCCGTATGCAAGGAAACATGCATTATTTCTTTTGAAAACATACTCGACTGGCATTAATGTGTGTTGACTGCTAAGAGCCCTGTTAAAATAAAAGTATTGTCAAATATAATTATGCACTCTTCTTAATACATCTCAAATGAACTGAACATAATGAACTCACTTAGTCTTACACAAAATACGTCGTTTTTCCATCCATCTTCGCATAATATAATGACAAAAAAATTAAACGTTTTACACCAAAGAATTAATAAGCTACTTACCAAAATTAATCTTCTAATAATATAATGCAAGGGAATTTGGTACCTGTAAACTCTGTCCCAAGGTCCTCTTTCCTTGAGCGACGATCGGCAAGTTTTCGGTAGATTCTGGTAGGTTTCGCGCAGGAACGCCGTTATTTCGAATAGCAGTACACAAGCGATTATTCTAAGAGCTCGGGGACAGTCGGCACCGATCGGTTTTCCAGGCAGGCGAATACTGGCTGTAGGAATGGTAAATCATAATCATAAAAGCAGAAAAAACTTTTTACAAAAAGAAAAATAACAACCGATTTCTAAACAAAAAACACAAAAAGTGTAAAATAACGTTAATTTCGGAAGTCGGTTTTCATAAAACGAAGAAACAACCAAAAACACCGAGTTCCGAGTTCGAGGTAACACACACACAAAAAAAATACAGTCGACTAGAGAACATCCTCCTTTTTTAGAATTCGGTTAAAAGGAGATTCTATGTTTAGAACAAAAGGGTGCAATACTATGGAACAGATAAATGTGCTGCCAAGCTTTATGTGTTCAATGTTATATATTGTGTTAATTTAACACGTTAAAGATGCTGACATCTGTTTCAGTTCTGTTTATTCTCTGGTACCTACATCAAGAACAATGATAAAGCCATACCTTCGTCTAGAAAATCCTCTTCTTCATCATGCTGCAAAAGTTCTCGCTGTCCATCCGGGTCGTTTACTAAGTTGACCACAGTATCGATGTGCTTCTTGTCTTCGATTAACATTTCTTCCAGTCTGTTTCCTATAGCCTAGGGCATTGACATATCGTTTTATAATAGGTTTTCATGAACTCGACATGTAATAAATTTATTTATATAATGTTACTAGCTTCTGCCCGCGACTTCATCCGCGTAGAATAGTTACTAAGCCCCCGAATCTTTGTGATATTAATTTGTTGGTAAGAGAAGCGGTGGGAGGCAACCAACGTGACGGCACAGTGGTGGCATGCGTGTGAGCTGCGCGCGGTACTGGACAGTACTTGGACATTACAACATTACTTTATTTTTCTAAAATAAAAGTAACCTAAGTTACTCTATGGTATGGTGGTATGGTTTCACCAGAGGACGTTGTACTACTGACGCTGGTGTCACCTTACTGAAGCATATATTTAATGCGTGGGAAGAGGCACAAGATGCCATAGGCATCTTCTGCGACCTATCTAAGGCGTTTGATTGTGTGGATCACGAAACATTACTCCTGAAACTTGGGCACTACGGACTGGGCAAAACGGCTTTAAGCCTTATTAAATCTTATTTGAATGATAGACAGCAAGTAGTGCAAATAAACGGTGTTAATTCATCGGGCTTAAACGTGAAAATGGGCGTTCCACAGGGCTCAATTTTGGGTCCTTTTTTATTTTTAGTTTATATAAATGACTAGCTGCTGCCCGCGACTTCGTCCCCGTGGAATCCCCGATTTTAAAACATTCTTTATCGCTGCTCCGCTCCTATTGGCTTAAGCGTGATGATATATAGCCTAAAGCCTTCCTCGATAAATGGTCTATTCAACCCAAAAAGAATTTTTCAATTCGAACCAGTAGTTCCTGAGATTAGCGCGTTCAAACAAACAAACAAACAAACAAACAAACTCTTCAGCTTTATAATATTAGTATAGATTTACCCCATTTTTTGCAAAACAAGCTAAACATGGTCTTGTTTGCTGACGACACTTCTTTGATTTTTAAAATAAATAGACGTAGTAATAATCTTGACATCGTAAATAACGCCCTTTTGCAGGTCCAAAATTGGTTCACTGCTAATAATTTGGTTTTAAATGGGAAGAAAACGAAGTGCATAAGATTTGCTTTACCAAATGTCAAAAGTAGTAATTGTGATATAGTATTGAACAGGGAAAAACTAGAATTCGTCGATAGAACGGTTTTCCTGGGGATTACGCTTGACTCAAGGCTACAATGGGGTCCTCATTTAGCATCTATTGCAGGACGTCTAAGCTCAGCAGCATATGCTGTTAGGAAAATCCGCCAATTTACTGATGTTGATACCGCGAGACTAGTCTATTTCAGTTACTTTCATAGTATAATGTCTTACGTTATCTTGTTATGGGGACGGGCTGCAGACATCGAGTCAATTTTTATTCTGCAGAAAAGAGCCATCAAAGCCATTTACAATCTCCGCCGGCGTGATTCTCTAGAGAACTGTTTAAGGAAATTAACATCATGACGGTACCTTGTCAATATATCTATGAAAACATTATGTACGTTAGAAAAAATCTACATCTCTTTAGTAAGCGAGGCGACAGACATAATCATGCTACTAGAAATAGGGATCAATTAGTTCAACCAGGTTTCAGACTAGCTAAAGTAGCCACATCTTTCATGGGGTATTGTTTAAAATGTTACAATAAAATTCCTCCCCATATATTAGAAATGAATGAAACGAAATTTAAAACTTGTATTAAACGCACATTATGCAGGCAAGCATATTATAAGTTGGCGGATTACATTGAAGATAATAATGCTTGGCTAAATGCCGGTCCTGCTCCACAGCCTCAACCACTTGGATAAACAAGTTTAGGATTTTATATTTGGAAGAGATGCTCGCCCTTCCTTTTTTTTTTGTCTCGTTTATTTATTCTTTTTTTTATATATAATATTATTTGATAATAAATAATTTCTCTTTTTTTTTACTTGTAGTTGCTTGGTTTTTGTAAACCATAGTTTTGTATAATGTAGAAGCATTTTATTTTCAAATATTGTAAATGTGAGTACCATGGAGCCATTTACATGTGATAAGTTATAGTTTACTTTGTGACTTGAACTAAAATGGCAGTTGAGAGCATGTCATGCTCGCTCAAATGTTTCGCTGATGGTGGCGTGTGTGTTGGATCATTCGGTTCCCTTCAAAATGGTTGAGCTAAATGGTGCCAATACACGGGTCATGTTCGTGAACGGGCGCCGTCGGTTGAGACTGGTCACCTCTTAACTGCCACTGACTTGTTTTAATCTTTATACTTTGAATTGTTTTTATAGTTTCCTTTTTTTTGCATTGTCCTCACATATAGAAGCGACCAAGGATGTAACCAAGGTTATGTAATACAGAACATAATTTAAAAGAGTGTCCGTGGAGTTTCTTGCACGTTCTTCTCCATAGAGATCTACGCTTTGGAACGTGCAGATAGCTTCACCTCTTTCGACTTGACAATTCAAAAGTGCCTGTAAAGGGTTTAATTGAAATAAATGCTTTGAATCTTTGACTCCTTATTACATCAGCTACCTACCATTAAAGTCCCGTCAAAATCGGTCTAGCCATTTCAGAGATTAGCCGGAACAAACAAACAGACAGACAGACAAAAATTGTAAAAAATGTTATTTTGGTGTATGTACCGTATATACCTAAATATAACTCAAAAGTGACTGACTGACATAGTAGACGTAGGATCGGGCTGAAATTTGGCATGCAGGTAGATGTTATGGCGTAGGCATCGGCTAAGAAAGGATTTTGATTAATTCTACCCCCAAGGGGATAAAATAGGGGATGAAAGTTTGTATGAATCTTTGTCAATTTTAAACAGATCGGGCTGAGAGTTTCAAAATCGGGGGTAAAGTAACTATTCCACGCGGACGAAGTCGCGGGCAGAAGCTAGTTCATATAAAAATATAGTAAAAAGCGGTTATTTCAATATTACAAACAGATGCTCCAATTATATTTATATGTATAGATAGATATAGATGTATAGATAAGGTTACTGGGATTCCAGCCTTTTGAGGGGGCTATAGTCACAGGCGGTCTCAGTGATCGTTCATGGAAGTGTTCGTTCAAATAAGACTTATTATGATTACTTACCTCTGCCCATTGGTAAAATAGTTTGCCCGCCAATCGCTGCCTTTTCAATTGAGGATTTATAGATACTGAAAAATAGAAGCTTTACGTCATAATACAATTGTATAATGTATGTATGTATATGTATAATGGTAAATACAATTAATTCTTACCGGCAGCTTTGGAAGTATTCGATTTGAGCCAATAAGGCCACTGGCCCTTATTACAGTTATGCACCAAGTGTGCACATTCTAAGAGTATCGCCGCTCTTCCAACAACAACAGTGTGCGGCTGAAAAAGAGTCATAAGTTGTAATCGTGAGACCCATAATATGGAAAAGGATTCCTCATTTGGTTAAATTCAGTGCCTATAATAGATTATGCTATACCTTGTAGAATTTTATCCAAAGTTCACAACTGTGTCCATTGTCTGGTATCAATTTAGTGAAGACGACTACTATTTATTTATTGTACTTTAAGGATGTGAAATCAGGAAAATTAAATGTTTACCACTTTTGACAACAATCCCTAGCAAAATTTCACTTAAATAAGGTTCAAACAATCTGATTGTTTTACATCGTGCAAGTGACATTTAAATCTTGGCAACAATCAATTTCTCGACTGTATTTGGGAACCTAAAATGTTAACCACACTTCGCTCACCAAATCTAAGAGTGCGGCCATGAAAAGCGCGTCAGGCGTGCCCCCCGGCTGCGTTGCGTCTAACAAGAAGTTGAACCGCGCCAGGCCCGCGTACAGCGGCGCGGCGGCCACCAGGCGCCGCCGCTTTAGGATCACTACTTCCGACTCGCCGCCGCCCGACCCGCCTTCTGCGGACCCACGCCGGGACATATCTACAAAATTAATCCAGCTTTTAGTTATTTAGAAAAGAAACGTTGACCATTCTGGTGACGTAAGTTTATTTCATTTGATGTTATAATGTCGACATTCATAGTTGTATTAACCTATCTAATATAAATGATGCATAGTAATGATCGTGTTGGGTTAAAAGTGATATAAAATGATCAGTAACAAACTCACAACCACCACTAGTATCTTCAATGCTGCCATCTCGTTTTTTCCCCATCTTCCTGAGTCCAAATCTGTTTAATCTATCTTCTACCCTCTTTCGAGCCCTGAAAAAAGTATACACATGTATTTATTAATATTATCTACTGGGGAAACATCTTCAGAACACCGAACGCATAGTGTCTTTATAACTAGAAATACTTGTGATAGTAATATGTTTTTTACACTCAATATTACTGTTTTAGAGTTTTTGTGAGTGTGTTTTAGATGTGTTAGTCTCACGGAATAAATGACGACGAGTCCATTGCCATCGACCATTCACAAATCTAGATTCCGGACTGCTACTGCAAAATATTTATATTATTTATTCATACCTGTTCAAAGTGTATCCTACTCTCCTCTTAACATGCACAGGTCGCGAGGTGTGCGGCGGCGGCAGATGCGGCGGCCGAGCCAACGATATCATGCTGCCAGAGATCGGCAGGGACTCCCCCGAACCTCCTCCATTGCGGATTAGGGACTGAGAATGATGCGGTTTCTGACGGAACCAGTTCACTGAAAGAAAATGTTCCAAGATTTTGGAGTTGATTGATAGTAGGTTGGATTAGAAAAGGCATGCATACTATTGATTTTACTAAAGGAATGAACTATGTTGAAATGGGGGCTGTAGCTGAAAATCAGCGATACCTATACTCCATTCACAATAAGATTAGACATTGGAACAAAATTGTTTACAGTCCGTTCAACCGATTTTTACTTCTATTCCGTACGCATAAGGATGGCACTAAAAGCAAAAACGTGATTATAATACCAACTGTTTACTGCAGCTACCATGTGTCATGCCACCAACGCAATAGAAGTCAAAATCAGTTGAACGGACTGTAAAAAAGATGTATTTCAATGTCTAATCTTATCGTGAATGGGGTATAGTGTCTTAATGTTGGCATGCTTGGCTTTAGTAATCGATAGTTTATTACAATTTTAGTAAGTTTGTGCCGATACAATTTCTGACGAGGAGTATTAATATTCCGTATTACTCATGAATGCTGAACTAAACATGAATCTCGAAACTAATCGCGGTGACAAACGAACCAAATCAGGTATTATACATACACTTTCGTATTCGGAGATCAGCACAACAATGTTTTATTTTACCAATGCCAGCGATGTGGAACTTGGAGGGAATGGACTTGGAATGCGAGATCTTGTGGTGGGGCGTGATGTCGGCGGACGAGGCGGACGGGATGGTGCGCTCGGACTGGCGCGGCGTCAGCTGGTAGCGCCGCGTGCGCACCGACAGCGGCGACTGGCTCGCCGACTCCGACCCGCCCTCCGTCTCCAGCAGGCTCTGGCGGCCACCACCCGACCATCTTATTACTTACGTACGTATAGCAAAACAGTTCATCAAAAATATTATCCTGTCTTTACTGTCACGCAGTCGGGTTACAAAGATATGGATGCGGTAGTAACATATCAATGAAAAGTATTATACCTGCTGAGTTTGTCGCTTACTTCGTAAGTTCAATACTTGACTATTGGGTCACGTGATTATGTGCTCCTTGTACTCCGGGCGTTTACGTGACATTGTCGATATGATGTTGACAGAGAAAACACGAAGTAGAACTTTTTTAAGCTCTGTCTATAAACATGAATTAATTCACTTACATGAGCCCCAGTAGAAGAAGTACTCCTCTTCTTGAAAGTAAATTTCTTATGAGATCGCTCATCAGGTGCACAACCAGAATCTGCACCCGTGTCGGAACCACGCTCCTCTTCGCTTTGACGAGGAATGTGCCTAAACAGATACACAATAACAGTAAAATAATCACCATATGTTGAGTTCAGGATTACTACTTAAAATCGAATAAAAGACATACAAGCTCGGCTATAGATAGTATGTGTTGATGGCTGCATCATTTTGAATATGCAGCCGTATAACTATTAAGTAGGTTAACAAGGCCAAAATTTGTCATTGGTTAAACTGACCGATTAAATTAATAACAATGAACCAATGTTTGTGTATCGTTCTATTTAGAAAAAAGCTTACAGTAAAAAAGAGAAGTCTGATGACGAAATAATAATTATTTTGTAACGCATTTATTTATATAAAAAGAGTAGCTTTAAATATACCAACCTGATCACCCTAGTAGTCTGCATGTTAGATTCCTTCAGCTGGCTATCAGGCCTTTCTGCCGTGTCCAAAAGTGCGCTGAACGCAACCACTCGAAACTCCCCTCCATGCGCTTCTCGCACATAACTTAGAAGCAGACGCACTTCCATGTATAACGTCTAAAACGAATAATTTTACTTAATTAGAATAGAATGATACAGAGAAAAAAAGAAAAATGATACAGAGAATTTACTGACTGTGCTAAGGTGATTTTGTTTTTATACAATTCTTGACCTAGTTTAAGTACCTTATTATTTAAGAAACTGTACAATTTATACAATTTTTGACCTAGTTTAGTTAGGAATCTAGAAGTTAAGTTTTTAATTGTCTATAACACAGATTTTTTACACATTTTTTATTGTATTATAGAATCTTTTTGATTATTTGTTAATTTTAAATTATTTTAGTTCTTCTCGCCTGAAACACAGGATTTCCTAGTTCAGGCTCGTAATACTTAGAATTAAGATATATATATATATATATATTTAAGACTGTGTGTAATTTGTCCTGTTAAATTGGTAATAATAAATAAAAAAATAAAAAAAAAAAAAAAATACAATAGAAAAAGGACAGACACAGCACAACGGTTACAAACACAAATTAAAGGAGAAGAAAGTACAGAATGCGCCGAGCGTGTCCGAACCGAAAGGGTTACCAGCTCCGCATTTACTGGGCGACACCCAGCACTGGTTTTCAGTTGGCACTCCGCAGTGACGCACGGACGAGGGTAAATAAAATATATATTTAACTAAATATTGATGTTTGTGTACTGAATTTTATTAAAATACTAATTAACAGAGGAGGCATCATGAATGATTGGGTTGGTATTTTTTTTGCAAATTAGCTAAGATAAATTTGGTCAGGTATTTTGAACGCCAATGCCTTGTATCAAAGTGGATTTTTGAGTAAGCGAGTTAGAGTACCAACCTGATCGCATAAATGAAACGTAAAAATCTCACAACAAAAAGACATACGAAGATCAGACCTTCAACTATTTAGCTTTAAATTAGATCTGGAACTTTTCTTAACATTTTAACTGCAAAATTTGACCTTACGTCACGGCTTTAGTGAAAAAACGCAAAGTAGTTACGTCTTTGTTTGGTTCAATCGGTTGGTAGGGCTAATTAAAATTCAGAACCCTGCTTTCTCACAACTTTTTACATTGAGTGTCAAGAGGTGTGAACACTCCATGTACCAAAGCAGTATATTAGTCAAGGATGAAAGAACAAGTCAAGATGGCATAGAAGCCTCAAAGAGCTGTCTGCAAAGAAGACGGAGCCCCATAGGGTCAGTGTCTGCTAGGGTTGCGGAATTTGTTCGAAAGAGTCACCGCGGCCCTGGAACGCAAAGGGAACTAGAAGGATCGCGGGTGAGTTTTAGTCAGTAAGAGTCTGATACTCTCTTCCGCTCCGCCCAGAGCGGGAGAAGTCGTTTTATGATTTCCCATCTAGAAAAAAGTAAAAAAGATGCCATAGAATACTTACAGAATTGTCAAGCATCTTCAGTTCCTTGTGCATCAAAGCAAACCGAGTAACAAGCACTCTGAACGTGGTTTCTATGATAAATGTCTCTATAGCCCGGCTGGCATTGGGACCCTGGCCGGCGCCGAAGTTTGTAGCGTAACCTGACTGCAGGTTACTTATGTCCGGGGATTTAGTGAAGCTGCGCTTTTGTTGGTCTGGAAAGATGTGATACTGCTTTAGTACCTCCTACGGGAGGCGCCGCTGACGCGTGCACTTCGCACGCTCAATCTGATTGCGAACGAAACGGACCTATTTTGCTGTACTCTGGGTGAATTCACAAGGAATGCATTATTTATAATTAGTCATAGATCTTCGTATAACGTAGGATAAGCGCATTTATCGCATTGGGGAAACCCGTAATGGTAAACGTAAGATGAAAAAAAAAAAGTTATTGGACTAGACTGAAATCGGGGCATAACTAATGCAAACAAGATAAAGAGCCAAGCGACAGAACGATGAAGAAAAAAGTCAAATGGTTATATTAACAGCGATCAATTGCAGTGTAAAAATAATGGCCATAATAATGACCAACTTTAAATATGATCCGTCATCATAATATAAGTCCGTTAATATCGTACCGTATAAGTTCGTGACAGCTGCGGTTATTTAATTTAGAAGGTACATGGATAATACAATACAAAGTTTTAAGAAACCTCGTTTTTGTTTAAATTTTATCGTCCTACTTACGCTCGATTAGGGTAGGCATGTGCTCTAATCGAGCGTAAGTAGGACGATAAAAGAGCAATTCTTTACTAAAGATCATTCTCAGTACTTACTCATTGGAGATACCATCGTAGCAGGTTCAGCACAGAACCCAACAGCCGCATGCAAGTTGTCCAGGACCTCCCGTATCGGAGAGTACTTAGTCATCTCTTTCAAGCGTATGGTGAACTTGGGAATTGAAGCTGACCGCAGTTGACGGAGGGAGTTCCTCGCTTGGACGCGGAGGCATTCTGCTTGAGGGCCGCGGAGGGCTGTGGTACAGCCGTGAGAACAGCCCAGCTGGCGGAGTAGACTAAACAACAAAAAATCAGAGTTCAGAAAAATTTCTCAAAAAAGTGGATCTACTACGCATTTCCTTAGGTTGCGCAAAATCATTACTTTAGGCTGAACGCAAGCAGTTGGCGGTCTATAAAGCAGCTAACAGGGAACCGTTCGCTGGAGGTGCTCTGCGATTAAGAATTGTATCAGAACTAAAGGATATTGAGTTATGTTGAAATATGTGAATGTGTGTAGCTTCCTTTATGGATATGGACCTTGATTACTTTTGGGAATAATATTGGGAAAGAAACACACAGAACTAAACTGTATGTTGGTACTTACCGGAGAATAACGTACATAATCATATAATAAGGACAGTCCAAATTGTCTTCCTCTCTCGTTCTCTCCTTTGTGGCACTTTCCCCACTTTCTATGTTCGTTGAGTCTTGGCTTTGGGCACATGGGATGCCTGAATCTCTTTCCTAAAAACACAAGGGTTTTTTTTATTTGTATGTAACATAATTTGATACTGTTTTCGGGCACTTTATGTTTGGAATGATAGAGTGAGATAGCGCAATATGCCGTTAAGATAAAATTAATAAAATTTTCCTTTAAAATTTTAACTATCAACTTATAGCCTCATTATACACAATTTATATGACTATAAAAGCTTGTCGCGCGATTTACTTGTTTAATATATATATATATATTTTTTAATTTCAGTTTAATTAAATACTTATAGATACTTTCGCAAACCTTGCGACAAGCTTTTATGGTCATATAAATTGTGTATAAAGAGGCTATAAGTTGATAGTTAACATTTTAAAGGATAATTTTATTTTCTTCCTTTTAGAGCATTTAAATAAAAGCTTTTTTGCTTTTAATTTATTTTTTACGTTTTAGTTATTTAACCTGCATTTTTTTTCTCAGCGAACCCTTTCATTTAATACCTATATTAATGGAAAGCATCAAAAACGTAAATTCCGCCATATTGGATTAAGAGTGATGTCAGAATATTTTTCTAATTATTCTAGGCAAGCCCTTTCATTTGATATCCATATTGCAGAAGTGCATAAAACATTACTATTCCACCATATTGGATTTAGAATGCCGTCACATTATTCTTCGAGTTACTCTCAACAAGTCCTTTCATTTGATACCCATATTGTAGAAATGAATTAAAAATAACGTCACCTTGGATGGTCCGCCATATTGGATTTAGAATGGCGTCACACAGCTTATCGTGTATTGCCATCCTATATAAACTAAACGTGTATACAAGATATCTGCTTCAAAATGAGTAGCAAGATTCCACCCGAACAAACATACATTGCAGATTAAATAAATGCTTTTTTAATAAAAGTAGCGAATACGACTTCATTGTTTGTTATGAGTGCCCTTACTATGTATTATACGACAATTTCTTACTTTGCTGTCTTTATCTTTGTTGAAATCCGCCATAGGATCAACATTGCCAGGCTGTGCCTCCTCATTTTTGCTATTTTGCCAATTTTTGTGAACACCCATTTCCATGAGTGTATCTACCAAGTTCAACATAACTTCCATTACACGAAGGGTTATGTAGAAACTGTCCATTGTTGATACGGAGTAAACTGCCTGTAATATTAAAATCTATACATTAGTTTAGGTTTGGTAATTTAATGTTGCCAGTATGAATTACTGTCGCTGACTTAATGTTTTATACAAAGAGAAAATATGAATTAAAATTAAAACATGAGCTAGATAGAAAATAATACTTGGATCATGGATACTTACCCTGAGAGATAAAAACAGCTATATTTCAAAAAGTTTACTTTAGGACTCATTAAAAAACGTTTCAGTAGAAATAAAACTGACCTTGAGAACAACTTGGAAATCAATATCACCATCCTTCGTAATATAATGCAAAGATCCAGGAGCTTCCTGTATTTCCTCTACAACGTAAGTAATGTTGGAGTCAGTCTGTGACCGAGTTAGGCTGGGCTTACGTTCTGGCGTGGGTATGTGTTGGGATCCTTGCATGCTAACCGAGTCTATTTGGGATTCCAGTGAGCCCTGTAAATAAAAACGTTGAACATTAAAATTTATGAATTTTCGATCCATCGAAAGAATTGCTAGTAGTCTTAATTATATTATAATGATGAATATATTCGGAAATACTAATAAAAAATTATTTTGGTTTGAGGCCTTTGCCTTGCGATTAGACGATACAGGCTAGTTCATAGATCTATAAACCTAGAGCTGGTCCACATTAGGTCGGACCGACAGTTTACTGTCGACCGACTGTCGGTTGTTGCTGTTCACACTAGGCGCTGCCGACCCGACCTGATGTGAACACCACTGACGGTACGGTCGTTTTACTGCCCGGATCGTCACAAAAGTTGACTTTTGTATACGATGGACGACGAAAAGTTTCGTATTTATTTCGCCATCCATATTTAAACGTGTTTTCTCTGCATACACGTCGACGAAACTGCTCGCGCGAGTGCCGAAGGCGGGGAATGAGCGGGTGGAAGGGTGGCGGGCGGGTGGCTCCGCCGCTTCACGCCGACAAATGTGAACGGCGCTATACTTGCCAGTACGCCAATATTACCCGACAGAAATCGTGGCTGAACGTCCGGTAAAAGTGTCGGCTCCGATATTTTGGTCGGGTCGCCCATATGTGAACGGCGCTATTGAAATACATACGCCAATATGGATCCGACACGTGTGTCGGCCCGGTAAAACTGTCGGTCCGACCTAATGTAAACCAGCTCTTAGTGGCGTCCGTAGGTTGGTGTATACGTTATGAATCTTATGATAATGCCTAAGTTTTAACGAACTGTCTGTGCAGATCGTGCGTAAGGGGGATAAGGTTTCCGGAAGCTTTACACACCTGTCTAGTCTTAGACAAATAATCCGGAGAAGGTGTAGGCGTGTGTTCAGTCACAGTAATAATGGGATTCTTCTTCTTCTGCGCGTTTGTAGGCATCGTGTTACAGGGGCCTTGCGTTCTCTCCGTTCGCACCTCATCGATGTACCTGCAATAACTGCATTTAAAATAACAGGATTTTTTTATCAATTTTTGGCATACTTACCACCAAGTTTAAGAGACCAAATGGAACAATCGGTCTTTTGTAAGTTTTTAATAAGGTCTTGTATTTATTTTATTTTTGGAAAATCGATTTATAGGTTCCACATCATACCTGTGTTTTATCGTGTATTTTGTTCATGCTTAATATTTAGTGTAAACTCATGCTTTTAGTTCGCAATACGTTGGTGACTATCATGAAAACTTCTAATTTGGAATCGATAAATATCTTTAACGTGAAGCATTAAAGGTAAAAAATTGTACGGTTTTATTGTTAAATTTATTTTGGTAAGTGATTATTGCATGGATTGTACGCATTATCACATCCAATGAAGCCTCAAACTAAATGAAGGAATTTATTCCATCTAACTACGTAATCTTGCTATTGTTCTAATGCATTAATTTGAAGTTATGGATTGTGTATTGGAATCTAATGAGCATTGTGCGTGCATACAACTACTTTGATGTTCTGTTTTATTGTGACTTGTGA
This sequence comes from Hecatera dysodea, assembly GCA_905332915.2. Lineage (NCBI taxonomy): Eukaryota > Metazoa > Arthropoda > Insecta > Lepidoptera > Noctuidae > Hecatera > Hecatera dysodea. Next base: position 11,509,788 of record HG995298.1, on the reverse strand, counting down.
CAGTGTGTGTCTGAGTGTTCTTGTTACTAGATCAAAGTAATTGTTTGATGTGCTGAAATATGCCTACTGTACGTAGCAGCAAGGTCTCATTTCATGAGTGCTTGTAAAAATCTGAAGCAAAACCTCTACGCCTAGTAAACGTCGTAATACTAGTACCAATCCGGCATGACTAGCGTCTAAGTTACGAAGCCTCTAAGCTCTTGTTAGTTTGCTCACTTACCCATTGGAGGCTAGCTCATCAATCAGACAGCTAGCGACCGAATCGTTCGTCCATTACATTAGTACGGGTACAAGCGTCAACAAGATGGGAGAAAGAGAATAAATATAATTTTTAAATAGAATTTTCACCCAGAATATTGTGTTGATAAAATAAACATGCTGTGCTTTGAAAATGGAAGAATATGACAATTTTGTGATTGTGATAGAAAATAGAAATAATATGAAGTTCGATTTTGTGAATGTTAATAAAACTCTTTATATTTGCTGCTGCTTCAGTATTTGCTTTGCGGTTTACGTCAGCTTGTGAGAATTTTGAAATATATGTAAGAGAGGGAGAACAGCGGCCTTATTGCGTAACAATCGGTCTTTGTCAATTGCAGTGTTGTTGATCTGTCACAATGAAAGCGATTGCAACTGAGCAAAGAGCTTGTTACATAATAAGGTTGCTGAACTATTTACAATAACGAATGTATTCATGAAAAGACTTCTTGTTCTTTCAGAACCTATTCTTTAAATATGCAAAGTATTTATACTTATCAGTCATATTTCTCCCCCTCCATAGAAATCTAGTTAATTAATTGATAAGAATATTATTCTACATCTATTCCTAAATCATCTATATTATCTGTAAGAAATGTAATTAGGTAAGTACTGCATATTTTCAATTAAGTAATAAAAATCTACGCCTTTTTAATTTACTATAATCAAGATGTAAAAAATTACCATACTTATAAAAGTTAAAATGGAAAATGCCATGAGAAAGAAAAAAAATGAAAATAAAATAGTTGGGTTGTGATAATTACCTAAGACTGGGCATACTTTTCCCTTTGATAAGGTTGCAGTGGAATAGATCGCCAGTTAGTCGCGGAGCCAGGGGTGGAAAGTTACTCGCCAACGCAGAATTAGGACGATCGTCAGTGTTGTCCAAACTCCTGTGATATTCCTACAAAAATATTGAAATTAAGAATTTATATTTCATAAAGGTTTAAAATAAGCGAAAAAATATAGCTACAGATAGCATCCTAACTGCAGAGTGGAAGGAAAACTTGTGGTCATCATGTCCAATTTTCTCCAAAGCTTTTTCCGACTTCGACAGCAGTTTTGTTTCAACAAAAGCTTTTAGATCGGCCATTTTCATTTTTCGTTTTATTTTCTCACTGGATCTTCTTGTCATGAGGTTTTCTTCTTCTACGGCTTTAGTTGGTGACGTGAAAGGCATTTCTGTTATTGGTGACATGTCTTTGACCTCTGGTACTTCTATGAAGTTCTTCAGTGAGTCGCGGTCTTTTATATCTGGGCTCTGGTAGACCGATACCTCTATCTTGGGTATAGGCAAGGAGTTGCTCCTCTTTCTCGGTTGCGTTTGCTTTGACATATCGTCGCATATATCTCGTAACCTGTAATCGAGTGTTGTTTCATTGTGGATATATGAAAAAAAGAAATAAAACATGTTTATTTGGAACACACACAACACATAACCACATCTTCATAAAAAGAGAAAATAATACCTGTTGTATAAATAGTGTAGGGCCCAATACACGCCCTCTTCTTGCCATTGCGATGTAAATAAGCACCTCAACGTAGCAACATCCAGGAATGTGGCAGCAGAAACCTGGAAAAAACGAAACTATTCAACAACACTTAACAATAATGAGGTTTGATTGCATCACAATCACTAAATACATTTGCTGAACGTCAAGTTTAGCAAGTTAGTATACGGATTTTATAACATAGATAGAAGTACGACGTCAGGCCATATTTGTGGGAAATGAATGAACTGATTTTTAAGTTTTCTAGAGAGAGGGCAAAAAGACGGGCAAAGTGCGAGTTGAACACGCGCCTGAAGGATTCCGTACCATCGCTATTATTGTAATAAACTAAATAGAGGCACTTAGTAAAAAATTGAGTAGTGCAGCCTACGCTCTGAAACAGCTTGCTGTGGTTCTCAATACAGATGCGCTAATTACTGCTTACTATGGATTAGCCGAATCAATTCTTAGATCATAGAGTCATCTTTTGGGGGAATAGCACAGACAATGAAATGGCGTTTTGAGCACAAAAAAGGTGCATTAGGTCAATGTTTAGACTGCAAACAAAGGATAGCTGTATATCATATTTTATAAAACGTAAGATATTGATATTGCCCTCATTATATATCATGGAAACGGCATGTTCATTAAATCTATACTAATATTATAAAGCTGAAGAGTTTGTTTGTTTGAACGCGCTAATCTCAGGAACTACTGGTCCGATTTGAAAAAAATCTTTCAGTGTTAGATAGCCCATTTATCGAGGAAGGCTATAGGCTATATATATCATATCACGCTAAGACCAATAGGAGCGGAGTAGTCATGAAAAATGTGACACAAACGAAGTTGTGCGGACAGCTAGTCTATACTAATATTATAAAACTGAAGAGTTTGTTTGTTTGTTTCTCAGGAACTACTGGTTCGAATTGAAAAATTATTTTTGGGTTGAATAGACCATTTATCGAGGAAGACTTTAGGCTATATAACATCACGCTTAAGCCAATAGGAGCGGAGCAGCGATAAAGAATGTTTTAAAATCGGGGATTCCACGGGGACGAAGTCGCGGGCAGCAGCTAGTCTAATATAAAAAGTAAAGGGTAGTTAAAATCTCCTGAGTCCATTATACTTACATTTCCTTGTTTTGCAGTGGGAGGTTTTTCTGTGGAAGTAGGAGTACCTTTCGTGGGGCCGCCTCCACCGCCGCCACTGTCAGATAAGGACTCTTTGTCCGAAGAACTGGAAACATTCAATGTTGTTATTATAAGTTTTATGACTTCATGTATAAGTTAACACAACCTAAGATTTCGCATAGTAAATGCGTGAATCATGATAAATATGTATAAATAAAAATAAAAAATATTACATATTTAATGCATACATATATGCAGATAAAATCGCGGGATAAACTTGGATGAGACAGGAACGTAGTGACGTTCCTGTGTCAGCCTTATCAAAGTTTATCCTAATCACTATTGGCACAGGGACGTAGTGATTGGCACAGGGACGTAGTGATTGGCACAGGGACGTGGGGGTTGGCACAAGAGTAGAGGCCAATAATCAGCAATGTGTGAAGTCGGGGTGTGGATGATGATGATGACGGTGCTTTGAACAGCTTACTTCATTTTTGTAATTTGTGGCAAAGGTTTGATTCCTGGTAGTCCTGGCTTCGAGCCGTCGGGCTTACGCGGTTGGAATATACTGGGGTCGGCTGCATACACCGTGTATGCCTCCTTCACAGCACCACCGAAATTTTGTTCCGAGGGCAAGCGGTAAATAAACTGAAAGTGATGAGAACAGAGAAATGGTATTAGCGTTCAGCAGCATTCATGTTATAGCTGATTTTAAGATTGTCTGAAGAAAGAACTTGGGTATTCGAAGGAAAAATGGAGCTTTGTCATAATAGGGTTTTAAGCTATGGCCTTAAACTATAAAAAAATATTCAAAAGGTTTTCAAGGTTCTTAAGACAGCAATACTTATGTCATATTTAATAAGCATAATTTATTCTTATCTTACCACATGTTCCTCCTCAGTACTAGAACTCTCTTCAGGAATAGTTTCCGGGAATATGGTGTCTTTGGGCGACGAGAGCCATGGCTCCTCTTCGGTACTGGCTTGTTTCGATGTCACTTCTGACTGCGACATCGAAACGTTCTGGCTGGGAGGACTTCCATTTACATTGCCACCACCACCACCTTCTTCTTTAGACAATTTACCTGTAAGATCAAAAAGCATTAGCTATAAACTATGTCAGTTTTTGAATGTTATATTATTATAATTATATTATTTTATAATAATATCGAAAATTCGAAATCAAGCTTCATATAGGTATAAAAAAAGGTTTTACACGCATACGCCCAAGGTTGCTAAATACATAAAGAAATCAAGTTACAGTGGTAAATAAACAAACTCCAGCGGGGTCAGTCCAGGGGATGCAATTGCAAGAAATGATGTTAAGGAAAAGTACCATAAATTATAGTCATTAGTAATAAAATTACTAAAGAGTAAAAGTATGATAGGTTTCTCTACATACGTCCCATAAACACGTCGCCAGGTTGGTGTCTCTTGGAATACTTGCCACCTAGAGGCTTGGGCTTTGGTTTGACGTGAGTTGTGAAGCATGGTGCTTCGGGGTGCCTGAACTCCCACATCGCTTGCCACATCTTTAGGCCATTCTCTAACCGATAGTTGTTTGTGAAGTCCGACTCTTTCAGGTGGTGAGATAGTGGTGCAAACAGGAACACAAACAGCTAAAAACATTTTCCAAGTCAATTATTATGTTTGAAGAGTTGTTGCAATGTTTTTTAAAGCTTTTTTACACCAGTATTTATTTGTCCTCACATATACCTAAAATACATAATTATAATATACAGCCTAAAGCACTCAAAAATAATTGAAATAATGTAGAGGATAGATGGAAGATTTACAAACAAATAGAATAAGTATCTTTAACTATAAATACATAGTCCCAATTGCAAAGCTTCATAAATTTATAAACACCGCAGTAATCTAATTCAGATTAAGCAAGCAAGCCAGAAATATAAATATTTACCGTCAAGGCAGGTATGGAGAACAGATAATGGAATGGATTTGAGGAGAAGACCCCATTTTCATAGTCGCTTTCAATGCATTCATCAGATGCATCAAGGAGGATCCAGTGGAGGGTGTACAGCAGCTTTGTTTCCACATTGCCCAGGGATTGCATGTTGTCTTTTACTCTTTAAAAATACAATATTTTTATGTTTAATATCTTGGAATATGTATTTTAGGGTCGATTTTTGAATAGTGAGATAACTTTTAACTGAGGTATACAAATGTTTGGCAACTTTTGTATCGAAAATAAATGTTATTTACCTACTTCTACAGCTAAGCTAGCTCGGTCGCAACTTAGAAATCTCCTTAAATTCCCTCCCCACTCTACCGATTTTTACTTGTACTCTTTTACTGTGCATGCGGTTCGGTTGTGGAATTCACTACCGCCTGACATTAGGGACTGCCAAACTCTTGCAGTTTTTAAAAGAAGAGTGAAAGAACACTATCTTTCCTTCCCATCTTAGTTGCGTATATGTATGTATTATTATTTACCTTTTAATATTATTTAGTATATATTAGTATAATAATTATGGATTGTATATTATATTGAAATACAAGACGCGCATACACCACAACAGACACACCCATACATAAATACACACACACGCATACATACATACATATATAAATACACACACGCACACACATACATATACAAATACACATATGCATACACATACATTCGGTCACACACACGCACACAGATACACACACAAACATACAACGAACAAACCCACAAATGCATATCCCACACAAACTAGGTATACATCTAAGTTATTACCTACTCGATTTTTTTATTTTATTAGTTTTTTATTGTTGTAGAAGAGCGGAGTCTCCCAACACAGGCATTACTTGCTTAAAGGGAGGCTCCAATCACCAACTAATTTAAAACTTCTTGGTCATTAATAAAGATTTGTTTATTGTTATTGAAACTGTATTGTTTTCATTTTTGTTACTCAATACTTTTACACACAATGTCTACATCTCTTTTTACTCGACTCTCCTATCGCAGGTATGCTGGAAGAGATTTCTATGGAAATGAGCATCACCTTTGAACCTATTTTTCCGTTTGCTTCTTCTTATCTTTTTATTAAATGTGTGTACATAAATTGTTAAATAAAAAAATAATAATATCAGCCTTAAGGAAAATTCAGATAAAATTTTGTGTATTTATAAGTGAATGATTAAGACAGAAGTACAACAAGTTAAAATCAACATAATTATAGTCTATACTTATACATAATTGTTTTGTTACATAGTATGGAAAATAAAAAGCTTATAATAATATTGAATGATGTGTGAGTGAATGATTAGTGACTGTTATGTTGAGCTCATACTGATACATAGCATAAAAAAATGTAGCAGTAGGATTTAGTCACTCTCTTGACAGTAATAATTTTATTTTATTTTTAGTTGCGTTCGACTACAGGGCAAAGGCCTCCCTTTATTCCTTCCATTCCTCCCCACTTTGGCAAATGTGGAACAATCCTGCTCGGTCTTGATTGTAGGGCACTACAACTTATCCAGCTGTTGGATGTTGCATCTTATAAGACGTCTTATGACACAATCTGGTATTGTGAGTTGAGCAGTCTTTGGTTTGGGTGCCTGTCCTGTCTGGATCTGTATTTTTGAGAACACAGCATTATTTCTTCCTTGACTGGGTTCCTCTTCAGGACAGGTGTTCCTGCACTTCAGAGTTTTTTTTAAGCCATGGTGCATTTGATATCAATTATAAAATGTTTATCTAGGTTCTCAAATTTATCAAGATAATCAATATATAGAAATACAGACTTTCATATTTACAATAATATGAGTAAGATTTTGGCAAATGGCTAACATAAAGTCACATTGTCAACTGCAACAAATTCAAGTGTACAATGTGCACTTGTACACTTTATTAGTCTTATCGAATAATCAATTTAAAACCGTACCTGTTGTGCAACAAAGCTGCTAATGCGTGCATCACATGAGGCAGTGATGCTTGAATGAGCCGCCATCGTGGAATGGATTCTATAGCATCCGCTAGGCTGATAGACAGGCCAAACCGTAGATTTTGTACCAGCACTTTTTCAAAGGACTGCAATTTACAGAATATTAATTTAAAACGATAAGAGAGTGTACCTTTAGTTTTTACTTCCAGGACTAGAGAAGAGTATGTCTTATTAATATAATGTCCATAAATTATTACAGTACTAATATTGTATTTAGGATGGGTACAGCATATACATTGCAAATTCATAGGAAAAATTACAAACAAGTAACGTATTTTTAGAAAAGATCAATAAATAAGTTTATCTAAGAAACCTGTGATGATTTTGTCAATTAAGAGATTTTACTGACTGAAAAGTCTTACCTTGCACGCTTCCTTAACTTCCTGAAGTTGTCCGGTTGAAATAAAGATTGTTTCATATAATTAATACTGTCACAAACTTTTCAAGCACAGAGTTTTCAAGTAAGTAAACAAATATGGAAAGAAACTCATGGTTCTAGCGAAAAGGTAAACATGTCAAAATTGTCAAAAAATCATTCATGTCAAATAGCGAAGTTCAAAAAAATTGCCATTACTTAAAAATGTAATCTGAAAAAAATATTCAGCGTTTTTTTCTTAGTTTTTTTTTTGTAGAATTATCAAAAGAAAAAAAAAACACATCTGCCATCTATATTTTTTCTATAAATAAAAAAAAAATGTTTTACTGTAACGAATCTCTCTGATATCAAATGGAAAAAAATGAAAGGAAAGACATAAAATACTATCTGAAGATATACGTGAACAAGAAGTTTACACAAAAATAGTAGGTACAGTAATAACCTAAGAACTCAAAATAAAATAAAAAGTAATAAGAACCAACCACACAATTTGATTCAAAAGGAAGAAAGCATAAGTACTAGTTTCATTTCCAACTGATATAGTTGTTTTTTCTACCTCAAGCTAAGCACAATCATGTGATTACTTACATGGTGTCCAGGAGCACGTTGACAGAACTGCGTGTTATCAACAAATAAGTGATACTTTACAATCAACAACAAAACTACGGACACACTAAATTGCAAAAAGATTTCCCGTACCGGGAATCGAACCCGAGCCTCCTTCCTGGGTGAAAGCCAGGTATCCTAGCCACTAGACCATACGGGAGATATTTAACTCAACAGTATACTCCATACACGATGTGCAGAATACATTCTGTGACCTCATAGTCATATAACATAGGTTCTTACTTACAATAAAAACATTTTCGCTTATCACTTGTTCAAGTAGAATGAAGGTCAATAACCAATTCGGTAGGTACTAAATGGTCTTAGTCGCTATACGACTCTTTTTTTAGATTCCAAGCTATCTTATGTAGGATAGGTACCTAATTAATAATGACATGTGTGCACTTGGTGCAGTTTGAGTAGCAGGTGGCCCATTTATGTAATTAATTTAAATATTATCATTTACTTATAATTATGTGAACACAAAAATCAGCCAGTTTATTGAGCATATGTACACATTTTGCAAACATTCAGGTGTAGGCGTTATTATGTAATTATTTAACAATTTTATGTCACAACTATTTGCTCACCATGCAGGCCGCATCATGAACTTTTCCTAGGCGCGGTCTCACAAAAGGGGTGGTTTGTCGCCACAGGAATATCTGAACTGGAATCGGGACTACCTCATCAGAATTGGGATCTTCTTCGGACATGTCTTTTGTTTGCATAGCAAGCGAGGATCCCTGGCGAAACCACAAATACAGTAGGTATAAGAGAAAAAAACACATTGATTAATTTGTACTGAGGCAAAACGCGCCGGCATCGGTATTGCACGGTGCAGGGGTTTTATTCGTATCTAATAATTATGATTCTGATTAAGCAACTCGTTTGTTAAGGGAACACTTGAAAATTCAGAAAAATCACATGAAAAATATAAAAAAATATATTTAGGAGGATCATGGACGGCTAGGTAGAGTCCTAATGCATAAAATGTTTAAACCAAAAAATACCAATGTTACATTATAATACTAGGAATAAAATAATTAAGATTCTATATTACCTTCGCAGAATTAATGAACTTAAAACATGTTACATAATTAAAGTAAGTGAAACCATTCCATTAATCTACAGCTTGCAAAACATACCTCACTTGCAGTAATTAACACATAAGTAGTTTTGAACCCATGGAAAGCACCACTGTTTACATCCTATGGTGTCACAATGGGGAAGTTATGGGAGGAAACGTGAACCTCATCCACGGGACGCGAGACTGGGAATGAGGTTCCGCGCAATTGTGACGAGACAGACGCATAGGGCTGCCACTGCTAAGTTATTCTTAAAGTATGCAGTCGTGCTTTTCAGTAGAAACATACTCACTAATAGTAACTTTTTACATGTACTAACGCACCTATGTGTTAACACTTTCATGGAAACCGTATTAGTGCACAGTAGAAAACTACAAAATGAATGGCTGGTACCTACACTCAATACCTACCTGCCTAAACATCTGAAAACACCAACTAAGGCAGTGTTACAACCTAAATATTGAATACCTATTACAACCACTATTTTTTGGGAAAACTGCATCTTTATCTCGCTTAAGAAATCAACATCGAGTCTGTAACAACCCTGCAAAATTTTCAGCATTGATCTGTGCGCGCGGGTCGAGAGGCGGAGAGGCAGCCTCCGGTTGCTATAGAAACGGCAACATGGCTGCTTCCCGAGCAGCTGAAAATGTAGGCCACACTTTTATTCAACGATTATTGCATTGAGATGGGTTAGGATTGAAAAATATAGGGGTTTAGAGACGGACTTTTTATTCTCACAATGAAATTAATATTGGGCTTCTAAAATTAAGTGTTGTTTGAGAATTCGTTGCTCTAACTACGAATATGTACAGCAGTTTTCCCACAGATTTTATACTTAGGTGGGAATTTGAGCGCCCTCTTTTTTGCAACCAAAACTAAGAACGTGTTACTTATCGAGTTGGCTTTGGGTGCTGTCTTTTGTAAGTTTTTAGATACTTGTTCACCATTTCCTTAACCTAAAATCACGTGAAAAATATCGTGCTTCCAGAAACATTCTTTATCAACCCTCGACCAAGTAATTTGTTTGATAACGTCCCCAAATAAAATGGTAAACATAAAGACATTGAATTAACAAGATTGGCATAGATATCAATGTTCACTTTGCGGCAGGCAATTTACTTTATAAATAGAGACGGTCAGGGAGCGCCGGCACTAACAGTAGCCATTTTGTAGATTGTTTCCGTTAGTTGTGTCCACATACATTGTCATTGTTTTATGCAGCCATCAGATTTTATGGCCAATTAGCTGATGTTCGTTTGGTTTCTATGAAATGGAAATTTTAATTTTTTATTATCTGATTAACATCAAAATATTTTTATTTTCAATATATAAATTATACTCAAATACCACTTGTCTAAAACCTTTAAAGGATTATGTGACAATGTGGAATCAACGAGCTTACTACATGTTACATGATAAACTCATACCTAAAACTTAAGGTCAGCTAGGTTAGTTAGCTAAACCTAATTAGTATTATCTTGGTCGTCATCGATAATGATGGGGTCGGAAAAATCTAAGTACCTACGTTTTCAGTATTTTGCACAAATCGATCATGAAACCATCATTCTTCAATATATTCAGAGATGGGTAATATATCCAAGCTACAAAACAAAAAAAATACAATTGAAAATTTTCAAGAAGGGTTTTGTTGCTCAAAATCTCAACCGATAATAGGGATGTTTCCTGAGTAAAAAATATATGATTATGTTTAGTCCGTCAGTTAGATTATAGAAAAATATTGGACACGTATTTTTTCCTTTATCAAATCTATAAAAACTAACGAAGATACAAAGCATCAAAGATCAGGAGTGGGCGCTTGTGACGTCACGGCTCGCTAAAAATTGTAGCGAGTAGTGACGTCACACGAGTTTTCAACGCACTGTATCGCCTTCATTTTTTGTTTACGTGAAAAAAGAAAAAATACGTGTCCAATATTTTTTGGAAATCTATCCGACGGACTAATTAGATTTTTTTAGTCAACTACCCTATTATAATATTCCGTTAAATTACACTTGTCTCTCCGCCGCGCGAATGTGTGTAGAAATGAACATCCTTGCCTGCCTGATTTCCGAAAAGCAGTGTGGACATTGGTTGTCACGATATGGTGAGGAAAAACAAAGATATGTGTGAGGAGGAATGAGGAACATGCCTTGAGGAAAGTTTTGAGTGTGTCGATGGATTGTAATGGGGGTAGAACAAGACTAAAAGAATGATGGGTGGATTGTTTGAAAGTTGATACGGCGGAGAAGAAAGTTTGCTACGCCGATCCCGAATATTTGTGATAAGGACGATGATGACGTATAGATTTTTTCTGAATCTCTAATTGCAATATACTTCAAGTCCTCAAGGAAGTAGGCACATATAATTACCTATGTGCTTTTGTAATTTAAATAGATAATTCATAGTATCCAGAGTTGTTATTTTTTTTCTGTAAAAACCGTGCAGGATACATGGCTCTCTGGTGGTTTACCTAAATGCTTAATTATATTCGAAAACACCAATAGAGTTGACTTTTGTACTTTCCACATGATGCGTGCACATCTAAACAGACAAAATTTGAAAACATGCTAGAAATTGGTTCTGTTAGTTATCCTTTAATACCCTGGCTGGCCCTGAATACATTTTTTTTGGATTCTTTTCTTAGAAGTATAGGTACAAAAACGACTCTTCTACAGATTTAATATAGGTACATATGTATAGATAAGTCTAGCTTTTTTTGGATGGGAAATCATCAAATGACTTCTCCCGCTCTGGGCGGAGCAGAAGGGAGTGTCAGACTCTTACTGACTAAAAACCCGTGATCTTTCTTGTGCCCTTTGCGTTCCAGGGCCGCGGATCTTTCGAACAAATTCCGCAGCCCTAGCAGGCACTGACCCTATGGTGCCCCGTCTTTGTTGCTGAGGGCTCTTTGAGGCGCGCGTGGAACACGACGCACCGTCGACTCGGGCCTGGTTGCTATCGGATGGCGTGCCACCGGTAATCGCCTTGCGTTTCCCGACGCCCGGGGCGTCTTCTTCAGTTGCGGCGGCCGGAGCGTGAGGAGATAAGTCTAGCCTGGATGTAGTCTTATTTTACCTGAGGTACCTACTAATTACATGCTATACTACTAATATTTTAACGGAGTAAATCTGTACGGTTGAATTTAATCGTTCTAGTCTCAACAGCTGATTTACATAGGTGAAAGTTCACAAAAGGCTAGGACTAAGGATCCTTCTTATATACTACGGGAGTAAGTCCCTGGGTTTTTCTTTGGGTTATTTAAGGCTTTAATGAGGGCCAAACCGCTGTCAGAGTCTACTTTTACGCTACAATTATTAAAGTATTTCGTCCTGTCCTCTATCCAAAAGTGATCCACTAGGTAAGTATAAACATCGAATTGTGTTCCCACAATGAGCTTATTTTAACGAGATGAAAATAGCTTTATGCACAGTCCAAATGTTACGTATGTATACAAAATGAATACTCTCTTTATTCCCGCCCACATTGGGTGAAGGAAGTTAAAATAATATCGGACACATCACCTGCCTTAGGTACGTCATTGTAATGAATCATGCAATAACTTTACTTTTTTTTTTTAAACTAATATTTATGCGCGAGTACATGGAGAAGGCAAACACAATTAAGTACATTATTACATGTTGTAGTAGGTAGGTAACTCAGCTAGCTAGAAGAGTTTTCACTCATATTAGCTTTAATTGAAAACTTTTCTGGGTAGTTTAGTTAGGAACGGTGATGTCACGGCGTTTTCTTGAAACCATATCGCCGTAACCCTATAGAGTTTCTCATTTAAGTGCGCACCTCGTGACACACCTCTTTTCCCTTCTTTATTTATGGACCAACTCGTTAGTAGGTCACTAATTACTGTGTTTGTCTTCGTACAAAATTAGTTAGAAATTAAAACAAGTTTTTGGCTGATTTATTCGATATTCCCTGGTTCATAACAAATTATTGTATGATACAATCACGAAACTTCGACAAAAATAGAACGAGGTTGAAGTTTTAGAATATATGCAGCACACTATAGCTATTGGCTGGGCGTTACCGAAATAGCGACGTTGTGTTTTGAATGGAAAATGCTTTTTACGTATTTCAGAAACTTTATTAGAGGACACAGAAATGATTCAGGAAAATATATAGATGTTACGATAAACAATCGAAGAGGAATTAATATAAGTGTGTCATAAGATGATGTTAAATAGCAACTAATATGTTTTAGCAAGCTTACAAAATTATACTGTCACATTATAATTTTTCGGTATAATATTGGTAAATATTTCTTGAGTTAAAATGATTTACTAAGAGCTGGTATGTAGTGAAGAGTGACGACCTCCGTATAATTTCAAAGTATAAATGTAGAGCATGAGCTCTTAGTACCTACATACTTTGATCCTGTAAAAACTCTAAATCACTCTTTTTTGGACCTTTTTAGGTACCTACGCCTCCAGTTCGCTTCTTCTTTCTGGGCCAGCAGGCTCCTAAAGTAGCTAAAATATCATGATTTAATTAGGATATTTGTGGTTTCTTAAAAATGTGATCAAATTATAATGGTTGCCCGTGACATGTAGAGCAGACTGATCTGCAATGAATTTTCAAGGCTCAATACACAGATTTAGAACTGATAAGACATGTAGGTACTTTCTACAGATGCTGTCTAAATCAGTACAACACGTAACAATTGCGATTCATACAATAAAAATACCAAAATAATCATCCAAGATCCGCAGTACATCAAATTAAGAAAAATAACAAGCTTAAAACTTTTTGATGACAAGAGAAGGAAAGAAGTTTCATGAAAACACTGGCTGCATGCATACACTACAAAAACAGATAAGTAGAAAACAATTAAACGTCATTAAAAACTGTCAAGATCAATCAAGATGATTAACAAGGAAGGTGTGTTTTTTGATGTAGACTTGTTATTTATGTTTCTAGATATTTATTTTTAGCTGCATAACTTAAAAATGGCTATAGAACTATTGCAAAAATCAAAACACCACTTTTTGCGTACAGTCGACGCTGAGCAAGCTCGTGACCCGCGTCTTGCAGCCTTGTTGGCAGTCCATCTTGTCAGTCAGGTTTTGGATGAAGCTTCTATCATTGCAAATGCTGCTAGGGAAACAGGTAAGTAGAATCAATTAAGTTAGGTTGTGAGGTCCATCATAATAGAAGATTTTTACTGTAACAAATATCCAAAAAAGAGCTCACTATTTCGCATGGCTGCAATTTTTCGAACGTTTAGTAAGGTTTGTTAGTTTTTTATGTCATGGAGGAGTAAATACCCCTGATATACGAGTATGGTTGATAGTCTCACCGCCCATCGTCTCGTCTTCTGTGCCCTGGCGTTTGTATGTTTACGATCATAAAAAACTTAAAACCTACCTATCTACTCCATTAACGAGTAAAATTTGATTATATAGTTGCATTTCAGATTTCTGTTTCTGCAATTTTATAATTTTAAACCATCTAAGCCCTTCATGTAGGCCAGTCACCGTAGTCATACTTGATTATAAAATATTTTATTTCATGTGGCGACGCTTCACATTGCGTTGTACATTTATAGTGCATCCTAACAACATCCCAGAAAAATCAGCACAGTGCATTTTTTAGGGTTCTGTACCTGTTTTAAGGGTATTACTAAGACTTCGCTGTCTGTCTGTTCGTCTGTCTGTCACCAGGCTACAGCCTGAGATACATCAAGAACCGCGATAGCCAGACAGTTGAAATTTTCACAAATTATGTATTTCTGTTGCCGCTATAAGAACAAATACTAAAAACAACATAAAATAAATATTTAATGTGGGTAAAAACGTGATTTTTGCTATATTTATAGATAATGGTACGGAACCCTTCGTGCGCGAGTCCGACATGCACTTGGCCAGTTTTTTTACGATCAATGATATATTTAAATAATGGTCTACTCGTACATCTATAGACATACAATACTTACTAACTATGTTGTTAGAAATCCAATGTTTCTTCATTAAAAAACGTAACTCCGATCGAATAATTAGCAGAAGTCATTGTAGTAGAAAATATTCTTCTTGAAAAGCGCTTTCTACTGTCGAAGCGTACGGCTATTGGACGCCGAACAGCAACCTTAACTTCAGTGTCCAATTAGTTGCCTATTTCGGTCATTTACACCAAACAGACTTATAATTGGGAATAGCTGTGTTAGTAGTACAGGGTCTTCTTGAAAGGTCATTCTAGTGTTGTATATCTTATGGCTGTAAGGGCGCTACGAATTCGTTGCTTCGGTTTTCAAAATTATTCAACGAATTAAGTTGTTAACATACTGATTAAGAGTAAAATTTAAGTATAAGTGTTCTTCTTGAAAAGCCCTTTCCAAGGAAAATTGGGATATGTTTCCATGGATGGATTACCATTATGTTTGATCATTGCCAAATACTACTTTACATTGTGTTTTTGTACGTCGGTCCCGTCATCACGTAAAGTCAATCATTTACTTTTACTATTTTCCACATACCTACTTCCAAAATATTTATAATATTTTGTTTTTTTTTTTTTGGTAATTGATGATGATGAACCATTTTCCACTGAGCTATTCTTCATATCCTTTTCGAAAGTCCTGCAATTCGCAAGAACAACAAAAACAAGTCGTTTTTTTAAACTGTATTTAAAAAAACGACTTGTTTTTGTTGTTCTTGGAAAAATGGCTAAATTTTGAAGCGCTGTGCCTCAATACCTATTAAACCTACAGAGCAGTTGCGCTCACATTGAAGAAAATTTTGTCCAATTTTAGTATAGCTACGGATTAACTTTTTACGTAGAATGCACTGTTTAGATGCGATAAATAAATATCTGATAGTTACCTAAATGAGCAAAAATTTGGAAGTTTTCCGAGCATCACGAATTTAGCACAGGTCTCTCAGAGTTAAAAGATCTAGTAGAATCGTTACAAAAAATCAGGACATCGCAATTTATTGCCACCTAAGATGTTTCAAATGCCTAATGTCTTACGCGGTTGCGCTCTAAAAAGCTCCTACAAATAATACCACCTCTACCTATATCAAACTAGGCTAGATGCGACGTTAAAGGAAAGTTTAATTTAATAACAGGTCGTCCATGGCGCTATCAGTCAATATTGACAAATTTTGAGAATGAAAAACAGTGTGATGCTGATGATGAAGACACATCGTTTGAGGCGTCAAAGGGCGACAGTGACATCGTGAATGAAAATAAGATGGCGCATGATGCCAATGTGGTTGCTACATCAACGCCGGAAAAAGTTGCAGGTAGTTCTTACTCAGGTAACATTCAGACGCCTGCCAAATATTTAAAGTGACTGAAACAATGCCATCGGTTAACGAATTGGTTTTCTTGGTGCAACGAAAGGATAAGATGTAAATTGACTACACTCACTAAGACTATACTCAATACTTTATTGCATTCAATATATGTATTACATATAGACGGTATAACAAGGTAAAAGATCAATATGGACCCTGTCGGGCACAGCAAAATATATGGGGCTTTAAATGATTAGATATGTTTAATTGTATGTATAATTATGTATGTATATATATAAATATATTTAGTGTTAGGTCTGCGTATATAGCTATAGTATATTTATTATTTTTATTTCATGTATTGCATAATAATAGTGTAGGTAATTATTATGAAGTTCTTTGTAAGTATTTTCATTTTTATTAAATTATATTTTGTAAACTGTATTTATTTATTTATATTTCATTTTCTATATTGCATATTATATTATATTATAAATAATTCCATATTATATTACATATGTGGTTGTTGTCATGTTTGACCATAATATAAGTTAATTTTCAGCTGATGATTTACAAAAAAGTAAGCTTGAGGCTAGTTTTATTGGTCAAGGAGACGAAGAACATGATTCGGTAAGCTTGATTGTGATTTATTTTCAATATTATAAACATGAATTCTGTTCATAATTATTTCATCATCATTTCTAATACCCTGTAATCGGCATTAATATTTTCAGCGCCAGAACGAGTTAACGAAATCAACTTCGATGTTTATCAATCATCTTTTTGACATGAGTGATGTTGAAAAAGTTACAACTTGTGATGAATCTGAAATCGTACAAAGTAGTCCAGAGCCCAATGATAGACTTGTTGAAGCAACGATTCAAATTCTGGAGTCTTTTGTGAATACTGCGATGGGGGTGACAACTGAAGTAACAAGACCAGTAGAACCATCTCAGTCAGTAGCTGCTGCTATGCCAGCAGAGAGGTCATCAAATTCTGAACATTCTGAGTATTCTTTTTTGACGGATGCTTATGCCGAAGATATCGGTACAGATATAGCATTTTACATAAACGATGATGGAGCTGGTGATATCGATAGAGACTGTGGAGCTTCTCACGTAGTTCCTGCTGTAAAAATTAGAGAGGTACATATACATATATATATATATTTCTCATTTATTTTGCAGACTGTACTTTCTATTTAAATTCACTTTTTACATTACAATCGAACAGCGAATATCACCCAATAAAGTTTTTGAATTTTATTAGTTTTCTGATGAAATACCTGAAAAATTGGTGGAGAGCATGGATGTCACCCGATATGAAAATGCTTATCTTACTTTGAATCGTAAGTGAAATATCTACTCAGTGAAATATTAATATTGCCTATCTAGTTTTCTTAAAGTATCGTATTAAAATAATGCCATCATTAATATAGGTGATTATGACCAAAACTCTGAAGATGAAGCCGTTCCAATTTTAGAAGATCCAAAAGGCATGACTCTTCAAGAAGTTGAATTAATGACAGCACACACATCCGATGAAAACTTATCAACTCATGCTGAGCCAGAACCCAATATTTGTGTAAGTGACCATATTGTGTAAAATATCATAGGAACACACACAACACTTTTTGTCTATTTATTTGTCAAAAATAATTTTGCTTTTATTCAGCCAAAAATGAAAGAACTGGCAGCTACATCGGGAGTATCCGCAGACCCAAGTGGATCGAAAAAAAGCTCGTTGGTGAGCAAGTGTCGCTCTCAAGGTGCCAGGCTTCTGGCTTGTATCCGAGGGTGGTGGCGGCGTAGGACTCCTGGAAGACGCAAGGTGCGAGAGTATAATCAGTCTGAAGTATGTCGTTTCATCAACTGGGACACAGGCATCCACTCCGCGGGATGGGGCGGGTCACAATTCACCATGTGGGCCATGTCTTCGAATTTCGATCTAGGGACATGCTGGACATGCTTATCGTTTTGAGAATTATGCAGTGGTGATGAACTACTGGCACAAAATACACTGGTTATCTGTGTAAAAGTTTACGACCTAGAGTAAGAAAACCACGGCCGTTACCAATGGTTCATCACCGCACTCAAGGTGCGAGAATAAACTGTCTTTATTTATGAGTCACCGCATCAAAGTGACATCTACCTACACATTACCGTTTTGCAACGGCGCGATGTTTCTAACCTAGCTATCGATAATTTTAAAATTAAATCGAACTAATACTTACCTAAGTACATTAGCCCTTATCTAAGTGCCTTAAAAATCTGTAAAGGCAATCCTGCCTCCTTCCAGTTTTTCCTGACTACAGCTCATTTTGAACTGTAATATTATTAGCCATCACAAGTTGACGCGCTTGATCTAGCAAATTATTACCCGCTACTATATTACTCATCAGATAGTATTCCGTTCAACCTCAATGTATGTCCCCTATTCGAGCCTAGTGACAGGTGAACATGATTGTAAGGATGTCTGATCTTAGTCCTGTATCTCTTCCACAGAACATTTATCAACCCTAACATTTAATAGTAGACGTAATTGTTCTTTGTCTTTAATCTCCGGCCAAAAAGAGGGATGATAAGTTTGACGTGTGTATCTGTCTGTGGCTTCGTAGCTCCTAAACGGATGAACTGATTTTGATTTAGGTTATATTTTTTTTCAAAGGTAATTTTATGTACGTAATCGTTTAATTGCCACGTAGTTTTTAGAATCTGTCTCATTTTACAGGAGAACCGAATTCCGTGTGTTGCTCGTGGACTGTGTCCCTTATCTCCGGACGCAAGACGTCGAGCTGCAAGTCTTCTGGATCAACGCCTTCTTCGGTCCCCTTCGCCAAATCGTGGAGCTGTGTGGAAGTTTAACACGGTCAACGAAGCGCTCGTGCATTCCTCTCGATGGAAGGACTATACATTCGATGTAAAACCTGACGAATGCGGCGAGTACTGATTCTCCACCCTCAATAACCCACCGTGTTTTCTCTGTTTATTCCTATTTGGTTTATTTTATGTTAATAAAGGTTTATATGACCGCATTTTAATGTTTGAGTTTCATACGAAGTTTGTTTCTTGAAGTGACGTAAATTTTGTTGGGTATTAATATCACATTACTTATATTGACCAGTTGACTTGCTATTAATCTTAACCTGCTGATTTCAAGCATATTTTAAACACCTTAATTCCTCAGAGCGTACCTATATCGCAAAGATCCGATCGAAATAGTTTAGCATAAATGTAGATTCAACATTACAATTGGCGTTAGCACGTATATACACACAGGACAGGTGTAAAATCTATACGTCTCTTTTACACTCGTAGGGGTAGCGTGTGTCCGAAGACGCTATGGGAACGGACCGACTCCGCCGAAAATAGAGCGGTCGCGGATTCCTGGGCTAAATCTCAAATATCCAGACGGGTGCGCCATCTAAGCCAGTTAAAACAGTCCCGCGAAAAGTTACCGAGCCCCACTTCTTGTCTGAACGTCTGCCAGTGAAGACCGGGAGGGAACCAACTAACACCACACAAAATGGTGAGTCACTGACGGCAGTGAAAATGTGGCAAGGTGTTAAGTGAGAAAATGGACTGTTAAGCTTGGCAAGTGATAAATACAAAGAGCAATACGTAAAAATAAACGCGTTTTTTCCTCGTGCAAGTTATTCCGCAGACCGGATGCTCGCGAGCGACTCGGATGTGTTCTCTTCACCATCCATAATACAAATCAGTGTTGTGCTTATAAACCAGTGAAAGAAGATGGTATCTTATAATCCGAATGCTTCTACACAAACCGAGCTACAAAGCTGTGAATACACACCAACTAATACCTCTACACTATGCATGGCAACTGTTACATACAAGGAAATAACGAAATATTTTTGGTAATTTTCAGAGCGACCTCAGCAAGAACGACGTTGAAAGTAAGTACATTTTTATGTATTTTGTTTACTCGTAACTATAGGACATTCACGGAGGAAACAAACTAAAACCGATGTGTCTGGTTGTTATCGTATACAACTTTAGGGGCAACTAACATTGATAACTGGATAAATTTAACTTGTCTTTGTCAAACCTAATACTTTCTCTTTAATGGAGAAGATTGCGTCAGCATGTCTAACATTTATGTGAAGAAACGTAACATTGCATAAATGAGACGGGAGTGAGGATTATAACAGCTAAGTTTAGCATCGTTTCTCATAAAAGGCGCGCGTTACTAAGAGATGCCGGGCGGCAGCGCCAGTGGCACGGCCATGCTGCGCGCGCGCTGCGTTCCAAAATTAAACTCGTGCGTCACGTGATCCCGAATCGCCGCCCGCCCAAACAGAGAAACTCCGCTCAGATTTCACTGCAAGCGCGCTACGTATGTTTTAGCGTGGGAATCAAAGTCTACGTAAATAGACTATGTATATTTTATGCAACGGATATCTGTCACTGCATTTGAATTTGCAACGATAAATCAACTGTCATTATCAAGGTCGGTAAATGATCTTGAAACAGCTGATCCTTATGCACTTTACGCATGCGCCGTAATGAAGAGCAATTTAATAAATCATAGAGAAAATTCTTGAGACATTACTGAAACAATTTAATTGAGGATTAACCTAATTATTTTTGATATTCAAAAACCAATTGAGGCAGCTTTGAAAATACAATGAATAATCTGAGTTTTTTTTTGTTCAAATTTTGATCAAAAACATAAAACGTTTGATGACGGAACTCTTAAAAGTCTGTTAAATTTAGGGTACTGTTTCAATCGGGCTATAATTAGAATGTGACTCAGGAGTTCACACCGAATATATTGAAACGTATCGTGGAAAAGTATTATTCTGGGCGAAGAATGTCCGCCCACGCCCCGTTCCACGCGTTACCTGACTTAAACAGTTCGTACGTTTTCCAGAACTTACGAATTTAGGACGATTCTGCAAAAACTTTCAGATTATAGAATTGTCACAGCAATATATTGAATAATAATTCTGCAGCTACATTTTTCCAATTCATTCTTCAGTCTTCGTAAAAATGAACAATTAATCAAAAATTTGAGTAAAGAAAAGACGGAATGGAATCCTAAGAAACTATGCTAAACTGTCTAAGGTCCACAAATTTGCATGAGCTGAGAATAACACATTAGTACATGATTTTGGAAAACAGCATCTTAGTTCTGCTCGACTTATTTTTGAAATAAAATGAAAAAAAAAAACTAATCAACTTAAGGTACTGGTAAAGCGCAAAGATAGTTCAGGTAAATAAGATGTTTATGGTGATGATTTCACAACTGTTTTTGTTATACAGGGGCATCCTTCGCCTTCTCCATCTACGACTTCGATGGATCTGGCAAGATCGACGCCTTCAACCTTGGAGATGTCCTGAGGGCACTCAACTCCAACCCCACATTGGCCACCATCGAGAAACTCGGTGGTACCAAGAAGAAGGGCGAGAAACAGCTCACCGTAAGTAACAAACAAGTAAAAAGGACTATGACAGGGATCACACTCAGAGAGACTCAGTAACACTAGGATCTGCAGTTAATATAAAAGTTATCAAACCTTTAAAATTGAGATATCTACAATGAATTAAAAATGAGTAATTGGGGTAATACGTTCTAATTATGAAGGCAAAGAAGAAAAAAGAAAAAAAGAGCAAGAGTTAAATTATGTTTTACTTAATAGAAATCAAAGACATGGCCTACCATGAAATTCGGTTGAAGCAATCTATGTTGTGTCACTTGTAACTAAGAAATATGTTATGTTGTTTCAGATTGAAGAGTTCCTTCCCATCTACAGCCAAGCAAAGAAAGACAAAGATCAGGGACAGTACGAGGACTTCTTGGAATGTCTGAAACTGTACGACAAGAACGAGAACGGTCTTATGCTTGGCGCCGAGCTTACACACACTCTCCTTGCGTTAGGTAAGAATATTCAAATATTAACGCCAACACCTCGTAACAGACATACTCTACGTAGGATTTTGAAATTTTCTTGTGTTGTGAGTATTATCGAACTATCCGGGTATGAATTGGAAAGTACTCAATTAAATACAAAGCTGCCTATATGAAACCTACACGTACGTTGTTTATTTCTATTAGCCAAGCTATTTTTATTTTTTCTGAGGCTTTAACATGTCAATAAGATAAATTGGCATCGGCTTCATTTCCAGTTGGACGTGAACTGAAATCACTTGGCTAGAAGCCATCATGATTGTCGTTTCGAAATAATGATTTTTGTGACTCAGCTTACTTAGATTTTGTTTCTACGCGACTTGCGTTAATAAAAGACAATTTATTTGGAAAAGTACGTTTAAAATAATGAATGCTTGTTTATTAATACTGATATTGATTTTTGGAATTCATAGGTGAGAAACTGGAAGATAGTGAAGTCGCTGAAGTCACAAAGGACTGCATGGACACTGAGGATGACGATGGCATGATCCCCTACGCACGTAAGTAATTACTTGTTGTTTTTCTTGTAAAATATCAAATTATATATTTACTTTTAGAAGAATATGTGATTATGGTATTCATTGTGGTAGAAACCCAGTATATAAATGACATATTTGTGTAACGTTTGACAAGTTTGAATCCTTCCAAAGTATCTAAATTACATACCTTATGTTGTACACATAGCCCACAAAATGCACAGATTCATCCCCGAATTCCTTAGTTAAGCATATTATTGCATGAGTAAATATGTAAATCATATTGGCATTTTCCAAAAGTATAAACCTTGTACTTCTATATGCTAAAACTTCGAAAGTAAGTAAGAATTCACTAGATCCTTTTGTTGTCATTTCCCAACCCAAGTGTATGAAGCATGAGGGTATATTACCTGGTTGTGTGTGTGTCCCCTTGTCTTACCGATTTTCCGTTTACAGCATTCCTGAAGAAGGTGATGGCGTAGAGGCAACACATCTCGTCATATCTTTAGTTATAAGATCGTAAGTGGACCGCCGTACACACTAGCTATCTCTGTGCTCCGTTTCTTCTAACTGTTAATCTAAAGCTTTATAATTTTACAGCTCTTCTATATTTCTATTGTTATCTACTATAACGATATGTTTAACTGCTTGACATTCTATTTAATATATAACTGTTTCTTGAGAGATAACCAATATTTCTTGTGTTCTATAAATCTTGTTATCGTTATCAACTATTCATCAGATCATAACCCATATATATCTGCAAATAACAAGAGCCGAATATTCCATTTTATGTTCTAATACTTTGTTCTATTTTTTCAGCGTTCCTCCGAAAAATGTGCGATGGGTGGCAGGGACCTAAGCCTAAAGGGGCGGCAGCGGCGGCGCCGGCAGAGGGCGAGGAAGCCCCTGCGGAGGGCTAAGCGGCCTGCGCCCGCGCCGGGCGCTCGCGGCGGACGTCGCCTGCGGGGCCGCTCGCCTGCGCCGCCGTCGCCCGCCGCGCGCCGCCCACGCTCCAACCTCGGTGACATCGACACCCCGTATACGCCATCTTAGATACGGACTACCCCCTTTTTTATACGAATATAACATCTATGCACAATCGTTTTGTACAACTTTCTACCTATGACTGTACATACTAAAGTAAGATTAAATTAAATACTGTAAACACACGTTGTACGTGTCTTTTAAATTTATTATTATTTATTAAGTACGTTTATAATGACAAAAATACAAAAAACCGTAAATAATTTTATAATAAACTATTAAAAGTTCAGTATGGTGTTATCTTCAATTAGTTAATTGTATCGTTTGATGTTAGATAAAATAAAATCATGATAAATAAAATAGACAGGTGAATATAACTTCAAAGATTCAATATTTGAAATAACATTTTACTCTATTTTTGATAACCTGAAATATATTAGCAAGTCAGCCATTACCCAACACTTTTCAGTTCCCCGTTTGGATCTTGTCATTTTAAGAGAAGTGAGTGATAAGTTTACAATCATACCGACTTAAAACCCCATACCCAATTAAAATGAACCCTACAAACTGCTACCTATTATACAGAAATGAGTATCATTCTTAAATCAAAGCAACAATTACAACTATTCCCTTCATATTTGCAGATATAAAAACACATGAATATATAAAGAGAGATTTTTTATAATGTGAGAAAACTATGAAAGGAATAACACGCAAATATAAAAATGCCACAAGCTTGGATCTGCCTAGCCTTTTCCTAATTACATATATTGGGGTCGGCTTCCAGTCAAACCCGATTCAGCTGAATGCCAGTATTTTACATAGAGCGACTTCCTATCGGTCCTCCACAACCCAGTAACTGGGCAACAAGATATTCTTTGGCAAGACTGGTGTCAGATTTTTTTTCTCCGTAGCGACTGCAAAAAGACCTAGAAAGGATAGCCGGGCTAATGGCTAAACATGCTTTCCGAGGCACGGAGGAGATCCACGCACGGAGGACGATGTTAGAGCCGGCTCCTAGTCTTGCCGGGTGCAGTTGAATACCAGAATAGTTACTTATTACATCTACTTGAATTCCTACTGATTATAATGGGTGGATGGGGTTCACAGTAAACAGAAACATGGGAGGACCAGTCTAATAAATATCTCAACTGACGAAATTAAATGGATTAGTTATTTCAGACTTTTCTAACCTCTGTAGGGCTGGTTATAAAGTAATTAACGGTATTCAACATATTTAAGGTTTATATTTGATAATTTGGTCCAATGGTGATAACTAAAGAGCTCAAAATTCCCCCTTCATAAATTATTTTGTAAATTGAGTATCTAACACAGGAATATCGTTGAGAGTGCTAAAACCATAGATTTAAAAGATGGAAACGTCTCAGAGGTATTAGAGCCAGCACGGGAGTCGTCCCGAGCTGCTTAGCTGGCTCTAATACTTCTCGGTGTCTAAATGTCGATTTAGACATCGTGGAAAATACTGCAAGGTAATTTCTAAGATATGCAGGTTTCCCACTAAAATAATTTTAAATCTACTCACTTTAGTGAATACAGAAAGACCTAACAATCAATAACTACAAAGGTTCTTCAATAAATGAAAATAATTAAGGCAAACCGGTGCATATAGTTACAGTTGCAATGTATAGGTACTCTAATTTATGAAGAACTACATTATATCACTTATTGTTAGTTCAAGAAACCTCTAGATACGAAGCTTAAGCTGAACGAAGAGATTACTATAGAAAAGTTAATGCAAATTACATGCGGACTGTAGGTAAATAAGCACGTATCATAATTTCGGACAAATTTAAAAATTGCCACGAAAATAAGAAGTCGTAAAATTACCAAATTAGCGCAGAAAGTGCTTATTAAAATATAATAATCGATTATGATTTATGCGCCTTTGTTCTTAACCGACGGGTACTCATTTAAGGGGCAGGGGCCAGGGGCACCTATCGGCTTTGTTTGCCAAAATGCACTCTCACACTCGCGCCAAAGAAAATGGCGCGGAAAATGTTTTCCCGGCATCAATACAAGCGTTCGGCTGTTATCGGTGGGCGTTCGGATACACTCGGCATTTGCAGAGTGCGAAGCTGTAATATGGTGTGGCCAGCCTCAGACTACTGCTGATTTCTAAGGTAAAAATAAAGAGGAAAATATATTGGAAATAGTAGGTAGGATGCACTTTAGCCACTTATTTAGAAAACTTGTACCTGTAAGAGACTTAAGTATAAATTAAGCTGGATGAGGTATGACACAATCATACAGTTAAGATGAATTACATCATCGTCCTTTGACTTTCACGACGAATTAATTATTGTAAATCAAGTAGATAGTCATCTTCCGTAGTTACTGATATTTAACTACAATTCTCAGAATGATATAGATCAATAAATACCACAAACATATTGAAATATAGGTTGAAATAAAAATATGCTATCCACAGAACCTATGACAAAGGTCTAGGTTTCAACGGAGTTTTGTTCGGGGACTTTAGTATCTTGAATGTGGCAGCCCCGTTCCGGACTCGCTCTTCGCAATGTAAGGCAGTGTTCAGTGTTTATCTCGTAGGCGAACGAGTCCCGCGCTCCGTGCCTCCGCTGTGTTTACGTAGTGTGTGACCGATTGCAGTGATAACGTGACGAGAGTGCCGGTGTACACAACATCTTATCAAGTAAGAAACAAACACTTTACTAAAAAAAATCTAAATAAAGAAAAGATCAAAGTGGTATTTTTGCCAAAAAGTTTTTAATTTGACAAAAATAATCACGAAAAGTCGTTGCTCTATTTAATATATTATGTAAATGTATTGGTTTGAGACATATAGTCATGTGCTATGATTACCGTTTATTATTTTGCGCCGGTGGGACTGTTTACACCTATCCCCTCGTCACTGAGACAGTAATTTATCAATGTACATAATTTACGAGGTAGATATATAGCTACATTGTGTGTGTTTGAGTAGATTATACTATGTATTACAGCTATTATCGCACACACAATTAACAGTGATATGGAAACCAGTTGGTGATTGTCACTTTATTACACTGTCAGTATTCAATAGGTACCTGAATCCTGATTATATAGGGTTAATTGAACTAGAATAAAAATGCAATAATAGACATAGAACATTTTAATGAAGAAGAAACAATACACTTTGCGCCAGAATAAATAGGATGTCAAAATATATGCGTAAACGCATTTCCTAGTAGGACACATATTAGGTATCACAAATTAAGCATATGATAACGGATGCAATAATTACGCACAACGTTCTAAATGAACGCGCTCTAGATAACATAATGGAAACTAAATATCTTCTACATAAGACTATCTATAAAATTACAGGTGTCGGTGCCTGTGAAATCACAATGGCGGACGTCAAAGAGAACGTAGACGCTGGCAGCAAACTTGCGGACAAACATAACACAGGTAAACAAACACTAGGATAAATGAAACATTTTTCTGTACGAGTAACGGTCTCCTTCTAAAAGATGAGTATTTCAGCAGTTTAGGAAAATCATCCCACATTACGAGTACTACAACTTAGTTTGAAAAGGGCATTTATGAATTGCTGCTACGGCTTTTTGGTCAGAGTTGTTTGACTGGACGGCCCCCATTGAATTGTTGGGGTTCGAATATTGTTCAAAATGTCGAGGGACTTGATTGCTGTCACTTATAATCCCGAATTTCCGTACATTGCAAACAGTAAAAATTTAAGTTTTAATATCACTGAATGTCCTATAGATACCTTAACAATCGGTAGAAAAAGATGATTAATTTTTTCATTAGTTATTAATAATATTTCTTATTTAATATCTTTCTAAAATATATGCTATCGTGTCAAAAATACCAATATTCTGATGTCATGGTAAACTATTGTTATGTTTTATGGGTATTGAAAAATATAAAAATAAGCGATTGAATAAAACAATTAGAATCTTTTGAAATTGATTAGCAACAAGACTATTTTACTATGACCTTTATACCATGATGATCATTTTCTAGTACAAAATATATTAAGGATCGCAATAAATTCTCAAACACCAATAAAAATAGTCGAATTAAATACATATTATTGATAAATATCGTCACAAGACAAAGCTAATAGGTATACTTAGCATAGCACGATTTCCAAATCTTTCGAAATACATCACGTAAACGATTTCGCAGCCTCTGTCACATACAGTTGATAAATGGTCGGTTTGGTAATCCCTGCTCAGTTTTTATGGAAGACAAATTAACATTCACTAATCGTTTGATGAGCAAATAAATAGATTGAATATTTTTAAACGATTTGCATTCAAAATTCAATTTGGGACAAGTTTTTATCAATCATATTTATTTAGTTAGTTTTTGGAGTTTTTTAATTAAGTTCAGATTAGAGATATAAGAAAATGGTAGTGGCTTCTTCATATTATTGATGATTTCTATCGATTATTTGTAGTAAAATGACAAGATGTATCAATGTGTTCTTAATTACTGCTAAATTTAAGCTATATAGATATTTCGGGGAAAATCAATTTAGCCGATGTTCATATTTTTACTATTACAGGTTAAAGAAACTTCATTATCATTCATAATAAAATTTAGAAGTACTTACTACCTCGAGTACTATTTGATTTCTATGTACATTGACGACAGATAGCTACCTGCTACATTATATTGAATCATTCGCGTAATAAATATCTAGTTTACTAGAGCCAAATCCTATTTATGTGTACTGAAAAAAAAATGTAGTAATAATTCTATCACATATGAGCAGGTCTCTAATGGAAGCAGAGCAGCAAGACAGCAAGAGCTTGCTTGTTATCTGTTTATTAATGGTAATAGTGGTAATGGAACTGAAATTGTGGCTTCATATGCTCTGAGTCAATAAAGGCTTTGTGTAATATACGGAGCTACAGACTAACTAAGATGTGTTCCTATGAAACTAATTAGTAGAGGTCCAATAATAGAACCCTGAGGAATATTGCTAATGTGTTGGAAGTTGATGCACTAGAAATCAATGTAGCTTTCCTGCATTTAACGTATCTACCCAACATGCGATTGTAATGTGCTGTACAATGCTCTTGCCTAGGTGCACTTAATGAATTTAATAGTAGAGTCACTAA
This sequence comes from Hecatera dysodea, assembly GCA_905332915.2. Lineage (NCBI taxonomy): Eukaryota > Metazoa > Arthropoda > Insecta > Lepidoptera > Noctuidae > Hecatera > Hecatera dysodea. The sequence goes on along the minus strand of HG995298.1, from coordinate 11,481,133 downwards.
GGGTTTGTGAAAATTAAACGTTGTCTCCCGTCCGAAGTTATAAAAAGGCATAGATGTAGGTCATTGGAGACCATTGATGGTTGGACAATGGGCTTATGTTGTTAACAATATCAATAAACGTAATAAATATGAATAATACAGAAGATTAATCATACTCTATCAAGACATCTGAATGATACGCAGATCCATTTAATGATTCTATAAATGTATCCAGATAATTGCGCCGGAAGCCCCTGTATCTTCGAACAATGTACACATGTCATCTTTGTATTAGTATCTACTTGCTACCTTAGTAGTAAAAATTAATAAGCATGGTTTACCATTTATTGTGTAAGCGATTACGCTTACTTTTAATACTTTCACATTGAAACGCTAATCATTTCATGTTTTATGGCATGTTGTTTTCACTTATGTCCGTCAAGAATAATATTAATGAATTAATAGGTGTTCATTAATCCATATTAAATTAATACGCTGATGTACAATCTTTTCAAACAATATGAACATTCGACCGCTACAGTATCTCCCGTATGGTCTAGTGGCTAGGATACCTGGCTTTCACCCAGGAGGCTCGGGTTCGATTCCCGGTACGGGAAAACGCTTTTTGCATATTTCCAAGCGTTTTCTTGAATTATTTTAGGTTTAGACGTAACAATGGCAATGTTCACAATGTTATTATTATGTCATCAATATAAAAAGACGTCTAATTTTAGGTGGTCAATTCGTCATGATCATAATCTGTAAATGTTTTATTGTTAGCGGTGGCAAGATGTGTAGTAGCGACTTTTTAATACTTCAATAATATATAAAATCTTAATATCATTTCGTCACAAGAAAATACAGTGGAATTTTATTATTTATTGTGAATTGTGACTTGGGTAGGATTATGCAGATAATTTCATACTTCATTGGAGTGAATTTTCTAGATTTCATAAACAAGAATTTAGAAGCACTCCTACGTGCATTTTGACATAGGAAGTTGAAATTGGTGGTCATAAACCTGTAAATTAGTGTGCTCATCCCGTTGACAATAATCAGACATTATGTAGGCGACGGCATATCAACATCAAACCACTTTCTTGGACACAGTCATCTACATTCCACTATATTGCTCTGAATGAGCATCTATCATCGTAATAGAATCGCCCCAGTTTACGAGAATATTATGATATATTGATAGTACAACAGGCATACGGAATGATGTATGGTTGGCACTGCCCTTGCACACAATCGGGCTTTGACTTGCATCTACTATCATGCGTCCATACTTCCTAATTTATTAAACATTGGCGTGACATATTTATTCATTAAGATTTATAGAGCCTCGCGCTAAATTCAAACCTATAGTGATTTATTGAATAAAGTTGGATCACAGAAAATGAAACTGACGCGTGATTCGTGGTGGTTATCAACTTCAGGTACATTAATATTTGTTATCATGATAGATTTCTTCATTAAATTCATTGTTATCGAACATGATTATAATATGTATGTGTTAATTCTTGGTTTTTGTGCATGCATGTGGACTCTTAATCCGATTTGCTTGCTAGTGTTGAGTGTGGAGTTATCGAGATTGACATTGTTAATGCATGTATAATAATATAAATTTGGCAAGGGTATGATGATGTATGAAGGTCTAAGCGAGTAAAACATTGTCAACGCTGTCATTGAAGGAACACAAAAAATGTATGGTAGACAGAACCCCAACACTAAGGGGATTACTCTGGAATGAGAATTCAATAGTCAATCTAGAACGCGCTGAGCAAGATGTCGTAAAAAGGGTCTCTGCCCTCTGGTATATTTTTTGAACGTAGATTTAAAGTTCGGCAAACGTATTCAGCACGATGACCGTTGCCCAGAGTTCCTACAAATAGATCAGGTGTAGGTGGCATTTCTAAGAATACTTACAATAAATTGACATATAATGTACATATGGATCCCCTTGATGCAGCGCACGAGGCCTTGACTCCGTTTATGTGGAGCTCCCATTATTTCATTTAGCTGTTTCCTATTGGACCTCTGTTTTGCAGCATGAAGGATAAGGATGTGAATTTGTCTTTATCATTTGGTTATGTAAAGGTCTGAGGTAAATCATATATTTCCCGATTAGATTCTTCAATCGATTCCGGAATATCTTACAGATACGGCAGTTCTCGAAAATTTCAAGTTCCAAAGACTGTCTTCAAAGTTGTTTACTTATGAGACCCTTGAATTTTTCCCCAGAAATAATAGTTAAACTTTCTCGCGTCATCCGTTTCAATCAAAAACTTTTAAGGTTGAATACGATAATTGACAGTCACGATAATTTTTTATGGGGTTTGGTTGGGGTGTGAAAGGCGTGATGACGCTTCCCAAGTTCCTAGAAGAATTCACTCCGTGCCTGATACCAGCCGCGCCTAGGTCTCATGTCGTGCGATACTAGTAATCACTGAATTTTAATTAGCTGGCTTTACGAATCATTTTGTTATGAGAACTTTACTTTCATTATTTTATGCAAACTTGCATGCAGTTGTAGCTTTCAAGGCTTTATTGTAGTATACGAAGTCCGGAATGTACTTGGTATACTTACCTATTATGTTTTTTTTTTTAAATACTATTATAATATACTCATTTTTAAAAACCTACTTCATTATACAACTTAAAAAGTTTCGTTAAAAATGCAGAGTTAAAAGAAAAAGAGTTTTAAGTTGTAAGATGTGATCGAGCCCTAGCGCCGACTTTGATTTATTTTCTAAAAGTAGCTAAAGAAATAAACAACTATTCTGTTTTTGTTGGCTTCTGTGCTCCTAAGTGATGAACAATGATTTGCGGTTTTGTATATTCGCCAATTTGATTAATGAGCCTGCCGGTAAGTTTTCGAACACAATGTGCTGATATTTTGTAAATTAATGGCATTAAAATGTTTTATTATTTAGAATGTTTTTTTCAAGTTTTTTTTTTTCTATTATAAATCAGTTTCGTTGTAGTTTTTGTAGGATTTTAAATCACTTCATTTGTGAAGAAAATTACTTCGGAAGGTTACCGCTTTCTAATACGTGAAAGAATTTAATTAAAAAGGCTTTAATAAAGGGTTAGCACATTACAGTAAAAGCCATAAAATTCTAATGAGGCACGACTGCACACGAAGCTACCGAGAGTTTTTTGAAAACAATAAAAGTTCGTTTGTGACGGAATTAATATTTCCTCGTGGCTTGCGTGGCTCCGAGTAGATAGATTTATGTACATACACACTCGTGCTTCAATTGTTTGTTATTACTATATCCCTCATAAATAGTTGTTTTATTGCACTAATGTAATTATCTCTTATGTTTATTATTGTGGTCTGATCGCTGGTTAATGAGCTATCTCTTAGTTGTTTCATAACCTAGATTTGTATTATTTCTGGTAAGATAATTATAATCATTTGGAATTAGAAATCATGAAACATCGTACTAATTTTAATCAAAAGTTGTTCAAAATTTCGACTGTGTGCTCTCTCTATGAACTCGTCCTAAACTTATCTCTATTTCTATATCTAGTTTAATTACAAATTCAGTAGTTTTATCGGTCAGATCTTAAAGACCCACTGATTGAATCAGTGTAGGCCTGAACAGGGCGTCTACTGTGTTAAGTAATGCCATAAATACAATTAAACTCACTTTACTCTCGTTAGTGTGATAATGCAGTGTCTTTGCCCTCAAGCGGCATAGTCGCAAGACTTATTATATTATGCTGAGCTCACAACCTATTGTCTTTAGAACCCAGGCCCGAGAGTTCAACAGGGCATTGCAACTCATTCATAAATGATAAATTATAACAATGGGTTGTGCAAACACCTATATCAACTTTAAGGTCTGGTTAGTTTTTCAAATTTAGTGTGTAACACTAAATTTGAAAAACAAACCAGACACAGAACACACAAAACGGTCTTGTATGTACATATGTTGACGAATTTCTACGGTATACATGAAGCAAATTTTCAAAGTTAAACATGGTAATGTTTAGAGTTGTTACTAGTAGTTTTAGAACTAAAAGGTATCTAAAGTTAATTTAGTATTGAAACAATGTTCTAAATAATCATAGTCGTGCGTTGTTCGCTAGTAATGACGCGGTGGTAGTTAAGTGAACAATTAGGTCAAATGTAGGCAAATGTCTATCGCCTAATAAACGGCGAGGAATTTAGCGTTATGTCAGTGTCTCTCATACAAAGTTGAGTCAGAGATAAAGGAGACCGCCCATGTTAATTTCATTCTTATATCATTATAGATATTCTGTGTGGTCTACTTCCAGTGTAGTGTAGAAAAGTGTGTATGTGTCTGTATTGATTCATGTGAAGTCTCTTTGGCTTTTGACTGTTCAATCAACTGTTTATAAAATGTTTTTTTCAGTGAAGTAACCTACTGTTTATTAGTTATTTAAGTAGTTCCTTTATTGCTCCTCTGGTTGACAGCGAGCAGTCGATCACGAAGATTTATGTCCCCATTCTAATTCACCATATCCGTAGCTTCAAAGGATCTTCTTCCAATGGAGGGAAATATTGTAAGGTATATTTTTATATTCCTGAGGTTATCCAACCTTGATTTTATAACAGAGTTTGCCGCTAGGATTCTTTTACTAATTTTATTGTTTGAGAGTCCATATTCATCAAGTAGGACATTTTTGAGATTATTACAGAGTTTTTAGGTCATTTTCCTGCCATTAGGGTTCTATTTTCGTTTCACAAGAATTAGCCACGTACTGTTTTATGACTAACAGCTTTTGATGACCAAATCTTTTAAATTAAATCTGCTTAAGGCATATAATTGGGGTCGTTTTCCAATTATGTTTTAAATTGGGACAAACACAAAGAATCCAGTGTTTTTTTTGTGTCTTTAGTTTTATCTGCATCAAAAGTCATAATGATAGTCTGTAACTTTTTTAAATAGAGATTTAAAAAAAAGCATTTGGCATGCATTAATAAAATGAATAAGAATAGAATTTAATATACAAACAAAAATGTTTTGTTATAAAAATAAGGTGGGGCGAAAAATATCCCGGGCGCGGCTGAGCTCATCCTGAAACTTTGCTCAATGTCGCTGATTAATGAACTGTGAACCGAACAATAGCGTCTTGGAAGGTACACCACCAACTTTCTGAACAGCTACAAGAACTAGCTCAAGTTTGTATTTATTCAATTAACGAAGTAGGTAAACAAATTAAAAACAAAAAATGAGAGAAAGATTACGAATTTTGTGACTTTGATATTTTTGTAATCTAGCTCTATGTAATCGTACCAACTGATTGATAGTTACAGATTTCGAGATGGACAATATAGGCTATTTATAATGTAACCTGGAAAAAATCAGGGCGAGTCGCTAGTACATATTTAATATTAGCACTTCGCCCGCGACTTCGTCTGCGCAGATTTGGGCAGGCGTGACCTGTGCTAAGTAAGTTTTACCACTTAAAAAGTGTACTGATCAAACAATCGTTAAGAATGGTTTATTTCGCACTTGCCGACTCACTAATAAGTTTTCGACTCCTTGTGTACGGGCGAACTTTTAATAGGTAAGTACATATTTGAGAGATATTAAAGACATACAAATAAGACTGATTAAGTTTCTTGTTAGCAAAAATGTTAAAGATAAGTGCAACAAAGAATACGATAAATTATTTCCTATCTGTAAAATTATACCCATTGATAAAAAAAGTAGATTACTTGGTAGGTCTGGAATATTATTATAATGATGAATTTAAAAATAATGTTACAAACAAGTACAATACACGTAGCGTTACAGAGAACAAACTGGTTCAACCGCAGACAACGAATTATTATGGTAAGAGAAAATCTAAGTATATGGTACCTAAAGTGTTCAACAAAATAGATTTGATAAGAGAAAAAGTAAAAATTAGAAAAAAAACCACTAAAGATAAAATTAAAAACATTGTACATGATTACAAGTAAAACTAAATACATATAAGTATAAATATAAGACATAAGTAGTGTATAAGAGCGCCTCTCGCCATCAAACGTAAAAGTTTGGCGAGTTCTAGTTTAAGTAACACCTCCTTATCATAACTTCAGTAAATATATTAAAAAAAAGGAACCTGCCTGCCAAATTTTAAGTTTGTAGATGTTATAGTTTCTGAGAGTCGTGATTAATCAGTGAGTTGTATTTTGCTTTTATATATGTATAAATAAAGGATACAACGACGAAATATTAAAAACATTGGTGGTTAAAGCTTCGTATTTTTAGGAGTCTAAAATAAACTCCGAAATAGGATTTTACGATGTCAGATTTATGAGAGTGCTTTTGAAGGGACAATATGGAAGCTGCGGGTGACGGGTGAACCCGATCAGCTAAACGTTTATTAAATTTATTATACGTTGTGGGGAATATCTCGAGCAGTAGAACCAAAATAAATTATCTTATGATACTGATACAGTCAGTAATATATTTGGTTATGGTCCTTTGCTCGTATAGGTTTAAATGGCGCTGAATTTAATTTATTATGTAGAGCGATGTAAGTAGTTGCATTTGCATCATTCGCTCATCAATAACTATTATCCCATGAACCCATGGCATCAGTTATAGTTGAGCTACACTTAAAAGCTGACAACCGTGGGGGATTAGCAAATGCTTGTTCCAACATCAGTGGACAATTACATTTAGCGGCATCTTGCTTCTGATTGGTAAATTGCCGGACGAGTTCGGCGCAAACGCATCGCGTCATTTCCCACCTACAGGGACACCTAACTGGTGTCTAGTTTCATGAAATCATTGTGCTCAAATGGTTTAATAGTTCTGGAAAAAAAGACTTTGTTATCTACGAAGAAATTGGTCTTCGTCATATTATGCAAATATTGCACTGAGGTTTCCGGTTAGAGAACCGAGTTCTGGGTTTTCTGGGCTTTCGCCCTTTCCTTATTGCGCTGATCAGATTTTCTAAAAGAACCCAATTGTGCATAAGCTGTCCTAATGTAAAAATTGCATCTGTTTTTTTTTTGTATTCAAATAATAAATCGAGGTATTCCTTGTTACATTTTAATGACGCTATCCAAACACTATTTAAATTATTCGAAACAGTATCGGCAGTATTTTACCATTCTTCTTTTGGTATTAAGGATAAACTCAATTTGCTTCAGCCAGAATCGGTTTTAAATGAAGGCAGTTAATGTCGCCCACGAGCGAATTTTAACCATTACGTCAAAATAATTGTAACGATTAGTACAATTTAGTCGCGACATTGCGTGCGGCCCGCCAATTACGTGGAACCACCAATTAAAGCTGATCTACAAAAATAAATGACTTAATGTTACTCCAACTCCTTTTTCCATTGCAGCTCCTTGGCTGCTATTTTATTGCTTTGGACATGTTTTTATAAAGTTGTATTGTGTTTTTAAAAATAATGCAAGCACGGAAACCAATAAAGCTTTCATGTGTTTACCTTGATTTATGTAATGGTTAGGTTTTACCTGTGGTTTCGCCCGCGTTAAATTCAAGAACAAGTGTCGTGTGTGTCAAGTTTCATACAAATCCGTTGACTCGAATTTATCATTAGAAGGATTTTTATCAGCGGAAGAAGCAGATACAAATTTGAAAAAGAAACAGGGGAGATCTTATTTGACAGCGCTAATTGAGTACACACTACATAGTAACATGTAAATAAAAGATACAACATCGCAGCAAGAGATTTGGCCCAGTCAGTGTCGCCCGGCGCGTGAGGTCGCATACAAATTAGCGTTGCGGTGCGCTGGCGCTGGTTTCATACATAACACTACGTAATGAGTATACACACTTACATATAGAACACTATGCTGTACATTTTAAGGCGTAGGAGGAGGGCGCGACGAAATTTCTAGAAAATGCACTTTTTAACCGACTTTTTAAAAAGGAGGAGGTTCTCAAGTCGAACGTAATTTTTTTTTGTGTACCTCATAACTTTTTACTGGGTGTACCGATTTTGATGATTATTTTATATTCGAAAGCTGGTGCTTGTCATGTGGTCCCATTTAAATTTGAGTGAGATCTGACGAAGAGTATTTGAGTTATCCCTAATAACGTCGTGGCTTCGACTACGTTGACGATGTTCTCATTCTCTCATTGTCGATGTAAAATGAATAAAAAAACTTATACGATGGTTTGGAAGACCATCTTAGTATTTTGAAGGATTTTTTTTCTAGTTTGGTGAAGATTTGATGGTGAACAGAGATAGGAAACGGAACTCTTCAATAGATGATAGCAAATCTTTCGGGATTGCTGTAATCGCATGTCTGTTTAATGTTTACACCAGTTTATACATGTACGCTGTGATGGGTACGTTTAGCTAGGTCACCACCAGAAAGAGATTTAATAATAAAAATCTTTTTACCAAAAATACAACCGACTTCTAAACAAAAAATCACAAAAATTATAAAACAACTTATTTCGGAAGTCGGTGTTCAAAAAGCGAAGAAACAACCAAAGACGCCGTTGTATTTTTTGGTAAAATATTTTTGTCTATAAAGAATGCAATAGGTATTATTAGAGCTGGAATCCACTTTCCTTAACTATAAAAATGATAGTTAACAGTTTTTGCATCAATTTACTGAAGTGCTTTTCTTAAGTAATAGATGCAAAAATTGTTAACTTCCAAAGGACAGAATTTACGAATTTGACATTATTATCACAGTAGTAGAGTTACAGTAAGCCGTGCTGTATTTATGAAACCACTAGGGGGTCTTCTAATCCATTAATAATACCTTCCATAAATGTACTAATCCAAACAAACCACAAAACTGAAGCAAGAATCTTCTAAGATAAAGGAAATTTATATCACGTGTCTTTCGAGTCTTTACGAAAGAGCAGCGGCTGCAATGGACCCAAATCCGACTTAGATAAGATTATATCAGATATCATCAAAAAGACAACATTGCGACGGTGTGTGCACCGATGACCCATAACTTGACGTGGCTTGTAAATATTTCTAGAGGTGATGTAAGAAACCGCTAGACTCTAATAATTACGACACCCGAAGGTCAAAATGGCCGTCACGTCATCATCTGTGATTTTGTTTTACGAATCCACTTTCGGTTTTAAAGTCTTGTTAAAGATAAAGTTCTTCTTTTCTTTGTATTTTGTTATACCTTCCATGGATATAGTGTTCCAGTTCTTTTCTAGTTAATATCATAGAGTTTCGGTATCTATATCTATATATGTATAATTTTTCATTTATGTTGTGGAAATTCTTACCGATTTTTTTACTATGTGATCAATGATAAGCCCCCAGATCCAATGCCACACTCATCCATGTTCTACTAGCGATATTAATGTTGACTTTTTAACATACATATATAATATATACTATGAAATAGGCTCTTACCAGGTATGTCTCACAAACCTTTAGTTTATGTCCCCTGTGATTGTATTGTTTGCAATACAGATTGAGTAGCATATAATAGCGTCGTAAGAAATAGTGATTGTTTACATATTTTTTATTGCCATTGTTTTAACTTCTTTGAAACATTGTTTGGTATCACTTCAATCATGTGATTATTTATCTCTTTGATTACTATTTGTGTTAATTTGTTTAAGTTTGCCGATTGCCAATTCGCCGACCAATAATCTTGTAGACTATTGGACCTGTTATGCATAAATCGGTCACAATTTTAATTATACTTCGGACCTTGTGCACCATGATTTACAAAATACCTCAATAGGAAGATACTTTTATTAAATCACACGCGACAAATAAAGTCAGAACTTTGAATGTTACTTTCTAGAGGTTGTCTAAACAGGTGCCCTAGGTCACGCTATATCAACTCAACAGTTACCCTAAATATCGAAGGACTATGCAAATGTAGTAAAAGTTTTAATGTCTTCATTAAATTAATGAGTAGATGTAGAAAGGTTTATGGTATAGTTCGATGGGCGAAATAAACTATTTTAAAGTACGTACATCCCAGGTCAATATGGAGGAGGGTATAATTTGCTGTAAGTAATTAGTTAATTGTGGCAACTGGATCAACTAGTTATGCGTAGGTGTCGTAGAATGCAATTTCTGGATTATATCAGCAAGACAGCTAGAAGCATCTAGTTGTTTACTGCCGATTTTAAAAATGAGAAAATGAACAAAGACGTTTCCATTAGACTTTCGAAAGATTGTATATATTTATACTTATCAATCAATTGCAACCAAATATTTTCAGTATAAAAAAAAAAACACGTAGTCACTTTATACAGGATCAGGCAGGTTTAAGGGCAGGCAGGTAGGTTTAAGGGCAAGCAGGCAGGTTTTTTCTCTCCTAGAGAGGAGGCCTGTGTCCCAGCAGTGGGAAAATTAAAAGGCTGATTATAAGACAGGTTTATATTGCGTGTGGTTTAGTTACCTTATGCGCCCATCTTATAAGTAATTTTATTTTCAATGTGTTTTTTTTTAATTACAATAATGAATTAATCTTTTTAATTTTGTCTATGGTTTTCAGACTATCAGGGTCCATGTAAGCAATTCCTTCAGTCACGCTATTGCAGTAATTGTCGGTAATTATGCTAAATCGAATTTAAACATTAGGTGAAGGCATTCACAATAATAATAAATATATGCCACTGAAATGTTTATTTCGAAATGGGCGAAAATTAACCTACAATTTGTGGTTTGTCTTGTTAGGTTTCCAAAGTCACGCTAAGCTGTTTATGATAGCCCGTTTTGTATTTAATCAACGTTGTAACCATCCTAAATTAATAAACAAAAATAGTATTATCTATGATGCTCCTATTTTGAAAAGGTGTACTGACTTCTTCTTTCACATATCTTTTTTTCATCGCATTTGTAACCTTCTTTCAAAGAAGGTTAATGCATCATTCACACAGCCCATCTTCAAAATATGAAGTATCTACTATTTTTGTTTGCAAGAATTTGAATGCAAATTGTAACGAGTTCGTATTGTCAATATTACTTTATATAAAGATAAATAACGTGAGGTCAAAAGTCCAATCAATACAGCAGAAAGTAGATACAAAAAGCTTTGTTTAAGAACATAAGAGCATGTTACATTGTTAGATTACTGATTGCTTTTCTTGTTTCCCACCGTGGGAACCTGATTACAAAACTTAGATAAAGAAATGTACACTGACAATTATAACATTAATACGAAAGATTAGAAGGTATTTGAAGATACCAAAGCTAATGGACGTGTGCTTCGTGCTAAAGAATGAATGGATTTGAAGAAAGATGATAAGGTTAGAAAAGAGACAATTATAGTGAAAGATATCAACAATAGTTTCTTAAAGTAAAGTACGCTATCAGTAGATATTAGGGTACATCAAGCGGGGCTCCAACACACTTTTTAAGCCACCACTACTGATAAATATTGAACATTTTGAACTTATATTGAAATTTAAACATTTAACAGAATAAAAGCAAAATCTGAAAAGGGGTCACATGCTCACATCATTATTACCAACTTTTGCTATAAACCAACCCTGAAATAGCTAAAAAAAAACAATATAAAAATAGAGATGAAGACAAGCTACGCTGACCTCAAAAATATTAATGGACATAGAAATGCAACAACAAATAATGGCCTCGGTTTAAAATAAATTATCGGTGACCAAAAAATTGCAAACTCCATAACATTATAAAATATGTCGAAGGACTGTAAACTCTCGATAAATTGTCAACTGAACATTTGGAATACTTTTTTACGCATAAAAAAATTTATAGTCTGTAATGTAATCTCTCGAAGTCATTGCAAAAAATTGTGAACCGAAGCTCCGACGGTTCTACAATTTGTCGAATTTTCATGCCTAGCCAATTGGCCATAGATAATACACTATAAAATAGCGGAACATAGGGCATAGGGAGAGTTATCCGATGCCATAGCGAATGTATTGAGGTAATCTAAGAGCAAATACTAATAACAACATTTTGTCGCCAAAAATATAGGTATACCAAGTGATTCGCAATATCATCCCTTATTTCCTTGTCTATTGGTCAAGGTTTATTGATAAGATACGTTTTTCTATTGTCTATTTCCTTCCACCCATATTCGTCTACCAAAAGGCAACCTTCATGTAGATAAGCCGCCGCCGCCGCCGCCGTTTTAACCACAATCCCTCACTGATGGCAATCTCTTGCCTTTTTATTATTATTAGTTTGATGATAGTCGTAGGGATTTTGCCCGTCCGTTTTTCCCAGACCATTTTAAGGTACCCTTTTCGGCCCAACAACGGCGTCGAGAGACAACGTTCAGAATTTTTAAGGAACAAAATATTGACCAATCATGAGAGAGAAATAGGACCACAAAAGGTCGATTAGCGGTCGCCTAGTATCCTGAGTACAATTTTCGTGTTCAAATTGTGGATTATTACACCGTTATTCTCGAAGCCTAGTATTTTATAAACATTTCAAAAGACTTCTTACTGAAAATGAAATTGTCTAACAAGAAAACACAGTGGCTATTCTTAAGTTATAATTTATTTGTCGTTAGTTTTATAAATAAGTACCTTTTATTTTCCACTTATGCTGTAGACAACCGAGGAAAATCAGTAATTTTATAATAATGTCCTTGAGACGGGCAAACAAATTAGCCTTTGAACGCGTCAGAATAATGGTTTGCATGATCAACATACTCTACCTACGTAGTCTAGTCTACCTTATTCCTAAAGTCAAGGTGTAAGGTCGCCGTCTCCAGACTATCCTCAAAGGTGCTCTTCACACGGACTTCAAAGAACTCCTCATTTGAATCTAACACCAACACAGTGTATTCAGCTTTCTCATTAGCACAAGGTACCTCCCTTCCGTGTCTCAGTGCATTTCTTAATTAAACGCACCTCCTTTGACTATAAACATAATGTACATATGTAGATGTGTGTGGATCAATGCTAATTTGGATACACCTCTATTTAACGTTAAAGCATGCGAGGCAAACACTGAGTATATATTGAAAAGATATCATGTTTGATGAATAACTTGTTAACTTGGATATGATTATTATCACTACATCATCCACTAAACTATTTGCAGTGACTACTAAAATAATGGTCTAATTACAAAATGGAACTCCTTTAAGCCTTGTCTTAGTGTATGGACAAAATCTTCAAAAGAGGCGATTTCTATCACCACCATGTTTGAAGGACGGTTTCGTTCAATCATAAACGATTGTAACCTAGAAGCATCTTCAGGACACCAGTCAGTTGAAATACTAGAAACAAACCAACTGACTGTGGGTAGCCACAGTGTAATCGATACTTTTTGTCACACATACAAGTACTTAAGTAAGTTCAGTAGTACCCACATATCGTGTTCCTATTAGCATTTTAATTGTTCTTGCCAGGGACCGTGGAAATACTCTGACGGGTTTGGTTATACTTTTTAAGTCAAATTATAAAAATATTTTATTTTGTTACAAAATAATACAAAGTTTTAAAATCCAAAAGTGAACACCTCACTGTATGACTGATAATATCGGTAAATAATGTAATAGGTGGAAAAGAATCGTTTGCACTCCACCTTTGCTAGGTCTGTATTGTAGTTATCACCAAGCGATAGGGCAGTTATACTACAATACTTATATATTTAATTTAGCATTATCGTAGAGCTGGTGAGAATTTAATGATAGGAAAAAATGTTTTGTATTTTGTTTATCGATGAATTCCTTTGTTTTATTAATTAATTGTACCGCCGCTGCCGGCGTAAGAATTTCGTGATAACAACTTAGGTACCAATTGTCGTCCGAAGTCCAAAATGTTTAAAAGGAGGTAAGAATTCTGGCGAAATAAATAGTCACAAAGTGTTTAAGTGAAACCACCGAAATAATAGCTCCAAACTGAAATATTTCATCGTTCTAATGCATCCGAGGGTGAAACTGGGGACATTTCACCCCTTCCCAGACTATTAACAATTGGTAGGGTTTCAAAGCACTCATGCAAGGACCCTTTTGTTCGTGAACCTCCACAGTTGCGAGCGGGTCATTACGCCTTGACTCCCGTTACACTGCTGGGTGTAGAAAACAATCATTGTTTTGTTTGATTACATTTTTTACGTTTGAATATGAATGAAATGATCTTGAGTATCATAAAGTGAAGTAGATAGTTAATAAAAGAAAACTTCGATTCAGTTCTCACGTTTGCACGATAGTGCGAATGATCCGTAATTACACTGGTAATTTCCTACATAAGTCATGTGAACTTGTTAATAAAGTTGTTAATATAAAAGTAGTAAACAAGTTTAGTTATTTTACTAAGACTATACTTCAGATAAGTTAGAGTAGGGTATCGATATCCCTAGGTTTCTTGATATACAGACTTAACTACATAAATCGATTACTATATTTACGGACTAATTTGAAAAGAAAATATTTTATTAATAGGTATGCTGAGGAATTAAGCAGTAAAATATAACACAAACATTCAATCAGAAGTTACGTCAGCAGTGACATCTATTGGAAAAGTTGTGAAATTCTTGCGATTTCAAGTAGTTACTCGGCTACGGCGCGCTACGACGTAGCGCTCTGTTCATTACTCACAACATGGTGGAAAACCGTTTAGTTGTTACTGAAAATTTTCATAGATGGCGCTGTGCAGAAAACTTTCTTACTAGAAATTGCGATGGCAGCACTAGCTCGCTTTGGTTGCATAAATTATATTATTTTAACTTCTATCCACTTTGTTTGCGACTTTTTCTTTTCAAAAATTCTTGTCAATTTTATGAAAGTCATAAAAGCTTTATGTATTTACTTCCCCTTACGGTCCTTATTCTTCTTTCACCATCAAAATCCTATTTTCGCATAATTTCGGCTCTAATGTTTATATTTACATGTTAAAAATATTTAACTAGTTATTAAATTAAAAAGCTATCAACGTTGCCATAATAACTTTACCAAATACTTAAACATTAAGCATAAAGTGTTTGGAGTTTCATAAGATTTTTTAAGCATTTAGCGAACTGGATCTGAATTAGTATCAAAGATCTAGCTGAGTTAAAAAGGCCGACATGGTAATAAAAATGTACGACGAAAGAGTTATCGATTGACCGATAAAAGGCAGCACAGATTACTAGAGACACACATTTTTCAGCCCAATGCCTTAACACGAGACACGCACCAACGGATCGTAATGTTTAGGGTCACGCGATCGACAAGTCACTTCCTGGTTGGGACAAAACTCATAATATTCAAGGACTACCCACTATCAATAACTTGAAAGTATTTATGAGATTTTAGCTTCCGACCAAACTGCACGCATAAATGTGTCCTCAGGTGTCAGTGACGATTAGGATGAGAAATTGTGTTATTCTGAAAAACAAAATAAAATGAACAATAAATCAACAGTTTAAAGCTTCCTGCCCGAAATAATACAGGACTTGGGCATTGCACTTGTTTCCCGGCAAAAATTGTCATTCGCCGCCCGCAAATATCGTACTCGTATAAGATGGTTTAGAGCGTAAATCACCTTGTGCTAATTTTCTATATAACCGTCACGTCAAGTCACCTGTGTGTCTGCCTGACGTTAAAGCTATTGTAAATATTTTCTTATCTAATTCAAGATTCAGAGCATTTATTTCAAATAACAGAATCAGTCATTTACTGATACTTTAGAAGTGTCAAGGTCGGTCAGTCCATAACACTTTGGAGAAAAATTTGCAAGAAGTTTCTTGCACGTTCTTTTCCATAGTGCTTGGGAGTTTATTGGGAGCTTATTTGGTACAAGAAAAAAATATCTTTATAATATAAGTATAGACTAGCTTGTTTCGTTTCGCTTGCGTTAGTATAGTTTTTCGCAAAAAAGTGGCCTGTATGTATCCGACTACTAGGATCTTTCTATCTCTGTACAAAAATCATCAACATTGATTCAGCGTCTAATAGGCGTGAATGTGTGTCAATCAAATTGACTATCCACAAATATTGCGACTATTTAATTTCCGTGCCCCCTTAAGAATCGCATCCTCGCAGTCTAATAACACCTCTCTGCCCACCGCAGAGAAGAGCGGTTCTAAGCACAAATTCTACATTAGCGAGGTTCTGAAATGTCATTAATAGCTGTAGTGATGAAATCTATTTCCACTTTGACAGTTTGGGCAATTTCATGAAAATCTTCCTTATTGGCCTTTCGTAAAGTCACGTGGAACGAAGTGTGTTCGTGTTTCATAGTAATAAAATACAATACATGTAATATTTTGTCTTAAGTCGGTCTTTATTTGAACCTCTTAATATTTTATTTAAAACTAGATTCGTTATTTTTATTCTTTTTACAACTTCCTTACGCATGCTATGTTTACCTGTATGTAAGTGATTGTTGCACTGATTTATAATAATTTACTGCATGATATTTTTAACATAAAACACATTCGTATATTTAGATAGGAGGCTCATATTTTATCCTTATCTACTATAAAGCCGGTTCTACCGTCCACATGTCTTGTTATGATGATGGCAATCATAAATAGAGTTCAAGATCAATGCTAGCTTACAGGCTTCCTCGATAGCTCGTCGGAGTTAACGATATTGGATGGATATAATCATGCTTCATCACCACAGCCAATCAATCAATCATGGGTAATCATCACTCTTGTCAGGTGGATATGTGATTGCAGCTAGATCTATCAGCAATTTATGTCCATAGTTATTTCTGTCTCCGTAACAATTGTTCGCATGTTTTTATCAATGCCCTCGGGAAATACTATCGTTACCATCAGCCTGATTACAGCCATTTTTATGTTATGGTCATCCATTTTTTTCCTAGCAAATATGTTAAGGTAGGAGGGGTAAGTCAGATTGGTACCGTAGCTGTCTTCAGGAAATATTGGGGTTCTCGTACCTTCGTTGGAATGCATGCGTCGCTTACAACATAGTTACGTACGAAAACGTTATCAACTATAATAACAACATACTGAACACATTACAATCCAAAATATCACATCCAGATGTGATATTTCTGGATGAGTTCCGCGTAGCCAGTATAAAAACCAAATCTTTCTGACGCAGACTTATTATTAATTTTTTAAACTTCATTAGCGTTTCTTTGTAAACCAATTGAAATGAGGAGGTCAACGACTTGTTTGGTAAAGAGACGAATGTTGTGCCCACCTACGCTTCATCTACGTCCGCGAGTTATTTCCTGGGTATCCTATATGTCTCTATTCCAAACAATCGTTCTATAATTTTCTTCAAACTAATTATTAAGTTTAGTAATTTATTTTCTGTTGTAAGCGAAACTACGTCTTGGAGTTCGTAAGTGATTGGTTTGTCCAGATTATAACAAATAATTTGTTTTGTTTCAGGTAATTAAACATGGGAGAATGGTGAAAAATCCGTTATAAAACAACGTTTGGCTCATTTTATGATCGTTTAAGCTTACGTTAATGGAAATTTTCATGTGAATTACATATAGGAATTATCCCTGTTTGGATGTACGATAAACGCAATTATAGAGCAAATCAGAAAGATAGACCTAAAGCAAATTACGTCATATTTAAAGATATGTGATATCAATTTATCACACCTTTTGTATAACATGATAATTAGATTACTGGTATACAAATGATTTCGTATATCAGTAACCTAATTATAGAAATGACATTCCCATTTCAATTTTCTTATACGATTCATGTAAATTGAAACTTGAAAAATAAACATGCCGTCTAGCGTCAAGCCGGGGTGCCTATTACCTTCTGTCGAAACAAATACGCGACTGATCTGTCATCCTCCTTACTCATTATGGATACGAGAGGGACGCCTATATTTCGTACTCAATGAAGGTTGTAGTGATCTTTAATAGTGTTCCCCTGTAGGGAATTGGCCGGTGGTGGTTGCGCGCGCACAATTTTCAGAGCGCAGGACGCCTTTTCTCTAGAACTATGAATGCTTAGACGCGTATTTGTAAACAAAAAATAGTTTTAAATTAATGCATGTTTTCATACTCATGTGTAACTGAAGTTGAAGATTGAGTTCTTTCCTTCGATAGCAATTATGATTTAGAATTTAATTATAATGAGATTGGGAAAGAATATACTTTCCTATGTTTTCAAACGATCCAAACGAAAATTAGCAGCTAAAAGGCAATATGAAGAAAAAAAACCAAAACAACAATTGGACAGGTGCCTTCTCTGAACATTTCGGCAGTCTTCACGTTCTTCGGTTGCCGATAGAGGCCGCACGTATCACGACACTTCAGGTTTTGCCGGCGTCCATTGCGGAACGCACCCCTTACTTGGAGCCCTCCATCTAATCGCAAAGTATCTCAGTCATATTTTAAAGTAAATCGAAGTGTTTCCCGTTCGAGTCCGGCGAGGTGAGTTGTATATTAAGTCTGAAAACAAGTGAGCACTGCCAAGGCTTCCCGCGATTGCACCACGAACGTTCTAGTATTCCTGTTCAATCATATCACTTAACGGTGTCGACTGTATACCTACGAAGTAGTTATTCAATATCTAGATACCTTCTAAATATCGATCGTGGGCGCACTAATTATTTATTGATGTAGTTTTGATAGCTAAACGCCGCTTAGTGTTGTCACTCCCACGTTTGTAGCGCTCGAAACGGAATAACGGAACGGGTAAAATGAATTACAGTGATCTGATTACGCGACGAAAGGTATTTTTTTACTCGTGCTGTGAATCTGGACTCGTGCAATTAACTAAATGCATTAAAGGCACCGCTGAAAGGCTTTTCAATTGGAGCACCACTTGCACTGTAACTAGCAGGAACTGTTAAGACGTTCGGGTACCGCGTCATACATATCAAAGCAATTAATGTTTTCCCTCGTCAATTGCACTAATTATCTGATAAGATATTAGCTTCAATTAAGACGATTGATTCCGAAGGCTAGCTTGTTGATTTGCCTAATAGAAGTCGATAGAAATACTTATTGGCGGCATCTATAATATCATGATTTGTGCCGATTCAATTGTGTATGCGGTCTGCTAGATATACAATGCCGATTGCTCCACAATGGCGATTCAGATCATAACATATATATTTGTTTACATTACGTAACAATTTTCCTCAGTCTCAATGAACCAACAAATATTTGGGCTCTACGGAAGTTCACTCGCGCTAGTAATTCAGACATGTAGGTACAAGAAAGAACTTTGAGCGTTAATTTCGGGAAAACGTCAATCAACCTCAAGTGATGTAGGGACATGCGTACAATTGTACAATGGTCCATTTGTCGGATCCGCCGCCGCTCCGACGCCCACTGTAGTTTGCTACTTGTTTCCAAAATCGAGAACAAAAACCACTTGTTTTTATTACTCATCGTTTTATTGTTCAAGACATTAATTAATTAGTATTTAAGGTAGGTGTAATTTTGTTCGTTTAATGTGCTTGTAGTTAGAATGAATAACGTCAAATCACTAACGTAATTGCGATTTAAGTACTTACGTCTATAAATTGAATGCCTGATTCAGTATTTTGGGAAAAGTAATAATTTAAGTTTTATCATGAGTCATCACCGGATGAGTCAGAGGGGATTCCGTGATGATATAAACTTTATAGGTGTTAGATCCGAACCAAATATTGTGTATAAACGAGTCATGGTAGTATCTTTGGTATAATCCTATTTCCTGTGGTCTTTATGCAACTTCTTAATACTTAGCTATGGTTATGATGTTATCTATGATAGCAGCTGTTTCGTTCGTTCCTGATACATGTTCTTGATACACTTTAGAATTCTTTTTAATGTGATAAGCAGTTAGTGAAAACCACACTGATTAAAAATGTCAGCGTGCACGAAGTCACATGTGCCCTTGAGGCATTATAAAAATCAAGATTTACTCGTATATCTCAAACTCTCAATTCAACAGCTGACTAATTATAATTCTAAAGAGTTCATTGTCACTTGTAGGTCAAAGGTAAATGAACTGTTAACCGCTGCCTGCATAATATTTTCTGTAGATATTTCTATATGTATAAATATGTAGTTAGGTATGATATCGACTTACATAGGCAGCACAAATTATTTCTTCGGTCCAAATCATATTACGGCATAAAAACTAAACACTCAAACATTGACGTCAATGCACTATATTGAAGAACTAGCAGCACCTCGCGGTTTTACCCGCATAGTTCCCGTTCCCGTGGGAATATGGGCATAAAATATAGCCTATGTTACTCAGAGTGAATGTAGCTTTGTAATAGTGAAAGAATTTTTGTAATCGGTCCAGTAGTTTTTGAGTTTATTCGTTACATACAAAAATATAAAAATACAAATCTTTCTTCTTTATAATATTAGTAGATAAATACCATTTAATTTTGTTTTGTGTTAAATATTGTTAGGGGCAATATTATCTATGTATGAAGATGTACAATTTTCTGTTTGGACTTTGCAATAGTGCAAAAATAGACATATGTAGATCGAATATGAACTTTGTTGACTTGAGGACTGGTCAGCTTCCCCACCGAATGTGTCTCCACGTTGTCGTCGTGGTGGGGCTTGAGCGTCCCAATGATCTTGCGAGCTTTCCCGGTAGAGCCACTCATGCCGGAAGGTCGCAAGTGAGGGACCAGACCAAGAGAGACACACCCGCTCGCTGCTCTTTGGTACGCGTCTGATCATCAGACGTGACTGTGAGAGCAGCGAGCGGGTGGAGAGGTGAGGTGAGGAGAGAGGGCCCTGAGAAGGGGCGAAGCAAACAGGGACCGCACCCTTCAAAGGAACAGAAATGAAAAAAGGCCTTTGTAAAATGAGTCCCCAGGTGGGTCCCGACTGCTCAGCGGTCGGGGAATCCCACCCCGCTTCGGCGGGCTGCCCTCCGTACTCTGGGGTGGGCACCAAACGCCTTCCGTTTGCCAGTGGCAACACGAGCCGAGGAGGCTCCCAATCGTCGTCATCCGAGTCCGCTTCCTTTAAGGAGCTGATGGCGTACGATTGCGTAGTGGAGGGTTCGCCTGAGCGCCGGGGTGGTGCGGAGTCGGATTCCGGATCCGCGCCAGACCTAGTAACGGTCAGCTCGGCGGGCTCTGAAGACGGAGGAAGGGGGGTCGCTGTGGAGGGCGTCAAGCTCGTCCGCAAGCGGCCCAGACGGGAGGACGACAAGGAGTCGTCCTCCGAGGGCGAGTTCGCCTCCGCCCGCAAGATCCCCACCGCTAGGCGGGGCAGGGGCTGTGAGGCAGGGAGGGGGCTGGCTCCCTCTACCCGGGAGGAGCGTCGGGCCGGGAGGTTGGTGGAGGAGGGGCGTCGCCCTGGAGGGAGCGGTCGCAGGGCTCCCTCTACTCTTCCGCCTACTCTCGACTCTGACGACTCGGAGTCCCCGGGAGAGGAACCTCCCGCTGCCGAGGAGCAGAGGGCCCGTTTTGAGGAGGTAGTGGAGGCCGCGATCCGCGCTGTGGCCTTCAAGAGGAAGCAATCCTCGAAGCGGGAGGCCATACGCGCGGCCAAAGCCTCCATCCTGGCGGCAGCGGCGGCCAACGGGCCTGCCTCAAAGGAGGCGTCAGAGTTGAGGGCGGAGGTCGCCCGCCTCGCGGTCGTTACGGAGAGACTCGTTCGGGAGAATGAGTCGCTCCGGAGAGACCTGGCGGGGATGGCTAGGGCGGCCTCTGTGGAGCCGCGAGGGGGACTGAGTCCGGCAGCGCCGGAGGGGGGCCAAGTGCTGAGCCAGGTACGGGACCTGGTGCGGCAGGAGCTGGCTCCCTTCCGGAGGCAGGTCTCAGTGTTGGAGGGCATTGTCCGGCGTCCCCCGTTAGCGGCGACACGGGGGCCCCCGGGCCAGCAGAAGGCGGCCTCGTATGCAGCCGCGGTGGCTGCCAGCCCGGGAACGTCCGGCCAGGCGGCGAAGGCCAAGGTGGGAGCCGCGCCAGCGCCTGTGACGCCGGCGCCTGCGACGCCGGCGACGACCAAGTCGGCCCCGGCGAAGAGGGGAAGGAGGAAGGCTGGAGGGGGGGCGGCTAAGGCTGCTGCGCCAGTGGCGCCGCAGCCGCCCCCACCCCCACCCTCGGACCCTCCTGCGGCCGAGGCCGAGTGGCAGGTTGCTGGCCAGAAGCGGAAGGCCAAAGAGGCGGCCAAGAAGAAGGCGAGGAAGCAGCGGCGGAAGGCCAACGCCATTGCGGCGGGGCTTCGCGCCCCGAAGTCCGCAGCTGTAGTGTTAACACTGCAGCCGGAAGCGGAACAGAGGGGCGTGACGTATCTCGCCGTACTGAAGCGGGCGAAGGAGGCGGTGAGCCTCCAAGAGCTGGGCATCAGCGGGGGCATCGGGGTCAGGAGGACCCTAACCGGTGCCCGCAAGCTCGAGCTCGCCGGAGCGGAGAGTGGCCCGTTCGCGGACGCCTTGGCCGAAAAGCTGAGGGCGGTTTTACCCGCGGACGAGGTCCGGGTGTCCAGGCCGACTAAGCGCATCGACATGCGCATAGTGGGCCTGGATGACTCCGTGACGGAGGAGGAAGTTGTGGCCGCCGTCGCCAGGACTGGGGGGTGCTCTGCCGAGCTCGTCAAGGCGGGCACCCTCCGGCCTGACAACACGGGCATGCAAACCCTTGTGGTGAGCTGCCCCGTGACGGCGGCCAGAACTGTGTCGGAGGGCCGAAGGCTCTTGGTGGGATGGGTGTCTGCGCGGGTAAAACTGCTGGAACCCAGACCTCTGAGGTGCTACCGCTGCCATGTGGGCAACCACACGGGAGCTATGTGCCCCTCGGAGGTGGACCGCAGCGGTCTTTGTTTCCGCTGTGGTCAGCCCGGTCATCGGGCCGGCTCGTGCGAGGCCACGCCGCACTGCAGTGCATGTGCGGCTGCTGGCAAGCCGGCCGAGCACTGGGCTGGGGGAAGGGCCTGCGCGCCATCCGCCCCGACCAAGGGCAAGAGGTCCGCCGCCGCCGCCGCCTCTGCCGCCGCCGCGGCTTCCGTCGCCGCTTCTGCCGCTTCTGCTGTGGGTGCTGCGACTCCCGGTACTCGGGAGGGTGCTGAGATGGAGTGCCAGTAATGGTCCCATTTCGGCCTCCTCCAGAGACAAGTCGGCCGCTGTGCTATCGCGCAGTGGCTGATGCCTGGGGACGGTGAGCGTGGGTGGCTCGCCGTCCGATACCAGGCTGAGTCGACGACGCGTTGTGTTCCACGCGCGCCGCAAGGAGCCGTCAGCACCGAGGACGGGACCCCATAGGGTCGGTGCCTGCTAGGGTTGCGGAATTTGTTCGAAAGAGTTACCGCGGCCCTGGAACGTATAGGGCACAAGAAGGATCACGGGTGGGTTTTAGTCAGTAAGAGTCTGACACTCCCTACCGCTCCACCCAGGGCGGGAGGGGTCATTTGATGATTTCCCATCCAGAAAAAAAAAAAAAAAAAAAAAAAAAAAGGACTGGTCAGCTTTGAAATGGTTGACTAAAATAATTATAAATGTTGTTTATTTACACACAAGCAAATTAAAAAAAGTATTAATGTACAATCGGAGTAAAAAGGGGGAAATGGGGAGCTCATAGGGCATAGAAATTGTGAAAAGTGCACAGAACACTGGCCGCCTTGCCACGGTGAATGGCAATGCTGATTCGTTGACCAAAGAAAAGACCAGTCCTTTGGTCACATGACATGTTTTTCTTAAAAAAAAAAACGTTGCCCCACACTAGGAATTTCTCCTGTGTCGTGGGTATCCATGTATCCGTAATAACACCATTAATATTCTCCCTTTTTACAGACTATTTAGAAAAAAATAAACACAAGTTATTCATATTTATATATTTAATTTTATTGCTCGAGATTATTTTTTGATATCATTTTCCTAATATACTTTTACAATAAGTACGTGCTTTTCATGGAATTTTGAGTAACAATGTCTGTCAATGATGATTAACATTACAAGTAGATATTATATCTTAATTCAAAGTTATTGTAGTTATTGCTCTTATATTGCGTAAAACACTGTTAAAATTAAAACATAGTTCACATAAAACATGTCCATACTAGTCACGGAAATGTTACGTTGTTGTCGTGCGGTTTTCCACATATTATCACAATTATCAAATAATAAAACTTATCGCTAGACCGTAAGCACCGCACTAGCCACTGACGCACTTCACGTTATGCCTGACCGAAGTTTCCCTCGATTTGTCTCCGACATTGCGTACATTTTGCTTAACGTAACGAGGCGTATTTTTATTCGACTTTACTGAAAAGCCAGAACGACAAAATGGCAATTTGCCATTTATATTTCAATATTTTTATTCGAGTGTTCTTGATGCGAATCTACCCTATTCTTTGTGGGAAGAATTCGAGAGGCTGGGGGTTAGCCTGAGGTGGTGGAGTGGGCGGGACCTCGTGCTGAGGCTTCAGCAGCCAAGGGTTGCCGGCGTTCTGAGGGGACCCATCAGCTTGCTTCTGTCCACCACCCGATGGAGTTAGATGTAGTTGAGGAGGTTGGTTTGTGGGCCCCACCGGTGGTCTGTCAGATTTTGGCTGCATGTTTCCTGAAAAAAACAAAAGGCATTCATAAATAACGTATCTCATTTTTCTGTGGTACTGTTATTCTTACACAAACGGAAAATTCTCACTATTAATCATGAAGTCGTTTAAAGATTTTCCACACTTATTTTTCACGGCAAATACAAATCACTGATAAACTACTTAAAACTATAAATATTTGGTGATAATACTTACTGTCTACGTTTAAATTGATCCTTTCGAACTGTGAAGTGATAAGACGTTCACCATTTACAAACATTAATGATTTAAAATGTTTTTTTATCAGAGCACAACGTGGGCCGGTGGTTTTATACAAAATGCGCGGTGCTTACAGTGGCCGCGCGGTTTTATATCGCGATTGACTCACATTTGGCAAGAGAACTCTCTATCTAAGACCACGTCACTTGGATTCTGACGCGATGTTGTGACGGCAGCGCGTTTTCCTTGCCCAGAACTAACCGCCACCATCATACAATCAATACGTCTGCAGATGAATAAACGCTATGCAGTCGCACTTTATTACTAACATATTTTATCCAGGATAATTTTAAAACAATGGCTCACGCAAGGAAACATTTTTTCACGTCATTGCCGTGCCTTTGTATACCACGATTCTGATTGGTCATTTCATTCAAAACATTGTGGAATCATTCGATTCAATTATATTATGTCTTGCAATCGGTTCTCGAAGCATGTTCCTAAATTTCAATTGGTGAACGTACATAAGTAGTTAAAAATACGGAAGGTTTACGGTTGTTTTTTCATGACCATTAAGGAGGTACTTTAGACGTACATGTTGACTGTACGTTTCCCGTAACTGCTTTCATAAATTCAGCTTAATCGGCATCATCAGTCGTGTTCTTATTTATGATAATAAAAAAATAAAGTAGAGACGGCTTGATAGAAGTATGTCACGGTCGAGGTTATAGTTTTTGTTCAATTTTCTTTGAGTAGCGAGTTTACAGCACGTTGTTCACGAGTGCACTCTTATCCTCGCGTATCCTTTACTGTCAATAAATTAGATAACTGATAGATACCGTCCATAATTTCACTATTGGCAAAATACATAACGTATCCTACAACTGAGATTAACCATGATAATTTGATCTTGTTTAATGATTACATTTTTATTGGTATCTTTAACTATGATGTCATCGTTGATGTAATTCTAGTTATCTTTATGAAAAAACGTTAAATTTCCCCAAACATTCATTCGTATGTTAATATGGTGAACGCGAAGATAATGGTCACAAAATCCGCGCCACGAGAATTTCCATGGTATAGATGATGATAAATTTAATATTTTATTGATTTGTTTTGGCTTGATACCTACCTACGCATATTAGGGGTAAATAAGACAAAAATGTGTGTAACTGAACTAGAATTTGGTAAACTAGAGCGCATCAGGTTTACAATTACGGGAAATAGACTTTTACTGTATCTACTGGTGTTGATCTGAAATACTGAATAACAGTATTTATGCGTAATCCTCGCTTTTTGGCTTTGTCCTCTTCATGTTTCATTTCATACAATGCAACGGAACTACGCTGAATTTCATTTTCGTCAGTAGCTTATTCATCACGCTATTTACGTTTATGTTCTGGTCCTTTTCTCAGTTCGGCTTATAAAATGAGAATTCGACAAATTACTTTCGCTCTTTTTGTTCTCTTTGGGTTTTCTGAATCTTTATTAAAGACAACCTTTCTTGCTTCAAATTACTTAGAGCTCAATTTCCTTTGCCTTTATTAATTAGACGTTGTTGAGTAGCTTACAACTGGCTCTTGACTTACCTATTCCCAATTTCTTTGAGAATATTTTTTCGTTTCTGTTAGGATTTTCATGAAAGTTATTTTTAGGTCCCTTTCCCCTTTAACTGTTGTACAGATTCGTTTACATTTATAAATTATTTGAATTTTCCTTTCCACGTAAATCTTTTAAGCATTCTTCTTAACGAAAAAATATCTGGACCGTAAAACTTCGAGGCTATTAAGTTCTATCAGAGCCATCTCAGGATGTAAAAATTCATTTATAAGGAAGGGAGGAATCCACCTGTGCTAATAACATCATTATGCTACCCCCGAAGACTGCCTCTTTATTGCCAAAAAGACTAGCGATTACAGCATTATCTTTTTAGTGGTTCACGTTATTCATATTAAGTCCTACCATTTTTTTGCGTACACCTACGCTTTTGGTATTTTTTCCTTGACTAACCAGACGTAATAAATCAAATAAAAAATAACACCATTTCCAACTAAACCGCTTCTGTTAATAACTTGCGTGTAAAATGGAAATGCTTAGAAGTAATTAAACAAGAGTGTTATTTAGTTAAGTTAATACTTATAATACTTAGTGAATAAGCACGCATACTAACGCGTAAAGCATAGTAGGTACAATATGTACCTACTTAGAGGACGTCTTTAAAGTCAGGTCACCTTCAAGAACGAACAAAAGGTAATAGTAGGTAGGTGAGAAAGCGTAATCATCCGTACCAACCTAACAGCAAGGTCGGGCCCTGCCAGTGCAGGCAACTCCCATGGGAGTGCCTCTGCCGGAGTGATAAAGTACCGGACTGACGGCATGGCCGAGCATGGCCAATCACTTCCCTTACACTGGCCCGCCACGTGTCCATGGCGTGCCGGTGATGATGCTAACTCGTACCGAAGATAGTTTATTTACGCGCATTTGGCTCGAAGATTCTATTACGTGGATATCAGCATTTTTTACAGCTCAGCATTTATTTTGAGCGCAATGAATATAAAGTATAAAAATATTGCGTTTAAGTGGGCTGCTAAAGTATTATGGTACATCGTCTTTCATATTTTTTTCCATTTATTATCTGTATCTGCTGCCAGGTATTTTCTTTTGTATTATACAGTCCGTACCTAGACATCGTTAAAGAATTCCCAGAGGATAACCTCGTAATGATATTTGACTTTGCAGTCCAACGATTTCTTGCCATGTAATCCAAGAAGAGCTTGCTTTATGATTAAATTAGTGTGGGATAACAAAATTAATGTACCTATTAGTATCTAAGCATGACTACACAGTAAACTGCTAATTCAAGCCAAAATAGTAAAAATCAAGTGCACTAATGAGTTCCCGTTTGAAGAAAAGTATTTCCCCACAGTCGGATTTTTCCTATAGGCTTGGTCAAGTATGGTGGGTGTGTTGTGCTCACACTTTTATAGACACCAATAACACATGTTCTCATAGCTTTATTTGCTTCTACCATGTAATGACATGAGTGATATGTGATAATTAAATATTTATTTAGTCTATTTCCTTATCTATCGCTTCACATTAAAGGCCTTTCTTTATGCAAATGTGTGAAAATATCAGTTTTGATCGACGTGACTGACGTCAGGCGTTGATGGAGACGTCCAAAATAACTGGAGTTTGTTTATAATAAGAATAACAACGTTTATTTATGGCGTTTTAATAGATTCTTCAGCTCGATGACGCCGAACCTAGTTAACCCGGAAAATGGAACATTTTGTTGTTTATTTGTGTCAACTGTCATTAGCTACTTTGTACAATTTATCGTATTTTCCAACATAGAGCCGTTTTGTGCAATTGTTTAATGATCGGTTTTGCCAGTGGTCAGTTGGCCACAGTCTAAGCCAGGGCTATAATTAGTGTTGTATTCATTTAGAAGGCATGTACTCAGGCAGTTTATTAATTGTTCCGTTTCTTAGCAGTATGTTTTTAAAATGATTGAAGATTATAATACAGCATTTGTATATGAAATCGAGATAAGAGATATAAAACCTAATAATAATCTTTATTAAATAAATTATTCAGTAATTTAAATGGTAAAAATGTACACAGTTCAAAAACATGCTCCACTATTGACAAATCAATTTATTTTTTTAAATCAATACAATATGCTACTAGCAGCGCCCTGTGGAGTCACCCGCGTTGTTCCTGTTCCCGAAGCAATACAAGGATAAAATATAGCCTATGAACCTCCACAATACCGTAGTTTTCCATTGGTGAAATAATTTTGAAAATCGGTTCTGTAGATCCAGAGATTACCCCTTGCAACGTCACAAACTCACAACCTCACAAACTCACAAACGTTACCTCTTTATAATATTAGTATATAAGAAAAAATCTTAGAGAAAATTGTACGTCCTTCCTGCCTTTAAGAGGTTCAAGAAAAATGATTCATCATTTTAACTCATCGATATTTTACTCACAGTAACTTGAACATAATTTATTATGCGATTAGTCACAAGTGCTCTTAAGACAATAGGATTTTTAAGGTCATGGGGACAATTAAGCAGAAGTGTAGTCGTTATAGCCTTATTATAAGTACATATTTTGTTATTACTTTTTTCGTTTAGACGACGATAATGGTCATGATGCCTTTGACGTTTTGAAAATAAAGCAGGTGTTCCTTTTGTTTAAAATATTACAGACGTATGTACAGACGTAGACAAAGTGAGTCATGAGCTAATTATGGCTTGTAAGTCTCATTTAAGGAATGTGACGTTAATTCGTAGATAAGTGAATGAATTCCGCATGTTACCTACTCAGTTTATGTCCGTATGATTAATCGCCATGATGAGGTCGTTGTCTTATCCCTAAGGTTTGAACATCGTACATCAAATAAAAGTAAAAAAATATTTAATTTAAAACCACTGCTATTGATTCTCAAAGTAAAAAATGATTGATTTTATCATTAGTAGTAGTTACAATTTATTTGTTGGCAAGCGTCTGGGCACGTTTCATTTTGCCATACCAGATATCAAGATTGTTGTAATAAGAAATTGTTTTCGACTCGTAGAATCACATCTACAGACATGTAGTACCTACGTGCCTTCTTCTGTAAGGCTAAATGTCTACTTATCGATTGTACTAAACCTCGTAACGTCTATAATCTATCTGATAGTCGTTTACATTTCTTGGCACTAATATGAACCCTACGCTGTTGTAATAAAGTTGCAAAGTAGTGAGTCACGTCGACAGGAATAATCTTACATAAGTCACTGGCGTCTTAGATAGCCTTTCACCATAACACTTGAACATAATTGTGTAGTTTCCACTGTTAAATGCGTCAGCAAAGCACCTTTATTGTATCAGGTAATGCGTGAAGGCTTCATGCCTAATAAAATGTTTATTGTCTTTTATAGTTTCAAGGAGACTTCGCAAATACGCGATCGCCCCGTCGAGCGGAGAAATATGACATAGAGACTTCTGTCAAAGTTTGAAGATTATAAACCTTTAATCTTTGCTTAAGCATCATGGACGCTAACCGGGTAAGCCTCGTGGTTTCACGAGAGCACCGAAATACAAGCTGCACTATGCACTCCATGGCATCATCACAAATAAATCATGAAGTTCTGAACATGAACCGCTGTTCCAGTTTAATTACAAACTTCAACCTACGCTGCTGTAACTAGCGAAAGGTTTACTAATTCATTACTCACACGTCAGTTTTTCCTCAACGAAAAAGGTGCAAAAAATGGCCATGAAGCGCTCAACCCATCCAATAAAAGTACAAGGGCTGTTTTAGCTTATTAGGTAATAAATCGAATCACGGATTTTCGTGATAACTTAAACGATAGCCCTATTAAACCTGCCCAAAAATGGCTAGCTCATGAAAACTTCGGCATTGAACATCGCGGCACTAAAACGAAATGAACGGATTGAATTCGTTTTAACTTCGCAAACTTTTCTAATTTTTTCTTTGAGATTTGCAAAGTTTGTTGGCTTGTTCTGCGTGAATATCAACGTAATTTTCAAGAAACAGATATAAGTGTTTATGAATATAAATCAGTGGAGGTATTGCCATGCAATGTTATGCCAGAGTCAACCATAGTATTCGCGAAATTTTACAGTATTTTCATGTAAATTTGAGGATTCGTTGACGAGCGCTATAAAATAGTACCTAAAGCAAAATCACGCGATCGGGAACGTCTACCCTATGTCACAAACGATCAGACATCTTTATGGCGATGCATTCTATAAATTGTTTCTAACTGCATTCGCCTATGTCATATGGCTACAAAGTGTTACGTGAAACGACCTCAAAAGTTCAAACCTGTTCCAAAGCACTGAATACCGTATTAGCGTATCAGGGGTTCATTTCATGTTAGTCTGGCGGTTTGTGTTCTTCGGTTTCAACTTTTAAATTCATCTATGATTGTGCAGTTTTAAGAATTAGGTAATTTTCAAAAATTACTTATGGATCAGTAAATATTTTTGCCATGTATTTAATGGATAGTATTCAATTGAGAGAAATAAGATATTAGGTCTATTCATATAGGGCAGTATCATTATATGTATGTATAAACAAAAATGTGATCTTTGGATTCCAT
Source organism: Hecatera dysodea (assembly GCA_905332915.2). Classification (NCBI taxonomy): domain Eukaryota; kingdom Metazoa; phylum Arthropoda; class Insecta; order Lepidoptera; family Noctuidae; genus Hecatera; species Hecatera dysodea. Next base: position 11,450,493 of record HG995298.1, on the reverse strand, counting down.
ACGATCAACGCACAAATACATAAATAAATAAACTGTGCGTAACGTCTACAGCACTGACGCTCAACTTGACGTCACTGAAATGACTGTCCAAAGTACCAGACTGTCGCGAGAATATTATGAAGTGCCGCAAACAGTAGACAGGATGACGCTTTGAAAGATTGGAACCAGTTTTGCGAAAAAAGGAAGCACTTGGTAGTTTCTTGCTCGTTAAGCTCGTGGATTTCAGCGTGGCACACGATATGAACGTCTATGAATGAATACTTGTACTTAGGTACCATCATCATTTCAGTCGAATCATATAGGTATCTCATAATAATAATATTTGGCAGCAGGAATGTCTGAAATAAAGTGAATTTGTAAACAAGCCATTAACCAGGAATTTCCTTTATATAAACAGCTCGTCATCGTCTCTGACTTACATGCGAAATTATTCCGCGCAAACTAAGGCATTGTCAAAAATTCTTTCCAACAGAAGGAATTTGAGGAAGTTATATAGATTTTTCACTAAAACTGGTTCAGAGGACTTCCAGTATATCTTTTTTGCTCGGCAATAGCTCGTTGACCCAGTAGCCGAGTTCGTGACAATTTGTATCTATCGGGCGTTGCTCGCTTGGTTCACGCTGTTCCAATGGAACCACGAATAGGGGAACACGGAAATAAGCCATTTAGTGCATTTTTTAATACTACATCGACCAACATAATGTATGCAATCATTGTTATCTATACTGCGCGCACGAATTTATCGAGGTATACGATCTTTGAAACACACGTGTTATTGAAATTTGTAGGATTGATTCAATTTCAAGGCACGTTATAGGTTTAAACCGGTGTTATGCGTTAGGTTCATCTTTTCAAGCTATAGTTATAGCTAGTAAACAATAACATTACAAATGAAGGAGAAATAACAGACGATAGAAATGTATTTTTCTATTCTACCCAACATATTCAATGTTATGGCAGATTTTGTTTTGGCTGAAGCTAAAGTAGCTAGTTTGTTATGATTTCGGTCGAGTGGGGGGAGGGGGGTCTACTGGTGACAGCGCCCTCGTCTCCGCCCCGCACCCGTCAGATGCCGTGTTCAATCACTCTACATTTTGTGAATTATTACCCAGACTCGCAAAATATTGAGTGTTTGCGATATTATTCATGATACAATGACTAATACTATAGTCTATTCTATGATATGCTTCATCGATCGTGTCTGCTCTATGTAAACAATACAAACCTACACTATTTCGTGATTTACCAAAATCATGTAATGCGATAACATCGAAATAAGTAGCTTACCGTGTAAAACTTTGGTGCTGCAGATTTTGGAAATAAAGTTTCCTTATATCTAAATTAAAATCTTATTCATTAAAACTTTTAATTTTCACTATGAAACTGCATATGTATGTAGACAGTATGTGATATGGAAATGTTTTCTGCTATTATAGAGACTTATTTATTTTTGAAAGGCCCCAGCGGAGACCCGCCCCTTGAGTTCTGGGTTGGCTGGACAAGATTCTCAACCACCACCAATTCGTCCACTAAATAGAGTTGATTCGCGGTCAGCTTTCCCGCCACAATCACCACGACCAGCCGTACCATCGTCTCAACCAAGACCGCAGTTTCAACCTGGAGGACCCGTTACCACACCTCCGCAATTTGCGCCAAGGGTAGGCGCCCCAGCACCACGAGGCCCAAGTCCTGCAGGACCTCCAGGAGCCCAGCAAGTTCGACCTGTACCTCCTACATTACGACCTGTTGGTCCACAATCTATTGCACCCCAACAAGGACCTAGGCCGGTACAGTCTCCGACAGGACAGCCACTACAACGAGCTCCTCCACCGAACAACTTGCAGTTCGGTCCGAGGCAGCCACCAGCCAGTGTGACCACACCCGACGGAACCAGACCTCAGATCCCTTTGCAACAGCCTAACGGTGCTGCTAAAAACGGAGCACCCGTGCCTGGATTCCAGAGACAACCATCACAAGGCTCTTTGAAGGGTCTCGATCCATCCAATACTTATCAGAATAAACCAGTCAACCTGGAGAACCAAAATATCTCAAGTGACAACCAAAATGTCAATAAAACAGAAAACGGCTTTGAAGGGCCTACGGCGGCTAAAGGTAGGAGCTACAGTATTGCAGCTGCCCCCGGTGCTCCAAGTCCTTTGAAGTCAGAAGATGATCGACGAAAATCTGTCAGTGCTATTGGAGGTAAAATAGATGAATTTATCAGTCGCAGTCCGGGTCTTGGATTGATACAAGAAGGGAAAATAGAAAGCAAAGAAAATGTACGTGAATCTAAAGAAAGCGTTCGATCGGAAGCTTCAAACGAAGGAGCGAAAGAAATTCCAGAACGTCCCGAATCCCGCATATCTGGGTCTAAAATGACAGAATCTTTCATCGGCACTCTACCAACTGCAGCTCCAAAAAAGAAATTAGACGACGATGATGATGTGATTTTGCAAAATAATTTGACGGCACCGCGAAATGTTAATGAAACAGGCAAACCAAAAGAAGAGTTTTCTGATCGCTCTCCGTCGTTGACGCGCAGTGATGACTCTCCGGAGCCTAAGCAGAAACCAACCCTGAGTTCAACTGGAGCTACTAAGCCCCAGAATATAACTCCCGAACCCGCGCGTCCGAAAACACCAAAATCGGAACCAAAATTAGAATCAACGAGGGTGCTTGATTCTCCTAAAGACGTGAAACCTGTGCCAACGCCAAATAAGACCCCTTCAAAGTCTCCTTTACCCGATGCTAAGCCACCCCTACAAATCCCGAAAAAACCAAATGACTTAAGCACACCTATTTCTTCTGCCGATTCGAAGAAATCAACACCTCGTAAAACAGCTTCTGCGCCTAAGTCTCGACCAAAAGGTAATATTTAGGAAATTAATGGATAACAAAGCATTATTCGATTTAAAATGAGCCAGACGTACAAGATTTAAATGCATAGATAAAGGTTATCATAAATTTACGACATTATAATATTTGGCTTTCCTTCTTTAGATGGTGACAACGATAGCGGCGTCGATGAATCTACACAGGGAAATGTATGTATATTTATATTCATTTGATTTTTACATAGCATTCAATTCCACGTAACATTCTCATTTCTTTGAAGGATGTCAATGGGTCTCCCGGTTCACCGAACAAAAAGATTCCGAGTAAGTTACCCATGAAGGAGAAATCAAGTAACAGCTTGAAAACGAGTCTTTCACGATCATCGAGCAAAAGTGCTACTGCTAAAACACCGGAAAACCCTCTGCCAAATGATAAGAAAAGTGAGTATTTTTATTTAGCTAAGCTTTATACTCATTTTTTATGCTTTTTAAGCGTTTTTGCCCTTAAACTTTTTGTATAGTACTTGACAGCGACTGTTTATTGAAATTATAGCTTCATTACACTGGTTAATAAAGAATATTAAACGATGACTGCCATTTTTAATAATAAAACCAAGATAAAGCCAAAACAATATGCATAAAATATATGTAGCATTAAATTGGATTGTTTATGAGATGCTGAACTTAAGTAAGGAAGCAAGCTATATGAATACCATTGTTATTAGGTGCTTCACAGAAATTTAATAGACAGGTACCTCAACTGCTCAATGTAGTCAAAGGCGTACATTATTAACTTATTGTTAATAACGTTTCAGAAGTGCCAATGAACAAAGTGCAAGTTGGCAATGCTCCGTCGCCTAACATTAAAGCTGTAAAATCGAAAATTGGCTCATTAGATAATGCGACGTATAAGCCTGGCGGTGGAAAAGTTAAGATTGAAAACAGGAAATTAGAGTTCGGTAACGTAACACCTAAAATTGCTGCTAAAAATGATGCTTATACTCCAAGTGGGGGGGTTAAAAAGGTAACAAACTTTATATTTTCAATAAACAAGCATTTTCAGCTTTGGATTCTTTATTTAATCACATAATTGTGGTTTTCAGATTGTATCCACGAAGTTAGAATGGAACGCGAAATCGAAGGTAGGCTCGCTCCAGAATACTGCGTACAAACCAGGTGGCGGTGACAAGAAGATTGAAACCGTGAAATTGGATTTCAAGGAAAAGGCAAAACCAAAAGTTGCTTCGACAGTTAACATCACTCATAAGCCTGGAGGTGGTGCTATTAAGGTAACTTAATTATAAGATGTATATTTTTAAGACGTCAATTGAATAGGTCATAGGGCTGCGGTTATAGGCGATATATTAGGTATCTACTTTCTGTGAGTACTCTTTTTGCATAGTTCGTCAGCACAGCTGGTAAAAGTAACATTCGAGTAGAGCTTAAATATTTGGTAAAGCACTTAGACGTTAAAGATGACGACACAATCAAGTATCATCATTGAGCAAATATGTTAGCGCAGATCACAATTCGTATTATAGACGCACTCAATGTAAAAATAGTACAGTCGAAGTAATTAGGTCTGTATTGTATGTTTAAGTACAATATCGAAAATAATGTTGTTCTTCTTTAGTCTACAGTTGCAAAAGACGGAACGAGAGCAGTGAGTAAAAATTAATATCTAAGTTTGCGTGAACACAGTCACTTTATTGCACAATTTTTATGTATAGGTTTAAGTTTTATACAGTGACGTCAATGCACATACACACGTGTACCTACGTCATATACAATCGAAGTATGAAATGCAATATCTACATTCGTAATTATGGGATTGTAATAATATTATTTTCTAGAATGTGCAATGGGCGTTACCGCGATGGAGGGCATCTCATAAACATTTTGCCTACCACTCTTTATGGAGTAAGGTTGGTTGGGTGGTACATATTTTGTACCATACGTGAGATATTTGACTTTATATAAACTTTCTAGTGCCTTAAGATATTTCTAGGACTGGCTGTGGCTGTATTTTTCACGCTAGGTGTAATGCTTTCAATATAAACAATACATACCGAGTATTTCATATAAAATGGAACAACATAAATAAATTCTTGTCGGATTGAGAAATGCGAATGATAGTAGAAATGATGTTACACCATTTACATTTGATTTTACACAGAATGCCAAACTTAATAAAATATGAATATAATGATGTTACATAACGTAGAGAACGAACGTACGAATGTAAGTTACGTATACACACGACCTACACGAATATCATCGACCAGCACGCTATGGAAATCAATAACGATTATGCATTGTATTATGAAACAAACACAAACATATGTGTACACGTACATACTCCACATGTTTATGAAATTATTACTTAGCAACCGCACTGATATGACCTTATATATTTATGTATACATGGAGGTTTCGTAGATACAATTGGCAATCACAATTTTCCATCGTTTAATTAGCCATGTCCACCTACAAGTCTTAATAATTAATGTAGGTAATTGGAACACAATTGTAATCAGCAGAAAACCTGATAGGAAACGTACCATTGTTTCTTGACAAATGTATACTCAAACGCTATTTATATGATTCTATAAATGGAGCTTACTTGTTTAATTCACAGCATCAAGACAAGCAACATCATTAACTAGGAGAAATGTTGGCCCTGCTGCAAAAGTTTTCATTCACAATAGTAGTAAGATTTTGTCCAATGTTCCATGGAATTTTAGAGTTATACATATATTAACATGCTTTTTAATCTTACCGTAATCTTGATAAAATGATAATGAACTTTCAGTTATGTTAGCGCTATCGGATTTATCAAGTTGGTTATGAGTATTTGGTTAAAATATTCGTTTATATCGTAATGATCGATCATTATAAAAAGAAAACCATAGCCACAATAATTTGCGCACGGCTAACACTATATGTAGGTACTTAAATACCTATAGTCATATATCACTTCGTTTCTTTTGCGTATTTAATTATGTTGTCAAGTATGTTTGTCTTAAATAATCGATTTTAAAAAAGAATGAGGTTCTCAATTTGTCAGAATCTTTTTTTGCCTAACGATTTATAGATGTGCTTTCTGGTTAGATTGTTTATTATCACTGCTTAAATCTACGTCCATGAGCTCTGCAGTACAACTTTATTCTATAGTCGTTTCAACATTACTGATCGAAGGTAATGAGTCAGCCTATAATCAATATTACCATACGTCTAGTAAAATTGTGTTACAGTATTGTCATTAGTACAGTTACCATTCTTCTAATCAGAATAGTAGAGTCTAGTTGTACTTTCTAAAATAATACCTAATGGAAATTATTTTCTTTACACCGCATGGCGCTCGGTACTACGGGGTTGACGGTAACATTATTCACATTTCACAGTTTAATTCTTGAGACAATAATAGACTTATACTTTATAAAACCACTCGAAGATATTTATTCGTTTTTATATCTACGGAACCTCCAGCTTATTATTATATTATATGTATTTTTATTTTATGTGCACACTCACTTCTTTGAAACAGATCGAAAATCAAAAATTGGAATTCAAAGCACAAAGTAAAGTGGGCTCCATGGATAACGTAAAGCATAAACCTGGAGGCGGTGACATCAAAATCTTCGATGACAAGGACTACATCAAGCAGATGACGGGAGTGTCCCCGGTGCCTGACAGCCACGGCCATTCCCGACAGGAGGTGAGGCCCTTTCCAGCCGTCAGTCGGGCCTTTTGCATATAATTATGTCGTTTTCGCTTTTTTACTTTTGGTTTTTCGGTGAAGGTCATTGAAATCGCAATCACTCATTTTTGTTTCAGCCAGGATATTTGTACACGTTTTATTGAATAGGTAACTCATAGGGTGCGGTGTGTGCGGGTTTGCTATTGTGGATAACATTTTTCTAACGCGTCTGTTTTGTTTGTTTGGTTTTTCGTTTGTTTCTTAACCATCGTTTTTTTTCTTTTAATTTGCGTGTTGTTTCTAGTTTGCCATTAGAATGAAGATTAATTAATTTTTTTTTACCGTAGAGTCCATTGCCGGCGACATCGGAACCTCCAAAATCCGACGAGAATTTGAATCAGCAGCAGTGTTAAGAGCTTGCACTGAGAAACTTTGACTTCTCAGCGAAACACTAATGTTTAAAATCAAGAGTCCAAACTTATTGTATAACATTTTCATATATTTGTTAATATTGTTCGATATTGATACCCAGTTTGAGTGAATTTATAAGGTACGTTTGTTTAGACGAATTCGATTATTAAAATTTGTCGTAATCAATGTCAATGATTTATTGCATATCTGTTCGGACAATATATTGAGTGCGTTATATTGTATCAATCATTAAAATTTGAATTGTATTGTTATACATAATTATAAATTTGAATGTTGTATTTGTAGCGTTATAGTTGATGAATAATTTTACAAGTGAAATCCTTTTTTATATCATCATAATAACCCGAGTGATGTTAGTATCATGAGTGCCAATTCATACTAGTACCGTAGAAGTATCCATTGTGGTGTTTACAGTAACATTGTGGCATGTAGCTTTTACATTTATTGACACCATTGTTTCAACAAGTATGATTTCAGTAGTCTCTACCATTGCTAGTAATAGTGCTTGAAACAAACCATATTATACATTGCACTATTCGACATTATTTTCATTAGTAGCACTAACGTACATTTTCTCATGCGATGTGTTAGTATATTGTATTGGTAATCAAGTGATATTCATATATTATGCAATTATATCTAAATGTGTATATTTATTTATACTATTCCTAGTAATATAGGCTTTGTTATCACTGTGTTTTGTTGTTTCCACTACGTATTCATAGTATTATATATGCACTGACTATTTCAATGTTTTATGATTTGGAATGTAAAGGAAGGACCAGGTAGGTGTTCTTGGCACAGCATTCATCATGAATTTGTGATATACTGATGTAAAAACTTGCAGCTTTTTCTCACATTCGCGTAACGTCGACAGGACACTTTACAATTAATTGTTTGTCACTGAAGGTTCTATGATAACAAGAGACACTGCTGTGGCGAGAACAGGTGCGGGCTCGAGATGGACTGACCAGATTATTATATAAATGTTTTATATGTAATTATGACTATAAGAGATGATTAGGTTTAGATAGCGTCTATTAATGTTTGAAGCTTGAGTCACAAAACTTTCTTGCATTGTCGTTTTTTATTATAAGAAAGTTATTTTGCATTTGAGATTCAATTGGTTTTTAGAATTTGGGCGCGTTTTTATTACTAAAGTATTTTATTGAACAAAAATAATTAGTTAATTTTCACGCAAGCTTTTTATGGTAAAATGTCTAGATAAGTTTTAACTAAACTAATAGATACTTACTATACCAGTAGACAGCAACTTAACTCCATGTTTTGAGACGATGCTTTATGAAGAGCAAGGACGTATTGTATACCTATTAGGTAATCGTTTAATACAGTTTAACACTATACGAGTTCGTTTTATTTTGTACACTAGTTCACAGATCACCTGACATTTAGATTCAACTGTTTATGTAGTCGACTATTGCCATTACTTCTCACTTGCACCATAACTGTCTTTAGATAAGGGCAGGCTCATGTATTGGACCTTACTGTACCAACTTGGTAAGTTTTCACTTTTTTAAACCTTCTTTTTCCTAGTTTTAGGTAGTAGGTACCTACTTCAGATTAAGTGAATTTTACTATTTTTAAATCACTTTATAAACAAAATTGTTGACGTCAAGAACATTTTTTCTAGGTCATTATCAGATTTTCCACAATTTCCAGTTTAGAGGGAATCCTTTGACTCTTTATAATCTCTTGGGTTTAACAACATAACCGGTAAGATGATCCCAAACTGCTGCCCCAGGAAACCGGTTTACTAGAGAAATGGATTAGTAAGTCATAAGTAATCCGTTTGTCTAGTAAACCGGCGAAGCTTATTGTAGTGGTGAATCAAGCATGACAATCAGCATTCACGATTGGGGAAAATCACCAAGTTATTGGGGAAAGCTTAAACAAACTTCTGAGTGAAATGGTCTAACCAAAGTCAGAGGAACTAAAAAATGTAAAACTTTTTCACTTATTACTATTGGCAGAGGTCGGAGTCCTAGTATAGTCTAGGTCTAAGTAGCTTTATTGAGCAGCTGGTCTATTCTGTAAACAGCTTACCGTGAAAACTTGGCGGAGTGAGCTCATAAACTGGCGTTCTACCTTGATTGGATGGGTTAGCAGCTCACTTCATGTCCGCTACACCCAAGTTTTTACGGTGCCATTTCTACAGAATCGAACCACAGGACCTCTTTACAGGTTCACAAAAACTAACGACTGTGATTCAATAATATTTACATACATTACAATATTAATCTATTTACGCAGGATCAATATTACATGTCCGTCCACGAGTGGACTGAGGAAGACCGTCCGAAGTCGCGGTGCTTGTCAGCTCGAGCTCCGCGCACGCCTCGTACCCCGCGCACCCCTCGGGCGCTGTCCCCGCGCCGCAGGATTCCCACCATGGATGAAGAGGACTTGGTCATGCGCAATAACGAGAGGAACAGACGAACTTCAGTCGCGAGGCCCCTAAGTGCCCGCGAAGTTCCTCGCTCAGCCTTGTCCAGGAGAACCTCTCTCACACAACGTCCAGCTTTCTCCATATATTGATGTAGAAAACGTTGAAAAACGAGTTTATTGAATCGGCCCTAGGCTCTCTGTGTTGTCTAAATATTGTAGGAAGTCAGACGTGTAATTTGAATTATAAATGTAAGACTTTGTAGTGGTAGATCTACAAAACGCACAAAAATATTTGTACTGCACATGCGTGCACAAAAATAATAGGCAGGAGTGATAAAATTGTGTCTTCTCAGTCTTTAGTAGTTTCGATTTTTGCAGTGTGTGCTTTGATTTGCTTAGCAAATTCTTTATGTATAATGTATTTAATATTGATGTATTCAATAATAGTAGCATTATTCTTTGTATTAATAGTTTAGGCAGGTATTTATGTAGGTATGTAGTTTCACGACCTCACAAGTAGGATATTCGACACAGTCGTTCTTAAATACAGGTAGGTAGAAAGCAGCTTTAGTCGTTAATTGAATGTCCGAGTTTATTTATGTTGATTAAATTATACACCTCAAATTGTGTTTTATTTTGTAAGATCTTCTTGCCCAAAATCACCTACGGCAGGCAGCAGAGTTCGTTTAGATACATATTGAAACTTGAATCTCGCACATTGAAGGTTAGCAAAGTACATTCCGAACTATTGGACCGAATTTAAAATTTCTTCACCAATGTATATATCGCGGGAATATGGGTATAATAGATTATCTCCGTATTCCCGCGGTACCGGGAACTGCGAGGGCGAAACCGCGGGCCGCTGCTAGTAATACTACTAATTTTTAGATTGTGTTGAACTTGAAACTAACGTTATTTGTTTTTCGATTTCGACTTCGATTTGTTGGTCGATTAGAATCTGCCTTTTGTATGGGTTGGCATAAATATCAACGGATTATTCAAGCATGAGAAGATACTTGATGAATTTAGAAAATGCGTCCTATAAAGATTTTTGGACTGAGCAATATAACGATATTGCATTCTTTACTTCAAATAAACAATAATAAAATTAAACCACTCTGTAGGTGCAGGTACACTAGTTGCCGGCCCTTTTTTTTTTTTTTTTTTTTACGGGGGGAAGTCCTCATGGATGTCCTCCACCCTGGGGCGGGCGGAGGGGTCTGTCAGACTCTTACTGACTAAAACCACCCCGGTGTTCCATCTCTCACCTACGCCGGGGATCGCGGGAACGTATACCACATCCGTAATCCCCGGCTGGTGCCGGCCCGCCTCTGCGGGCCACCTCGCGTCTACGGAGGGAGTGAGGTGTTAAACACCCTCCGTGACTTCAGAGAGGGGCGCACGGGAACACCTCGCGCCGCCACCTCGGGTCCAGATGAATGGGGGGCGACAGACGTCCCCAAGTCCGCCGCCCCTGGACCCAGTTAGGGGGGCCGGAAGAGGGCAGCATACGCCCTCCTCCGACGCCCGGTGCGCCTGCTGCGGGCGGGGTCAGAGGTCGAGATCTCTCTTTCCCTTTCCGCAGCCTCCTTCTGCGAGATAACTGTTTCGCAGAAGGAGACCACCGCGTCCCAGGACTCCTCGCCGCCGACCATAGATTGGACTACGGCCGGTAGCGAGAGGTCACTGCCCACCACAGAGATGAGGTCACGGCGCGGCTCCTCCCAAGCGGCACACTCTGCCAGCGTATGCCGCGCCGTGTCCTCCCGACAGTCGACGCAGTGGTGACACCGAGCGTCCGGCTCCCTGCCTATGCGACACAGGAACTTCCCGAAGCAGCCATGCCCCGAAAGGACCTGTGTCGCACGAAACGTCAGGGAGCCGTGCCTTCTCCCGAGCCAAAGGTCGAGCACTGGCCGGATGGCCTCGATAGTGACGAGGCCGGCGGAAGGGCGTGAAAGCCTGTCCCGCCATTCCGCCACCAGGACCCCGCGCAGCTGCGACCGACGCAGCTCGATGTGTCGCTGCATCAGTCGCTCGCCGCGCGCCCGCGCGTCCTCGCGCCACCGATACAGTGACGCGAGAACCTTCGCCTCCAGGTCCCATGGCGGAGATCCGGCCAGTGCGCAAGCCGCCTCGTAGGAGATCGTGCGATAACCCCTGATGACTCTGATGATGGCGTCAGCAAAGAAGACGGGGCCCCATAGGGTCAGTGCCTGCTAGGGTTGCGGAATTTGTTCGAAAGAGTCACCGCGGCCCTGGAACGCAAAGGGCACAAGAAGGATCACGGGTGGGTTTTAGTCAGTAAGAGTCTGACACTCCCTTCCGCTCCGCCCAGAGCGGGAGAAGTCATTTGATGATTTCCCATCCAGAAAAAAAAAAAAAGGTACACTAGTTGCAATAAAACAACAATATCTTTTATATATTGTTTAATTGGTGTACATGGTTATGCATTATAATAATATTTATCAATTGTTAATTCATTAAATTATGGCACTTAACACAAATTAAAATATCTTTAAACAAATAGATACATACATTGAATGAGATAATGTCACGCCGGAAAACAATTGATTATACATACATCATTTAATTAGTTATCATTGTTCGAAATAAACTTAATAATAATATTCGGAATAATTTCTCAGTCGTTCGTTGACGTTTCGTAAGGTAACGAAAGCCTCTTTTTGTTTTTACTTTTTTTTTAAGAAAATAAAGTTTTCAACACAAAATTCAACTTATTGATCCCAATCGTAAAAATTATAAATAAAAATCTTACTCACAAAACAGTACAATAACTTAACCTTTTGTACCCATAAGGACAACTGACTCACCACATGTATCCAACAATACCTTAAAACGAACGCGCAGGATGTCATTTTATAAAAAACCAGTTCAACATCATTCAATAATACAAACTGTCGATAAAAACTTACGACTAACAAACTCCTCTATGTACTGCGAACAGACTACCTGCAAAGCGGGTACTGGTTGAAGCTGTCTGAAGCGGGCGACACTACTCCGCCTGCTCCATCAATAGATATTACTTTGATTACTTTAAGGCATGTTTGTTCGACTAATACTTTAACGGCTAGTTAGGAGTTTCGATTACTATAATAAATAATTTGTGGAAGCATTCCCCATGCTATTTAATGTTAAGTAGACGACACGATGAATACTTCGACTGATGCAACAAGCGCACACACACGACACAGTAACACTATATAACGTTAAGACATACAAAGGCCACAACACATCATTCAGTCACAAAGCGCGAATTAACCTAACACTGTAATGAAATGTGTATTTTACAAACGTTCTCGCAGGAGGTTACGATCATCTAAGTAATTCAACTATAATTTAGATAACATTATTAGCCTAATTATTGTTTAGATTAGCTCTATTGTACAGTTCTAATTTGTGTCAACTTACGTCCACTGTAGTTACGAGTATGAGATGGTCGTGTCGACGCCTCATCTGGTTCGCTGAACGTAGCTGGCAAGAGCCGAGCACGACTGCCTCGAGAAACACGCGACGTTACCATAAGTTAGCTCACTACGAGTATATCTACTACATTTCGCCAATGTTGTGACTCGATAGCACGACGGACTACGAGAGGAACTGTATCGTGCATTCAAAAGTTTTGTTACAAATTTTGACCTCTAAAATCACTACTAAGAATAACTCCATAATATTATGTACAATCACTTTACAGTTACACCAATTAACGAATACTGAAATTTAAAATAGGTTTACATATTAGAGTATTACGTCTCGAATATTAATATCAATCATATCATCCGATAATGTTGCGCTTCCAACTTGAGCAATAAATACATTACATACCAAAAATATCATTTCTTTCCGCATCATAATAGCAGTGATATGACCATTGTATCACAATAATATTCGTGACTGTTAAGCAGACATTTGTTTTAGATGACGATTCCATCTTTAATACCAATATCGATATCATAATTGATTTAACACCGCTAACAATATACATAAAGTCAGGTACGGTTGTGGAACAGTATTCTATTGAAATGTAACATGAGAGTGCTGGTTTTGGGATGTGTGAAGTGGAGAGGCGCATGCAGTTAGTTACAACTGGTAGTTACGCACCAACACCGTAGTATCAACTGTCAAATGGAAATTCAAAAGTGTAGGTCAGGTAAGGGAAGGGTAGCGTTCGGTAAAGGCCATGCAGTTAGTCATGTACACCAGTTAGTTCACCTACACCGCAGTATTTAATGAACCCTTCACCACAGACCGCCAAGGAAGGTGCTAAGGAGAGGCTGCATGCGGTTAGTGTAGCCAGAAATTAACACAATCTGTGGATAGCTTTTCTGTCAATGATTTGTCAATATCATCCAGGTTCACCGTACCCGATGTTTTAATATGTAGTGATACATTCACAAGTAATACTTAGTCATCGAAGTACTATAAAAAAATGTTTTAATTTAGTCCTAAATGTTACACCACTAATACCAATGGGTCGTTATTAGTATATTATACACGTATCGTTAATATCAAGGGTAATTTTAGACATCAAATTCACATTTACGTAATTTATCTAAACATCAAAGTACATTGGGGAGTGTTTCTCTCGGCAGTCATGAATTTCCATGTTTTTAAGATAGGATGGAGTTTGCCCTTAGGTATGAGATTTTGTTCCTACCATAAAAGTAAATAGTATTCTATATATCACATATTATTGAGATAAATATTTACTGTTAATGCGTCATCAAAGGTTTTCATTACGCGCAGTCATTCCCAGTAAATATTCCCACAATTTGTGTTACTTAAAATAAATTTATATACAGTCCAAGACCTTGTCGTGCCTTATAACGTAAGACTAGATTTTACTACAATAATTAGAAATGTGAGAGATATTTAATGATGTTAAGATTCTGCGATGAAGTAATGCATATTGCTGAGTAAGGCAACATCAAAATTAAATAATTTTAAATAATGATTAAGACATAAAAATAGCGCTCCAAACGAGTGGAGTAGAGTATGAAACATAGAATTACGTTTACAGTTATATTCACATAGTCTTTGAACAGCATAGTTCACGATCACATTCATTTTCACATACCGAATCGAACTAGACGACACAAGGTTCAAGCACATTCCAGACGAAACGAAGTATAGTTCCACAAGTCCCACATATGTATTTCGCTCACTCCGCGACCTATTGCACAAATTCTCGACCATTTCATGTTCATATTTTCTAGTTTTCTGAAAAGTGATATGTGGAATCTAAGCAAGCTGCGTAGATTCGGCATAACTAATTCGAAATATTGGAAAATATGAACAGAAATGCGATGTTTTCCTGAACATTTCCTTCAACGTTTGCCGTTCAAACGCAACGGGCGCCAGGCTGGCTGCCAGGCGTGCTAGGGCTGCCAATATCAGAAGTCCTCGAGCAGCACGGCATCGCGAGGAACTAGCCCTTTATGTTCACCGCGACAGCACAGCAGGTACTGATCGTCTACCTCCAGGATTAGCCGGAGACGCTCACCTTCGTTGAACGCCAAGTGACCCGAGTCTGAAGGCAGTCGATGCCACAAAGTCCTCACGTACCTGGAATTACATAAAACACAGTTAATTAAACGCTAGAAATAAATTGATACATCCGTATTCTTGGTGGTTGGGTAAAATAGGATATGGCCTGAATTTAGAGACAAAGTCATCTTATTGTTCCTATCTACGACAAAATCTGTAGACGTACTCGTATCTTGTTAACTACTCTGAGAACTATACAAGATACGAGTATTATATAATTGGTTCGTAATATTTACGATTTCGAAAGCAGAGATTTCAAGTATTTGAAGAATTAACTGACAGTGTACACAAATATAATATTTTATTTGATATGAAAAGCTTATAGTTATAAAGTATATGGTTAAAATGGTTATTATGGTTAAAAAGAAGCGAATTCTGAGATGGATGAGGATAACAGATCTTGAGAATTATAAATGATGACTGATGACTGATAAATGATGAAATTAAAGTATGTGACTAAATTATAGCCGCACGGTTCGATCTTCGAGGTAAAATTAGGCTTGCAGGGTTTGTTCCGTGGGTGAGTGACCATTCACTAAATGCCAAAACTTGTTACTGCCTTAAAGAGCACGTCACTTCATTTGAAAATCTGACACTAGTCCTGCCAAACGACTGGTTACCCTGCTACTGGGTTGTGGAGGTCGGATAGGCAGTCGCACTATGTCATAAACTGGTACTCAGCTGCATCCAGTTAGAATGGTAGCCATCCGAACATGGATGATAAAGGCAAAGCAGATTGACATGAAACTACGTACTTGTGTTGCTTCTGCTGTGTGGTAGTGTGATGCGCGCGCGCCGCCGAGGAGGAGGCGGCGCGGCGCGGCGCGGCGGGCGGCGGCGTGCGCCCGTACGGCAGCGACGACGGCCGCGGCGCCGCGCCGCCCTGCCCCGCGCCGTCCACGCGCGACGTCCTGCCGAACCGACAACATGAGAACCTCCAGGATTGGTGCATCATGAAACATGCTCTGCTTGTGGGTGGTTCACGGACAACATTGAACGTTTCATGTTTAGCGCTTAGGTTGTCGATGATTCTGTTTAAAATTCGACAAGTCTTTCTGTGTATCCAAAAGTCCCAAATCTGAATGTCACAAGTCTCTATGCGTATGCGAATTTCCCACAGCAGGTGTTAAGTATAAAACTAGGACTGTGACTGGTACAAACTTATGGAATAATGATGGTAGACTAAAATCAGTATCATTTACTCCTTCGTAACGTGCGATAAATTGTAATTCGCTCCGTCCACTTAAATACATTCATTATTAAAAGCTGCTTATTAAGAGATTTAATAAGCGTTTAGTTATTAATTGTTTTATTAGCTTATTAATTCGTGAATCGTTAGTAAAACCATGTCACGGTCCTATTGGCATTTCTATAATAGTTATCGTTAGCGGTTACGGGGTTATTTTCCTCAAACCGACATGCACATGCTATTAGCATCGAACTGTCGTCACAAGGATGTTAGTCATAAGTTATTCCCATCTATAGTACATACGTTGTTTTCTTAACATTTGTGTTGTTAACAACAGCTACATATTGCACCCGTGGTTTCACGTCCGGCCTCTTCGCTGTCACCTCGGGTAAAACTCTGAAGATATTGTGCAGTATAAGCATAATAATATATTGCAGTGCTGAACATAATTTATATTAAAGCATAATAATATTACAAAACAGAAATATTTTTCAGTAGAAAAAATAAATAAATAAAAGTGCCACCACCGGTGATATCCCATTTTACCTTGAAAGAAGTGTAGCATAAATAAAATGTTATGCTCAATAAAAATAAAATATAGCAGCTATTTCTACAATAAAGTTTTTTATGTCACCGAAATCGACTTGTTTTTCGACACTCGGCATTTTTTTCTACTACTGCGTCAGCGTAGACGTGGTTACAGCAATGTCTTGGAAGTTTGTAATAAAATGAATATGTAACAAAGGAGTTAAGATCTCTAAGCCAATGGTTAGCTTAAGGGAAGGTTCATATCTGACGGAACATGCGTCGCGTATTATCGGTCGCGTAACGCCAGAACAGACAAATGTATAGAAAAACATTTGACCCACTCGACGCACTAACGTATCATCGGTTGAGTGTGAACGGTCAAGTATGAAACAAAAGATATGAACCTTCCCTAAGAGATCCATCTTGAGCTCTGTGAACTTATTATGTTGTTAATTTGATGTTACCTGTTAGCAGCCTGAGGTGGTTTCTTGTTGGCAGCGCCAGCTCGCGCCGTGGTTGGCCTACTCGGTGTTGATGTGGTAGGAGAAGTTCCCTTGCGTACAGGCACCGGGATACCCCTGGATACATGAAAGTTTCCTGTGATATTCCTCCAGGACGTGACAAGCTCTCTAAAAGATATTGGCAAGCAAACATACGCCAAGAAATGGTCTCTTGCTTGAATCTTCACGGTAGTTTGATATATTCAAGATAAAGACGATCATTTTGTTGTTTGAATTCATATTAAGAATTCATAGTAAATAATCTTCATGCTAACATAAGCCTAGCTGGGTGGAAGAAAACAAGGCATATCATTCTGCACAAGAAAACTAGTACACACGTCAACTAGTTCCAATCGTAAATTATCTAGCTAGTGTATGCTGACAGTGTTTATCGCCGCCGTTTCACCATATTTGGGACAAAGTAATAATGTATCCTGGGGGAATTGGCACAATGACCACAACGGCTACAACCTACTCAATTGCTTCGTTATTGTGGATGAGACTGACAAATAATAACTATATTTTTTCGTTAACGTGATGATTGCGCGAATTGTTTCGTCAAGGTCGGTCGAAATCATTTAGATCTGAAGTCATCTGTAAGAATGCTTCATGATTTGCGAAAAGATTTTTAAAAATAGATACGCATTATTATTATACCTTCGTACAACACTTTCTTAGGAATTAATGGGTTTCCTAAGCAATAATGATACGTGAAAGTTTGCAAGATATAAGGTACAAATGCCGGTCAGTACGAATCAGGAACCGAATTTCATGTGTGGCATGTTGGCAAGGAGAAACAGTTAGTTCCATTTCGGCTGATAAGTTACAGGAATCGAAACATACATATATAGATACGATAAGAACAATGACATTACCGGTGAGCTGTATTCTTGCCTGGAGACTGCAGCGCGGGTGCCACCGGCCTCACGGGCGATGACACCGGCCTGGGGATCTTCGAGCCTCGCGCCGCAGCCGGGGACGTCTCTCCTGAATACACAGATATACAACACATACAGATACACATATACTTTGTAGCGGTAGGTCGGTATGTCCGTGACGTCATCCATCCGATGCACGGGTTATCACAGCTGTTCCTTGTTCTCACGAAAATGTTATGTAAACTTGTTTTGCATTGCTGTTTTGCCAATTTACTAGATTTACATTCACTAGGTTTTCAATATTTTGAAAATGCAGATAGTTTCACAAGGACCTTCCGTGAATTTTATAATCCTAGCTTCTGCAATCTAGAAATTATTGTATTGAGTCATCGATTAGAAGGAAAAAAAATCCCAAAAGTTTTAACAACGTAAGCTATTCTTGATTTCGGTAGGGAAATTATATTGTAAAAAGAAAAATGTTTAGGTACAAGGATAAAAACGTAGGACAAACCTGAAGGTGTCACGGGACTTTCAGCGTTACTGAGCATTTCCCATTTGAGTTGCAGACGACGGAACTTGCCGCCTCCCGAGTTGCCGCTGCCATTGCCAGTATTGCCACTGGCTCCACTACTGGCAGAGCCTGGCCGCCAATTCTCCTCCCCGCTGCACTCCAGCTAAACAAAACGCACGAGAACGGTCATATATTTTCAGGTTATAACTGTCTGATGGATTGGTAATTTTATCAAAGATAATGAAATTATTAAACATAATAACATTCAATTGCAAACAATCTACAACTTTCTCCTATGTAAGGAATAAAATGACTAACTAAGCATAAAGATCAAATTGTACAATTTGAAAAACAGTTTCTAATTAGGGGAGACAAGTAATAACATAAACCGTGGACACATAGCAAATCATTCTAAACGATGACGTGAAAACAAAGACAGTAAGCACACAAAACAATTGTTAGAAGCAGCAAGCAAAGGACTGAATACAACCTGCAAATTAATAACAACGGAGACTGCAACAAAACATTTGTAGCTAAGCACAAAACATTCAAGTAATGTCCACACAAAGCACCGCCGAGTTACCTTCACATCATTGCTGGAGGGCTTAGCGGAGGGAGGCTTATTGTTCTCTAGACTATCAGTGTAATCGTCGCTGTCGTCAAACACGAGCCTATCGAACGCCTGCATTAACTTGGAGCCCAAGTGCACCCCGGACCATCTGCGGTTATTTTCTATCTCTATCCTGCTGTTGTTCGGACAAATATCATAGCCAATAGTTGTCGGATTAACGCACGAGCGTGGTCTATTCTTTTCAACAGTAGTCTTTACATTCGCCGAATCATTCAGCAGGTCGGGTGTGGAAGGCTCTTTGTGCTTGGGCTCTTTGTGTCTCATTATGACACTGGTCTGACAGTCGTCGCTGGAGAGACCGCTCGACTGCATCGAACGCACCAGCTTCAGCAAATTCCGCTGGTTCAGGGTTAGTGGTGGAGTGTTAATCGAAGTGGGCTGTTAAATACACCAAATGTTTTTTAACATCATGCATCATGCCATCCAAAGTTAGTTCAGAATAAGTTAGAGTCCTCGACAAGGTCATCGATCGAGTTCGATCGATCGCTCGGCAATACCTTTATTTGCATTTTATGTAAGCTGTGCACGAAAGTAAATGCTAAAATATCGCGTCCGTACGCCGTGAACTGTGATTTAAGCACATGCAGTAAACAATAAAATGCAAATAAAGCGATGTTGCTTTGGCAGGCGGCTGTTTGATAGTATGCGATAGTGGTTTTGGAACACGAAAGACACGGAATATTGATTACGTATATTTCATGGGAAAGTAGCATTCGGTGTCGGCTCTTAGATATTAGATGTTATTTTGTGAATGTTATTTAAACTTACCCGACTAGCAGCACGCATGTCGCTTTCAATCTTCTTGAAGCTTCTGTGAAGTTCACGCATTTCAAACATGAGATCCAGGGAGAAAGGAAGAAGTTTTAGTGGTTCTAGACTGGCGAGTAGCGTATCCAGAAGAGCTCGGCATCGTGGTTCACCCACACAGCCGGCGAGGATCAGAGAATCAGGAGTGTAGTGTTTCGCTAGGATAGATTCCCGTGTACGTATGTATGACACCCAAGCATCTACGGACTGCGCACTGTAAGGAAACAGGAGATATAATAAATATTTGCTAATAGTTTTTTTATCGCTTAGCTTAAATGGGACTGGGCCGGACATGTCTGCCGTATGTCCATCCCACAAAATACAAAATTGTTGCCCTGACATCGCGAGACCGGCCGCGGTAGACCACGAAGGAGATGGCAGGACGATTTGGATGTCTTCTTTAGTAATTTGCAGAATGTGGCACAAAATCAGGAACAATAGAAGGAGTGGAGGGAGGCCTTTGCCCAACAGTGGGACATTTCAGGCTAGCTATACTAATAATATGATAATTTTCTAATGGTATGATTATAATTTTTTTAGTTTTTGATCACTTACTTGAGTAAACCAAGGATGAACGCATTGAATTTGACCAATCCCTCTGTGACAGCATCTTCGCTGTTAATTCTCAGTACCAACTCATTGAGTGATTTTGTGATGGGTCCTTAAACAGAAACATAAATATCATAAGTGTGATCAACTCACATGAGTAATCGATGATGTAGACGCAACAGTTTTTTTTACCTTGTCTTGCAGTAGCTTCAACCATTTGCCAAACAGAATTATTTACTGCTCCGAAAGAAGTTTCTATATTTTCTTTAAGGCCATCCCTGAAGATCGCATACAAAGCTGGACACAATGCGTTAAGTGCTATTTTAGCGCAGGCTGGGGATTCTTTAGAGTCTCCTAAGAAGGCTAACTCAGCTTGATCCGTAGCAGGGGAGAAGTGTTGAATCAACATTTCAACAGCATCGGTCACATTTGACACTAAGGCTGCAAAAAAGAAATTCGTTACTTTATCGTTAACCAAAGTACTAACGTTTGACGAGTTAGTGATGCTGATGTTATATTTACCTCTCTTTTGCGAAACATCGATAATATCATATTTCACTCTCGCGTCATGATGGATAGGACTTCCAAATTCATCAGGGCTCACTTCAGCTTCTTCACAAATCGGTATTTCTGCTAAATTCTTGCCCTAGAATCATATAACTTTATCTAATATTGGGCATGCAAGAAAAAAAACATATTAATATATATCATTTATGTCACAAAGTGGTTAATGAGTGACAAGCACAGGTAACGTGTTCAACTCGCTAAAAAAATGTAAGTGCGAAATAAAAATGCTACAGCGTAAAATAATAGCACATCCATCCAAGCAGATAATTTTGAAAATAATATAAACCATCGAGAACATAACATAAAAAGAAAAAAAGGAGCAAATAAAGAACCCAATGTACTCACAGAAATTAACGGGCAATGACGTGTGTGAGCAGATGTAGCATTAGCAAATGAAACGTTACCTGGTAAAGCCTTTGCGCTATCACAGCGGAAATATTTGGCGAGTTAGGTGGCGTTGTTAGACTGACACCCTTATCCTCCATAGGTTTTAATTGGGACTGTTGACTGTCGGCCTTCGTGCCTTCAGACTTCTGAGCAAAACTCACTGACTTCTTACTATTACAACTACTGCCACTTGATTCTGTGGATCTTTGATTTTCCTCCTGAGATCGCTTCATCTGGAGGAATTTCGACACCTGGTTCCTTACCTTTTGAACTTGATTTTGGTCCCACTCATCCATGTTTAGACAATTGAATCCACTGTGTTTCAGAAATTCTTCAAGTTGCTGTAAATCAGCACTGCTGATGAGTGCACCAGGAGGTGGGAATTCAGTATAGTCCATTTTCTTTGTTCTTGGTTTAGGCAGCGGTGGAGTGTGCGGCCTATGGAACTTTAATTCGTTAGATTTTCCTGATTCTAGACTACTCTCCGTTCCGACTCCTTCATCTGGATAATACTCGTTGTAATCGGCGTCTTTTTCGGCTGCATCAAGGAATTGTTGTGACAATCTTTTCGCAGCTATATCATTGTTCTTTCGGTAATCTACAGTTTGATTCTGAAGATAATATGGTTCTTGTAACGATCTCCTCTTAGTTTTATGTTCCGTCGCCGCTGTCATGCATACAACTGGATCTTGTAAAAGATCATCCATTTCAAACATACTGTATCTTTTAGTATGAGTGCTAGATTTGCGGGTCTTATCCATTGACTTACGCAATATGCTCTTTGGTAATGGTGGCCTTGGAGGCGCTAATTCGCCTTGTTTGGGAATGCGATTTTGATCTGCTAATGAGAGTGATCGTTTTGGAATACTGGGATTAATTCTCTGACCGTCATTATTGACACCACTCGCCTCAGAACTTGTGGCGCTATCGTAACGATACACAAACAAAGGATTGAAATTTCCAGCTGGCGCAGGGCTATTTTGTGCTGAAGAATCTGTTAGCATTGTGGAAGAACCACGGTACCCTGAAGAAGGCTGTGTAGCTGTGCTTGAGCTAGAGGATACCGCCGTAGTATTGCCAGCCAAATTATTACAGTCGCAGCTCATAGGTCGGTTTTTGGATCTGGAGGCGGGCGAAGCATTACAATACTTATCTCCACATTTTTGCATACCTTCTTTTTCTTTCATGTGTTGCATCAGTTCGGGCACTTCAGATAGCAATTGCCTACATTCCATTGGTAGTAAAAAGTTAAGAGAATCCCAGTCTTTTATATGACCGACACCTTTTTTCTTTAACATCTCAAGATCATTGCATGAAAACGGTCGTTTACCTTTAACTTGCAATCTATTTCTCTTACTTTCACTCGATCTGGGCGAGACGTTTATTTTTAACGGATTTAAATAAATATTCGGCCTGCCGTTCAGGAAACTAATATCGGGCAGAGTATAGCTAGGATATAAGACAAAAACCGGTTTTTCGCAATCTCCTTCCTTAAGCTTTTCTAAAAATGAAGGTTCGACGACCTTGAACAGTTCTCTTTGAGACATAGTTGATAGATTCATGCTGGATGTTTGTATACTCTTATCTATCGTATCTGCTTCAAGGTGAGTTGACGTTGATTTATGATCACATTGTTCACGCTGCAAGAGCCTATTCATTCTGGTGATCTGAGTTCCGTCAGATTCAGAACAGCTGGAAATGCTTACACTAGTGGCTGAAGATTGGGATGAACATGATTTTCTGTTACTTCTCATTCTAGATGGACTGTTCACAATATTTAAATTAGTTCTCTTAATATGTGGTTTGTTAACTGTTGCATAAAGATTAGATTCACTATCACTCAATTTAGCTCCATCACCTGTTTCTTCTTCTTCAATCAAAACCTCATCGTATACTCTGTTACCGAATGGATTTACTGGATTAATCTCCTCGTACACGAGTGATGAGACCTCTTCCACTGCAGTACTTGGCAAATCAATTTGAGGGCGCTCTGAAATTGCGGTTTTCGAATCGACTAGTTTTTGTTCTCCCATGGATTCTCCGCTTTCTCCTCCAGAGCTCGAGGGCCAGCATTCTGATCTATCCAGCTGATCCATGCTGACTATCCCATCGTTGCTCATACTCTTTTGCTTCATAAATAACTTTACTAAGCTAAACGTTTGTTTTGGTTGACTTTTATCGGATGAAGTTTGATTGTCAGTAGAAGATGTGCTCATAGGTTCCGAGTGTTGGCTTCCCTGAGATGACCGATGTTGGGATACGTCGTACACTTTCATGCATATAGGAGTGCCCATTAGTCTTTGATTTACGGTGAAAGAATCGACCTGTGAATAAAGTACATCGTTAGACTATAAATACAGAGGAAATTCAGTGATAGTAGGTTTCTTGGCAGTGATCTCTAATAGGTACATACCGTTGAGTTACTCAGAGCAGCCGAATTTATGGAACTATTCATAAGTTTCCTCCTGTACAGATTTGGCAAACTTTGGCTTTTGATGACTGAGTTGCTCATGTTGTCGTCTGTTGCATCAGTCGCTTCATTTGAACCTTCATTGTTATTGCCAGAGGGGTGCCTAAAACCATATTATGGTTATAAATAATGACTGACAAAGGGGCATAAAATTAATGCAATAATATCGTTTATATTTACCTCCTTAAGGGTGACTGACTGGTTTGTTTCTTAAGCTTACTCCAAGTAGTTAATCCTAAATCGCTCCTAGCCATAGACGTCGTTAGCTTATTAGTTAATTTCTTACACCTCTCTAATAATTCTAAGTTCCTGCGCGTTCTTTCATCGTTATCTAAAACTAAGGTTTCTTCTTCGCCCAATTTGTCTGAAAAATATCAAGTGTATGAGTTGGCAAGCTATCATGAGTAATTAACATAGGGTGAATCAGTACAGGTGGGTAAATTAGCGTCATAGTAAACTGAATAAACATTATACCATTATCGCGGTATGCATCAGTAGTTAGAGCGAGGGAAATCAATGTTGCGTACCATGTATTTGATTGACGGCCAGTTCGATGCACTCACTGTCCTCAGAGTATGTGGTGAGGCTGCCCTCGAAGGCGATGGTGTAGTTGTCCTTATTAGCCTGGCAGGTGAGGATGAGGTCCTGTTCGGAGGGCAGCTCGCAATCCAGGCTGTCCACGCTGAAGTGAACGCCATGCACACCCTCCTTCACGGGGGAGAACAGAAGTTCCGACTTGCATATCGACATTGTGTTGATCGAACCGACGGATTCTTCACCCTAGTGGAAGAATATTATGTTATGTCTTTATGAGGCAACTAGTTCTTCGTAAAATATTTTCAAAACTGTTTTAACATCGCAGCACGTGTTATGATAATCATTATAATTTTGAATCTTTTTTACTGTAGTAAATTGGTTGGTTGAATTCGTATTTTGTATGCGTTATTAACATGATAAAATACAGGAATCCCACATAAAACAGGGACCTGATACGAACAATAATAAAACAAATGAAATAAAGAACGTTTATAACGATGAAAGCAACATGTTGCACACTACAACATGTGAATGTTCTCAGAAGATTTCGAAACTGTAACGCGTGTTAGTTGGAACATAAACATTTACGTGTAGTTATAACTGACGCGGATGCAAGTCGGCTAAAAATAATGGCTGCGGTTACTTACAGGTACAATGTCCATTATCAAATAAACTGTGCGGTGTAGACCGGTGTTCTACATGCTTTGTAGATTATCTAACTCGGCTATAGTTACTATCTCAGTAAGGCATTGATTAAAAAGCTTTTTTATCAAAACAAAAACATCGCCTGTTTAATAATGGATATCGATTTTGAACTGTTAGAGGTTTTGGGAATGAAGATACGTTTATTGGCTATATTGATAATTTGATTGAGGGGGCTCAATTAATAAGTGAGGGTTAGTGACCGTTGCTTATGGGGGTAAGGTATATACGATGCATTTGTTTTTTTACACTACAGATGGTTTATTTACTATTTGCGTAGATGAGACCAACTTCCGCATAATATTTTATCGAAAACAGGTGGTGTGTTTTCCTGTTGTTAGTAGATTTCTGATGTGGAGGATATTGTAAATGTACCTTTGTCATCATCCTTTTTAATTACATTAAAATATCATTTTAAGGAATTCATATTTAGATTATTCTATATCGCTTCAAAATCAAAAAGTGCGTATGGAAACAGCCCATCATTTTGTCCATGACACGCCCTACGTAACGCATCTGTGTTACAGTCAGAGCCAGCGGGTCGTTTAAAGTGACAAACAACATGGCCGCCACGAGCGTTATCATCAATTTAATTCCTTTTCCTGCTACAAATGAGGTCACAAATCAAACAACCACTCACAACAATGATATTGTTTAACATAATATTTGATTGCAATTCAATAAGTACCGCAGAAATATTGTTGGTCATAATGAGGGTAGTAGAGATATAGTAAAAGAAAATGAACTATGAGTATATAAATTATATAGAACTGTCGAAGAGACCAGTTATTGTGCGACTTAAGAAGTGTTTATTGATAAAGATGCGTGATAAATGGTTAAAGAAAGCAATGATGTAATTTATAGTAATGATAAAGCTGTCAATAGTGTAATTGCAGAGTATGTTACAGTTTCTGTTTTGTTATAAGATATGTATTTCTATTCGTTAAAAATAAGACTTGTTCTAATAAATCTACAACACGTCGTAGGTGGTCTAACATATTAGCACGGAGTAATTAAAAAATATTGTAAGCTAAAGTAGTAAACTTACTGAATAGTATCCATTGTAAGAATCCCAATCATACTCCGTCACACCCATTTTAAACAACTGTCTCATCTATCCTACTGTCTCTAATAGAACGGGACCACTATACCACTAAATCATTCACCATGTACTTGTAGCAAAATGTCCCTGCCATCATGCTTCACACTCACTATCGAAATGTATATATATATCCACAACGTCCGCTGTAATGCGTTATCTAACGCAAACACAATTATCTATAAGGTTCTCTGAACTATCACATTTATTGGTAAAGCAACATGTGATCGAATTCATTTCAAGAAAGTGCACAGACCACAGCACAGCACTCCCGAGAGCCCTGGGCGCGACTGGGGCAGCGGGAATATTAATTTTAATATTAGACACTACATGTGCTTCTCAAACTTTACATTCAATAAAACGCGCGTGTTGTCCACTCCGAGATTTAAACGCAACTACTATTAAAGCGCAGCATACGCTAAAAATAAGATTAATGAGGGCAACAGATGCTCATTAGCCGAGTATTAATTATTGATTAGCAAGTTTCAATTAGTAACACTTCAAGGTTTGAAGTACTATGGAACACTGCAGTTCCTCTATTTTACAGGCCCTTGTGAATTGGTATATTACAAAATCGGTCGTGTGGTGTACGCAGTGAATAGTTTGAGAACGTCTGGCCTAGAGGATAGACTTCATTGGCAACGCACACAGATGGTGGCCGTATGAACAGGGCCTCACATAAGGATGATTAAATATAGCACACACACACACACGTAGTAGAAGAGGGAAAGACTATGACTGGGGGAATAACGAGCGTGGTTAAACTGATTGACGCAATTCAGCGTGTAGTTAGTGTAAAAATATATGTGTGTGAGTTGAGTCACGCACACAATGTTGGCGGTCTTATTCCGTCTTTACTACTCGCACATCCCGTGGGACCAACGCACTTTACAGTATAAGGAACACTAGTTGTGAATGCTAGCCAAGCGTCTGGACTTTCCAGGTAGGTGTGTATTTGTTATAATGTGTGAGTACTCTAGGGAGTCAATAACTGTTAATTGCGAAGCGTGATCGATTGTAATAATCGAGAAAAATAATAATGATATGACATTTCCACCAAATAAAAATACAGGCAGAGATGGAGAGTATGATGGCAAATATCTACCTAAAATATCAGTAATTCTGTTTTATACAAAAAACTATCCTGTGTCTAACCATAAAAAAGATTGATTAATATAGAAAGATTCCCATTAGATTATCAGCTCATTAGACAAATGGGATATCACTGATGATAAGTAATTGACTAACCTTATCTGCTTTTATGAAAAATTAATGTTTTCGCATTCAAACGGTTTGTTTGTTTGCAAAGTTAAACAGTGAATAAAAAATCAAGACTATGAGTAATTTGGGATTTTTACTCTTCAGAAAAAAGGTAACTAACATTATAGTGTCATCTAGTAAAGAAACGTGTGAATCGTATAGTAGTTAGTACCTTTATCTTATACTAGATGGCGTTGTTTGAAATTTTACCATTTCTGATTGTTGCAATCTGTAGTGTACACAAAGTTTGAGCTCATTGAAATAATTAACATTGTAAGTGCTTAGCAAGAGTGTCAAAAATGAGATGAAATTAATTCTTTAGCTTTTATAACTTAGAAGGAAATGAATGAGATGAAACATTGAACAGCAATGCGAGGCGAACCTGGAAACTACTGTCGGCACTGATACTGCTGTCGAATCGAAACCTTTCCATGATAGAACTAGAGATGCTCGCGAACATCTCGCCTCGGGGATTACTCTGCAATACACCATAGCACGTCATCCACAATGAAAATAAGGGTAATAGTACTGAAAAAATAAACATACATAAAATAAACGTAATAGATACAGATGAAAATAATATTAAGTTCATAAATAGAGGAATATTCATTGTTAATGTTACCAACACCATTGATATAGCATACATATAGATAGTAGAAATTACAAGGTGATGCGCAAAGACAGATGTGATTAATAATGCTGTGGCTAATAATGAAAACGTACAGGCAAATACCACTAGGTATTCTCATTACAGAACATCTTTGTACAAATTTACTTTATCTTTCATCAGACAAATATTTCTGTTGTACATGGCTCATGGAAACACGACCACCATTTTCTATTGCAACGTCCATTTCGCAAGTAATTACAACATTACATACTCGTAGGTATGTGTAACAAAAGTTTCATGAACATAAACGGTCGATTTCATCGTCATAGCTTCCGTCTTCCGTAAATACACACAAGAGTAAGACGGCGTTAGATTGCTTCTAGCGCTTGCAAAATTCCTGCGACAGATTTCTACGATCTTTCTTAGAAATTAGTCGTTGATGTTGAACATGGTCAGTTATAAGACCACCCAGTTTCATTTCGTAGTGCTGTTTGTTGTGTTTTAAGTTCATTTTGTATGCGATTAAAAGAAAAACCTAAAACAAAGTAGTTAGGAGGTATGGGACGTGTAGCAGCATTTTTGACATCAGTATGCAATCAACGATACACACTGATTGTTGGTTTGGAAATGCCCATGTTTTCAGGAACAGTGGTCTGCGGAGCGGCACATTGCTAACAGTTGTGATAAGATATTACATTGGTGTAAATGAATTTACTTTTTTAGTCAGTGTTAGAAGTGTTAAAGTTATTCGTCAACTAATGATATTATCTACCGCGGATTAGTCATAATGTTTTATTTGCTCCTTGAAGACAAATATGTGCAAGATGCACCTGTGATTACACACCTGAAGTAAACGATAGCATCATATTATTTAATTTAAAATGTAAATACGTACATAATAAGAGAATAAAAATAAATATTATTCGTTATGTTACCTCTCGAAACTTGTCCTTTTATGACTTTATCATTGCAACACAGCATGGTAATGAATTCACAGCTGCTTTCAAAACCACAGTCAGTGCATTTTTGAGACAATTTTCGTTTTACGTTTTGTGGCTTAAGATTATCTTAACTGCCTACTAAAATCCTTGATCTGTATGTAATTATGCAATTTGCCTTGATCTTTGTACTGGCAAAGTATAGAGACTTATTTAAGAAAGTCTCAAGGCTGGGTTCACAGGTATACATTTCAAGTTTAGGAAATAAATGCAGGAAACATTTATGTAAATAAACTTAAAAATAATAAATTATTTCAGACTGTAAATGTTAGGGAGAATTACGGCGTGATTTATTGCAGTACAGTAACAGACATGTGGCATTATGCTTGGCTTTCACTATTTCCTTTTTCTGGGTGAGTGGTGCTCTAAGTCTAATTAAAAGTGGCACGAACTAAGACTAGATTTATTATTACCTTCTGAGGAGCATTATTTACATCATCACTTTCATTTTAATTAGGTATGATTGTAAAAGCTATAAAGTTTTCAAGAAGTCGAGTAGTTATTTTTGTGCTATGATAGGTTCCTTAGATTTGTTTCTTGCATAAGTGTCAAAACACGCGATATTTTTTTTATCCCCTCCTCATTCATAGGAAATATCCTAGATTGTGATGTTTGATTTACATTTTACACGAAAATCTGCAATCATAATTATAAGGAAAGTTGGCGCAATACGGGAACTAACTGCGTTCAAACAGTGACTAAAATATTTATCGACGCTGCAAGGTCACAGCCGATGCACCAATACAGACAAGCGTTTGATAAAATCAATTTCGATGAATCATCTGATCGACGTTATAAGAAATTAAGGATAATCTCGTAAACAGAACGTGGTTCTGCTAAAAATATGTAATTTTAAACAACGTTTCTCAGCACTCTAATAGTTTACGTGCTGGGTACCACTTATCTTTGCACAACCTAATGGATCAGCAATATAGCAACGCCGAGAATATTAATAAGGTGGAACACCATGTCATCAATGTCACAAATTGCCTCATATTATGTTAATGAGAACATGGCATATCAAATATACTTTTAATACGGTTTGTTATACCTGTTATTTTCTAATTACATAAGTCAGGTTTAAAAGCAGTTGCGGAATTTGTTAAAGGGCCTTAGTTAGAACACGGGTGGTTTTAGTCAGTTTGAGTCTGAAACTACCTTCCGCTCCGCCCTGAGCGGAAGAAGTCATTAAATGATTTCCATACATAATAAAAAAGGTTTATGAAGCAGTTTCAAGTTTGTTTCGTTCCTACTTTAGTCGTACGATTGTGCCCTATTTTCATGTCCTACGAGGGTGTCCACCAAATGGCAGACCTGTGGCCGTATTACGAAGTGCCAATGCCATCATGATTCGTGTGAGGGAAAGAGATAGTGCTGTTCGTCTTGTGTAACACCGTCTCTCTCTGACACAGAAACCATGATGGATTTAAGACGTCATAATAGGTCGCCTGTTTTGTGCGGGTCAAGAAGAATCTGTAATTATGATCTCCTCTTAATAATGAATATCTTTAGAATTTCATGGTAACAGCATGCACCAATTTAATTTCACACTGCGGACATTGTTCAGAGTAAAAAAGTGGCCTAGCTATAATTATTTTGATTTATTTTCGTTGTATACATATTTGTTATTGACATTTATACGGACCGCGAGACATTTATTTAAACGGCCTGCAATGAAACTAAGTGAAGATCCCTTCCCTGCGCCCTGATTCTCTATTCTATCAGCCAAGGTGTCTATTTTACTCACATCATGCGTCCTGTCGTCAGTGATGGTGTCGTGAGGCAAGTTGGCGGTCATCAACAGTGCGTGGATGTCTTCGGTCCTAAAGCTCTCCATGTCGGCCTCGGCGAGGTTGGCGTCGAGATCCCGCGCGAGGTCGTTGTAGCGGGACGTGAACTCGAAGCGTGATGTCAGGTCGCTTATGCCTTTGTAGGAGGCCGACACGGAGGACAGCACTGAAGTGTGGTGGCAGGAGCCGTCTCGAAAAATTGGGCTGGAACATAGAAAACAATCAATGAAAACTTTTGCCAATTTTATCGAGAACTCAAATCGAATAGGCACTATTTGAACAAATTTTCAATCAATAGCTCTGTACTGTAGACTTTATTGAATAAATCTTATTTAGCTTTAAAGCGGTTATGGATTACAATCACTAGTAACCCAAATAGGGTTGTTTGGCATTCCGAGTGGTTTTAATTACCTGTCTAGCAGTAGTAAATTGTGTCAACCGATCGATTTGGCCTTTGTAAGATAAACAATAGAATAATCAGCCAGCGAAATTTCCAAAATGGAATTTTAGTAGTCTACCAAACAGTTGTGTTACGAAAAGAATTGGAATGTATTGCAACGTTTACAAACTTGGAAATGTCACGGTAATGTTATTTTGTACAACAATAAAATGGCTCGCGAGTATAGTAATCTCGTTGGAGTTAAGATAGGCTTGGTAAGTGATTTAGTACTTATAAGCGCAGTAAGAACTTATGTTATTTTAATAAAATTGTAGGATGCCGCACTCGGCACCATTGATAGTAACTTGAGACATGTTTGTGGCATTAGGATACCTTACAAGAGATGAAGAGTCTACCTGTTTATTGGAGCGACGAAGTGCAGGGCTAGGAAAATATTAACTGTCTTTCGACTTAAGTGTCGCTCCTATGGCCAGACAGCCTTTTTATTTAAGGGTGACTCCTTCCGCTCTGTGCGGAGCGGAAGGGAGACTCTTACTGAGTGAAACCCGTCCGTGTTCCTACTAATGCGTTGAATCTTTCGAACAAAATCCGCAGCTTTAATTAATTTAATTTTGCTGAAATCTCTTTCAGGAGCGCGTGGAACAAAACGCGCCGTCAACCCGGCCATGGTTCTTATTGGACGGCGAGCCACTCAACGGTCGCCATCCGTAGGCCTGTGGCCGTATTACGAAGTGCCAATGCTATCATGATTCGTGTGAGGGAAATAGATAGTGCTATTCGTCTTGTGTAACTCCGTCTCTCTCTGACACAGAAATCATGATGGATTTAAGACGTCATAATAGGTCGCCTGAGCCTACGCAAAAGGTAGTAACTGCTTCTATGCCCTCCGGACCATGGATTGAATCAGGGCAGGCTATCACTATATAATATGCCATCCACCGTGTCCTCTGGGCCCTCCCCGACTTTTGCTTAACGAGCCAGCCCGCGCCGCTGAGTCATTAGCGTTAAATCCCCTAAATAATAATAACTAGACCCAGCCTGTCTCTTGCTGCCTCTCAATGACCCCGTTAAGCCGAGGCCCGTATCTCACAGAGGATGCCCTTAGCGAAGCGGTCATTTAGTTTTTAGCGCTGGCTGGGAGTCTTAAATTCATTTGAGGCCACCACAGGATTGTCCGGTTAAGCAGTAACCAGCCTTAGTGTGCTGAACTGCGAGTGGCCATATAAAAAAAAGTCCTCCGGGCGATTCACACAGTAGTGACACCCAGGCGTGTCCTCCCGCCGAATCCCGCCGTGGCGCGTCTCTAACTACTCCTCAAAGAAAGGATTTGAGTGCCACAATAGGCAGCGATGGATCGAGCCCAGCGCTGCCTGAACGAGCACGAGGGCGCTCGCTTCCAGATCCCTGGCAAAGACAGCCTGAAGCTGTTGTCTTTAGGAGAACGGCCATTAAAAAAACTATTGTTAGATCGTCAAATACAGTTAAGCGGGCGCTAGCGGTTGTAACTCAGGCTTACAACTTAGCTTTTGATATTGGAGATCCCAGAACCATTAGAAACCTTCTCATGAAGAAGGAAATAATCAAAGAAATAAAGAAGGAAATAAATAACATAACAACTCACTTGTAGTCGAGGAACCAGAGATAGCCGGAGTTATCACAGTGCGCATCGATGTCATCGTGCGAGTGCTGGCTCCCGGTGAGGCTGGTGTTGCTGTTGCAGTCCTCGTCGGCGCCTGCCACCCCGGGGCTCGCCGCCTTCAGCCCCAGCCGTGGCGGTGGCCCTGGAATTTGGAGAAGGAGGTTCTATTAGTTACTATAATATAAGTTCAGACCTAGACCATTTTATTGTTGGTGGTTACCTATGTGTTAGTCAATAGGTACTGTAAGATGTTGATGTTTATGGGAATTTTGTTAGAAATTATGCTATTTTATTCAAAGCTGGCAAATCTATCATCTTAAAATATAGCTCAATTTGTACAGTTCATTTAGTAAGTTTCTTATTGCAAAGGCTGGTTGGCTGATAAAGGCTTACGTTTGAACATATTTTCAATTGATGTTAAGATGTTGACATTGACCGTTCAAGCAACAGGATTTCTGCAAAGTAACGCCTAATTCCATTTTTCAAAAGCGTTCCTTCCTATTTTTGTTAATAAGGCGAATAAGTGTGTTAATTAAGGTCGAGTTAGTGACTATTTGAGTCGGACCTCCATAACGCCGGTTGATTACTGCAGATACGGTGGAAATGGTGTGACGGGGAGTAACGAGGGAGATAACGCCTGACGGGCAATCATTCCTATCGGGGGTTGTCGTTAACGAAGCTTTCATTTGCTGCGAGTAGAACTGGAAAAGGGTATTAATTTATTTCTGTTTTTACCAGAAGAAGGACATATGTACATGTGTATGTCGTTCGTAGAGTGAATATATGTGCAATGGTAACTAGCACGACTATCGTCAACATCAATTCGATTGCTTCAGTGACAGGATTGAGAAGCATTTTGATGATGCGATTGTATTTGTATTTGATTGTGAAATTAAGGCACGTACAGTCTCATAATACTGTCAAAACAAACAATTCAGAATTACAAGTTACTATAAAACGACTTTACCTAATAACTATAAAAACAATCGCCCCATGGCGCC
Source organism: Hecatera dysodea (assembly GCA_905332915.2). Lineage (NCBI taxonomy): Eukaryota > Metazoa > Arthropoda > Insecta > Lepidoptera > Noctuidae > Hecatera > Hecatera dysodea. The sequence goes on along the minus strand of HG995298.1, from coordinate 11,416,500 downwards.
ACATTAGGCCGTCACGAGCAAGGTATTGGAATACTAAAACGTAGTGGTAAAGGTTGTTTATCGAGCGGCGAGGGGCGTGGGTGGCCAGCCTGGCTGGACAACATGCCTTCTAGGGAATGTTACTGTGCATCCAAGCTTTAAGGAAAACTGCGTAACACGCCGCCGCTGCCTTCACAAGAACCAGCGTACTAGTTACAATTTTCAATCAATATATAATACAATAGGTGTTTCCTTCAGCTATCAATCTTCAGTGATCAAGTAACGGGGTCAATAATCGTCACGCGTTATAATGTAAGCAAGGCTGTGCACTCCCGTGTGAGGTACAGAGTTATGACGCAAGTAAGTTGACTCATCAGTGATACATCGCTAAGAAACGGCTATGACTGGCCAGTCAATTGTTTTTGTACCCAGGCTATGTTAATTCGAACTTAGAGCTACAACATAAGAACCTGTAGGCATTGATTCATTGGTTTCTCTAGAACATAAAGTTTGACTCACAAGATATATTCATAGAGAAGGAAACGAAGTATAGTTCGACCTATCAAATAACTCAATAATACCCAGCCTTTGGTTGTGTTTTATTCCTCAGAACTCCGTGGGTGTCATATGGGTAGTCGTAGTCGTTTAAATTACACAGTCACGTGGGTACAATGGCGTCTCGCCTTTACGACAAACACAAATTGATGTAATGGTCCAACTTTGATGAGACGAACGACTCACCAAAGATAGAATCGAAAAGTATTCGACAACTACAGGTAGGTATGGCTTCATTGCATGTGCCTCGGGCAGACGCCGCCAGTGGGCGGACACACTGCATTACTTCATTCTCGCAATTTATGGGCTCAAATGAAAGGAATCTTGGATATGCTTTATAGGATTCTAAATTGAATTTTGTTTACTCTTCCTATTCTACCCAGACGGATTACAGTTAAATTGAAAGATTTGACGATGAGTTATTTGACTCCGCACCCAGATAGACAACACAAAATTCTTCACCGACAGTAAATTTATCTTCAGGAATGCCACAAACGAGCAAGGAGCGAAGTCTCAGACATTTAAAAGTTCGTTTGAATTAACGGTTCACGGAGTAATTAATAGGAATGTGTGAGGTTTCCCAATTTCGTGGAACGCGTGCCGGAGAAAGCATTTACTTGGCCGTTGTTTTGATAATACAACTCCAACTCCCAAATAGCGGCTCAGTGCCAAAGAGACTTTTCCCTGCAGTTGAAACTGTGCTCGTCATATTTAGCAATGAGGCGTATCACCGCGAAAAAACGGGTGATGTTGTATTAACCGTGTTTACTATACTGTTTTATGTAGTAGTAGCTATTCGTGTCGCGGACGCTGGAAGATCGTCTTGGTCGCTACATTTTACATCGCTCTGGATGCAAGTGTCATTTTTCAAGAGGGATTATGTCACTAGCAAGTACACGGCTAATCCGTTTATGATTAATACGGCGGAAGCCATGGAGCTTAACATGTATTTCCATAATGTGTAGTGGTAGTGGCATAAGTAAATAAAGTTATATTCTAAGACCAGCGTCATCTGAAGCAAACGAACGTACAATTGATTAACATCGTTTCAACAATCAAACAACCATGAGAATAGTCGCACTTTACACAGAATATTAATAAAGTAGTTAATTATTGTAACTAATATCTGTGAGTTAAGTCTTAATTACAATTTCACAATTGACAATTCAGATTTTGCAGCTCGTTTTTGCAACATTGGGAGAGACAATGAAAATTGCCCGTGAGATCGCCAGACAAATTGGCCGTGAGCGACCGATGGAGGTCGACGGGCACCTACCACGATATACTAAAACATTTCAGAAAGTGTGACATTTGGGCCGAGTTTCAATATTACAGTTGGATGACATCGTATCGTGGTAGGGGCGTTGCTTCTCATTGCCTGACGGACGGATGGCGGTTATTGCATTCATTTAGTAATTAAGTTATTGCGAGACGGCCGCTACCAGTATGTAGTCGTATTGAAAGTCTGCTAACGGGTACTGCATTATAGATGTTCGTACGTTTACCATAAAAACGAAGCGTGTGAATGTGAATGAAGTCAAAATGCCAATATATTTTGGCAGGACAGCTTTTTCATTTACTGACTTTAATTGATTTTTATTCAAATATTTATGATGACTGAATGATTAACTTTCCCTGAAAATATAATCGAGTGCCTATGTAGGTATGTATGACTTGACAAAATAAATTCGTCTATTGAGCAGCTAACACTTTTAAATACATGGATGAAAAAGTAAGTACATATCAAAAAGATTGATGTCAGTCACAAAGCGTTATGACTGTTCATCGAGGCGGCATAATGGGTCTATCTCACTATTCAGTCGTGGCCTTTACTGAAAAGTCTGAGCAGCAAATACAAAGCGTGAGAATGGTAACACAGAGCCAGGTAACCTTTCACCTCCTTGGAGCTAGACTGTCCTTATACGGCAGACGATGACACGCCGGAGCTCGGGGACCACACAGAAACATGCGCTCTATAAACCGCGGCCATGTTCCAAGAAAATACAACGTGGGCGAACACTAACCATAAAGCTACGGTTACACAGATACATTTTTTCAGCAATTATTACCCTGCAACTGATGCCTGGAGGTAACAGAACAATCAAGATTCTTTTACAAGCAACCTTGCAAGCTTTAGGTTCCTAAAATATACTTTGAATACGACAGTATTATTGCCTTTAATTGCTCTATATTATGCACTTCTCAAGAATATATGCCTAGTTTATTAAATTGCCCCAATAGCTTTGCGCGGCTATTTAGGAATAATCGTTGATGCTCTGCGAGAATCACTAATTTGACTCGACTCTAACAAGTCCAATCCTCGACAAATATTGTTCAAGCTTGAGCAATTTAATTTACCAGTGTAATAGCACCTTAAAGGTAAATACCATTGTAAAAATGCAGAACTGTATAAAACTAGGACGTTCATTGCAAACATACCGAGAAAAGTGATAATGTTTGCGCATAGCAGTAACTGTGCCTAAATTGTATACGGTTTAATTTCATTTTGTATGCCGTTCATTATATTTAGTAGTAGTTTGGTAGAACTTTACCTACCTTTAATGTAATGCTGTGTATTTACGATTTGTTTATATGTTTTATTGTTTCAGCTGCAAACAGGAATGCGTGATTGTTTCAAGCTTGTTTTAAAACAGGTAGTTCTAAAACGAATTCGTTTATTTGTTTGAAGTTGATTACCAAACTTAATCAGATAAAAAAATCCTATTCAGTCCATTTCCAATGTTGAACTCCTAATCAACAGACGTCAATAATAAAAAAATGAAAATTTAAAACCTATCTCTTATTACTGTTACCGCAATACCTTGGGTAAACAGATTGATAATGTATCAGATTGTTGTCACTAAGCCGAATTATACTGCGGACCTACAGCAACCATTGTCCGTGCTGACAATGGTTGCTGTAGGACTCAAAGTTTTTTCGTGATATTAAAAAATAAGGCCGCTTCAATCCGATTATGACGTTGTAATAAAATAAAGATCTGGCTTCCAAGGAGATAATGCTATATTATGTTTTTGTTCATGATTTAATCAGCGAGACTTGTGCCTTAAAACTTTTTTCCTCAACATTCTAAAGGATATAAATTCTTGTATGAATGTTTGAGGATAAAAGTTTCAAGTTGGTCGTCTCTTTTTATGGTGAGGATATGACAGTGACAGGTGAGACTTATGGGGCATTACAAATGTCAAGTTTTTTTAACAAGGACACTCCATAAAAACTTCCCCTTGGATCATTCCAAGGGGAAGTTTTTATGGAGTGTCTCAGTAAACCGTTTCATTCTTATGTCTCCTCATATGGTCGGCTGGTTATTGGAATTTAGAAAAAAGTAAAATGTTCTTGTTCTTGAGAACAAATTTTAGTACCTTATACTCTAAATATTTATAGCGTAGCGTAAACGTGGCTGTAAAGCTAAATGTGAAATCAGTATTCTCTCGAATATTTTATTCAAATCCTATTCAGTGCAACATCTAACTCAAAATACATTAAACCAACGCATTTAGTTAGGCAAACATATTGAATTTCGTAATTTAATCAATCTCTAGGGGGCTACCCATTATGTAGATGGTACTCCACAGTTTATTGGCAATAATAAAGTAAATTTGAAAATGAAAACAATATATCTAGTTTTAATTTCCGCGAACATTAGCGGGCCGCAGGTATGCACCTCCCTCCCGCCCGCCACATTATGCACATGCAAGATTACTGGGCAAATGCAAGGATTTTAAGCACATGCAGGAAGGCAATGCAAAACCCAACACCATCACCGACACGTGTCTCGCCTCTCCACGAGGCATCCTCAGGGGACGCGTTGACCCGCTGACCGTTGAGTTGTTGTTGTTGTCGCAACTCAACGGTCAGCGGGTCAACGCGTCCCCTGAGGATGCCTCGTGGAGAGGCGAGACACGTGTCGGTGATGGTGTTGGGTTTTGCATTGCCTTCCTGCATGTGCTTAAAATCCTTGCATTTGCCCAGTAATCTTGCATGTGCATAATGTGGCGGGCGGGAGGGAGGTGCATACCTGCGGCCCGCTAATGTTCGCGGAAATTAAAACTAGATATATTGTTTTCATTTTCAAATTTAAAATGGATTTCCGCAAAGTAACGCCTGACTCAATCAATTTTAATAATAAAGTAATAAACGAGGCCATAAGTAACTCGCGCGACGATATTTTAAGCATGGTAAGTGAGTCATAAGAAAAACAGATTGCAAAACCAAAGAGACGACAATAAAAGAAACAGGCCATCAGGCGCCGGTTAATTTCACAGCGACTCCACGACATGAGTTCAGCTCAAAATGGAAGAAAACCAACCCTTATAAATAGAATTACTCCTCGGCACACTGCATGACCAATTCTCTAATTTTGTAACCAGTTACTGGCCAATAAAGCTAATCTTATTAATAGATCTCATCTTTATTGGCGAGTTAATGGTACAGTATTCTAACTTATGTAAAGACAGTTTAACACGACAGTGTTGAAGTTCGAAACAAGCTGTGGAACAAGTTTAGAACAGGTGATTAGTCAATAAATGAGTCAGTAATCAAATTGGTTCTCTGCAGTAGATATTGTTATTTTATAAATGCCAGCGTGGGACAACGGCACCTACACGCGTTACATCACAAACAGATACCGCTTTATATGATTTTATTATCCAGGTTTATACCTACTGTTTTTAAATCATTGAGCATCCTACGCAAAATCAGCACAACGACCGAAGTGAGGTCGCGAAAACCTTGAAAGCGACTTTTGCTCATACAGGTGAACCAGTGACATAGCGCATGATTGACTGTACATGAAAATATCAAGTGTCTGCAAGAATATTTCTTAACACACATTACATAGCGAGAATTAATGAAACAGAAACTCTGTGGTGCCAGACGAACAAGTATGAGATACTAATGTGATGGGCGGACATGTGCATCAGTAAATGACACACTGATAGACAAAACACTGTATGACTAATCGAGCGGTTCCAATTTGTACGTAGTACGAGTCAGGGCCACTTCAACGATATGACGGCAATTTAGATGTTCTGCAAACGACAAACTTCCTTTTTGAAATGGCGAATTGAAAACGCCACTGGTGTTCCGTTGTTGAGTTGGGAGAAAAATATGAATACGTTTCAATGGGACTGTACCTATGTATGTTCCGAAAAATATCAAGTGAATTCGCAAGATGGGGTAGACAGCCAGATTGAGGCAATTTCTGGTTTATTCAAACTCTGTCATAACGTGTTACGTAGCTCATATGAGTTTTATTATTGTCTAGAATCTAGGCTACAGTTCTACACGTATATTATGTATTATAACTGTTTGGTAAGCAGTTACAACACAACAGAGAATAACCTCGAATATTCCAGCTGTGTTAGCTGCACCGCCCACACGAAATTATGGATTGGAAAAACATGCAGTGTTTACGTCAACATGCATAAGGGTGTACTGGGATGGCATGAGCAGATTAGATTATGTTGGTGCTTCCATTACCATTGCAAATTGATCGAAAGTCGAGACGAACAGTCATTAAGGGTACCAAA